>OU342502.1:17500-2517500 GCA_910589525.2 Ennomos quercinarius
CGCGTTTTTACAGGATTTTTTAGGGTTCCGTGCAAACTTACACCTGACCGCCTCCGTCACGGGTGTCAAAAGATCCGGGAGCACCCCGCGAACCCGATCCTGTGAAAATCCGGGACCTCCCGGTACAAAAAGTTTACACCCGACAGTTAAAAACTGTTCGGATTTCATTTTTTCCGCCCGCCCACCCACCCTATTAAAAAAAAGGAGAACTTTATTGGATGGTAATTTTGTGAAAAATTTTTCGGAATCGTTTGGTATATATATCACTGGGTTCGGATAGGTCTAAGGCAGGAGCAGATTAGCACAAGGACTTGGGAAAGTCATTTATTAGGGTCTTTTGACAATAATTGTTTTGCTTTTTTCTGTTTGTGTAAGTAAGTGTTGATAACACAATTGTGATATTTTTGACCAGGCGAAGCCTGACTGAACATGTTGGGAATTCATACTCCCATTAAAAAGACGAAGGACGCTTACCCAACGGTAGAAATGACTAATGAGAAGGCAGGGCCCTCTCAAACTACTGGAGAAAACAGTCAGCCTATTGCGTATGTCAGAAGGAGCATAGGAGAGTGGGAGAGCGGAAAGTCGGATTTGCCCACTGAAAACGCAAAGACCTACCCAAAGACCTACCCAAAGACCTCCCCCCAAAAAGCACCATTGCCAAAAACCAAATACATTGACCGACTATCCGAGGCAAGGGCCTGCGTTACTAAGGCAAAGTTGCATTTGGGAAATTCAAGGAATTTGAAAACAGAGATTAAGAATGAAGTTATGAGTGCAATAGAGAGGCTATTCCAGTTAGTTAAGGAGACAGATACAGTAAAGGGACAAGGGAAAAGTCTAGGCACACAAAAAGAACAAGACAAACTTCCTGAAAAACAGATGATAAAAGAGGACAGTGTGTTGATAAAAATTTTAGAAGAGCAAACAGAACTAATTAAAGAAGGTTTTGGAAGGATAGACGGAATAAAAGAAGCTATCTATAAGCAGCAACAAGAAATAAAGAGAGAAATAACAACCCCCGTTAACCAGACATTGAGAGAAGTGAAATCATTCTGCCAAACATTGATTCCTCATGAGACTGCAGCAAAGGACGGCGTACACCAATGTGGTGGCACTGCGACGTCTGAAGTTCTGGAACAGATAAAGGAGATAAAACAAACAATGGACCAAACCCGTGAAGACCTAAAGGTGTTGAAACCCGAACATCTGGGGGAAACACTCGGGCGAACTATGGACACACCGCGCTCCCCTTTTACTTATGCCGACATGGCAAGGAAAGTAGCAGTACCGCATAAGCCAAACCATGCCATTATAATTTCCTCGAAAAACGAGAAGGATACCAGCTCAGAAGTGCTGGAAAAAATAAGGGATGCGGTGGACGCTAGGTCCATGGGAGTCCAAGTCAGCGGAATAAGAAAAGCAAGGAACCAAAAGGTGGTAGTGAGCTGCAGTGGAAAGGAAGACTTAAATAGAATCAAAGAAAAGCTAGGAAAGTCGCTCCATGGACTAAACATAGAGGAAACAAAAAGTAAAGATCCTTTGATAATGATTCGAGATGTTCTCATCTACAATACCGATGAAGACATACTAAAATCACTCAGAACACAAAATAAAAAAGTAACGGAAGACATTACAGAAGCCGATTACAGGGCCTGCGTAAAATATCGAAGACGTGCTAGGAACCCCTTAGAGAGTCATGTTGTCCTTCAGGTATCTCCAAAGCTATGGCAAAATCTCACGGTACTCACGGACAAAATTTACACCAGTTTTGTTGACGTCACAGCCTGCACATCGGAAATGCTAAACTTGGTGGAGGACTGGAAGGTCGAAGAGGGAATAACGAGCTCAGACCACAATGCCATTACCTTCAAAATTAGACTCACAAAGGCAAAAGGTATGCATGTTAAGAGGACTACAAGAATTTACAACAGTAAAAAAGCCAACTGGAACGGTTTTCATGAGAAAATCGCTGAGTTGCTAGAAAACAACAAATTGAACAAATCAGAAATTGAAAATTGTGAAGACGAGATTGATCTGGAACAGAAAATTAAAACATATACCAACATCATAGTAGAAGCATGCAACAGTAGTATTCCTAAAAAGAAACACAAAGAGGAACTTACCTTACCATGGTGGTCTGAGGATCTTGAAAAGCTGAAAAAGGAGGTCGCCACCAGGAAGCGTAGAATCCGGTGTGCAGCGTCGGTCCGAAAGCAGAGAGTAATCGACGAGTACCTGGAATACAAAGCAAAGTATGAGTTAGAAGCGTCGAAGGCACAAGTTAACAGTTGGATGGAGTTTTGTGGAAAGCAGGATAAGGAGGGATTATGGGAAGGTATTTACCGAGTGATAGGAAGAACCACCAAGAGGGAAGAAGACCTGCCCCTTGTCAAGGAAGGTAGGGTGCTGGATTCGAGGGAATCTGCAAGATTACTTGCTGAAACCTTTTATCCGGAGGATAAGTGGGAAGAGGATAACTGTGAACACAAGCTCATCAGAGAAAAAGCTGAGCATGTAAATACGCCGAGTCATGATGAACAACATGACCCGGCCTTTACCAATGTAGAACTGATGGCAGCAGTGAGCAGCTTTAACCCGAAGAAGGCTCCGGGATTCGATGGCCTGACAGCTGACATCTGCAAACGTGCCATTAGCCAGCATCCCGAGATCTGCTTATCACTGGCAAACAAATGCCTAAAACTTGGTTACTTCCCGAAAACCTGGAAGGAGGCAACGGTAGTAGTTCTCAGAAAACCTGGCAAAGAAAACTACACAGAGCCGAAATCTTACAGGCCAATAGGACTGTTACCAGTGATGAGCAAAATTCTTGAGAAAATGCTGGTTACCCGACTAAAATGGCACATAATCCCAAAACTTAGTACTCGCCAGTATGGATTTGTACCGCAGAGAAGCACTGAAGATGCCCTCTATGTCCTGACCAATTATTTACGCGAGAAGCTGAAACAGAAAAAACTTATAACAATGATATCACTGGACATAGAGGGAGCATTTGACGGTGCATGGTGGCCTGCAATCCGAATAAGGCTGGCTGAGGAAGGGTGCCCGATAAACCTGAGGAGACTTGTGGACAGTTACTTGCAAGACAGGAAAGTGCGAGTCCGATACGCTGGAGAAGAAGTTACAAGAAGAACTACAAAAGGTTGTGTCCAAGGGTCCATCGGTGGTCCAATCCTGTGGAACCTCTTGCTCGACCCATTGCTCAAGGGCTTGGAGCGAAGAGGAGACTATTGCCAGGCTTTCGCCGATGACGTCGTTATGTTGTTCGACGGAGACACAGCGCTGGATATCCAACAACGAGCTAATGATGCTCTCGCCTATGTTCAGGAGTGGGGTGTCCGAAATAAGCTCAAATTCGCACCACATAAAACTAACGCTATGGTGATAACGCGAAAACTAAAGTACGACACCCCACTGCTGAGCATGGGAGGAATCAGCATTGGCATGACAAACGAGATCAAGATCCTGGGGCTCACCATCGACAACAAGCTGACGTTTAACAGCCATGCAACAAATGTTTGCAAGAAGGCGTTAAACATTTACAAGCAGCTATCCCGAGCCGCCAGGATTAGTTGGGGTCTCCAGCCAGAAGTGGTTCGAACAATATATACGGCTGTCATAGAGCCTATCATAATGTATGCGGCAAGTGTGTGGGCACCGGCGACGGAAAAGCTGTGTATCCAGAAGCAATTGAATGTGGTACAAAGAGGTTTTGCGCAGAAGATATGCAGATCCTATCGAACTGTTTCACTGAACGCGGCGCTGGTGTTGTCTGGGATACTACCCTTGGACCTCAGAATACAGGAGGCAGCTGCCCTGTATGAGGCCAGGAAGGGGGTGCCCCAGATTTCACTAGGGGGCCGCGAAGTGGAACAAATGATCGCATACGCAAATACACCCCATCCGGCTGAGCATATGGACTTGCAATTTATATGCCTTGAAAACCAGGAGCAAGTGGACACACACAGCAACGTAGAAATACGGATGTTCACGGATGGCAGCAAAATCGATGGTGGGGTTGGGGCAGCGCTATCCCTATGGGATGGTGCAGCCGAAACCAAAAGCCATAAGATGAAGCTGCCATCCTATTGCACTGTTTATCAGGCGGAATTGTTGGCCATATGCAAGGCCACACGGGAGATACTAAAGAGTCCATGTTCAACATTCGGGATATACAGTGATTCCCGATCGTCGCTGCAATCAGTTACCAATCAGGGCTCGGTTCACCCTTTGGCTGTCGAGACACGGGGGAACCTGAGGGCCTCGAAGCAACAAAATAAATTTGTTAATTTATTTTGGGTAAAGGCACATGCCGGGTTGGTAGGTAACGAGAGAGCAGACACACTCGCTAAAGACGCCGCCCAAAGGATGAAGACCAAACCGGACTACGACAAATGTCCGGTTTCATTCGTCAAGCGACTAATTCGCGGGGGGACGCTTGACGAATGGAGCCGGCGTTACAAACTTGGGGGAACCGCCGCAGTCACAAAGATATTCTTTCCGGATGCAGTGCAAGCACACAAGGTTATAAGGGAAATCAAGCCAACCGCGCTAATAACCCAAGTAATGACAGGGCACGGTGGGTTCTCCGAATACTTGAACCGGTTCAAGTGTAAGGACAACCCATCGTGCATATGCGAGCCAGGCGTACCCGAAACTGTAGTGCACGTCCTGATAGAGTGTCCCGTTTACGGTTCTGAAAGATACGAAATCGAGCAAAAATTAGGAATAGCGTTAACAACCGATGTTATAAATGAACTGATAACAAATAAAGATAGCAGAAACAGTTTCATAGAATACTGTGTAAGTGTAGCACAAAAAGTTGTAAATAGGAATAAGACAGATAGATAAGATATGTTGCGTATATATAGTGATTATATATAAGAACAGCATATATGTAAAATAAAAGTAGAGAATAATCAGTAATAATAGGAAGTGTTGTAATGCTGAAAAATAGACTAAGAAGTTTGTAACGAAACAACTTGATTTGTATTTGAATAGTATTAGTAATAAATAATATATAATAATAGCGTAGTTAAGATGAAAGAAACATGTAATTGATTAAGAAGTAAAGGAAAGAAAGAGGAGTAAGAGCTATAAGATAATAAAAATACCATGTAGATAGAAATATGGAATGGAAATGAGAGGATAGAACATTAAGATTAAGAAATTTATGTAATACCTACCCAATAAAGATGACAAAAGTCTCTGATTATGTTAGAGGAACCCTTAGCTCGCGGGCCGGACCTTGCGTCCGGACAGGGAAAAAAAAAAAAAAAAAAAAAAAAAAAAAAAAAAAAAACCTAACCTAACCTTTTTTTTTTTTTTTTTTTTTTAACCCGGGAAAAATCCTTTATGGATTCCACCAGCCTCGGGGAAGCTGGTGGATATGTGGGACTCACCGCCACTGTGGCGGCATACCCACTAAACGACCCGGGGTGTTCCTTCTCAGCGCATTGTCGCCAGGGCTACGGGCACGCGTTAGCACTCTACCGCGGCCCCGGCGGCGCTTGTCCGTCTCCGGACCCCTCTCCGTTGTCGATGGGACAAGCATGGGAGTTAATACTCGCCCCATCACAACCCTTGGATAGCGCGCGGAAACACCGCGCGCGCCATCCCGAGGCCATATGAACGATGGGTTCCCCCGCACCCGATCGTCCGAGCCTCCTGGGAGTTCGCCTGTGACAGCGTCTCCCAGCACTCCGACTGCCTCTCGCAGTCAGTGATCACGCACATCACGCACTGCCAGTGCGCAGGACAGTGCGCAATGCGAGTGATCACGGATCCCGCCATTTCCCCCATGAAGGAAGGATAATTCGTCTGGCAAGGTGTGTCTCTCAATCCCTACACAGCATCTAGACACATGCTGTGCCAGGAAAGACATACACACAGTTCCGTCAAATGTTCATCCGTCCATCTGCCTCCGCGACTTGTGGCGATCGCGGAGGGAGAGGATAGATGAACCACTCCAATCAATGACCTCTCTCGAAGTCCCGTCTCTTTTTGTTCCTCGACCTAACCTCCCCAGTGCCCATACACAGAGAAGGAAGGGAGGAACATACCATCACTGTGCTATCCCCCTCACACCCACACCCGCGCCTCGGAATCTTCCCACGAGCCAACACCCCTCCGGGTGGAGCGTAACGGGGAAGCACTTCTCCCATCCACAACTTCACGCTGCCTCAGCAGCCGTGCCACCAATATACGCCTTACTCGAGCCATACACGATGTCTGTACATCGCGCAGGGCAAGAGTAAAGCGCCGTCTCCTGGTGCATAAGAGCACCCCATTCTTGCTGCCTCTCTGCAGCCTTGTCATCTCCGGTAGCAACCTTCGTAAAAGTACGAAGGCAGCTCGCTCACGTCGCCGCTACTCGGCATAAGGCCAAGACGCCGACCGAGCCCCGCCGCCCTTCCGGGCTGTCTCCGGCTCGCACCGCCACTTCCCAGACTATCCAGGGCGCCGGTGCGAGTCCCACATATGGCCGGACCTTGCGACCATATGCACCCTCCCAATGGTGTCCAAAAATGGACGCCATCCCCCTCTGGCGGCTACCCATCGCTGGGTTGCCGCCTGGCCTCATCCACTGTCCTCTCCGCTAAACGGAAAGATACTTGGAGAGGCCCCTGCCTCTCTGCTGCGCCTCATGCCGAGACATGAGGATCGCAGAGAGGCCCCGCCAGGATTTAGCCAACGACTAATAAGATCCCCGAAGGGAAGTTATTAGCCGTCGCCCAGGGTGCACCGGTCCAAGTGTTGCCCCTCCCCCCGGATGCAAGCATCCATAAGGGACTGGCAACACTCGAGGCAAACGTGGAGGTATCCTGGCCCGCACCCCAACCTAACCTAACCTAACCTAACCTAACCTAACCTAACCTAACCTAACCTAACCTAACCTAACCTAACCTAACCTAACCTAACCTAACCTTTTTTTTTTTTTTTTTTTTTTTTTTGAGGGGGGAAATGCCCTCGCATTTCCCTGCCACCACGGGGGTGATGGCAGGGGGTATGTGGGACTCGAACCCACTAAAACCCCCCCGACTCTCCGCCGCCGACCCCACTACGGAGGATGGAGAAGGCGCGCGAAACGCCTCCTCCGTCCTCCGGTCCGTCTGCGCCGGAGGGGGTCAGAGTTGGCATCATCCTCTCTGACCCGCTCCGCAGCCTCCTTCTGCATCATCACCGCCTCGCAGAAGGAGACCGTTGCCTGCCACGCTCTCTCGCTGTCGAGCATAGCGTTTACCACGCTCGGCAACGAGAGGTCCCGGCCAACGACCGCTGAAAGTGTGCGCCGCTCAGAATCCCAAGCAGCGCACACCTCCAGCGTGTGGGGCGCCGTATCCTCCGGCGCACCACATTCGTGGCAGGCTGGGGTCGCCTCCCGTCTCGCGATTTGGTGCAGGTACTTTCCAAAGCATCCGTGCCCGGAAAGCACCTGCACCAAGCGGAAGGTCAGCGACCCAAATGGCCGCCGCACCCACTCCCGGAGGACCGGGCGGATGGCCTCCACCGTCCTCTGCCCAGGCACTGGTGGAGCCAGGTCCTCCGTCCACCGCCGCAACAAGGCGGCCCGCGCCTGCCTCCGCAGGCGCCTGACCTCCTCCCACGCTGGGGGCTCTCCACGGGACCTCCTCGCCACCACGAAGTGATAAACTTCGGCAAGGGTCTCCGCTTCGAGCTCCCAGGGGGCATCACCGGCCAGCACGCATGCCGCCGTCCAGGACACCGTCCGGTATCCGCGGATCGCCCTCGTCGCAATGACCCGCTGCGGACGTCGCAGCAGGGCCTTGTTATTGCGACCGAGGGCGTCCACCCAGACCGGTGCCCCGTACATGGCCATACTCCGGATTACTCCGGAGTATAGCCGACGGCACGTGACGTTCGGGCCACCCACATTGGGCAGCAGCCTCCCTAGGGCGGCAGCCGCTCCCAGGACTCTTGGGACCAGGTGGGTAAAATGGGCCCCAAAGGTCCACCTCCCGTCCAGGATGAGACCCAGATATTTCATCTGGGTCCCAACCGGGACCGGGACCCCATCCAGAAGTACCCGCGTTCCTGGAGGGGGTCCCCCCCGAGGCCCGTGGAACAGCAGGGCCTCGGTCTTGGAGAGGGCAACCTCCAGCCCCAGGGAACGAATACGGTCGACCACGAGGGTTGTTCCTACCGTGGCCAGCCGCACCGTCTCCCTGAGGTCTCTCCCCTTGACTACGACAAGGGTGTCGTCCGCGTAGCACACAACCTGCATATTTGCAGGAAGCGTGCCACGCAGCACCCAGTCGTAGCCAATATTCCACAGTAGCGGCCCCAGGACCGACCCCTGTGGAACCCCGCAAGAGACGCGACGGTGCCTCAAACCGTCGCGCCCTTCCACCAGGACCTCGCGATCCTGGAGGTAGTCGGCCAACAGCCTCCGCAGATACAGGGGCACTCCATGATAACGAAGCGCCTCCTGTATCGTTCCATGCGGGAGGCTGTTGAAGGCGTTGGCTATGTCTAGGGAGACAGCCAACGCCTTTTCCCCCCCACCGACCGCATCCTGCGTCCACTTCTTGAGCCAGAGCAAGGCGTCTATAGTAGACCGCCCTGCTCTGAACCCGTACTGGGCCTCCGACAACCCAGGCCCAGTACCCTCCAGGTGCCGGATAACACGGGAAGCTACTACACGCTCTAGCAGCTTCCCCGTGTCATCCAGCAAGACGATGGGCCTGTATGCGGAAGGCGAGTCGACAGGACGACCCTCCTTCCGCAACAGGCACAATAACCTAACCTAACCTAACCTAACCTAACCTAACCTAACCTTTTAAAAAACCGTTTAAAAACCGAAATTTTTGGGAAAAAACCGTTTTTTACGGTTATTTTTCGGGTGCCGAGCAAAATTGCACCTTATTGCGGCGTCATGGGTCTCAATAGATCCGCGTGCGCGTCCCGCACCCGAAACCGTGAAGATCCGGGAACAGTCCCATACAAAATTTTCAAATTAGAGTCAAAAAACCGTAAAAAAATCAATATCTCGCGTTTTTACAGGAATTTTTAGGGTTCCGTGCAAACTAACACCTGACCGCCTCCGTCACGGGTGTCAAAAGATCCGGGAGCACCCCGCGAACCCGATCCTGTGAAAATCCGGGACCTCCCAGTACAAAAAGTTTACACCCGACAGTTAAAAACTGTTCGGATTTCATTTTTTCCGCCCGCCCACCCACCCTATTTAAAAAAGGGAGAACTTTATTGAATAATATTTTTGTGTAAAATTTTACGAATCGGTTGTTACATAAATCACTGGGTTCTGATAAGCCTAAGCCAAGAGCAGACCAGGGTAAAGTCTTGGAAACTACATATTTTTAGGATATATTTTGACAAAAAAATATATACATATATATATAAAAAAATAAATAATAAAAAAAAAAAATAAAAAAAATAAAAAAAAAATAAATAAAAAAATAATAATAATAATAATAATAATAAAAAAAAAAATAAATAAATAAAAAAAATAAAAAAAAAAAAAAATGTTAATAACTTTAATTTTTATTATTATTATTATTTTTTTTTTTTTTTTTTTTTTTTTTTTATTATTATTATTATTATTTTTTTTATTTAATTTTTTAATATAATATTATTTTTTTTTATTTTTATATAATATTATAATATATAATATATATTTTATATTATTATTTTTTTTTTTTTTTTTTTTTTTTTTTGGGGTTTTGTTTTTTTTTATTTTGCGATTTCGTTTGTTGTTGTGTTGTGATTAAATAACAATATTTTAATTTATTTATTTTTCTTTTTGTTGTGTTGACTAGCAGTGCTTGGACTCTATTTGTTATTTGAATTATTATTACACTTTCATCATGCTCGGAATCCATACCCCCGTTAAAAAGGCAAAGACGACGATGGAGGGCTCCCAGGCAGGTATGACTGGCCCTTCCACCAGCAAGACGCTCTCCCAAAAAACGGGAGAAATTTCCAAGGCTCCTAGCGTGAGGAAGAGCATAGGGGAGTGGGAAACGGGGAAGGCCATACCAGCTGCCAAAACTCAGACCCCTCCTAAAACAGCTGACGCTGCTCAATCTAAATACGTGGACCGATTGACCGAAGCCAAAGCCTGGTTGATGAAGGCAAAATTACATCTCAATAACTCAAGGAATTTAAAAACCGAAATCAAAACCGAAGTCATGCAGGCTATTGAAAGGCTATACCAGCTGGTCAATGAGACGGAATCGGTCAAAGGACAAGGAAAGGTACAAGGAAAAGCGCTGGAGCTGGAAAAAAACGGGGAAATGCAGACTGGGAAGGATGACAGTGAAGTTAGGAAAATTTTAGAAGAACATACTAAATTAATTAGGGAAGGCTTTAGTAAAATGAGTGGTTTACAAAAGACCACGATTAGGCATCAAAAAGGAATGCAGGAAGAGGTTAAAACGTATGCGCAAGCAGTAGCGAGGACAACTCGAATCCCGGCGAGTGCGTCGGCAAATGATGGAGGGCAGAACATCGAAAAACTATTGGGAGAGGTGAGGGAGCTGCGCCAGGTCACAGTGGAGACGGGTAAAAGGGTGGAGTCTCTTAAAGAGGCATCACCCTCTTACGCCGGAGCGCTGACCAGCAACAAGTCTTCCATGAATCCTACACCAAAGCACTCCATCATAGTGTCATCGGAGGTAGAGAAGGACACCAGTGACGAGGTACTCGGCAGGGTGAGAAATGTTCTGGACGCCAGAGCATCTGGATTACAGGTTCAGAGAGTCAGGAAAGTAAGGAACCAAAAAGTCGTACTGAGCTGCAATAGCAGAGAGGAGATGCAGAGAATGGCTCAGAAGATATCCTCAGACCAAACCCTTAAAGTTGAGGAGGCCAAGAATAAAGACCCGCTGGTCATCATTAAGGACCTCCTCAGCTATAACACGGATGAGGATATCGTCACGTCTCTCAGGAAACAGAATACAGGACTGCTGGGAGACGTGGCCGACGATCAGTTTAGAGCCATGGTGAGATACCGTAGATTAGCCAGGAATCCATTGGCCAATCATGTGGTGCTTCAGGTATCTCCCATCGTATGGCAAAGGTTAACGTCAGCTAGACAAGTCCACGTAGACCTGCAACGCGTAACGGTGCAAGATCAGTCTCCGCTGGTGCAATGCACTAGGTGCCTCGGCTATGGGCATGGCCGCAAGCTGTGCAAAGAGCCAGCTGACTTGTGCAGCCACTGCGGTGGCGCCCACCATCAAGCCGAGTGCTCAATTCACCTAGTAGGCGAACCACCATCATGCCGTAACTGCAAATTGGCCAAATACAGTGAGACCAGTCACAATGCATTCAGCGGGGACTGCCCGATACGCAAGAGATGGGAAGAGACGGCCAGGTCGAGTGTAGCATACTGTTAACGATACGGGCACCTCAACTTTATTGGACTCAATGGACAATATTTATTGGACAATAACGTAACGCTGGAACTGACTTCCAGATATCGAGGCGTTCAAGCGAATCTGCAACGGAAGAGGTTAGCCACGCAGGAATTGTCCCTCGAAGCGCAGAAAAGGAAAGTCGGCTTTGCATTGGTTCAGGAACCCTACGTAGGATCTGAGGGGGAGCTAAAGAGGTACGGTAGTACGAGGATCGTTCAGTGCGGCCTACCCAGGACAAAGCCAGTAAAAGCGGCCATCATTGTGTTTGACCAAGCCATTGAGATCCTCAACGACCAGACCATGATTACAGAAAATATAGTCGCAGCACGTATAAAAACTGAAAAATGGACTGTAGGACTAGTGTCGGTCTATTTCGAGGATACTGAACCTCTTGAGCCGTACCTGGACAGACTTAGGGATATCCTGGACTCAATGCGTACCGACAAAATCCTCATAGGAGGTGACGTCAACCCGTGGAGCACGTGGTGGGGAAGCGTTATCGAGGATCAAAGGGGTGAAACACTCAGAGGTTTCTTAGACGAAAGTGATTTGCATATACTCAACCAGGGTAACAACCCTACCTTTGATACTGTTCGGGGTGGACGAATCCTTACAAGCAACGTTGATATCACAGTCACCTCAACCAACCTGCTACCGTACATCTCGAACTGGAGGGTCGACAAGTCAGTAACTAGCTCAGATCACAATGCAATCACTTTCGATCTACGATTGGAAAGACCTTCTGAGGTACGGAACCCGAATAACTCAACCCGGAAATACTGCACTAAGAAAGCGGACTGGGGTCGGTTCACGGAGGTACTACAAAATCTTTTAGAACAAAAACAACTAACAATAGACAAAATTAGAATAATGGAATTAAAACAGAATTTAGAAGTTACGGTCAAAACTTACATTGACTGTATCAGTAAAGCATGCACAGAAGCAATACCGATAAAGAAAAAATCAAAAGACATAAATTACTTACCTTGGTGGACCGACGAGCTAGAACGCATGAAGAGAAGTGTAGTCACGATGAGAAGGAGAATATCCTGCGCAGCACCCCGCCGGCGCCAACACGTCGTTGACAAGTACCTGGAACAAAAAAGTAAATATGAGGAAGCAGCAGTGAAGGCACAAACAGAAAGTTGGAAGGAGCAGTGTACCAAACAAGACAAGGAAAGCCTCTGGGACTCCATATACAGGGTGATCAGAAACAAGACGGGGCGACACGAAGACCAATTACTTATGGATAATGGAGTCGTTATTAGTCCTGAAGAATCGGTCAAATTGCTTACTAGAACATTCTTTCCTGATGATAATAGTGGCGAAGATAATAATATCCACAAAGCTATTAGAGCAAAAGCCGAAACACTGGGCAATTTGACCGAAGACAACACCAATGATCCGCCATTCACGGAAGGAGAACTAAACAGGACTTTAAAAGACTTGAATCCTAAAAAAGCACCTGGACCAGACAGTTTTACGGCGGATATTTGCTGTAGAGCAATTAACGCCGGAAAACCAGTCTTCCTGGAGATCCTAAATAAATGTCTCGCTCTGTCTTGTTTCCCATCGCCCTGGAAAGAGGCTGCAGTAGTTGTGCTGAGGAAACCTGGGAAATCTGACTATACCCAGGCTAAGTCGTATCGACCGATTGGCCTCTTATCGATACTGGGCAAAATTCTGGAGAAGATGCTAGTGCGGAGAATAAAATGGCACTTACTTCCCAAAGCAAATCCCCGTCAGTATGGCTTCGTTCCTCAACGCAGTACAGAAGATGCACTGTATGACCTCATGCAACATGTCGAAGGTAACCTAAGAAAGAAAGAGATAACAGTAATGGTGTCTCTGGACATCGAAGGTGCCTTCGACAGCGCATGGTGGCCAGCCATAAAAACCCAGCTTATTGAAAAGAAGTGCCCACTCAACTTAAGGCGCCTTACTAACAATTATTTTCAGGACAGGAAAGTAGTGGTTGGATACGCGGGCAAAACATACACAAAAGAAACGAGCAAAGGTTGTGTCAAGGCTCAATAGCGGGACCAACCTTCTGGAACCTGCTGCTGGATCCGCTCTTGGATGACCTGGGCGCACGTGGGGTGTACGTGCAGGCGTTTGCTGACGATGTCGTTCTGATGTTTTCCGGGCAGTCGGTATCAAATATTGAACATAGCGCTAACCAAACTCTTGCTCATGTGCATGAGTGGGGCATCAAAAACAAACTGAAATTCGCCGCGCACAAAACCAACGCGATGATTATTACAAAAAAGCTGAAATATGAGGCCCCACGCATGCACATGGGTGGCAAAGACATCCAAATGGTAGATGAAATCAAGCTGCTTGGCCTTACGATAGACAAAAAACTTACATATAACAGCCATGTATCCATCGTCTGTCGTAAGGCCACAAACATCTATAAGCAGCTTGCAAAGACAGCCAAAATAGAGTGGGGACTGAATCCGGAAATCATCAGAACGATATACGTTGCGGTGATAGAGCCCGTTATCATGTACGCCTCTAGCGTTTGGGCACATGCCGCTAGAAAAATAATGGTCCAGAAGCAGTTAAACGCAGTGCAAAGAGGTTTTGCTCAAAAGATATGCAAGTCGTATCGAACTGTCTCTCTTAATGCGGCACTCGTACTAACAGGGCTGCTTCCGTTAGATCTAAGGATCCAGGAAGCAGCTCAGTTATACGAAGCAAAGAGAGGCAGGACCAATGAAGACCTATGCGACTTGCAAATCGAGGAGCGCGTGTGTTTCATGAAAGCGCCACATCCAGCCAGGGAGATGGAAATCGAATTTGAGTGCCTCAGTGATACGTTGCCAGAAACTCTCGAAAAATACGAAATACCCGACACTCATATATACACCGATGGGAGTAAAATCGAGGGGAAAGTTGGAGCAGCGTATACCTGTTGGGTGAACGGGAACGAAATTGGCAAGAAGAAGATGAGACTCGAGCCGTTCTGTACAGTTTACCAGGCGGAGCTTTATGCTATATACCAAGCCACCGAACTCCTTCATAGTGGCAAACACAAGGAGGTAGCTGTGCTGAGCGACTCGAGGTCTGCTCTGGAGACAATTCGGAACCCAGATACTTTCCATCCCCTGGCTTTCGCGGTAAGACAGAATGTCGCAAGTTTGGCCGCGAAAGGATGTACCATCAAGTGGTGCTGGATTAAGGCCCACGTCGGCGTCCCGGGTAACGAGAGAGCTGACGAGTTGGCAAAAGAGGCGGCTCTGAACTCTAAAGTTGTATGTAGCCCACTATGACAATTGCCCTGCGTCATATTTGAAACAAGACATCAGGAAAAATACCATCCACATCTGGGGACGCCGGTACTTAGACGAAGGCACAGGTGAAGTGACGAAGCTCTTCCTGCCCAACGTAATTGACGCCTACAAAATTGTAAGGAAGCTTACCCTCAATCCAATCATGACGCAAGTGTTGACCGGCCACGGCGTTTACACAAGTTGTTCAGGCCGTTATTGTTCACATCAAATGTGTATAGTATTGCCATCTAGCGCTCATGCAGGAACCTCTAAGTCGGTCGATGAGTTGACCAACACAGCCGCATGCGGCGCTAGCTACGCGCCGACTTCGCCCGAAGGATGCCGACCATCGCCGATGAGTCGTCAGTGTGATTCGAACGCTAACCGCCGCCGCATATATTTCACATTGAAAAAAGTCGCTTTTTCTCCCGCTTATCTACCTCTGGCTCGGTACGCTGCCACCAGAGTGCTTACCGATCTTCAAGAAGAGAAGACCACCTATATACTCGTGTGTGCTACCCCTATTGGACTGGGAAAGTGCTATATTCCCACGCGTGGGACTGACTGTGTGCGTCGACGCCATCCTCACCACCTGCCTAACCACTGGACGCTGTTGTGCTTGGAAGACGAGTCAGCTGGCTTAACGGTGAGTGCATTTGCCTTTGGCCTACTACTTCTCATTTGGTGTGAACACGGTCTTCTTCTCTTCAACTTCTTTGTCGCATTCGCATTCCGCCCAACCATAAAGTTGGTCCGTTCCGAACCGGATAAAACCAGCTCATCTACCTATCGCTATCGTTGGAACAACATAATTTCTACTGTACCACTTATTAAGTGTACACCTAACTTGCAGTTGTAGGTACATACACACATGCAACAATTAAATACTATTTCATAATTATATTTGCGCATAAAACTGTACTTTTTACGAATTCGGTTCATTTATTTCGCTGTGGGTAGCGCGCCTACCCACATACCGCATTCCGTATTTTCTTACGCCTTTGTTGCAATTTAATTATTTTATACAGCTCACTCTTGTTCAATAATAACCTGTATTTGTAAACTGAATCTTTGAGGTTTAATTATCTACGCCTTTAATTACCTAGTATTTATTATTTCATTTCACATTGTTGCATGTAATTTTTGTACTGTAGGTTTTTTCTGTAGAATGCTACTTGGGGAAGGACGTATCTTGTTCGTCGGTCGTAGGACGGTCTGCGAAGGCTGTGTTAATGGCTCAACACCATTAACAACGCCGAGAAAGACGAATAGGATACGTAATTCACTGGGTGCATTCTGTAGGAACTATTACCTGTTTTCTCACTAGAATCCTTTACATAGAAACATACAATAGCTCGTCCCTGGGCATCGGAACGAGGATATTCATACTGGACCCACATTTCTTTCTTTTATCCATATACTTTGCTTAAAAGTTTATAAAACGTTAATTTCGTTTGTTTACATTGCATTTCACTTTTTTAGTAGACAGAAATCAAAGAGTACAGAAGTTTACGGCGATGATACCATTGCAAAAATATTACTTAAATTTAAAATCATTGCCATTGCAAGAAACCGTATATTTCATCATTTACCGATTTTTCTAAATTGTAGTTTTTATTGCAGAATCCGCTTTAATATAGCTTTAATCCCATTAGGACACCTTTTTATCGTTTCAGAAGTAGTCTCCGTCTTATTTAGGGCATCTTCTCCAAAATTGTTAGTAGGATTTGGTCGGCGTCATAGTGTTGATCGCAAAAGCCTTTCGAGAAAATAAAAATAAGAATTGCTCAATGGTCTCTTTTCTTTTTGACATTAGAAGTGCAACGAGAGAGGATTTCTATTAAGAGAAATTAAAAGAAAGCGTGAAAGTAAGTGAGTCCCCGTCCTGGGCTAAAGCTCCTTTTGTTCCCTAGGCGTTGTTTTCTCATATATCCGTGAATTTCGTAGGAAACTTGGTCGCATGGCGACGACCGACCGCAACGCCACGCTTCGGCCATGTGCTGCTTTGGACGCCGGCGAGGGACATGGAACGGCAGGTCAGTTCTTCTTGCTTTCGGACAGCCTTCAGAATGTAGTATTTTTCGTGGCAATCTGTAACGGAGCATTATTCGTCCACAGATTGCCGTTCCATGGTTAACCTCTAAAAAGGAGGCGTGTGCGTGAGAAGGGAGCCCAAGAAGCCCCTCCCCGCCAAGAGCTGACAGATAGGGTGATGTCTTTTTAATTTTTCCCGTTTTTTCTTTTTTTTCTTCACCCCAACCACATGTCCTCCAGCGTGGTGAGACGCTCCCAGTGAAGCCGCCACATGTTGGTAGGATAGCCTAGCCCCGTCACCATTGAGATGCTGTGTTAGGAATTTATGATATAAGAACTTTTGTATAAAAGAAACCCGCATGTAGAAGGGCCCGTCTACATGCCGGAATAGAATTTCCTATGTAAGAAGCTTATTGTAGCAGAATATAAAGAATTTAAATAAGAATAGAATAAGAACCTAGAATATCTCTCGGCCTATATTGTTTAGAATTAGAACTAACCTTAGATTTAAACTTTCCGTCATAGAACACTTAAAATTTTCCAAATTATATAGAACAACCGTGTACTACTTGTATAAAATATAACAATGTTGAGGTGAATATGGGATTTCATTTGTTATAACAATAATTTCCAGTGAATAACTGGTGGCGCCCTTGTAGAAAGGGACACCAACTCGACACTTCGCTCTCCAGTAAGTGACATCCCACAAGCAAGAACCCACCGCTTGTACCTAGGCTAGTCGGACACAGAAAATATGCGCACCTGAAGCATAGCGTGCAGCATAAATTGGCGCCTAGCAACGTGTGGCCTGGTTTTACTGGATTAGCGTTGAGGTTGGTGTTTCATTGGTTTTTTCTATCAATCATTATTGTTGTTTGGTAGGTTTTTTTTTTTTTTTTCTAGAATCTTAGAATTTCACAACAGCTGACAAAATGTCTGAGTCAGATATGAACTTCAGACATCTCCTCAGCGAGGAACTCAAGTATGAACTCAAGATCAGAGGTCATCTCAACATCAAAACGGTTGCAGGCATGCGAGCAAAAATATCTGCTCTGTCTAAATCTTCACGTTTGGAGGTAATAATTGATCCTTTAGAATTTGATGTAGAATCTGAAGTAGAAATTTGTGAGGATAAATTAAATGACATAGGTCAGTCGATTTCATCCGGAGACTTGACCTCCTCTCAGAAAGAAAGGTTTATTTCTCGGATTGTACACACTCAACTTCGGTTAAGTCGTCTAGAGACAGATGACCAAGAATTGTTGGGACGAATCGCAGCCCTCAAAGCGGATAGCGAGAGTCTTCTTAACTTGTTGAACGTGGACATTTCAGGAAAGGGTGCTATGAGTTGCGCCGACGAGCCACCACCGGTTGAGGCGACTCCGTTGCACAGTGAGCCGAGTACTTCAGCTGCGGGGGCAGTGACAACACAGGACTCTTCAGTTGGAACAGGTGAGCTGCGGATTACCATTGACCCAACGCGTAACATATCCAACTGGAATATTAGGTTTTCAGGTAGGGATAGCAAAATCAGTTTACATGCTTTTTTGGAAAAAATAGATGAACTGTGCATCTCTAAGAATGTTAGCCGCTCAGAATTATTAAGAAGTATGAATGATCTGTTGGAAGGTAGTGCCGCAGAATGGTATCGTTTCTATGGCAAACGCTATGTTACCTGGAATGATTTTGTCAGTGCTTTAAAACGGGAGTTTCTACCTACTTCTTACAACAGGAGAACGCTAAAAGAAATTTATAACAGGACCCAACATCCATCAGAAAGTGTCATATCATACATTTATACCATGAAAGTCTACTTTGATAGGTTAGACACGGCTATTTCAGAAAAAGAACAAGTGGAAATTATAAAGGACAATCTTGCTCCCTATTATAAGTCAAAAGTTTTTTGTGACACATTCTCAAACATAGATGAGTTACGTAGGAGGTGTAAGTGGATAGAAGACATGAAGCTGGAATGTTCAACACATGTCAACCCACCGACTGCCAACCCTAACTCTCTGCACACAGATTTGTGTTTCAAAACAAAGACTTTTCATAATAGCGGCCAGCAACAGAAAAAGAAAATAGAAAGTTCTGTTCGGGCACCTGAAATTAAACACTCAGTGTGTAATAAATGTAAGAAACAGGGCCATAATGAAACAGATTGTAAATACAATGGGACTATCTATTGTTATGGCTGCGGTAAGGAAGGTGTCACACGACCACGCTGCGAGAAATGCAACCCACAGTCTAAGAGTTATTTAAACTCAAAAGGGGCCTCTTCCAGCGAGGTGGGTTAAACCAACCTAACCAAGGTCATGACAACCAAGTATGCCACAATAAAATAGTAGAGTCAAAATGTAGAGTCACAGAAAATCAGAAGTTTATAAATAAAAATATTTTGGTAGAGCACCCAAAAATTCAAGAAGTTTATTTTAACCCTATGCCAGGGGAAACCAGACCTTTTCTGGAAGTATCCATTTTAGGTCGGAAATGTAAAGGACTTTTGGACTCTGGTGCAATGGTCAGCGTCATGAATGGTGTTGCTTTCCGGATACTCAAGCGGTATGGGGCTACGTTGAATACAACCGAGTGCATGCCCATCATTACTGCCAATGGTTCGGAGAGCGTAGCCACTGGTTACGCACACCTGCCTGTAGAGTACAAGGATTCAGTCCACACAATAAAATTTATAGTAATAGAGGAAATTAAAACTCCTATTATTTTTGGCATAGATTTTTGGAAAATATTTAACATTGGCAGAGATGTTTTGAAACTTATAGAGGTAGATAGTCTGACCAATGAGAATTGTTTTGTAGAAACGGGTTCGCTACAAGCTGCAAGCGACTTAACCTTAGAACAGTTAGCTCAACTTAACACCCGTATAGAAAAATTTAAGAATTTAACTTCAGAATGTGGCCTTAGTAAAACAGATCTGGTTCAGCACACCATCAACACAGGTGACCACCCGCCTGCAAGGCAGAAATGTCACCAGTTTTCGCCTGCAGTGCTAGCACTCATACATAACGAAGTTGATCGAATGCTTGAACTAGGTGTTATAGAACCTTCCAACTCACCTTGGAACAGCCCATTGGTAGTAGTTAAGAAAGCGAATGGAGAACCACGGGTCTGTCTCGACAGTAGAAAATTAAACTCTATCACCAAGTTTGATAGTTACCCTTTGCCGAACATTGACTTCATCTTGAATAGTCTGAGAGGCGCTCGGTATATGACTTCAATAGACCTAAAATCAGCCTATTGGCAGATAGAGTTATGTCCAGAATCTAGAGAAAAGACCGCTTTCAGCGTACCAGGGCGAGGACTCTTCCAATTTCGCCGTATGTGTTTTGGGTTGAGCACAGCTGCTCAAACTTTGCAACGGCTGATGGATAGGTTGCTAACGGCCGAGTTTCAGAACGCAGACCTAACTCTATCAGTGTTTACGTACTTAGATGACGTCATTTTGGTTAGTAGAGGCGATTTTTCAGAGCACCTAGAGCTCCTAGATAGAGTATACGAAAAACTCAGATCTGCAAAGTTGACAGTCAACATAGAAAAATCACATTTTTGCAGGGACGAGTTAGACTATCTAGGATACAAGGTAGATAGAACAGGGCTCAGAACTAACCCGGACAAAACCCGGGCTATAATAAAGTTGGCCGTACCTAGCACGCCAAAAGAAGTTAAAAGTTTCTTGGGAATGGTAGGGTGGTACCGTCGCTTCATTCCCAACTTCTCTACTGTAGCAGCTCCACTGAATCGTTTGACCAGTAAAAAGCTGAAGAAGTGGCAATGGGACGGGGATGCTCAAGAAGCTTTTGACAAACTCAAAACGTGCTTGGTGACGTCACCGGTTTTGTCATGTCCTGACTTCACAAAAGAATTTACTGTACAATGTGATGCCAGTGACAAAGGTATAGGTAGCGTCTTAACTCAGAATATTGATGGTTTAGAGAAAGTAATAGCGTATGCTTCACGTAGTCTCACGGCAGCAGAAAGAAACTACTCAGTAACCGAGAAAGAATGTCTAGCCGCGTTATTTAGCGTAGAAAAATTTAGGTGCTACATTGAGGGTCACCCCTTCACCGTGATCACTGACCACGCGTCTCTACAGTGGTTACTGAGCATTAAATCTCCCAGTGGTAGGTTAGCCAGATGGGCTATGCGACTCATGCAATATAAGTTTGAAATTAAACACAGAAAAGGACACTTACATGTAGTACCAGATGCACTTAGTCGTTTAGAAGTAGAAGCAGTAGAAGAAATTTGTTACCCTTCAGGTGACACATGGTATGATGTGTTGTATGAAAGTTGCCAGAAGTTTCCACAACGTTACCCTAAATTCAGCATCATAGAAGGCAGGCTATATAAATTAATTAAAAGCAAATACGCCTTAGAAAATGATACTACTTGGAAATCAGTAGTACCCCTCCAGAATAGAGGTAAAATTTTATCAGAAAATCATGACAGACCGACAGCAGGACACTTCGGGATCAGTAAAACCGTAAAGCGCATAGCTGTACGATTTTATTGGCCGAAATTACTGAAGGATGTTAAAGAATATGTTAGAAAATGCGAAGTTTGTTTAGCTAACAAGTCTACAAACAAGGCTAGGCCTGGACTGATGGGACAGCCTAAACGAGTAAACAGACCATTTGAAACCTTATCTATAGATCTACATGGTCCGTTGCCAAGGTCTAAGAAAGGCAATACATTTGTGCTGGTAGTTGCGGACTATTTTTCAAAATATGTTTTCCTATTTCCCATACGAAGAGCAGTCACTACCACCATAAATCAGAAATTAGAAGAATTCGTTTTCTTGGTACATGGGGTCCCTAAGACCTTGATATGTGACAATGGTAGCGTATTCACTTCCAAAGAATTTAAAGAACTAATAGACCGGTATAAAATACCCAATTTATTTTACACAGCCGTATACACCCCACAGGTGAATCCGGTAGAGAGGGTTAACCGAGTACTAGGTGATGCCATATCATCATTTTTAAAGAATGACCATAGAGATTGGGACCTACATTTGCCCCATATTCAGTCAGCCATGAATAATAGTGTACATGAAGCTACGGGCTTCACACCTTTTTTCATTGCACATGGTAGAGAAATAGTTTTGGATACAGAGCATTATAAATTCAACACATTCGATCAACAAGACTTGTGTTTCCCAGAAAGGAAAGATTATGTAGGATCGCTTGGAGAACTTAAAACAATATTTCTCAAGGTAAAGGAAAAATTAAATTCTGCGTATGAAAGAGGGAAACGCCTGTATGATAGGAGAAAGAGAGAAATCAGCTTGAAGGTTGGTCAGATTGTGTGGAAGAAAGATTACACTCTTTCCAAAGCTAGTGATAATTTCGCAAGTAAATTAGCACCTAGAAACATTAAGTGTGTGGTTGAGGAGAAAGTTAGCCCCTTAATTTATCGCCTAAGAGCGATAAATGGTAAGAAGTTAGGGCTAACCCATATAAAGGATATTATACATATTAGTCCAAATTAGAATAGAAAGAATAAGAAATTTAGTTAAAAAAAAAAATTAGATTGTAACTTTATAAAAATAATAGTGATCGTAGTTTAAAAATTAAAGTAAATTAGGTTTAGATAAATTATGTAAAATGCATGTATATATGTCAGTAAAGGGAAAAGCAGAAGCTCAAGTGAATGATAAGCATGCAAGATAGATTGAATGAAAAGAGTGGACGGATGTTAAGAAGAGATTGACTAGAGTGACTGTAAAGCTTTAACTTTTCTTTTACCTTACTATTTAATAATAATGGCTGGCCAGCCCAATAAACCATAGTTAGTAGGATATGTGCATGCACTAAAACTTAGATTAGGAAATGTTTTTAGGTAAGGATTTAGATAAAAGGGCCTTAAATTTAAGTAGCATAGGTATAGTAGTTATAGCTTCCTAATGGTAACTACCATTTTATACTACACTGCAAGTCAGTTATGGACACCGCTTGGTGTTGAGAATAAATACCAAACTTATAGTTTGTTTTGATTAAGCTTTATTTTTCTAGTTACTCGTTAACTTGAATAGAACTTTCAGAATTAGAATTTCCAGGTTATAAGATAACAGGATTAGAATTTATTAGAATTAGAATACAGTAATTAGAGCTTGATTATACAATGGGTCATTGGTACTCTACAGCTCACTCTGTAGAAACTAAGATGTACGTAGATGTTCCGAAATGGAGCCTCATCTTAATAGCATCATGTTTCAGAAGAAGGCAGCAGTCGTCTCATCACTGCCGCCACGGAATTGTCTCCTTTGGGATACTTTTTGTTGTGAAATTGTAGTTTTTGCTTTACTCGCCTGATATTATAGAAGTCAATCCATTCATCAACTAAGTCATAGTTTTTGTTTAGCTTTGGTTAACTTTGAGTAGAAGTTGTTCCTCTTTATCGCGAAATTATAGCTTTCGTATTGCTCACCCTAATTTCGCTCTTGCCGGGGGGGTGTGTTGCATGTAATTTTTGTACTGTAGGTTTTTTCTGTAGAATGCTACTTGGGGAAGGACGTATCTTGTTCGTCGGTCGTAGGACGGTCTGCGAAGGCTGTGTTAATGGCTCAACACCATTAACAACGCCGAGAAAGACGAATAGGATACGTAATTCACTGGGTGCATTCTGTAGGAACTATTACCTGTTTTCTCACTAGAATCCTTTACATAGAAACATACAATAGCTCGTCCCTGGGCATCGGAACGAGGATATTCATACTGGACCCACATTTCTTTCTTTTATCCATATACTTTGCTTAAAAGTTTATAAAACGTTAATTTCGTTTGTTTACATTGCATTTCACTTTTTTAGTAGACAGAAATCAAAGAGTACAGAAGTTTACGGCGATGATACCATTGCAAAAATATTACTTAAATTTAAAATCATTGCCATTGCAAGAAACCGTATATTTCATCATTTACCGATTTTTCTAAATTGTAGTTTTTATTGCAGAATCCGCTTTAATATAGCTTTAATCCCATTAGGACACCTTTTTATCGTTTCAGAAGTAGTCTCCGTCTTATTTAGGGCATCTTCTCCAAAATTGTTAGTAGGATTTGGTCGGCGTCATAGTGTTGATCGCAAAAGCCTTTCGAGAAAATAAAAATAAGAATTGCTCAATGGTCTCTTTTCTTTTTGACATTAGAAGTGCAACGAGAGAGGATTTCTATTAAGAGAAATTAAAAGAAAGCGTGAAAGTAAGTGAGTCCCCGTCCTGGGCTAAAGCTCCTTTTGTTCCCTAGGCGTTGTTTTCTCATATATCCGTGAATTTCGTAGGAAACTTGGTCGCATGGCGACGACCGACCGCAACGCCACGCTTCGGCCATGTGCTGCTTTGGACGCCGGCGAGGGACATGGAACGGCAGGTCAGTTCTTCTTGCTTTCGGACAGCCTTCAGAATGTAGTATTTTTCGTGGCAATCTGTAACGGAGCATTATTCGTCCACAGATTGCCGTTCCATGGTTAACCTCTAAAAAGGAGGCGTGTGCGTGAGAAGGGAGCCCAAGAAGCCCCTCCCCGCCAAGAGCTGACAGATAGGGTGATGTCTTTTTAATTTTTCCCGTTTTTTCTTTTTTTTCTTCACCCCAACCACATGTCCTCCAGCGTGGTGAGACGCTCCCAGTGAAGCCGCCACATGTTGGTAGGATAGCCTAGCCCCGTCACCATTGAGATGCTGTGTTAGGAATTTATGATATAAGAACTTTTGTATAAAAGAAACCCGCATGTAGAAGGGCCCGTCTACATGCCGGAATAGAATTTCCTATGTAAGAAGCTTATTGTAGCAGAATATAAAGAATTTAAATAAGAATAGAATAAGAACCTAGAATATCTCTCGGCCTATATTGTTTAGAATTAGAACTAACCTTAGATTTAAACTTTCCGTCATAGAACACTTAAAATTTTCCAAATTATATAGAACAACCGTGTACTACTTGTATAAAATATAACAATGTTGAGGTGAATATGGGATTTCATTTGTTATAACAATAATTTCCAGTGAATAACTGGTGGCGCCCTTGTAGAAAGGGACACCAACTCGACACTTCGCTCTCCAGTAAGTGACATCCCACAAGCAAGAACCCACCGCTTGTACCTAGGCTAGTCGGACACAGAAAATATGCGCACCTGAAGCATAGCGTGCAGCAACATCGCATCGCATTCTAACTGATAGCTAAAATGGCGCCAGTAGACTCAAAAATAAAAATCATTGTCGCTAAAAAAGAGGCTATATTCGTGATGATCAATGGTCTGTACAATACGGCGAAGAAACTGCCGTCAGACATTGGAACAAGAAGCAATAGTAAACTAGAATATTTAGCTTCTTCCTCGAACATCGATAAACTTTACGCAAATTTTAACGATTTATGTGATGAACATAACTCATTACAATTGCAAAAAGACCCTGAGCATAAACTTAACTTCGGTAACTGGACCGCATTTGAAACAATGTTCGCATTTGTTCAGCATACGCGCACTACCATATTAGAATCTAATAGTAGTAGGAGCTCAGCGGATAAATCTGGCCCTTCTACTAACATCTGCCGCCTACCAGCGCTTGATCTGGTAGGATTTGCAGGTCTTCCAGAAACCTGGCCGCTCTTTTATCATTGTTTCAAAACAAATGTTCATGATAACAAGCAATTAACAGATGCTCAGCGCGTGCAATACCTAGTAGGTAAATTGAGTGACACGGCACTTAATGTTTTCGCAGGTATCATTCCTAATGAGTCGAACTATAAAACGATCTGGGAATCTTTAGTCGCTAAATACCAAGATAAGAGGTTACTTGGGTCCATGTACCTAAACAACATACTCGACATCAAGCCTAGTTCCGATGCACCCGCTCAGTTGAATAACTTTATCGAACGAGTTCACTCTTCGATATCCGCTTTGAAACAGTTAAACATTGACAACTTAACCGATTTCATTTTAACGCATCTTGCACTTAAAAAATTAGACTCGCATTTAGTGCAATGCTTCGAGTTATCTGTCCGCGATAAAGACATCCCCACTAGTACTGATTTAGTAAATTTTGTACGACACCACATAAAGGTAATCGAAAGAACCGACTCGGTTCGACAGAACGCATCGCATCATAGCAACAACAACAACGCTCAGGGGTCTTATTCTCAATCTCGATCACGTACTGCCGCTCCAAAAATGTCGCATACTTTCACTATTACTGAAAATTATAATAACAAACCCGCTTGTATATTCTGTAAATCCCCGCATCACGTGCATTTATATGAATGCATGGAGTTTAAAAACTTGCCCGTAAACGATCGCTTTAAATACGTTAAAGATAACAGACTATGCATTAATTGTTTCAGTGCAAGACACAACACCCTTAATTGCGCTTCTCGCAACACATGTAAACAGTGCCATAAAACACACCATTCACTTTTGCATTTCGATAATCGTCGACAAACTTTGCAACAACACGATCATGAAGAGTTCCAGAATAGGGACCCTTCGCCGCATTCCGCTGCTACGATAACAGCCACGGCTGACTCGTGCGACCGCTCGCTGCCTGCGCCTGCGCATTCTGTGTGCATGCATTCACACACAGCCATTCCAGACGCCACCACAACGCGCGTTTATAACGCCGCGTTAAATAAACGGTCGCACTTGGCAACTTCACATTCAAGTAATAAACTTGAACTGCACAATAATCCCTTGGATAGAACTATTGTTTTACCTACCGCTCAGGTATTCGTTCCGCATAATAATGGTCAACGCAGTACTATCAGATGCTTAATTGATAGCGCATGTCAGAGTAACTTAATAACTCTCACATCATGCAACAAATTAAATTTAAAAGTTAAACCGCTCGTCAACTCATCCCTGAAGACTGTAGGGTCGACTTCCGCCCCTATTAAGGGTCAAGTAACGCTGACGATACAGTCGCGCGTTTCTGACGCTCACTATAATTTAGAGCTTTTAGTAGTTGATCACATCACGGATCAGCTGCCTACGCGTATCATCGACACCAGTGTGATGGATTATTTCCAGCACTTACCGCTCGCTGACGAATGTTGGAACAGACCCGCAGATATCGACGCGATTCTCGGCGCTCAGTTGTTCCCATTCATAATACTCGGAGGTAAAGTGATACCACCACTTCCGCCAGCTCGCTCAGCTGACTTTTCGGACACCGCTCGCTCCGTGCCTCACGTACTCGAGACAACGCTTGGCTACATTGTCATGGGGGAAATACCTTCCGTTAACCCTGAAGGTGTAGTCTGGTCCTTCGGTCCCTTAGTACATGAACTAAATAAAAACTTACAGAATATCGAGGAGGTGCCGATATTACTTCCGAAAGGTTACAACGGCAAGCAGCCATACAACAGTCACACAGTACAGTCTTCCGTGACCACCTCGTCCACGTCTGTAACGCATAGCCCGTGTATGAGTCATCACGTACCTTTGCCGCTCACAGGCGATACTGAGCCTTTGCGTAGTTTGACCCATGCTCGGCGCGAAATACCCGCACTTGAACACGAAGTTCACGTGCTTTCCGAACCACGTTTGGCCTGCAACGGCGTCAGCGCTGACCGTAATAGTTTAGAAATGGGCTATCTGTCCAACATACCGCATTCTAATGCTTTATATGAACGCTCCCGCTTCAATAAAAACGGACATGATTCATACTCGAGTTTGCACCAGGATCCAACCTGGATTCGCCGCTCGCCCGCTGATTTGCCATCTGTGCCAATCGACCTCTCCTACGCTGAAATACTACCTAAAATAAAATCTTCAGCTACACTTACCACTATATCCGATGTAGACACTCTGCCTCTTCTTGAGCTCGCTCTCCGGCTGTCCTCCTGGAAAAAATTGTTACGCATTATTGTATACATTCTCCGCTTTTCAAAAAAGTTACCCCGCTCGACCGTTATTCAAGCTTCGGATATAGAAACTGCTGAAATCGTGCTTCTTCGAAACTTGCAAACCAAGTATTTCGCCGAGGAAATTAAAACCATAAAAGGGGGTAACTTACCTTCACCTTCACTGAGGAAACTCGATCCGTTTGTGGATGACAATGGACTGCTCCGCGTTGGTGGCCGATTAAAAAACGCCAATGTACCTTATGAAAATCGCCATCCCGTACTGCTTCCCCGCCGCGACCATATTGTTGATTTATTGATTGACGATTGCCATCGCTCCAATTTTCATACTGGTTCGCATCTTCTCATGTCGCTACTAAGACAGCGATACTGGATAATATCCGCTCGAAACATAATTCGGCAACGCATACGCCAATGTAATTTCTGCTTTAAAGCCGCGCCTTCTCATCCTTCGCCTATGATGGCGAGCCTTCCGGCCTCTCGTGTGCAAGAAGCTAAGGCTTTCACACACACTGGAACTGATTTTGCTGGACCTATAAGCATCACACTCACGCGTAAACGTGGCGTTAGAAGTCAAAAGGCCTACATCTGCCTATTTGTGTGTATGACGACGAAAGCCATACACATTGAGATCGCATCTGACCTAAGCACAGAAACGTTCATAGACGCTTTAAAGCGTTTTCTGTCAAGACGAGGGCCAGTATCTTGCATATATTCTGATAATGCAACCAATTACATCGGTGCAAAACGCAAGTTGGACGAATTGCACGCATTTTTGGCTGCTAAAGACACTTCTACCGCATTCCAAAACGAACTGAATAATCGCAAAATCACTTGGCGAAATATTCCTCCACGAGCACCTCATTGGGGTGGATTATGGGAAAGCAACATAAAGGGAATTAAGTCCCTCTTATATCGCACGCTAGGAAATCAATTATTATGTTATGAGGAATTGCTAACAGTGCTTACTCAAATCGAATGCGTGCTGAATTCGCGCCCGTTGTGTTTGCTTTCCGATCAACCTCACACTATACTGACACCAGCGCATTTTTTGAATACGACACCGTTGCAGTCGTTGCCAGCGCAAGAAGTTAACGACTCGATGAGCCTCTATAACAGAAAGAAGCTTTTAGACAATTTAGTCCAAAGTTATTGGAAAAGATGGCACTTAGACTATCTCCACACGCTTCAATTAAAACAAAAGTGGAACACTCCTGATGTACCAATCCTGCCAGGTACACTCGTTCTAATTCACCAAGATGACACACCGCCGCTTCGCTGGCCTACAGGCATTATTGAAGAAGTGTATCCTGGGAAAGACGGAGTCACACGCGTCGCATCAGTACGTACTACGTCTGGAACGTTTAAGCGTCCAGTCGTAAAGCTATGTCCTCTTCCCTCACAATAAGTTCGTTCATTTGTCATTCCGCATTAGTTTTAAGTACAATTTCATCCGCATTTATATTTTATTTCTCTCGCATAATTCCTTATAACCCGCACCATTAATAAACCGCATTTAAATTCAAACCTTCCCGCATCTATTATTGTCTTTCAAGATTGAATTTCGCTGTAACTTCAATACACATCCGCATTGTTGCATATTTTCTTTGAAAATCCTTAGGATTTCCAAGCCGGGGAGAATGTTCAGGCCGTTATTGTTCACATCAAATGTGTATAGTATTGCCATCTAGCGCACATGCAGGAACCTCTAAGTCGGTCGATGAGTTGACCAACACAGCCGCATGCGGCGCTAGCTACGCGCCGACTTCGCCCGAAGGATGCCGACCATCGCCGATGAGTCGTCAGTGTGATTCGAACGCTAACCGCCGCCGCATATATTTCACATTGAAAAAAGTCGCTTTTTCTCCCGCTTATCTACCTCTGGCTCGGTACGCTGCCACCAGAGTGCTTACCGATCTTCAAGAAGAGAAGACCACCTATATACTCGTGTGTGCTACCCCTATTGGACTGGGAAAGTGCTATATTCCCACGCGTGGGACTGACTGTGTGCGTCGACGCCATCCTCACCACCTGTCTAACCACTGGACGCTGTTGTGCTTGGAAGACGAGTCAGCTGGCTTAACGGTGAGTGCATTTGCCTTTGGCCTACTACTTCTCATTTGGTGTGAACACGGTCTTCTTCTCTTCAACTTCTTTGTCGCATTCGCATTCCGCCCAACCACAAGTTAATAAAAAAAATACTAATGATTATAATAATTATCTTAATATTAATATTATGATTATACTTACCTTTAGTTTATTGAAGGTAGAAGGGGAAAGATGAAAAGTTGGTGCAATATTCTTAACTCTCTCGAGAAGCTTGCAGCGGTAGAATATCAGTTCCTCAGCAACTCAGTTCCTCAACTCTCAAGACGCACTTCATACAGTCCATTTCAAAATACGCCCCCTTAATAAAATAAATAAATAAATATGTGTGGACATTTCACACAGCGCCATCTAGCCCCAAACTAAGCATTATAGCTTGTACTATGGAAACCAGATAACTGATACAATACTTATATACTTTTGTTTTGCAAATACATACATAGAATACAATATGACACCCAGACACAGAACAAACACCTATGTTCATCACACAAATCTTTGTCCCGGGTGGGAATCGAACCCACAGCCTACAGTTCAGAAGGCAGAGCTACTACCAACTGAGCTATCAGGCCAGTCTTAGATTGTTTATGACCTTAGGTACAATTATATTGTATTTTCTTGTATCGATATTTTTGTGTATTGACCCACTGTACGCGCCGCTTAACTAGTTATATTTTTTTATCTATTTATTTTCATACATACCCTCACACTCACTCGTTCATCACGCATTTTCCTTGTCTATCCTACCCCCAGTCCTCAATCACGTGGTCGTCGTCTGACGCTATAAACGCAACGCAACTCGTATGCTTACTGAAAAATCTCTAGAGTGTGGTATGTGCATCAAGACCAGTGCCAATTTGAATGTATTACTCCACATCGAAGGACTTTCATTAAAACCACCGGGTACCCGGTACATTCTGCATTTTCTAAACTATATCACACCCACGCTTGACATTATGCTACTAAATTACAATAAAATAAGTCCCATGGGGTTTCTGTTGTATTTTTGTTTAATTTAATGTGGAACGATCAGTCCGTTTCATTATTCGAGGATGCATTTTATTCCGAGCCACGCTACACAAAATGGTAGAAGAATAGAGGCAAAATAAGAAGGCTCATAAAGACTTAAAGGTTTATTGACTTATATTAATATCACAATTCGGTTCGTTCTCCTCACAAGGAAACAAATATTTTTAATTTATTTTAAAATCACAACAGTAATATATTTAAAAAACACGAACGCAAACAACGTCAGATGGCGCCACCTTCCCTCCGGTCACACGAGCACGGGCAGCCGGCGCGGGCGCGCACGCTATAACGGTAGCTCCGCGCCCACAACGGCCACCGCCACCGCCAGCGGGGCCCCCCGGGGGCCGGCCAGGGGCCCTCGGGGGCCTTCTGGAGGGGCCCGGGCGAGGGGCGGTCGGAACGGGGGCACCGCCGCGTGCAGCTCCGCCAGGCGCCGCGCGTCCAGCCGGAGCACGCTGTTGTGTGGCTCCTCCCCGCCGGGTCCACCGGGTCCACCGGGACCACCGGGACCACCAGTACCATTGGTACCGGCACACGGGAGCGCCGGGTACAGCGCCGTCTCCTCCGTCTGCACGTGCCGGTCCGCGGACGACGTGCGTTCTGCGAGGGAAGGGGAGCATCGCTTACCACCGGGGCCGAGGGAAACGGGAGACCGAGTATGGACAGCTGACAATATTGTCTTGTACTTGAAAAGCAAGCAAGTATGAAGAAAGTGTCATAAAACGAGAAAGACAATTTTCTGTACCGCCCATACAAGGCAGGCTGAAGCAAAAAAAGAAGGGAAACAAGATCAAATAACAGTCAAAAAAACTAAAATCCGACTACTTTGGTTTGGAGTTCCGAGTGACACTGCAATCTGTTGTGGGCGGCCGTATCGCTTAACACCAGGCGAACGACTATCTCGTCACGTCATTCACTTAAGTAAAAAAAAAACTTTAATTATGATGAATAACATCCCAAAAAAGGAAACATTTTATTTATTATAGATTTCTATGTGAAAGCACAATGTATGTATTTTTTTTTTTTTTTTTTTTTTATATTGAAAGTTTACAAAACTGGGAATAAGCTACATATGGTACTTAAAAAAAAAACTAGCCTTAACTACTAAAATCATGCGGTGAACATATTCCCTTCTAGATGTAAACCTAACTTGCGTTTATAGCTAACAAAATGACGCTATCTCTAGCTACTAGAGTGCTAAACACGACTAATAAAATCAATTTCTAACATACAAACAATATATATATATAACTTAAGTAATGACAAGTATAAAGTATAAATTGTGACAAATGCAATTAAATTAATAACCGAGATGGAGAACTTGTGGTAATACCAATTATTACAAGTTACATGATAGTATCTCAGTAATACGTCGTCTAACTGATGTTAGCGAACTATCATCAAAAATATCAAAATCATACTTTACTCTATCATAAGAGTCACACATTCGGTAAAGTGAAGAGTGCTTTAACATATTAGTTTTGCAAATGGGAAGAGCAAATATGTATGTACGATACATAAACACATAGACAGTCAAACTCATTGTTATGAGTTTGACTGTCTATGTGTTTATGTAGGAGTGTTCTCCTATTTGCAATAGTCGGGTAAAAAGAAAGTGAAGTGCATTCTAAATTCAGTGACAGTTGAATAACACAATCAATACGGTTTACATTTTATAAAGTAGGTACATAAATAATTATGTACCGTACCGTACCGTGTTTGGGCTGTAAGTTTTATTTCGAAGATTATTATGTTTGTTTAAATTTAAAAACTGTAGTTTTTGTAAATAAATAAAATAAAATAAATTAATTCAGCGTTGGATGCTAGGATCCAACAAAAACCAAGGTAAGGTTGAATGCGCTGCAGGTGTCCACTATTACCTGTGTCGTTGAGCGTGGAGAGATCGGTGGAGGGCGTGAGGTCGGCGTGGGGCGCGCGCGGCAGGGGCGCCGCCCCCACCAGCGCGGCGCACACGGCGCCCCCCGCCGCCCCGCGCGCCCCCGCGCCCCCCGCGCCGCGCCCCCCGCGCCACCCGCCCGGCATCAGGCTCGCGCGCACGTTCCGCTCGGGACGCACCACGATGATGTACAGCTGGAACACACGCGCTCCGTCACTACCGCGACCACACCTGCATACCTGTGGGGCGGCGGCTCACCTTCGGGGAGAAGAGGCAGACAAGCGTGACGCTGGCGCTGAGCGAGATGGTGACGGCCATGCTGGTGACGCGGAGCGGAACGTGCGACGCGGTGCCGAAGTATAGCGGCACGAAAGCTAGCCAGATCACGCACGTCGTGTACATCGTGAACCCTGCAAGGGGTAAAGCGCGGTTACATCGGGCGTGGGGTAGAGGGAGACCGCGGAGAGGGGAGCGGTACGTACCGATGTGTTTGCTCTCGTTGAAGGCCTCGGGGATCTTGCGCGTGAGGACGGCGTACACGGTGCAGATGAGAATGAGGATGATGGGGTAGAAGAAGGCGATGGTGTAAGAGGCATCCACGTAGGAGTCACACACGAGCATGTTGTCGGCTCGCGTCGGGTAGTGGCGGGTGGCGCGCGCCGGGGATACCACCTGCCACACCACCACAATCACCACCTGCGGAGCGGACGGTCAGTGCGCGTCACATCCAGTGCGGTCCAGCATGGCCGGCCAGCACACGCACCTGGATGGACACGAGGGCGGAACAGATCAGCAGCTGTGACTTAGGCGAGATGAGTGACGGTCGCCGCGCTGAGTGCTTGCTTGCGTCGAAGATGCGGGCGATCCGGTTCGTCTTCGTCAGAAGAGCAGCATACACCACCGTGAAGCAGAATCCGGTTCCAAACCTGTAAGAAATAATGTTTTCCCTCTAAGTTGAACCGATCGGGCCCAAATTTGCAATTTAGAAGCGTCGGTTGCCTCCAAAAATGAGTACGCAATGACTTCTATCGTTTCTAATAATATAAGCAGTATAACAACAAATATAAGCAGTATGGCTGCGATAGGAAATCATTCGACTCAGTCTGGGTAACTGAGGCTCGGTACCGTTGCAGGGAGCAGAGAAGGTCCGTGGGGCGAAAGACGAGGGCGAAGGTGACCAGGTAGCACATGAGGATCCCGGCGAGCAGCACGAAGGATAACTCTCTCCCGCTTGCACGCACCACCGGTGTGTCACCACGCGCCACCCACACACCCGCCACCAACCTGCGCCGGGAGAGCAGTCAGGTCCTGTAATATTACGAGCGTGACGCCATAGTGGAGCGGCGGTGGACTCACGCGGTCAGCAGGATGCCAAGCGCGGAGAAGGCCATGGCGCCGATGGCAGCGGGTGAGTCCGGCCGCAGGTACAGCTCCGGCACGGCGGCGCACCGGGTCCGGCTTGGGTCCGGCCGCGTGCCAAGCGGACACTCCACGCACGACGTTTCCAATACCGGCGATCGGATCTGCAAGCCGAGCCCACACGTGAGTCCCTGGGTATGCATGCGAACACATAGTCGCGCTATGATGTCGGGTCCGGACCGGAGTCGTACCTCGTACTGCGTACAGTTGAAGCAGTGCCAGCAGCAGCTCTCGCCCTCGACGTACTGCTTGGCCTGCCCGAGCTCACACTCCGCACTGCAGACTGACTCCGGGGGCCGGCGGGACTCCCACTTGAACTGGATCTCTGAATGATGAGAAGGACGGTCGCTCGATATTCAACCGATCGAAAAAAAAGAAAGAAAGAAAGCTAAACCCGTACCGTCCATGTTCAGCTCTAGCTCTCCATCGAGATAGCGGCCTACCGTCAGCCAGCGGTATGCGCCGCGCGAGACCTGCTTGAAGTGCAGGATGTTATACCGCGCGGGGCCGTCGCCGTTGCCATCGAAGTGAAACTCGTCCCCGCTCAGACCTGCACACACGTGATGACTTCAGTCCTGGATATTAACAGAGCGAGAGCAAACGGTAGCTAGCCAACCTGTGAAGCGCACCCGCCGCAGGTACCGCAGCAGCGTGGCACCACTCGCCGGCCGCATCGCCTCGCACAGCCCGGGCCGGCCGCCGCACAGGTCGCCGTGCATGTCCCTGCGGCACACAGCGAGGGTTACAGGGCGCGGGTGTGGGTGGGGTAGCAGCGAGTAGGGGCGGGGGGGGGGGGTGGGGTGCACCTGATGGCGTGCGCGAAGGCAAGCACGGCATCGGCGACGAACTGTAGCTGCGCCTCAAACTCCGTGTTTTCGTCGGTGAGCCGCTCGGCACCTGAGCAGCGCCGCGAGTACTGCAGATTGTACGGCGTGCGCGGGCTGCCCGGGTAGCGGCACCGGAACTGGTCCTCCCAGAACTCTGCAAAATCACACACCGCTACAATCACCGGGACCGTGTCGGGCGGCCCAGTCCCGAGGCTCACGGGGAGGACGATTACCGACAAACCAGGGGTTCCTGGGGTTGTTCTCGACGGTGAGGCCGAGAAAGTACTCTTTGAAGCCGCGCACGGGGTTGGCCTGCGGCTGCACGCTGATGGTGCCCTCTACGGCAGCCTCGTTCCCGTCGGAAACCAGCGCTCTTGCACTCCACCCGTCCGAGCCGACCCAGCTGAAGGCATCGGTCGCGGCCGCGCGCCGCACCGCTGACATCACGCCCGCCACCTCCTGGTCCGACCCAAACACGATGACCCCTGCAAGCATGAATGGTCAGTTCTGTCCTGCCACAGCCTGTTGCAGCCTGCCGCTGGCCAGACGCACCTCTGGCCCGCGGTCGCGTGAGGAGCCGCGCCACGATACCATCATAGGCACGCTCGTCTGCCTCGCCAGAGTCCTTCGCGAGTCGTTCCTTCACTGCAATGCAGATGTCGTTGCGTGCCAGCAGCGTCTCCAGCTCCTCGAAGGCCTGCGGAAGGAAACACGACCGCTCTGACGTAAGGTTGACCACATTCGTTTCCCGACTGGGCCGTGAAGGAAACGTTACCTTGATGCCATAGTTGGACTCCTCGTAGATGATGGAGACGTACCGCCAGCCGAGCTGCTTAACGATCTCGACCATGGCGCGTACCTGGTGATGGTCGGAAGGGATGGTACGAGTGAAGTACTCGAACCGTGCCTTGTTCGATAGCTCCGGGGACGTGGAGAAGAACGACACCTGAGAGCGTGGACGGTATGAACATCGAGGTCAAACATGAAAATAGATAATTCTGTTAAACATAGACTACTAATAATTAAGTAGATAAAAATATAAAATCATTCACCCAGCATCGCAGCTAAGATGGCGTCATAGCGCTCGGCCTACCTGCGGTATCCGGAAGAGGCGCAGCAGGTTGGCAACCTGCACGGAGGTAACGGAGGAAGCGGCACCGACCACGCCGGAGATCACCTTGCGCACTCCCTGGCTGGTCGCGTTACACAGGTACTCCGCGTCGTCGATGTTGCTGATCGAACCTGAACACAGCTAGGTTAATTATAGGGCGTCAACAATTTTAACATTCTAGTGTGAGTTGTGACTCTATCTACGAGCAACAGCCCACGCTCTCACTCACTCATCATCAGCCTGAAAGCATCCACTGATGAACATAATTATGCCTCCCTCACGGAGCACCACTTTGTGCGGCTGCTTGCACCTTGCATTCAGCGGCTCCCTGCGGTTTTGACCGGGTCGTTGGTCCACCTAGTGCGGGCTGGCTTGCATTGCGTCTTCCGGTTCGTGATCACTACACAGCACATACCGGTGTGTTGTACACTTCACAACTTTTTATGTGATGAGTAATAGACAAATAAGCAGACAACTAAGTAAGTAGTAAGGGCAGAAAAAAAAAGAAGTTAATCTCATCTCTACCAAATAACCGTTCTTCTCCAATCGACTATGCTCTAGAATTTTACCTGCAATTGTTATCGTTAGGATCTCCAAAAGTTTGGTAAAACCTTTGAGAATAATTTAAATGAGTTTGGTGTAGGCATGGAAATGATTGCTTTTTTAAAATCATTGTCATTTCATCATATTATGATTTATATTTGTCACTGTGATTTCACAGCCTGTGATTTTTCATATGCCTAATGAATTTATGATCAATTGCGAATGCGATTGGTTGTGCTTTATGAAATGGAACAGAGATGTGATTTAGGAGTAACCTAGTGAAGATGCGACCTGCTACAAATGATTACTAAGTAATCTAATACTACTCTCTTAAGTAAAACAAGATCAAAGTTCACCGCTGCACCACAACGTTAATAAAATTATACTCTCTAGGACTCAGTTTGTTTACTGAAGTTGCGACCTGCTACAAATTATTACTAAGCAATCTAACGCTACTCTCTTTTGATGGTACTATTGATGAGATTTTTGTTCATCAGGGAGCCGATGGATGCAACAGGCGAGCAGCCACTCAAAGTAGCACTCTGGAGGAGGCCTATGTTCAGCAGTAAACATCTTCAGGCTGTTGCTGATGATGATGTTAAAAAAAAATTAGGAGCTGATGGATGCCAGAGGCGAGCAGCTACTCAAAGTGGCGCTTTTCGGAGGTGGCCTATGTTCAGCAGTGGACGCCTTCAGGCTGTTGATGTTGAAAAAATTAGGAGCAGATGGATGCAGGAGACGAGCAGCCATTCAAAGTGGCGCTCTTTGGGAGAGGCTTATGTTCAGCAGTGGACGTCTTCAGGCTGTTGATGGTGATGATGATGATGGACAAAAAATTAGGAGCCGATGGATGCAGGAGGCGAGTAGCCCCTCAAAGTGGCGCTCTCTCAGAGAGGCCTATGTACAACAGTGGACGTCTTCAGGCTAATGATGATGATGATGATGATGATGATGATGACAAATCACATATTGGTCTTAGTTTATTTACTAAAGCATAAATAAAATTATATGTTTTAATATTCACCGCTTATGCTACTCTCGTATTATGAAATCTGAAATCACGATTCAATTGTGATTATCACACTGTGATTTGTAGCAGAGTGTCTGACAAAAAGTAGCAGAGTGATTTATGAAAAATAAAATCATATAATTTTTCACCTGCTCCTTAGGATTTGATCCATGCCTAGTTTGGTGGTTCAGCTGTTTCGAGACGCTAGTCACCCAAACATAGAAGCAAGTGGCGATGGCGCGTGTAGCGCTCGCGTGAGGTTACCCTTGATAAAGTCGAGCGCCATCTCGAGTCCGTAGGTGTCGTTGTCGCAGTCGTCGAGCACGTGTGCCCCGAGGAGCACGCGCGGCGGCAGCACGCCGGCGCGCGTCACGTGGTCGAGCGCGAACAGCATCGCCTCCAGCGCCTGCACGCCGCCCTGCGGCATCACGCGCCCGCACGTCGCGCCCTCCGACCGGCTGTGTACCTGTGCAGTATACATACATACATCCCAGGATCACAACCATCCAGATTCAGATATTTTATTGCTTCCATAGCGTACATAGGTGGAATAAGTATAAAATTAATTAAGTAGGATCATTATGGACCCCGTCGGGCGCAGCACATTTGGAGAGAGGAGGACGACCTCACGAAAGAGTCAATATGTACTTACAAAGAAAATAATAACATATTAGTTTGATTATAATAAAATTTTACTCCCAATTTTTTAATTGTAATTATTAATTAAACTAACCAATATCCGACCAATGAGGAGTTTTATTTAAAAAAAAAGAAATGGTGTTTTATGTATGACCCAATAGATGGTGCCAGTTGTGGTTTTACCAAAATTTGTCACTGTCACTGTTTCACGCATAGACCACAGGTTATAGGAAATGTGTCACGATACTGACTGACAACTCTAAACTGTTCGTTTGTTCTATTTTCGTTGCGCGATAGCTCGGCTTAATTTTGGATCATAATATTAACGTTTATCTGTCTCGCAGTTCTGCTGTACTTCAATTTACTTAAGAATAATGCACCACAGACTACTTAGGAGATACTACAGACAATGTACTCGTGGTCCACTCAACTGAATTTGACATTTCTTTGTAGGTATTCTAAACATTTTCTTATGTTTAAACTACTCTGTGGTTTGAAAGGTTAAAACTATGTACTTACAGCGCCATCTAGAAAAGAAGCGGAACTAGTGTTTTTTTTTAAATAAAAAGCCTCATTGTTGTGTCGACGTTGGAATGAACAATTGAGGAATAGCTTATTGAAATCGGAATTTTTCTCTCAAGTAAAAGAATACGATCCAAAACAGTAAAAAATTAAATATCCAAAGAATAATGTGTGTGTGGGGAGGGGGGAAGGGGTGTTGCAGTCTTTTATAGATTGAAATACAAATATTAATAGGAAAAGTTAAAAATACCAGTAGGGTTAGCACGGCCGGTAGGTAAACTGTCTTTCCCCTGTTTTACTCCAAGCAAGTATGAAGAAAGTGACGTAAAACGAGGAAAGACAATTTTGTCTACCGTCCGTGCTAACCCAGGACTGACCACTTGTCTACTTGTCACTTGTCTAGTCTTGTTTGCCGATAATCTGGCTACAGTTACAAGGCTGTGTGTATCAATATTTTAATGTTAGTTTTGTTTTATTATCATGGTTATTTCTATTATTATTTATTTTGACAATGATTATTTTTATTTTATTATTATTTAGGATTTTTATTAAGTTGATTATTTGTGAATGACATTTTACATTAATTCAAATGTTTAATTTAAGTATTTTTGGTCGTGAAGTGTTAGCGTTTTGGCCTAGTCTGTAAGCAACACTTATTTTAATAAATAAATACATAAATGAGAAGAAGAAGATAGGAAAAGTGTTTAGTAAACTTCCTGACGTATATAAAAATCATAAAAAGAACCCACAATTATTGAATAAAACTTAAAATAATTTTAAAACCATAAGCATTATTATTCGATTCAAGGTTATCGTAATGACAATTTTTTATTTTTATTTGGACATCCGACAGTTTTTTTACTAATTTATATATGACACAGGATACTAAACACTCTTTTGATTATAAATTATATAAACGAATACTTAATGAAATGATGATAATGACAAATAATAATAATCATATTTATATTAAATATTTTGGTGATGATTATTATAGATAATAAATTATGGAATTAGTTTTTAGTAGGTATTTATACTGTCCTCTTCTCCTCTAATAATAATATCGTTGTGGCCAACAGGGTCATTTGAATTTGAATTTAAAACTTTTTTACTCTTCAGCACCATCACCATCTAGCCGCGAGGGTAGACAGTCGTAGATTTTTTTATAATACAACGTTCTTCTTTTTCAATTTTGTATTTTTGTGGTTCTGTGACGTCAAATGTGAGCTCTACGAGCCCAGAAGTGTTTATTCTAAGCTAATGCTTCGTATATTACACTCAATAAGAATTAGAGTAATACAAGTCCTGCTTACGTCCACACTCCACACCCTGCACTCTGGTGACTAGCTCGTATGTCAGAGATCGGGCAAAGTTATTTAATGAAAATATTAGGGTTTTAAAAAAAATGTAAACTAATGACGTGACGAGCTAGTCATTCGCCTGATGTTAAGCGACACGGCCGCCCCTAACAGATTGTAGTGTCACTCGGAACTCTAAATTAAAGTTTAGCGTAACACCACGCACTCCGCACGTCATCCTGAGACATCAAACAGTCTAAAAAAAATTTCTAGACTGTGAGATCAGTTCATAAAGTCTCATTTGTCCAGTAATTTTTCTAGCTACAACGCCCTTCAAACTACTACCTAGTAAGGTATTAGTAGGTATTTAGATATTTTACACAAAGCTGTTCTAACCCCAAACTAAGCATAGCTTCAGGTCAGGGTCAGATAACTGATGGAATACACATATTATTTTTGTTCGTAAATACACATACATACAATAAAACCCAGTTATAGAAAAAAAAGTTCATCACACAAATGTTTGTCCTGGGTGGAATCGAGCCCATAACAAACAGTTCAGAAAACAGAGCTACTGCTAGCTGAGCTATGGCGCATAATGAGTAGGCATGGATCAAATCACAAGAAGCAAGTGAAAAATCATATGATTTTATGTATCTTAAATCACTCTGCTACTTTTTATCAGACACTCTGCTATAAATCACAGTGTGATAATCACACTTAATTGAATCGTGGCTTCGGATTTCATAATACGAGAGTAGCATAAGCGGTGAATATCAAAACATAATTTTATTTATGCTTTAGTAAATAAACTAAGACCAATATGTGATTTGTCATCATCATCATCATCATCATCATCATTAGCCTGAAGACGTCCACTGTTGTACATAGGCCTCTCTGAGAGAGCGCCACTTTGAGGGGCTACTCGCCTCCTGCATCCATCGGCTCCTAATTTTTTGTCCATCATCATCACCATCAACAGCCTGAAGACGTCCACTGCTGAACATAAGCCTCTCCCAAAGAGCGCCACTTTGAATGGCTGCTCGTCTCCTGCATCCATCTGCTCCTAATTTTTTCAACATCAACAGCCTGAAGGCGTCCACTGCTGAACATAGGCCACCTCCGAAAAGCGCCACTTTGAGTAGCTGCTCGCCTCTGGCATCCATCAGCTCCTAATTTTTTTTTAACATCATCATCAGCAACAGCCTGAAGATGTTTACTGCTGAACATAGGCCTCCTCCAGAGTGCTTCTTTGAGTGGCTGCTCGCCTGTTGCATCCATCGGCTCCCTGATGAACAAAAATCTCATCAATAGTACCATCAAAAGAGAGTAGCGTTAGATTGCTTAGTAATAATTTGTAGCAGGTCGCAACTTCACTAGGTTGCTCCTAAATCACAATCATGTCTGTTCCATTTCATAAAAAAGCACAGCCAATCGCCATTGATCATAAATTCATTAGGCATATGAAAAATCACAGGCTGTGAATCACAGGTGAAATCAGTGATAAAAATTAATCATATGATGAAATGACAATGATTTTAAATTAGAAATCATTTCCATGCCTAATAATGAGACTTTACGGTAAAGATTTCTTGTCCCATCGTGTATAATTATATAAACGCACTCATACGCGCTTGACTGATGGAGTTTGACATTTTATACCTTCACACATTCATGACTATAATTTATTGTTTCTTAATTGCACTGTTTTTTTTAACAACTTTAGGACAATATGTAACATGCAGTATTATTATACCAATCAATGGTCCTAGTGATTCTTGACAAACTACTTTCAAGTTTGGATCAAATTAAAAATAGTAAATCGCATCGTCACTTCCCATCAAGTGAGATTGCGGTCAAATGCGGGCGGGCCTATCTAGTTATAAAAAAAGCGTTTTATAGTATATAACAGAAACAATTGTTTTTATATAATATTTCGCGTTTTCTATCTCTAAGCTCTATTCTTGCAACGAAAGCCAATAGCAACGCGGTCATATCTCAAGATGAACGCACTGGGGTCGCTGGGGGTGATTGCTCTACTGGCTTGTGTGATCGTTTGGCTTTGACAGCTTGATGCTTTTTGTGTTATGTTATTCAAGCGAGGCCCGAGAGACATCGGCGCATTGAATTTTCGGTACGTAGGTTCGGTATCTACAATATTGATTGTAATTTTGTGTGCACGTTACTTTCGATCTTAAAAGTAACAACATCAATTTCATCAGCCTAATGATCACCAGAAAGGGTTAGTATAATATTAACAATTTTCTTATTTTTACTTGTAATGATGTTGATACACATAGGGGACATACAAAATAGCCTTCCTAAAATCTAGATGTTACATTGCCAATTTGCCTTCAGTGACGTGCGAAGGGGTTGCCATTGTTCCACCATAATGATTTTAGTAATGGATTCCTGCACTAATGTGACTCCAAGCAAGAAAGGCGAAATCTCCGTTTACATTTGAAATCCACGGACCGGACCGTTACATCGTTTGTAAGTCCTTCGGTTGGGCGGTGTGACGACGGGCGGGACGCTTACCATCATGAGTCCACCGAGGATGATGTCACCGTCGACGACGGCGGCGCGCTTCACGGGCCACACCGTCTCGTTCTCCTGCTTCTTCTTGACGGCGAGCCGCACCGACCCCGGCCCCGGCCCGGGGGACCTCCAGGCGGACGGCACGGTTCGGTTCCCCGGTCGGTCCCGGACGGTGCCCTGCAGCGGGGCAGCGCTCGGCGGCAGCTCCTCCGGCTTGCTCGCGTACTTCTTCTTCTTGAACATGTGGGATATGTCGAAGGGTGCTATCAGCGAGTGCGTCTCCCGCGCGCTCCTGGCTTGCGTGTCGTGGTGCAGGCAGCAGTCGGCCGGCTGCAGTGACGCGGAGGTGTTGCAGGCGGTCGCCCGCGCTAGCAGCACCACCAGCAGTAACGGCGGCAGCAGCATGCTCCCTCTAGCGGCAGCACTCCACCCGCGTCCAGCCACCCGCCCGGTAACCCTCACATGCCGCCTTCCTCAAGTACATCTCCTGCACTGATATCCGATATTCGTGCTCCGGACGAGCGCAGAAATGCAACTCCAAGTCACAATGTAAGGTTTTGTTTCTAAACTATGTTTGAACGCTGCGGTTTCAACTTGGTAAACTTTGTTGCCACTTTCCTTTCGATCGACGTCTCGACATAGTTTGTCCGGTCGCGTTACGCGATGTTGTCTAGCTTAGTACTGGGATCGCACGTTGCTGTAGGTTCGCGTCGCGGAAGTTGTGTGAGTGCGTCGCGCGGGTGTCGGTCGACAGCGAGCGAGCGAGGCGCGCGCCGGCCGCCGAGTGCCGCGTCTCACGCCGCGACCGGCCCGCCACCGACCGTCTACAGTTTTCAGTTTTCAGAAAAATAGCAGTTAACTTAGATAGAGGTAAGTTTAATAAAATGCAAATAAAAATACATCCATTAAATTACTATGCAATTTCAAGCTATGTTAAAGTATTATGCAAATGTCTTCTATGCATTAAGAATCAAAAATCTAACTATACTTATAACAAAACTGTGACGGGTCTAATTCTGTACATTGAAGATATTTTGAATTTTTTTTTTGGAGGGCTATCGCAGTTATATGTAGTAGCCAAAACTATATTTTTTTTCATTTTTTGTCTGTCCGTCTGTCTGTGTGTATCTTGGCTGAGCATCACACCGAAACCACTAAATGAATTCAAATGAAATTTGGCATGATTTGAGTTCATATTACGAGGTAGGCTATATCATACTTTAAATCCTGAAATTAAGCACGCTTCCCTGAGGAGAGGGGATGAAAGTAAAAATATGTACTTAGTTGGTAATTCATTAACGCATGGTCTGATTTCATTCATTTTTTTTGTTAGAAAGGGGGTACTTTAAATATTCGCTCGACATTTGTACAAAAAAATTCATGGTTACTATCCATTCCTATATCCGTCGTTATTTGTAAATGGTATGGTAGGAATTGACACGCTGGAGCTTAGGCGAAAATGCGCGCTCATTTTACACTATTACCTACTATTAAATAACAAAATAGATAACTCCACCGCATTATCTCAACGCTCGCTATGCGTCCCCGACAACTACCTCCGAGCGCGCGCCGGCTGCTCGCGCGGCCGCCGCACGCACCCACACCGCTCACTACGCCCCCACGTCGCACGCACTCACTATGCTTAACGCCTTGGTTGCGCACCCGCCGGAGTTGGACATATTTCACACCAATATAAAATTATTTGTCAGTATGTGTATCCAGTTTTTAAGTACCTAATATTTTTATAAGTCGCTTCTGTAAAGTAATAATAACATGCCTATTTGTAACAATACTTTATAATCCACTCCGGTGATATGACCCTGACGCGTTTGGTTTTATACTGTAAGCTTTTTGTGTAATTGAAATAAATAAATAAATCTGATTACTAGACTCGGTGATGTCTCAGGATGACGTGCGCAGTGCAGTGTCACGCGAAACTTTATTGTTTTAAAGTTCCAGGTGACACTGCAACTGTTATGGGCGGCCGTGTCATTAACATCAGGTGAACGACTTGCTCGTCACGTCATTTATTTATTTATTTATTTATTTATTTATTTCTTGGAAAACAAACAGCTTAAAAACTTGATCTTATAGCTTAAAAATAGATAAAAAACTAGCCTTAACAGTTTTCACAGGTAGAACAATCCTTACATTCCAGTTAAACTTGATTAAATTAAATTAAGTAGGTACTTACTAATGAAATATGGAAGGAGTAAATAGTGCGATTACAATACAATCATTGAGTAAACATTAATTATATACTACCTTTAACAATGTTGTACGATAAGAGAAATAAAAGGAAAGGGAAAAGGGGAAAAAAGGGGGGGAAACCATATCAATCTATAGAACTTGAGAAAAAGTCAACATAGAGAGTAGTCATCAAAAAACGTTGATGTAACGTAATTTTTAAAGAAATTTGGTCTCGATGTAAACAAATCAACAATCTTAGAATAGTTACAGTTAAAATTTTTGCATACTCGAATAAAATAAGAATTTTGTCTATAATTTGTCAAACACATATCCGCATGAAGCATAAGGTAATTCCGCCTAGTAATAGCACGATTAGGTACCTGAAGCTTAATCTTTGACAGAAGATCGCAACATTCCACTTTGTTCAGAACCAGATTATGGAGGAACGTCAAGTCTGCCACTTCACGTCGCCGCGACAAGGGCAGCAGATGGTGGTGCTTACAACTTACGTCATAATCTTTTATTTTAAACTTATGCCTAAAGTTAACAAAGCGCAGAAATTTTCTCTGAATTTTTTCAATTTTTTCTATATAACACTCGTAACGGGGGTTCCACACTTGGGATGCATACTCTAATTGACTTCTCACCAATGAGCAATACAGGACTTTTAGAGACTTGACAGTTTTGAAGTCTTTGGTGATTCGAAAGATAAAGCCTAGGGTTTTAGTTGCTTTGGATGTTATACTTTCGACATGTTTATCTAAAAGAAGTTTTGAATCTAATATTACGCCCAAATCTCTAACGTCACTGGTACGCTGCAGTGATTGTTGGTTCAGCTTGTAATCAAATTCCAAAGCGTTACGGGATCTGGTAAAAGTGATGCAGTTGCATTTGGATACGTTAAGGTCAAGTTTATTTTTGTGACAGTATTCCTGCAGACGATTAAGGTCCTCCTGCAGGCGTAAACAGTCAAACATAGAATTGATTTTCTTGTAAAGTTTCATATCATCAGCAAATAGAAGAAACTTAGAATTGACAAAACACTCATTGATATCATTGATAAATATTGTAAATAGCAGTGGTCCCAAAATAGAACCTTGTGGAACACCTGATGATATTGTAGACAGCTGTGAGTGTGAGGAGTACCCATTTAAAACCACTGTTTGGCAACGACTTTTTACATATGAACTAAACCACCTGAGAAGATCACCGCGAATACCTGCAGCTTGTAGCTTATGAAGCAGAATTACATGGTCGATTCGATCAAATGCTTTGCTGTAGTCTGTGTATATTGCATCTATTTGCCCTCCCGACTCTATTCCACTAGATACATCATCAGTAAATGCTAACAGATTGCTAACTGTTGACCTCCCTCTCAAGAATCCATGCTGTTGTGGGAGAAAAGTATGTTTAAGGGCAGCGAGTACCTGATTATGGGTTATCTTTTCAATGATCTTGGCTAAAACACAAAGTTTAGAAATAGGCCTATAATTAGCAACTTCACGCTTAGGGCCTTTTTTATGAATGGGAGTAATAGTCGCTTTTTTCCAAATCCTTGGCATGACTCCTTCCGTGATTGAACGTTTAAAAAGGAAACTGACCGGAGAGCACAGGCTACTGGCGCATTTTGACATTAACACAGGATGCAAATCATCAGGCCCCGCTGACTTATTGCAGTCAAGACATTTCAGTATTTTATAGACTTCATCTTCGTTAATATCGACTGAACAAATATCAGCAACTGAAGAAAAGGGGAAGAAATAATCTGCAGAAGCGGGGTCGGGTGTAGGTGCAGCAGAGCACGGTAAGTAGGTGGAGTTAAAGAATTCAGCGAAAGCGTTACAGATGTCTTCACCCGACGTCAGATTATTATTATTATATGTCATGGAGGAAGGGTAGGAGTTATGTTGCTTATTAGCTTTAACATATGACCAAAAAGCTTTAGGGTTTTTTTTAATAGAATTTTCAGTATTTTGTATATTACTTTACTATTACTTTACTACTATTATAAAATTGGATACCCATGAGTCACTGACTGATGATTGACATAATTGATCTCAGCTCTCAGAAGTGGTCTGTCAAAACTGAGTATGAGGCTGTATAGTGATGGGTCATGTCACCCCGGGAAAAATCTGACATTACCAGAAAATCGTCTCTGATATGGAACAGGTCAACGGATCTCAAAAACGACAAGAGATATGGGGGTCCAGTTTTAACTAAAGTTGGAGTAGACCCTGGGATGTTTCCAGAGAAATGAAAAAATGGGGGCCCCCGAACAAAAAACGGTGGCCCCCATACAAAATTGAAACGCTCATAATTCGGAAACGGTAAGAGGTATGTGGGTGGTGCTCGACCAAATGTCATAGAGGATGACGGGGGCTGTCAGATGGTGGTCATGAAAATCCAAGATGGCGGATTCAAAATGGCGGCCATTTTGAAAGTTGGTCCGATCGGGGTGATTTTTCGCATGGGGGGGTTTTCGGGGCCGCAGATTCAAAATTTGAAAAAAATTTTTGGATTCCGCCATTTTTAAAGATGGCTGCCATACAATTTTTTTTTTCCATTTTTGATGCATTGTTTCTCGATACCTATGGAAAATTTTGAATGTCTTTGTTGACTTTTGTGTCCAGGTGATCGAGGTGTCTTCAAAAAAATTCGCGACCTGGTCTTCCGACCTTCGGTCACTCGGACAGTCAACGGCCTGGCCAAACCGTACGAGATAGGTCATGTGCGTTTTAAGGAATGTCATAGCAAACCCTAGGACGATTTTGGAGGTGTCAAAAAAAATTCAAAATGGCGGAAAAAAAAATCCGCCATACAAATTTTAACCGTAAATGACGGCGAAACTATGACACTTTAGTATAAAGAGCTGGAACTAATATTGTTTGAAAGCCAGAGAGAAAGAATGGCAAAAAATTTTTTTTTCAAAATGGCGGAAATTTCGGTCGCGCGGGAAAAAAAGTTTCACCGATCCGAATGAAAATCGATATCTGGGGGTCCCCAAGGATGCTAATCAATATTCTGAAATCAAATTTTGACATGTGTCAACTTTCAATGGGGCTGCCATACAAAGGTGCTTTTATTGAAATATCAACTTTGCTTTTTTGCGCCTCCGTTGCGAGTGCTTTAGAAAAGTCGTTCCTGGGGATCAAGTATAGATGTTATAAGGGTAAAAATGCAATATCAGTGAAATCAATTTTTTTCAAGATGGCGGCTGTAGACGTACCGACTCATAGTAAAAGTTGTCCGATCCGAATGAAAATCGATATCTGAAAATCCCACGGTACACTTGGTAGGAATGTGTAAAAATTTTTTTGATTCCGCCATTTTGAAATATTGCGAACATGCAATTTCACTTTTTAAGGATTTTTAATTCGCAAATAACACCGAAACTGTGAGACTTTTGTAGGGAGGGTTTGTTCTAATATTGTACAGTTTTGAGAGGGGCACACAGTGAAAAAGTACTTTTTTCAAAATGGCGGTCTATTGGTCCGCGTCTGAAAGTAAAGGTGCTCTGATCGGGATATAAATCGATATCTGGGGGTCCCAAAGGATGCTGATCAACATGGTTTGGTCAAATTTTGTACATCTGTCATTTTTTAATATGGCCGCCGTATATACTATTATCGAAATTGCTGTTTTCCGTTTTATCGCCTATGGTACTACAGTTTCGGGAGGAGATAGTTGTAATTTTGACAGATGTCAGTGTGACAGATGTCAAACGTCAAAATTTTGACAGATGTCAAATTTTTTAATAGATGTCAAATGTCAATTTTTTTCCAACCTACCAAATGCAACGACGAGCGAAGCGAGCAGCAAGTATACTGTAGTTTGGTATAAGTGGACGGTCACGACCAACACTTGCACCTGCACACTTGCACCGTGTGCGGGCCGCGTGCGGCCCGCGCATTGTGCAAGTGTGCCGCTTGTGACCTGCGCACTGTTCTAAAACCGCTGTCAAGTGTAGACAGATGTCAGTTTGATTGATTTTAAATGTCAAACTTTTGACAGATGTCAATTGTCAAATTTTTTGACAGATGGCAAATTTATTGACAAATATCAAATGTCAATTTTTTGGACAGATGTCAAATGTCAATTTTTTTTTCAACCTACCAAATGCGGCGATGAGTGAGTTACTTTATTGTCTCTCATTGGTATAATTGGATAGTCACAACTAACACTTGCACCTGCACACTTGCACCGTGTGCGGGCCGCGTGCGGCCCGCGCACGGTGCAAGTGTGCCGCTTGCGACCTGCGCACTGTTCTAATACCGCTGTCAAGTGTAGACAGATGTCAGTTTGATTGATGTCAAATGTCAAACTTTTGACAGATGTCAAATGTCAAATTTTTTGGCAGCTGTCAAATTTATTGACAAATGTCAAATGTGAATTTTTTGGACAGATGTCAAATGTCAATTTTTTCTAACCTACCAAATGCGGCGATGAGTGAGTTAGTTTATTGTCTCTCATTGGTATAATTGGACAGTCACGACTAACACTTGCACCTGCACACTTGCACCGTGCGCGGGCCGCACGCGGCCCGCACACGGTGCAAGTGTGCCGCTTGCGACCTGTGCACTGTTCTAATACCGCTGTCAAGTGTAGACAGATGTCAGTTTGACAGATGTCAAATGTCAATTTTTGACAGATGTCAAACGTCAAATTTTTTCAACCTACCCAATGCGACGACGAGCGAAGCGAGTTAGTTTACTGTAGTTTGGTATAAGTGGACGGTCACGATCAACACTTGCACCTGCACAATTGCACCGTGTGCGGGCCGCGTGCCGCCCGCGCACGGTGCAAGTGTGCCGGTTGCGACCTACTAATGGTGCAAATGACGCTGTTAATTCAAACAAGATGGCCGCCATGCAAAGTCACGCGCATTATTATTTTCTTTGATAAATACCGCAGTTTTGTTTAAGTACTTGCAAAATTTAAAGTTTAGCTCCAAGTATAGCGTTTTGAACAAATGGAACGCCACGAAAACACCCACGCGGGCTGCTCGCGGCCCGCGCACGGGGCAAAATACTAGTTACTATTACTATAAAATTGGATACCCATGAGTGACTGACTGACTGATGATTGACATAATTGATCTCAGCTCTCAGAAGTGGTCAGTCAAAACTGAGTATGAGGCTGTATAGTGATGGGTCATGTCACCCCAGGAAAAATCTGACATTACCAGAAAATCGTCTCTGAGATGGAACAGGTCAACGGATCTCGAAAACGACAAGAGATATGGGGGTCCAGTTTTAACTAATGTTGGAGTAGACCCTGGGATGTTTCCAGAGAAATGAAAAAAATGGGGGCCCCCGAACAAAAAACGGTGGCCCCCATACAAAATTGAAACGCTCATAATTCGGCAACGGTAAGAGGTATGTGGGTGGTGCTCGACCAAATGTCATAGAGGATGACGGGGGCTGTCAGATGGTTGTCATGAAAATCCAAGATGGCGGATTCAAAATGGCGGCCATTTTGAAAGTTGGTCCGATCGGGGTGATTTTTTGCATTGGGGGGTTTTCGGGGCCGCAGATTCGATATTTCAAAAAAAATTTTGGATTCCGCCATTTTTAAAGATGGCTGCCATACAAATTTTTTTTTTCATTTTTGACGCATTGTTTCTCGACACCTATGGAAAATTTTGAATGTCTTTGTTGTGTTTTGTGTCCAGATGATCGAGGTGTCTTCAAAAAAATTCGCGACCTGGTCTTCCGAACTTCGGTCACTCGGACGGTCAACGGCCTGGCCAAACCATAAAAGATAGATCATGTGCGTTTTAAGGAATGTCATAGCAAACCCTGGGACGATTTTGGAGATGTCAAAAAAAATTCAAAATGGCGGAAAAAAAAATCCGCCATACAAATTTTAACCATAAATGACGGCGAAACTATGACACTTTAGTATAAAGAGCTCGAACTAATATTAGTTGGAGGTCAGAGGGGAAGATTGCGAAAAATTTCTTTTTTCAAAATGGCGGAAATTTTGGCCGCGGCGGAAAAAAAAGTTTCACCGATCCGGATGAAAATCGATATCTGGGGGTCCCCAAGGATGATGATCAACATTCTGTAATCAAATTTTGACATGTGTCAACTTTCAATGGGGCTGCCATACAAAGGTGCTTTTATTGAAATATCAACTTTGCTTTTTTGCGCCTCCGTTGCGAGTGATTTAGAAAAGTCGTTCCTGGGGATCAAGTAAAGATGTTATAAGGGTAAGAATGCAATATCAGTGAAATCAATTTTTTTCAAGATGGCGGCTGTAGACGTACCGACTCATAGTAAAAGTTGTCCGATCCGAATGAAAATCGATATCTGAAAATCCCACGGTACACTTGGTAGGAATGTGTAAAAACTTTTTTGATTCCGCCATTTTGAAATATTGCGAACATGCAATTTCACTTTTTTAGGATTTTTAATTCGCAAATAACACCGAAACTGTGAGACTTTTGTAGGGAGGGTTTGTTCTAATATTGTACAGTTTTGAGAGGGGCATACAGTGAAAAAGAATGTTTTTCAAAATGGCGGTCCATTGGTCCGCGTCCGAAAATAAAGAAGCTCCGATCGGGATGTAAATCGATATCTGGGGGCCCCAAAGGATGCTGATCAACATGGTTTGGTCAAATTTTGACATCTGTCATTTTTTAATATGGCCGCCGTATATACTATTATCAAAATTGCTGTTTTCCGTTTTATTGCCTATGGTACTACAGTTTCGGAAGGAGATAGTTGTAATTTTTTTTTTTTGTTTTTTTTTTTTGTTTTTTTTTTTTTTGTTGTTGTTTTTTTTTTTTCTATTTTTACTAAATATTCTAATAACAGTTATGTCAATCATGATGTGTACACATGTTTTGGGATATAATCTAGCTCAAAATGTATGTATTTTTTTTTTCTTTCTGCTTGTTCTTTCATTTGGTTATATTCTGTTTTGTGTGCCAAATAAAATAAATAAATAAATAAATAAATTTTGACAGATGTCAGTGTGACAGATGTCAAACGTCAAAATTTTGACAGATGTCAAATTTTTTGATAGATGTCAAATGTCAATTTTTTTCCAACCTACCAAATGCAACGACGAGCGAAGCAAGCACCAAGTATACTGTAGTTTGGTATAAGTGGACGGTCACGACCAACACTTGCACCTGCACACACAAGTGTGCCGCTTGCGACCTGCGCACTGTTCTAATACCGCTGTCAAGTGTAGACAGATGTCAGTTTGATTGATTTTAAATGTCAAACTTTTGACAGATGTCAATTGTCAAATTTTTTTGACAGATGTCAAATTTATTGACAAATATCAAATGTCAATTTTTTGGACAGATGTCAAATGTCAATTTTTTTTCCAACCTACCAAATGCGGCGATGAGTGAGTTAGTTTATTGTCTCTCATTGGTATAATTGGACAGTCACAACTAACACTTGCACCTGCACACTTGCACCGTGTGCGGGCCGCGTGCGGCCCGCGCACGGTGAAAGTGTGCCGCTTGCAACCTGCGCACTGTTCTAATACCGCTGTCAAGTGTAAACAGATGTCAGTTTGATTGATGTCAAATGTCAAACTTTTGACAGATGTCAAATGTCAAATTTGATGACAGATGTCAAATTTATTGCCAATGTCAAATGTCAATTTTTTGGACAGATGTCAAACGTCAATTTTTTTTTCCAACCTACCAAATGCGGCGATGAGTGAGTTAGTTTATTGTCTCTCATTGGTATAATTGGACAGTCACAACTAACACTTGCACCTGCACACTTGCAACCTGCGCACTGTTCTAATACCGCTGTCAAGTGTAGACAGATGTCAGTTTGATTGATGTCAAATGTCAAACTTTTGACAGATGTCAATTGTCAAATTTTTTGACAGATGTCAAATTTATTGACAAATATCAAATGTCAATTTTTTTGACAGATGTCAAATGTCAATTTTTAGGACAGTTGTCAAATGTCAATTTTTGACAGGTGTCAAACGTCAAATTTTTTCCGACATACCCAATGCGACGACGAGCGAAGCGAGTTAGTTTACTGTAGTTTGGTATAAGTGGACGGTCACGATCAGCACTTGCACCGCGCACGGTGCATGTGTGCCGGTTGCATCCTACTCATGGTGCAAATGACGCTGTCAAGTCAAACAAAATGGCCGCCATGCAAAGTCACGCGCATTATCATTTTCTTTGATAAATACGGCAGTTTTGTACAAGTACTTGCAAAATTTAAAGTTTAGCTCCAAGTATAGCGTTTTGAACAAATGGAACGCCACGAAAACACACACGCGGGCCGCTCGCGGCCCGCGCACGGGGCAAAATACTAGTTTTTACTTCTATAAAGTTAAAAACCCATTGACTGACTGACTGACTGACTGATGACTGATTGACATAATTGATCTCAGCTCTCAGAAGTGGTCAGTCAAAACTGAGTATGAGGCTGTATAGTGATGGGTCATGTCACCCCGGGAAAAATCTGACATTACCAGAAAGTCGTCTCTGAGATGGAACAGGTCAACGGATCTCGAAATGTATTACTCGGATGGGTGTCCTGCTTTAACTAAAGTTGGAGTAAACCCTGGGATGTTTCCAGAGAAATTAAAAAAAAAAGTGTTACCATACAAAAAATAAAAATTCCATACAAAATTGAAACGCTGATAATTCGGAAACGGTAAGAGGTATGTGGGTAGTGCTCGACCAAATGTCATAGAGGATGACGGGGGCTGTCAGATGGTTGTCATGAAAATCCAAGATGGCGGATTCAAAATGGCGGCCATTTTGAAAGTTGGTCCGATCGGGGTGATTTTTCGCATGGGGGGGTTTTCGGGGCCGCAGATTCGTAATTTGAAAAAATATTTTGGATTCCGCCATTTTTAAAGATGGCTGCCATACAATTTTTTTTTTCCATTTTTGACGCATTGTTTCTCGACACCTATGGAAAATTTTGAATGTCTTTGTTGTGTTTTGTATCCATGTGATCGAGGTGTCTTCAAAAAAATTCGCGACCTGGTCTTCCGACCTTCGGTCACTCGGACAGTCAACGGCCTGGCCAAACCATATGAGATAGGTCATGTGCGTTTTAAGGAATGTCATAGCAAACCCTGGGACGATTTTGGAGATGTCAAAAAAAATTCAAAATGGCGGAAAAAAAAATCCGCCATACAAATTTTAACCATAAATGACGGCGAAACTATGACACTTTAGTATAAAGAGCTCGAACTAATATTAGTTGGAGGTCAGAGGGGAAGATTGCGAAAAATTTTTTTTTTCAAAATGGCGGAAATTTTGGCCGCGGCGGAAAAAAAAGTTTCACCGATCCGGATGAAAATCGATATCTGGGGGTCCCCAAGGATGATGATCAACATTCTGTAATCAAATTTTGACATGTGTCAACTTTCAATGGGGCTGCCATACAAAGGTGCTTTTATTGAAATATCAACTTTGCTTTTTTGCGCCTCCGTTGCGAGTGATTTAGAAAAGTCGTTCCTGGGGATCAAGTAAAGATGTTATAAGGGTAAGAATGCAATATCAGTGAAATCAATTTTTTTCAAGATGGCGGCTGTAGACGTACCGACTCATAGTAAAAGTTGTCCGATCCGAATGAAAATCGATATCTGAAAATCCCACGGTACACTTGGTAGGAATGTGTAAAAACTTTTTTGATTCCGCCATTTTGAAATATTGCGAACATGCAATTTCACTTTTTTAGGATTTTTAATTCGCAAATAACACCGAAACTGTGAGACTTTTGTAGGGAGGGTTTGTTCTAATATTGTACAGTTTTGAGAGGGGCATACAGTGAAAAAGAATGTTTTTCAAAATGGCGGTCCATTGGTCCGCGTCCGAAAATAAAGAAGCTCCGATCGGGATGTAAATCGATATCTGGGGGCCCCAAAGGATGCTGATCAACATGGTTTGGTCAAATTTTGACATCTGTCATTTTTTAATATGGCCGCCGTATATACTATTATCAAAATTGCTGTTTTCCGTTTTATTGCCTATGGTACTACAGTTTCGGAAGGAGATAGTTGTAATTTTTTTTTTTTGTTTTTTTTTTTTTGTTTTTTTTTTTTTTGTTGTTGTTTTTTTTTTTTTCTATTTTTACTAAATATTCTAATAACAGTTATGTCAATCATGATGTGTACACATGTTTTGGGATATAATCTAGCTCAAAATGTATGTATTTTTTTTTTCTTTCTGCTTGTTCTTTCATTTGGTTATATTCTGTTTTGTGTGCCAAATAAAATAAATAAATAAATAAATAAATTTTGACAGATGTCAGTGTGACAGATGTCAAACGTCAAAATTTTGACAGATGTCAAATTTTTTGATAGATGTCAAATGTCAATTTTTTTCCAACCTACCAAATGCAACGACGAGCGAAGCAAGCACCAAGTATACTGTAGTTTGGTATAAGTGGACGGTCACGACCAACACTTGCACCTGCACACTTGCACCGTGTGCGGGCCGCGTGCGGCCCGCGCACGGTGCAAGTGTGCCGCTTGCGACCTGCGCACTGTTCTAATACCGCTGTCAAGTGTAGACAGATGTCAGTTTGATTGATTTTAAATGTCAAACTTTTGACAGATGTCAATTGTCAAATTTTTTTGACAGATGTCAAATTTATTGACAAATATCAAATGTCAATTTTTTGGACAGATGTCAAATGTCAATTTTTTTTCCAACCTACCAAATGCGGCGATGAGTGAGTTAGTTTATTGTCTCTCATTGGTATAATTGGACAGTCACAACTAACACTTGCACCTGCACACTTGCACCGTGTGCGGGCCGCGTGCGGCCCGCGCACGGTGAAAGTGTGCCGCTTGCAACCTGCGCACTGTTCTAATACCGCTGTCAAGTGTAAACAGATGTCAGTTTGATTGATGTCAAATGTCAAACTTTTGACAGATGTCAAATGTCAAATTTGATGACAGATGTCAAATTTATTGCCAATGTCAAATGTCAATTTTTTGGACAGATGTCAAACGTCAATTTTTTTTTCCAACCTACCAAATGCGGCGATGAGTGAGTTAGTTTATTGTCTCTCATTGGTATAATTGGACAGTCACAACTAACACTTGCACCTGCACACTTGCAACCTGCGCACTGTTCTAATACCGCTGTCAAGTGTAGACAGATGTCAGTTTGATTGATGTCAAATGTCAAACTTTTGACAGATGTCAATTGTCAAATTTTTTGACAGATGTCAAATTTATTGACAAATATCAAATGTCAATTTTTTTGACAGATGTCAAATGTCAATTTTTAGGACAGTTGTCAAATGTCAATTTTTGACAGGTGTCAAACGTCAAATTTTTTCCGACATACCCAATGCGACGACGAGCGAAGCGAGTTAGTTTACTGTAGTTTGGTATAAGTGGACGGTCACGATCAGCACTTGCACCGCGCACGGTGCATGTGTGCCGGTTGCATCCTACTCATGGTGCAAATGACGCTGTCAAGTCAAACAAAATGGCCGCCATGCAAAGTCACGCGCATTATCATTTTCTTTGATAAATACGGCAGTTTTGTACAAGTACTTGCAAAATTTAAAGTTTAGCTCCAAGTATAGCGTTTTGAACAAATGGAACGCCACGAAAACACACACGCGGGCCGCTCGCGGCCCGCGCACGGGGCAAAATACTAGTTTTTTTACTTATATAAAGTTAAAGACCCACCCATATAGTGACTGACTGACTGATTGACATAATTGATCTCGGCCGTGGGGTATGGTGGGGAAAAACCAAGTATAGGGTTGGATAGGGATGGGTCACGTGACCACCAGAAAAATCTGACATTACCAGAAAGTCGTCTCCAAGATGGAACTGCTCAACGGCTCTCGGAAACTACAAGTCGGATGGGTGTCGTGCTTTAACTAAAGTTGTAGTAAACCTTGGGATGCTACGTGAGAAATGAAAAAAAATTAGGGTTGCCATACAAAAAAATAAAAATTCCATACAAAATGGAAACGCTTATAAATCGGAAACGGTAAGAGGTAGGTGGGGGGTGTTCGACCAAATGTCATAGGGGACGATGGGGGCTTTCGGGTGGTGGTCATGAAAATCCAAGATGGCGGATTCAAGATGGCGGCCATTTTGAAAGTTGGCCCGATCCGGCTGATTTTTTGCATCGGGGGGTTTTCGGGACCGTTGATTCCATATATGAAAAAATATTTTGGATTCCGCCATTTTTAAAGATGGCCGCCATACAAATTTTTTTTTTCGTTTTCATCGCATTGTTTCTCGATACCTATGGGAAATTTTGAATACCTTATTTGACATTCGTGTCTAAGTGTCCAAGGTGCCTTTAGAAAAATTCATAACCTGGTCTTCCGACCTTCCATCATCATGACCGTCAACGGCCTGCCTAAACTATACGAGATAGGTCATGTGCGTTTTAAGGAATGTTATAGCAAACCCTGGGACGATTCTAGAGCGAATAAAAAAAATTCAAAATGGCGGAAAAAAAAATCCGCCATACAAATTTAGACCGGAAATGACGCCGAAGCCATGATAGTTTAGTATAAAGAGTTCAAACTAATATGGTTTAGAGGCCCGAGAAGAAGATTTCGAAAAAAAAATTTTTTCAAAATGGCGGAAATTTCGGTCATGGCGGAAAAAAAAGTTTCACCAATCCGGATGAAAATCGATATCTAGGGGTCCCCAGGGATGCTGATCAACATTCTAAAATTAAATTTTGACTTTAACCAATTTTCAATATGGCTGCCATACAAAGGTACTTTTATCGAAATATACACTTTCCTTTTTTGCGCCTCAAATTCCAATATTTTAGAAAAGTCATTCCTGAGGATCGAGTATAGATGCGATAAGGGTAAAAATGCAAAAACAATAAAACCGATTTTTTTCAAGATGGCGGATATAGACGTACTGACTTTAACAAAACGTTATCCGATCCGGATGAAAATCGATATCTGAGAATGCCCCTCTATACTTAGTAGGAATATGGAAAAAAATTTTTGATTCCGCCATTTTGAAAAATTGCCTACATACAATCTAACTTTTTAAGGATTTTTGAATCGATTTCACGTGGAAACTATTACACATTAGTATTAAGGGTGTGAACTAATTTTGTTTGGTAAGACAAGAGGCAAATGGTGGACAAAAATTTTTTTTAAATAGTTTAATTTTTGGGTCACTTTCGAAAAAAAAGTTTCTCTGATCCGAACAAAAATCGATATCTGTAGGTCCCAAAGGATACTTATCAACATACTTTAGTCAAATTTTGACAACTGCCGTTTTTCAACATGGCCGCCATACATACTGTTGAAACCACCAACGCGACGACGAGCGAAGCGAGGAGGAGCTTCAAACTACCTAACGCGACGACGAGCGAAGCGAGGAGGAGCTTCAAACGACATAACGCGACGACGAGCGAAGCGAGGAGGAGCTTAAAACCACCTATAGCGACGACGAGCGAAGCGAGGAGGAGCTTCAAACGACCCAACGCGACGACGAGCGCAGCGAGGAGGAGCTTGAAACTACCTAACGCGACGACGAGCGAAGCGAGGAGGAGCTTCAAACCACATAACGCGACGACGAGCGAAGCGAGGAGGAGCTTCAAACTACCCATCGCGACGACGAGCGAAGCGAGGAGGAGCTACAAACTACCAATGTCGACATGTATGTTTTACTAATGTGACATCATTCTAATTGGTTTTCGCTAATTTAACCTTACTTCAAGTCTAAAATATTTTTATCTAATATCTAACCTTACCTTACAACTGAATATTTTTCGAACATAGATTTAGGATTTTTTGGATAAACAAATCAAAATTGCCGCTACCTATGCAAAATTCAAACGTGCACACTTTCGAAACTAACAAACGTAGGCATGGCGTGTTTGGAGTCATAGTAAAGAGAACATTGATGACTTTCTCACGGTGTACAATTATTTCCAAGATGGTGGATTCAAAATGGCGCCCGATTTCAAATAAGCTCAGATCCAGCTGGTATTTTATATTTTGGGGTTTTAAAGGACGGAGATTACAAATTTTGATATTTTACTTGACTGACAGAATTTCTCAAGATGGCCGCCATGCAAAGTCAAACGAAGTATCATTTTCTTTGAAAAATACCGCTGTTTTGTACTAATTCTTGCAAAATTACAAGTTTAAACTAAAGTATAACTTTTTTATAAATACAACAGCCACGATAACAGCCACGCGGGCCGCTCGCGGCCCGCGCACGGGGCTAAATACTAGTCTATAATATATAAAGCTAAAAAACGGTCATAGATGACTGATTGATTGACTGATTGACATGAATGTTCTGGCCGATCGAGCCATCGGACGACTTGGCAATGTACTAGAGATGTGTGCGGATAGGTTCCGTGACCCCAAGTAAAATCGAACATCATCAGAAAATCGTCTCCAAGGTGGAACACCAGATCAGATCTCGGAAACGGTAAGGCCGATCGAAAAAGTTTATGATCAAAAGTTGTAGTAAACCTTGGGACGATTCCATGTAAACAATAAAAAAGGTACCTTTCATACAAAAAAAACATATTTTTCATACAAAAACCGAAAACCGGAAACAAGTACCAACTTCTTAATACCTACGAACTCCAAATTATGACTCACAGCAAAAAAAAAATACAATTACGAAAGCTTGATGCAGTTTATGATTATTTTATCGACTATTTCTCGTTTATTACTTTGAAGTTTTAAATAATTCATTTAAACCTTTATGCAAAGCTGATTTGACGTCGTACGTAATGCAAATGACAATCGCGTTCAGTGTTGCCGTTTTAAACAATTCATACCGTATTCATACCGTATTATATTATTGTAGGTTTTCGTAAGTTAGTATTATACTGTTCGAAAAAGTACCTCAATATCAAAATTTAAACAAATATTTTGAAACAATATACGATTATCCTAGGTTTCGACTATTATTACATATTTTGTGGTTAAGTAGAAAGGAGACGGTTATAAGTAGGTGTTAATTAAAGTGTTAAGTAATTTTTTTTTAAACCTCCAATTTAGATTTGCAACATTAGAGCACTATATGTTACTGCGTCAATAGAAATGTAAAACAAATTAGAAAACCACAGACGATACTTGACATTGACAAACATAAATCACAATCACTGCATTGTACAGCCAGGAATGCATAACCAAATAATGCACTTACGCAGTATTACAAAGCTATGTACACGGATTCCTGCTGTACATTGTGGGTCGTGCATTACTGCCTGTAGCAGTGATATTGTACAGTCCGATATTTGGAAGCCATGCACACCAATTATGGGCCGTACATTCGTGCTGGTCATACAATACAGGCTCTGCAATACTTTGGTTGTGCATTCCTGGCTCCCAGACCGCTACATATAATATAAAACATTCAATTTGCCAACTCCAGAGATGCAAGCATTAAATATTTTTCGTTTTGTTTGAAGCCAAATATAAATATTTTAGAGGTGCGAGAATTGCGATTTAAACACATAGACTTAATCACGCTAAAAACATTATTTATTTACTTCGACGTTTCAACCAAGTTGCATTGGCCATGGTCACGAGTACTGTATTGTAAAAAAAAAAACATTATAGCTTTAATGTTTCATTTTACATTCACTGTACGCTGATTAATGGCACTCAACCTAGCAATACTTTTGTAGGTCGAGCAAGCAAGATGGAGACCTGTCATGTCGATCTTTTCTGTATTTACTATTATTTTATCTTGATAATTAGGTAACTTTAGGTAGACTGTGTGTAAACGCTGTGTTTGATCAAATGCATACGAGTTTATGACTCCAAGTTTAGCTCCGGAAGTTTAAGCGATTATTGTTTCTTATGAATTGTGATGTTAATTTGATAAAACAGTTGGCCGTGTGGTCCCGGTCATGTGTAATAGGACCAGGAAGCAAGTACCGTCCTTTCCCGTAGGTGCCGTAAGAGAAATCAACAGCAGCAATCAACAAAAGCAACAAGTAAGTCTTCATACTGCACAAGATAAACAAAGTAAAAAAGCATGATGAGCAAGAGCAAACATGTAATTTAGTAGTAGTAGGTACCTATATAGGTACATACATAGTAGGTAAATAAAATACCGATACCAATTAGGATTGGCAAGTTGAAATGGCAAGGGGCAGGCCACATCGCTCGTAGAACTGACAACCAATGGGGTAGAAAGGTTCTTGAGTGGCGACCACAAACCGAAAGACGCAGCGTAGGCCGGCCCCCACTAGGTGGACGGACGATGGATGCAGAAGACGAGCAGCCACTCAAAGTGGCGCTCTCTGGGGGAGGCCTTTATTCAGCAGTGGAGGTGTTCAGGCTGTTTATGATTTAGTAGAATAGACTTAAGTTTGGTACTTCAAGAGTATGTAAATAACAATGCACATAACACAGAACAAATAATGGTAATTTGTAATGATCATTTCAAACATTTTTTTATCGCCTAAGCCCATTAGAGAAACAGTATGAATGAAAGCTTACAAAACACAAACCTCCCATTTTAAGTGGAAAATGCTAAACATATTATTATTTAATTTTTTACAGTTTTATTTTTCGAAGAGTTATACTTACCTGAAAATTAATTTAAAGCAGAAATACACCTGCGATTAAAGTTCAAGGTTCAGTAATCACAATAAGTACTTAGTTGATACCTTTATAACACACAAGTATAGCCATGGCAAAAAGGAAATTATAAAGTAGCAGAAGCAGACAATGATTTAGTATGGATTTCAGCAACAGCTAACAGAAACAAGTAGAACCAGAACCATACCAGATATTTGACTTTGCATGGCCGTTAAAATGGACAATGTTTACAAGTAAGTATCGCAAACTTTTTTCCTCCCAATAATGCCATACCTAATGTCTACATTCACAATGTAGGTATGCTTTAGAAAATAAGGAGGAATGGAACAAACTGTTACCATGATTAGTTTTCCTGAGGTGTGAAGGGTGGATTTGACCAAATTTGAATTTATGCACGAGTAACTATACCAGAATAAATCATTTCACGATCTTGAACTTGACTTTGTCGTATATTAGTTACAAAACAGTATAGAATCATAACCATACCTAATATGGCGCGCTGCTGCCGTTATAATGTTCTCGGAATAATCTGTTAATCCACCAAAAACGGCAGTACCTATTGCAATTATTCTCGAACAGGCTTGCTATTTTTAGATTTGTAGATGGTAAAATGGGAAATTGATTTACTCTCGGCTAACTGGAGATTTATCCTTTTACTCTCATTTGGTTGAATCCACCCTTAGTGAAGCAAGTTAACTAATTTATTAATCTTGTATTTGTATTTGGTAGGTACCTATCTAGACTAGATGTTAAAAAATAATGAGTTAGCTAAAGGAATTGTGTGAATTGAATGGCTATAGTGAAACCAATAAAAGTAGGTAGGTACATTACGTAATGTACCTACCTACCTATCTGATGTAAAAGTAGCATAATACTATAATGTGAGTTGAGATGAAAACAACTTGAAACAGTAAAGTAATAATTAAAAAAAAGTTAAATAAAGGGTAGGTATAAACTTAAGTATTATCTATACATGCAATAAAATAAAACTGTAACTGGGCTAAATCTGTACATTGAATATTTTTTGAAAACTTTGATTGCATTACACTTCTTAATCGATATACTTAGAAATAAAAACATTTTCTTTTGAATTTTGTGTCTGTCTGTCTGTATGCCTGTCTGTCTGTCCCTTTGAACACGCATCATGCTGAAACTACTACACGGATTTCGCTGAAACTTGGTGTGGTATAATAGCAGGTTTTTCAGAATAACATTTAGTGTACTATGTTTTCAAAAACAGCCAAGTGCGGGTTGCATGCCGCAAGCGGCTCGTGACTGTGTAGCGAAGGTGATCTGTGATGGGAGGTGGGCTTTTTTATTTTTCGAGGTTGCTCTGTTTGCTGGGCCGCAAGCGGCCTCCTTCTGCGAGGCGGAGACGCAGAAGGAGGCTGTGGAGTGGGCTAGGGAGGATGATTATAACTCTGACCCCCTCCGGCGCAGACGGGCCGGGGGACGGAGGAGGCGTTTCGCGCGCCTTCTCCTTCCTCCGTAGTGGGGTTGCCGGCGGAGATTCAGGGGAATCTTCGCCGTGCCTACACGGTGCCACACGTCTGGTGGGTAACCGAGGTGTAAGGTTACCTACTCATTGGCGCAGAAGCCCGAAAGGGCCTACCGCCGGGGCGAGATAGTGAATGCTAGCGCGACCCTATCTCGCCCCATCCCGGTGACGGATGGATCACGGGGAGGTTTAGTGGGTTCAAATCCCACATACCTCCTGCCATCACCCCCGTGGTGGCAGGGGAGTGGGAAGGCATTTCCCCATTAAAAAAATACAATTCTTAACTATGTCGCAGAATACACAGCTTATTGGCCTTCAAGAGTAGGTAAATAACAATTAGTGTGAGAATGTTTTGCAACATTTTTAAACGCCCTCAGTCAATTGTGCGGGCAAACCTTCAATTTAAGTGGAAAAATATAAAAATGTATTATTTTATGTTTTACAGTTCCTTCAAAGAAATACCTGCCTGACAAAGCGTTGAAAACAGAAACTCATCAAAGAAAAGAAGAAATGTCATGTCTACACTCACAATGTATGCTGCAGAAAATAAAGAATGGAAGAATGGGACAAATCATTACCAAGATTCGTTTGTCTAAGATTTTAAGTGAAGCAACCTACCCAGACTAGACTAGATGATTAAAAAAATGGGTTAGCTAAAAGATATTGTGTATTATGTATAAATTATAACGTTACAGTAAAATCATACCTATGCTTAGTTTGGGGCTAGATGGCGATGTGTGAAATGTCCATCCTTTTTTTTTATGTACCTACCTTTCCTACCTCTTTAATGTAAAAGTACCATTATACTATAACCTAATGCGGTTGAAATGAAAACAACTTAAAATCATAAAATAATAATTGGATGATATAATAAGTTAATATATGTAGGCACAAACCCGGTAGCTCCGTCGGTAGTAACTCCGCCTTCTACACTTTAATGTTCTGTGTTCGATTTTCACCCAAAACACAAACATTGAGTGTGATGATCTGATAATAGATGTTTAATCTGTCTGGGTTATTGTACTTATTCTAAGTATGTATTGTATCAGTTGTTTGGTACCCCGTTGTACAAGCTTTGCTTAATTTCAGGCTAATCAGCACTGTGTGAATATGTGTGGACATTCCACACAGCGCCATCTATCCTCGGAACTAAACTAGGCTGACTCTTATAAGATCTAGGTGGTGGTACATATTAGTAGAAGACCGACGACTTGGTCAGAACCGCAGGGGGCCAATGGATGCAGGAGGCAAGCAGCCGCTCAAAGTAGCGCTCTATGGGAGAGACCTATGTTCAGCAGTAGACGTCTTCAGGCTGTTGATGATGATGATGTCTGTTTGTCTGTCTTTCTATCTGTCCCTTTGAACACGCATCACGCTGAAACTACTGCATGGATTTTGCTGAAATTTGGTATGGTATAATAGCAGATTTCTCAGAACAACATTTAGTGTACAATGTTTTAAAAAACAGCCAAGTACGGGTTGCACTCCGCAAGCGGCTCGCGACTGTGCACCGACGGTGACCTGTGGTAGAAGTTAGCGATTTTATTTTTTGAGGTTGCTCTGTTGTTTGCTGGGCCACAAGCGGCCTACGACTATATGATGAAGGTGGCCTGTGGTAGACGTTGACGTTTTTTTTCGAGGTTGTCCTGCTCGCTGCGCTGCAAGTGGCCTGCGACTATGTGGCAATAGTGAACTGTGGTCAACTTTGGCGTTTTTTTTTCGAGGTAGCTCTGATCGCAGGGTTGCGGCACGGGGACAATGAGTTTTGTTGAATACAATTCTTAACTATGTCGCCGAATACACAGCTTATTGGCCTTCAAGAGTAGGTAACAATTAGATTGGAAAATTTATTACCAAGTAGTTTCTCTAAGTTTTTATGTGAAGCAAGGTGGGTTCATCGATATAAGTAGGTACTTATTTATTTATTTGTTTACTATGTACTTACTTACATAACTAATGTAAAAGTAGCATAATACTATAATGTGAGTTGAAATGAAAACCACTTCAAACATAAGAATTTATTAAAGTAAGTTAAAGAAAGTGCAGGTACAAACTTAAGTATTATACATATATTGAACATAATATATGTTGTCATAAAATTAAAAAATTGAAGTGGTTACTAATGTAAGCAGTACTTGCGGTATTACTACTAAAATACTAGCCCGGTAGCTCAGTTGGTAGTGACTCCGCATTATGTAATGTTCTGTGTTCGACTCCCACCCAATAGGCAAACATTGTAATAGATGTTTGTTCTATCTGGGTGTTATATTGCATTCTAAGTATGTACACAACAAAAAGTGTAAGTATTGTATCAGCTATTTGGTGTCCCATAGTACAAGCTTTGCTTAGTTAAAAGCTAAATGGCACTGTGTGAATATGTGTGGATATTCCACACAGTCTCATCTACACTCAAGGCTGACACTACATACATACGAGGTAACTAGATGATAATAAAATATTTATGATTTTCATAGCAGTATCGCCTGCTCAGCGGAATCTACCGATAAATTCGTAAAGGAAAAATCTGAATCACAAACGGGACTTGAACCCGCATCCGTCCGTCCGTTTTATTTTTCCATTACAAATGAATCTGTAGATGATAATAGATAAGATCTCTTGAACTTGCCTACTGTGCGAAGCAGGCCTTAAAATACTGCTTTTTGACAAAGCACTTTAGGTGCTATGTTTGGAAGTAAATCATTAATAACTAAGTTTGACTTGTTATGGAACATTATAATCGTAAGATCTATACTGCTGCATTAGCAGGTACCTACATAGTTTTACAATTTTCCCTACCTGCCTTTAAAAGGAGCTGTATAATTTGGTTTGGAGTCTGATCTGTTAGTTAATTTATTTGTAAGTTTTTAGAATAATGTCTAATCGTAATCATTCATAACCCACACAAATTGTAGCTGAGCAGTAAGAGTACGTAGGTGCCTGGTAGGTTTCCCGTCTATGATTAATCAAGGGCTTGAAAAAAAACACTCATATTTTTTATTATTTTTAACAAGTATATTATTATATTTGTAACTACAAAAAAAAACAGCTTTCACACCATTTCGATGCTTCTAAGACAGACAGTCAGTGAGTCAGTCTCTGCGTCGGCAGCTGTGGTGGTGCACTTGGCAGCGCAGGGTCCCTGGCGCGACCGACGGCATATCCCGTGTCGCGACATGTGGCGACGGGGGTAAATTCGTTTTCCGCCCTAACCCCTGTCCAAGGGAAGAGGAAAGTGAGTGAGAAAAGATAGGGGAAATGGGTGAATGGATGGGACGGCTATGGAAGGGAGGCAGGCGGAGCCTGCCTCCGTTCCATCGTCCCATCCATTCACCTATTTCCCCTATCTATTTTCCTCTCCCTTCCTTCAACAAAATGAGTATAGTGGCTTTATGCTACTATTATTACATGTAAGTGCGTTTACTGCAAAGGAGTGAAACGCATTGGCTTCCTTTGTAATCCTTGATTACTATAACCTATCTTCAAGTCTTAGAGTCATAGAGTATTATTCCTTCTATGATAGCTCTATGTGCTCCAATCTCGCTAATATCGTCACTCTTTCCATCAGGTGTGAAACAGGTAGATAGATAGATTCATGAGCAAAGGTATTGTACAAAAGTATTCTGTGGTATTGTATGAGAACAATACAAGTGTCTGAAGTGGGGTGTTTTTTTTACTACGTTTGACTTATGTGACGTCATTCTAATCTTTTTTTTTCTAATGTAACCTAACTTCAAAACGAAGATATCTTTGACTAAGATCTGATTATTTTCGGAAACGTTGATATAAAATAGTCACTTTTTTGGACAAACAAATCAAAATGGCCGGCATGCATGCAAAATTTATACGTGCACAAGTTAGAGACTTAGAGACAGCCATGGCGTGTTCAGACTCATGGCAAAGAGAGCAACGATGACATTTTTATGGTGGTAAAATAATTCCAAGATGGCAGATTCAAATTGGCGCCAAATCAAAATTGGCTCAGATCCGGCTGAATTTTTAAATTTGGGGTTTTTTGGGGATGCTGATTATAATTTTTGACATTTAAATTAACTGACAGCATTTTTCAAGATGGCCGTCACGCAAAATTCAAACGTGCACACTTCCGAAACTAACAAAGGTAGGCATGGCGTGTTTGGAATCATAGAAAAAAGAACATCGATGACTTTTTCACGGTGTTTAAATAATTCCAAGATGATGGATTCAAAATGGCGCCCGATTTGAAATTAGCTCTGATCCGTCTGGTATTTTATATTTGGGGGTTTCAAAAGACGGCAATTACAAATTTTGACATTTTACTCCACTGACAGCATTTTTCAAGATGGCCGCCATGCCAAATTTTAACTTGCACACTTTCAAAACTAACCGATGTAGGCATGGCGTGTTTAGACTCATGACAAAGAGAACAGCGATGACTTTCTCACTGTTTTATAACAATTGCAAGACAGCGGATTCAAAATGGCGCCCGATTTGAAATAACCTCTGATCCTGCTGAAATTTTATATTTAGGGGTTTTAAGGGACAACGTTTACAAATTTTGACATTTTACTTGACTGACAGCATTTCTCAAGATGACCGCCATACAAAGTCAAACGAATAATCATTTTCTTTGAGAAATACCACTGTTTTGTACTAATTCTTGCAAAATTTAAAGTTTAGCGTAAAGTATAACTCTTTTATAAATAAAACAGCCCCAAAAACGTACTCGCGGGCCGCTCGCGGCCCGCGCACGGGGCAAAATACTAGTTTACTTATATAAAGTTAAAGACCCACCCATATAGTGACTGACTGACTGATTGACATAATTGATCTCGGCCGTGGGGTATGGTGGGGAAAAACCAAGTATAGGGTTGGATAGGGATGGGTCACGTGACCACCAGAAAAATCTGACATTACCAGAAAGTCGTCTCCAAGATGGAACTGCTCAACGGCTCTCGGAAACTACAAGTCGGATGGGTGTCGTGCTTTAACTAAAGTTGTAGTAAACCTTGGGATGCTACGTGAGAAATGAAAAAAAATTAGGGTTGCCATACAAAAAAATAAAAATTCCATACAAAATGGAAACGCTTATAAATCGGAAACGGTAAGAGGTAGGTGGGGGGTGTTCGACCAAATGTCATAGGGGACGATGGGGGCTTTCGGGTGGTGGTCATGAAAATCCAAGATGGCGGATTCAAGATGGCGGCCATTTTGAAAGTTGGCCCGATCCGGCTGATTTTTTGCATCGGGGGGTTTTCGGGACCGTTGATTCCATATATGAAAAAATATTTTGGATTCCGCCATTTTTAAAGATGGCCGCCATACAAATTTTTTTTTTCGTTTTCATCGCATTGTTTCTCGATACCTATGGGAAATTTTGAATACCTTATTTGACATTCGTGTCTAAGTGTCCAAGGTGCCTTTAGAAAAATTCATAACCTGGTCTTCCGACCTTCCATCATCATGACCGTCAACGGCCTGCCTAAACTATACGAGATAGGTCATGTGCGTTTTAAGGAATGTTATAGCAAACCCTGGGACGATTCTAGAGCGAATAAAAAAAATTCAAAATGGCGGAAAAAAAAATCCGCCATACAAATTTAGACCGGAAATGACGCCGAAGCCATGATAGTTTAGTATAAAGAGTTCAAACTAATATGGTTTAGAGGCCCGAGAAGAAGATTTCGAAAAAAAAATTTTTTCAAAATGGCGGAAATTTCGGTCATGGCGGAAAAAAAAGTTTCACCAATCCGGATGAAAATCGATATCTAGGGGTCCCCAGGGATGCTGATCAACATTCTAAAATTAAATTTTGACTTTAACCAATTTTCAATATGGCTGCCATACAAAGGTACTTTTATCGAAATATACACTTTCCTTTTTTGCGCCTCAAATTCCAATATTTTAGAAAAGTCATTCCTGAGGATCGAGTATAGATGCGATAAGGGTAAAAATGCAAAAACAATAAAACCGATTTTTTTCAAGATGGCGGATATAGACGTACTGACTTTAACAAAACGTTATCCGATCCGGATGAAAATCGATATCTGAGAATGCCCCTCTATACTTAGTAGGAATATGGAAAAAAATTTTTGATTCCGCCATTTTGAAAAATTGCCTACATACAATCTAACTTTTTAAGGATTTTTGAATCGATTTCACGTGGAAACTATTACACATTAGTATTAAGGGTGTGAACTAATTTTGTTTGGTAAGACAAGAGGCAAATGGTGGACAAAAATTTTTTTTAAATAGTTTAATTTTTGGGTCACTTTCGAAAAAAAAGTTTCTCTGATCCGAACAAAAATCGATATCTGTAGGTCCCAAAGGATACTTATCAACATACTTTAGTCAAATTTTGACAACTGCCGTTTTTCAACATGGCCGCCATACATACTGTTGAAACCACCAACGCGACGACGAGCGAAGCGAGGAGGAGCTTCAAACTACCTAACGCGACGACGAGCGAAGCGAGGAGGAGCTTCAAACGACATAACGCGACGACGAGCGAAGCGAGGAGGAGCTTAAAACCACCTATAGCGACGACGAGCGAAGCGAGGAGGAGCTTCAAACGACCCAACGCGACGACGAGCGCAGCGAGGAGGAGCTTGAAACTACCTAACGCGACGACGAGCGAAGCGAGGAGGAGCTTCAAACCACATAACGCGACGACGAGCGAAGCGAGGAGGAGCTTCAAACTACCCATCGCGACGACGAGCGAAGCGAGGAGGAGCTACAAACTACCAATGTCGACATGTATGTTTTACTAATGTGACATCATTCTAATTGGTTTTCGCTAATTTAACCTTACTTCAAGTCTAAAATATTTTTATCTAATATCTAACCTTACCTTACAACTGAATATTTTTCGAACATAGATTTAGGATTTTTTGGATAAACAAATCAAAATTGCCGCTACCTATGCAAAATTCAAACGTGCACACTTTCGAAACTAACAAACGTAGGCATGGCGTGTTTGGAGTCATAGTAAAGAGAACATTGATGACTTTCTCACGGTGTACAATTATTTCCAAGATGGTGGATTCAAAATGGCGCCCGATTTCAAATAAGCTCAGATCCAGCTGGTATTTTATATTTTGGGGTTTTAAAGGACGGAGATTACAAATTTTGATATTTTACTTGACTGACAGAATTTCTCAAGATGGCCGCCATGCAAAGTCAAACGAAGTATCATTTTCTTTGAAAAATACCGCTGTTTTGTACTAATTCTTGCAAAATTACAAGTTTAAACTAAAGTATAACTTTTTTATAAATACAACAGCCACGATAACAGCCACGCGGGCCGCTCGCGGCCCGCGCACGGGGCTAAATACTAGTCTAATATATATAGATAAAAAACGGTGACAGATGATTCACTGACTGATTCACTGACATGAATGTTCTGGTCGGAAGGAGCCATCGGACGACTTGGCAATGTACTAGAGATGTGTACGGATAGGTCCGAAGGCAAAGAATAAATTGTATCAGCATCAGAAAGTCGTCTCCAAGGTGGAACACCAGATCGGATCTCAGAAACGGTAAGGCTGACCAAAAAAGTGTTTACATAGAAAATGTAGGAAACCCTGGCACTATTCCAGATAAACAATAAAAAAAGGTACCTCCCATACAAAAAAACATATTTTTCATACAAAAACCGAAAACCGGAAGTACGTCACGCGCTTGTACCTACTTAGTTGCAAGGAATATTTTTCATAGACATTATTATATAGTGATATTTTAATACAAACCCGCAGAAATAAATAGAAAAACAATAAAGAACGTATTTTGCTATTGTCTATTGCGTCGAAACGGATAAAATATTTGGTATAATATAAATTGACTACATCAAAACCGTACATAGACAGTCGTATGTTCCAGTCCTGTCATCCAGTAAGACACTTTATTACTATCACCATAATGTCGATAATTGTATGGAACAGGATGGCCGCATACGGCAAACTTCAGTTCGGTGCTCGGGAATGTGCAGCAAATGTGACCGCTTGTGGTAGATTTCTGCCATTTGGTGGATTTGACTTTGGTACTTTTTAATTTTTACATATCAAATATAATAGTTACCATACCCAAACTCTTTGTTTTTTATCTTATGTTTATTAGCAAATCGCAATCCTGTTTTGCCCTCACGCCAAATTTAAAGAAAATAAATTAGAAGCATTTTTTATTAATATTATGTATGTAAAATCCATAAATCCATGAATCCATGCTTTGATTAACATTTTTCTCGTTTTTAGTGTTCCGTACCCAAAGGATAAAACGAACCCTATTACTAAGGCTCCGCTGTCCATCCGTCTGTCTTTCTGTCCGTCTGTCACCAGGCTGTATCTCATGAACCGTGATAGTTGGACAGTTGAATTTCTGTTGCCGCTATAACAACAAATACTATTTTCTATACTATCATCAAACGGGATATTTTTGCTCATTTTATAGATAATGATACGGAACCCTTCGCGTGCGAGTCCGATTCGCACTTGGCCAGTTATATTATCGTATCTATCCGGATTTTGGATTCTTAAATTAATAATTCATTGGTTTTTTTTTTAAAGCCGTTGGCCGATTATGGCAGATTTCTAGCCTATTTAAGGTTAGGGCAGAATCTATAGTTTACAGATGGTGACACAGTTGGGGTCTGTGTTTGTTTGTTTGTAGGGATGTTCCGATACCACCAAAGTATCGATACCTTCTCATATGAGTAGTACTCAAATCATGATTCGATACTACTCATGATACCGACATACCGATACCGATATTTATTTTAATTAAGTATAACAACTACCTCTACTGTAGTGTACTGTGTGTGTGTGTATTCACCTTCCTTGCTTTTGCTTCACAGCGTGGACATAGATATGCAGAGAGTAGCTGTTTATAGTTTATGCATAAATCACAGTATTGTTTTTTTCTCTAATCCGTGGCATAAATTATCGAACACAGATATTCTCGGCCATGTCTCATCAACGCCATCTACCGGATTTTTTGCAACTAATTTTTTTTAAATTTGGTTGCTAGAAAACCTATTCTAAGAAGAACACAAAGAGTACGAAACGCAGTGAATAAATAACAGATCTGTACCTGTAGATTAGAAAAATATGATTGTAAGAAAAGGATGGTAAAAGGTATCTTTAACCCCAGTTGCAAAAAAATGTAGTTAACTCTTTTGAAATGAAATGAACGAACACAACCCATACCAATATACTCTTTAATATTAATCCATACCCTGCTTTAACTTAGGGATGATCCGGTACCACCAAAGTGTCCGTACTTTCTTTCCGATTCCGAATTAGTATCGCGAGAAAGATTCTTTTTTAATTATGTATACCAAGTACCTTTAATGTACTGTGTGTGTGTCTGTGTGCGTGTGTGTGTGTGTGTGTATTAAATGTGTTCGTTGCTTTGAATTATATTTACATTCGATTTAATCCTGCTTAAATTAAAAATGGGGTTGTTTTAGCCCTGAGTACACATTAAAAAAATCACCTTTTTAGGCTCTTGACTTAAAGTTAGGCCACACTATGCTATTTAAAGCGAAATATGTTATGGCGAAATAAAGCTAAAGCTGCTAGGCATTGAATTTTTGGCGTTTCTATCCTGTTTTGACTTAGCGGCATTGATTTGATTCGATAAAAGTACTTTGTTTCCGATACCAAGTACCAAGTATGATTTTATGCTATAAAGTACTCGGTATCGAAAGAAAAGTATCGAGTACCTGTATTTACTGGTATCGAAACATCCCTACTTTTACTTACTTTTTCTGTGTTGGTGCGATTAAAAATGGCTATATGGGATGGGTTCTTTCTTTGTTATTATATTGCTATTTTATGGTGTACCTGTGATTTTGTGGTATGTATTTGCTACACCTTCTTTTTCTGTGCTCATGTTTGCAACTCTTATCAAATTGCACGTGGCTCGCTCGCCCCTCATATAAATTGAAAATGAAATGCCTAGCATAGGCATTATTCTAAGTTGGATTTATGTTGGTGGAGCTAAACCTTTCCTATTTCAAGGTAATACATGTTTTACAAGAAAACTACTTAGATGAAAAAAATCTAACCTAATTTTTTTACTGAAACTATGTTCCGTAGGTTTTTGGTATTTTTTACGATGGGTACGAATAATAAAATAATTTACTAAGATACTCTGCCCAACAGCCTAAACTTATGCATTAAAATAAACACCATTTTAACTATTTAAATCAAACCGCACTAATATCTTTCCTAAACATGCCATATAACATAATAATTTTTTAAACAATATGTAGCTTACCTACTGATCACATTTATTTGTTTGATTCCAAAACAATCCTTCAACCTCTAGACACGCTTGAATGTGCTGCTTGAGGGCTTCAAGTCAAGTAGCATTTATGTTCATAAAATATGCTTTCCAAACTAGAACATAATATGTAGGGAACGGGATGGGATGGGATGGATGGTGCATCATCATCAACAGCTTGAAGACGTCCACTGCTGAACATACGCCTCCCCCAGAGAGTGCCACCTTGAGCAGCATCTCGCCACCTGCATTCGGGCCGCTGAGTGGGGGGCGGGCCTATGCTGCATCTTCAGGTTTGTGGTTGCCACTCGAAAACCTTTCTTTCCCATTGGTTGTCAGTTCAGCGAGTGATGCGGCCTGCCCATTGCTATATCAACTTGCTAATTCTAAGAACTATATTGGTCACTTCAGTCCTCCTGCGGATCTCCACATTCCGGATCTTATCTTGCAGGGAAACACCGAATATAGCTCTTTCCATAGCTTTCTTTAGCTTTGAGCTTACTAATGAGGCCAACAGTAAGAGCCCACATTATGGATGGTTAGATTTTATTTTTTACTTACTAATTAATAATTTGATTTGAACTTCAGAGATGGTTGGTCAGCAGAGGAAACGTAAAGAGCAATGCTCTGAATATGACTCCCATGAAAAAGCAAAAGGATGTGAAGAGATTTTAAAGACAGCTTCACCTCAGAATCAAACGAGAAAAGAGGTAATTCAATTACTGTGACATTTTGCATAGCAAATCGTTATCAATTATCAATTAAAATCTGTATGGTAGGTTCTTATTCTAAATGGGGGTGATAAGGCCTGCACTGACATCCCGCTTGGGGTGTATTGTACATTATGGTATGGTTGTTTATGTGTTTAACATTCTTGGATTTAGTATTTACTAGCTGTGTCCCGCGGTTTCACCTGTGGATAAAAGTAGCCTATGTGTTAATCCAGTACATAATAATAAGCTATCTATGTTCTAAGTTTCATTAAAATCCTCCAGCTGTTTGAGTGTGAAGGAGTAACAAACAATACACACAGACAAACTTTTCTCGCTTTTATAATATTAGTGTGATAAAGGTGTAGGTATGTACATTTAGATTTTGGTCTGTTTCCATTTTTATATATATAGTGAGAATATATATATATAAAAAGTTGTTTTTTCAGAGTGAATTGGAGTCACCCTTAAAAAAAATTTGTACATCAAGGAGCTGGGATACAATTGAGATTTCACCAAACTCAACCAGTTTCTCCTTGGAATTAAGGAAGGTAAATATATCTTTATATAATACAGCATATATAGTAGTATATAGTAGTTCTTATACATACAGAAGAAGATAGATAATTCTCGCTTTATAGTTATTCCTTAATTCTTTGTGCAACCCGCACTTGGCTGTTTTTGAAAACATAAAGTATCTATCCTAAAAAAATGCTTTAAACATACCAAGTTTTATTGAATCCTGCTCAGTGAATCATGTTAAAAGGGCCAGATAATAAACACAAAAAAACATTTTTACCGATTTTAAAAAAGAATGAGGTTCTATGTGGGTACTGATTTCTCCGGCATTTATGGACCGTTGTATGTGATTTTTCTCTGGCATTTATGGACTGTTGTATGTGATTTTTTGTTAAGGGCTTGTGGTAGGCCAGCGCGAATCCAAGCCAAAGCCACAGAATAGATATATATACTACTAGGCCAAAGCGGGGATGAGTCGGGGGGTTGAGTGGCAGGGGGCAAGTGCGGGGGGGAGTCAGGGAGGTGCGGGGGGATGGGAGCAAGTGCGGGGGGTGAACTAAGGGAGGGAGAGGGGGGCAAGTCAGGGAGGTTCGGACTAAGGGAGGGATGGGGAGGGCAAGTGCGGAGGGATGCTGGGAGCTGCAGACTAAGTGCGGGGGGAGGGGGGCAAGTGCGTGCGGGTGGTGGACTAAGGGAGGGGGCAAGTGCGGGGGGATGCTGGGAGGTGCAGACTAAGTGCGGGGGGGGGGGGGGGGGGCAGTGTAGTCATTGTTTTTGCAAAGAATGCCATATTATAGAAAATTAATGTTTTTGATCTATGTGTTCCAGGTCCTACTTATCCCTGGATAGGATTGGGCTGAATGCTTACAAATGCAGATACAATTCTACAGTTCCAAGTGGAAGATTTGATGCTATTTATTGCACAGGTAATTATTTTCATGCAAGTCATTACACAAATTTTAGATGTAAAAACGATTTTACTCATAAAATTCAAGAACATTTATCATCCACAAAACCACACTTATACTCTTCATCTTCTCTGTTGATGAATCTTAGTAAAAACTATATATTGAAGTTTTTCTTGTAGAGAGGGTGCGAATGATAACCCTGAGCAAAGCTCACCAATTTCTCCGAGATTTATGGACTGTTGTATGTGATTTGTTTGTTAAGTAGAAAAGATGTATAGAATCTGATGCTTGATCTAACCATCCTTGTTACTGGTTCCTAACGGGTTGCGAGTTCAGATGGCAGTCGCTCGTGTAATTCTGGTAGCTCACCGCTACAGGTTAGGTTGGGAGCAGGAGGATGATGATTGAGATACTCTGCTGAACTGGCCATACTTATGCAAAAACTTACCCACTCTATAAATCAAACTGCTAATATCTTTACTAAACTTGCCATACTTATATCCGTCCAGCTGAGTTAGCATGGATGGTAGACAAAATTGTCTTTCCCCGTTTTACGTCACTTTCTTCATACTTGCTTGAAGTAAAACAGGAGAAAGACCGTTTTGTCTACCGGCCATGCTAACCCTGCTGCTGTTTGTGTGAAGGAGTAACAAACACACACAAACACCCATACAAACTTTTGCCTTTATAATATTAGTAGTAGTAGTAAGTAAGTATATGGTAATTCAGATTGTGGCAATTTCAGAGATGGTTGGTCAGCGCAGAAAACGTCAATATACCTCGTGCAAAGAGCAATGCTCAGAATATAGCTCCCATGGAAGAGGAAAAGGGTGTGAAGAGATTTTAAAAACAACTTCACCCCAGAAAGAAACGAGAAAAGAGGTAATTCAATGACAGTGACATTGTGCATAGCAAATCTTTATCTACAACCCTACGTCATAGAATCAATGTATCTTAGAAATTTCAAGATTTAGTGGTTTTGGCTGTGCGAACGTCTTATGATGGGACCTTACACTGTTTTTTTACCACCTTAAGGGATGAAATTAAAAAATTCCCAAGACCCATATCTATTTTTATTGTATATATTTAGGTACTTTTATGCAGCGTTAATTTCTATTACAGTCTCAAAATACAAAGGCACCTATACCTATATATAATATAATAATATAAGAAGATTTCATTATATTATTTTTACATTTATACACATTTTATTTAAAATATTCAAGGCCGGAAATTTCGTTGCATTCCAGGGTTTTCTGATGGTCGCAAGTGCTGCTCGGACTCAACCTGAAACCTGAACGGCGAGCTTCGTCAACGCCCGTTTTCAGCCCCCGCTATTTACTGAAGTTAAGTCCCGTTTTGTTCAGATGACAAGTAACTGCAAGCAGAAACTGATCATTTTTCTGTTGATGGATCTTAGTAAAAACTATATATTGTAATTGTTAGTTGTAGAGTGAGTATATGGCTCGGCGGTTACCGGCGATAAATCGATGCATATAGGTTCAAATCTCACTCAGTCCTATACCAATGACTTAACAAGTTATGTGTGGTATTTATTAGTTCTTATAACGGTGGAAAAATATCGTGAAGAAACCGACACGTTTAAACAATCATAAAGTTCGAGAACGTGTCACCCGCCAACCTACACTTGGCCAGTTTGGTAGATTTTGACCTACACTCTATGTGTGAGAAGGCCCGTGCCCATGTCCTAGCTGTTGGAACATATTGAGTGGATGACGGCTATTTATATATTTTAATATAAACAATCAAAATCATGCATTATAATCTACATGAATGTTTTTTTACATACATATAAATGATGTCTGTGTTTTCAGTAACGTAGTCACTGATGCAAGCACTCAAATGGCCACAGGGAAAACCACTGCGTCTAAAAGGTCAAGGCGTATTTACAAGGTAACTTTAATAATTCATATATTTTATATATAGTGGTAACTATTCATCATGTCAAGTTTCTATTATTTGCCAGTCATCATTAACAGCCTGAAAACGTCCACTGCTGAACATAGGCCTCCCCCAGAGCACGCCACCTTGAGCGGCTGCTCGCCTCCTGCATCCATCGGCTCCCCGCGGCTTTCACCAGGTCGTCGGTCCACCGAGTGGGGGGCCAGTGGTGCAACAAATATAGGGATAACCAACGTCAAAGTATGACGAATATTCCATGGTGGTTTGATAAAGATCGGCTTCAATAATTTTTTAATTCATTGCGCAATGCTTGTGGAACGTTTCATATTTATTGAATCCTCAAATACTTACAAATATACATTTTTATTTCTTTCTAGGACAGTCGATTTGTGACCGATCAACACCGGCTGCGGCGCCAGGAAGTAAAAAGGAAGAAAATATAGCAAATCTACCCGCGATAGGGAATAACGCTCTGGGGGCGTACTGTGAGCTCTTAGCGCTATTCAAAACAGCCTATAACTGGATCGCTTTTTTTTCGATTTTTTTGACACTCGATCCAGTATAGGGTCTGTTTTGAATCACACTAAGAGTTCACAGTACGGCCCCAGGTCTAAATAGGCCTTTATGTAGGTACCTATCTAGGTGTTAAAGAAAGTAATGAGTTTACTGTATCTTATTTAAGTAAAAGAAATGTATAAATAATCAGTAAAAGTAAACAACCTACCCATGTTTATCTGTAAATAAGAGATAATTAAAAAGTACCATAACATACCAAAATGTGAGTTCAAAAGAAAACATTGAAAATGTTAAAGGGTGTGTATAAATACAAATAGTTTAATGCAAATCAGTAATTAGGTTACATCAGGTGAGCTCTGCCTTTTGCTTTAGTTATTAAACTGTGTTGTAAAAGGCAGGGTCTTCTCATAATTTATCTTCTAGAACTATATGTTTTACAATAGTAGACCATATTTTGTATTTACTTATAATACCTACCCATAAATCTAAAACTGAACATTTTATATTATTTAACCTCTTAGCCTACATTATAATGATTCAAAGAAATTGACCTAATAAGTACGGCTTAATACAGCAGGTTATCAAGAGTAATTTAATGTATATTATAAATTAGGTAGATATTTTTATAGGGGCCCAACACATTCTCACCTTGGTAATAAATTATTTCATTGGGACAGAGAAACAAACTGATACATACAGGCTTCAATAAATTATCCATTTGTGTCTACTCTTGCTTCTTTTATTCTCCTGGTATATTTTTGACTTATAAATGGGTTAATAACAGCCTTCTTGTAATAAATTTTTCCGCACATGGGCCTATGATGGTGTTTGAGGCATAAATGCTTACAGGGTTCGGCACTTGTAAGTACCTTTATCTTTGCCAAATTTCCACCCAGTTGCAACTAGGAATTTTATTCCTGATTGTCAACTAGGAATACCAAATTATTTATACATTGAAATTCTCCTTGGTCTGTATTATAATGAATCTATTTGGAAGTCCTATTTTCAGCAGTGGATGGCTAATGATAAGAAAAATAAAATATAATATTTATTGCCAAAGATAAAAAAAACTACAGATTGCAACCAGTTGTTCGGTATTGAACAGATTCGAAATCAATTTGATTATGTGTTTCTCCTCCTTTCATTATAATATACATATTGAATGAATACCTCTTATGTTTTAGCCAATTAATTATTTCAATATGAAATCCTTTATCCAAGTTTGCTGAAGTTTTGTTTAGAAACAAACTGGGGCATATTGAACTTAAGTCATATTTAAGTGCAAGATGTGGACCCCAGACAAGCATATATTAGTATTTACCTCCAGCTGCTGTCTAACCTACTATGGCTATGGCTTCTTGGATTCGGACAAGAAAACACATTTAAACCATTTATTACATTTCAACAATCAAACTTATAAAATTGTATTATTAAGTACTAATTTATAATCTTGTAATAGAGCATTGTGTGTCATGCTGAACTATCCTCACTTAAAATTGTGTTGGTTCTGGGTGTCATCTGTAAAAAATAGCTAGGTATTATTATCATTAAAAATGTCAGTTTCTTATGGTAATAGATTTGATTTTACACATACACATTAACTTACTTTAAAAACAACAAACAAATCTTTAAGTACAAATTCATAAAAATAATATTTAGGTTCACCCTTTTACCCTTTACTGTAGTTTAAATAACTAGACTAGATACCTAGAGTAAAAGGAATGGAGAGGAAGCTTCACATCAACAGCCGCAAATCGAGAATGTCCACTGCTGAACACAGGCCTCCCTCATAAAACACCACTTTGGACGCTTACCACAGATAGGGAGCTTTGCCACAATCACTACGCTTGGCAGGCGGCTTGGTGATCGCAGATTTTAATGGTATCTTTTACAAATTAACAGTGTTAGTTAGTAAATATGTAATTTGTTTCGTTTATTAAACTAACTACCTGTTTTGCTTCCCGTAATAATTCCATATCAAAGTGACATTTCACAATGTTTGTTTATGTTTACCGCTCGAAGCTGCGGCCACAGGCTGCGGCTGCGTCTGTGAAAGTGACAGCTGACAATGACAACCCAGATAATAAATGACATGATTGATTGACAGCCTATAATGATGTTCCGTCCACAGAGTCATCAATTGTTTTTTTCTTTAATCTGTGGTTCCGTCCGACAGATTAGAAAGAAAAAAATCGACCCCCTAATTACCTAATTTGCGACAGGCGTAAATCTCGCGGTGATTGCTGTCACACATCATTAGTGGAGTAGCGTAGCCTAGCATACGTGCTCGACACCACTAATGATGTATGACAGCAATCACCGCGAGATTTACGCCTGTCGCAAATTAGGTAATTAGGGGGCGGCGGATTCGTCCGTATATAATATGTCACTTTTAAAGTTGACTCAACACTATTAGCGCATTTAGCCAGTATCAAGTTATAACTTTAGGCAAGTGCGGGGGGATGAACTAAGGGAGGGAAAAGGGTGCCAAGTGCAGGGGGATGCTGGGAGGTGCGGACTAAAAGCAGGGGAAGGGGGGATGCTGGGAGGTGCGGACTAAGTGCAGGGGGAGGGGGGCAAGTGCAGGGGGGTCCAACTAAGGGAAGGATAAGGGGGCCAAGTGCGCGGGGATGCTGAGAGATGCGGACTCAGTGCGGGGGGAGGAGGGCAAGTGCGGGAGGATGCTAGGAGGTGCGGACTAAGTGCGGGGGGGAACGGGGCCAGTGCGGGTGGTCGGACTAAGGGAAGGATGAGGGGGTGCTGGGAGGTGCGGACTTAGTGCGGGGGGAGAGGGGCCTAGGGAGGTGGGAGGGGGCAAGTGCGGGGGGATGCTAGGAGGTGCGGATTAAGTGCGGGGGGAGGGGGGCAAGTGCCGGGGGTGGACTTAGTGAGGGGGGACCCAATGCGACGACGAGCGAAGCGAGGAGGAGCTTCGAACTACCCAACGCGACGACGAGCGAAGCGAGGAGGAGCTCCAAACTACTAAGCGCGACATTTACTATATTTTACCAAGTGTTTTTACTTAATGCCTAACCTTTCCTTACTACTGACTGTATTTATAAATGAAGATGATCTAAAATTATTTTCTATTTGGCAAACAAATTAAAATGGCCGCCATGCAAAATTTAAACGTGCCCTCTTTCGAAACTAACAAAGGTAGACATGGCGTGTTTGGACTCATAGCAAAGAGAACGTCGATGACTTTTTGTTAGTGCTAAAATATTTCCAAGATGGCGGATTCAAAATGGCGCTCGAGTCGGAATTAGCTTAGATCCGTCTGATACTTTATATTTGGGAGTTTTACAGGATGGCGATTACAAATTTTCACATTTTACTTCACTGAAAGCATTTTTCAAGATGGCCGCCATGCAAAATTCAAACGTGTAAATTTTGGAAATTAACAAAGGTAGACATGGCGTGTTTGGACTCATAGTAAAGAGAAAATTGGTGACTTTCTCACGGTGTTAAAATATTTCCAAAATGGCGGATTCAAAATGGCGTAAGATTTGGAATTTGCTTAGATCCTTCTGATATTTCGTATTTGAGATATTTGGGGGTTTTAAATGACGGCGATTACAAATTTTGACATTTTACTTCACTGACAGCATTTTTCAAGATGGCCGCCATGCAAAGTCAAACGAAAACACATTTTCTTTGAAAAATACCGCTGTTTTGTACTAATTCTTGCAAAATTACAAGTTTAAACTAAAGTATAACTCTTTTATAAATAAAACAGCCCCAAAAACGTACTCGCGGGCCGCTCGCGGCCCGCGCACGGGGCAAAATACTAGTCTATAATATATAAAGCTAAAAAACGGTCATAGATGACTGATTGATTGACTGATTGACATGAATGTTCTGGCCGATCGAGCCATCGGACGACTTGGCAATGTACTAGAGATGTGTGCGAATAGGTCCCGTGACCCCAAGTAAAATCGAACATCATCAGAAAATGGTCTCCAAGGTGGAACACCAGATCAGATCTCAGAAACGGTAAGGCCGATCGAAAAAGTTTATGGTCAAAAGTTGTAGTTAACCTTGGGACGATTCCATGTAAACAATAAAAAAAGGTACCTTTCATACAAAAAAACATATTTTTCATACAAAAACCGAAAACCGGAATTACGTCACAACAATCTTTAGTGTAAAAGACATTTATGTTTACAGTGACAATGTTATTTATATTTTAATGCAAACCCTCAGCAACAAATAAAAAAACAACAATGACTGAAATGGTTAATTGAAATGAATTTGATTCATACGTCATCGGCAATATGGAACGCAGTACTTGATAAGAAAGTGTGAGCGAGATGTCCAAATGTCATACATTTAAGGAACGAAAGAGAGACAGAGTGTAGCCTGCAGCCGATGGAACGATGATGGCGACGGGTGACTCATAATATATTTATGTTTGTGGTCGACAGTGCATGCGCAGCAATTAAGTAAATGTTTTAGCTTTATCTGTGTTTGTGTCCTACGTTTGTGATCGTCTGACCGTGACCGTAACTACCGTGGACATCAAAGAAACCAAGCAAGCGTGTAAGTGAGTCCTTACATACATCGAATACCTACTTATTGCCTATAATGCCATTTATTTATCTCAATGTTCAAATACCTATGTTTGCTATGTACCTAGATACATAGCAAACATACGTTTGTACAGCTCAAGCTATTACAGAAATCTCACATCATATCTGCATCTCATCGATTAAAGTGAGGTATTGTAAAGATCGGTACCTACCTACTCTAAAGTGGTTTGCAATTCTTGTATGTTGAAGTGCGTTTTTTTTAATGCTAAAATGCATTTTAAAATCCATGTAGTGCTTATATTTACAATACCTACTACATATTAAGATAACATGTTTTTGGGGGTAGGTAAGTAAGTCGTAAACAAAACATTCCAGAGGTGTCGATTCTTGTGCTGTGTGCGTGAGTGAATGGTGTAGTATGTGACGTGACGATGACCTGTGGTTGTATAGGTGCAATACTGCGGTGCAGTATGCCTGTACACCATGTAGGTGTGCGGCGAGCGAACGTAGCAACACGATTACTTATGCATTTTATATTCACGATGCTGTTGTGTGCGAGTACGTAATTTACGTTGTAGTTTGTGTATTTGGAGCGAAGTGTTAATAGTTTAGTATATGAGAGTGTATGACGTATTGTATTTGTCCAGTAATATTTAGAGGTATTAGTCCCATTTATAAGTACCGGCATGAAAGTCTAGCGATGACCGTTATTGCGCAGAAGTCAAAAATTAGGTATCACAGGTGGGCTAGAGAGACGAAGGGTGCGCGTACGTAGCGCCGGTTATTGGCTAGCCAGTCGTATTCCGTCCCCCGCCCCGATACGACGCCCGCTGACTTCTGTCTATACAGTCGCGCTCTAAAGTGTATTGTTATTGTAGTTCATTGTTTTGTTTTTTGTTAAGTTTGAGTTCGTTTGTAATTGTTGGTTTTTCTATTAGCGTAATTTAAGTAGATAGTGAATATGCCTAGAAAAAATACTGTTTTGAAAAGATAGGCACGAAAAATGGTGTATACGTGCATTGTTTTGTTAAAAGAGAAACCAATGAATTGATTGATTCTTTAAAGCAAATAAAAAGTGAGATTGATGAAGCAACGAATAGTAAAATATCCTGTTACAAGCTATGCAACACTTTAACATTAACTATTTATTATTGTTTACGCGCGCGACAGTACCTAATATCATCCACATTTCGCTCAGCGCTAAACTTACCTGCCGCTACCTATACCAAGGGTGCATGAAAGTCAAGACTGACAAAAATTAGTTTAACTGTAATCAATTTAATGTAATGTTTGGGTGGAATAAGAAGAAAATTATGGAAATATTATGTGAGTACGTTATAGATAGCAACAAGAAGTTGAGACATCTGATGTGTTGTGATTATTTAGTTACATACTATATTTTTGTTTTGATTTTATCCCTCTGATGCAAAGCCGATTTAAACGAAATTTTCATAGTGTAGTGCTTTAGCACTTGCCTCCTTTCACATTTATGATAAATACTAATGGGACAATAGTTAATGTTCCCCCTTTATAACAAATAAATAATGAATTAAATCGGACCACGCGTTAATGAATTACAACTAAGTACATATTTTTACTTTCATCCCCTCCCCTGAAGGAACCGTGCTGAATTTCGGGATTAAAAGTATCTTCAAGCATACCTTGTAGTATGAACCAAATCATGCCAAGTTTCATTTCAATCCATTCAGTTGTGTCGGCGTGCTCATCCAAGGTACAGACAGACGGACAGACAAAGATGTAAAAAAATATAGTTTTGGTTTCAGCATCAATAACAAACACAAAAAACATTATTTCTAAATACCTTCAATGCACAGAATTGGACCTACGGTTTAATATAAGTAATATAGATAACAATACTATAATTATTTTCAGGTTACTTCTACTATCTGAGTTTGAAGCAGCAGGGAATTTTTTGACAACCTAGCTAGAATAATTATACGTGTACTTATATTTGATGGTGAGTCCTTTATTATTATCTCAATATTCATAGCACTCATACTAAAGTTGCACTATTTTGTGATCTTAAATATGTACCTACCTAGGTAAATAGCAAAAATTCCTTTGTACAGCTTAAACTATTATAAGAAATCCCACATGGCAAGACTCCATCGGTTAAAGGTAGGTATTATTAACGATTAATTTGTAAAGGAAAAATGTTAATCACGAACGGGACTTGAACCCGGCGGAATTAGCAAGTTGAAATGGCAGTGGGCAGGCGACACGGTGAAAGTAGTGCTTACGCACTTGCCTCCATTCACCGTTTCTTCCATTCATCCTTTTCCTTTATCTTCTCCCCCCCCCCCCTACCGTCTCCCTTTCGCATAGTGCAATAGTGCAGGGCAGTAGTACTTTGTTTCTTAGAATTAGCATGTTGAAATGGTAATCGGCAGGCCACATCGCTCGTAGACCACAATACGAAAAGTGCAGCATAGGCCGGCCCTCACTAAGTGAACGGACGATCTGGTAAATACCGCGGGGAGCCGATGGATGCAGGATGCGAGCAGCCACTTAAAGTGGCACTTTCTGGGGGAGGCCTTTATTCAGCAGTGGACGTTTAGAATAGACTTAAGTTTGGTACTTCAAGAGTAGGTAAATAACAATGTACATAACAAAGAACAAATAATGGTAATTTGTGATGATCATTTCAAACATTTATTAAACAACGCCTAAGCCCATTACGGAAACATTAAGAATGAAAGCTTACAAAAAAAACCTCCTATATTAAGTGGAAAAAGTTAAACTTTTATTATTTTATTCTTTACAGGTTTTTTTGCGAATACCTACCTGAATAATAATTTAATACAGAAATACAACAAACAAAGGAAGAAATACATCTGCGATCAAAATTCAAGGTTCAGTAATCACACAATGGAGCGACATTAAAATGGACAATGTTTACAAGTAAGTAACACAAAGTTGTTTCCTAATTATGGTACGCCTAATCATTGGCAGATACAGGGGGGGCATGGCCCGCCTCAAAAGAACAAAGAATTTCATACTTTCGACTCAATTTTCCGATAAAATTCAGGTGCAATTTTACACGGCATAGGTACGCATTAGACTGAGTAGGATTGAACCTAGCGCGGCAGATTTTAGGGGTGGCAAGTTTGGTAGCCGATTTTTTTGTCTTGTAGACTTTTGAGCTACATGACATCTTGCCGATGACTTTTCTCTCTTACCTTTCATTCTATATTCAACGGTACGGCAAACTACTATGTATACAATAGTAAAACGCCCAGTTCGCCGCCGCTTCTGCCTGCACTTTGTATGCTTAAAAAGACAGCGAAATTGTGGAAAAAATATTTCACTATCTATAAATATTGATTTGGGAGGCCTAATATCTTTACAGCATTTGTGGTTGATGTAATTTGACCGTGCTGGTTGGGATAATTCTTAAGAATTTCTCAATAGATGGCGCTGCCAACCCCGTAAGTTGGTTAAAGTGGTAGGTGAAGGATAAATTCGGACATGAGACCACTTGACACGGTAGCTTAAGTAAAGCATGTCCCGGCTTTTGGAACGAATGGATGCGGGTTCAAGTCCCGCCCGTGATTCACATTTTTCCTTTACAAATTAATCTGTAGAGTACGCTGAGCAGGCGATACTGCTATAAAAATCATAAATATTCACTATCCATAAGTTGAGGGTTCGATTCCCACCCAAGATTTTGCTCACATTATACTTTTCCTAAAGCAATCTCAATGGTATGAATGACAAAGACTGCAAGAATCTCCATATCAATAAGTCGTATACTAACCGATTTGGAAAATTCTTCTTTTATATCTTGTTATAGCAATACTGTATTTTCAAATTAGTTCCATAGAAATTTCATCAAAATCAGTACTCACACTTAGTTTAGCAGTTTTATTACAGTTTTCCTTTTTCTCGACAAAAATAAAATTTAGCTATAAATAATGCCACAAACTGTGTATCTATTATATTTAAATCCTCACTTAAGAAAACCCAAATTTTACTTAGATATTGTTTCCATTGCACAACACTTTGTTCCATCAAAAGTCTGCACCTGTCACTTTGATAGCAAGAATTTATTAATTCGATCTCTATTCCAATCATCTAAATCCGCCCAGCTGTTTGAACGTGAAAGAGTAACAAAAATACACACATACAAGCTTTCGCTTTTTATAATATTAGTATTGTTTTTGCAATGACTGCCATATTACAAAAAGTGGATGTTTTTTTGTTTATGTGTTCCAGGGTTTTTACGGGTCCTATCAATCGTCTACAGCTTCAATACAGTTCTACAGTTCCAAGTGGACGATTTGATGCTCTACCACAGGTAATTATTTTCAAGCAAGTCATATAAACTCTTGGCTATAAAAATGACCACCCATGACACTATGACAGTTTAAAATCTTATATTTGTCAACTTACATAATTATACTTTTAAATACATAATAAAATGCACATTTCCCTGGTTTTTATTCCAGTACAACTTTCAAACCATCGCGTGCAGGTTTAAATGGTAAGAACTGGGAATAGTGATTGGTGCAGGGCATTGGTTGAGGGAAAACATCGTGAGGAAACTGGCATGTTCAAGAATCACAAAATTCTAAGAACAATTATTGTGTCATCCACCAACCCCCACTTATACTCTCTCCATGTAGAATAATACAGTAAACAGTACATGATAAAAATTAAAATACAAGCATCACACACAAATCATCAGACATCTTCTATGTAGAAGTGTGTGTTGCCAGGACATAATATAATATGGAACTGAGACATGGTCACTAACAGATGGCCTCATCAGTAAGCTCAAAGTCGCCCAGCAAGCTATGGCGAGCTATGCTTGGTGTGTTCCTGCGAGATAAGATCCGTAATGAGCTTCCTCATCACCCCCGTGGTGGCAAGGAAGTGGGAAGGCATTTCCCCATTAAAAAAAATACAATTCTTAACTATGTCGCAGAATACACAGCTTATTGGCCTTCAAGAGTAGGTAAATAACAATTAGTGTGAGAATGTTTTGAAACATTTTTAAACGCCCTCAGTCAATTGTGCGGGCAAACCTTCTATTTTAAGTGGAAAAATATAAAAATGTGTTATTTCATGTTTTACAGTACGTTCGAAGAACTACCTGCCTAACAAAGCGTTCAAAACAGAAACTCATCAAACAAAAGAAGAAATATCATGTCTACACTCACAATGTATGCTGCAGAAAATAAAGAATGGAAGAATGGGTCAAATCATTACCAAGATTCGTTTGTCTAAGTTTTCAAGTGAAGCAACCTACCCAGACTAGACTAGATGGTTAAAAAATGGGTTAGCTAATAGATATTATTATGTATAAATTAGAACGTTACAGTAAAATCATAGCTATGGTTAGTTTGGGGCTAGATGGCGATGTGTGAAATGTTCACACATATTTTTTTTTTTAATGTACAGACAAAAATTGAGTGTGATGATCAGGTAATAGATGTTTAATCTGTGTGGTTATTGTACTTATTCAAACTATGTATTGTATCAGTTAATTGGTGCCCCATTGTACAAGCTATACTTAGTTTGAGGCTAAACGGCACTGTGAATATGTGTGGACATTCCACACAGCGCCATCTATCCTCAGAACTAAACAAGGCTGACTCTTATAAGATCTAGGTGGTGGTATATATTAGTAGACCGACGACTTGGTCAAAACCGCGGGAAGCCGATGGATGCAGGAGGCACGCAGCTGCTCAAGTAGTGCTCTATGGAGGAGACCTATGTTCAGCAGTGGACGTCTTCAGGCTGATAATGGTGAGATAAGATATCTCGAATTTGTCGTCTGTGTGATGCATTCAAAGAACTGATCTTACTTTCACACTTATTTGTTACTAGCTGACCCGCCCCGGCTTTGCAAGGGTTTATTAGGTTTACGCCTTATCATCTCAGTCTATTTCCCATAGTACAAGACAGGAGTGGCTCTGGACCTAATACTGAAGGTTCATCATCATCATCATCAACAGCCTGAAGACGTCCACTCCTGAACATAGGCCTCCCCCAGAGCGCGCCACCTTCAGCGGCTGCTCACCTCCTGCATCCATCGGCTCCCCGCGGTTTTCACCAGATCGTCGGTCCACCAAGTGAGGGGCCGGCCTACGCTGCTTTGCAAGGGTTTATTAGGTTTACGCCTTATCTCAGTCTAAAGGAAGAGGGGAAAAAGATAAGGGAAAAGGATGAATGGATGAAGGGGAAAGGAGGCAGGTGCGCCAGCACCTGCCTCCATTCACCGTTTCATCCATTCATCCTTTTCCCTTATCTTTACCCCCTCCTTTCTCTATTCCCCATAGTATAGGGCAGGAGTGGCTTTGGACCTAATACTGAAGGTTGGATGTCTGTAATTTCTGAACTACAAAACCATATTCATGGGAGGATATTTAAAGTACCCCCTTTCTAACAAAAAAAAGAATTCATTAAATCGGACCACGCGTCAATGAATTACAACGAAGTACATAATTTTAATTTATTTCCTCTCCCAAGGGAACCATGCTGAATTTTGGGATCAAAAATATCCTATAGCCTACGTAACCATGAATTTGAACCCATTCAGTAGTTTCGGTGTGATGCTCAGCCAAGATACAGTCAGACAGATAGACAGACAAAAATGAAAAAATATAGGTTTGGCTTCAGCGTAGGGAAAATTATTTTTTCTTTTCAAAATTTCTTCAATGTACATTAGTGGACCTGTTAGTTTTTTATTATAAGTATAGGTAATAACAGCTTCGCCATAGTTTTTCTAAATTTACAATATATTATATTAATAATAAAATATTGTTTATTTACGGGATATTTATCATGTAATTTATTTGATCCGAGTTGCCGATATTTTGGTACTATGGCAAGCACCATGACCGTAGAAAATTAAAATCTTATAATATTTATTTTCTTTATCTTTAAATATGTGTGGGCAATTCACACAGCGCCATATAGCCGTAAACTAAGCATAGCTGGTACTGTGGGAACCAGATAACTGATACAATACTTATTATGCCCATTTTCACCAAAGATCCCTAAATTATACCCTAACTAGGAATCGCTTTGGCTAAGGGTCCCCTAAATTTGACCCATACCTAAATTCGTTTTCACAGCGCTGAAAAAAATCTCCAGTAAATGAGAGGTTATGCTTTTCTACGGTTTCCGCAAACCGGCCAACCGCCGATTTAGGTATTTTTTTATATTTTAGAGAATAATCGTCAAAAAGACAAGCTTTATTGATTTAGCATTAGATTTTTTATTATATTAGGAATCCATCAGAAAAAATGAAAAAAGAAAATCATTTCCTGGGGTTATGCGGGTTGAAACAGTTGCCAAATACAATTGAAAAATAAAGTGGCATAATGAAGTCATCGCTAAGGGGTCGAGGTTCGGCTTTAGGTGTCCCTTAACCATCGCATCGGTGAAAACTACTTTACTATCAGATGCCACTTAAGTATTTTTAAGGGTCCTTTAAAATGTAAGGATTTTTGGTGAAAACGAGTATTACATACTTTTTTGTTTGTAAGTACCTACATGTACCTACATGTAGAATACAATGTAACACCCAGACACAGAACAAACATCGATGTTCATCACACAAATATTTGTCCTGAGTGGGAATTGAATCCACAACTTATAGTTCAGAAGCTACTACCATCTGAGCTCACAGGCCAGTTGAAGTCGAGTTTGACAAAGCACTTTATATGCTTAGAAGAAAATTATTAGGTAAGACTTAAGAGCTAAGTTGCTTCTTATCAAGACTTGTTATGAAGGGAAATTATGAGGTTGAATTATGTGGGTGAATTAATTGTTATGAGGGGCTCCTTTAAAAGGAGCTCTATAATATTATGGTTTTGAGTCTGTCATTTTATTTTTAAGTTCTTAAGGCTGGTTTACGCTTTGTTTAGTTTAGTAGAGAGTTAAGTTATGATGTCAACGAGTTCGTTCGATTAAGTTGTAAGTTGTGTCCGCCCATTATGGTGGTGTTTAGTTTCACATTTCAGTGCGTTACTACTTACCGAGTTATGAAGTGTTAGGTACTAACTAAACTTGAATGTATAAAAGTGCGGCGAATTTAGTGATTTAGTTGTCGGGGTATAGAAAATAAAACAAAGTAGCAAGTTAACTTGCTACTTAACTAAATAAAGCTTAAACCAGCCTTTTTTATACGTAATCGTCTCATAACCCATATAAATTGTAGCTTAGCTGTAAAAGTGAGAAGGTGGGTAGGTAGGTTTTCTGTCTGTGAATAATCAACGGCTTGAAATAAAACACTGTCACATTTTTATTTATTTTTAATGTACACAACACATACATATTTAAGTATTACTACACAAAACTAAGTAGGTACCTAATATAAGTAATCATGTGAATTAATTAGGTACCTATTATTATAATAAATATTATTGATTTTATTTTTACGGACATCGAAATGGTGTTTGGTCGTAAATTGCCTACGTACATTCTTCAAACACCATTTCGATGTTTTATATATAATTAGTTTTATGCCATAACCCTGTTCAAGGGAAGTGGAAAGTGAAAGAGCAAAGACAGGGGGAAAGAATGAATGGATGGGACGATGGAAAGGAGGCAGGCTCCGCCTGCCTCCCTTCCATAGCCATCCCATCCATTCATCCTTTCCCCCTTTCTTTTTCCTTCTCCCTTCAATAGGGTGATTATAGTGGCTTTATCTTTGTTGTCGGCTATGTTTCATCGCACCGTGTGTATCGACTAGCTTGATCTTGAGACAATGCTGAATCCTGCACTGATGAGTGATGATGAGTCCCACCCGCGTTTACCATGGTGTTTTCGGTAGGATAATAGATGGGAAGGTAACTACTTGTGTGACTGATATTATGTTGTTTAGGTAGCAGTTTGAGCTTCGGTTTCCTTGACTGAGGTAGAAAAGCACTAGGATGTTCTGTGGTTATAATTATCATAAGAAATCTAGGAACGTGACAAAATCAGTGTAATGAAATTCAATCATCAAACATAGTACCAATGTTAAATTTATAGCTAATTCCAATTCTACATCAACTCTACGCTTCCGGCACCACTCCAGTAATTACCTTCTCGACCTAGGTATGCGGCTGCGTACTAATATAAGGCTAATATTTTGTTAATTTAGTAGAAACCTTCTTCTTAGCGTTGAAAATACTCGAGTATCGACGCAAGGTGGCTTTCTATTTTCTTATGCTGCTACCTATTATTAATTTAGAGTTCCGAGTGACACTGAAATCTGTTATGGGCAACCGAGTTGCTTTACACCAGGCGAACGACTAGCTCGGCACTACATTCATTTACATTAAAAAAAATTATGCACGTGAGGTGAGTGTGCATAGCGCGTTTACTGCAAAGGAGTGGAATACATTGGCACCCTTTGTAATCCCTAATTACTATAACCTGTCTTGATGATGATGATGATGATGATGATGATGATGATGATGATGAAGTCTTGAAGTGAATAAGTATATAACTTCTATGATAGCCGGCCCTGTGTGATCCAACCTTGCTAATATCGCCACCCACCATGTGTGGTGGTGGCCAAAATGTAAGTGCATAATATAAAAGTAGATACTGTTTGACTCGGGCATAAAGTGGAATCTGTTTAAAACATAGATGCGTGAGCAAAGTTATTGTATGAGAACAATACAGCTGTCTTAAATGTAGTGAAAAGACACATACACTTTTCCTCATTACTTAATTTAGGTAGATATGTGGGGGGTAACTTCAAGACTAACCTATCTTTAACGTCTTTAACTATCAACTGATTATTTTCGGGAACTTTGATATAAAATTGTCACTTTTTTGGACAAACAAATCAAAATGGCCGGCATGCAAAATGTATACGTGCACAAGTTAGAGGCTTTGAGACAGTCATGGCGTGTTTGGACTCATGGCAAAGAGAACAACGATGACATTTTTATGGTGGTAAAATAATTCCAAGATGGCAGATTCAAAATGGCGCCAGATCTAAGTTGGCTCAGATCCGGCTGAAATTTTAAACTTGGGGTTTTTTGGAGATGCTGATTATAATTTTTTACATTTAAATTGATTGACAGCATTTTTTAGGACATTAACATGGATGGCCGCCATGCAAAATACAAACGTGCACACTTCCGAAACTAACAGAGGTAGGCATGGCGTATTTGGAATCATAGTAAAGCGAACATCGATGACTTTCTCACGGTGTTAAAATATTTCCAACATGGTGGATTCAAAATGGCGCCCGATTTGAAATTAGCTCTGATCCGTCTGATATTATATATTTGGGGGTTTTAAAAGACGGCGATTACAAATTTTGACATTTTACTTCACTGACAGCATTTTTCAAGATGGCCGCCATGCACAAGTCAGATCAATTATCATTTTCTTTGAAAAATACCACTGTTTTGTACTAATTCTTGCAAAATTTAAAGTTTAGCGTAAAGTATAACTCTTTTATAAATAAAACAGCCCCAAAAACGTACTCGCGGGCCGCTCGCGGCCCGCGCACGGGGCAAAATACTAGTTTACTTATATAAAGTTAAAGACCCACCCATATAGTGACTGACTGACTGATTGACATAATTGATCTCGGCCGTGGGGTATGGTGGGGAAAAACCAAGTATAGGGTTGGATAGGGATGGGTCACGTGACCACCAGAAAAATCTGACATTACCAGGAAGTCGTCTCCAAGATGGAACTGGTCAACGGCTCTCGGAAACTACAAGTCGGATGGGTGTCGTGCTTTAACTAAAGTTGTAGTAAACCCTGGGATGCTACGTGAAAAATGAAAAAAAATTAGGGTTGCCATACAAAAAAATAAAAATTCCATACAAAATGGAAACGCTCATAAATCGGAAACGGTAAGAGGTAGGTGGGGGGTGTTCGACCAAATGTCATAGGGGACGATGGGGGCTTTCGGATGGTGGTCATGAAAATCCAAGATGGCGGATTCAAGATGGCGGCCATTTTGAAAGTTGGTCCGATCTGGCTGATTTTTTGCATCGGGGGGTTTTCGGGGCCCCAGATTCCATATTTGAAAAAATATTTTGGATTCCGCCATTTTTAAAGATGGCCGCCATACAAATTTTTTTTTTCGTTTTCATCGCATTGTTTCTCGATACCTATGAGAAATTTTGAATACCTTATTTGACATTCGTGTCTAAGTGTCCAAGGTGCCTTTAGAAAAATTCATGACCTGGTCTTCCGACCTTCCATCATCATGACCATCAACGGCCTGGCTAAACTATACGAGATAGGTCATGTGCGCTTTAAGGAATGTTATAGCAAACCCTGGGACGATTCTAGAGCGAATAAAAAAAAATCAAAATGGCGGAAAAAAAAAATCCGCCATACAAATTTAGACCGGAAATGACGCCGAAACCATGATACTTTAGTATAAAGAGTTCAAACTAATATGGTTTAGAGGCCCGAGAAGAAGATTTCGAAAAAAAAATTTTTTCAAAATGGCGGAAATTTCGGTCATGGCGGAAAAAAAAGTTTCACCAATCCGGATGAAAATCGATATCTAGGGGTCCCCAGGGATGCTGATCAACATTCTAAAATTAAATTTTGACTTTAACCAATTTTCAATATGGCTGCCATACAAAGGTACTTTTATCGAAATATACACTTTCCTTTTTTGCGCCTCAAATACCAATATTTTAGAAAAGTCATTCCTGGGGATCGAGTATAGATGCGATAAGGGTAAAAATGCAAAAACAATAAAACCGATTTTTTTCAAGATGGCGGATATAGACGTACTGACTTTAACAAAACGTTATCCGATCCGGATGAAAATCGATATCTGAGAATGCCCTTCTATACTTAGTAGGAATATGGAAAAAAATTTTTGATTCCGCCATTTTGAAAAATTGCCTACATACAATCTAACTTTTTAAGGATTTTTGAATCGATTTCACGTGGAAACTATTACACATTAGTATTAAGGGTGTGAACTAATTTTGTTTGGTAAGACAAGAGGCAAATGGTGGACAAAAATTTTTTTTAAATGGTTAATTTTTGGTTCAGTTTCGAAAAAAAAGTTTCTCTGATCCGAACAAAAATCGATATCTGTAGGTCCCAAAGGATACTTATCAACATACTTTAGTCAAATTTTGACAACTGCCGTTTTTCAACATGGCCGCCATACATACTGTTGAAACCACCAACGCGACGACGAGCGAAGCGGGAAGGAGCTTAAAACCACCTATAGCGACGACGAGCGAAGCGAGGAGGAGCTTCAAACGACCCAACGCGACGACGAGCGCAGCGAGGAGGAGCTTCAAACTACCTAACGCGACGACGAGCGAAGCGAGGAGGAGCTTCAAACCACATAACGCGACGACGAGCGAAGCGAGGAGGAGCTTCAAACTACCCATCGCGACGACGAGCGAAGCGAGGAGGAGCTACAAACTACCAATGTCGACATGTATGTTTTACTAATGTGACATCATTCTAATTGGTTTTCGCTAATTTAACCTTACTTCAAGTCTAAAATATTTTTATCTAATATCTAACCTTACCTTACAACTGAATATTTTTCGAACATTGATTTAGGATTTTTTGGATAAACAAATCAAAATTGCCGCTACCTATGCAAAATTCAAACGTGCACACTTTCGAAACTAACAAACGTAGGCATGGCGTGTTTGGAGTCATAGTAAAGAGAACATCGATGACTTTCTCACGGTGTACAATTATTTCCAAGATGGTGGATTCAAAATGGCGCCCGATTTGAAATAAGCTCAGATCCAGCTGGTATTTTAAATTTTGGGGTTTTAAAGGACGGAGATTACAAATTTTGACTTTTTACTTGACTGACAGCTTCTCTCAAGATGGCCGCCATGCACAAGTCAGATCAATTATCATTTTCTTTGAAAAATACCGCTGTTTTGTACTAATTCTTGCAAAATTACAAGTTTAAACTAAAGTATAACTTTTTTATAAATACAACAGCCACGATAACACCCACGCGGGCCGCTCGCGGCCCGCGCACGGGGCAAAATACTAGTCTATAATATATAAAGCTAAAAAACGGTCATAGATGACTGATTGATTGACTGATTGACATGAATGTTCTGGCCGATCGAGCCATCGGACGACTTGGCAATGTACTAGAGATGTGTGCGAATAGGTCCCGTGACCCCAAGTAAAATCGAACATCATCAGAAAATGGTCTCCAAGGTGGAACACCAGATCAGATCTCAGAAACGGTAAGGCCGATCGAAAAAGTTTATGGTCAAAAGTTGTAGTTAACCTTGGGACGATTCCATGTAAACAATAAAAAAAGGTACCTTTCATACAAAAAAACATATTTTTCATACAAAAACCGAAAACCGGAATTACGTCACAACAATCTTTAGTGTAAAAGACATTTATGTTTACAGTGACAATGTTATTTATATTTTAATGCAAACCCTCAGCAACAAATAAAAAAACAACAATGACTGAAATGGTTAATTGAAATGAATTTGATTCATACGTCATCGGCAATATGGAACGCAGTACTTGATAAGAAAGTGTGAGCGAGATGTCCAAATGTCATACATTTAAGGAACGAAAGAGAGACAGAGTGTAGCCTGCAGCCGATGGAACGATGATGGCGACGGGTGACTCATAATATATTTATGTTTGTGGTCGACAGTGCATGCGCAGCAATTAAGTAAATGTTTTAGCTTTATCTGTGTTTGTGTCCTACGTTTGTGATCGTCTGACCGTGACCGTAACTACCGTGGACATCAAAGAAACCAAGCAAGCGTGTAAGTGAGTCCTTACATACATCGAATACCTACTTATTGCCTATAATGCCATTTATTTATCTCAATGTTCAAATACCTATGTTTGCTATGTACCTAGATACATAGCAAACATACGTTTGTACAGCTCAAGCTATTACAGAAATCTCACATCATATCTGCATCTCATCGATTAAAGTGAGGTATTGTAAAGATCGGTACCTACCTACTCTAAAGTGGTTTGCAATTCTTGTATGTTGAAGTGCGTTTTTTTTAATGCTAAAATGCATTTTAAAATCCATGTAGTGCTTATATTTACAATACCTACTACATATTAAGATAACATGTTTTTGGGGGTAGGTAAGTAAGTCGTAAACAAAACATTCCAGAGGTGTCGATTCTTGTGCTGTGTGCGTGAGTGAATGGTGTAGTATGTGACGTGACGATGACCTGTGGTTGTATAGGTGCAATACTGCGGTGCAGTATGCCTGTACACCATGTAGGTGTGCGGCGAGCGAACGTAGCAACACGATTACTTATGCATTTTATATTCACGATGCTGTTGTGTGCGAGTACGTAATTTACGTTGTAGTTTGTGTATTTGGAGCGAAGTGTTAATAGTTTAGTATATGAGAGTGTATGACGTATTGTATTTGTCCAGTAATATTTAGAGGTATTAGTCCCATTTATAAGTACCGGCATGAAAGTCTAGCGATGACCGTTATTGCGCAGAAGTCAAAAATTAGGTATCACAGGTGGGCTAGAGAGACGAAGGGTGCGCGTACGTAGCGCCGGTTATTGGCTAGCCAGTCGTATTCCGTCCCCCGCCCCGATACGACGCCCGCTGACTTCTGTCTATACAGTCGCGCTCTAAAGTGTATTGTTATTGTAGTTCATTGTTTTGTTTTTTGTTAAGTTTGAGTTCGTTTGTAATTGTTGGTTTTTCTATTAGCGTAATTTAAGTAGATAGTGAATATGCCTAGAAAAAATACTGTTTTGAAAAGATAGGCACGAAAAATGGTGTATACGTGCATTGTTTTGTTAAAAGAGAAACCAATGAATTGATTGATTCTTTAAAGCAAATAAAAAGTGAGATTGATGAAGCAACGAATAGTAAAATATCCTGTTACAAGCTATGCAACACTTTAACATTAACTATTTATTATTGTTTACGCGCGCGACAGTACCTAATATCATCCACATTTCGCTCAGCGCTAAACTTACCTGCCGCTACCTATACCAAGGGTGCATGAAAGTCAAGACTGACAAAAATTAGTTTAACTGTAATCAATTTAATGTAATGTTTGGGTGGAATAAGAAGAAAATTATGGAAATATTATGTGAGTACGTTATAGATAGCAACAAGAAGTTGAGACATCTGATGTGTTGTGATTATTTAGTTACATACTATATTTTTGTTTTGATTTTATCCCTCTGATGCAAAGCCGATTTAAACGAAATTTTCATAGTGTAGTGCTTTAGCACTTGCCTCCTTTCACATTTATGATAAATACTAATGGGACAATAGTTAATGTTCCCCCTTTATAACAAATAAATAATGAATTAAATCGGACCACGCGTTAATGAATTACAACTAAGTACATATTTTTACTTTCATCCCCTCCCCTGAAGGAACCGTGCTGAATTTCGGGATTAAAAGTATCTTCAAGCATACCTTGTAGTATGAACCAAATCATGCCAAGTTTCATTTCAATCCATTCAGTTGTGTCGGCGTGCTCATCCAAGGTACAGACAGACGGACATACAAAGATGTAAAAAAATATAGTTTTGGTTTCAGCATCAATAACAAACACAAAAAACATTATTTCTAAATACCTTCAATGCACAGAATTGGACCTACGGTTTAATATAAGTAATATAGATAACAATACTATAATTATTTTCAGGTTACTTCTACTATCTGAGTTTGAAGCAGCAGGGAATTTTTTGACAACCTAGCTAGAATAATTATACGTGTACTTATATTTGATGGTGAGTCCTTTATTATTATCTCAATATTCATAGCACTCATACTAAAGTTGCACTATTTTGTGATCTTAAATATGTACCTACCTAGGTAAATAGCAAAAATTCCTTTGTACAGCTTAAACTATTATAAGAAATCCCACATGGCAAGACTCCATCGGTTAAAGGTAGGTATTATTAACGATTAATTTGTAAAGGAAAAATGTTAATCACGAACGGGACTTGAACCCGGCGGAATTAGCAAGTTGAAATGGCAGTGGGCAGGCGACACGGTGAAAGTAGTGCTTACGCACTTGCCTCCATTCACCGTTTCTTCCATTCATCCTTTTCCTTTATCTTCTCCCCCCCCCCCTACCGTCTCCCTTTCGCATAGTGCAATAGTGCAGGGCAGTAGTACTTTGTTTCTTAGAATTAGCATGTTGAAATGGTAATCGGCAGGCCACATCGCTCGTAGACCACAATACGAAAAGTGCAGCATAGGCCGGCCCTCACTAAGTGAACGGACGATCTGGTAAATACCGCGGGGAGCCGATGGATGCAGGATGCGAGCAGCCACTTAAAGTGGCACTTTCTGGGGGAGGCCTTTATTCAGCAGTGGACGTTTAGAATAGACTTAAGTTTGGTACTTCAAGAGTAGGTAAATAACAATGTACATAACAAAGAACAAATAATGGTAATTTGTGATGATCATTTCAAACATTTATTAAACAACGCCTAAGCCCATTACGGAAACATTAAGAATGAAAGCTTACAAAAAAAACCTCCTATATTAAGTGGAAAAAGTTAAACTTTTATTATTTTATTCTTTACAGGTTTTTTTGCGAATACCTACCTGAATAATAATTTAATACAGAAATACAACAAACAAAGGAAGAAATACATCTGCGATCAAAATTCAAGGTTCAGTAATCACACAATGGAGCGACATTAAAATGGACAATGTTTACAAGTAAGTAACACAAAGTTGTTTCCTAATTATGGTACGCCTAATCATTGGCAGATACAGGGGGGGCATGGCCCGCCTCAAAAGAACAAAGAATTTCATACTTTCGACTCAATTTTCCGATAAAATTCAGGTGCAATTTTACACGGCATAGGTACGCATTAGACTGAGTAGGATTGAACCTAGCGCGGCAGATTTTAGGGGTGGCAAGTTTGGTAGCCGATTTTTTTGTCTTGTAGACTTTTGAGCTACATGACATCTTGCCGATGACTTTTCTCTCTTACCTTTCATTCTATATTCAACGGTACGGCAAACTACTATGTATACAATAGTAAAACGCCCAGTTCGCCGCCGCTTCTGCCTGCACTTTGTATGCTTAAAAAGACAGCGAAATTGTGGAAAAAATATTTCACTATCTATAAATATTGATTTGGGAGGCCTAATATCTTTACAGCATTTGTGGTTGATGTAATTTGACCGTGCTGGTTGGGATAATTCTTAAGAATTTCTCAATAGATGGCGCTGCCAACCCCGTAAGTTGGTTAAAGTGGTAGGTGAAGGATAAATTCGGACATGAGACCACTTGACACGGTAGCTTAAGTAAAGCATGTCCCGGCTTTTGGAACGAATGGATGCGGGTTCAAGTCCCGCCCGTGATTCACATTTTTCCTTTACAAATTAATCTGTAGAGTACGCTGAGCAGGCGATACTGCTATAAAAATCATAAATATTCACTATCCATAAGTTGAGGGTTCGATTCCCACCCAAGATTTTGCTCACATTATACTTTTCCTAAAGCAATCTCAATGGTATGAATGACAAAGACTGCAAGAATCTCCATATCAATAAGTCGTATACTAACCGATTTGGAAAATTCTTCTTTTATATCTTGTTATAGCAATACTGTATTTTCAAATTAGTTCCATAGAAATTTCATCAAAATCAGTACTCACACTTAGTTTAGCAGTTTTATTACAGTTTTCCTTTTTCTCGACAAAAATAAAATTTAGCTATAAATAATGCCACAAACTGTGTATCTATTATATTTAAATCCTCACTTAAGAAAACCCAAATTTTACTTAGATATTGTTTCCATTGCACAACACTTTGTTCCATCAAAAGTCTGCACCTGTCACTTTGATAGCAAGAATTTATTAATTCGATCTCTATTCCAATCATCTAAATCCGCCCAGCTGTTTGAACGTGAAAGAGTAACAAAAATACACACATACAAGCTTTCGCTTTTTATAATATTAGTATTGTTTTTGCAATGACTGCCATATTACAAAAAGTGGATGTTTTTTTGTTTATGTGTTCCAGGGTTTTTACGGGTCCTATCAATCGTCTACAGCTTCAATACAGTTCTACAGTTCCAAGTGGACGATTTGATGCTCTACCACAGGTAATTATTTTCAAGCAAGTCATATAAACTCTTGGCTATAAAAATGACCACCCATGACACTATGACAGTTTAAAATCTTATATTTGTCAACTTACATAATTATACTTTTAAATACATAATAAAATGCACATTTCCCTGGTTTTTATTCCAGTACAACTTTCAAACCATCGCGTGCAGGTTTAAATGGTAAGAACTGGGAATAGTGATTGGTGCAGGGCATTGGTTGAGGGAAAACATCGTGAGGAAACTGGCATGTTCAAGAATCACAAAATTCTAAGAACAATTATTGTGTCATCCACCAACCCCCACTTATACTCTCTCCATGTAGAATAATACAGTAAACAGTACATGATAAAAATTAAAATACAAGCATCACACACAAATCATCAGACATCTTCTATGTAGAAGTGTGTGTTGCCAGGACATAATATAATATGGAACTGAGACATGGTCACTAACAGATGGCCTCATCAGTAAGCTCAAAGTCGCCCAGCAAGCTATGGCGAGCTATGCTTGGTGTGTTCCTGCGAGATAAGATCCGTAATGAGCTTCCTCATCACCCCCGTGGTGGCAAGGAAGTGGGAAGGCATTTCCCCATTAAAAAAAATACAATTCTTAACTATGTCGCAGAATACACAGCTTATTGGCCTTCAAGAGTAGGTAAATAACAATTAGTGTGAGAATGTTTTGAAACATTTTTAAACGCCCTCAGTCAATTGTGCGGGCAAACCTTCTATTTTAAGTGGAAAAATATAAAAATGTGTTATTTCATGTTTTACAGTACGTTCGAAGAACTACCTGCCTAACAAAGCGTTCAAAACAGAAACTCATCAAACAAAAGAAGAAATATCATGTCTACACTCACAATGTATGCTGCAGAAAATAAAGAATGGAAGAATGGGTCAAATCATTACCAAGATTCGTTTGTCTAAGTTTTCAAGTGAAGCAACCTACCCAGACTAGACTAGATGGTTAAAAAATGGGTTAGCTAATAGATATTATTATGTATAAATTAGAACGTTACAGTAAAATCATAGCTATGGTTAGTTTGGGGCTAGATGGCGATGTGTGAAATGTTCACACATATTTTTTTTTTTAATGTACAGACAAAAATTGAGTGTGATGATCAGGTAATAGATGTTTAATCTGTGTGGTTATTGTACTTATTCAAACTATGTATTGTATCAGTTAATTGGTGCCCCATTGTACAAGCTATACTTAGTTTGAGGCTAAACGGCACTGTGAATATGTGTGGACATTCCACACAGCGCCATCTATCCTCAGAACTAAACAAGGCTGACTCTTATAAGATCTAGGTGGTGGTATATATTAGTAGACCGACGACTTGGTCAAAACCGCGGGAAGCCGATGGATGCAGGAGGCACGCAGCTGCTCAAGTAGTGCTCTATGGAGGAGACCTATGTTCAGCAGTGGACGTCTTCAGGCTGATAATGGTGAGATAAGATATCTCGAATTTGTCGTCTGTGTGATGCATTCAAAGAACTGATCTTACTTTCACACTTATTTGTTACTAGCTGACCCGCCCCGGCTTTGCAAGGGTTTATTAGGTTTACGCCTTATCATCTCAGTCTATTTCCCATAGTACAAGACAGGAGTGGCTCTGGACCTAATACTGAAGGTTCATCATCATCATCATCAACAGCCTGAAGACGTCCACTCCTGAACATAGGCCTCCCCCAGAGCGCGCCACCTTCAGCGGCTGCTCACCTCCTGCATCCATCGGCTCCCCGCGGTTTTCACCAGATCGTCGGTCCACCAAGTGAGGGGCCGGCCTACGCTGCTTTGCAAGGGTTTATTAGGTTTACGCCTTATCTCAGTCTAAAGGAAGAGGGGAAAAAGATAAGGGAAAAGGATGAATGGATGAAGGGGAAAGGAGGCAGGTGCGCCAGCACCTGCCTCCATTCACCGTTTCATCCATTCATCCTTTTCCCTTATCTTTACCCCCTCCTTTCTCTATTCCCCATAGTATAGGGCAGGAGTGGCTTTGGACCTAATACTGAAGGTTGGATGTCTGTAATTTCTGAACTACAAAACCATATTCATGGGAGGATATTTAAAGTACCCCCTTTCTAACAAAAAAAAGAATTCATTAAATCGGACCACGCGTCAATGAATTACAACGAAGTACATAATTTTAATTTATTTCCTCTCCCAAGGGAACCATGCTGAATTTTGGGATCAAAAATATCCTATAGCCTACGTAACCATGAATTTGAACCCATTCAGTAGTTTCGGTGTGATGCTCAGCCAAGATACAGTCAGACAGATAGACAGACAAAAATGAAAAAATATAGGTTTGGCTTCAGCGTAGGGAAAATTATTTTTTCTTTTCAAAATTTCTTCAATGTACATTAGTGGACCTGTTAGTTTTTTATTATAAGTATAGGTAATAACAGCTTCGCCATAGTTTTTCTAAATTTACAATATATTATATTAATAATAAAATATTGTTTATTTACGGGATATTTATCATGTAATTTATTTGATCCGAGTTGCCGATATTTTGGTACTATGGCAAGCACCATGACCGTAGAAAATTAAAATCTTATAATATTTATTTTCTTTATCTTTAAATATGTGTGGGCAATTCACACAGCGCCATATAGCCGTAAACTAAGCATAGCTGGTACTGTGGGAACCAGATAACTGATACAATACTTATTATGCCCATTTTCACCAAAGATCCCTAAATTATACCCTAACTAGGAATCGCTTTGGCTAAGGGTCCCCTAAATTTGACCCATACCTAAATTCGTTTTCACAGCGCTGAAAAAAATCTCCAGTAAATGAGAGGTTATGCTTTTCTACGGTTTCCGCAAACCGGCCAACCGCCGATTTAGGTATTTTTTTATATTTTAGAGAATAATCGTCAAAAAGACAAGCTTTATTGATTTAGCATTAGATTTTTTATTATATTAGGAATCCATCAGAAAAAATGAAAAAAGAAAATCATTTCCTGGGGTTATGCGGGTTGAAACAGTTGCCAAATACAATTGAAAAATAAAGTGGCATAATGAAGTCATCGCTAAGGGGTCGAGGTTCGGCTTTAGGTGTCCCTTAACCATCGCATCGGTGAAAACTACTTTACTATCAGATGCCACTTAAGTATTTTTAAGGGTCCTTTAAAATGTAAGGATTTTTGGTGAAAACGAGTATTACATACTTTTTTGTTTGTAAGTACCTACATGTACCTACATGTAGAATACAATGTAACACCCAGACACAGAACAAACATCGATGTTCATCACACAAATATTTGTCCTGAGTGGGAATTGAATCCACAACTTATAGTTCAGAAGCTACTACCATCTGAGCTCACAGGCCAGTTGAAGTCGAGTTTGACAAAGCACTTTATATGCTTAGAAGAAAATTATTAGGTAAGACTTAAGAGCTAAGTTGCTTCTTATCAAGACTTGTTATGAAGGGAAATTATGAGGTTGAATTATGTGGGTGAATTAATTGTTATGAGGGGCTCCTTTAAAAGGAGCTCTATAATATTATGGTTTTGAGTCTGTCATTTTATTTTTAAGTTCTTAAGGCTGGTTTACGCTTTGTTTAGTTTAGTAGAGAGTTAAGTTATGATGTCAACGAGTTCGTTCGATTAAGTTGTAAGTTGTGTCCGCCCATTATGGTGGTGTTTAGTTTCACATTTCAGTGCGTTACTACTTACCGAGTTATGAAGTGTTAGGTACTAACTAAACTTGAATGTATAAAAGTGCGGCGAATTTAGTGATTTAGTTGTCGGGGTATAGAAAATAAAACAAAGTAGCAAGTTAACTTGCTACTTAACTAAATAAAGCTTAAACCAGCCTTTTTTATACGTAATCGTCTCATAACCCATATAAATTGTAGCTTAGCTGTAAAAGTGAGAAGGTGGGTAGGTAGGTTTTCTGTCTGTGAATAATCAACGGCTTGAAATAAAACACTGTCACATTTTTATTTATTTTTAATGTACACAACACATACATATTTAAGTATTACTACACAAAACTAAGTAGGTACCTAATATAAGTAATCATGTGAATTAATTAGGTACCTATTATTATAATAAATATTATTGATTTTATTTTTACGGACATCGAAATGGTGTTTGGTCGTAAATTGCCTACGTACATTCTTCAAACACCATTTCGATGTTTTATATATAATTAGTTTTATGCCATAACCCTGTTCAAGGGAAGTGGAAAGTGAAAGAGCAAAGACAGGGGGAAAGGATGAATGGATGGGATGGCTATGGAAGGGAGGCAGGCGGAGCCTGCCTCCTTTCCATCGTCCCATCCATTCATTCTTTTCCCCTTTCTTTTTCCTTCTCCCTTCAATAGGGTGATTATAGTGGCTTTATCTTTGTTGTCGGCTATGTTTCATCGCACCGTGTGTATCGACTAGCTTGATCTTGAGACAATGCTGAATCCTGCACTGATGAGTGATGATGAGTCCCACCCGCGTTTACCATGGTGTTTTCGGTAGGATAATAGATGGGAAGGTAACTACTTGTGTGACTGATATTATGTTGTTTAGGTAGCAGTTTGAGCTTCGGTTTCCTTGACTGAGGTAGAAAAGCACTAGGATGTTCTGTGGTTATAATTATCATAAGAAATCTAGGAACGTGACAAAATCAGTGTAATGAAATTCAATCATCAAACATAGTACCAATGTTAAATTTATAGCTAATTCCAATTCTACATCAACTCTACGCTTCCGGCACCACTCCAGTAATTACCTTCTCGACCTAGGTATGCGGCTGCGTACTAATATAAGGCTAATATTTTGTTAATTTAGTAGAAACCTTCTTCTTAGCGTTGAAAATACTCGAGTATCGACGCAAGGTGGCTTTCTATTTTCTTATGCTGCTACCTATTATTAATTTAGAGTTCCGAGTGACACTGAAATCTGTTATGGGCAACCGAGTTGCTTTACACCAGGCGAACGACTAGCTCGGCACTACATTCATTTACATTAAAAAAAATTATGCACGTGAGGTGAGTGTGCATAGCGCGTTTACTGCAAAGGAGTGGAATACATTGGCACCCTTTGTAATCCCTAATTACTATAACCTGTCTTGATGATGATGATGATGATGATGATGATGATGATGATGATGAAGTCTTGAAGTGAATAAGTATATAACTTCTATGATAGCCGGCCCTGTGTGATCCAACCTTGCTAATATCGCCACCCACCATGTGTGGTGGTGGCCAAAATGTAAGTGCATAATATAAAAGTAGATACTGTTTGACTCGGGCATAAAGTGGAATCTGTTTAAAACATAGATGCGTGAGCAAAGTTATTGTATGAGAACAATACAGCTGTCTTAAATGTAGTGAAAAGACACATACACTTTTCCTCATTACTTAATTTAGGTAGATATGTGGGGGGTAACTTCAAGACTAACCTATCTTTAACGTCTTTAACTATCAACTGATTATTTTCGGGAACTTTGATATAAAATTGTCACTTTTTTGGACAAACAAATCAAAATGGCCGGCATGCAAAATGTATACGTGCACAAGTTAGAGGCTTTGAGACAGTCATGGCGTGTTTGGACTCATGGCAAAGAGAACAACGATGACATTTTTATGGTGGTAAAATAATTCCAAGATGGCAGATTCAAAATGGCGCCAGATCTAAGTTGGCTCAGATCCGGCTGAAATTTTAAACTTGGGGTTTTTTGGAGATGCTGATTATAATTTTTTACATTTAAATTGATTGACAGCATTTTTTAGGACATTAACATGGATGGCCGCCATGCAAAATACAAACGTGCACACTTCCGAAACTAACAGAGGTAGGCATGGCGTATTTGGAATCATAGTAAAGCGAACATCGATGACTTTCTCACGGTGTTAAAATATTTCCAACATGGTGGATTCAAAATGGCGCCCGATTTGAAATTAGCTCTGATCCGTCTGATATTATATATTTGGGGGTTTTAAAAGACGGCGATTACAAATTTTGACATTTTACTTCACTGACAGCATTTTTCAAGATGGCCGCCATGCACAAGTCAGATCAATTATCATTTTCTTTGAAAAATACCACTGTTTTGTACTAATTCTTGCAAAATTTAAAGTTTAGCGTAAAGTATAACTCTTTTATAAATAAAACAGCCCCAAAAACGTACTCGCGGGCCGCTCGCGGCCCGCGCACGGGGCAAAATACTAGTCTATAATATATAAAGCTAAAAAACGGTCATAGATGACTGATTGATTGACTGATTGACATGAATGTTCTGGCCGATCGAGCCATCGGACGACTTGGCAATGTACTAGAGATGTGTGCGAATAGGTCCCGTGACCCCAAGTAAAATCGAACATCATCAGAAAATGGTCTCCAAGGTGGAACACCAGATCAGATCTCAGAAACGGTAAGGCCGATCGAAAAAGTTTATGGTCAAAAGTTGTAGTTAACCTTGGGACGATTCCATGTAAACAATAAAAAAAGGTACCTTTCATACAAAAAAACATATTTTTCATACAAAAACCGAAAACCGGAATTACGTCACAACAATCTTTAGTGTAAAAGACATTTATGTTTACAGTGACAATGTTATTTATATTTTAATGCAAACCCTCAGCAACAAATAAAAAAACAACAATGACTGAAATGGTTAATTGAAATGAATTTGATTCATACGTCATCGGCAATATGGAACGCAGTACTTGATAAGAAAGTGTGAGCGAGATGTCCAAATGTCATACATTTAAGGAACGAAAGAGAGACAGAGTGTAGCCTGCAGCCGATGGAACGATGATGGCGACGGGTGACTCATAATATATTTATGTTTGTGGTCGACAGTGCATGCGCAGCAATTAAGTAAATGTTTTAGCTTTATCTGTGTTTGTGTCCTACGTTTGTGATCGTCTGACCGTGACCGTAACTACCGTGGACATCAAAGAAACCAAGCAAGCGTGTAAGTGAGTCCTTACATACATCGAATACCTACTTATTGCCTATAATGCCATTTATTTATCTCAATGTTCAAATACCTATGTTTGCTATGTACCTAGATACATAGCAAACATACGTTTGTACAGCTCAAGCTATTACAGAAATCTCACATCATATCTGCATCTCATCGATTAAAGTGAGGTATTGTAAAGATCGGTACCTACCTACTCTAAAGTGGTTTGCAATTCTTGTATGTTGAAGTGCGTTTTTTTTAATGCTAAAATGCATTTTAAAATCCATGTAGTGCTTATATTTACAATACCTACTACATATTAAGATAACATGTTTTTGGGGGTAGGTAAGTAAGTCGTAAACAAAACATTCCAGAGGTGTCGATTCTTGTGCTGTGTGCGTGAGTGAATGGTGTAGTATGTGACGTGACGATGACCTGTGGTTGTATAGGTGCAATACTGCGGTGCAGTATGCCTGTACACCATGTAGGTGTGCGGCGAGCGAACGTAGCAACACGATTACTTATGCATTTTATATTCACGATGCTGTTGTGTGCGAGTACGTAATTTACGTTGTAGTTTGTGTATTTGGAGCGAAGTGTTAATAGTTTAGTATATGAGAGTGTATGACGTATTGTATTTGTCCAGTAATATTTAGAGGTATTAGTCCCATTTATAAGTACCGGCATGAAAGTCTAGCGATGACCGTTATTGCGCAGAAGTCAAAAATTAGGTATCACAGGTGGGCTAGAGAGACGAAGGGTGCGCGTACGTAGCGCCGGTTATTGGCTAGCCAGTCGTATTCCGTCCCCCGCCCCGATACGACGCCCGCTGACTTCTGTCTATACAGTCGCGCTCTAAAGTGTATTGTTATTGTAGTTCATTGTTTTGTTTTTTGTTAAGTTTGAGTTCGTTTGTAATTGTTGGTTTTTCTATTAGCGTAATTTAAGTAGATAGTGAATATGCCTAGAAAAAATACTGTTTTGAAAAGATAGGCACGAAAAATGGTGTATACGTGCATTGTTTTGTTAAAAGAGAAACCAATGAATTGATTGATTCTTTAAAGCAAATAAAAAGTGAGATTGATGAAGCAACGAATAGTAAAATATCCTGTTACAAGCTATGCAACACTTTAACATTAACTATTTATTATTGTTTACGCGCGCGACAGTACCTAATATCATCCACATTTCGCTCAGCGCTAAACTTACCTGCCGCTACCTATACCAAGGGTGCATGAAAGTCAAGACTGACAAAAATTAGTTTAACTGTAATCAATTTAATGTAATGTTTGGGTGGAATAAGAAGAAAATTATGGAAATATTATGTGAGTACGTTATAGATAGCAACAAGAAGTTGAGACATCTGATGTGTTGTGATTATTTAGTTACATACTATATTTTTGTTTTGATTTTATCCCTCTGATGCAAAGCCGATTTAAACGAAATTTTCATAGTGTAGTGCTTTAGCACTTGCCTCCTTTCACATTTATGATAAATACTAATGGGACAATAGTTAATGTTCCCCCTTTATAACAAATAAATAATGAATTAAATCGGACCACGCGTTAATGAATTACAACTAAGTACATATTTTTACTTTCATCCCCTCCCCTGAAGGAACCGTGCTGAATTTCGGGATTAAAAGTATCTTCAAGCATACCTTGTAGTATGAACCAAATCATGCCAAGTTTCATTTCAATCCATTCAGTTGTGTCGGCGTGCTCATCCAAGGTACAGACAGACGGACATACAAAGATGTAAAAAAATATAGTTTTGGTTTCAGCATCAATAACAAACACAAAAAACATTATTTCTAAATACCTTCAATGCACAGAATTGGACCTACGGTTTAATATAAGTAATATAGATAACAATACTATAATTATTTTCAGGTTACTTCTACTATCTGAGTTTGAAGCAGCAGGGAATTTTTTGACAACCTAGCTAGAATAATTATACGTGTACTTATATTTGATGGTGAGTCCTTTATTATTATCTCAATATTCATAGCACTCATACTAAAGTTGCACTATTTTGTGATCTTAAATATGTACCTACCTAGGTAAATAGCAAAAATTCCTTTGTACAGCTTAAACTATTATAAGAAATCCCACATGGCAAGACTCCATCGGTTAAAGGTAGGTATTATTAACGATTAATTTGTAAAGGAAAAATGTTAATCACGAACGGGACTTGAACCCGGCGGAATTAGCAAGTTGAAATGGCAGTGGGCAGGCGACACGGTGAAAGTAGTGCTTACGCACTTGCCTCCATTCACCGTTTCTTCCATTCATCCTTTTCCTTTATCTTCTCCCCCCCCCCCTACCGTCTCCCTTTCGCATAGTGCAATAGTGCAGGGCAGTAGTACTTTGTTTCTTAGAATTAGCATGTTGAAATGGTAATCGGCAGGCCACATCGCTCGTAGACCACAATACGAAAAGTGCAGCATAGGCCGGCCCTCACTAAGTGAACGGACGATCTGGTAAATACCGCGGGGAGCCGATGGATGCAGGATGCGAGCAGCCACTTAAAGTGGCACTTTCTGGGGGAGGCCTTTATTCAGCAGTGGACGTTTAGAATAGACTTAAGTTTGGTACTTCAAGAGTAGGTAAATAACAATGTACATAACAAAGAACAAATAATGGTAATTTGTGATGATCATTTCAAACATTTATTAAACAACGCCTAAGCCCATTACGGAAACATTAAGAATGAAAGCTTACAAAAAAAACCTCCTATATTAAGTGGAAAAAGTTAAACTTTTATTATTTTATTCTTTACAGGTTTTTTTGCGAATACCTACCTGAATAATAATTTAATACAGAAATACAACAAACAAAGGAAGAAATACATCTGCGATCAAAATTCAAGGTTCAGTAATCACACAATGGAGCGACATTAAAATGGACAATGTTTACAAGTAAGTAACACAAAGTTGTTTCCTAATTATGGTACGCCTAATCATTGGCAGATACAGGGGGGGCATGGCCCGCCTCAAAAGAACAAAGAATTTCATACTTTCGACTCAATTTTCCGATAAAATTCAGGTGCAATTTTACACGGCATAGGTACGCATTAGACTGAGTAGGATTGAACCTAGCGCGGCAGATTTTAGGGGTGGCAAGTTTGGTAGCCGATTTTTTTGTCTTGTAGACTTTTGAGCTACATGACATCTTGCCGATGACTTTTCTCTCTTACCTTTCATTCTATATTCAACGGTACGGCAAACTACTATGTATACAATAGTAAAACGCCCAGTTCGCCGCCGCTTCTGCCTGCACTTTGTATGCTTAAAAAGACAGCGAAATTGTGGAAAAAATATTTCACTATCTATAAATATTGATTTGGGAGGCCTAATATCTTTACAGCATTTGTGGTTGATGTAATTTGACCGTGCTGGTTGGGATAATTCTTAAGAATTTCTCAATAGATGGCGCTGCCAACCCCGTAAGTTGGTTAAAGTGGTAGGTGAAGGATAAATTCGGACATGAGACCACTTGACACGGTAGCTTAAGTAAAGCATGTCCCGGCTTTTGGAACGAATGGATGCGGGTTCAAGTCCCGCCCGTGATTCACATTTTTCCTTTACAAATTAATCTGTAGAGTACGCTGAGCAGGCGATACTGCTATAAAAATCATAAATATTCACTATCCATAAGTTGAGGGTTCGATTCCCACCCAAGATTTTGCTCACATTATACTTTTCCTAAAGCAATCTCAATGGTATGAATGACAAAGACTGCAAGAATCTCCATATCAATAAGTCGTATACTAACCGATTTGGAAAATTCTTCTTTTATATCTTGTTATAGCAATACTGTATTTTCAAATTAGTTCCATAGAAATTTCATCAAAATCAGTACTCACACTTAGTTTAGCAGTTTTATTACAGTTTTCCTTTTTCTCGACAAAAATAAAATTTAGCTATAAATAATGCCACAAACTGTGTATCTATTATATTTAAATCCTCACTTAAGAAAACCCAAATTTTACTTAGATATTGTTTCCATTGCACAACACTTTGTTCCATCAAAAGTCTGCACCTGTCACTTTGATAGCAAGAATTTATTAATTCGATCTCTATTCCAATCATCTAAATCCGCCCAGCTGTTTGAACGTGAAAGAGTAACAAAAATACACACATACAAGCTTTCGCTTTTTATAATATTAGTATTGTTTTTGCAATGACTGCCATATTACAAAAAGTGGATGTTTTTTTGTTTATGTGTTCCAGGGTTTTTACGGGTCCTATCAATCGTCTACAGCTTCAATACAGTTCTACAGTTCCAAGTGGACGATTTGATGCTCTACCACAGGTAATTATTTTCAAGCAAGTCATATAAACTCTTGGCTATAAAAATGACCACCCATGACACTATGACAGTTTAAAATCTTATATTTGTCAACTTACATAATTATACTTTTAAATACATAATAAAATGCACATTTCCCTGGTTTTTATTCCAGTACAACTTTCAAACCATCGCGTGCAGGTTTAAATGGTAAGAACTGGGAATAGTGATTGGTGCAGGGCATTGGTTGAGGGAAAACATCGTGAGGAAACTGGCATGTTCAAGAATCACAAAATTCTAAGAACAATTATTGTGTCATCCACCAACCCCCACTTATACTCTCTCCATGTAGAATAATACAGTAAACAGTACATGATAAAAATTAAAATACAAGCATCACACACAAATCATCAGACATCTTCTATGTAGAAGTGTGTGTTGCCAGGACATAATATAATATGGAACTGAGACATGGTCACTAACAGATGGCCTCATCAGTAAGCTCAAAGTCGCCCAGCAAGCTATGGCGAGCTATGCTTGGTGTGTTCCTGCGAGATAAGATCCGTAATGAGCTTCCTCATCACCCCCGTGGTGGCAAGGAAGTGGGAAGGCATTTCCCCATTAAAAAAAATACAATTCTTAACTATGTCGCAGAATACACAGCTTATTGGCCTTCAAGAGTAGGTAAATAACAATTAGTGTGAGAATGTTTTGAAACATTTTTAAACGCCCTCAGTCAATTGTGCGGGCAAACCTTCTATTTTAAGTGGAAAAATATAAAAATGTGTTATTTCATGTTTTACAGTACGTTCGAAGAACTACCTGCCTAACAAAGCGTTCAAAACAGAAACTCATCAAACAAAAGAAGAAATATCATGTCTACACTCACAATGTATGCTGCAGAAAATAAAGAATGGAAGAATGGGTCAAATCATTACCAAGATTCGTTTGTCTAAGTTTTCAAGTGAAGCAACCTACCCAGACTAGACTAGATGGTTAAAAAATGGGTTAGCTAATAGATATTATTATGTATAAATTAGAACGTTACAGTAAAATCATAGCTATGGTTAGTTTGGGGCTAGATGGCGATGTGTGAAATGTTCACACATATTTTTTTTTTTAATGTACAGACAAAAATTGAGTGTGATGATCAGGTAATAGATGTTTAATCTGTGTGGTTATTGTACTTATTCAAACTATGTATTGTATCAGTTAATTGGTGCCCCATTGTACAAGCTATACTTAGTTTGAGGCTAAACGGCACTGTGAATATGTGTGGACATTCCACACAGCGCCATCTATCCTCAGAACTAAACAAGGCTGACTCTTATAAGATCTAGGTGGTGGTATATATTAGTAGACCGACGACTTGGTCAAAACCGCGGGAAGCCGATGGATGCAGGAGGCACGCAGCTGCTCAAGTAGTGCTCTATGGAGGAGACCTATGTTCAGCAGTGGACGTCTTCAGGCTGATAATGGTGAGATAAGATATCTCGAATTTGTCGTCTGTGTGATGCATTCAAAGAACTGATCTTACTTTCACACTTATTTGTTACTAGCTGACCCGCCCCGGCTTTGCAAGGGTTTATTAGGTTTACGCCTTATCATCTCAGTCTATTTCCCATAGTACAAGACAGGAGTGGCTCTGGACCTAATACTGAAGGTTCATCATCATCATCATCAACAGCCTGAAGACGTCCACTCCTGAACATAGGCCTCCCCCAGAGCGCGCCACCTTCAGCGGCTGCTCACCTCCTGCATCCATCGGCTCCCCGCGGTTTTCACCAGATCGTCGGTCCACCAAGTGAGGGGCCGGCCTACGCTGCTTTGCAAGGGTTTATTAGGTTTACGCCTTATCTCAGTCTAAAGGAAGAGGGGAAAAAGATAAGGGAAAAGGATGAATGGATGAAGGGGAAAGGAGGCAGGTGCGCCAGCACCTGCCTCCATTCACCGTTTCATCCATTCATCCTTTTCCCTTATCTTTACCCCCTCCTTTCTCTATTCCCCATAGTATAGGGCAGGAGTGGCTTTGGACCTAATACTGAAGGTTGGATGTCTGTAATTTCTGAACTACAAAACCATATTCATGGGAGGATATTTAAAGTACCCCCTTTCTAACAAAAAAAAGAATTCATTAAATCGGACCACGCGTCAATGAATTACAACGAAGTACATAATTTTAATTTATTTCCTCTCCCAAGGGAACCATGCTGAATTTTGGGATCAAAAATATCCTATAGCCTACGTAACCATGAATTTGAACCCATTCAGTAGTTTCGGTGTGATGCTCAGCCAAGATACAGTCAGACAGATAGACAGACAAAAATGAAAAAATATAGGTTTGGCTTCAGCGTAGGGAAAATTATTTTTTCTTTTCAAAATTTCTTCAATGTACATTAGTGGACCTGTTAGTTTTTTATTATAAGTATAGGTAATAACAGCTTCGCCATAGTTTTTCTAAATTTACAATATATTATATTAATAATAAAATATTGTTTATTTACGGGATATTTATCATGTAATTTATTTGATCCGAGTTGCCGATATTTTGGTACTATGGCAAGCACCATGACCGTAGAAAATTAAAATCTTATAATATTTATTTTCTTTATCTTTAAATATGTGTGGGCAATTCACACAGCGCCATATAGCCGTAAACTAAGCATAGCTGGTACTGTGGGAACCAGATAACTGATACAATACTTATTATGCCCATTTTCACCAAAGATCCCTAAATTATACCCTAACTAGGAATCGCTTTGGCTAAGGGTCCCCTAAATTTGACCCATACCTAAATTCGTTTTCACAGCGCTGAAAAAAATCTCCAGTAAATGAGAGGTTATGCTTTTCTACGGTTTCCGCAAACCGGCCAACCGCCGATTTAGGTATTTTTTTATATTTTAGAGAATAATCGTCAAAAAGACAAGCTTTATTGATTTAGCATTAGATTTTTTATTATATTAGGAATCCATCAGAAAAAATGAAAAAAGAAAATCATTTCCTGGGGTTATGCGGGTTGAAACAGTTGCCAAATACAATTGAAAAATAAAGTGGCATAATGAAGTCATCGCTAAGGGGTCGAGGTTCGGCTTTAGGTGTCCCTTAACCATCGCATCGGTGAAAACTACTTTACTATCAGATGCCACTTAAGTATTTTTAAGGGTCCTTTAAAATGTAAGGATTTTTGGTGAAAACGAGTATTACATACTTTTTTGTTTGTAAGTACCTACATGTACCTACATGTAGAATACAATGTAACACCCAGACACAGAACAAACATCGATGTTCATCACACAAATATTTGTCCTGAGTGGGAATTGAATCCACAACTTATAGTTCAGAAGCTACTACCATCTGAGCTCACAGGCCAGTTGAAGTCGAGTTTGACAAAGCACTTTATATGCTTAGAAGAAAATTATTAGGTAAGACTTAAGAGCTAAGTTGCTTCTTATCAAGACTTGTTATGAAGGGAAATTATGAGGTTGAATTATGTGGGTGAATTAATTGTTATGAGGGGCTCCTTTAAAAGGAGCTCTATAATATTATGGTTTTGAGTCTGTCATTTTATTTTTAAGTTCTTAAGGCTGGTTTACGCTTTGTTTAGTTTAGTAGAGAGTTAAGTTATGATGTCAACGAGTTCGTTCGATTAAGTTGTAAGTTGTGTCCGCCCATTATGGTGGTGTTTAGTTTCACATTTCAGTGCGTTACTACTTACCGAGTTATGAAGTGTTAGGTACTAACTAAACTTGAATGTATAAAAGTGCGGCGAATTTAGTGATTTAGTTGTCGGGGTATAGAAAATAAAACAAAGTAGCAAGTTAACTTGCTACTTAACTAAATAAAGCTTAAACCAGCCTTTTTTATACGTAATCGTCTCATAACCCATATAAATTGTAGCTTAGCTGTAAAAGTGAGAAGGTGGGTAGGTAGGTTTTCTGTCTGTGAATAATCAACGGCTTGAAATAAAACACTGTCACATTTTTATTTATTTTTAATGTACACAACACATACATATTTAAGTATTACTACACAAAACTAAGTAGGTACCTAATATAAGTAATCATGTGAATTAATTAGGTACCTATTATTATAATAAATATTATTGATTTTATTTTTACGGACATCGAAATGGTGTTTGGTCGTAAATTGCCTACGTACATTCTTCAAACACCATTTCGATGTTTTATATATAATTAGTTTTATGCCATAACCCTGTTCAAGGGAAGTGGAAAGTGAAAGAGCAAAGACAGGGGGAAAGAATGAATGGATGGGACGATGGAAAGGAGGCAGGCTCCGCCTGCCTCCTTTCCATCGTCCCATCCATTCATTCTTTTCCCCTTTCTTTTTCCTTCTCCCTTCAATAGGGTGATTATAGTGGCTTTATCTTTGTTGTCGGCTATGTTTCATCGCACCGTGTGTATCGACTAGCTTGATCTTGAGACAATGCTGAATCCTGCACTGATGAGTGATGATGAGTCCCACCCGCGTTTACCATGGTGTTTTCGGTAGGATAATAGATGGGAAGGTAACTACTTGTGTGACTGATATTATGTTGTTTAGGTAGCAGTTTGAGCTTCGGTTTCCTTGACTGAGGTAGAAAAGCACTAGGATGTTCTGTGGTTATAATTATCATAAGAAATCTAGGAACGTGACAAAATCAGTGTAATGAAATTCAATCATCAAACATAGTACCAATGTTAAATTTATAGCTAATTCCAATTCTACATCAACTCTACGCTTCCGGCACCACTCCAGTAATTACCTTCTCGACCTAGGTATGCGGCTGCGTACTAATATAAGGCTAATATTTTGTTAATTTAGTAGAAACCTTCTTCTTAGCGTTGAAAATACTCGAGTATCGACGCAAGGTGGCTTTCTATTTTCTTATGCTGCTACCTATTATTAATTTAGAGTTCCGAGTGACACTGAAATCTGTTATGGGCAACCGAGTTGCTTTACACCAGGCGAACGACTAGCTCGGCACTACATTCATTTACATTAAAAAAAATTATGCACGTGAGGTGAGTGTGCATAGCGCGTTTACTGCAAAGGAGTGGAATACATTGGCACCCTTTGTAATCCCTAATTACTATAACCTGTCTTGATGATGATGATGATGATGATGATGATGATGATGATGATGAAGTCTTGAAGTGAATAAGTATATAACTTCTATGATAGCCGGCCCTGTGTGATCCAACCTTGCTAATATCGCCACCCACCATGTGTGGTGGTGGCCAAAATGTAAGTGCATAATATAAAAGTAGATACTGTTTGACTCGGGCATAAAGTGGAATCTGTTTAAAACATAGATGCGTGAGCAAAGTTATTGTATGAGAACAATACAGCTGTCTTAAATGTAGTGAAAAGACACATACACTTTTCCTCATTACTTAATTTAGGTAGATATGTGGGGGGTAACTTCAAGACTAACCTATCTTTAACGTCTTTAACTATCAACTGATTATTTTCGGGAACTTTGATATAAAATTGTCACTTTTTTGGACAAACAAATCAAAATGGCCGGCATGCAAAATGTATACGTGCACAAGTTAGAGGCTTTGAGACAGTCATGGCGTGTTTGGACTCATGGCAAAGAGAACAACGATGACATTTTTATGGTGGTAAAATAATTCCAAGATGGCAGATTCAAAATGGCGCCAGATCTAAGTTGGCTCAGATCCGGCTGAAATTTTAAACTTGGGGTTTTTTGGAGATGCTGATTATAATTTTTTACATTTAAATTGATTGACAGCATTTTTTAGGACATTAACATGGATGGCCGCCATGCAAAATACAAACGTGCACACTTCCGAAACTAACAGAGGTAGGCATGGCGTATTTGGAATCATAGTAAAGCGAACATCGATGACTTTCTCACGGTGTTAAAATATTTCCAAAATGGCGGATTCAAAATGGCGTAAGATTTGGAATTTGCTTAGATCCTTCTGATATTTCGTATTTGAGATATTTGGGGGTTTTAAATGACGGCGATTACAAATTTTGACATTTTACTTCACTGACAGCATTTTTCAAGATGGCCGCCATGCAAAGTCAAACGAAAACACATTTTCTTTGAAAAATACCGCTGTTTTGTACTAATTCTTGCAAAATTACAAGTTTAAACTAAAGTATAACTCTTTTATAAATAAAACAGCCCCAAAAACGTACTCGCGGGCCGCTCGCGGCCCGCGCACGGGGCAAAATACTAGTCTATAATATATAAAGCTAAAAAACGGTCATAGATGACTGATTGATTGACTGATTGACATGAATGTTCTGGCCGATCGAGCCATCGGACGACTTGGCAATGTACTAGAGATGTGTGCGAATAGGTCCCGTGACCCCAAGTAAAATCGAACATCATCAGAAAATGGTCTCCAAGGTGGAACACCAGATCAGATCTCAGAAACGGTAAGGCCGATCGAAAAAGTTTATGGTCAAAAGTTGTAGTTAACCTTGGGACGATTCCATGTAAACAATAAAAAAAGGTACCTTTCATACAAAAAAACATATTTTTCATACAAAAACCGAAAACCGGAATTACGTCACAACAATCTTTAGTGTAAAAGACATTTATGTTTACAGTGACAATGTTATTTATATTTTAATGCAAACCCTCAGCAACAAATAAAAAAACAACAATGACTGAAATGGTTAATTGAAATGAATTTGATTCATACGTCATCGGCAATATGGAACGCAGTACTTGATAAGAAAGTGTGAGCGAGATGTCCAAATGTCATACATTTAAGGAACGAAAGAGAGACAGAGTGTAGCCTGCAGCCGATGGAACGATGATGGCGACGGGTGACTCATAATATATTTATGTTTGTGGTCGACAGTGCATGCGCAGCAATTAAGTAAATGTTTTAGCTTTATCTGTGTTTGTGTCCTACGTTTGTGATCGTCTGACCGTGACCGTAACTACCGTGGACATCAAAGAAACCAAGCAAGCGTGTAAGTGAGTCCTTACATACATCGAATACCTACTTATTGCCTATAATGCCATTTATTTATCTCAATGTTCAAATACCTATGTTTGCTATGTACCTAGATACATAGCAAACATACGTTTGTACAGCTCAAGCTATTACAGAAATCTCACATCATATCTGCATCTCATCGATTAAAGTGAGGTATTGTAAAGATCGGTACCTACCTACTCTAAAGTGGTTTGCAATTCTTGTATGTTGAAGTGCGTTTTTTTTAATGCTAAAATGCATTTTAAAATCCATGTAGTGCTTATATTTACAATACCTACTACATATTAAGATAACATGTTTTTGGGGGTAGGTAAGTAAGTCGTAAACAAAACATTCCAGAGGTGTCGATTCTTGTGCTGTGTGCGTGAGTGAATGGTGTAGTATGTGACGTGACGATGACCTGTGGTTGTATAGGTGCAATACTGCGGTGCAGTATGCCTGTACACCATGTAGGTGTGCGGCGAGCGAACGTAGCAACACGATTACTTATGCATTTTATATTCACGATGCTGTTGTGTGCGAGTACGTAATTTACGTTGTAGTTTGTGTATTTGGAGCGAAGTGTTAATAGTTTAGTATATGAGAGTGTATGACGTATTGTATTTGTCCAGTAATATTTAGAGGTATTAGTCCCATTTATAAGTACCGGCATGAAAGTCTAGCGATGACCGTTATTGCGCAGAAGTCAAAAATTAGGTATCACAGGTGGGCTAGAGAGACGAAGGGTGCGCGTACGTAGCGCCGGTTATTGGCTAGCCAGTCGTATTCCGTCCCCCGCCCCGATACGACGCCCGCTGACTTCTGTCTATACAGTCGCGCTCTAAAGTGTATTGTTATTGTAGTTCATTGTTTTGTTTTTTGTTAAGTTTGAGTTCGTTTGTAATTGTTGGTTTTTCTATTAGCGTAATTTAAGTAGATAGTGAATATGCCTAGAAAAAATACTGTTTTGAAAAGATAGGCACGAAAAATGGTGTATACGTGCATTGTTTTGTTAAAAGAGAAACCAATGAATTGATTGATTCTTTAAAGCAAATAAAAAGTGAGATTGATGAAGCAACGAATAGTAAAATATCCTGTTACAAGCTATGCAACACTTTAACATTAACTATTTATTATTGTTTACGCGCGCGACAGTACCTAATATCATCCACATTTCGCTCAGCGCTAAACTTACCTGCCGCTACCTATACCAAGGGTGCATGAAAGTCAAGACTGACAAAAATTAGTTTAACTGTAATCAATTTAATGTAATGTTTGGGTGGAATAAGAAGAAAATTATGGAAATATTATGTGAGTACGTTATAGATAGCAACAAGAAGTTGAGACATCTGATGTGTTGTGATTATTTAGTTACATACTATATTTTTGTTTTGATTTTATCCCTCTGATGCAAAGCCGATTTAAACGAAATTTTCATAGTGTAGTGCTTTAGCACTTGCCTCCTTTCACATTTATGATAAATACTAATGGGACAATAGTTAATGTTCCCCCTTTATAACAAATAAATAATGAATTAAATCGGACCACGCGTTAATGAATTACAACTAAGTACATATTTTTACTTTCATCCCCTCCCCTGAAGGAACCGTGCTGAATTTCGGGATTAAAAGTATCTTCAAGCATACCTTGTAGTATGAACCAAATCATGCCAAGTTTCATTTCAATCCATTCAGTTGTGTCGGCGTGCTCATCCAAGGTACAGACAGACGGACATACAAAGATGTAAAAAAATATAGTTTTGGTTTCAGCATCAATAACAAACACAAAAAACATTATTTCTAAATACCTTCAATGCACAGAATTGGACCTACGGTTTAATATAAGTAATATAGATAACAATACTATAATTATTTTCAGGTTACTTCTACTATCTGAGTTTGAAGCAGCAGGGAATTTTTTGACAACCTAGCTAGAATAATTATACGTGTACTTATATTTGATGGTGAGTCCTTTATTATTATCTCAATATTCATAGCACTCATACTAAAGTTGCACTATTTTGTGATCTTAAATATGTACCTACCTAGGTAAATAGCAAAAATTCCTTTGTACAGCTTAAACTATTATAAGAAATCCCACATGGCAAGACTCCATCGGTTAAAGGTAGGTATTATTAACGATTAATTTGTAAAGGAAAAATGTTAATCACGAACGGGACTTGAACCCGGCGGAATTAGCAAGTTGAAATGGCAGTGGGCAGGCGACACGGTGAAAGTAGTGCTTACGCACTTGCCTCCATTCACCGTTTCTTCCATTCATCCTTTTCCTTTATCTTCTCCCCCCCCCCCTACCGTCTCCCTTTCGCATAGTGCAATAGTGCAGGGCAGTAGTACTTTGTTTCTTAGAATTAGCATGTTGAAATGGTAATCGGCAGGCCACATCGCTCGTAGACCACAATACGAAAAGTGCAGCATAGGCCGGCCCTCACTAAGTGAACGGACGATCTGGTAAATACCGCGGGGAGCCGATGGATGCAGGATGCGAGCAGCCACTTAAAGTGGCACTTTCTGGGGGAGGCCTTTATTCAGCAGTGGACGTTTAGAATAGACTTAAGTTTGGTACTTCAAGAGTAGGTAAATAACAATGTACATAACAAAGAACAAATAATGGTAATTTGTGATGATCATTTCAAACATTTATTAAACAACGCCTAAGCCCATTACGGAAACATTAAGAATGAAAGCTTACAAAAAAAACCTCCTATATTAAGTGGAAAAAGTTAAACTTTTATTATTTTATTCTTTACAGGTTTTTTTGCGAATACCTACCTGAATAATAATTTAATACAGAAATACAACAAACAAAGGAAGAAATACATCTGCGATCAAAATTCAAGGTTCAGTAATCACACAATGGAGCGACATTAAAATGGACAATGTTTACAAGTAAGTAACACAAAGTTGTTTCCTAATTATGGTACGCCTAATCATTGGCAGATACAGGGGGGGCATGGCCCGCCTCAAAAGAACAAAGAATTTCATACTTTCGACTCAATTTTCCGATAAAATTCAGGTGCAATTTTACACGGCATAGGTACGCATTAGACTGAGTAGGATTGAACCTAGCGCGGCAGATTTTAGGGGTGGCAAGTTTGGTAGCCGATTTTTTTGTCTTGTAGACTTTTGAGCTACATGACATCTTGCCGATGACTTTTCTCTCTTACCTTTCATTCTATATTCAACGGTACGGCAAACTACTATGTATACAATAGTAAAACGCCCAGTTCGCCGCCGCTTCTGCCTGCACTTTGTATGCTTAAAAAGACAGCGAAATTGTGGAAAAAATATTTCACTATCTATAAATATTGATTTGGGAGGCCTAATATCTTTACAGCATTTGTGGTTGATGTAATTTGACCGTGCTGGTTGGGATAATTCTTAAGAATTTCTCAATAGATGGCGCTGCCAACCCCGTAAGTTGGTTAAAGTGGTAGGTGAAGGATAAATTCGGACATGAGACCACTTGACACGGTAGCTTAAGTAAAGCATGTCCCGGCTTTTGGAACGAATGGATGCGGGTTCAAGTCCCGCCCGTGATTCACATTTTTCCTTTACAAATTAATCTGTAGAGTACGCTGAGCAGGCGATACTGCTATAAAAATCATAAATATTCACTATCCATAAGTTGAGGGTTCGATTCCCACCCAAGATTTTGCTCACATTATACTTTTCCTAAAGCAATCTCAATGGTATGAATGACAAAGACTGCAAGAATCTCCATATCAATAAGTCGTATACTAACCGATTTGGAAAATTCTTCTTTTATATCTTGTTATAGCAATACTGTATTTTCAAATTAGTTCCATAGAAATTTCATCAAAATCAGTACTCACACTTAGTTTAGCAGTTTTATTACAGTTTTCCTTTTTCTCGACAAAAATAAAATTTAGCTATAAATAATGCCACAAACTGTGTATCTATTATATTTAAATCCTCACTTAAGAAAACCCAAATTTTACTTAGATATTGTTTCCATTGCACAACACTTTGTTCCATCAAAAGTCTGCACCTGTCACTTTGATAGCAAGAATTTATTAATTCGATCTCTATTCCAATCATCTAAATCCGCCCAGCTGTTTGAACGTGAAAGAGTAACAAAAATACACACATACAAGCTTTCGCTTTTTATAATATTAGTATTGTTTTTGCAATGACTGCCATATTACAAAAAGTGGATGTTTTTTTGTTTATGTGTTCCAGGGTTTTTACGGGTCCTATCAATCGTCTACAGCTTCAATACAGTTCTACAGTTCCAAGTGGACGATTTGATGCTCTACCACAGGTAATTATTTTCAAGCAAGTCATATAAACTCTTGGCTATAAAAATGACCACCCATGACACTATGACAGTTTAAAATCTTATATTTGTCAACTTACATAATTATACTTTTAAATACATAATAAAATGCACATTTCCCTGGTTTTTATTCCAGTACAACTTTCAAACCATCGCGTGCAGGTTTAAATGGTAAGAACTGGGAATAGTGATTGGTGCAGGGCATTGGTTGAGGGAAAACATCGTGAGGAAACTGGCATGTTCAAGAATCACAAAATTCTAAGAACAATTATTGTGTCATCCACCAACCCCCACTTATACTCTCTCCATGTAGAATAATACAGTAAACAGTACATGATAAAAATTAAAATACAAGCATCACACACAAATCATCAGACATCTTCTATGTAGAAGTGTGTGTTGCCAGGACATAATATAATATGGAACTGAGACATGGTCACTAACAGATGGCCTCATCAGTAAGCTCAAAGTCGCCCAGCAAGCTATGGCGAGCTATGCTTGGTGTGTTCCTGCGAGATAAGATCCGTAATGAGCTTCCTCATCACCCCCGTGGTGGCAAGGAAGTGGGAAGGCATTTCCCCATTAAAAAAAATACAATTCTTAACTATGTCGCAGAATACACAGCTTATTGGCCTTCAAGAGTAGGTAAATAACAATTAGTGTGAGAATGTTTTGAAACATTTTTAAACGCCCTCAGTCAATTGTGCGGGCAAACCTTCTATTTTAAGTGGAAAAATATAAAAATGTGTTATTTCATGTTTTACAGTACGTTCGAAGAACTACCTGCCTAACAAAGCGTTCAAAACAGAAACTCATCAAACAAAAGAAGAAATATCATGTCTACACTCACAATGTATGCTGCAGAAAATAAAGAATGGAAGAATGGGTCAAATCATTACCAAGATTCGTTTGTCTAAGTTTTCAAGTGAAGCAACCTACCCAGACTAGACTAGATGGTTAAAAAATGGGTTAGCTAATAGATATTATTATGTATAAATTAGAACGTTACAGTAAAATCATAGCTATGGTTAGTTTGGGGCTAGATGGCGATGTGTGAAATGTTCACACATATTTTTTTTTTTAATGTACAGACAAAAATTGAGTGTGATGATCAGGTAATAGATGTTTAATCTGTGTGGTTATTGTACTTATTCAAACTATGTATTGTATCAGTTAATTGGTGCCCCATTGTACAAGCTATACTTAGTTTGAGGCTAAACGGCACTGTGAATATGTGTGGACATTCCACACAGCGCCATCTATCCTCAGAACTAAACAAGGCTGACTCTTATAAGATCTAGGTGGTGGTATATATTAGTAGACCGACGACTTGGTCAAAACCGCGGGAAGCCGATGGATGCAGGAGGCACGCAGCTGCTCAAGTAGTGCTCTATGGAGGAGACCTATGTTCAGCAGTGGACGTCTTCAGGCTGATAATGGTGAGATAAGATATCTCGAATTTGTCGTCTGTGTGATGCATTCAAAGAACTGATCTTACTTTCACACTTATTTGTTACTAGCTGACCCGCCCCGGCTTTGCAAGGGTTTATTAGGTTTACGCCTTATCATCTCAGTCTATTTCCCATAGTACAAGACAGGAGTGGCTCTGGACCTAATACTGAAGGTTCATCATCATCATCATCAACAGCCTGAAGACGTCCACTCCTGAACATAGGCCTCCCCCAGAGCGCGCCACCTTCAGCGGCTGCTCACCTCCTGCATCCATCGGCTCCCCGCGGTTTTCACCAGATCGTCGGTCCACCAAGTGAGGGGCCGGCCTACGCTGCTTTGCAAGGGTTTATTAGGTTTACGCCTTATCTCAGTCTAAAGGAAGAGGGGAAAAAGATAAGGGAAAAGGATGAATGGATGAAGGGGAAAGGAGGCAGGTGCGCCAGCACCTGCCTCCATTCACCGTTTCATCCATTCATCCTTTTCCCTTATCTTTACCCCCTCCTTTCTCTATTCCCCATAGTATAGGGCAGGAGTGGCTTTGGACCTAATACTGAAGGTTGGATGTCTGTAATTTCTGAACTACAAAACCATATTCATGGGAGGATATTTAAAGTACCCCCTTTCTAACAAAAAAAAGAATTCATTAAATCGGACCACGCGTCAATGAATTACAACGAAGTACATAATTTTAATTTATTTCCTCTCCCAAGGGAACCATGCTGAATTTTGGGATCAAAAATATCCTATAGCCTACGTAACCATGAATTTGAACCCATTCAGTAGTTTCGGTGTGATGCTCAGCCAAGATACAGTCAGACAGATAGACAGACAAAAATGAAAAAATATAGGTTTGGCTTCAGCGTAGGGAAAATTATTTTTTCTTTTCAAAATTTCTTCAATGTACATTAGTGGACCTGTTAGTTTTTTATTATAAGTATAGGTAATAACAGCTTCGCCATAGTTTTTCTAAATTTACAATATATTATATTAATAATAAAATATTGTTTATTTACGGGATATTTATCATGTAATTTATTTGATCCGAGTTGCCGATATTTTGGTACTATGGCAAGCACCATGACCGTAGAAAATTAAAATCTTATAATATTTATTTTCTTTATCTTTAAATATGTGTGGGCAATTCACACAGCGCCATATAGCCGTAAACTAAGCATAGCTGGTACTGTGGGAACCAGATAACTGATACAATACTTATTATGCCCATTTTCACCAAAGATCCCTAAATTATACCCTAACTAGGAATCGCTTTGGCTAAGGGTCCCCTAAATTTGACCCATACCTAAATTCGTTTTCACAGCGCTGAAAAAAATCTCCAGTAAATGAGAGGTTATGCTTTTCTACGGTTTCCGCAAACCGGCCAACCGCCGATTTAGGTATTTTTTTATATTTTAGAGAATAATCGTCAAAAAGACAAGCTTTATTGATTTAGCATTAGATTTTTTATTATATTAGGAATCCATCAGAAAAAATGAAAAAAGAAAATCATTTCCTGGGGTTATGCGGGTTGAAACAGTTGCCAAATACAATTGAAAAATAAAGTGGCATAATGAAGTCATCGCTAAGGGGTCGAGGTTCGGCTTTAGGTGTCCCTTAACCATCGCATCGGTGAAAACTACTTTACTATCAGATGCCACTTAAGTATTTTTAAGGGTCCTTTAAAATGTAAGGATTTTTGGTGAAAACGAGTATTACATACTTTTTTGTTTGTAAGTACCTACATGTACCTACATGTAGAATACAATGTAACACCCAGACACAGAACAAACATCGATGTTCATCACACAAATATTTGTCCTGAGTGGGAATTGAATCCACAACTTATAGTTCAGAAGCTACTACCATCTGAGCTCACAGGCCAGTTGAAGTCGAGTTTGACAAAGCACTTTATATGCTTAGAAGAAAATTATTAGGTAAGACTTAAGAGCTAAGTTGCTTCTTATCAAGACTTGTTATGAAGGGAAATTATGAGGTTGAATTATGTGGGTGAATTAATTGTTATGAGGGGCTCCTTTAAAAGGAGCTCTATAATATTATGGTTTTGAGTCTGTCATTTTATTTTTAAGTTCTTAAGGCTGGTTTACGCTTTGTTTAGTTTAGTAGAGAGTTAAGTTATGATGTCAACGAGTTCGTTCGATTAAGTTGTAAGTTGTGTCCGCCCATTATGGTGGTGTTTAGTTTCACATTTCAGTGCGTTACTACTTACCGAGTTATGAAGTGTTAGGTACTAACTAAACTTGAATGTATAAAAGTGCGGCGAATTTAGTGATTTAGTTGTCGGGGTATAGAAAATAAAACAAAGTAGCAAGTTAACTTGCTACTTAACTAAATAAAGCTTAAACCAGCCTTTTTTATACGTAATCGTCTCATAACCCATATAAATTGTAGCTTAGCTGTAAAAGTGAGAAGGTGGGTAGGTAGGTTTTCTGTCTGTGAATAATCAACGGCTTGAAATAAAACACTGTCACATTTTTATTTATTTTTAATGTACACAACACATACATATTTAAGTATTACTACACAAAACTAAGTAGGTACCTAATATAAGTAATCATGTGAATTAATTAGGTACCTATTATTATAATAAATATTATTGATTTTATTTTTACGGACATCGAAATGGTGTTTGGTCGTAAATTGCCTACGTACATTCTTCAAACACCATTTCGATGTTTTATATATAATTAGTTTTATGCCATAACCCTGTTCAAGGGAAGTGGAAAGTGAAAGAGCAAAGACAGGGGGAAAGGATGAATGGATGGGATGGCTATGGAAGGGAGGCAGGCGGAGCCTGCCTCCTTTCCATCGTCCCATCCATTCATTCTTTTCCCCTTTCTTTTTCCTTCTCCCTTCAATAGGGTGATTATAGTGGCTTTATCTTTGTTGTCGGCTATGTTTCATCGCACCGTGTGTATCGACTAGCTTGATCTTGAGACAATGCTGAATCCTGCACTGATGAGTGATGATGAGTCCCACCCGCGTTTACCATGGTGTTTTCGGTAGGATAATAGATGGGAAGGTAACTACTTGTGTGACTGATATTATGTTGTTTAGGTAGCAGTTTGAGCTTCGGTTTCCTTGACTGAGGTAGAAAAGCACTAGGATGTTCTGTGGTTATAATTATCATAAGAAATCTAGGAACGTGACAAAATCAGTGTAATGAAATTCAATCATCAAACATAGTACCAATGTTAAATTTATAGCTAATTCCAATTCTACATCAACTCTACGCTTCCGGCACCACTCCAGTAATTACCTTCTCGACCTAGGTATGCGGCTGCGTACTAATATAAGGCTAATATTTTGTTAATTTAGTAGAAACCTTCTTCTTAGCGTTGAAAATACTCGAGTATCGACGCAAGGTGGCTTTCTATTTTCTTATGCTGCTACCTATTATTAATTTAGAGTTCCGAGTGACACTGAAATCTGTTATGGGCAACCGAGTTGCTTTACACCAGGCGAACGACTAGCTCGGCACTACATTCATTTACATTAAAAAAAATTATGCACGTGAGGTGAGTGTGCATAGCGCGTTTACTGCAAAGGAGTGGAATACATTGGCACCCTTTGTAATCCCTAATTACTATAACCTGTCTTGATGATGATGATGATGATGATGATGATGATGATGATGATGAAGTCTTGAAGTGAATAAGTATATAACTTCTATGATAGCCGGCCCTGTGTGATCCAACCTTGCTAATATCGCCACCCACCATGTGTGGTGGTGGCCAAAATGTAAGTGCATAATATAAAAGTAGATACTGTTTGACTCGGGCATAAAGTGGAATCTGTTTAAAACATAGATGCGTGAGCAAAGTTATTGTATGAGAACAATACAGCTGTCTTAAATGTAGTGAAAAGACACATACACTTTTCCTCATTACTTAATTTAGGTAGATATGTGGGGGGTAACTTCAAGACTAACCTATCTTTAACGTCTTTAACTATCAACTGATTATTTTCGGGAACTTTGATATAAAATTGTCACTTTTTTGGACAAACAAATCAAAATGGCCGGCATGCAAAATGTATACGTGCACAAGTTAGAGGCTTTGAGACAGTCATGGCGTGTTTGGACTCATGGCAAAGAGAACAACGATGACATTTTTATGGTGGTAAAATAATTCCAAGATGGCAGATTCAAAATGGCGCCAGATCTAAGTTGGCTCAGATCCGGCTGAAATTTTAAACTTGGGGTTTTTTGGAGATGCTGATTATAATTTTTTACATTTAAATTGATTGACAGCATTTTTTAGGACATTAACATGGATGGCCGCCATGCAAAATACAAACGTGCACACTTCCGAAACTAACAGAGGTAGGCATGGCGTATTTGGAATCATAGTAAAGCGAACATCGATGACTTTCTCACGGTGTTAAAATATTTCCAACATGGTGGATTCAAAATGGCGCCCGATTTGAAATTAGCTCTGATCCGTCTGATATTATATATTTGGGGGTTTTAAAAGACGGCGATTACAAATTTTGACATTTTACTTCACTGACAGCATTTTTCAAGATGGCCGCCATGCACAAGTCAGATCAATTATCATTTTCTTTGAAAAATACCACTGTTTTGTACTAATTCTTGCAAAATTTAAAGTTTAGCGTAAAGTATAACTCTTTTATAAATAAAACAGCCCCAAAAACGTACTCGCGGGCCGCTCGCGGCCCGCGCACGGGGCAAAATACTAGTTACTATTACTATAAAATTGGATACCCATGAGTGACTGACTGACTGATGATTGACATAATTGATCTCAGCTCTCAGAAGTGGTCAGTCAAAACTGAGTATGAGGCTGTATAGTGATGGGTCATGTCACCCCAGGAAAAATCTGACATTACCAGAAAATCGTCTCTGAGATGGAACAGGTCAACGGATCTCGAAAACGACAAGAGATATGGGGGTCCAGTTTTAACTAATGTTGGAGTAGACCCTGGGATGTTTCCAGAGAAATGAAAAAAATGGGGGCCCCCGAACAAAAAACGGTGGCCCCCATACAAAATTGAAACGCTCATAATTCGGCAACGGTAAGAGGTATGTGGGTGGTGCTCGACCAAATGTCATAGAGGATGACGGGGGCTGTCAGATGGTTGTCATGAAAATCCAAGATGGCGGATTCAAAATGGCGGCCATTTTGAAAGTTGGTCCGATCGGGGTGATTTTTTGCATTGGGGGGTTTTCGGGGCCGCAGATTCGATATTTCAAAAAAAATTTTGGATTCCGCCATTTTTAAAGATGGCTGCCATACAAATTTTTTTTTTCATTTTTGACGCAGTGTTTCTCGACACCTATGGAAAATTTTGAATGTCTTTGTTGTGTTTTGTGTCCAGATGATCGAGGTGTCTTCAAAAAAATTCGCGACCTGGTCTTCCGAACTTCGGTCACTCGGACGGTCAACGGCCTGGCCAAACCATAAAAGATAGATCATGTGCGTTTTAAAGAATGTCATAGCAAACCCTGGGACGATTTTGGAGATGTCAAAAAAAATTCAAAATGGCGGAAAAAAAAATCCGCCATACAAATTTTAACCATAAATGACGGCGAAACTATGACACTTTAGTATAAAGAGCTCGAACTAATATTAGTTGGAGGTCAGAGGGGAAGATTGCGAAAAATTTTTTTTTTCAAAATGGCGGAAATTTTGGCCGCGGCGGAAAAAAAAGTTTCACCGATCCGGATGAAAATCGATATCTGGGGGTCCCCAAGGATGATGATCAACATTCTGTAATCAAATTTTGACATGTGTCAACTTTCAATGGGGCTGCCATACAAAGGTGCTTTTATTGAAATATCAACTTTGCTTTTTTGCGCCTCCGTTGCGAGTGATTTAGAAAAGTCGTTCCTGGGGATCAAGTATAGATGTTATAAGGGTAAGAATGCAATATCAGTGAAATCAATTTTTTTCAAGATGGCGGCTGTAGACGTACCGACTCATAGTAAAAGTTGTCCGATCCGAATGAAAATCGATATCTGAAAATCCCACGGTACACTTGGTAGGAATGTGTAAAAACTTTTTTGATTCCGCCATTTTGAAATATTGCGAACATGCAATTTCACTTTTTTAGGATTTTTAATTCGCAAATAACACCGAAACTGTGAGACTTTTGTAGGGAGGGTTTGTTCTAATATTGTACAGTTTTGAGAGGGGCATACAGTGAAAAAGAATGTTTTTCAAAATGGCGGTCCATTGGTCCGCGTCCGAAAATAAAGAAGCTCCGATCGGGATGTAAATCGATATCTGGGGGCCCCAAAGGATGCTGATCAACATGGTTTGGTCAAATTTTGACATCTGTCATTTTTTAATATGGCCGCCGTATATACTATTATCAAAATTGCTGTTTTCCGTTTTATTGCCTATGGTACTACAGTTTCGGAAGGAGATAGTTGTAATTTTGACAGATGTCAGTGTGACAGATGTCAAACGTCAAAATTTTGACAGATGTCAAATTTTTTGATAGATGTCAAATGTCAATTTTTTTCCAACCTACCAAATGCAACGACGAGCGAAGCAAGCACCAAGTATACTGTAGTTTGGTATAAGTGGACGGTCACGACCAACACTTGCACCTGCACACTTGCACCGTGTGCGGGCCGCGTGCGGCCCGCGCACGGTGCAAGTGTGCCGCTTGCGACCTGCGCACTGTTCTAATACCGCTGTCAAGTGTAGACAGATGTCAGTTTGATTGATTTTAAATGTCAAACTTTTGACAGATGTCAATTGTCAAATTTTTTGACAGATGTCAAATTTATTGACAAATATCAAATGTCAATTTTTTGGACAGATGTCAAATGTCAATTTTTTTTCCAACCTACCAAATGCGGCGATGAGTGAGTTAGTTTATTGTCTCTCATTGGTATAATTGGACAGTCACAACTAACACTTGCACCTGCACACTTGCACCGTGTGCGGGCCGCGTGCGGCCCGCGCACGGTGAAAGTGTGCCGCTTGCAACCTGCGCACTGTTCTAATACCGCTGTCAAGTGTAAACAGATGTCAGTTTGATTGATGTCAAATGTCAAACTTTTGACAGATGTCAAATGTCAAATTTGATGACAGATGTCAAATTTATTGCCAATGTCAAATGTCAATTTTTTGGACAGATGTCAAACGTCAATTTTTTTTTCCAACCTACCAAATGCGGCGATGAGTGAGTTAGTTTATTGTCTCTCATTGGTATAATTGGACAGTCACAACTAACACTTGCACCTGCACACTTGCACCGTGTGCGGGCCGCGTGCGGCCCGCGCACGGTGCAAGTGTGCCGCTTGCAACCTGCGCACTGTTCTAATACCGCTGTCAAGTGTAGACAGATGTCAGTTTGATTGATGTCAAATGTCAAACTTTTGACAGATGTCAATTGTCAAATTTTTTGACAGATGTCCAATTTATTGACAAATATCAAATGTCAATTTTTTTGACAGATGTCAAATGTCAATTTTTAGGACAGTTGTCAAATGTCAATTTTTGACAGGTGTCAAACGTCAAATTTTTTCCGACATACCCAATGCGACGACGAGCGAAGCGAGTTAGTTTACTGTAGTTTGGTATAAGTGGACGGTCACGATCAGCACTTGCACCGCGCACGGTGCATGTGTGCCGGTTGCATCCTACTCATGGTGCAAATGACGCTGTCAAGTCAAACAAAATGGCCGCCATGCAAAGTCACGCGCATTATCATTTTCTTTGATAAATACGGCAGTTTTGTACAAGTACTTGCAAAATTTAAAGTTTAGCTCCAAGTATAGCGTTTTGAACAAATGGAACGCCACGAAAACACACACGCGGGCCGCTCGCGGCCCGCGCACTGGGCAAAATACTAGTATGTATTATAACACTCTATCTCAACTCGTTTGGCTCGCTGCCTTAAGAAACTAAAAGCATTACTATCGGATTTATTGCCATAAACTTTGTATTTGCTGTGTAATTTATATTTTTCCTTTAATATTTTTATCAATGCTGGCGAATACCAAACAGGATATTGACTTGAACGCACATGCTTAGAAGGAACAAAATTGTCCCGCAAGCCAAGTAGTACAGTATTGAACAACTCCACCGCTTCATCCACCGAACCGCAGGATAATAAAGATTGCCAGTCGTGATTATCCAGTTCATCACAAATGGCCCGATAATCCCCTCTTGAGTACTGATATTTTAGTCTGGGGCTAGTTTTAAGAGCAGGTAAATCAATAAAGATTGGTTGACAAACAAGCGCTGGATGGTATAGGTCCTCGTCCACCAAAGGCTCTGTACAATGCCAGACTGTTATATCACCATTAGAAAGAATCAAGTCAAGAATGCCACCCAGGTGGTTACTGTTGTTGTTAAACTGGTTTAGGTCACACAGATTCAATAGGTCATGCACTTCACTGTGGTTGAAGCTAGAACTACAAAAAGATGGAATGAGCCATGAAGTTTCATCAGTCGAAGACCACGAAATATCACTTAGGTTAAAATCTCCAGCTATAAACATTTTGTCACATGGGTTGTTAGAACAAATTGATAGAACTTTATCGGCAAAGTTAGTTAATTGTGAAGAAAAAGACAGCCCGTTATTCTGTTGACACAGATAAATACAGCCAATATTAAGTGTAACAGGCGGAGTACCTCTACTCGCTCCAAACTTAATAGAGAGCCAGATATCCTCGGCCGTGGAGTGCCACTCCGGCCGCGCAGTAGCCGCCAGGTCTCGGCGCACCGCGATCAAAACTCCACCACCGCGCACTTGCGCAACACTTAAGTAATTTCGATCACGCCGCCACACTGTGTACTTGTCACTAAAAAGTTCTTCATTTCTAATTCCATCCAACAACCACGTCTCAGTTAAAACTATTACGTCATAATTACTTAGTTGAACACTTCTCCTAAACTGTACAGTCTTCGTTCGCAAACCCCTAACATTCTGGTAATAAATTGTAAAAGTCATGGTACACGTTCCGGCCAAACAATGTTTTGGCCGGATCGCGACACAGCAATTAACAAACAATTATTTAGTTTAAGTAAAGTTAGAGGTTTGCAAATCGAAGATAATTGAGAACCTTCTTCTTCGTTGAAGTTGGTTAAAAATGCACCAAAACTGAGAATTATTAATGATTTTACTATGTGTATGCAGTAATATAGCATAGCATTATAGTCCAAGACGGGTTTTTGACGGGAAATTAGTCTTATAATAATGAGGAACAATATACTACAGCAAATGGCAGCAATCAGTATGATGTGAGCCGTTAAAGATAGTTGACACTGAAAACCAGCACAGGTATGACAAGACATTCCGACTCCGACAGCAAGCTCAATGACTGATTTTATAATATAAAGTACGATTTCTAGAACCTTAATATTATGTGCGGATAAGTGTAAACATGAATGAATTATTAAGTAAAAAACACAATTATAACTACCAATGAAATAAAGTTGATATGTTTTAGTTATGTACGATAAACGATTAGAATGTATAAAATGTATTGAATTCGAGAAAAAATCTGTATGGTATAGTATTAAATAAATAACAAAAGGAATATTATAAACGATTAAACTTTTATTTCGTGATAACAGAAGTAATATAGATTGATATGGGTTGCGCACTGTGAACATAACACACTGGTTTATATATTGTAAAATAAATAGAACAAAATGTAGTAAATACGTAGGCCAAAAAACAGAAGGAACAATAAGTAGTCACTTGATTTTTGACAGATCATTCTCGTTGTAGATTGCCACAATCGGCGAAGTGTCGTTTTTTCTCGTCAGGATTTTGCAATTTTGAACCCATACATATCTGTGATTCTTCTCCAGGGCTACCTTCTTGGTTCTGGTGAGAAGCTGCTTATTTTCTTTTGTTAGGTGATCATTGATATAAATTTTGGCCGAGCTCCCCGAGAAGTCCAGATCCTCAGCGGTCAGGCCTGGCTTACGCCCCCTGGCTGAGGCTACAAAGTTCTCTTTTAGATATCGCCCGAGGAATCCCACAATTATGGGCTTAGGTTGTCACAAAAAAAAAAAATTTTAACGTTCTGACGACATTTCTACTCTCAGAACTTGTAATAAACAGTACAGATGTACTATTGGACCTTATGTAGGATTTAAGTAAATAAATGATTGTTCTTATGCTTAAAATCCTGGTCGTCAATAACATTTTTATATATTTTTATATTTAACTCAAGCATAAGTATATTAGCTTAGGACTTGACCTAAATGATCCGATCCCGAAGAGAATCAAACCTGTTTGCTTTTACGATCCTAACTATACCAGCTTAATGGGTTTCGAGTGTTTTCGTAATACTTTCAGCCAACGTCCTTCGACCGTTGGCTTAAGGTATTACCTGTGGGGATGGAGAAAGAATAATTACTTTAGTTAATTTTTGTTCCGAAGTTTTCTTATTCTAGTGAATGTTATATGTATAATAAATTGACACGTACTACGACACGACGGTAAGACCACAAGTGTCGTGTCTTCTATATATAGGTGTGTGGTGCACGTATGTAGCGTGGGTACCAGCTTTACTCGCTGAGGGTACATGAGTTCCGTTCCGTGCGTTGCATAGGCAAGCGTAGCGTGGAGTGCGTTGCATAGGACAAGCGTAGCATGGAGCACGTTGCATAGGACAAGCGTAGCGTGGAGTGCGTTGCATAGGACAAGCGTAGCGTGGAGTGCGTTGCATAGGACAAGCCTAGCGTGGAGCGCGTTGGACTTCAGTTATATACATTTCCCACCAGTGGGGACACCTTAGGTAGGGATTTAAAAATATCATCATCGCCATCGTCATCAACAGCCTGAAGACGTCCACTGATGTACATAAGCCTCCCCCAGAGCGCGCCACCTTGAGCGGCTGCGGCTGCTTGCCTTCTGCGTCCATCGGCTCCCCGCGGCTTTCACCAGATCGCCACATGGTCCACCGAGTGGAGGGCCGGCCTACGCTGCGTCTTCCGGTTCATGGTCGCCACTCGAGAACCTTTCTTCCCCATCGCTAGTCAGTTCTACGTGCGATGTGGCCTGCCCATTACCATTTCAGCTTGCTAATTCTAAGAGCTATACTTATCGGTCAATTTATTTCTCCTGCGGATCTCCTCGTTACGGATCTTATCTCGCAGGGAAATAATGAGCATAGCTCTCTCCATAGCTCGCTGCGCGACTGTAAGCTTACTAATGAGGTCAACAGTAAGAGACCACGTTTCAGTTCCATAAGTCATCACTGGCAACACACACTGATTGAAAACCTTAGTTTTCAGGCTTTGTGGTATTTTATATTATAAAAAATATATATCATCATTAAAAGTCAACCCTCCTCCTGTAACAGTTCATCAGCCTTTGCTTGTCTATGCTGTTCATATAATGATCAGGTCCACCAAAAAAAGAGTGAGAAAGTTCACGTCGTGAACCTGTTGGCGCTGCACCAAGAAATTTAACCAATGTACGGCCGTCCATCACACGACACCGGTCAAACATGAGTGACGTTCTCTCCGTGTAACGAACCGTCTCATTCCTTCCCCCCCCCCCCCGCCCTCACCACCGCACCCCTCCCCCCGCCGGCCACGGACGGACGAGTAATTAATATCACACCGGAGGTGATGGGTAGACAGTAGACAGCGCTAACGGCAATCGATGCCGAGCTAACAACCCGTGCCGTGCTGCTGCTACTCGCTCGACCAGCCATACTGCCTCCATACTGCTTTTATTTACTGACACGAACTTCAAGAATATACCCATACTATTGTGGTTATTGTTTGCATCTGACATTACCATTGTACTGTATTATCTACAATTGAGTGTGATGATTCTATTTCAAAGACTGAATGGCATGAAATATTTTTTTACGATTTTTGATATTTGTATAAGTTTGTTTACACACTGCAAAAAGATTTTTTCTGACTCCACTGCAATTCAACTAAGTATTAATTTTGATTTTCCGCTGTCACCATGAATAAACAACGTGATGACTAGTTCAAGACTGTCTTTACTCATATTATTATTTCATGCCTACCCCGCACATACTAATATTAATAAATCCAGTACAACCATCAGGGCTGACTGGATGCAGCACCACGTTGTACTGAACCGCACTATCGATGGACGTTGGGTGCACCCTTAGATGCACCCCAAGGGAGGGGGCTGTTCTATCAGTTTAGTGGTCTATAAGTTACGGCCTAACTTTGTTAGGTTCCTACGTTATATAATACTTTTTATTTTTATTTTACTTGTAATATTATACACTCGCCAATTTGTGTCATGTGTACTCCAAGCTCATATGATACGAGTGAGCTGCCTGTTGAATCACTGACATCGCTTGGTACAAGAGAGCACGGGAGCGGCAAAGCCAGTTAGCGTGACGCGGTCCACATCGAAAACGAGGTTAATAGACATTGTAGTGATGTTCACGGAGTGTTACAGAAGACGCTCCCGCCGACGACTCCACCCATGTGAGTGTGAGCTCCACGGCTGGCGTAGTGTATGTACGTAGAGTGGACAGGGGTGCGGGCCCCCTTGATATATGGAGGGGCACCGCAGCTAGTTCATATTCCGTCCGCCGGCGCGGCTGTCTGCGATATACTTTACTGAATTAGTAATTTATGGAGGTAACTTGACCTCCTGTAATATCAGCAACAGCGCTCGACAGCCGAGCGGCTGATAAATCTCTTTTATTTTGAACCTAAGATACGTTTAAATCACCTAAAACTTAGTACTTTTACTTACCTCATAAATGTATTAAATTAAATCCGTTATCTTAGTAAAAGGTTCTTTCTTTTAGACGTATTTGTGGCAAGTTTCTAGTATTCTATCCAATTCTATCTAATGTTTATATAATCTTAATAATAATGCAGACACATACACACACACACACACACACACACACCCACACACACAACCACCCCCACACACACACACACATACACATTACATAACACACTTACTCTAACACATGGCACCCACTGGAAGAGATGCAATTAAAAATGGGTAAGAATTTATTCGAATAGTAATTTAGCAAAATTCATTACGATCCAGCGGGTCCACCTGCGCGTAATGGCGCGCGTGGACAGTGGGCCGCCTCATTACTCCGCCGGCCGCCCTCTCCCGCACACCTGCATGCCGTCGCTTGACTTCACCCGCGAGCTGGGGTTCTTCTTGCATACAACTTTAGTTCTCTTTCATCGCCTACTATTTTTTGTTGTACAAAGAGAGGCATTAGCGTGATTCCAAAGTTGAATGTTTGAAATCACAAATCTCTAGCTGAACTGGTTTGACATCTTAGGTACTTCACTCGTCGGCCGCCGGTAGTACATAGTTACTTACATGTTATAGCGGTGATGGTGTAGAATACTCACCCGGGCCGCGGCGCACATTGTGAGTGATCCTGTTACCACCTTTGCCGTATTTTAATGTCCTTAGGCAAAAGTAGGTACGAAAGCTTACAATTCGGCAGTCGCTTAGACATAATAAAGCGAACTTCAAAGGGAGAACAAGCAAAAGACGTATTATTACAGCGAATAAAAACATTTCTGCGGAAAATTGCGCGTAACAAGCGGCTGAAAGGAACATAAATCCGAATGAATTGTTACCTTTACATTTTTGTAAATTGTTTACATTGTTAGTAGCAGCCACTTTGTGGGCGGTATCCGGTCGTGGATACCTCGCCGAACAAAGCTATTCATTTACGACGGAGCAAAGCAACCACCTCAGCCATAAACGCTTAGCGTACATTAACTGTAACAGTAATACACTCTATTATAAACGCTGATCAGTTGCAGCCAGCCGCTGTCGCGCGCCTGTCTCTAGGCGTCACGTCGGCGACACGTGCACGGGGAGTCACGAGATCGGCTCTTCCGTAAAGTAATCAGCAGTAAGTGAGCCATTTATTTATTCAACGGCTAATTCTACCTTTCCTTTATTTCAGAGTACCAATTAAGGTACCCTTTATTTGACGTTAATGTTAATTAGAATAATTAGTATTTACATTTTGGAAGTGATGGCCCTACGGTGATCAAAATGATGTAGGTACTTATTTGACACGACAAAAAATAAATAGATCAGCAACAGCCAGTATGCCACCAGCCCACACATTGTTCGGAAGGTAGTGCAGCAAGGTGTATTTAGTAGTAGTTGGTGGCTACGTCAATATTATTGATAAACAGTAAGCTGTGAATGTTGAAGGAGGTGTTGAGTCACCGCCAGCGCCACTTACATAATTTCCCGCGCGGTAATTAATTTTCACGGAGCGGGTGAAAGGATCCCGGGTAACAAGGCATATAGTGTTCTGACCTTTGTGCAATCTGTACAGGCACCTAAAGCTAAAAATAAGGCAGTGTACGTGACGTGATGGAGCCACACGCTCCCTCGGCTCTTCCACTACATCGGTCAGGAGTCAGGCCGCGCCGCATGAGGTTGACGAGATTCTATTTCAGATATGAGCGCTGTCTCTGTAACCCGCAACTCGACGATGTCCTGAGATCTCGCTGGTATACATTCCATAATATCACATGAAAAACTAGGCGAAATCTGCGTATACTGATTTGTTATAATAATTTAACTTAGCAAAACACCCTTGTTGCTATCACTGCTCAGTACTGAACTCGTCCTTAGTGTTTCAATAATTGTCCCTTTTGCAAAGTCTCGTTTGAAACCATTAGGTTTTAAACGAGTCTTTACAAAAGGGCCTTTCCAACTTTCCAACTTCCCATGTTTTATTGAGTACCGGATTATGGAGTACGAAATAAATACTAGATACTTCTCAATAGAAATGCATCCGCAATTGGTTCTTTTATTGGAATATCATTTAGGGACTGACCAGGGGTCACCTGACCTGACCCGTGATGTGCACTTTGAAGAGACCCGATGGCACTTGTCAGCATGGCTGTGACTATAGTCGTGTTAACATCTTTTTTTAATTTAATATTTGAATTAATTGTAGTGTTTGGTATTAGCTACCGTCTCACAGCGAGCGCCGCCGTCTGGTAATTGAGTCAAATCTCAAATCCTTATTCTCGCGCTGATATTCCATTCATCCGTTTGTCGAGATCCGGAACTCTGATAACGAGTTTATAACTGAAGAGCCTTGTAAACAATTGAACCTATTTCAACTTGAATTGATTGAGATCTGGCGATATAGAATTGAAAGACACAATGTTTTTATTGATTATTCTCAATGAATAATTGATGCTGCTAACTGATTTTTCATAATAAAATTGTGAAGTAGATTTACTTCTTTATTTAGTACAAGAAAATTTCAATTCAGACTTGTAATAAATAATAAAATATGTTTATTATATCTTATCGTCCGACGCAGTACCTACCGTGCCGTGCTCGGGAGGGTAATGTTATTACAATGATGAGGCAGCGTACATGTGGGAGGTGAAACCTCATTTTATGATTATTTATTTATTTATTTATTTATTATTCAGTTTATAATAGTTAGCTTACAGTATTACCAAAACGCTAACTATTGCAATGGTGACAGGTATAAATCATAAAGTTATTACATATGGTCCGTAAATTATCGTGAAATACATCAACATGCTGGCACTTGTGAGTAAATGCATTTAGTAAGGCTAGTGCCCGCAACGTGGGTGAATTATTGCAGTGGTGCGTCCGCGGTACTGGACAAGCGAACAACTGGTGCCGACGACGCCCAGTTCGCAAATAGTTGTTAGGAACGTATAAATTTATAGAAGCTAGTATATCCGGGTTATTAATTGTAGCATGCAATATCGAGAAATAGTGGATCACAAGAAGTAGTTTACTCCTGGATTCCAATGTATCTAGTCCAATCATTCCTGACACAAATAAAGATGGGTAGAGGTAAAGATAAAACCCATACATTCTTTTATAGATATATCTGGCAAACTTCCGCTGCACTCTCTCTATCATCACAGTGTATTTAGCCTCACGCGGATCCCAGACGATAGCACTGAACTCTAATTTGCTACGAACAAAAGCATTGTATAGCATAATAGCCACCCGAACATCCTGGAACTGCGAAGCAGTTCTCATAATGAAGCCTAAAGTTTTACTAGCGCTCTTACAAACAGACATTATATGATTACGAAAATCAAGTCGAGTGTCCATAACAACTCCCAGATCACGGACACTATTAACTCTCTCCAGCGCAGAGCCTGCCAAGGTGTACGATGGCGTTAATGGTGATTGCAACCTCGAGAAAGTTAGCACTTTACACTTAGCGACGTTAAATGCCAGACTATTGGACCAGCTCCACCTTTCCACCGAATCGATATCCCGCTGCAGGTCTACACAGTCTGAAACTTGTTCCACTGACCGATACATTTTTAAATCATCAGCAAACATCAGACACTGAGTCGTGCTGAGTGCGCTAGGGAGATCATTAATCATAACGAGGAACAGAGTAGGTCCAAGCGTGCTACCTTGGCTCACTCCCGACCTCGTGTAAAATTCATCCGATTGGTACATATTTACCTTCACATACTGTCGGCGGTCTTTGAAATAGTTGGAGAAGAACAACAATAATTTAGGTGATGCTCCTAGTGAAGAAAGTTTCACTAGGAGGATGTCATTATCCACTACATCAAATGCACGCCTATAATCAAGGAATACAGCATCCACCTGCCGTCCAGCATCCATTTGTGCTGCAACATAATCCACAAAAGTAATATGGTTGGTGGTTGTTGAGCGGGCAACGCGAAAACCATGCTGCGAGTTGTCAATGGAGGACTCCAATTGACGAGTTAAATATGAGTTAACAATGGATTCAAATATTTTGCTAAAGACAGATAGCACAGCTATTGGCCTAAAAGTTGTTACATCCGTCGATGTGCTAACCTTAGGTACAGGTGTCACCCTAGATACTTTCCACCTGACGGGATAGTGACATGTGTAGAGAGAGAGGTTGTAAAGATACAAAAGCGGAATTTCCAGCGCAGACAAACAGTCCTTTACTAGGTAAGGCGGTACACCATCCGGACCAGCCGACGATAGTGGTTTGAGACGTCGTGCGGCACAACGCACATCCGCCAATGTAACGCTGTCTACAGAAACAAGGCGGGAATCTACGGCGCTAGTGTAGTGCGCGCTTTCTGCAGCTAACTTTACGTCAAGTGCCGGAACATTTTTAAGAAATACAGACCCGAAATATTCCGCGAATGCTGAAGCAGCCTCCTGTCCAACCAAAGGTTTTCCATCTAGCGTATATTCATTAGACTGACTTCTGCTTCCACGTCTCTGTCTAACATGCTTCCAAAATTGTGCAGGATCTCGGCAAATGTTCGACTCAACCGATGAAATATACTGGTGGTACGCATTGTCTATAAGTTCCTTAATATGAGTTCTATAGTATTTGAATACTTCTCGATTGAATTGGAGACTTAATTCTTTATACTTTCGCAGATGGAAGTACTTGATTTTTAACTTACTAATGATCTCCTGAGTGTACCACGGCGGATATTGCCGCCGAGAAGCTCGTTGTTGCCTAATTGGTACATAATTACTTACAACTTCATTTAATTTTATATAGAAGAGATCTGTAGCTGTATTAACATCTTCCTCATTCAAAACATCCGACCAGTCAATAGCAGACACACTTGAATACAACATTGAAAAATCTGCTTTGCGAAAATCCCAGTCAGGGGCGTACGACCGGCGATTAACAAATGGCGTAGAAATAAAAGTAGAATTAGTACCACGTAACAAAGAGAGTGTTACCTCAAGGGGTGGGTGGTACGCGTCAGCCGGCACCAGCGGCTCCACATCATCGGACACGGTCACCCTACCAGAGCTCAAACTAGTTAACACGAGGTCCAGCATGCCGCCATGAGAATTCATAAAATTGTTATGCTGATCCAGCTTACAAAATTCCAAAAACAAGTCAAACTGTAATTTTACATTAGCACTGCAAGAATTTACATTAAAATCGCCAACTATTATTATATCCAGAACGGAAGAATATTTACAAATAACGTTCTCCAAACAAGCCAAAACATCGAGATATTGTACATCAGTATAACTAGGAGGTAAGTATACTACGCATACTAAAAACTTAATATTTTTCCATACAATCTTTACTATCAATAGTTCTTTGTCATCCGTCAAGCCATCCACATCCGTAATTAATTTAACCGAATAGCAACTTCGCACAGCCAGCAAGACTCCACCCCAGCCGACGTCGCCCACGCGATCCTTCCGTATTTAACTGTCTATGATTGTATTTTTGGTCTATGGTATATTTATTCCATTTAAAAGACGTGCAATTGACTAGTGACTCGCCCACAGGACTCGCCCCACCGCTGACGCCCACCTCTGACGAGCAGACCTACATAAAAAGGCCGTGTAACCGTGTCGACGGATCAGAAGTTGTCCAGCTACGGACACGGCACTATCAAGTGCTCTGAACTGTCTCTTTCCTGTCTCAGGAATATTCGGTTTGATTGATATTATTATGACATTTACTATTGATTTTGATATCATTATTTTGATTATATTATTATGAGTATGGTATTACAATTAATGGCCAAAAAGGCTTTAGCACTATAGACCACATCCATACGCTGCGCCAGATTATACAGAAGACCGAAGAGTATAATCGGCCGTTATGCCTAGCGTTTGAGGACTATGATAAAGCCTTCGATTCAATCGAGACTTGGGCGGTGCTGCAGTCCTTGCAGCGATGCCAAATTGACTATAGGTATATCGAAGTTTTGAAGTGTTTGTACAGTAAGGCCACTATGTCAGTCTGACTACAGGACCAGAGTACGGAACAATTTCCATTGCAATGAGGCGTGAGACAGGGAGACGTTATTTCTCCGAAACTGTTTACAAACGCATTGGAGGATGTTTTCAAGCTCTTGGAGTGGAAAAGATCTGGCATCAACATAAATGGCGAGTACATCACTAACCTTCGTTTTGCCGATGATATAGTCATAATGGCGGAATCGCTCGAGGACCTTAGCACCATGCTCAACGACCTCAGTAGAGTCTCCCAGCAGGTTGGTCTTAAGATGAATATGGACAAGACAAAGATCATGTCTAATGCTCATGTTCCACCTATACCGGTAATTGTTGGGAACGATACTCTAGAAGTTGTCAACAAGTATGACTACCTAGGACAGACTGTCCAATTAGGTAGGTCCAACTTCGACAAAGAGGTGGCGCGAAGAATCCAACTCGGCTGGGCAGCGTTCGGGAAGCTTCGTCCTATCTTTTCGTCCAAAATACCGCAGAGCCTGAAAACGAAAGTTTTCAATCAGTGTGTGTTGCCAGTGATGACTTATGGAACTGAGACATGGTCTCTTACTGTTGGCCTCATTAGTAAGCTCAAAGTCGCGCAGCGAGCTATGGAGCGAGCTATGCTCGGTGTTTCCCTGCGAGATAAGCTTCGGAACGAAGAGATCCGCAGGAGAACTAAAGTGACCGATATAGCTCTTAGAGTTAGTAAGTTGAAGTGGAAATGGGCAGGCCACATCGCTCGTAGAACTGACAACCGATGGGGAAGAAAGGTTCTCGAGTGGCGACCACGAACCGGAAGACGCAGCGTAGGCCGGCCCCCCACTCGGTGGACCGACGACCTGGTGAAAGCCGCGGGGAGCCGATGGATGCAGGAGGCGAGCAGCCGCTCAAGGTGTCGTGCTCTGGGGGAGGCCTATGTTCAGCAGTGGACATCTTCAGGCTGTTAATGATGATGATGATTACAATTAATTAAATAAGGAAGTAATTATGACTTAATTATATTATTTAAATACTTTTATATTAATAAAAGTCATATTTGAGTTAAAATGGATTTTAATTATTTTATCTCAAACATAAATTTGTCTCAGTTAGGTTTCACGATGTTTACACTCAAACTCAGAAGCAATTCGTTTTAATAGTCATGTTAAACTGAGCATATCGGCCGCAGAGAAGAGCACCTTGATGGCTTCTACACTCACTGTATGTGAGAGCCGCGGGGTGCGAGGAGCCAGTGGACGTTCAAAGCGGACCTCTCTCAGGGATCTTTCAAAATAAACTAAACGTATGAAATACTTAACTCTTTCCGTCGAGTCTCACGTAAAGCGACGCAAAGCTACAGAATGAACAAATAAGAGTCTGCCAAAGGCTTACTTACACAGGACATGCATGCAGCTGCCGGCCGCTGTCACGTGACTAGTCCATAAAGTTGTTTGAAAACTTCACTTCTCAGAATAGTAAGTGTAGTTCGTGAGATAAAACTAAAATACAATCCTTGAAATAACCCGTTGGTGGAAAGGAATAGTGCCCAAAATGCTGGCAGCGAACGGCAATGCAAATTTTATGTGCAAAATAAAAGGCAGCATTTTAGTAACCTGCACAAAAAAGTTATTATAATTTAAATACATAGTTCTATAAGTGGAAACTTGTAATTAGCTTACCTAGTTTTACCTTTTACTATATTATGTTTAGATTTTACTGTTTATTTGGCTGTAAGTTTTCCTATGATGAATAAGTAAATGAAAGTAAAATTCTTATATAATTATGATTAAGCACCTATAATCTGAACCATATTAGAGCCGGTGAAAAAGAAGCCATCGCCACAACATGCTCATGTGACGTGCACTCGAGAAGTTGCGAGAGATGGCGCTCCAAGTAGATCGCGGACAAAGGATACCTTCCACCGGCAGCGCTGCGAGTACAACCGGTGTGACCCAGTTGCGGAGGTTCGTCCCAAAAGTATCTCCTAATACCCGGCAGTTAATGAACAAGTGAAGTTTTATTACAAAAGTTTCCCTTCCGTGTATCAAACAACAAATAACACGGCATCAGTACCTGTCTGTGGGTGGACATTGTCAGTAATATAATATATATATATATATATATATAGTTCACAGTGATATTCATTCTAACGTTACGTTACGTTACGTTACGTTACGGAAACTCATGCTACTCTAATTATAACGATTGAAACTGAAACTGCGTATTGTATAGCTGATAGCTCAGTTTAAGCGGCACGTTGTCGTCATGCATCGTTTTACTTTGTGACGGACCTGCAGCGACCAGCAAACCACACCAGACCCCGCGCGCCGCCCGCGCGCCCCACCGCCGCGCTCGCCTGACCCGTCGGTACCGCACACACACTAACGCGCACCGCGCCACACCGATTCTATATAAACCCACGCCGACCGCTGCAACGCGGGTAACACCCCGTCGTCGCCGCCCAAGCCACCCCGTCGTCGCCGCCCAAGACACCCCGTCGTCGCCGCCCAAGCCACCCCGTCGTCGCCGCCCAAGCCACCCCGTCGTCGCCGCCCAAGCCACCCCGTCGTCGCCGCCCAAGACACCCCGTCGTCGCCGCCCAAGACACCCCGTCGTCGCCGCCCAAGGTCACCCCGTCGTCGCCGCCCAAGACACCCCGTCGTCGCCGCCCAAGTCACCCCGTCGTCGCCGCCCAAGACACCCCGTCGTCGCCGCCCAAGACACGTCTTGAGCGATCCGGATGATCCTATAGCAGCCGTTGTGTCGGCTGCGCTAGGATCACCGGATCTGTCTAGCCCTTCTGGCTCAGGTACCGCTTTCGGCACCGGTATAGGATACCAGCGTAACACAATCAGACACCGACCCCGCCGGCGAGGTCGACGTACCCCCCGTAGGTTAGCTAGAACGGTCGCGACTTTCCATAGGGTCCACTCTTCCAGTGGACGTAGCCTTCTCGATCCTCTTATCCCGGCAACGGCCCAAGCCGAGGCTCGCACCCCAGGGGTGCCCTTGTGCTAGTTGCCTCCCACTTTTGACGGTTGGGCGCCTTAAGCGCCTGCCCTCCCGCCCGGTGACGCTGTAAAGGTCGGTAGAGACCAACAGCATTAGCCCGTTCAAAAAGTTTATATTTTTTTGCAACGCGGGCATTTGCTCTATGCTTCCGCGGCGCACGGACGTGTAACTGGCTACACCAAGTCCTCCCGCGCAGTAAAAGTATCTAGCAAATCGCCTTACCCCGTGTTCCCTAATAACATGGCGGGAGGTGGCTTTCTGTGCGCGCGGCTTCGGGCTTATGCTGGCACGATTACCTCTCGTCGCAACCCAACCCCGCTCCCGTACCCCTGAGGGCCTTCCTTGCGCGTGGCTTCGGCTTTTGCCGCATGATCCTCAGTCCCTAAGCCTGCATGTTCCCGCCCCCCTGCTAGGAGTAACCGCGCGCGTGGCTTCGGCTTTTGTCGCCCGGTCCTTGCAATAACATACCCCACAACCGCCGCCGCACGCCGTCGTGCGCCCGCCGCGTATCCGTCGCGTACTCGGCGCGTTATCGCCGTAGCTCAGCCGTGAGCTGTCTCCTCGTACCCCGGAGGCCTTCCGTGTGCGTGGCCCGGGCTTACGTCGCGTGACCCGTGGCTCTCACCGTGAGGCCTTACCCGTGTCAACCCTACCGTCGCCTATACCGTGGTTCTCGCAGGCCGCCGCGCTCCTGCTCGAGAACATTCCGTGGACGCGCGGGCGCAGGTCCCGTCACCCTCCCGCGCGTATCTGGTGTGCAGCGTCCAATAAATAGCAACTAAGTATAGCATAAGCGGAACCTTTGTGAAATAGTGAATATACGAACCTGTATGTTGTTACCTTGTAATCCGTGTTTCTCTAGACCAAATCCACACTTAACCCCCTTTTAGGTAGGTCTATCCGTCGTTCCGCCTCTCGGAGACACGAGGGCTCGACTTACCACCATAACGAGGTGCCCAGGCAAGCTAGCCGTAAGGACACCCCGTTACAACTTAATAAGTGTAAAGTTATTTCTGATTTGTGTTCTCTGTATTTTAACCATTTATTATATTTATTTATTTATTTATTAGAACACCAACATAACAAACACCAGCGACTAATGCATGCTCGAGTAATCAAATTAATAATAATATAGCGAAGTGTCGATATACTTACTTTATTTTGTTAACTAGCTTTTGCCCGCGGCTTCGCACGCTTGTATTGTGTTATTTCTACGTTAAGTTAGTCTAATAATAGCTTAGTTCATGCATTTCCTATTATACCAAACAACAAAATCCACTAAATTTTTTCGGAGCTCAGCACGTATTAGCAGATTAGGTAGCACACGTGTAAAAATGTTGTTTGGGTAGTAGGTAAGTATGGCTTTTCACGTGTCATCAGATCACCTACACATTGATAAAATAGTGGGTTAGAAACTGCAAATCATAGGTACAATATTTAATTAAATATGTACCTACTTAGACCTACCTTATACTTAGATGTTAGTTTTTTTAAATATACGATAGGTCTAGGCATCTAACTAATAAAAGTTCTATAATATGGTATACCTACATACCCGTGATACGGTCGATCTTTTCCTTGTCATTTTCACTTCAACAGATGTTCTTGTGTTTTCACCATAAAAAACGTTCCAAGTCTTCATTAGAGGTTTCAGTAAATTTTGTTTAGGTAGTAAGTATACCTACCTAAATAATAGGTAGGTATCCTATTATTTAGGCAGTTTAGAAAAATACAAAACAATCACTGTTTTCGTCAGCTTTTCATATCACCGCGCTTTTCGTTTCCAAAGAGTATCTTTGTTGCATTCACCCACAGATTAGAGAAAAAAACAGTTTGTGCATTCACATTCACCACATAATTTTTTTTACTTTCTGAAGTTTGGGTCCATACGAGTTGAGTATTTAGCCAGTGTCAATAATAAGTTTATAAAATACATACTTTACAGCTGGAGTATTGCATTTACCTATACGATGCGTACATAATTAATCTTGTTAATACTAATTAGAAATCACAAGTACTTTCGTACGCCTCTGTAAAAAGAGTCGACATTTATATTAAGTCCGCTATTTTTCAGGTTGTCTCATTCCCACTGCACTTTCAACATAGTGGTGGGAGTGAGAAAATAACATGTGTACAAAGCTCTAATCAGATTTGCTTTTGCAAAGAATGTTTCATTTTTAGGGTTTCGTTACAGTTTTAAAATAAAGGAACCCTTATAGAGAGTGATCTGAGTGATCTCAACGCATTCCTCAGTACTTATCCGGACTGTGACGTTTTTGGTGATAAGTGGCCTGTTGTTTTAAGTTCATTATTAACGTTTTGTGAGTCCCGTGACCCTAAATCGAATATTTGATGTTGTGAAAATTACCCTAGCTATTAGCCATTAATTCAATTTATTTAGTAGACGATGTTTATTACTGATGAGTATTTGATAATATGTGTAATTGCAAATGCGTTCATATTATTACAAATAAATAAATAAATAATAAATAATATAGGTAAGATCACTTTCTTGTCCGTCTGTTTGTCTTTCATAATTTATTGCTCTAACCTGTGGTTTGTCCTAAAGAGAATATAACCGCTCAGTTTGTTTTGTTCATTGAAAAGCCCACAGACCTAAAATATTTTAACTATTAAAACTCATTTACCTACGTGAAAGAAGAAGAAGAAATCAAAACCAAACGGTTTTTTTTATATTGGCTACTGTTTTTACCAAATGCGGCACAATCTTGCCACTGACCATGTGTCACAGACGTACCACTTCTTCGTCAATGGCTTTCTATCGCTTTTCAGCAATAATGAGGCTTTTTATTTAAAAAAAAACGCTTCTTCCGCTTCTTTTCTAGATGGCGCTGTAAGTACATAGTTTAAACCTTTCAAACCACAGAGTAACCACAGAGTTTAAACATAAGAAAATGCTTAGACTACTGTGTTAGACTACCTACAAAGAAATGTCAAATTCAGTTGAGTGAACCACGAGTACATCAGATTCAGATTCAGATTCAGATTCAGATATTTTATTGCTTCCATAGTGTACATAGGTGGAATAAGTATAAAATTATTTAAGTAGGCTCATTATGGACCCCGTCGGGCGCAGCAAATTTGGAGAGAGAAGGACGACTTCACAAAAGAGTCAATATGTACTTACAAAGAAAATAATAACATATTAGTTTGACTATAATAAAATTTTACTCGCAATGTTTTAATTGTATTTATTAATTAATTTAATGTCAATGGAGTATATAAATATATATATATATATATATATATATATATATAACTGATTAATTATCATTCAATGTCATTCTTATCGATTCTAAATACCTAATATGATATAAATTTTTAATGTCAAATGTTGGTACCTACATACTGTTCATTATCTTAAATTTTCATTTGTACTTAATAAACGAAACAGTTTAGAGTTGTCAGTCAGTATCGTGACACATTTCCTATAACCTGTGGAATATGCTTGAAACAGAGACAGTGACAGATTTTGGTAAAACCACAACTGGCGCCATCTATTGGGTCATACACAAAACACCATTTCTTTTTTTTAAATAAAACTCCTCATTCTGCCAATGTCAAGTGAGTAAAAATTTGTACGGTTATGTCATGTCAAAGTCCTATTTTGTCAGTCAAAATGCCATCAGTAAAATGGTGGATATTTTACTGAAGCTCTTATTTTACTCTAAAAAGCCGTTGAAGAGAAAACGAAAATGGATGGTTATATAAACTTGGAACCATTTGCCAACACTCGTGCACGTTTACGAACACTTAAGGAATAATAATCCACCCTTATTAAACATTAAAATTCAAAAATACACAGGTTTTGGTAAAAAATCAAAATTCACAACCGCCATCGTCAGATTTTCTTCAAAGACCTCGAACCGAACGTTACACGGCCATGTTGCTAATTCGGGGATCTTACCCTAATGTATAATTATACTTACCTACATCTAAGTACCCTTTTAAAACATTTTTCATAAAATATTTCGTATCATTGGCAAATACAAATGTCGTCTAAAGCCAAAATAAAAAAAAAACATCTACATTCACACTATTTAATATTTGTTGGTATATGTATCTACTGGGTGGCGCAAAAGTAAAGACCCTATTTGGTTCAGCTATAACATTTTTTCTAAATTAGAAAACTAGATTTAGGTTTTTTTAAATGTATATTTGTGCCATTAAATTTCGTACCATTAGGATTTAAAGATGATGTCTTTTAAATGGTGACCTCCAGAGTTGATACACATTTGAGCCCTATTTATGACATTTTGCATAACTTGCCGTAACACTTCCTGCGATATGTTCGTTATTTCTTGACGAATGTTTTCTTTTAGAGCTGCGAGAGTCTGTGGCTTGTTCACATACACCCGAGATTTCAAAAAACCCCAAAGAAAGAAGTCTAGACTGGTCAGATCGGGTGATCTTGCAGGCCAAGGCAAATCGCCAAAACGAGAGATAACTCGGCTTGGAAAAGCGTCCCTCACTAAGTCCATAGTGTCGCGCGCTGTGTGTGCCGTAGCGCCGTCTTGTTGAAACCAGATGTGCTCCAGCCCCAATTCGTCCAAACTGGGTATCAAAAACTCACGTAACATGGTTCTGTAGCGTTCTCCAGTGACAGTTATCGCATTGCCTCCAGCGTCTTCGAAAAAATAGGGTCCGATCACTCTGTCAACACAGATGCCACACCATACAGTAACTTTTAGTGGGTGTAGAGGTGTTTCTTGAATAATGCGCGGATTATCAGTGCCCCAGAACCGAGTATTCTGCTTATTGACATGCCCTGAGAGATGGAAATGCGCTTCGTCACTCATAACCAATTTTGAAGGAAAATCATCCTCTTCAAGGTTGAGGTTTATGACGCGCTGGCAGTAATCTAGACGAGCTCGGTGGTCAGCAGGCAGCAGTTGATGAGTCATTTGAGTTTTATACGGGAACATCTTTAAGTCTTTCACCAAAATACGCTGCAGGGTCCGTCTGGAAATGCCCAATTGCGTGGCACGTCGCCTCGTTGATGTTTCTGGACACTCTTCCACATCTTCGCGCACAGCATCGATATTTTCAGCTGAACGGCCTGTTCTTGGTCTCCCAGACTTAGGTCTATCCAATGTTGAGCCAGTTGCTTCAAGGCGTGTGGCAAAGCGTCGAATTGTGCGACCAATCGGTGCCGGACGGTGGGGAAATCGTCGACGAAATTCACGTTGTGTTCTTATCACTGATGAATTATTCCGTAAGAACATTGACACAATTATTCCACGTTCTTGGGGAGTAAAACGGTCCATGTTTATTTTCAGTGTATTTTACATTTGTTCACTACACAATTTTCAACAACAGAATGACAGAAAATGTCATATAAAAAAAATAAAAGTATTTTCTTTAGTGCCAGTACTTTTGCGCCACCCAGTATTTAACTTCTAAAATGCTAAACAACCTGTAAAAATATAAATAGGAAACCTATAAATTGTTTTGATTCTCTTAGAGTAGCGGTTGGTACTAATATTACTCTTTGGTTATTGTGGCACAGAGTTTAGTCGATTGTTTTTTTTCGTAATATGTGACAATATGTTATAACTTACAACTTACCGTTAGTAGCCAAAAAAAAACATGAATCGGCCATGTTGTTTAAAACTCGATTCGTTTCGTAATGAAATCTCAATAATTGTCATAATTTTTTTTAACGATATATCAATTTTAATATACCTTATTTTAAGCGCCGGTTATTTCTAAGCATATTAGTGAAAACCGCATGAAAATCCATTCAGTATTTTAGGAGTTCAGTCATAACAAACAAACAAACAAACAAACAAACAAAAAACAAACAAACAAACAAACAGACAAAGTATTTAAAAAGTGGCTTAGCGTGATCAGCGGCTAATTTTAAGCCAACCTGTGTCATTTTTTTCTTGATATCTTGCAATTACAGACTTTTTTATCTCTACAGTTTTATTATATGTATAGATTATTTAGTGTTTATGTTTAGTGTTCATATTATTACAAGTGCTTACATGTTACCTTATAGTGCACTTCTTCTTCTTCTTTTGTAGGCAAGTGGTCAGCTTTGGTGTCAGAACTTTTAAGGCTGCCCAAAGGCTAGCTTCGCTTAACGGGACCGAAGACGGCCTAACGTGCTGCCCTCCGAAGCACGGTAGCGCTCAGTTGTAAATACCACTTTTTGTTGTAGCGGTCACCCATCAGAGTAGTGACCGCAGCGAACGTTGCTTAACTTTACCGATCGGTTAGTCGTGCTTCGCTATGAGACTGTGAAACATTGTATCATATTGGGCTCCAACAATGCAACATGTTCATCACAGTAGGAGCAGAGATGTGGATGGTGGAGACGTGGAGAGTGCTGCCACAGATATAATAATGCTATACAGCGCGCCTCATGTCGGATGACAGGCTGGGGCGGTATTGTGTGCATTGAACGCCGCCCACCGTGCTTGTATCGTATGTATAAAGGTGCGTACAGCTCAATTTATAATGCCGAATAATAAAGCGTGTTGATTGGTGTTGTTTTATAATGAAATAAACATAACAGTTTACAAAACTATTAATTACTATGTAGTTATAAAAGCTGCAGCTCTAGTTAATTCTTTTTTGATGATCAGTATATACATACAGACCCCATAAATGATGCTTACATTTCACAAATGAATCGTCACGTGTCCCGGCAGAACAAAGAATATAATTGCAAGCTAATTCAACAGAGCGACCCTGTTTACGCGACACTCGGTGACACAATTCTTTAGATAGAGCCGCCAACCTCGGCACCCTTTCTGGAACCCAAAATGATGGCTTTTAAGTTTATGGCTCGATTACACTATGAAGGCAATATTAACGCATTTTCTTTGCAAAAAACAATAATCGCACAACTCCCGCTGTGCGCTGTGTGTACACTCACGTACAACACATACAAGATCTAACAAACACAAAATAATTGGAGCATAGTAGCGCACAGCGGCGCGGCGGGGAGTGTTTCGAGCGTAGTATCTATCCGTTACAAAAATAAAAAGGTCAAGATGGAGTTTCGTGAGGTCTCGCTGGTGTCAACCGTGAAGAGTGTATCAGTAGTGATCGTATGAAAACATTCCGTAATTTGTTATCTTCCGCTATATACTTGCGAGCAGATTTCAGATCACGTGTGGGAGGGTCTGCAGCTGCAGGTGCTCTGTACGCTATTTGGTTATCATCGAGAATAAAACATTTCTGGCTCTTGGTGCCAGAGAATGTTACCAATACTCTACTTCAACTTATAACACTAATATTATTGCAACTGAATTAAAGCAGAGCCTGGAATGTTTTGATATTTTTAACCTGTACCTACATAAGTAAACATTCGTGTGGAATATCATTCATATATCGCGGGTATATCGCATCGCTTGCCGAGCTCTGTCTTGGTATCTCTTCCACTCACCACCGCCGCCACCGCCGCCACCAGCCATGCGTGATGGCTCAGCGACGCGCTGAGCTGTCGGCGCTCGACTTAATCTGCTTATATACCGTAATATCCGACGCACATCAGCGGATTTAAAGAGATGTGTACACAGTACAGGTAGGTACCGCGCGCAGGATTCCGGAACGTGAATCACTCGTTCCGTTACGAAACGTAACGAGTTGCTATTTCAATGTTTGTGGAAATCGTTGTGACGTGAGCTGAAAGGAAATTAACCGTGTGTGTAAGGATCGTGTGTTTAAATATAGCTCGAAGGACCAAAAAAGTTTGATGTATACCTGTGTACAAGTGGGATGGTAGATTACTAAGATTTATACTTGTAGTTATTAATTTAAGCAGGTAGTACAAATATCTTCACTTGTTAATGAAATGGGTTGAATAGAACAGCTTCAACCGTGAGCCACGTGCGGAATATATAAATATGTTTGTTAATAATCAAATTATGGTTAGTTCATGAATCCTTATTGACTTTGGCTATCAGCAACGATTTTCGGAATTTATTTGTTATGATTAATTTAGCTTTACTTGAGGTTTTAGCTTGAGGCTCCGTATACGCACACTAAGCTTGCGAGCCACCCACAAGCCGCGCGACCTAATTACATGCAAACGGTGTCTTTACACTGAATAACTGTCTAATAATTTAATTCACTGGAATGGAGCTTACTTCCCGCAACGATATTCCTTCGACATAATTATGATCTAGACGTATTCAAGAGCAGAGTGTATAAGTATCTTCTGGGTAAGCGTGTCCTACCTTAGGCTTCATCTGCACTTACCATCACGTGAGATGTGGCCAAACGTTGACCCATTTGCCCCAACAATAAAAGAAAATCATTGGGAACGTCCGGGACGAGAGTGAAGCCCTGTGAGTGGAGTGCAGATGGCTCCTGCCGGCCGGCATGGAATTATCTCCATTAGCAAGTGGCTAATGCGCGCCAACCCAGGTGAGTGCTCCCCGCCCCACCGCGCCACGCCGCCGCGCCGCTGCCGCACCTCCGCTTTCACGGAAGTGGATGTAAAGGAAGCCACTCAGCACACTTATCACGTTTTCCTTATTTTGTATTCAAATTACAATTCAATGTGATTGGAGGTGACATGGATGTTTACTCGCACAGTAGTAACAAATGCAGCAAAAGGAGGAATTTGTTATCTTTCTTTTTATTAAATCTTCATAAGAGGGTTTGGTCAGAAGGAGGAGTAAGCACTGCAATATAGTTCGAGACGAGAAGCCAACGACACGCGAGCGATCAACACTCCAGCGCTGATTATATAATAGTATACTAGACGCTAGTATCACATGTACGTTACAATACAAGTAATAATTGCTTTCATACATACAATTTTTATAAAATATTTTACTTTATCGTTCAAAGATGTACTCAAAAAATAACAAGCGAAAAAATAAAGGGAACTTCTAATGAACTAACGGGTTGTTCTAGGGATTGTTCATCATCATCAGCGGCTGCTCGCCTCCTGCATCCATCGGCTCCCCGCGGCTTTCACCAGATCGTCGGTCCACCGCGTGGGGGGCCTTCTTCAACATTCAAACAAACCTTATATTGAACGTGTGAAGTTCATCCGATACAGAAGTCGGTGTTCAGATACGGTGACATCACTTTAGAACAATTCACAGTCCGTTACCGCCTGACGAGTTATTGCTAAATAATTTCTAACAAAAAATGTGTATCTATATTTATTGGGTTATTAGGTTACGTGATCTGTGGTTCTCTCTCCGACCGTGTGGTGACGTCGCCGCACGGTCTGCGAGATGTGCGGCGCGGCGCGCGCACACTGCGCTTGTTCGCAGTTACAAAGATGATACATCACAGAAGCTATAATGGACGATGGGGCTTTGTGTGCCTTACCTGCCATTCAACCACACGATATTCTATTTTTCACCAACTGTGCATATTTTAATGGCACAGAACGCTCCTCACTCACAATATATTGTACACGTGACCTCGATACCAACTTTTATGTAAGAACTAGCTTGTACCCGCGCGGCTTCACCCGCGTGGACTATCTTTCAGAAACCGTTTATTTTTCAGGATAAAATTAACTTAAGCTTCCTATTTTGGGAGCCGTGTAAAAAGCGTCATAAATAAACAGGTTACTTATTCATCTTTTTAAAGTGGCCTCATGCAGTGACCTGTCATGGTGACATTGTAGTAAGAGGTAGGGAGGAAATAAGTTTTTTTTTATATCTCTGGTACCTAATAACTTGCTTTAATATTTTATGTACTTATACTATTACACTAACATGACAAAAATGTTCAAATGCCCCTGATAATCTAAGTTTCAAAAAAAAAACGATAATAATTTCACAATATTATTTTTATTTTAAAACAATGCAGGTACCTAATAATGACTGGTTTGATAAACGTGACTTTGAAAATAAAAAACTTTGAACGAAATAAAACCCTCCCCATTTTCACCCCTTCAAATCAACCCTGGAAAAAATATTATTTTACCATTTTTGAATGTGATTGATAAACAAATACCAATTTTCATAATTAAAAATTCAAAAACAAAGAACTATGTATGCATACTAAGTTTCATCCCTTCTTATGTCATCCTTGGCAGTGTGGTCCCGCTCTGCGAATAGGACCACCACTATCTCTTCCCGTGGGTGCCGTAAAAGCCGGCAAAAGGAATATCCAGGGAATGGGCAGCAGCATTCTCCTCGGTACATTAAAACCATCTGCGATTCTCACCGAGCCGCCTGCTAAGCGTGGTGGTTATGGTAAATCTCCCACTATGATAAGCATCCAAAGTGACGTTTTATGGATTCCTGTGTTCAGTAGTGGACGTCTTCCGGCTGATGTGTGATGTCATTGCTATGGCCCAAATTAGTTTTGGGATAGCAAGGATGCGTTATGTGCCCTAAGGCTTTATGGCGTTAATTTTATAAGAGAGTGGACTGTATTTTTTTATCGTTAGGCGACTGGTTACAACAAATGGTATCACAACTACGACGAGCAAATGCTTAGGACTAGGATAAAGGAATTCCACGCACCTTCGCTCCACATAGGTACTCCTGGGAAGGTCCAGAGCGTCCTGGATTGTCCAGTATCACCGGTCGATCGCCGATGAGGTCCGATTGCTAACCACTGTCCAGAATTGTCTATATTTTGGTGCACCAACACTAATCAACTTGTTATAGTATTTTAACACGTACTTAGAATTGCGGTAATGTTCACACAGGGCGCGTGCGCATATATTATCGTGCGCAGATCCTTCCCTTGCGACGGTTCAAGGGTGACAGTTGACACCGAGCGCATCAGCTAGGTGTCGCGCGTGGTTGGCGAATTTGGAGGGAGGGAAAAGGACGCAATATACTCATCAAGCCAATGATACCATGTCAATATAATTTGAATGAGAAATATATGCCTATACGGCGCCAACATCCCCCCGGCCTTAAAGGGTTGCCTTTAAGAAACCAAAATGCGTATAAAATATCGTATGTTACTATATCAAATAGTATGCGGTGCGGTGTAAAGTATAAAAGTTATGTAGAATAGTATGCGGTGCGGTGTAGACTATATAATCTATATAAAATGGTATGCGGTTGAATATAAGCGGGAAAATATTTTGCGGGTGAATATGTGTGTGCGGTACTTAATATTATGCGGTTCAATATAATTATAATACGCGGTAATATATTTAATTTAACTTAAATTAAAATATAAGCTAGGAAATTATGCTATAAGAAATTATTGATTAGGTATGGGACATAACTTAACTACCGGGCGAAGGTAGCTTCTCTTTGAAGTCTTTATCGCGCAAACTCGAGTAGTGCCATCCTTAGACGGAAATACCTCTTTCACAATGCCCAAAGGCCAAGCAAAGGGGGGAGCATTGTCAGTCTTGACAATGGCAACCGTTCCCTCTTGTATGGGAACAGAAGGAACATTCCACTTAGCTCGCGATTGCAGCTGGTGCAAATATTCAGCGCGCCAGCGCTTCCAGAAGGACTGTACCATTCCATCAAGCAGGCTATGTCTTTGACGTAAGTCTATCGAGCTAACCTCGGGCGCGGGAACTGAAGAAAGCGGCATAGTTTGCAAAAAATGCGCAGGCGTAAGAGCAGAGGGCTCTGCGGGGTCACTACTCATGGCGACAAGCGGGCGTGAATTTATAAGTGCTTCTATCTGTGTGAGAACAGTGAGAAGCTCCTCGTACGAAACGATTTGTTGACCTATGACCTTAAAAAGTATGGTTTTGATAATCTTCACCATACTCTCCCAACAACCACCCCAGTGTGGTGAAATAGGAGGAATGAACTTCCAATCTATGCGATTCTCAGCAAATTCAAGCTCCAGGTGAGGCCGTAGTTCGTCCAAAAATGTATAGAGATCGCGGAGATACGAACGTGCTCCAACGAAGCAAGTGCCGTTATCAGAGTACATACATTTTATAGGGCCACGTCGTGACAGAAAGCGTTTAAACGCATTGAGGAAGCTGACTGTACTCAGATCTGTAGCTATCTCAATGTGAGTGGCGCGGGTTGTAAGACACGTGAAGATGCATAGCCAAGCTTTACGGCTCTTCACCCCCCGACCACGAACGGGTGTGTACAACAATGGGCCAGCATAGTCGCACCCTACGTGTGTAAAAGCTTTATCTACCTGATTGACGCGGTGATTAGGTAGATCAGCCATAAGCGGAAATAACGGAGTCGGTCTCGATCGGAAACAAACGTTACATTTATGAATGCGGTTGCGTATAATGCGCCTTGCAGCTAAGATCCAAAATCTTTGCCTTAATAAAGACATCAGAAGCTCTGGTCCAGCATGCAAGTGCTTGCGGTGATAGTAGTCTACTATCAAGTCAAGTACATGGTCGTGGCGCGGTAGAAGGCACGGATGCTTATGCGTGTATTCCTCGGCGGAATTCGACAAGCGACCTCCAACGCGAATAAGACCATCACTATCAATAAACGGCCGAAGTTTATTTAAAGCGGGTGAACAAGGTTCATTTTTTAAAAGATTAGATTTATCGTGCGAGAAATAAATATTTTGCACGGCGCGAATCAATTCAATTTCTGCATAATCTAAGTCTGCGGCGGATACAAAACTACCACGAGGTAATTTTTTCATAAAGCGGTAAACATAAACAATGGCGCGTAACAGTTTAGGATACGACGAGTGTCGTTGCGCGAGCGCGTAAAGCGGGGAGTCCTCAGGACTAGTCGTGAGAACATGTACCTGAGACCGTTGTTCAGGCACATCTGCGTAATCATTAGTATCGATTTTAACTATAGGCCATTCACTAGGATCGCGCGTGATCCAGGAAGGTCCAGTATACCATAACGGATGGTCAACTAACTTGTCCGGGGTGAGACCACGTGACAAGCAGTCCGCGGGATTATTTGAGCCAGAAACATGAAAGTATCGACTCGCGGGAATATTATCTGTTAATTTTACAACTCGATTGGCGACAAAGGTCTGCCAACGATGCGGAGACGCTTTTATCCAACAAAGAACGACTTTGGAATCGCTGAAGGCGTAGACATCCCTGACGGGATAACGCGGTTTAACAATGTCTATAACCTTGCGAAGTAACTGTGACAACAATACCGCAGCGCAGAGTTCCAATCGTGCAACAGAAACTACTTTTACTGGTGACACTTTAGACTTCGCGCATACGAGTTGTACAATATACTCGGAACCTACGCGGATTTGCATGTATACAACGGCACCGTAGGCTCGCTCGCTCGCGTCAGCAAAGCCGATAACATTAACATCACAATCCTGCACAATACCCAGATGTCGTGGGATGCGCAGTTGGTTGAACGCGGGCAGCTCAGCACAAAACTGCACCCAGCAGTTGACAATATGTTGAGGAGGCTCAGCATCCCAGTCACATTTTGACAACCAAAGCTCTTTGATAAGAAGCTTGGCGTACAAAATGACGGGAGCTGCAAAACCCATGATGTCCCACAGACATGCTATCGCGGACAACATCGTGCGTTTAGTGCACTTGTCGTCTGGTGCGGCGACCACAAAGCGGAAACAATCACCAGATCTATCCCAAAATAGACCTAAGATTTTATGCGGAACAGACTCCTCGAACTCTTTGTCACGAGATTCTTTATGCGTATCTGGTATGTGAGCTAGTACAGCATCAGAATTGCTTGTCCACTTGACGAGGTCGAATTGACCCAATTTGAAGAGTTGGATTAGCTCATCACTCAATGTGATAGCTCGCGTCGTCGTCATAACAGATAAAACAATGTCATCCATGTACAGGGATGAAACAATGGCGTCTTTCGCGGCGGGAAATTTATCTCCTTCATCAAGGACCAGTTGACGCACAACGCGTAATGCGTGGAAAGGACTGGACTTTAGTCCAAAACAGACGCGGTTAAATTGATACACAGCAACAGGATCATCGGTACTAAACCGATATAAAATCCGTTGAAACCTGCGGTCAGGCTCGCGTACTACGATTTGAAGAAACATTTGACGGCAGTCGGCGGAAAGTGTAACTTCAAATAGGCGGAAATTTATCAGAATGCTAAACAAGTCACCTTGTAAATTAGCACCTGCATGGAGAAGTTCATTTAGGCTGGGACCAGACGGCACAGTTTTACAACTCGCGTCCAGCACGCAGCGAAGACGAGTCGAAGATTTATCTTCCCTCACTACTCCATGATGCGGGATCGTATATGAAGGTTGAGTGACGACATCATTATTTATATCGATAGGACTTAAGTAGCCCTTATCTATATAATCGCGTATAACATCATTATACGCGGCGCGGATTTTGAGCGAAGCATCTAACTTACGCTCTAAACACTTGAGACGTCTAAGCGCGGCGGCATAAGAATCGCCTAACAAACATGCGTCATCACGAAACGGTAAGGCGACGACGTACCTACCACTGTCATCACGAACGGTGGTAGCGCGGAAAATTTCTTCACACTCAATGTCATCGGGACATTGAGCGGGCGGAGCGGTGGTTATCTCTTCAAGCTCCCAAAAGCGTTTGAAGAGCGTGTCCATAGGGTCATGAACAACGGAACAACAAGTTGAGACATTACTGTGAACGATCTGTGACGTAGGCGCGGAGCCCATAATCACGAAACCCAAAACAGTTTGAATCGCAGGCGGTACATTCGTATATTGACTATGAACTACTCCAGGTAGCATCAAATGCGCGAAGGTTGACGCCCCGACTAGGCAGTCGACCGGTCCTGGAATTGCGTAATCCTTATCAGCGAGCGGAAGTGACTCGAGATGCGTAAACGCGGCTACATCGACAGGCGCGGACGGCAGCGTGTCACTTATACGATCGATCACGAGCGACGTAAGATCTAAATTAATATTCGTATTAAATCTCGAGTGTATTTTAAAGTTAACTGAACCCTTAACCTGTTTAACGGAACCCCCAATACCCCTGACTACCGTATGTGACGGCGTTATATTATTTAGTAATCCAATGCGCTCACAACATTCGTAAGTTATGAAATTACTCTGCGATGCACTATCTAACAGACATCGAATTATTAGCGGCCGGTTATAAGCATCGTACACTACCACTTGAGCTGTAGCAAGCAATATAGTAGAACAGTTAGCTAATCGTTGCTGCATATCAGGCGTTGTATTAATACGCGGACGAACTGAAGCGGCAATGGATGTCGTACATAGCGATAGATCACTGCGTTGCGTTATCAGTGCAGGCGCTTGACACGGGGCAGGCGCGTGCGCGGCGGCGGGGACGGGCGCCCGTGGCGTAGCGCTCGTAGGTGCTACAACCTTTGGCGTAGCGGGTTCGAATCGCGGGCGCGGGTTATTATTAAAATGTAGCATGGAATGGTGTCGCTGACTACAAGTGCGGCATTTTAATTTAGAAGTGCAGTTAACTGTACTCCCGTAGATTCGACCTTGGTTTTTAATAAATTCAATAAAGTCGTCGAGCGTGTTTACTTTCTTATCACGGGAGTACATTTGAAACGCACGTATAGTTTCTGTATCAAACTTCTGCATAGCTATGTGCAGTAATACAAAATCCAACAGATTATCGATTTTTAATGCTTTAAGCGAGTTAACAGCGACTACAAACTTATCAATAAACAACTGAAAATAAGCTGCAGACGGAGGACCATTTAATTTTAGGTTAAGCGCTTGTTCTAAGTAATTAGTACCTAACAGCTTGACGTCTTGATATTTATCGATAAGCGTCTGATAAATTACCTCATAATTTTCTGGGGACGGTACAATGCCCGAGAACGTACTCTGAGCGGCGGGAGATAGTTTACCTATCAAATAATAAAGTTTGTCTGCGTTTGTCAACGAGGGGTTGTTGTGCACTGTGGCATTAAAGCTAGCGTAAAATAATGGCCAGTTACACATATTATTATCAAAAGACATAAGCTCAATCGGTGGTAGCCGCGGTAAAATTCTGTGCGCTGCCGAACTTGGCGGAGGATCAGACGCGGGCGCGGGTTTAGTAAACATTGACTTAACCTTCTTGATGTAACAGTACAGGTCCTCAAAGGAGGAGTAACACTGATAAGAGAGAGTGGCTTTGGGATCACTTTCAATGAGTAATTCATTATGTTCGTCAAGAACCTTGTGAAAACTCGCTCTTATATCATCTACGGTTACACAAGAATTCAGAAATACCTCACGGTATATCTCTGATTTATTAGCTGATGTAGCCTGATTATAAACCACATTAATTCGTTCATAAAGAGCATTTCGCTTTGCTTCTAGAACGGCTAAGCGCGGACTACACGGAGAAGCTGCCTTATCTTCTTCACAAGACATTTTAATCGAAATTAATTATCGCGGAAGAACAAACAAAACAACAGAAAACAATACGTAAATATGCGGAACAATAAACATAGGCAACTATCAATATAGCATTAAACAATACATATACAGGATAGCATCAAGTTGAGCGGTTTTTTATTTTATTACGGCGAGTAAACGACTATCTCGACCGTGCGCGGGTAATGCGTTAACAAATTGATGCTACCCTCAGACTTCGAGTAAACACTGCGTAATATTAAGTAGGCGCGGTTTTAATTTATGTTATGTTATGTTATGAGTACGTGTTAATAAATACCTAATTATAAAACATATAAATGTATATGCCTGAAGGGCGGGAATGTATATACGATTTATAAATCTCTAAAGGCAAACACTTATATGGGCGCGGTGCGGGGATGCGTTGAAGTTCGGTGAATGTCAACCAAAGCATCAACGGCTTTATGTTGATAAATGTAAGGTACACAATAGCGTACTATCGTACTAACCACGTTGTGTTACGAAGAAATTGCAACAAAATGGTGGAATTAAAATATGACAAAAATGGACAAAAATCAATTGAATACAGTTATGCTGGATCCAAATTGATCGAATCCTGTGAGAAGGACCAAATATGCTATGGCCCAAATTAGTTTTGGGATAGCAAGGATGCGTTATGTGCCCTAAGGCTTTATGGCGTTAATTTTATAAGAGAGTGGACTGTATTTTTTTATTGTTAGGCGACTGGTTACAACAAATGGTATCACAACTACGACGAGCAAATGCTTAGGACTAGGATAAAGGAATTCCACGCACCTTCGCTCCACATAGGTACTCCTGGGAAGGTCCAGAGCGTCCTGGATTGTCCAGTATCACCGGTCGATCGCCGATGAGGTCCGATTGCTAACCACTGTCCAGAATTGTCTATATTTTGGTGCACCAACACTAATCAACTTGTTATAGTATTTTAACACGTACTTAGAATTGCGGTAATGTTCACACAGGGCGCGTGCGCATATATTATCGTGCGCAGATCCTTCCCTTGCGACGGTTCAAGGGTGACAGTTGACACCGAGCGCATCAGCTAGGTGTCGCGCGTGGTTGGCGAATTTGGAGGGAGGGAAAAGGACGCAATATACTCATCAAGCCAATGATACCATGTCAATATAGTTTGAATGAGAAATATATGCCTATACGGCGCCAACAGTCATCCCTGGCAAAAAATATATCAAATGCCATTTTTTACTTTGAATGAACTATCCGATGGAATACTTGTCATATTTTTTTTATTTGACACACAAACTTTACCTACTTATTTCCCCCGCGTAAGGGTTGAACTTCAAAAAATTATAAAGTACTATTTCACTTATTTTATACTTGTTTGTATGTGTGCCAAGTTTTGAAGCTATACAGTACGACATGTAAGCTTATCATACAATTAATACGTTTTACCCGTTCATCCCATTGGGGGTTGCTTTTTCAAAAACTCTTTCGTAATACAACCCTACGTCATAGAATCAATGTATCTTCGATTTTGAAGATTATAGCATTAGCGGTTTTGCCTGTGCGAACGTCTTACGACGGCACCTTTTTCTGTATTTTTACCCTCTTAAGGGATGAAATTGAAAAATTCCCGAGACCCGTATCTATTTATTTTGTATGTTTTTTACACATCCTGAATTTCAGTATGATACGGTATTTTTTTTTTTTTAAATTTTCATACAATTTTTTAACCCCTTTAAATGTTGAATTTCGAAAAACTAAAAGGTACCATTTCTTTTATTTTTATACTTGTTTGTGTGTGTTAAGTTTCAAAACGATACGTCACGAAATGTAGGTTTTTCATACAACTGTTTTTTACCCTTTTCGCCCACTTAAGGATTGAATTTTCAAAAATCCTTTCTTAGCACGCGCTTACGTTATAAAAGGTAGCCACCCTCCAAATTACAAGTCTATACGTTCAGCGATTTGGGCTGTGCGTTGTCTGTCAGGCAGTCAGGACAAAGCCTTTTATATAATAGACTGATGCCACGTGCAGCGAATATTTCAATTTATAATTTTGCCCCAGTCTGTCTGTGTCTCTGTGTGTGAGTATTATTTTGATTGCACAAAGCTTAGCTACTGAGAGCGGCCGGAGTCGACCTCGAGATACGTCGAACGAACAATGGTTTATGTTACGACGCGATAAATAAGGAAAGCGAGCATGTTTCCATTCTATTTGTTACAAACCACGAGGAAAACTGCTGGATGGGTTCTGTGCGCGATTGTACCGAGATAATCACTCGACCGGGAAAGTTACGACTCGACACAAAACAAGACGATCTCTCCACATTGTGGGTAGTTGTGGGAATCGCAAGCAAGCCAATACCGATAACTCTACCGTTGGATTACGTTAGGTAACGTTCCAATGACTGACTGACTTGGAGATATCTTCTCAAAGTTTTGTGTAAATCTAATAAAGCTCAGTGAATCCACCGAGTGAAAATTGTTATATGAAGCACCTCGTCAGGGAAGTTCACGAGAACAACAAATGTAGAACTAACATTACGCAAGTTGTTGAGCGTTGTTTACAACATTAACTTCAACTTCGCAGTAAATTTAATGTAGCATTGTTATTGTATTATTCTTGACTCACTTTTTACTTGCCCACTCGGGTGTTGGTACTTTTTACTCCTAATGTTTGATAATAGGTCTATATTTTTTTAAATACTTTTACAATAACTAATGCTACCTATCGATTTGACCGACAAAGCTATTTTACCCCTTTCATATAAAATAGGTTTCATAAACTTATTTATGCATAGGTTTCCATTTGACGCTCTCGAGAAAATTCTAAATCAACGTTATGATATGAAACGGGATCAAGTTGCAAACATTACGAACAACTAAATGTTACGCGACTACAAGTTGTCCACAACAACTTGGGGCCGATTCATGCGGTAACTTGTGTGGTTGAGGCATCTTACTACGCGGTTTTATTACTTTATTGAAGAAGTAAATATTTGCAATCAATAAAATTTATGAAAAAGAGAAAAATAAATCCGAACCGTACAGCGTCCCGTTCATTGATTGAAAAGTTTAGTTTTAATTATATTGTAAGCAGATGCTTTTATTTTTCATTGTTCAATATACATCGTAACTTTTCCATCAAGTTTTTCCCACTCATCGGTTGGAGCCACGCTCTCGCCCAATCTCGCGCTAGCCACTAATGACTAGTTTCGTAAAGTAGGAAAAGAATATCACAGAGGCGGAGTGTTGATGTGTCCACTGCTGAGTCTGAGCTAGCGTGCGTACATGAAGGCCAGCCTTGACTCCACCGGACCGGACACAGATCATAAGCGTTAGGGCTACAGTAGCTCGCCAACAAGCGGCCGGAGGCGCGTCGCTCGCCAACCTTCGCAGACGTTATTCATTCCTATCTCCGGAGACGGGCGCACAGCCGAGCGGTGACAGCTAATTGGCTCGCTCACAACCAGGGATCTATCACCGTTTATATGTAGATAGTGATAATGTGAACCGGTCGAGCTGATCGGCGTCGATTACCTCGCGGGAATGCTAGAACGGGGCCGGGAAGGGAAGGAACTATCTAATGGCTGTTTGCACTCACGTAATGTACGGGAATCGAGGCGATTGTCAATATGCTACCATCATAAAAGATGAACTTACCATTCAAAACGGTGGCTTATTCTCTTAATAAGTACCTACGAGATCTCTAAGTTGAAGTATTCAGTAGTAGGTACTCAAAGCAGAGAAGTACCTATAACTTTGCGAGAATGTCATCGTGGTAAAATTCGCTCAGCTTTATGATGGAAACAAATTGCTGTGACATTTATCGTAAGCCATGACTAGCAGGGTCATTAAGCTCTACAATTCGTTCTTTAAGCCGTGGAAAAATATAAATTGTACGTTTTCGACATAGTTTAAAAAGAATTTCCACAAAAGAAGGTTGTAAAATGACTATAGTTAAGTACTAATAGTAATGTAACCACATACGTACATCGTACAATCTGTCTAGGCGCATGTCACGCCGCAGCCGGCGCGGCGCCGGTGGCCGGCGCGCGATGGCTGCATGCAACATCACCGAACCATCGGAGCCGCCTCCTCGCGTCTAACACCACACACCTGAACCTTAGTGTAGCAACATTCAGATCACTTTACAACTAGCAGTCCATCGCCGTCACACTAGTGTGTATCTGTGTACCAATACTCAAACAAACTAACTCAAAAAATAATACACTTTTCCAAGACGCGCGGACATCACTATCATCTTTAATTATTTATTACTCGGCATAATTATTATAATTATTTTTATTCCGTTTTACTAACGTCAAAGCCAGTGCTTTATTTTTGTAGGTACGCTACAGGTGTGAAGGCATTCTATAGACAAGATCAATTGGTACGTGTAGTGTATGTAATGATACGATGTTAAATTATTACATATTTTGATATTACGTAGTTATATTTTATGGTTAAATTATCTAATATAGGGAGATATGAAATACGAGACCTTCTCGCAGAGTACCGGCTTGCTAGCGCCGCGCCGCGTGCGGTGCACATGAGGGAATTCTCAGGATCTTGTTCCATTTAGTGCGGCTCGCAGTACCGCTCCCTCGCTACATGAACTCAATAAACTTACAGCGGAATAATTATCGCCGGGATCGGAGCGCGATGCACCAAAGTCAGTTTGGCTGGTACACATCTCATCTCGTACGGGTGGTATCACATACGTACTATATTTATGCGTTTTAATATTATATAAAATAATAATAATTAAATGGGTTATTTGTTCGTGTTGGAGATAATTCACCGCGTGCCATCATTAGCAGCACGGCTCACGGACTTACGGCATATTACGCATGCACCGTGGCACGTCACAGTTCCTTCGCCCAGATTATGATTTCTTTCATATGAAACTGAACACTTAGGTGCTCGCATATCTACAAAGCTATTAAGTATTAATATTTGTTTTTTTTTTAAAAACCTGCGTTTCACGATTTCGATAGTGTTAGCAATCTGTACGGCAAATTGTATTCTAACTGCTTCAGTTATTTTGGTCTCAATCCACACAAATAAACAAATACACAAACGTTTCACATTTATAGAGTAGTGATAGAGAAATACCAAGTTCCGGTAAATACTAACAGAGAGTATGGGAATGTATCCCCGCATGTAGCGGACAGCTCCCGGCTCGGCGAGCACACGGCCGCACGAGACGGTTCCGGCACGCGGAGCGGAGCGGCGGTTACTGTGCAGAGCTCCGGGTTGTTGTCGATCCAACACCGGGAATGGGAAACCTTTCTTGGCGACGACATACGTAAAACTGTGCTTAATGAAAAATTTCATCTTATTCTATGTTGAAAATAAAGATTAAGGTCCCATTATCCGAACGTCACAAGTCATGTAACTTATATCAGTTGCTTGACTTGGGACACGTGAAGTCTCATATTAAGTGAAGTCTCAGTATTAACACTAATCATTTTCCTATGCGATTGAACTGGCGCCGAGGACTAGATAGCTGTAGAAACATGTGATGTGATTCGTTCCCCGGCACCGGTGGACCATCCGACGGGAACAAGCGGGCGCGATGTTTGCGGTTTTGTTTCCGCAATAACTCCCAACCCGAGGCTACCGCCCCAGCGCCGGTCCTGTAACTAATGTTCCACGCACGGTGCGGTGACAGATTGTTTCTATATTTTAGCGATTACATTGTTCAAATTTACAGATATTGGAAATTCTCATCAAGTTATCTGGGACGGCATGTGTTTAGTGTAGTGTGTGTGTAAAGTAGAGTCGTGTACAGGGCTAGCCCTTTACAAGACTATTTCCTAAAACAACTTATGTGAAGTACATTTGTTGACAATCTCAATACATCCGGGGTTGAGTCAACAACTACCCCGAATATAACACATGACATGAACACAAACAACAATGAGTTCAATAACAATTCCAAAACCACTTTGAATCAGAATATAAACTACGAACAATTTCTCTGATTGCCGATGATAAAATATTTTACAGACGCGACATCCGACACTCCACCGTGGATTTGTGATTATTCAAAATGTTCGCTTTTTCACTCAACATAGAATAAAATCCTCTCGAACAGAATCGGAAACGAGCTCTAATCGTAATCAGCGGCTTTCACAACCGCACTCCGATGTATTAGCGGCTCTCCTGCGGTGGAAGTGCGGTGCTCGGGAATCAACACAATTTCATCTCTCAAACATATTTTATAAGTATGTCATACTTATATACAGACTCTTCAAAATTAACGCCCATATGGCATTTGGTGGGTGTAAGTCACCATAAGGTGGGATGCGGGGAAAATACAAATAGCGGTCCGAGACTCCAGCCACGGAATATAGGAACAAGGGCCTGCAGGTAAGATACAAAGCAAACACTAACCTGACAGCTCCTCCTGAGGGCACGCGTAGATGGTTCGATGGATCCCAGGCTAGGTTTCGCTGACGACTTAGCCCTTGCGCCGGCGCGAATCACACACTCAACACTGTCCACAGATTTAGCGGCCTTTCCGCGATTAGATTTTCATGGATTCTCTTCTATATTTGGAGATCACAAAGTATGTGATTTATCACAGATTAGAGAAAAAAACAATTGACTAAACAGATGGAGCGAAATTTGACTTTTGCGGACACCAATGCGTACCAGGGTCGGTGCAACTTTGCAACATTGCAACCCTACCAAGTGAAGAAATTGCACGAAGTTTCAAGTTGTTTTGTTTGTCCGGTGTCATTTTATTTAGTCGTCTTATGGGCATGCGTAGTTCCTTCAATGATAGAAGCAACTACGCATGCTCGTACAATGACGTTTCAGTTGATGTTACAGAAAACTATGTTTTTTGTGGTTTTTTTATTATATTTTAGTGTTTAGTCAATAAATTTAGCAAAATACTTATATATAATAAAGACATTGACGTGTAATGTGTTTGGAATGCATATTCCAATACTCAAGAAGATTTACACAGGACAAATTATTCAGTTTCTATGGTGCAAATACTTTTCGTGTTTACGATATATTTTTGTGTGTAAGTAGATTTGCGTTCACATAAAACATACGTAGAATTTTGTGCAGGATTAGAATTGGGTGATTTGATTGCTGCTATTAAATTAGAATTAGAATTTTGGTACATATCGTAAATCCACAAGAAGGTTATCCAGTTGTTTGCATTTCGAAATTAGAGATGATTTTACAGGTGTCGATGGGTTATCGATAATTTCGATATATGTATTATATGTGGAAAACTATACACTAACCAATAACAGGTAGTACCTACTGGTTCAATCCTTAGAGTATAGACTAAAAGCATAGAGAGAACTTCATTATCTGTCAAGCGTACCACTTTTTTGAACACTTTTTATATGAAGTGGACACTTTGATGTAAATGAGTCTGACAGATTTGTATAGATAAAACAGTTGACTCGAGTCGAAAAAATGGTGATTTTTGCAAGCGTAGCTAATTACTATATGTTTGTTTCTTTCCTTCGCCACTGACGTAGCGATACGTGTGAGCAGTACAAATATAATATCGTTTTGATTGATCTCTCTATGCTTTTAGTCTATACTCTAAGGTTTAATCAACTCTTTAGATGGGCATATGATTGAAATTTGATATAATGACACAGAACAAATAATAGTAAGTAAAACTACTACTGTTTTAATGAACAATGTTTTAAATGAGAATTTAAATAAGGTTTTGTTTGTTCACAGATTCTGCCAACCGTCATGACCACCTTTGACAAACCTACTTCAATGAACTTTGTATTTAGGGCAAACCTACTTATATTAATAATTTGTTGTTTACAATAGCTATTTTGAAATAAAACTTTAGTAAAAATACATTCTCTTTATTTCTCATTAATTATACTTTTCATTCTGGAATAACGTTACGGCAATAAAGCTTAGGTTAGTACGGTATAATTTCGTTGTTGACCACTATCTTACCTGGCGATAAGTGACGATGCGGTCTACGAGAGCACGCTTACCTATAGAAGATACCTAATCACTCCCGACTTAAACTCACTCAGGGAAAAAAGATCCCAGTTAAAAGCTTTAGAGCGCGTAGTAATATTATAATAGGTATTATTTTTCTTTATGTGCTTAATATATGGAATATCAACCATTTAGTGACGTTCAACCGCTAGTCAACCATAAAATGATGATGGAAATGATATATCAACGAAATTATTAGGCTCTATTATTTATTTCTTGAACTAGCTGGGCCAGACAGTTATGACGCAAAAGAAGTCGGTTCTAGTTATCAGGGGTACCTAGTATTTTTTCCTCCAGACAGCGAAGATAATTGAGCTTTCCATCATCCCCCCACAAATTAGAGAAAATTAGCTCTGTTTATTTTAGGTGTCAGGCTTTTATAAATCTCTGTTCAATGAAGTATCGATATCGATAAAATAGCGTCTCATGACTATTTTTCAAAAATAGGTACGAGAATAATACACTGATGTTCCCTCTGGTTACTCTGTGTGATTTATGCACAAATGATGAATTAGATTGTTGTAGGTTACATGAAGTAGTAATAGTCACAGACTGACAAGCGAGTAGTTATTTTGACGTTTCTCCCATCTTCATGGCAAGCAGCGCTTCCTGGTGGCGCAGATGCGCACATGCTGACGGTTTGGTCTACTATTGTCTACGCTACTGGCCATAGAGAGAGACATAAGGGAAACACGCATAGAGAAGCGCCAACAGCATTTATCATTATTAGGTTTTGCTTGTTCGTACCTAAATTTACGTATTCCTTAAGGTGTTGCCAACTTTGGAATCACCCTGATTTATTACAACAGTTGGACAATATTGTGAATGATACGCTCACCTCCATTTTTAACATTTCTTTGGATGAACCTTGGATGAACGGACATGGTGCCAGGCTTCACTACCGATCCGGTTGGGAGGCCTAGGCATTCGCAAAATTTCAAGCGTTTCGTTACCAGCTTTTCTGTCTTCGGTTAAAAGCACTCAAAATTTAGTAAATGCAATTTTATCTGACGGTAGTGACACTTTGGATATTTCATTTTTAACCGAAGCAGTTAATTCTTGGAAAATGGCCTGCCCAAATAACAGCCTGCCCAAAGACATGTCCTCGCAGAGGCAGTGGGACGCGCCGCTTTGTGAGCTGGAACGGAAGAACCTAGTTGATACGTGCAGTAACCTCACAGAGCGTGCTCGTCTCTTAGCTGCCTCTCGCTGGGAATCCGGCCTTTGGTTGCAGGCACTACCATCACACCATCTAGGAACACTGCTTGACAATAACACATTCCGTCTAGCCATATCACTGCGCATCGGTGTTCCCTGTGTTGCTCCCCATCGATGCAAATGCGGTGAAAAGGTCAGCAGTCTCGGTCACCATGGCCTATCATGCAGTAAGAGTGCTGGCCGTATACCTCGCCATAGTGCATTGAATGATGTCATACGTCGGGCCTTTGGAAACGTCAACGTCGCAGCGGTGTTAGAGCCCTGGGACGCCACTTGTGTCAATACACTGGCACCGTCCCATCTTCCGGACACATAACACCAGGCAGGCGGCGCTGCTGCAGCTGCAGAATTCGCCAAGCGGCGCAAGTATTCTAGCCTTTACAGAGGTTTTATATTTGTGCCGTTTGGCGTAGAGACGATGGGGCCATGGAGACCGGGTGCCATAGAAATCTATAATGATTAAGCGGGGCGTTTAGTTGAGTCGGCACGTGACCATAATGCTGGCATCTACTTTGGTCAAAGGATCAGCCTCGCTATACAGCGGGGTAACGCTGCCAGCATTATGGGCACGTTGCCAGATTCCACGGATTGCTTGAACTATCTATAGACCTTTGCCGGTCTATAGATAGTTCAAGATTCCTTTAGATTGTTATTTTTAGTTTTATATCTTAGTTTTAAAGTTTTTAGGAATAGTTTAGTTTTTAGGTCTAGTTTAGCTTAGTATACTTATTATTATATGTTATTTAAGTTTTGAAATAAAAAAGGAGGTTTATTATTTTCGTTACCGTTATCATCTTAAAACGCAACCTCGCTCTGTCTGTATAAGTATGTCTAGAGGTTAGTTTAGTTATCAATATACTCTATGCTAGAAAAAAAAAAGTATAATACACATTATTTTAATTTTACAGTATTAAATCACAATGCGATACAAGATGTCATAAGAAGCCTTTATCATTTTACTATATTACATTGATCGTTCTTATAATTCATAGCTCCATTCTTCAGATATAGTTATAAAACCAGGTAGTCCTTTTAATCGTACAGGTAGATTCGCACGTTTTTAGATATTTATCGATTAAAATATCGATAAAGTATCGATACGGTATATTTTTTTCATTTTTTTTTCATTGGTTATATCTGCTTACAATACGTTACTAATACACCATGTTGTGATACTTACGTATTGCTTAATCGATTTTATCTAAGCTCAACCAAAGTCTTAAGTCTAAGTTTGTTTACCTAGTTTTTAATTATTAATGATGCGGTGTTTCAATAAAGAGTTTATCTATCTATCTAACTCAACAGTTCACGCCTATTGCCTATAGATTCATATCAAATTTAAATATCGATACTTATTATTACACATTCCTAACTCTCAAAATATCGATACTTTCATTAAACTATTTATAAACAAAAAAAAATGATCCTTTTTAACTTTATATTAAATGTGAACCTTTGAAATAAAAAATTAATAGTTTGGCGTAAAATTGAATAATTGAAGTTCATACTTCATATAATACAAAAAAAATGAAAAGAAAAAGAATTTACCGCCACCATCTTACAGCTCAAAGTAACAAGTCCCTTTGAAAGTGCATGACGCTGCAATTACTAGACGAATTTCGATGAAATCTGCCTAGAAAAATATTATGATACCTACCTGATGTTTTAAAGAGCAGCCAAGCACAGGTTGCAGAAAGCAACAAGGAAGCAATGTCTATGCAAAATGTTTATGTCTTATTAGTATTGGTAGTTTTAAAATAATTTAAAAAACCATTAACATAATGGTAAAAGAATTATTTCAATATTTTGGAAAAGTGTACTTATTTGATATAATCTTTGTGCTTGATAGGTGCATGAAAGTGGCCTCGTTGATGTTGTTCTGAAACAATTTTACCCCGAATGAAACTAGATGGCGTTGTACGCTCTTAAAATACTCAAGGTGTATGTCGTGCGATGGACACGGGTATTATTATGGGAGATATAGGAGGACTAACAACCTTATTTTGTTTTTTTCTATTACTGTGTTCACAGATTAGAGATAAACAATTAAGTGCTGTGGTCTGATCTCTTAGGCATTAAGTTCGCGGTAGTGTAACAACTTGAAAATTTATGAATAGTGAGTTGTTTTGTTATGATTATGTACATAATGTACTTATAATTTTATTAATTACACCATACGCTGCAAAAAAATTGCCAGCAACGAAGATCAAACCACTGTTTATCCTATCAAAGAGAAGAGAGAAGAGCCTAACCCTTAAGCGGAGTTATAGTTATGCATAGAACTAATTAACCTGAGCGAGGCCCTCAACTTGTATTTTAACGAATTCGTAAAAACAAATGGAAAATCAAGATGGTCCACCCTTATAGGTACTGAATTAGCACCTTGGCACTCGTATCAAGTATTTCAAATTATTGTTACTAGCAAAGTTTTTTTTTTTATGCTTGAATTGGCTCACGTTTGACAACATCTCACCTGATGGAAAGCGATGATGCGGTCTATGTTGGAGCACGTTTGCCCATGAGATGCCTAGTTCAGAACAATTTAACGTAAATGCTTGTGCATCTCACGATATAGTTGATCTCTATAGTGATATATATAAAAAAAAGGCATCTAGATACCTTTGCCGTTGATGTCTTTACTATATACTGGCATTATTACTGTTTTAATTGGCTTTGCCCATTCCCATTTATCCTTATGGGTTTCACAAATTGTTAGTGAGCAATCAGCTGGAATTTTAGTTCTCCATTCTTTGCAACCACGATGGTGGTAACGACGGAACCGATTGGAGTGGCTCACAGGAGTTTCGATGTCGTCGAGATGCTATTGTTTCGACACTTTTGACCCCTTTGTATTGTAATCGGGCTTGTAATAGTTTGGTATTGTCGCATGTGGCACAAGTGTCATAAAATATGTTCACCGAATACCTAAATATTTTTAGCGTAAATCTATAATAAGCATAATATACAAACAAAACCTAATATGAACCTAATCCGACAAACCACTACCAGTAGATAAACAACGGCTTACTTGTCTACAAATTATGCCGAAAATACTGTTTAAACAATAGTTGTGATTTCTTAAGATTCTGGGATCACTTCAGTCATTTTGTTTTAACGGAAAATTCCAAAAGGGAGCGTCATAATCTAACTTGTTAAATAGCCATCGCATGACTGCTTCTTTATTTTGGGCAAGAAAATTACTTCCGATGAAAAAGTATCGCGCTTGCTAAAGAGCATTTAGAAATAGACAGAGCATCACCCACATACACAGATCCTTCAAACAGCCTTTGGCCTTTATTTCAGGCTGATACCCACACGGTAATAGTTTGTCCTTGAACCAAATTACAAAACTTACCATCTTCATTGATTCGGGCATTGCTCACCACGTGTACAAACCCTTTCGCTATTAAAGGTTAATGTCAAAAATATGATTCTGATTTCGAAAAATCATAAAAATAATATAAATTATAAATAAAATACGTTTTAGCAGCGAGTAGGATTGATGTGATCACATTTATCAGTGCCCACGCGTGGTAGCCGCTCAACGAGCGCGAAAACATAATATTGCATTCCTGTAAATTCTACCTATAAGGTATAAGGTATAAGGTAGCCCACCGGTTGGACACCAAACTTACAAGCATATTAGCAAGTAAGTTTTTATAGTGGTCCAATCATTGTCGAAAACTTTACTAGGCCATTATAAAACCTATAGCTTACTAAAACTTATAATAATGTGCTATTTGTGAAAGATGATTATACATCTACCTACTATTTTAGCTATACAATTATTGCTGTTAAAAGTTAACTTTTCTTTTTTAAACTGATTACTTATATTTGAAATATCTTCGTTTCATTTGAAATATACATATATCTTGAAATGCTTATTTACAAAAAACTATTTGTCTCTGAACATTTACCTGGTTTTATAACTATATCTGAAGAATGGAGCTATGAATTATAATAGGTGATCAAACGAACTTCTCAAGTGAAGTTCGATCATTATTATATGAATAGCTCCATTCGAAGATATAGGTAGTAAGAACCCTTCCCTCCACTACCCTATTATTATTATTCATTTAATTCAAATGACATAATCCGTGTAATATATTGTTGGTAAAACAATATATAATACATAATTATTACAAAAGTTTTTGGATAATTTCTCTAAAAGAATGACACTGTAGAGAGGCGCTGTGACAGTAGTGAGGAGACCGTTCCGATATCCGTATCGATACCGTATCGATACTTTAGCGATATTTTAATAGATAAATATCTAAAAACGTGCAAATCTACCTGTACGATTAAAAAGACTTCCTGCTTTTATAACTATATCTTCGAATGGAGCTATTCATATAATAATGATCGAACTTCACTTGAGAAGTTCGTTTGATCACCTATTATTCCCCTTCAATTATTTTGAACATACCAACAATAGAGTGGCTATTAGAAATGTTAGACGAAAGCTATTTATTTTCGCAGACGTGATCCTAAACAAACCAATCATAATATTCATCATTCACGTGCTGGGTTCACTTGTGTGCAAAATAGCTATATCGTGGAATATGTTTGGATAGTCGTGGAATATAATGCGAGCGCTGCGCTGTTGCGAACCAATTTCTCCGTAAATGAAGTTCATGTGGAATGGCAAATACCAAGCAACTCTTGCGGAGAGTAGTTATGGCAGTAATGGGCAGCGGATCAGAGTCGAAATCGCACCACGCCGCGTTTACATTTACATAATACGAGAAACTCGGCGATCTAATCCCTCGGCTGAGCAACACAACAACAACGGTTGAAATATGAACAGATGGGAAGACACGCCGAGAGACATCAGCGACATCGCGATGTTAAGACAAGCCTTCATTTTTAATGTAAGTAATCGAATAACGTGACGAGCTATTAGTCGTTCATCTCGTAGCTGCATGTCTACTTACTCGACATATAACCGGACGCAGCCGGAAGCGCAGTTACTAGAAAAGTCTCTCGCTGGTGATAAAAAGTTCCATTCGTATCCGTAAGTATGACGAATGTGGAGAGGAAATGCTCCGCGTGGGGAGAATGCTAACGACGTGTGAAGGGTCACCTCCCCTCCCCTCCCTCCCCCCGCCCTCTGAATCAAGCGGCGTGTGTTCACAGCGGCGTGTGTTCACAGCGGCGCGACTGAGACATAGTAACATAATATTTAATATCTGTGACTGAGATGTGACGCTGATGGATACGTAATGCGCACATTCCGAACATCTCGTTGCTTCAAAAAACTAAATATTTACAGTCTGCCGGCACCACTGAGCTAGTACTTGCATGGTCTCGCGAGGAATTTGCGTTTTCAGGCGTTCTTTCCAAACCGAACACAAAAATGATTATTACTATAATACAATACAAAACAAACATTTTCTCAGACTTTCTATTTTCTTATCCGTATTTTTTGGTATTATTCTTATCGTTCTTTTTTTCTTCATCTAAATGTTAATTTAGTACCTACCTAATTACGTACATAATATATACTTATATACCCACACCTACCTACTTATTGTTATTTCTGATCTGCATTTTTTTTATTGTATAACCTACATCTTTAATTTCCTGTTTTTCATGTTACCTACCTCACCTGCGTACAATTTGTATACATTCTGCTTTCTGTTTTTAATGCAATAAACATTATAAAGTATATCCGTAATTGAATTTAAGATGTATTAGTGAAACTGTACACTGTTTTAAGATCTGTGGATTTTGTGGAATAAATAAATATAATAAATAAATAAAAATAAATTTGTATAGTTCACAAGCCGCGATAGCATATTATAGACAATCAAAATGCTCTAGCCCACTACCGGCAGGTGGCGTACCCAACATGCTGGCAGCATTGCCACGTTGTATTGTATGATTCGTTGAGCCTAGTAAGTGGCAACATCGCAGCGTCACGTCGCGTCGACCAGCCGCTCTGATAGTATCCTCCTACTAATATTACAAATGCGAAAGTTTGTGTGAGTGTGTGTGAATGTTTGTTATCTTATATCTCCGTAACTACTGAACCGATTTTGATGAAATTTGGAACGCAGATAGCTTTTACGCTGGATTAGCACATAAAATACTTTTATCCGCGGGTAACACCATGTAGTGTGTGAATTCGGACTTGCACCGCTACATTATATTAACACCCGCAACATGCGTCCGAACTACTTGTAAGGACGACCAACAGTATAATCTCACGCCTTCCATCATGTAGACGCCTCAATAGAACCCAGTACCACCAAACACCTGTTTCATTTATCACCACCACCAGAACCTGGACCACCTATCTATGTCTGGTGAGCTGGCTCCTCCAGCCCAGCTCACCAGACATAGATAGCGATCCTACCAGCGCTATCATGTCATTACATGGCGACCCTGCCAGAGGGCTTCTTCTGTCATTACATGGCGACCATACCAGTGGCAAAGAAGAAAGAATATGAATTTTACGAAGAAATAGTTATGAAAAATGAAGATGAATAATAAGAAGAAAAGTTTTGAAGAAAGAAAATAAATAATAAGAAGAAAAATAAATATGAATAATGAAGATGAATTATTATGAAGAATAAATATTTTACGAAGAAGAGATTTTATTTTTGAAGATTTGTAAAGAAGAGATGATATTTTTTAAGAAGAAAGTAGAGGCGTTATATGAAAGAAAGAAGAAAGGTTATTTTATGAAGAAGTATATTGAAGATTTTATGACTATAAAATAAAATGAATAATTAATGGTGATGATAAAATATATTAATGAAAATAAACCATAAATATACGAAGGTGTTGTGCATAATTAAAGAAGGAACTAACTCGCATAACGAGAAGACTTCTAAAATAGAGCGGTAAAATATACACCGACTCCACCTGCGAGTATTAGTGCATTGAAATATTAAAAGGCCTATCGAATTTTGTGAACGAGTTCTTCGGTATCAAGGAGCACGGGAGCAAGGATCGGTGTCCAGGGAATTCCCGGCCCAAACGCAAGAAGGATTGTAGCAGCGAGCACCAGCTCTGCGTACCACCACCAGGCTACCCTAAGATGACCACCGACTCAAGACTCGAGGTGAAGATTGAAGAGAGCTCCGTCCCATGCCGTCGTAAAAATGTTTATCGTAATAAGTAACGGTATATATTTTTTTTAAGAATGCGTAAATAAGTATCTATTCCTTCAAAGTTGAATGAAAGTTATTTTTTGATTTATATGAATATTTTATGGCCAATATTTTCTTAATTTACAATTTTAATTAATTTACAAATTTTTGAGGATTTTTTTTTTACACTGGGATATTTTATTATTTTACTTGACTTTATACAATTTTGAAACGAAAATGGAGAATTTTGATATAGAAACGGCCATCGTCTTGTTACCTGAGATGACAGACAAGACAAGACAAGAGCAAATAACTAAGTCCTTAATTGACAACATTGAATATTATAGCGAAATGATTAATGAGAGTTCCCACAAATATTTAATTAATTTTGTGCTGAAAACCAGGCTGACACAAGTAGCTAAATTTTATTTGAAAGCAAATTACGATACCGTAGAAAGTTTATTGAAGGACATGAAAAAGCATTTAATTTCCAAAAAATGTCCAATTGCAATTCAGACACGATTATTTAATTGCAGACAAGGAAATAGGTCTATAGAGGATTTTGGTAAAGAGATAGAGCAGTTATTTTATGATTTAACTTTGGCTCAGTCAGAAGGCGACAGGAATAAATTTGAAATTTTGAGACCAATCAATGAGAATTTTGCGATCAGATGTTTTGCGAATGGTTTAAACAATAATCGAATAAATATTATATTAATAGCGAGGCAATTTCAGTCATTAAAAGAAGCCATCCAGACCGCTATAGATGAAAATATAATGTTATCATTCAGGAAAACACATTTTCAGGAAACTTTTCATTATCAAGATAAAGTAAATTTCAATTTATTCCCATGTAACAGTACGAATAAAACAAACATGAGGAACAATATTGTAGAGCAGAAGCGAAGCGCACCGATAACAACGAGGTATCAGGTGTCCGAGTCATGCATTCCAGACCGCGCTCCATATTTGCGTGATCAGCAGATACACCGTCACGCTGAGGATTTGTGCAGTTTTAAAGACAGTTACGAATCCAAAGTAATGAAATCTGATCCGGCTCAAGATGATTTTGATTATAACATCGGAAGCTTATTTTTGGAAACAGAGAGTTCTGATTTAGTTCAAGATAGGGAATCAATAGATAATTTAGATAATTTAGATAGAGAATTTAGAAAATATAGAGAAGGTTCAGAATCAAGAGTTAGAAAATAGCGATAAAGATGAAATAAAGTTTGAAACAGAGTTAGAAGTAGAAGAGATATACACGGACTTGACAAACAAAGACTCTTGCGAACCCAGGCACAAAAAACCTGTGGAAAGTGCCAGTTCCATTAGAAAACTAATGGACATGGTAACTACAATGAGAGAAAATAGGAAAGAAAGAGAGTTAGCGAAATATTATCAGGAAAGTGTTGATGAAAAAATGCTAGTAGAAGAAAGAAAGAGTTATTTTGAACGGATTTTATTTAATGAAAAGTATGACAGGCGTTCAGTAGGCATAACTTAGATAGGATAGATAGCTTAAATAGATTATATAATGACAACAGTAGGCATTTTTTATGTTAGTGGATAGTTAGATAATTATTAATATGAGATATTTAGATAAAAGGGAATAAGTATAAAATATAAAAGTAAGTTAGTAAATAGTGGAAAATGGCCTGATATTATTTTGTGTGTTGATTGATTTTATAAAATGTTAATAGGAACGTTATAATCTATGTATTAAGAGATAAGCTCTTTAAAGTGTAACTTAATACAAAAAAAACTGTTTTATTTTTTAAATTTAATACGAATATGAAACTAATGAAGTTTTTTAGATGATAATGTTTTGATTTTTTTTTACTATAACCAAGGTAAAATAAAATATGTAGAATTAAAATAAAGAAATTAAATAAAAACGGAATAGAATTAGAATAACTTTAAAATAGCATGTAACATTAGCCTTTAAATATAAGTAGTAGGTAGTCATATGAATCGGTATTCGGTAATAGTGTTCTGTTGAATTTGCAATTTGTTTATTAATTAGTCATTTGAATTATGACGGTATACCAATGTTATTTTATAAAATTTGAAGTAAGACGGATAATGTTGATATTGTTATTTTGAAATATGAAGTATGACGTAAATTGAATTGTAATACAAAAAAATGTCCCTACGAGTAGTAAGTCCATTTTTTTTTCAATAAGGGGGGTGATGTAGTGTGTGAATTCGGACTTGCACCGCTACATTATATTAACACCCGCAACATGCGACCCAACTACTTGTAAGGACGACCAACAGTATAATCTCACGCCTTCCATCATGTAGACGCCTCAATAGAACCCAGTACCACCAAACACCTGTTTCATTTATCACCACCACCAGAACCTGGACCACCTTCGGAGCTGGCTCCTCCAGCCCAGCTCACCAGACATAGATAGCGATCCCACCAGCGCTATCATGTCATTACAACCACGAGGCGCAACTTGTTAATAATAATTGTTATGAACATTACCTCATCCAAATATGTTATGTAATGTTACATTGTATGTACAGAATATGTCAAGAATATTCTGTACATACAATGTCGCGCACGCAAGGGAACGATCACAACAGATAAATCAAACACTGCAGGGAAGCAACGTTTGTGGTGCACTATCTTTTACTGCTGGTGCTGATATACAAAGCCAGTTAATAAAAGTTTATTCGATTGTATATGGATTGTATCGATGCTGTTGCATTAACTTTTTTTCCCGCTGAAATGGATGAACTTGCGTTGATTATTGTTGCGGGAGTATTTGTTTACGTCGTGGCATTCAGCTGCAGAGTTGTAGAGTACGAAACAAGTGGTGCGAGGTTTGAACGAGCGCTGAGCGCCGCAGCTATTGCGGGGTTCTACTCGTTCCACTGAATCGAACGGCCAGCAGCAGTGAGCTAATGGACTGGCTTCCATTTAAAAAGCGCTTTATTATCCGTATCACTCAACTCAACCACTGACGTTTAATTAACAGAACATTTTTACGCTACAGTCACCAGTAGGTTGGGGCTATTCATATTAAAACTTAAATAATAATAAACTAGTAGCAAATGCTGTAGATTTTCGTAGCAGAAAGCGTAGCAGCGAAAGCAAGTCTGACAACGTAAAATTATTAATTACCTATCTGGTTTGAGTTACAAAGCCACTGAAGAGATTACGTGTTGTTTGTTAGTAAGTAGGTATATAATACGTATAATATAGGTAAACAACTAAATTCATAAATAGCCAATAAGTAGGTACACCATACATTATAAATATAAAATAGGTCATAAACAGCTTAAACTAAACCAATTATATAGGAAGCTACTCTGAATACTAGATATCATTACGCAATTTACCATTCACACTACTGTAGGCAATGCCAATGATCCTACAAACATTAAACGCACCAGTACAAACTCTTTTACATTTGCAAGGAAATACAATACGGAAACATTCACACAATCGACCATGATTCCTCTGTTGTCGGTCAGAACTTACGCGTAGGTACAACATACAGATATAATATTATAATTGGGGTCAAATTATTATTCATACAAAATGATTTCCTTATAATTATCAGTATATAGGCAAAGAAATTGTTGTTATTATAATTGTTAATGAGTATTCATTATATATTTTCTTATTATTGTATTATCAGTACGTAGTAATAATATTGTTGATTTAATTAGTGGTATCCAACCGATAGATATTATCATAGGTGTATTGTAATGTATCATCGGAAGAGTACTGTTCAGCACAACACAGGGAATCCTACTGTGCTGAACAGCGTAATTGTGTGAATAATTTGTGTCATAGTACATGACACAAATTATTCACACAATTACGCTTAAATAAGTAATTTAATTAATTAATTGTAAACTAAATTTATTATTTTTCCATAAATAAATAAATATTCTAAATTCTAAATTCCATACGTGACGTACCACAACCCGCTAACCACCATTATATTATTGTATACCACAATATATTGCAGATTTTAATAAAATGTATTGGTTTAAGCTCAAACCGTACCTATGTTAATTTATATCGGAGTACAAAGAAAATAAATATTAGGTATGAAGACAGCGGTCTACTCAGCACAGTGACCGTCACTACAGGCAAACTGTACTTCGTGAATATTCTGATAGGAATCTAGCTACTGTGGGTTGTTTTACTTCATTACAGAATACAAAACATGAATATTTTTCTTTCATACCATCCAGGCTGGAAGCTGTAGTTGAATAGTGTATGTGTCGCCACGCCACGGCACGCCACGCCACGCCACGCCACGCTATGCCTCGGCCCACCTGCCCCCGTTATTTAATGCACATGACACGTAGATTTAGTAGAGCCGCGGAATGCCGGAAACAATACAATATGCATTAAAACGGCACGCGCACGCTTCCAGCGAGATATATACTGGTTACCGTAGCTTACCGGTTACATCGCACAACACGTATTACAGAAACGTGGTTCACTCACATAACATAAACATACTTAGATTATAAATTTAGTTTTAATGTGAAAGGATGCACATGAGCGTATGGTCCACCTGATGGGAAGTGGTCATAGTAGCATAGGGACACCTGTAACACTGGACGTGCCACTGATGTGTTGCTGACCACTCTCTACTAGAACTCTCTTAGTGTCAAATCTTTATGACAAAAATTGTTTCTTAAACTAAACCTATTCAACCTTATGTAAATAATTATATTGGGTCACGTCCGAATCAGGAGAGGATAAAACATTGTGTGTCTCATTCATGGGATGGAAGACTGAAGGTAGTATATCAAAAATGTGATGATCACTGAGGCAGACAAGTTTTCGTGTAGAAACCAATTTTAGTAAAATACAGCATGATACTTGTCACTGTTATTGTAAATATAGTGTTCACCGTGAATAGTGCAAACGTATCGCACCATGATTGGCGGAGCGTGTTTGTATAATGAGCAGCTCGAGCGGAGATCCACCGCAAAGCTACTAAGCACTATCCATGATTGTGTGCTGAGCATTAACCATTCAGAAGCATTTGTGTTGAAATGTTAGCACGTTCGCCTAATATATCATTTTGATCACACTTAATTATCTAAAAACACGTGACAGCTAAAATAAAACATTTTATAACACCTAAGATACTCATTGGTTTCTCGGACGACCTTCGCCGAGGAATGTCAAAATGTTTCTCTTTTGTTGAGGAGTTGTAACGCGGCCGCAGTCCCGAAACTCCACAACGTCGAGAGTATTTCAGGTCCATAAATTCATGCAAATCTCAGGATGCGATTCCCTTTATTTATTTTCCAACAGAACTGTTCTAGGTTAGAATTTCCAATGAACCAAATCTAGGTACCAACCTATTTTAAAACTCGATTGTATCTTCATTTTGTGACTTGAGCAAGCATTTCATAATCATGACAATATACGAGAAGGCGCTATTCTACTTCTAATTTGGAAACTTTGTCGTGAGAGTATGCATAAATAATAAGTGTGATGGAGCTCGGCCCACACATTGACATGGTTCCGTCTAATGACGCAGTAACCCGCTCGGTGATGCTGCAGTCTGGTACCGTCATCAACTAGTTGTTACCATCTGCCCCCATGAACGTCTGACCCGACGCGGTGGCAAACGGTAAATCTGATGACTATCATCCTCCGCGGTAGCAGTTGAACATAGCTTCGTTTGATTGCTTCAAAAACTCGCGAGTGTTAAGAGCGTAGCATGGAATGTAGGTATCCGCAGTTCCTACGAAAAGGTACTTACCGAGCACTGCACTTGCCTCACCTTTTAGCAACTTCTAATATTTTAAAAGTAAATTTATTTTAAAAGACGCCGGTGATATTGCATTCGGGACTCTATGTGGACCGCAGAAGGTTCAAATACACATTCGTCAAGTATCAGTAAAAGTAATTTAATGATTTTTAGGAACAGAGTTAACCAGTTAAATTTTTTGAAAATTAGTTATTCAGATCGCGTTATTAAACACTTAGACACCACAAGGTTCTTAGGGCTTGACCTTAATTGGAAAAAACACGTTGAAGGCATATGTAAGAAAGTAAGTCAATATTCGTATGCTCTTTATATGCTCTCAAAAGTAGCTAGCAAACCCACAGTTGTTACTGCCTACCATGGCTATGTTGCATCTTTGCTTAGGTACGGTATTATGTTCTGGGGTAACAGTACAGAAAAAGAAACTGCGTTTAAGGCTCAAAAAAAAAATGTAAGGGCCATTTGTACATTGAAATCCACCGAAAGCTGTAAACCTCATTTTAAGCAACTAAAGATTTTGACTTCACCATCTCTGTATATTTACGAATTAGTTACATTTGTGCGTAATAACTTGAATTTATTTAATAATCTTAGAAGTAAACGTCACAACTATAAACTTATGTTTACAATGAATAGGACTGCATTATTTAATAACAGTGTTATGTGTATGGCTCCCAGAGTATATAATCACTTGCCAAAAACAGTTCTTGAAATTGAAGCAATTCACATTTTTAAATGTACAGTCGAATGTTTTCTATTGGATAAGGTTTACTACAATGTTAATGAGTTTTTTGAGGATAAATATTGACTTATGCATTTTTAATGAATTATTTTGAACTGTCTCACGCCTCTTTGCAATGGAATTTGTTCCGTACTCTGGTCCTGTAGTCGGACTGACATAGTGGCCTTACTGTACAAACACTTCAAAACTTCGATATACTTCAATTCGAGGCGTGAGACAAGGAGACGTTATTTCTCCGAAACTGCTCACAAACGCATTAAAGGATGTTTTTAAGCTCTTGGAGTGGAAAAGATCTGGCATCAACATAAATGGCGAGTACATCACTAACCTTCGTTTTGCCGATGATATAGTCATAATGGCGGAATCGCTCGAGGACCTTAGCACCATGCTCAACGACCTCAGTAGAGTCTCCCAGCAGGTTGGTCTTAAGATGAATATGGACAAGACAAAGATCATGTCTGATGCTCATGTTCCACTTATACCGGTAATTGTCGGGAACGATACTCTCGAAGTTATCGACAAGTATGTCTACCTAGGACAGATTGTCCAATTAGGTAGGTCCAACTTCGACAAAGAGGTGACGCGAAGAATCCAACTCGGCTGGGCAGCGTTCGGGAAGCTTCGTCCTATCTTTTCTCCAAAATACCGCTGAGCCTGAAAACGAAAGTTTTCAATCAGTGTGTGTTGCCAGTAATGACTTATGGAACTGAATACCTTTTTAAAATTACTATTAAATTGACATGTACCTATGTAACTATTTTAATGTATTGACATGTTTGTACTATTTATTGACAATGTTAATTAAGTAGTTACGTTATTATTGCATGCTGAGAAGCTCTCATGAAGTGGCGCTCTAATGTTATAAAATTGACACCTAATTATTGTACCCATTTACGAAATGAATAAATGAATTATGAAATATGAAATATCCGATGTTCCATTTAATGTCGTATGAAATAACATTTTCAGTGTGTTTGATACAACGTTTGAAATAACATTTTCAGTTTAGTTTTAGAAATGCTTTTAGGTTAACTTGGTAGACAAATATGACAAAGAACCTAGTTACGTTCGTCGCGATGATACCGCTTGCGGGGAGGTTAGATTACATAAGACCTTGTGTTTAGACCCACCACAATACTAAATAAATATATATTAGAATGACAGTGGGATTTTTAAAACCTTGCTAAGTCTCAAAACAGTATTTTGATGTGAAACTGCCCCTGTCTTTATAATTTGGTTACATTGAAATTTATTTTCTGAAAGAGTTTCAAGAATTAGGACCAACAGGATTTTGAGATCTGGCTCACAGCAACATGGATTCAACTTGTTCATTGGGTGTTATTAAACTACAATAACTTTGTTATATGGCACTATTTCCGATTCTCTTCTGAGCGGTAATTGTAGCCCCTAGCCTGGGAGTGAACCTGCTGTAACAGGAAATTACATTCCACCCACAGCCTCGGTCTGACCCATTAGCCGAGTCGTGCCGCTCTCGGAGTACATACTTCCCAATACCCTGCCTGTGATACAAACAACGCAGAGTGCGTTGTGTTACTTCTACACTACACTAAACTACACTAGTGCGACTATGTGTGTAGTGACTGTGTTTGTCAGTGGGCTATGTAAGTATCTCGTAGATCTGCATAAGGAAACTTGAGGCACGTCCTCTTCATGCTTAACTTATCGCTCAAGACGCATTTATTGATTGGTACCTCTTTCTATGCATAGCGGTTGTGTGCATTGCAATTAATTTAAGTGGACCACTTTCGAGAAGCTAGTGCCTTATCTCCCCTGAAAAATATTATCTGAGAGTTTTCAAGGCATGATCTTCTTGGCAAGCATGTTACATCACCGACCGCGTCGTCACTTACCATCAGGTGAGACAGTGGTCAAATGCAGGCCCATAGCCAGGCCAAATCTAAGGTTAAAAAAAGATGTAAATGAAACGTGTTTCATGTTCCACAACCTCCGTTTTTTTGATACAAAGCCTTTAAACCTTGCTATCCAAACGTAGTTTTATTTACAAGTTTACTGACAAAATGAGACGTACACTGATGTAAAATATAAGTTTGCCGCTGTGAAGTAAAGCGCTCTGGCAAGTAGCGCGTCTGTCTACAGTCGTATGGTTTGTTTACAGTGGGGTTCCAATAATATAACCGCGCAACATCAACATAGTCAAAGCTGCGCGACCTTCCTCACCCAACGCCAGAGCGGTGATAAGTGTCGTTTACATCCCTGTTGTACACTGTGGTAATACATAAATTATGGCAAAATTAGTCAACCTAACAAATATTCTGTTCTCAGTCGTACTTAATATTGAACAATAACTGTACTCTACATATAGTAATGATTTACTTATACAATACACTAAAGAAAAGTATGTACATTGAGAATTGCTGCACCAAGAACGTCTTTTTATCACTGGACAGTTTCCATGTTCGGCTCAAAATTATATAAATCACCTGATCAGGTCAACTAATGTATTTTATAAAGTGTAACTGAAAGTGTCATGATTAACCGCTCCATTTCCATGAAGACAGAAGGTACTAGAAGCGGGCTACCTCGCGGAAGACGCGCGGTGATGCGGCGGCTTCGCAATTAGCGAACAAGTTATTTGTAATTAAATTCCTAATGCTCCGCTGTGTTGGGAAGTTTGCTTCCAATTTATTTAGCGACGTCTCGCAGAAGTGACTTTAAAACTGTGTTAGGTTAGGTCGTACTGTTGAGTAGGGCGCGGCACAACTCCGTGCGATATTAACCAACGAGGTAGCCGCTACTGCTTAGGTTAGACCGTAAACATTTTATGGCAACACGGTATTAAACCTGAAATACAATGGTAGGTAAGGCATTTTCTTAGCGCTCGTTCGACTAGCCGCCAAGAATCTGTTGCATAGCATATTTTATCAGTGTGTTCTCGTTGCTCCACTCTTTAGAGTCAGTTTGCAATGCAAGCATAGCGTGGCGCCACCTTCTGGCATGTTGTTTTGTGAAATGTGGTAAAACTTTACTCTGTCTGATATAAAAATTACTAACATTATCTTCTCGATCACAAAAATGTTGTAGAACATATTTTCTTGGGTGATCAATTATGTTCATCACAAGGATAAGTATCGTCGTGCAGTGCGCCCCCAGCCTAACTGATCTCTCTCCAAATTGCTTTCTTGTTATGCTTATTAATTTTTCCTTGAGTAAAAAGTGTTTTGTAAATTAGTTTCGGCCGAATTTATTAAGGGTTGGTCCCGAACATCGGGTGGAGTTAGCGAACAATTTCGTGGCGGATCCGTTTTATTAATTACTTGTTTTGTATTTTAAGGAAGGACGAAATTAACGTTAATACAAAACGTGGCTTAAATTGCAAAGTAAAAATGTATTTAAACGAAATATATTTTCGTACCTAAACTCTTGGATTATGTAAAGTAGTATTTTTATCTCTAAATTAAAGTTTGTTATCTTTATGTAAAGCCTCTGCGAGCTCACAGCTGCTTTATAAAAGTAACATTTATGTTCTACTACTTATTATTATTATAACCACCCGGGTGTAGGGCGGGCGCCGCGCACAGTGCGCCGAGCGGGCGGCGTGGACAGGACACCTGTATTTTAATATGTAACTGTCTAATGTTGAGTGAAACCATTTTAGATGGCACCATAATGTCATAGGTACTAGACTAGCTCGTCACGTCATTCATTTACATACAAAAAATCTGTACTTACTGAAAATAAAATGTTCTGCCGGCGAATATTGTGTGTTATCAAATCTTGTTTTCTTACATCAAAATGATACATGTACCAAGTTCACGTGGTGCAGCCAGCATACACGGTCACACCGCGCAGCGCGCGCTCGTGCCAGTGACAGTTCCAGTAACAGGTGGCAACTTGTATAAGCTGGGATGGGACGAGTTTCAATAAACTGGGGGCAGCCACTCACCGCTGCCGCCACCTCCATCTACGCTGCAGCTTGCACTTTGAGGTCACCACATAGCGGTGTAGTTTGCCAGACAAATGTGCTGCTCACTCACATTTATAACGTTGCTTGAATATATGTCTTACACGTATCGTGTTCATTGCACATTAAAATACAACGTGTACTTGGCACCTATACCTACTTGCGTCAGTGTCAATGACAAGGAAAACAACGCAAAACAAAAGAACAGGATTTTATTTTTAATTTAATTGAAAATGTACTAAACACGTAGCCGTTTTTGTTAAGGAACCGATAACAATTTTACATAAAATTTTATAGATCTAAGATATTTAGAAAATCAAAGGATTCTTTGTCTTATTATTTCCATCGAGCGCTGGGCGAGTGCTGAGTGCAGAAACGGTTCGCTTAATTAAGGTATAGGGGTGGCTCTCAGCACCATATTTCTGGCTCAAGCGCGATATTACTTTAGTTAAGTCCGGCTATTAAAGCTGAAGACTGTTCCGTGAGCAATTAATATCGTCAGCGTTCGCGACGAGTCTCCCTAACTGCAACCTGATGCAGATTGAAGCGTTCCATCCGTACCGTACCGTACCGTACCGTAACGTGACCCGCCTCGGACGCGCGGGGGTCGTTCGAGTACAGGCACATAATAATATAATACATGTGCGTACTGTAACGTGAAACATTATTATTAATGTGAATATGTTTTGACAGTACAGAGCTTTAAACGTGTTACTTTTAAACTCAGTGTTATTTAGTTTTCTGGGATGATGAATTATTTGTTAACTTACTTCGAGTGAGAAATTTTAAAATTTTAGTTAAATGGATCATCTGTTTCGATGTTTAAGCTACGAGTACACAAAAAGAAAACCAAATTAACAAACACACAGACGATATTTCACTCATTAGTAGGGACAGGGACTGCGCCATATATTTATTGCTTTTAAGAAAAATACAAAGAACGAGGCCACAGTGAATTTTTACTCGGCGGTTATTGCATAACATAAAATATGTATCTCTGAATTATGTAAAGTGCGAGTCGGCACAATGACTGCGTTTTAAAAGATATACAACAAGCAGCTCTACATTTGGTAATATTTCTCTCGCTCCCCTCCCGGGCCGGTCCCGGTTTACAACACCCCGGCCCGGCCTGGACCCGGCCGGCTCCGGTCCGGTCGCGGATCATGTTCCGGGATCACTTCCACACTTTGTTTGCTGCCTTTTTTGTATTTGTTGTTGGGTATTGTATAATGTAATTAATAATAATTGATCTAATGTAAATTACTTTTTATAATGTAAATTACTTTTTATTTAGGTAATAAGTCTTATTTAGCATAAATTGTTGTATTTGACTTTAACAATAATTTAGGTTATATAATGGTAGTCGTACCAACACAGCGTTTACCTAGCCGTACATTAATAAAGACAATCAAAAGGAAGTATTTGTACGTGAGGATAATTTTCAATCGCGAGTGTGTCGCTCGACTCCCTACAAAGTACATTAAGGGCTATAATGTTATAAGAACTCGCGTCCGGAATATAACGAACTTAATTCACTTCAATATGAAATGGGTGCGATAAAAAGCAGTTATTTGAAACACTGCAATAAATTTGAATAATAGCCCAAAGTTTCCCACCACTACCGGCGTACTCCAGAATAATGTCTTCCATAAATAACTATACGTTTTGAAAGTAATGTGCCACCGGCATAAACAACGTAAAGACAAGGTTATGAATATTCATAACTCTACTTGTATTCTGCTTTGTCATTACTATAATATAATAATGGATGAACACTTTACAAACTATTTACATTTGCTACAGTTACATTAGGTACATCACACACCCAAACTGTAACTGTGTTACTGCTGTAATTTTAGGAAAGAATAATACGAACTAGTGACGTGCATTACTCTATGTTTCTGCCATTATAAGACGTGAGAATGTTAGCCTCAGCCTTGCTGGCTGCACATCTCAGCACTCGACTACAACTGTACGCTATCTTACACATTATCTATCTATTATATAAAAGGCTTTGTCCTGACTGACTGACAACGCCCAGCCCAAACCGCTGGACGTATAGACTTGAAATTTGGAGGGTGGCTTCCTTTTATAACGCAACCGCGTGCTAAGAAAGGATTTTTGAAAATTCAACCCCTAAGTGGGTGAAAAGAGTAAAAAACATTTGTATGAAAAACCTACATTTCGTGACGTATCATTTTGAAACTTAACACATACAAACAAGTATAAAATAAAAGAAATGGTGAGAAATGACCTTTTAGTTTTTCGAAATTCGACACATAAAGGGGTTCAAAAAATTGACCAAATTTGTATGGAAAATTCAAAAAAAAAATACCGTACCATACTGAAATTCGGAATGTGTAAAAATCATACAAAATAAATAGATACGGGTCGCGGCGTTTCTTGAATTTCATCCCCTGAGGGGTTAAAAATACAGTATAAGGTGCCATCATAAGACGCTCGCACGGCCTAAGCGCTGAAGCTAAAATCTTGAAATTTCGATTACGTTCATTACATAGGGGTGCAATGAAATGGAATTCATAAAAATTCAGCTCTTAAGGGGTTGGAAAGGGTAAAAAGTCTTTGTGAAAAAACCCTTTATTTCTTAACGTAGGTACTTATCGTTTTTAAACTTGAACCATACAAACGTATTAAAATGAAATGGGTTGTCTTTGTTGTTTGGAGTTCAACCCCAAAACCATAGGTTGAGCTTTGTTAATAAAAAAAAAAATATCGTAATGTATTGAAACTTAGATAGTTCCTTAGATATAAAAATGTTGCTTTAAATTTGTTTTGAGAGGAATCACTTACGTCGTTGAAATATGGGACGAAACTTTGTATTTTAAATTAGTAGTAGTAGTGATGAAAATTTGGCATTGTATATACTTTTAAAAAAACATAATCGTGCTACAGTTATACTTTTTGCCAGGGTTGGTTTGAAGGGGTAAAAAGGGAAGGAAGTTTTGATTCTTCATTTTCGATGTCACGTTCGTAAAACCGGTTATTAGGTAGGTGGGTTGAAAAGGAACAAAAATGGGTGGTGTATTTTAATATTGTTTGCTTTAGTGTCAAACTATACCTACATAAAATATTGATGTCAATTACCAGATATCTCAAAAATTACATATTTCATCCCTGCCTCTCATAATCCCACCATGAAAAATCACTGCAAAAGGCCACTTAAGGTTAAAAGGATTTAAAAGTAACTTTTTTAGTTAGGTACCTATTGGACTTTTCAAACGCCTCCCAAAAAGGTTACTTATAAGATAATTTTATCCCGGAAATATAACCGGTTCCTGAGAGATAAGTAGTACACGCGGGCGAAGCCGCGGGGTAGAAGCTAGTATTATTATAAAACATTATTTAGACACAGCAGCAGTAGTTAGAAAAGTGACGCGGCCGCAGTAGGTCCCTACTCCCGAACTTCCACACGCGACACCACATAATGCACTATTCATGGGAGTTGTTCGCTCGCATTTTTACCAACTTTTCCATCCCCAAGTTGGAACGGTCTCACTTTGGGAACACGCTGTGAATGAATAAGTATCCATTTAACAAGTTTGAGTGTAGGGAACCGAACATCGCGGCCGCAAGGTTGTCAGACGGTTTGGTTCGCAGAGCTTCCATTATTTGCATAATACGGCGTGTAGGCGCGCGGCACACGTGCTCACTGCTTAGTAGACTATGTGATATGTACCACACGATCTCTACTTACACTACACAGAGAAACGCCAGTGTATACTATATACATATATTAATATAAAGTAATCTGCTGTTCACCATCTATGTTTAGTCTGCATACATTCAAATAGGTTATATGCAAATACGCGTTATCCCGGTGCTCTTGAAGTAACATAGTATTGCGGGTTTCGCTATCGCTAGTTATTTTAATTCTATAGTGCTCTAACAGAGGATAAATCCTTCAAGATTCTATGGCGGTAGGTACACATATTTAAGCCTATTATCGAAGTTATATTTCGAAGTAATTGTGTCCACTAAAAAAATTCATACACACAAACATTCGCATTTATTATAAATATATTTTAGATAGAAGGTAGATTTGTAAGAAGAATGGTTACGATATGGGAAGTATAAAAACAACGTACGGAAGAAAAACTTTAGCGAGGATAAATAAATGGTACTTAGAATGCTATTTGGCTATCTGACATCCCATCACATCAGCGCGCAGACATCCCGCCATATAATAGTGGCGGCTCGCGACACATTACAAACGACCGCTGCCGCCGGCGGGCGAGGTGTCTGGTTGTGTAAATCTGGTATCCTATACCAGTGCCGAAAGGGGTACCTGAGCCAGAAGGGCTAGACTGGCCCGGTGATCCTATAGCAGCCGTAACAACGGCTGCTATAGGATCATCCGGATCGCTCAGGATGTGTGTTGGGCGGCGACGACGGGGTGTGTACCGGGCGGGCGCGCGCGGCTCACGGACGGCTGCGACACTACCTACAACTTGTGTCAAAGGCGCCACCACCGCTAGGGGTGCGGGCGGAGGATATATATGATTCTTGTTTATTTTATTCAACGTACCTGCTGTCCTGACCTATATCACTTACGTGGAAGTCGTAGTCATCAAGTTTGTTAGTTTGCTTGTGTTTCTCTGCTTTTAACCACACGGAAACTTGGAAACTGTTTAATGAGAAATAATATTATAACTTAGAATATTAGTACAAGTACATTAATTGAGTATTGTAACCACTGCTAGTTGTAACAATCCGACGTGGTCAGCGGTGCGGTCTTACCGCGCAACTGCTCGCAAATAATGGTCACATATACAAACGGGGACAAGAAAACCACTATCTTTAATTTAATTGCAATTACTATTCAACATTTTACCTAATAAAACAATTCATGTTTGAAAAGCTGTTATTAATCGCCCTTTTTCATATCGCCCGCACTATAACTGCGATAGCACTTAGAACATTTTCGTGCTTAGTGGTATGATCATAATAAATGTAGGCGAGCGGCCTAATTTTAGGCCGCCTACATTGTCCGCGGTTCGCGGCGCTTTTTCTAATAAGATTATAAAAGGTCCAAATACCTCGACGGTAGTACCACCTTCTTCCGAATCCCTGGCGCGCGCCAGGTAGCTCCTTCAGTGGTATGTCGACCTTGAGTTCCGTCAAGGGCGACCGGCGTCGAATCACACAAAGTCTTAGTTTTAACCTGCACCAAACTCACGGTCCTATTCTGGCACACAAAATGCGAGCTAACACTGTGGCACGCCCACAAAGCATGGGACCAAAACGTGCCCAAAATTCACGCCAAATCACTAAACTTCCGGGGCACGGCTCTTTTGAACTCCGTTTGCGCTGCAATTACATATACGTCCGCCCAAATCATGGCTTGCTGTCGACTTGCGACCGTGAGCTCGCCAACCAAAACTGTCTGACTGAAAAAACGAAAACGGGTTGGGAGCGAATAAGTATATAGAAATAATGCTTTCAATAAATATGGTCAAGTCGTATTTTTTTCGGCCTATTTTTCGATAGGGTTTCGTCGGACGTCAAATCTATACAGACCCTAAGTTGATTTATTTACTTACTTTGTAAACACAGCATCTTTTGGAAAAAATGAGTACCCAAAACAACGTGGTGTCGCTGGAAAACAGGATACAGTGTCCCGACTGTCCCCAGGTACGTTTATTCAAGGGCCAAAAGGGCCTTAAAATTAATCAATCGAAATGCCACAGAGTGATCCAAATTCCTCTATCAGCCCCCGTTTCAGGTTTGGTAGTAGCCAGTAGCAGCCCTACGAGCGCTGCTACTCCTTCCAAACCGTTTTGGGAGGTTTTGAGCTCGTACAAAAGATTTATTCCGGTTCTAAAACGCATCCCGCGTGGTGCTCGCATTTCGGTTGCTCAATCATTATCATCATCCATTAGGAACGTTATATCTAAAAACACGAAACATGCCTGGGAGCATCTCCTAACTTTTCCGTACCATGTACTTTACGTAAAATTAGACCCTACAAACAAATCTTCCCTTACTAAAAGAGTAAAGGAAAACTGCGTAAGGTACAAAGTACTGGAAGAGCAATGTTTGGATCATGAAATTATTGTTCCGCTTAACAGGCGAAACAATATTATAAATTCAAAACAAAATAACGATTCGGCCACCTTTAAAATCGTAGAGAGCAAAATTAGTGACGGCGACATTAAGGGCGCCGCCCGCGTCCTGTTCTCTAGCGACACAATAGCCCCATATTGTTCTGAGACAATTCAATCACTGCAGGACAAACATCCACCTGCAGCAGCAAATCTCCACCTTCCTGAACCACCCCTACCAAATGACGTCACTGTTGAAGTGACCCCACAGGAAGTAGCTGCAGCCGTTACTTCTTTCCAGAGTGGTTCAGCCGGAGGTCTTGATGGCCTTACCCCTCAAATTCTAAAAGATCTTTTATCGGGCATTTCCGGCGAAATTGGCGAGGCCCTCTTGAGAGACTTAACGGCTTTAGTAAACCTGATGCTGTCAGGGCAAGTCAACAGTGACGTCATCGAAATTTTGTATGGCGCAAACTTGTGTGCCCTTATCAAAAAAGACGGTGGTATCAGACCTATTGCGGTAGGCACCACTTGCCGCCACCTCGCTGCCAAGGTCGGCTGTAGGAAAAAGGTTGCTTTTTTAAGCAACCTTTTTCAGCCAATACAGCTGGGCTTTGGTTCGCGGGGTGGCTGTGAGGCCGCTGTTCATTCACTTAGAACCTTTCTCAAACTAAATTGTGGTGAAGTGTTGCTAAAGGTGGATGTTAAAAACGCTTTTAATTCTGTCGACAGAGGCGCTCTTTTGACACAAGTCAAGGATAAAATTCCCGAACTATATAAATTCCTTTATCAATGTTATGGCAATCCAACAAAATTAAATTACCAAAATAACGCGATCCTATCCTCAGTCGGATGTCAACAGGGCGACCCTCTAGGTCCGGCCATTTTTAGCCTTGCCATCCATCCAATTATTCAACGTCTTCAGTCCAAACTTAATGTTTGGTACTTGGATGACGGAACCCTAGGAGGCGACGTGAACACTGTTTTTAATGATCTAGGTATCATTATTAACGAATTTCGCGACATTGGTTTGGATTTAAATTTTTCTAAATGCGAACTTTTTGTTTGCGATACTTGTCCTGATAAAGATTTGGTTTTTGAAAAGTTTAATAGTCTTGCTCCGAATATCAAATTAGTAGACAAGCGTTCTCTTCGCCTTTTGGGTTCGCCGATTCTGGATGAGTCTATCTCACCTTTTGTAGAAGAAAAAATTCAAAAGTTCAATAACGCATCAGACAGGTTACTCAAAATTAACGCCCACATGGCTTTTACAATTATTCGTTTTTGTCTATTTGTCCCTAAATTTACTTATATTTTACGATGTTGTCAACTGTGGAAACACAGTGAGCTCCTTATGGGCTTAGACAGCATTGTAAAAAACACTCTCGTTTCGGTCTTGAATGTTGATATGGATGACAGGACGTGGTCGCAAGCCTCTCTACCTGTGCGCTTAGGAGGTTTAGGGATACGCAAAATTTCGAGTGTTGCATTACCGGCATTTTTGTCCTCTGTACATGGTACACATAAATTAATAGAAAAAATTCTTGCTCCATCTTTAGGTACTTTCGAAGTAGCCCATTTGTCTGAGGCCAAGAATGCCTGGGGGTTGGCTTGTCCAAATTCTGATTTCCCGGTGGTTCTTTCCTCACAGAGGCTGTGGGACCGACCGCTCTGCGAACTAGCACGGAAAAATCTTTTAGATACGTGTCCTAGCGTCGCTGATCGTGCTCGGCTTCTCGCAGTCTCTGTGTGGGAGTCAGGACTTTGGTTACAGGCCATGCCTTCTTTCAACACTGGTAACCTTTTAGATCCGACTACTTTTCGTTTAGCTATCAGCTTACGTTTGGGCGCAAGATGCTGTGTGGCCCATCGCTGCCAGTGCGGTACCGCAGTTGACCAGCTCGGTCATCACGGTCTCTCGTGTTCAAAAAGCGCTGGTCGAATTTCGCGCCACGCTAGTCTTAATGACATCATTCGCCGGGCTTTTACCACCGCCAATGCTGCAGCCATTCTCGAACCGAATGGTCTCATGCGTGACGATGGTAAAAGACCCGACGGAATGACTCTGGTTCCCTGGAAGATGGGGCGGCCTTTAGTGTGGGACGCTACTTGCGTCGATACTATGGCGCCGTCACACCTTCCCGAGACACACGTTAGGGCCGGCGCCGCGGCTAATTCTGCTGAGCAGCTAAAACGGCACAAATATAGTAATCTCGGTAGCGGTTACATATTTGAGCCGTTTGGTGATGAGACCCTGGGTCCGTGGGGACCGGGAGCTCATCGCGTTTTCCAAAGTCTATCAGAGCGCCTGGTCGATGCGACGCGTGACCAAAATGCTGGCACTTATTTGGCCCAACGCATCAGCATTGCAATTCAACGTGGCAATGCGGCCAGCATGTTGGGTACGCTACCTACCGGTAGTGGGCTGGAGCACTTGGACTGTCTATAGGCCATCGCGGCTATTATACAGTCCATAAGTGTTCTTTGTAGTAGGTAGTGTAGCTAGTTTAGTTTAGTTTAGCTTAGTTTAGTTTAGTTTAGTTTAGTTTTTATTATTGTAGTAGTTAGCTTGAGTAATAAAGGCAATTTGCCCGTTTAAAAAAAAAAAAAAAAAAATTATTTAAAAATTAATAAAACACTTAGGTTTTATTTTAATAAAATAGATTTGAATACTACCATTTTATTTTAAGTTCTGTTCACTTCCACTCGCAGGCTATGATTTATTCACGCAGCACGAGTGTCTCGTGACACCGGCGCCGCGCACTCCTCGCGCATGTTCCACTATTCCCTGGAGAGCGGAACTTGTAGGTAGTTGGATCTGTAGATTCATCGGAACTTGCTAGGAACATACGCAAACTATCAAGTTAACGGAGTACTCTCGTCTGCATTACCACAGACCATTAAATAGAAGGTTAGTATATGGGTGGTTATTCTTTTTACTATGTTCCACAAAAAAAAAAACACAAAAATACCTAAATCCACATTTTTGTTATTTATATAAACGAGCAGTTGGTTTAATGAAACCATTAATCCTGAATATAATAATCCCTCCAAGGGAGATGTCTCGACACCAAATCTCTCAATTTCCTCCGGCTTATCTGTTCTTTAAAGTCTAAACATAGATTAATGATGTTCTTATAAACTTAAGCCATTATAACGACCAACTCCACGGCACTTGATAATAATTTTCGATTTATTAATGCAGAGCAAACTCCCGCTCCCGCTCCCGCTCCCGCTTCCGCTCCCACTCACGCTCCCGCGACTCGATGTGATACAAACTATGTCGTGAGCGAGGAGCCTGTCGATGTGATGGACCATCGAGGCAAAACCCACCCGTCGAGATAGTAAGCTGTCCAGACATTGATATTTTGGGACAAAGACCCATCGGTAAGGGCAAGGAGTAAACAATATTGATAAATATACGTAGTACAAGAAAGTTTAGAAAGGTGTTATTGATATAAGTGATATAAAATATTCTCACTAATATTAAAGTAAGAAAGCAACTCTACCCGTGTCTCGGCGTGTCAGTGGACAGCGGTAATATTTGTGATGTGACGGGATCTCATTAAGTATGGAACCTATCATTAGCTTAATGAATGCGTCATATGTTGCAGATTGGTTCAGCTAATAACTTGGTACGAAACAAGACGCGACATCACGACAGGTCGGGGGAAGATTTATTGTTACAGAAAGATAGTGGCCTCGATGTCGTTATTTGGTGGCGGTATATTTGGGACGTTTCCAAGCGGACCTCCAACAAGCGGCGAGAAATTGGGAACAGTGGAGTGTAAGATTTAACTGAGTTTTGTATAAAATATTTAGTAACCGCGGGCTGTGGTCGGTCGGTCGGTCGGTCGGTCCGGGCGACACGCGCCGCCAGCTACCATCATACACAGTCCAGTCATCATAGTTACAGCTGAACTGGTTCACGTTTACATTGTGAACGTTTCTGTTTTATTACAAAGCTTGTGTAGGAACTCATGTTACACTACTTCGCAACGAGGTTCGATTGTTGGTTGCGGTTTAGTATACCACTATCAGATTTGAACTTATTTCTTTTTGCAGAGGTAATGATAGAATTATTAAAAGAACAAAAATTACAACGAGAAAATAAAACTTATGATAAGCATAATATTCTTAATAAATAAAACTTTAACTTCCTTATGTATCAATTTCGTAATGCGGTGCTACAATGTATAAAGTATATACGATGGAATGACAAACAAATGTTATCTATATATATATAATATTCTAAACTGATTTCAGGAATCAACGCACAGCCCAAACCGCTGGTCCTAGAGACTTGAAATTTGGAAGGTGTATTCTTTGTAAAGTGTAGGGATGCACTAAGAAGGGATTTTTGCAAAATCCACCTCTAAGGGACCACTCCATTAAGACTGTTTTTACCCCACTTTCCAAACTAGCTAATTATTTGAGAACACCGAAGGATGTCATTCCTTTTCAGACACCTGGCGTGTATAAAATTGATTGCAGTTGCGGGAGTTCATATATCGGACAAACTAAGCGAACCATTGCTGAGAGGGTGAAGGAACATATCGCAGCTATCAAGAACCGCCAGGTTCATAAATCCGCGATCGCTGAGCATTTGCTCGAGTCGGGTCCTAACCATTGGATTGTACTCCATGACCCTAAAATCCTCTCCACAGAATGACACTACTACTGCTCTAGGATTGTACGTGAAGCGGTTGAAATTAAGAAGCACAAAAGTTTTAACCGGGAGGATGGTATTAGGTTGGCTTCGTCATGGAACCCAGTGTTGGGCAAGTGTTTGCGTCGTGACTTACGCCCGGATAAATCGGATACTGTTAGTGTTGTGTGTCGTGATATTTCTACGTGTGTTTACAACCATTAAGTTTCAAGTGCGGGTAGTTTTGCGTAAACTACTCGTTTTTTCTGGCACGGATACCCGCATCTCCAGTCTACTCGTGACCACGGCCAATGCAACTTGGTTGAAACGTCGAGGTAAATAAATAATGTTTTTAGCGTGATTAAGTCCTGTATTAAACTATAAATATACCTCCCGTCAAGGTCATACGGGGTCTCAAATCTATAAACCAATGCACAATCTGAACCGCTGGCCCTAGAGACTTGAAATTTTGAAGGTGTATTCTTTGTGAAGTATAGAGATCCACTAAGAAAGGGTTTTTTGAAAATTTGCCCCTAAGGGGGAGAGATGGGGGATTTTAACTTTTGTTTTGTATGTAACTTTTTATTCTATGGAATTATTGGTTTGAAATTCGCTGTATATACTCTTCAAGTAAAATAAGGTTAGGTTTATGTCACGATTTTTTGAGAATCACCTCCCATCAGGATCAAACGGGATATCAAAGTTTTTTCTATCGAAATCTATAAATCAACGCACAGCCCAAACCGCTGGTCCTAGAGACTTGAAATCTGGAGTGTGTATCTTCGTGAAGCTTAGACATCCACTAAGTTAGGTGTGTGCCCCACGTGGGTGGTTGACCATAGTAAAAAAATGAATTGATTTGATAGTGATCCGGAATATATTGTCATCTGCCCCCAGCATCAACTTAAATGGGAAATCTAGAGTTAAGTAATAAAAAGGTGCAACGACGAGCGAGCAAAGCAAAGCGTAGCAAAGGGTAGCAAAACGTAGCGACGCGTAGCAAAGCGTAGCAAAGCGTAGTGACGCGTAGCAAAGCGTAGCGAAGCTGGCGTGGCAGCGGCCAGCGAGTGCTACAAGCACAGATAACCCCCAATAGATACCGCATGAAAGACGACGACCACGCACCACGCATTGGCGTAAATGGTTCTATATAAATCGCCACTTCGCAGTACGGCTTTAGTTTCGACCAATTATTAGAGTTCATTATTAGGGCGTCACTCGAAACAGCCAATAATAGCGCATTGGCTCCAGTCCCCGCAACCCGCGCCTTCCGCCAGTTTTGGTGAGCTAGGATCCGAACAGAAATCCCGTAATGCGGTATCTATTGGGGGTTATCTGTGGCTAGAAGTCACTTATGCTTTATCATCCTCTTTGCCTTTGTCCATTTGTTATTGGGGTCGGCTTCCAATCGTACCTGTAGCGAAAAGCTACCACAATTACACGAGTGACTGCCATCTGACCTCGCAACCCATAAGGAACCAGTAACAGTGACTAAAGTAGAAGTTGGCGTTTTTTTTTCAAGGGTGCTCTGCTCACTGGGCCGTAAGCAGCCTGCTAGAGCGAGTGTGTAGCGAAGGTGACCTGTTGAAGAAGTTGGCGTTAACTTTATTGTGAAAGTGAAGTCGTTAATATACTTAAGTTTCCGTCATTCTGCTTATAGGCTCAATTATCTCTGTTTACACTATAATACTCTTTGTTTCTTTCAAGAACTACGTGGGCGAAGCCGCGGCCATTAAGCTAGTAGTTCATAAAGTTATATTGGTTGGGTAAAAAGTTTCTTCGCATTTTTTAAGAAAATTCAAAACATTTTTTAATATAGTTTATTTACATTTAACTAAAGTATGTAGGTACCATTTTGCTCGATAACTTTTTGCCATCTTGAAGGTAGGGACATGATCCCATTGCTATAGAAATTTTGGGGCTTCTGATCAAAAAACCGCGACAAGTAGTTTTGGCAGTCCTCTCGTGATGTTAACCTGACACTGCCTAAAGAATTCTGAAGAGACCGAAACAGGTGGAAATCTGAAGGTGCAAGGTCAGGACTATACGGCAGATGCATTATCACCTCCCAGCCAAACTCTCTTAATTTTTGCTGAGTGGCTAAATATGTGTGAGGTCTAGCGTTATCATGATGAAAAACCACACCCCTTCTGTTGATTAATTCCGGTCGCTAACTCTCTCAACTTCTTGCTTTAATCTCATCAGTTGTTCGTAGTAGAGTTTAGAATCGATGGTCCTGCCTGGTGGTAACCGCTCATAATGAATAATGCCCTTCCAATCCCACCACACACACAGCATCACCTTGTTGCGAGTTAACCCGGGTTTTGCCGCAGTCTGTGAAGCCTGACCGGCCTTTGACCACGACCTTTTTCGCACGTTCTTGTCGTACGTGATCAACTTTTCATCACCAGTTATCAGCTTCTTCAAAAATGTCGAGCTTTACCCGAGTGTACCCAGTTTTTTTCATATGCGCCAAAACTGTTTTGTGGTCAATTCCCAGTTCTTCAGCTACGTCGTAACTACTGAATGCCGATCTTGCTCCACTTTTTCAAAAATGGCATCCATTTTATCCGTAATAGGGCGACCAGAGCGAGGTGCATCTTTGACATCAAAATTTCCGGATTGAAAACGCTTAAACCAAATTTGTGCTACTCTCACAGACACTGCACTAGGTCCATAAACATCGCTTTCGCGGCTTGCGTTGCATTTTCACCTTTTTTGTAGTAAAGTTTTAAAATGTATCGAGTTTCTTCATTAGATTCATGCCCGTTTTCACCAAAGATCCCTAAATTTTAAGGGACCCTTAAAAATGTTTAAGTGACATCTGACAGTAATTTTGTTTTCACCGGCGATTAAGAGATACCCGAAGCTTAAGGGATCCCCTAAGTTTAGGGGGCCGAAGCTCGACCCCTTAGCTTTAAGTGGCAGGTTAAATCATCAAAACGTCAGTTTTTTTTTCAATTGTATTTGGCAACTGTTCCTACCCACATAACGCCAGAAAATGTATTTGTTTTAATTTTTTCTGATGCATAATATATTAAAAACTATAATGCTAATATCAATAAAGCATGTCGCTTGTTTTGACGATTATTCTCTAAAATATATAAATAAAATAACGAAAATCGGCAACGTACGGTTTTCAGAAACCGTAGAAAAGAATAAACTGTCACTGTACAATTTAAGTGTCACTCAGCGCTGTGAACACAAATTTAAGTAAGGGTCAAATCTAAGGGGCCCTTAGTTAGGCCCAAAGGGATTCTTAGTTAGGGTGTAGTTTAGGGATCTTTGGTGAAAATGGGCATCACTCATCTTCACAGTATGAAAAACAAATAAAAATCACACATTTTCCTAATTTGAATATGCAATTATCTTCTTTAAAATTTAAACTTTTGATGCCAAAACCAGCCAGATACAAATAGTATAGCCAAAGAGATTTTATTACAAGTTCATACTTACTATAATGCGAAAAGACTTTTTCCCCAACCTAATATAAAACTACTTGATTTCTTCATAAATGCTTAACCATAAGCATTTTTGCGTTTTTTTACATTATGTTTTACGATATACCTACTCTGAACTGTTTGCTGACTCTTTAGATACACAACTTTGGTCGTAGGGCGCGCCGTGAAGCGATCGTGAAACTATGTTTTATGTTTATGTGCTCGTTGCTCGTTATTAATGCCGTATACTAACTATATCAAGTGAAATACAGCGCGGAATATTACCTACGCCTTCTCAGGTGTTTACGAGTGCGAGCGGCGATGTTTCACGCGCTACTTGTTGTCGATCTAACAACCGATCTCACTTTTGGAAAATCGTTAATATAATGAATAAGTATAGTCCTACAATATCATAACTGCTTCGAACATCGGTGTTATTTGGAAAGTTTTAAAACTATAAGAAATATATTTAGGCTACAGTTCTGAAAGCTTAGCAGCACATCTTACTCTATTGGTTCGAGTAGGGTCCAATACAAAACATGCGAAAGCTTTTATCATAAACGAAGGGCATAAAATATTCAGATCGTCACACAAAATGTATTGTTGCTGCCACAACAAACGATGTTACAACTCAAGGCAGTCGAGTCCGGTGAGTGTCGCCGCAGCTAGTCACCGAGCGAGCCATGCGAGCCATGCAGGGCGGGCGGCGAGAGACGCATGTCGGCACATCAAAGCCGGCGAGACTACGTTCAAACGACACACTCAGGGCCCACTGAGCACTCATCCGCAACTTCCACGAAACGTGTCTTATCTCCCAAAACACTTTCCTTAATAGATATTAAATAAAATCACCTGTGGTATAATGTTTACTGAACGAAAGGTGTGTCTCAAGTTATTTAATTTAATGAACTGCTTAAAGCCATGTTTTGTTTGCAAACCCGACGTAAAGCCCCGTGAGCCGCGACCGTGAGCCGTGAGCCGGTAATGAGGAAACATTAACTTCGTTCTACAAACGCGGGCTGGAAAGTATTACAGCTGTTGGTTTAATGACCTCGAGAGAGGTGCTCGCGACCCTGGAGTAAGCCTTTCTCTTGCTTACTGCAGGCAAAGTTCACAATTTAATACTAAATTAACATATTTTGTAACACTGCTCACATAACAGGTGTTTAAATTAAACATTAAGTAATAAGGACAATAAATTCCTTCTCCGTCCGCCGACAGTTTGTAACAACACTAAACTTAGTAAGTTTGTTGGTGAACAGGAGCGGCCCCTTTGAAGTCGTGATTATCATACAACTAATTATGAGGCGAATTGAACGAGTGTCAAACAGCGGCAGGTGGCTCGCTCCCACTGGGATGGGAACTTTGTTCCGTTTATAGTCGGAGAGCTAGAGGCGCAGCGTTGTTACACTCGCTGTTCACCAGTTTTCTTGCGGAAACTCAATATTTATAATAAAAACACAATTCATAAAATAAAATACAAAAAAAATATTGTACGTTGATCTCATGTGTAATCTAATCTACGCGCGGATTTCAACCGAATCATTTCACAAGTTTTGCCGTGAACCTTGCCAAAAACTTATATAAGTAAACAGTTGGCCGCACGTTTAATGGAGTTTCTTAGAGTATAATTACATAAATAAATAAATCTTTATTTCAGAGATCTAGAGATTTTTTCGTTTTTATCTTTTTTTACTCAGAGATCCAATTACGCTGAATTAAAGATACAACCATGTAGCGATACGTTTAATGAAGATCAGGTTCACAGTTCCGTAATGTCGCTTGAAATGTTATCTGTGTAGTAAACAACAAAGCTGAAAACAAACGAAGGTGATCGATAGAAGCCTCCACCCGCAATGGTGCCACCTTCCCTTATATTGATGGTGGAATCGCAATTTCCTTTATTCATCTGTCAGCAATATTATAAGCTTCCACCATCAAATATACATTGTCACATACGACGCTGCGACTGCTAACTTTAGTGCATAGTTATGCCTGTTTGCAGGGCTTTAAATAATCAAATATATCCTATGCTCTCGGTTTGTAGGTCTGCTGGCAGCTACAACTAGAACTAGACTCGAGTAACTCCCGCGCGACACATTCCATCCACTTACCGGCGCATCGGTTATCTGCTCTCGTTGCAATCAGTTCACTCACAAAATGTATTGCGACATAAATCGAGATCGAATCCGAGGTTTAACCACCGCGGCCCTGTGTAGAGGAGCCGTTATACATGTAGTTCTTCACCCGCTCAGACCCACACACATGTACAATTAATATAATACATATAAAACTTCAGCATGTACCCGAAAATATTATATATACAATAAGCGTTTGCTGCCATTAATAAAAAACAGACCAAAAAATGCTAATTTGCAAAATAGAACGTTCAGCTGGACACAGATGCAGCCGGTTCGGATAAAACTCAAGGTAAAAGGCACAAAAAAGAGATCATATTTTACGAGGTTGAGTTTTAAAGCAGCAGTAATTATAAAGTCTCCAATTATGTATACGCGAGAGGTAAACAAGGGCTTACGATGAGTTCGGCCATTTTTAAAGCAGCAAAAAACCGTAACGGCCTAAATAAGGTCGCCACCTGATCGTAAACCATAATAACGAGCGCGCCGAGCCCGGCGTTACCCGGACCACAGAGTATATTATAGTAATAATACATATACGTAACCGGACGCTACGAGCGAAACAAAAACCTCGTCGTGCCGCACTCGTTAAAACGTACGTAGTGGGCCTACGCACTGGCTACGCGCTACGCATGCTACGAAAGTGCTACGGTTTACGCGCCTTGACGCCGTTTTATTAATTGCATACGGTTAAAATGTATCATAGGACCTCAGAATGCTATTATATTGGTGTTTTATGCCGCGGTATAATATGTATCAAAAATGTTATAATAATATTTATGAGATGAATAACTACGTATAGTTCTGTAGGTTCCCGCTGATACAGATAATAATACTATACCAGTATCACTGAGAGCAATCTTTGCCCATCTATCTGTCGTCAACCATATTTATAAAATAAATAAAATAAAAAAGCCATTTATTTCCACTACTATCAAAGAAAATCAAATTAGGTACATAAGTCATTTGATTGTTAAGATTATTCGTTATTATTATTATTTTTTTAGGTTAGGATGCATATGGGTTTCTTATAATGTTTTTTGCTGGGGGGCAATGGTCTTCCTCCTCCACGGTGACCAGCCGGCTTGGAGGAGATCTTAGTTTTTTGTATGAAAATTGTCTTGTTTGGTAGGTGAAGGTGTGTGAGTGTCCTTTAAGTGCTTCGTTTGTTGGCTTGAGTGAGCGTTCTGCATATAGTCAGAAATCTTGCTGGTCTTGTTCTTCTTCTGCTGTTGTTTTATATTAGCTAAATAGTCATTGCTGTTCTTTTTGCTGCGCATCTCTGGCGACTCTGATAGTCTTCGTTTGTTATTACTTGTCCGTATTTGTGATGCAGCTGCAGAATCTTTGTCATTGAGGATAATTATTTTGTCATATTTCAGCACTGCTTGTACTCCTTGTTCCCTCTGTTTATCTACTTCTTTTTGAAGTTCTCTTCTTTTTTCGAGAATTTTTGGCGGGTAATCTTTTTTTATGTACCATTGGGTGGGGTCGAGTGTTCTTTTTCTTTTCATTACTTCTATTTTCGTGCCAAGTGAGTGGAATGAGACGACTACTGGTCTCACTTTCTCCGACTTTTTACCCAGCCTCCTTACGCTACTTATGTCCCATTTGTCGCATTCTAGCATCATGGTGTCCGTGAGAATACTAAGGACTGAGTCTTGTAGGTGAAAGTAGTTGTTGTTTTCAATCTCTTCTATGCCAAATAAAACTACGTTTTTCTTTCTCAATTCTCGTTCAATGTTGTCAATACGTGATTCATGTTGGTCCATTCTTTTTTCCATTTCTGCATTTTTTCCTTCTAAAATTTGAAATTTTTCATTTATATTTGTGTTAATGTTTGTCGTTATGTTACTTTCCATGTTTTTCATATCATCCTGTATTTTATTGAACATATTTTTTATGTCTTCCATAATTTATTCTTGAGTTTAAATCCCCGTGTAACGAAACCTTTAAAAATTGTTGTTTCTATGGCAACTTTTCGTGGCCGGTGGCACCTAATGTCAAACTGTCAATATTGTTTTCAAAGTAAGTGACATCTATATAGTCACAATGTTTATATTATTATACTCTTTGACTTATTGTTGTAGTGCGGGTACTTCGAAAAAAATTCATAAAAATAATTTGTAATAAGTTATCAAAATCTGTGTAATTACTTGGATTTCTTCGTTGTATTCCGGTACAAATCGGAGGAAATATATCAAATCGACACCCCGTTTCTTGTCCGACACTTTCTTGCAAATTCAACGTAATTTAATCACTTTTATCAATTTTACTTTGTGGAAAGAACTTCGATACGTATTCACTCAACTACCATCCCTCAACAAACAACCATATTTAATTGACTTTAAATCTTTGAAAGATCTGTGAGCCTCGTTCACACCGATGTAGGGCTGGGTAGCCACTCGTCGAGCAGACGTGACGTCACTAAGCCGCCTGCGTCATACACTTCGCCTCGGTCGAGTAGTTCGTACTTTGAAACCAGCGCTCTTGGTTGATCACTCTCTACATCGAAATAAAGCTTTACTGAGGCAAATAAACTAGTTTTCAAGATCAAATAGGTAATGTTTCTCTCAGAAACAGAATAATTACATTACGTCTACTTATTCGTTAATTAGAAGCAAATAAAATTAGAAAAATAAGTTTATAGTTTCGTTTCTGTGACTCGTATTAATTAGTTTTATTTCTACCACTTATACATTTAATCGTCAGAAATCATAACCATTTAGCAGTGATAACCTTTTTTTGTAGTAATCGTATAAAATTAATACAATATCATATCGTTTGAAATTAAAGAAATAAGACTGACCTAACGTTAGTGAGTGGGTTGATCTTGTATTCGCTGAACATATTGATAGGTTATGCATGAATCTAATCGACATAAAAAATATTTTGTAAACTGAAAATAAACAATGTAAGTACAGTAAATATTATTTTTACAATTTTAATCTAAGTAAGGGGCACTTGCCCAAAATGTAGACAGCATCGCTGCATTGAATGGAATCGCTTACCTACCCTTTGGGTCTAGAGACCACCATGATTTAAGCCACGCGTTCTCTAGGCCAGATGATCCATTTTATTTTCCACTCCGACCCATTATTTTGTTTTTGACCTTGGGAGCGAAGAGAAGTGAAACACAAATATTGAAGTTTTTTGTGACCCTTCCCCTAGGGTCCGGAATATGCAGTAGTGTAGTGTGCCACCATCTCGTTGTCTTCTCTCAGTGTTCTCTTGCTGGACATTTGTCCTGTACAAGGCTCGCGGCCGGGAAAAATACTAAACAGGGAGAAATGAATATTCATTGCAGATCTAGTAGATTTGCATAACATTACCATCACCTAGCGGCTTGTGGCGGGAGAGGGGGGGGGGGGGGGGGTGCTTCATTACTTTATACGTTTCATTACCTTACACGTTGTATCACTATAGCAGACAAGTTGTCTGTCGTCGAGGTCGTCGTGGAATTATTAAACTTATTCCTTCATAAATGGTCATCGAGGAATTGTAATATGACTATGCAACACGATACATCTGCAGCGGTGGGCCAGTCAGCTGGTAAGATATTGTCTCTCCATGAAGATATGCGCATACTTTTATCGTTACTGTGATGCAAGTCGACACATTTGCTGCGAATGTTGTCGTTTAAATAAAAACAATACTTATTCCTGTTTACGTCCAATTTAAAGAAATTAAATAAGACACTTAAGCTGCATGAAAGTAGTTCGTGTAAAGGTAAGCGCTGGTGCCGGTCGGTGCACACAATATGGCATGTGCTAGGAAGAGCCGCGTGTTGAGCAACCAGTAGAGCACGACGTAGCCGGTTTCCTAAGCGATGTGAGTCCTCAACTACCTTTTGATGATATCTACGAAACTTAACTACGATGGGATCTAGAGTCTGAGCATCCAAATTCTTAGTCTATAAAATTTTCATAGTTACTAGAACAAAACTTCGCACCAGATGATACAGTACGCGCACATGTTTACATGTTAATACTCATCACAACCTGAACATGTCCATTGCTGAACATAGGCCTCCACCATAAAATCCCACTTTGGCTGGCTACTTGCCTCTTACATCTTGCATGGCTCCCAACGGTTCTGATCAGGTTGTCGTACCACTTAGTGGAGGCCTGCCTACGCTGCGTCTTTCAGTTCACGGTTGCCACTCGAGAATCTTTATTCCTCATCGGTTGTATTGTGTACCTATGTACAAAATTAAAAAAATGTTCCTTCGTGGACTAGGATCTCTTGACACTGCTTGTTAAAGTTTGGATGAATTTTTATCTCCTATCAAAAACTTTCCTTCTCCGCCGCCACACTTCAAACGACCAACATAAATCCATCAACGTCCGCGGCCTCAACAAAACATTTAAGTGCAGTTAGCGCCGGCGGTGACGCGACGGTGACGGGGATGACCTTACCGCAGAGACGAGCGCCCGAGTAGAAACGAGCCCGACGAGCGAACTGAGCGAGAACGAGCGACGGCTTGGTATAAATATCTTGTAGGACACAGAGAAGTGAAACTTTGTCGACGCGACACTTCCTTTAACACATCCAGTATTCGTAAAGTTGGATGAAAACAACGATACCACATGTAAGCTATGGTATTATATTTCTAAAACATGTAGTACTGTCGAAGATTCATAAATAAATAAATAACCCTAGTAATAATAGCTAGTTGAGGATATGAGTTTGATAGAATGTAGAACTATATTAATAGCATATTGGTTAGCGTTTCTGTTATCTATGTCCATCAAAAATAAATAAAAATAAGCAAAAACCTTGAAAAGTTTAACTCCACGACACTCAAGGAAATAACAGTAATTACTCTGAGGAAAAATCTCTCTAATTGTAGTCGTAGAAATATTTACACCTTTACTAATACATTGTATAGCAGAGAAGTTTTGTGTTTTGTCTTTATTTATCTATTTTAATATTAGCGTCAAACAAGAGAAAGCACCGAGTAGTTATTTGACTACTATGCGGTGTTTATTAATGAGGTACTCAGTTAAAATATAAATCCCATCATCCCGAAATGAGTGTTACGAGTGGTTGCAGAAGTAGGTCGCAGTGTAGTCACACACTAGTTTTATTCGCAGCGCTATTCTCACATGTTTAGTGATACTTGCCAGGAAGGATTTGTTTCCATTAGTGCCCGCGTCATGGACGATCCGTTTTTATGTCTTCGGCAAAAGTGCTCGTACACTCTAACCCGCGATCTCTTCAGTAAGAGAATAAAGTAGGTACCTTGTAGGTACTATTTCATTCAATACTGTTTTTGCTCAGAGCAGAAAAGAACTCTAAAATTAATTAAAATTTATTTGATAGGCTCGGTTACAGTTTCAGTTCTCTACGTTCTGTACCGATCTTTTCACTCCTTTTTAGCTGATTTTAGTCAGACTATGTAATTGGTACGATTTGAACGTTTATTCCCAGAAGTTCCGTGGAAGTAGTTCCATAACGGAACTATTGAGACTTTTTTCCAATAGTTCCGTCAACGGTACTTGTGAGAAATGTGTTTCTCACTAATTCCGTGAACGGAACTCAGAAGTAGATTCAGTACTGTCCCCTTCAAACACATTAAGTGTCACATAGTGGAACAAATTTATCAATATGACATTTCTCAAGATGTTTACCTTTGTCAAAAACTAGACATCTGTCAATATGACATCTGTCAAGATGTTTACCTTTGTCAAAAACTAGACAGCTGTCAAAAACTAGACATCTATCAATGCGACTTCTGTTAAAAACGAGACACCTGTCAATATGACATCTGTCAAGATGTTTACTTTTGTCAAAAACTAGACAGCTGTCAAATACTAGACATCTGTCAATATGACATATGTCAAAATGTTTACCTTTGTTTCTGGAGAAACTTCGTTAAGACAACTAGCCACAGAAGCCATAAACCAAGAAGAAGTCAAACTTCGTTAAAATGAGGAGTTTTATTTAAAAACAAACCTAGTTCCGCTTCTTTTCTAGATGGCGCAGTGAGTACATAGTTTAAACCTTTCAAACCACAGAGTAGTTTAAACATAAGAAAATGCTTATGACTATCTACGAAGAAATGTCAAATTCAGTTGAGTGGACCACGAGTACATTGCCTGTAGTATCTCCTAAGTAGTCTGTGGTGCATTCTTATTAAGTAAATTGAAGTACAGTAGATCTGCGAGATAGAAAAACGTTAATATTATGAACCAAAATAAAGCCGAGCTATCCCGCAACGAAACTAAAAAAAACGAAAGAGTTTAGAGTTGTCAGTCAGTATCGTGACACATTTTCTCTAACCTGTTGTCTATGCTTGAAACAGTGACTGTGACAGCTTTTGGTAAAACCACAACTGGTGCCATCTATTGGGTCATACATAAAATGCAATTTCTTTTTTTAATAAAAAGCCTCATTCTAGTGTGATGTTTAGGTGAATACAGTTAGTTCCATTGTCTAACTTTAGTTTTTAATTGACTGCACGGAACAAGTGGGAGTAAAAATAATTTAAAGTTAATTTGTACTTTGTTCCACGGAACTATTGAGAAAAAATGTTTCAATAGTTCCGTTACGGAATTACTATCACGGAACTTCTGGGAATAAACGGATTTGAAAACCCGTGACAGTAATGTACACTTTTTATGGTGAAATAAATAAAACGGCTCATTTGTATTTAAGTTTTATTGTACAGATCGGATATGCGTAGTACAGACGGCGACACACAGGTCATACGGTTGAACGGTTACGGTTGGTTATGGTCAATTCGCACAAAACTATGAGCCCTTGGAAGCTGTTAGTGAGAGTGTCTGTGAAAATATACATCTTTCAAACGCAAAATATTATCTGTATCTTTTTATGTTAAAGGTTGCAAGCAATCTGTTAGGAAAGCAGCCTATGGACATCAGTAACACTGAAGGTGTCACTAATGAGTTGCGCACAGTTTCTTACATCACTTCAGAAGGCTCACATGATTTTACGTGAACTATAAAGGTGTAGGTATACAAGAACTGTGCAGACTCGTCGTTGTAGGTAGAGTACGGTGATTCAAACTTAATGTCAGCTGTGAAGTCGGCGCGAATCGCGGCGCTGTAGCAATAATTAAATGTACGCAGGCAGCGGACATCGGGGCACGCAGCGCACTTCACAGTCGCCAAGTTTGAATCACACTCTACAGGGTGTTGTAGTAGGCTCGTGCGGGTAGCATCTCACAAGTGCGAGCGCGCGGGCGCGGCGCGGGCGAGCGCGAGCGCGCGGCACCACGCGCCCGCCCCGCGCGCCGCGCGCACCCGCGCGCACCCCTCCACCGGGGCTCCGCACCATCTGGGGGATAGTATTACTGTTACAGTCATCATCATTCATCATCATCATCATCATCATATATACACGATGCGTTTGATACTTTTTTTTTCTTATATTTTGGCTCCACACATAGTGTTTTTAGCCAGTGTCAAGTATTGTAATTTTTTATCGTAAATGTTTCACGTATAGTCAAGACTTAGTTACAGTCAGTCAGGGTAGTCATAGTCCAGTCTAAGTCAGGCAGTCATAATGCAGTCTAAGTCATGCCCTAGTAAAGTGGTGACAACTTTACTAGAAGCTTCTATGGAATTTAGGAAGCAACACGAAAAACCACGTTTCACTACATTATATCACTTGCCCACACTTATGCTCGTAATTCAGCACTTAATGCGTAAAATGCCACTAATTTTATACATTAACACTGGAATAAGCATAAGTTTTGTAAAATAATACAATGCGACAACGTGAACTTTTTCGCGTTCCCGCCAAAAACCGTTTGATACTTCACTATTAAAGTGAAAGTTAAAATATTTATTTATTTTGTAGACAATTCCGACAGCAAGTGAGTGTTGCCAGTATGCCCTTGACATAACTAAATTACCCAAGTACAATAACTTATTAGACGGACTCTATAGATAGAGTGGTTGAACAGTTGAACACCTCGTCGTAATGACTATAAAGCAAGCTAAAAGCAAGTATATAGGTAGGCCAGCACAAGCGAGTTCTATGGCATCGACAGATATTGTCGACTGGTCCAACAAGCCAACCCTGCATAATCGATACTCTTTACAGGTGCAATATGAAATGTGAATAAAGTTCATTATTTATTTGTCATATACGTTCTTCTAGCAAGTTCTATCGTGCTTTTTCTCAAGTACAAAACCCAATACTAAAGAAAATAAGCTGGAAGGTTTCTTCTATTTCTTTTTCGAAGCAATAAAATCATGTATGTTTCCAACACCTTATAGTTTACTAGCTGCGCCCCGCGGTTTCACCCGCGGATAAAAAGTAGCCTATGTGTTAATCCAGTACATAAGCTATCTATAGTCCAAATTTCATCTAAATCCGTCCAGCCGTTTGAGCGTGAAGAAGTAACAAACATACACACATACACACAAACACACATACACACATACAAACTTTCAGCTTTATAATATTAGTGTGATTAGTGTGATTAGTGTGATAGTGTGATGTGATGTGAAGTGTGATTCCTTTACTCAGAACAAGTTCAGGAGACGTACCTGTTATCTGGGCACGTGTATTGTCAAAGGGAAGCAGGTACCTGGCCGTATACTGAACGTAAATAGTTTCCCTGCACCCAGGCAGGAGCGTGAAGCTTGTAGGCCACAATTCGAATTCCTCGCCGCCGACCCATTCCGTGACGAGATCCAACGACTCGGTGCCTACAAAGGAATCGTTGCTTTCAACAAATACTTGCCTAATACTCCGCATCATTTCATTATATGTGACACGTGGAAAAACCACAGGATCGTTTCATATATTTATTTTAATAATATGGAAATAAAATAATTATAAGCGGTTTTGGTTTTTAAAAATTGGAAGCAAGCGTTTGTAAAAAGTCATTGATTTTTGTATATATTTAGATTTATGCAAAGCAACCACGTCATTGTTAAAGTAGCTCAAAAACTTTTTTCAAGCAATGCAATGTTCATTCGTTTGTTTTTAAAGCTATCAGCTGTTGCAGCTATTATTTCAAGAGGGCCAAAGAGAACACAAATGATTGATTATTCTGTAGTTAAATTGATTACATTATGGTGTAGAGTCTGTAGAGCTACTAACGGCTGGAGTGTACAACAGTGAAGTAAGACTTCCTGACGTCACCGTCGGCCACGAACCCGAAGTCGATACATTCCGGCTCGATGGTGATGATCGGAAACTCCAGTTCAAGTATTAAAGGTAACGTCTGGAAATAAACCATTGGTTTAGTAATCATTTTATAGGCTACAGTGGCCTCTTCTCACCAGGAAGGCCACATGCATAGAGCATAAAAAAGTTAAAATAAAATTCACTGAAATTGTATTAATTGTATTGTGTTGTTTGTGTTTTTGTTTTGTGCTTTTTGGGGAAACCACCGTCCATATATTTTTACGTTATTCCTTTCCGTGCAAGGTTGTCTGGAAGAGATCGCTTTGAGTGATAAGACCGCCCATTGTTACACTTTTGTTTGTTATTTTGTTCACTTATTTTTTAATGATTTGTGTGTTTCAATAAAGAGTTTATCTATCTATCTATCTATCTAAACATTCAAAGTACAAATAAATACAATCAATTTAATTACAGATACTCGCATGTTGTTTCAGAGGTCAATGTACCTAACGTAAATACATTACAAGCGAAGACCATTATCGCAAAAGCGAATGGAGAGAAACATGCAGCAATATACCAGACCAGCTGAGCAGTACAACAAGTGTCAGTGACCTCGAGCACGTTATCGTCGTCGTAGAAGCACAAGCGTGTGGTGGTGACGTCACGCGCCGCGTACCGTGGCGCCGCGGGGCCCGGCGCGGCGGGCCACACCGCGGCCGCGGACACTGTCGCCTCCACGCACATCTGTGGGCACATGGGCTAGCCTTACTACCATACCAGCCTTGGTAGCCTTGCTAGCTTCATACGAATGAACACAACGTGGCAGGACTTTTTTTAGGTGGTAAGATTTTACTGCTAGGAATTGTCTATAGGAAGATATGGGGATGCAGCTAGTGAAGTTACTGGATAAGAAATGAGATTTTGTAACCTGATTTTACAGTGAAGAAGTAGTTAATCTAGTTAGTTACTAGTGTGTTGATGTTTTTGAGCTGCATTGCAACTGTCATGACCAACGTTTAAGCTTAACATCAGGCGGACGTCTTTCTCATTACGTACATAAAAAATCAGTCAGTCCTTTACTCTTACTGCTAAGATACGGATGGTACATTCTCTCATAAGAGTCATAAAGGTAAGCAATAATCTACCACGCTGGCCAAGATCGTCATGATGACGATAGATGATGACTTGCGATGTGTTCCATGGGAGTGCAATTTTCACATATCAGTTGGAAGGTGATTGGCTCAGCGGAGTTTGAATTTTGACATGGTGTGATCTTCTTCTTCTTCTCGCGTAGGTAAGCGGTTAACCCTGGTGTCAGAATTCTTAAGCTACCTGAGGCTACTGACTAGTCTTGGTGTGATTAGCACCAGCTACCGCTCCGTAGTACTCTTGCTTATTCTGAGCTGTCCCAAAACCAAACGGCTCCAATGTAACTAAGAGAAATTTCTCAGTGGCTAGGTAAGTAGGCTCACCTCCATGGAGCTCCGTGGCATGAGATAGAGCGGCACCTGCTTCTCTCTAGCCCCTCCCCCTCCCCGCGGCCCCCCGCGCCCCCCTCCGCTCCCCCCGCCCGCGCCGCGCCCCCGCGCGGGGAGGATGCTCCACGGCTGCTCCGTGCGGGCCGATATATCCAGCGGGCCGCTGCCCGTGTTCTGTACTCGGAAACGTTTGCGGATCCTGACGCGGATGGAAATTCGTTCGCAGTTATTTTGTCAAGTTTTTAAGAAACCGAATTTGCAATTTCATGAAACTTTGGTACCGAAAATAAATGTTCGTTTTGATATGTCAGCTGTAACTAGTACAGTGGTTGAGTTAGTTAAGGTGCATGGTAAAAATACCCTTTCGCTGTTATTAAAATAAACTGAACAATACCTACACTTCTACATAGCCGCATCGTATGCATCACAAGCATCCTATTAAACTGATTAGTTTTTGGTAGCGCGTCGAATATATCTACTGCAGTCGAAATTCCAGCCGATATTGACGGCAAAGCAAGATCATAAATCTATACGACATCATGAGAATGCATCTGATCATCAGTACTACCAGCGACCAATGCTCGTGGTCTATCACTTATACTGATCACAGCAGATGAGGCGCACTTGAATGGCTTTCTTTACAAAGAAATCTTCAATCTATTTGACGCTATACATCCCTATGATACGTATGATGGAACTGTGGGGTGTTAGCTCTCAACCAACGGTACCTCATGACATCATTGCAAGGTAGATCAAGTGCGCACAGAGCGGCCCGCAGCTCGCAGCAGGAGAGCCGCAGCCGCGCGGCCCGCGCCGCCTGCCGGAGCCGCACCAGCTGGCCCGGTGGGGCGGGCCGGTACCACCCGTCTCTGTAAGCCGCGGCACGTTTAATGTGGCAGCTGAGGATAGGTCATTTGACATGTCTAAAACGTAGACTTTAAAATCTCAGACATCTGAAGACATTGCTGACCTTAACGTGGCTGTTCATTATCTTAAGTATATTTTTTATAGTGGACAAGAGTAATTTATGGTGCACGGTGCGCCAGGGCTGGAGACTAACTCGCATGTGAAACTGCTGATACAAACAGTACTTGGCTACAACTTGAACGTATTGAAGCAAGAGAAAATATCCTATTTTACTGTCGACTCACACCAGATACTGTCAGCTTCCCTTCTACGTCACCAGCCCATCTGAACAGATTCAAGAAATTATCTCGAAATTAAACTTCCGACAAACCGAAATCAGACCCAAAGTTATGTTACTCTTTGTAGAAGTTTGACACAGACATCACAACAACGTAACTGTTAATTACAATTTCTACCGCTTTGTTTTATATTAGTTTATTTTTATTATATAATACGTATAAGCCAATATAACCAAAAAGTAAAATTCCAATAAGTACTTCATTTTTTCAGTGATTCAATGACAATGAAAAATGAAGTTCGAAAGTTATAGCCACATTGAGGATCAATAAGTGCGACCATAAATATGGATGTTGATGGAAAAAAGTATTAAGGTTAAATGTCAGGTGTTGCTAAGCACCAAAATCCGCGCGATGGCGCTGTTTCCCCGAAAACATGTTTTTATATATTTTACGATAAATAACAAGAAATAAACTCATTTTAAGTTATTTTGCGGGTTTTTGATTGTGTTCTTAGCATATATTAGACATAGTTGAACCTAGTAATACCTACACTTTTGAGTGTAAGTCAATCAAAATCCAATTCCTGTATAATGTAATCGAATAACGCACACATAAGCAGAAAGTAAAACTGAAGTTAGTGTATTGTGAAATTGGCCACATTACCAAGCTTCTAAATGGCGCAGTTGTAACATTGGTAGATTTGCAATCGTGTAACTCGAGTTCGAATCTCAATACTCGTAGTTTTATTTTGCTATAACTTTTAAACATATATATATTGGCTATCTATTGCGCTGAGTAATAATAATAATTAAAAATAATAAATAATAATAATAAATAATAATAATAAATCAATAATTGCTATTATTAGGTAAAAATTTAGCTTAGTGTACGCAACGTACTGCACTAGATTGAAAAGTAAAATAAAAGTCCAGATTACATTCAAAAAGATTTATTTTCAATTATTATAAATCTATACATTTAGCATTTATTTTTTTACTCTTCTCAGTAAGATTTTTGGCAGCACGCACTTTTTATAAAATGATGATTTCTGGACCATCTTCTCAACAAAATCTTCGTCTTTTGGTATTTCTAACACAGTGATTGGTTGCACTGGTGAAATGAAGCACACAAAGTAATATTTCTGCATTTTTGTCACCCTTAGCCTGGCCTTGTACCTGTAATCCAAAGAATATGAATATTTATTTCAAACACATAAGATTTTATGCATTACCATAAGCTAGAACATAGAAAATATTTCGCCACCAAGTCTTTATTTTTACCCAACTACGCAAGGAGGTTTATGTTTGCCGAGTACATATTTCTTTCGTATTACCACTTCTCATTTCTATAGCCGCATAATGTCTTGAGTAGGTATATAACAATTGACAAAACATTATATTACATTATGACATGTTTTTACTTATTATTTATTATATAGAGGTACTGCACTTTTTTGCCAACACCATCAACATTTTCTTTCATCATCATCATCAGCCTGAAGACGTCCACTGATGAACATAGGCCTCCCCCAAAGGGCGCCACTTTGTGCAGCCGCTTGCCTCCTGCATCTATCGGCTCCCCGCGATTCTGACCACTTCGTCGGTCCACCTTGTAGGGCCGACCTAAGCTGCGTCTTCCGGTTCATGGTTGCCACTCAAGAACCTTTCTTCCTCATCGGTTGTCAGTTCTACAAACGATGTGGCCTGCCCACTGCCACTTCAACTTGCTGATTCTCAAAGCTATATTGATTACATTTTCTGTACTAACGTAATATTATCCATTTGTATTCACACTGCATATCCAAATATCCACATCCACATACCTGGTAATAATAATTGTGATTTTCATTCATTTTCAGTCTTCCATCTATGAATATAAGTGGAAAAACGTTTTTTTCCTTGGCAACCTGAAACACTACTGAATTTCTAACCTCTAACTAGGTACCTATGGTAGGCTTAGATTTTTTGCAATGCATCTGCCCGTCTGTAAAAAAAGAAATAAGTAAGTAGGGACGAAGCACTCGGAATCTAGGATAGTCTTTGTACTAAAAAAAATAGTTCTATTTATGTGTTTATGTTCAACACTTACGAAACATCTTCGCCATGGAAACGCTTGAGCTGAGCATGAACCCGTTTTCGGTTACTTTTAGGCCCAGAATATCCGTGAGTTTTATACTCGATTGTGATAAGTTAGGTGTATTCATTTTTCTGTTCAGCAAACTTACAAAATACAAACAGTATACCTAACCTAAAACAGACGACCGACTCTGGATTTTGGGTTGCCAGTGCACAGTGGTCAAAAAGTTTATTGGATCTTGTATTTGCCTTTCCTGATAAAAGTGATACAGCTTGCAAAACACTTTTCTTTGCTGATATGAATGATATTTTCAAAGGAAACGCGTCTACAATAGAAATTATACGTAATCTCTATGAAAATTTCCAATAGTATACAATCAGATAAATAGCGGGGGTATAACGGTGTAATTATCATAAGTAACTCAAAATGTACACTTGGAAAGTTCTGGCAGCACTGAGTTGAATACCTCACAGTTTGAATTATTTTGTTATTACGATTTTGTGTTACACGGACACGGATCGGCAACGTCGCGCGCTGCGACATAGCGCTGCTCTGCTCTCGCAAAGTAATGTGTACTTGCTTACACCATGCACAAACTGACAACGTCGCACGCACAATGCACCACTACAAATGTAAAATTTGTCGAATTGACTAGGCTAAAATAATATACTTCCTAGCTATTATACAATAATGTTATTGATTTTGCGGCTACACAAGCCTAAATAAGGGCTATGTTAAGTTATGGCGACTTTTAAATCACACCAGGAACTGAATCTAAGTCAAGCAAAGTTTGTATGGAAAACGTTTAACCTTAAGAAGAGAACCGATATAAGGTAGAAAATGATATTATATGTGTAGGAATTATGAGTGGTTTGGAACGTATTGTGAGGAAAAAGGACGGGTGACTAGAAGGATGAATGAATGCTTGAAGAATGAAAGAGATAGAAAAAAGAGAATGGAGGTCGATTGAATGACGTCCAGGCGTGTAGGACGAAGTATTGTTTTAAAGTCGTTATAAAATAATAAATCAAAGTTTTGCTGCGAAATCAGTGTTTGTATTCCCGGCCTCACGCAGAAGAATCCCATATATGTATTTTATATATTTTCCCACGGAATAACATGTTGAAATGTTTACAGGAGAAGTTGAGTGAAAGCAAAAAACAGGCTGCCCTAACCCATGTAGCGATGTAAGAGACTGCAGCAGCTTTCTTCTCGGTACAGTAAAATCTCCTGCTATCACCAAGGCGCCTTTCTTAAATTTTGTTCACTTAGTTTTTAATGATTTGTGTGTTTCAATAAAGAGTTTATCTATCTATCTATCTACAAGTCCTTGAGTGCGAGCAAGAGAACACATGATCACAATCTCCACCAGACTTACGTGATAAGGCCCCAGGTCCTGATTTTCGTACGCCTGCCTATATGTATGTATCTTTTCAATTAAAATTAGTAATCTGCAGACACAAAGCATCACTTACCCTCGGTGGGCAGCTGGCGTTGCAAGCAGCAGCAGAGCGCTCGGCGGCGCGAGTGCTCCGTGCGGGGGCGCCACCAGCGACACGCTCCACGCGGCCCACTGCCCCGGGGCTATAGGCGCGGTGCCGGGGGACACCTGGGACATTTATTATGGACGGCCTCATGTGGCTAAAGTATTAATGTAGCCGTGTGGTGTAAGAATAGAACCACGCCGTAAGAGCTGGCTATAGATAAATATAAATAAATAAATAAATAAATAAATAAATAAATAAATAAATAAATAAATAAATAAATAAATAAATAAATAAATAAATAAATAAATAAATAAATAAATAAATAAATAAATAAATAAATAAATAAATAAATAAATAAATAAATAAATAAATAAATAAATAAATAAATAAATAAATAAATAAATAAATAAATAAATAAATAAATAAATAAATAAATAAATAAATAAATAAATAAATAAATAAATAAATAAATAAATAAATAAATAAATAAATAAATAAATAAATAAATAAATAAATAAATAAATAAATAAATAAATAAATAAATAAATAAATAAATAAATAAATAAATAAATAAATAAATAAATAAATAAATAAATAAATAAATAAATAAATAAATAAATAAATAAATAAATAAATAAATAAATAAATAAATAAATAAATAAATAAATAAATAAATAAATAAATAAATAAATAAATAAATAAATAAATAAATAAATAAATAAATAAATAAATAAATAAATAAATAAATAAATAAATAAATAAATAAATAAATAAATAAATAAATAAATAAATAAATAAATAAATAAATAAATAAATAAATAAATAAATAAATAAATAAATAAATAAATAAATAAATAAATAAATAAATAAATAAATAAATAAATAAATAAATAAATAAATAAATAAATAAATAAATAAATAAATAAATAAATAAATAAATAAATAAATAAATAAATAAATAAATAAATAAATAAATAAATAAATAAATAAATAAATAAATAAATAAATAAATAAATAAATAAATAAATAAATAAATAAATAAATAAATAAATAAATAAATAAATAAATAAATAAATAAATAAATAAATAAATAAATAAATAAATAAATAAATAAATAAATAAATAAATAAATAAATAAATAAATAAATAAATAAATAAATAAATAAATAAATAAATAAATAAATAAATAAATAAATAAATAAATAAATAAATAAATAAATAAATAAATAAATAAATAAACATAGGAATATCCAAGGAATGGGCAGCGGCATTCTCCTAACGCGGGAGGCCTATGTTCAGTAGTGGACATAAAAACGGTGGATAATTATGTCTGCGGGGTGATCATGTAACTTTTTAGCAATGCAACAAAAGAAATTTCAGTCCAAATTTGAAAATTTCCATAGTAACTCTGTACATAAGCTGCGTACTGCAACTGTCAAATCCATACACTTTTGTGTTTCTATCGGTTGCCAACAAGTTACATGATCGCCTAGCTGGACCAACCAAAGAGGTATATGTACTACGTACTAGAGAAGCTATTCAAAGCACAAATAGTTGTCATTTTTTGTATAATTAAACTAAAATCCGCTACAGCGCTTTATGAGATTAAATCGTCTAGCCAACGATCACAACACGCAGCGCTAGTGCCATGGCACATTCGGATCATAATTTTTACTGCTATTCACTGCTGCACGTGCAGTCGCTTTGAGAGCTGAGCATCGTATGAGCGAGAAGATGCTCATTGGCATATTTTCAGTGGTTGACAATGCAAGTTAGAGATGTCCTGTCTGGTGTGTACATAGAAGTCTTTGGGACCAACCCTTACCGCGTCACCAGGCGGGTAACCGGGGCATGCACGGCTCGTAGGACACCATCTTCATCATGTTACATCATCAGGTCAATCGCTCCTGACACGAGTTCCCCCTCACAAGGAGTATAATAGACCGTATTATACCACGCGAGTCAAGTGCGAGTTGGTGGTAAAGCCGAAGTCAAATAATTTATTACAAATTTTATTTTAAAACCTGTCCTCAATTTTTTTTAACTCTTGATCTGAAACATACTGGTTTCCTCACGATGTTTTTCTTCACTGTTTACAGAAGTATATTATGTACAGACAAATGTTTGTATTAAAGGTTAGTATTATAGATAATCTCGTAAATATATACAAATGTAGTATGATAATACAATTTTCCTAAAGTCTTATTGTAATTTTATAGTAAGGGCTCCTATTTTATTCTACTTTGAATAGCAAATATATAAGATCAAAGAGAATGTTTAGCTAGTTTAGTAGATACCTATTCAAAGTTATTGGCTAATCTAAAAATACAGCTGCGGCGGTAATCTTACATCTGGTAGATATTCATAGTCTGATTATGTCAATGGCAGTAATTATTATTATTCAAATGATCCTGAAATAGTAGAAACAAAAACTCACTACGAAGCATCGAATATTATGGTATTTTAATTTTAATATACTTCTGATGAGTAAACGTCAAGGGAATACAACTAATGATCTGCGAGGCCGGGTGAAATAGTGCTTCGTGTCAGGAAGAAATGAAGAGTGTCTGATCTTGTGATTAACGTATAAAAATCACGCAAAACTCGAGTGTATAATATGGTTTGTAGGCGTGGGAGAGACGCGTTTTCATGCGGTGTTCACACCGCGACAGTAGAACACACGTGTTAACGTTGACATTGGATACAATTTAAATAAATAGTGAGTATAAATAGCACTAGAGTCAGGTGAGCCAGTAACCTTGTAGTGGGAGTGATCCTGGAGACCGTAGTCCGCGTCGAGACACAGCTCCACGCCGGTGTCCATCTGCTCGAGCGAGGACGCCTCGCTGGCGAACCCGGCGATGCTGACAGCTAGGGGGTGATAATATTTATAGAGACACAAAAAAGCTACAAACGTCTTGAAAGTACCTGTAAATACCCGTATAAAAACGGGTATTTACAGGTGTACCAATAAATTGTGTGGAAAGGTCACGTGATGCTTCACTAGGATTTTGTTTGCCCACTGCCATACGTCTTATTATCGACACAGCAAGCGATACGTAGTAAATATACGCGCGGTGCGGTGAATATAACTAGTTATTAAGGTACAGTCATTCAAAGCCTTATACTTACCTTTTTTAATGTAAATGAATGACGCGACGAGATAGTCGTCTTCCACGTGTCGTCCTAACATCACAGCTTTTAACATTAATTTTTAGGTGAAAAATACCCTATTGTTTTTAATAGAGATATATTCGATTTCATCTCACATTCTGAAGTGCAGGGACAGGTCGGTGGCGGCACGTCGTACAACCGCAGGTACAGCCGGAATGGGAGCGCGTCTTGACCGTGCTCTGGGAAACATCAACAACACTAAGTAGATCCTCGGCCTCGGGCCGCCTTACGACTTTATTGTATTACAAGTAAATAGGATTTTACCTTTGACTAGGAGAAAGGCAAGCAAGTTACTCAATATCACAGTGAAACAATAAACAGCAAAATAATACAAGATTATCAAGTTACATTAGGTACAGTGTATTATTACATATTTCTGATGAACTTCAGCAAGGTTTTGCCCGAGTCAACCGAGTTATTTAAACACAAAGACCTTTTTAATATTCCACAAGGTAACGTTTCTCTACAAATTGTTATGTTAAGTAACAACTTGGCCGAAAGAATCTATGCTACGGAGGAAACTAGCTCTCCATAGAGGCTTGGCAATTGGCATACATGAATAGAGTCCCTGTCGTCATTAATTCAATGAACTCGAAAGAAACAGCTGTAACGTATCTTTCACTTTAAATTTATTCAAGGAAAAGTCTATTTTTGTATCCGTCAAAATAAATTAGCTACTCAAAACAAAAGATAAGCTAAATTTTATTCCCACTCCCACTAGGCCCTCGGGCAGCTTTTGTTCCGCGCCAGTATCGACTAGGCGTTACATATTGCACGACGGGAGATAATATTTAGCTAAATATAACACTAAACTGCCTAATAATTAGTGGCCATTTTTTACTGTAAACGTCACGCGCTAGAAACAAATACAAAAATTATCACGATTCTCGTAAATGAGATGTATACATACAGTTCCGAATGATTTGTAATTACTAAGAAATAACATAGAGATCCCGTCTGCACCAACACTGTCAATTCTTTGTCTCACGAAGATTGAAAGACGAGCTTTGAATGCGCTAATGATGTTAATATTTTGGCAAGGTTTTGGTAGCGGCTTCTTAAATAAAGTTTATATTATGGTACCTACCGCATGATTTTTTTTAATTTTAGCTTCAATATTTATTCAGCATATTTTTTTTTGCATAATTTTTTTTTCTTGCGGAATAAAATATCAGGAGAATTGTTTATTAACAACATGATTTATTTTTTATTTGTTTCTACGGTCGATAATGAAAATGATTAAAAAGCTTCGAGCTCACTGTTTGTTCAGTAAATATTTCAAACGTTTGATGAGCCGAGCTTTGTAAAGTTCACTACAGTATTTACAGTATGTTACCTACATTATTTGGTATAAATACTATTGACAGAAGATACTGTACAATTTGTTTACAGTGAAGCCTTTAACTAACACGGCTGCCTCTGAGGATGTTATTTAAAAATACGACGTGATACATCGAGTTGTCGTGGATATGTGCTTGTGCGTTTCTGATTTGTTCAGTATTGGATAATTAGAATTCATTGGTGATGAACAGGGGTTTTTTTGGGTATGTTATGAACAGAGATTTTTTTAGCATAAATATTTACCAATTATTGTTTAATCATACCAGTTTTTGGACATACTGTACATAGTGCACGTAGCGTACGTCGTGTAGTGCGTGCGTTTGTGCACTGCACGTGTTGCGAGTGGGTACTAGGTACGTTTAAAACTGGAGAAATGAATGAAGTTTTCATTGCGTTGACCACTAGTTTTTGAGCATGGCTTGGTGATTTAGTTTGATAGTTTATTTTAAAGCCAAGAGTGATCGTCAGTACTTTGCGTGAAAAGTTCATATTACGTCCCATCTCTCTCAGCCGGCGCGAGGCGTTTATCCCCAGATTTTCTGGTAATTTGATCCGATAGGTTGTCTCTACTCTGTCTTAAATGTGTGAGTACTGTGTGCTAGTGTGCGTGCGAGTCGTTTGAGGCGTTCAGCGGGATAATGTTGGAAAGCCAGGCTTCACGACGATAATGTAATGTGAAAATGGAAACCCATTTTTGAAGTAAATTATAATAATGATAAAATTATTTAGGTATATTTGTATATATATTTTAGATTTTTTATACGATAAGGTAGCGTTTGGAGGATAATATAAAGCAGTGGCACAGAGTTCTACATTTTACTGAAATTTTGTCGGACTGTCAAAAACAAATTAGTTCGCCGTAAAAGTCCATTCCAAAGTAGGCTTACTTTTGGAACATGCAAAAACAATAACTTGATTTTTTCATAAGATTCCTCGATAAGCTCACAGTTGTGTTATTACACAAACAAGAACATACCAACTTATCCCAATAAAACCCTACTAAATCGATGAGATAGCTGAAAATCGCCCAGAAAGCTCCAGCCATTTCTATACTCTAAGCTCACTCCACTCCCGTTTCAGGGCATTTGGAAGACTATAACAATACGTAAAGCTGTCCACCCAGTGCCGGCAGCTATCAGGCTGAATACAAACGAGCGGGATCCCACCGCCCGGGCCCGCGTCGCGCCGCACCGACTGCCGACTGACTGCTAACGACACTGTCACTGTCACCGGTACCTATGTAAATAACCGAATAGACACCGTTAGGGACCGCTTCAGCTTCTAACAAGCCCTAATTCTCTGCGTAATCGTAACCCAATGAATATCATTATGCTGTCGTCAGCCTATTGAGTTCGTCGGCTTTCTTTCCGAAAGAATAGATAATAATTTTCATTTTTTACAACGCCGGCTGTCCCGCTAGTGTCGTAATAAAATCTGCTCTGTGGTATTAGAAACGCCGTAATCGTACAATTTATACGGCGATGTTCATACTCCTACTCGTTGTTACAGTGACAAGATTAGTGTGCTCTACTATATTACCCTACTCGATGTATTCTGCCTTATTATATGAAAAACTACTTAATAATAACATTTTCGCAAATAGTTTCTGGCAGCACACAAAACATATCTAACTAAATTTGAGCACGGCAATACGTGTTGATCGATGTATATGAAGCATCTTTATTATAATGACTGTTAATTTGACTATTTCATCTATTTCAGCTGGGTTAGCACGGACGGTAGACAAAATGGTCTTTCCCCGTTTTACGTCACTTTCTTCATACTTGCTTGGAGTAAAACCGGGGAAAGACAGTTTTGTGTACCGGCCGTGCTAACCCTACTGCCAACATTATTTATCTCGCACACTGTAGCTGTGGCTAGTTCTCCACGGTTTTTATTTATTGAACGTTTTCTTCAAATCTGGATCGTGCTCACTTCCATACCAGCGAGGGCTAATAGTCACCTTAAATATATGAGTCCAGTGGCTGACTTGAAAATAGCACGCTCGGACAAGATAATATAGGTGGTAAATATTATAGTTTTGGTTATGAACTTCTTCCGTACAAAGAAGACCAAAGAAAAATACTTATTTATATGGAAAATAAGAAAAAAAGTATTTATTTTAGATTAAAAGAAAAAAAAAGATTTCTGTAGAAACTTCTCAAAATTGGTCTGCTCCGGTTTGATCCCCTGAAACAATCTTTGCGTACAGACGCGTGGTTTATAATGTAATGTACTGCGTAGTCACGGGAAACTTGATGGGATAATTCAATGGTTATGTACCATCACCCACTACTATTCAGATATGCAATACGTTATGACTCGAGACATGTTTGTCCCAAACTAAAGTGGTGTAATCCTCAATGAACCGTGGCCTCTCCCGGGTCACCGCTCCGCTCGGCTGGTGGCACATCCCACTTTATTGCGTGTAGAGCTGTTGGTGCTGGACTTTTATGATATTGAATTTTTCACGTTTCATTTCTTTTTTCTTTTCGCGGATGAATAGCCTTTGCTTAAGCTTTAACCTAAACTGCGAATATAATATTATCAGTGTTCGATAGCAAACAAGCAAATGACACACCTAATGGCACAGAATAGATATATAGTACTACGGTAATGGGAAGGCCCTGTCATAACACGTTTTTTGACGGTCTTTAATTTATAGCGCTCTGTTTAACTTTGAAAATTGCAGATCATATATTTCATATCAAACTAGGTCTGCGCATGAAAATGTGTTGACTTTGCGAGCTTTTTGTGGATTACGTAAAACATGGATATTAAATAAATATTTTATCGCTGATTTCTTTAGAAAGAAAGAAAGAAAGAAAATGAGTTTATTGAGCACATCAATTACATTTAAAATGGTAACAGTATAAAATTAACAAAAAGGTAAACAAATGTTATCGATATGCACAAAAGGAGCAAGTTCAGCATAATGCTGTGAAAACAAGCTTCACAGCGCTGGATGCGCTTTACAACATCAGTCAGCCTATTTATATAATCACTTTAGCTTATGGACATCTGCATCACTGGGAGCTCTGATGGTGCGTTGGCGAACCTTAAGGACTGTATTGACACCTCATTTTGAACCACTCCATGACCTTCATGTTATATATATATCATGAGAAATAGAAGAGATTTTTTTAATTCAGAAAACACCTCATTTAGTCGTAGATAAAAGCAAGTAACACGTAAAAATCGTAGGCAAAAGGGCTCGTACTATTCATGTTCTTGATGTAAACGTAGCCCCGCGTCACTTTCTCGGAGGCCCGGGCCACTATCCCGCCGCTGTGGTGCCTCGGCGACGTGTCTACTTAACTTCCTCGTCCATAAACATAATATTACACACACTTTCTACCATTAAAACTCTACTAAAGTGATACACGCCACGAAATGAATGTTCCAAATTACAGTACAATATTGCCATTCTCAAGAACTAGAAAAGGCTTTTACTCCAGACAGGGCAGTACCGACGTAGCCACGAAATTGCGTTCGAGAGTGTCCGAGATGTCAATCTTTATTTATGTACATCTTTATATTCAGGCCGGTGCTGAAGCGATCCGAGGGCGGGGTCGCGGCGGGCTGAGGTAAGCGGTCCCTTTTTGATTGTTTCTTGTGTGCTAGGTTTGTTTGTCTACCTGGACTACAGAATTTTAAAGCTGCTGAAGCACTAATAATTTGACTAAAGTTGAGACCAGACTACAATTTATCACAACGTGTGGTTCACTAGTGGGAGTCGACATGTTTGCATTTCCGTGTGACAAAACCCAAAGAACTTTACAAATTAGGAACCCCACAGTTTGGTTTGTCTCACGGCTTATATTTGCGTAGGCCTCCATCAGGAGCCCTAAGTACACGTAAGCAAATACATTGCGGCAACCAAAGGACAAGAACTGGGTACAGAATTAAATTAACTTTCCGCAACCAAAGTAACCGCGACATAACATTTCACAGATTAAATTACTTTATTTTCTCGTTAACCTCCGCTGGAGCTTCTCTGGTTTGTTTATCGTAATATGAGATTTACATTTGATTAAAAGGAGTGATTCCGTCGGAGAACAAAGAAATTTTAATTAAGCGCCGGTGAAGGCTCTTTACGTTTTTCGTTCTTATTTTATGAAAATTTATTGAGTATTGAGTGTCGCGTGACGTCATACTTACAGTCTATCTCCTGTCGTGAATATAATGGCGATGACCTTTTTAATTTTAAACTAACACAAATCAACAACTCTGTAGGTAGGTATATATATTTTGTATTTTCTTTAAAATATTACGCGTGTCTTGTTGGATTAACTTAATCGCCGGAAATTTTCAAAAAACTCAGTATAATAAAATCTGCCAAAAAGAGGACAAAAATACGTCGCCAGTTAAAGGAAATCCAATTGACAGCTGTTCCATTGGATTTGCGTCAAACGGTACCAACCCGCGCGCCGCACGGTGCGATGCCTACATCCGTTCTATTTTACTTTATACGGATTTTCTTTTATTTGATAAATACATAAATCTGGAAATGATGAATCCTTTTTTAACTAAAAGAGATCTATAGCATTATGGTTCTTGAGGATGTAGGACGACCGCTGAAATTTCCATTTGTACAAAAAAATATTAACAAAGACTACTAAGTAAGAGTTAAGTTAAAACTGTAATTTTATTAGGCAAGCATGCTCCATCATGGAGCGCGTCGTCGCTTACCATGAGGATCGTGACCGTGGTCAAATGATAACTTATCCTTGATAAAAAAAATGGGCGTGAATATTACAGATCGTTGTACATTCTATACTTGGCCGGCTCTTACGGGTCGGCTAAGGGTAGCCGGCTAAGAGAATATCCAGGGAATGGAAAGCAGCATTCTTCTCGGTCTGCATTGTAATCTACTGCGATCACCAAGACGCCTGCCTGGTATGGTGATTATGGCAAACCCCCTGAACAGTGTGCAACATAAACGTAGATTACGCACCATGCTCAGTGACCGTGACGGTGGAGACGGCGAGCTCCGCGCGCGACACGTTCTTGACTCGCAGCGTGCGCACCGGGTCCGACGCAGACATCCAACTGTCAACACGTACATATTATTATAATCACTTCATTATTTTTCCAACGATTGGTCTGCATTTTTTTTGAGGACTGTGTCATCTGATGGTAGACAAACGCTTTGCCAATAACTACAAAAAAGATAAGTCTTTATTGTCTCACCAATGAATATAATTATAATAGCTATCAAAATGAATCAAAATTCTTTATTTTCGGACCAATAAATCCATGTGTTTGTTATCTAATTATAATAATTAATTGACAATAACAAACACACAAGACAAGAATACATATACACAATATACCCACCAACATGGTACCCTCTACGCATACACCTGCCTGCCTCTATCCACAAGTGTAAACACAAAGTGCCGCATGGTTGGCGAGTTGTACCGCTCAGCTACCGTATTCAAAATGCTATAGGTATACTACCTCGCACTCGCCCCAGAAGAGATGCCGTCTTTTCACAAATGATGGCATGGAATCCGTCAGTATGAGTCTGGGAAAACATCTCTGAGGCGCTACAGTACCGAGGCAGACCCAACAGCATTCTGAACGCATTATCATATTGGACTCGCAGCAACGATCTCTGAGTGTAGTACCTATGCAGGTCTAAAAACTCTTACGTACTAGTGTAGATAGAGTAGTGAAGATGGTTCAAAAAAATAACATTCCAAGATGAACGCTGCCGCGCTGCAAGCTGCAACAACATATTATTTCGGCACAAAGTCCCAACTAGCTGTAATAAATACCCTAAATAGCTCAGTGGCATCTCCGGAATCCCCAGTCCGGCATCATCCGGTTCCGGACTTCCCGGACTCCGGAATGTCAAAGCGGCTCCTTTGAAGGGATATCTAACGGTGGCCACTCTCCGTGTAATATTCTCTCGCCACCGAGACGGCAAATTGTGTTGTGAAAGTTAGCAATCAAATCCGGTCGTATTCACTAACTTTACAGATTTAGGTGAAACCAGGTTTAGTTTCAAATGTAGATACAGGTATAGTGTGGTGTGTATTATAGTCATAGTTAATGATTCCAGTTGCTCAAATATTAGTAGTTCCCAATATAGATGTAAATAGAAGACAAAAAACAATGTCTTGTCATTTGTCTCCTAAAGGGTTCGATTAAATTAAGTGAACCGCACACAATTTACCATGTGAAAGAAATAGTAGATCCTATTAAATGAAAAAAAAAACACTCTTGTAAGAAAAGTATCACCAAAGAGACTGATTTACAATCGAAAGTGTTTTCCGACTCTCCGGACTTGGTGCTCCTCGAGCTGTGGTTGTAATTAGGGAAGGTACCTACTCATAAATGTTTGTTATTCAATCAATAATTGTACAATACAGTGTCAACTAATCCTATCTATAATCTTATGTTTTCAAACAAAATGCAGTTCCATTTATCTCGTATATATTACGTATACATGATTAAATGAATACCGAAGTCATTTCCAAATACGAAGTGTAAAATATTTTATTTTTGTATAAAACCAGAACGTAGTGACGACATGCATTCAAAAGGCTTCTCCTCGCGCGATGCTCCATAATTGGAACGGACATTTTAATGGAACGTGTAATCGAAATAAATCTCATGCATTTTGAATAAGAATTTATAAAAAAAAAAATATGGCTCCGTGCGCACAATTACTTGTACAAACACGTAGTGGATAAATAATTATTTGACTGAACTCCAATAAAGCGTAAAAACTGGAACAGGATAAATATTTGTTAGCGGAAATATGTGCTAATATTTACTCAGTGTCTATCGATCCCCGTGATAGTAGCAGCAGACAAACTGGTAGTACCACGGAAAATAAATTTATCCGTGATACTAGGCTACAAGCTCACAGGTAGATATCATTTTGTAGACCATTTAGATATCGTAGTGTTAGATTATTTATGAAAAGGTAATCTTAGAAAACCACAGATAGATATACGTTTAGGTACTTGTCTAGGTGTCGAAGTATGTAAGAGGCTCTGGCGCAGTTATAATTAAATCACACATCAGCTTCAACTTTAATCACGCTTCTGTTCCATGCCATAGCAATAATGAAAGGCTCAGCGAAACCCTTGCTGTTGCTGCGACAAATCTATTATACAGAGACGGAACGAGCCCCGCGCGTTAGTCCTGTGGTAGAATGAACCTGGTGGAATTAATTTGTGAAGCTGCTCTTGTGCGCATTCCCCGTAATGTAACAAGTAGAAAATTTGCTTATATTCCAAGATTCGTCTGTGTTTAAGGTTCTCAAGTTTTGGAAGAATAATGTGTAAAGATGTGGGAATAATCTAAGTATGTTGTTACCAAAAATATACATAGAAGCATGATTCATAAACATTAATCAAAGTACAGAAACACACCGAATGAACCAGCCTCGCGGCCGCTCCGTCACCCACCTACTGTAATATAACATTTAACTCTCTCAGTATTTACTCGTACTTAATGGATTAATCAACATTTATTATTTCCATTAATCAAATGTTTGCGCTTTGCCGATATAAGGCGGACACAGTGAATAAGGTATAATAATTTCATTTTAAAAGTTTGGATTAAACGATTCAATCACCTTATTTTCATACTTGTGAGTTTTAGGTTCGCTACTTTTTCGTCCAGAAAACCACAAAGCTTAAAATCCAGTGTGTGTTGCCAGTGACGTGGCACTGCAGCCATAGAATAACTCTCTGACACATAATATTATGTTGTTTACTGATAAGACGGCGTTCCGTAAAGGTGTCTCCAAAACCCACGGCATCAATAACATCACTGCTCACAGTTGGAACTTATCCTATGATATCGAGAGTATAGCTGTTATAAAACATAAGTGTAACAAAGGCCTATAAGTATATAGGTCATGACATGGGATCATGCGGATCAAAATCGTTCTATCTCATCAAAATATACCATCTAATACAGCGATAGCCGGAGCGGATTTCTGCCGATTTGACTCTATGACATTACTGCGTGACATTTTTCCAAATGGTTCGCATTTGCGTTTCCTTTACAAAAGAAAGTTCCTGAAAGCATTGTCATGTTATGATTATGTGTGGATATTATTGTATAAGCTGGCTGGGTGCTGCGAGCGGTTCGAGAGATAATGGCGTATAATTTAACCGTACTGTGTCGGAGACAGCGACCTCATCGTTCCCAATGAGCAATACAAGTGTACTAATGAGTGTTGACGGGCCATTTTGTATTGGTCCTCATGGCGTAGCTTGATTAGTAAATTTTGAAATAATGATGAAACCAAGCCATATTGTTGCGGTTATTCTAAGTATTACTTAAATAATGCTAGAAGTGTTAACAATTGAACGTGCGTTGCAGTTTCAGAGGGCTGAATATGCGGTAGGTGCCGGTTTTTTAATGATTTATAGTTTGAATAACCTTCACCACACAAAAAAGCAAGGTAAATACAACACCTATTAAATGACTAAAATAGCTTGTGTATCAATATTTATAAAACCGAGCCATGTGAGCATAAATAGGAGCATCATTTAAGGTATTGTTGACAAAAACATCGCTATAGCTTATTTCAAGTTTCCGATCCCAAGATCAGCGTCGTGTAAACACGTCGGTAGATTACCAACTGTAGTTCAGTAAAATTTCTCAATTCTCATTCGGTATTAAATTCCCATTTGTGCGGCAGATGGGTCTCCGGGAAATACCGGTCGACTGTTGACTGAGCGACGCTCGCTCTAGGCTGGTGCACGGGGGCATCGGTCGGTCTCAACTATTTATTGTAGGTACCAATAATCAAATGACCGATTCCACATTTTTTTTTTCATTCTCTCTCCACATTTCAGTAAACATTATTTCCTCCGTAAAATAGCACGTAAGCTTAGTCTAGCAAGTTAGTCCGCTAGCCGGGACGGGAGACGGGAGACGTGACCGGCGTGGGGACGACACCATTACTGATCTGTAATTAATTAAGAGCGATTTAGGAACCATGTCACAGGATAGTTAGCAGTCTCCAGGCACGCTGCCAGCGTTCAGAAAATAATCTTATACGTGAACATTAGAACCTGCACGGTCAGCTTGGTCATTTAGGGGTGTGCTAGCGTTTCTTCACACGATAATTAGACTATTACGCTACTTTGATTACACTAAGATACAACTCTCCGGCCAATATTCCTCGCAAAATCTTCGAATTTTACTTTGACTGCTTACTTTAACTGTGTAATCGTCATAATCCAATACTTTCTCACTAGGACACGGGCTTTCTCTCACGCGGAGAGAGTGTACGCCACAATCCCCACACTATGGCCAAGTGCGGGTTGTTTGTTGACACAAATTCTCAAGTTCTCAAGTTTTGTGATTCTTAGGCTACGCTACGTCTTCCGGTTCATGGTTGCACTCGAGAACCTTTCTTCCCCATCGGTTGCCAGGTCTACGAGCGATGTGGCCTGCCCATTGCCATTTCAACTTGCTAACTCTTAAAAGCTATATCGGCGACTTTAATTCTCTTACGGATCTCCTCATTTCGCATCTTATCTCGCAAGAGAACTCCCAGCATAGAGTGACAAAGTGACTTGTGAGTGAGTGACTGTGTGATGAGTGGTTGTAGGGACTGTAATGTTCGTGAATTAGAAACCGGTTCGCAACAAGTAAGGCTGCCGGAATACATTGATTAGCTCTATAGTGCTTGGCAACAATGGTGGTAGCCTACCAACAAAGCTATGTTTTCATCACAATCTTTTATTTCATCAAAAGCTCATTGCAGGATTACAATTCATCGATCGAACGTTAGGGCACTACTGAGATGATCGTTCATAAATACATTAGTGAATGGTAGAAGTTATTGTTTAATCACGGGCCCGCCCGCGCTCGCCGTGCCATGATTGATATGCGGTGCACCAGGGCGGTCCTACGTTAAGAAATTTTTCGAAGCTGTGCAAACGTATAAATTCCCAAACGTTCGAACAAATCGACGTCGCTCCATGTGGCGGGCGCAGGACCCGCAGTTCATACATCTGTCGGATTTGGAATTTCTGTTAACAATTTTGTTGATTTTCCCTTCTCAAACAATCCATTGAGCCGATCCAATAGATCATGTAATAAGCATATTTATTTTCAGAAGATCTTATTATGAGGAAAAAGTGTTGTGATTATAAACAAACTGTTTAGCAAATTTGAGCAAAAAACACCTTGCGGTAATAATGAATGACCAATATCCTATAAGTTAGACACTTATATCACTTTACACAAGATGAAGAGCTCGAGCAAGTTATAATTGTGACTCGTGACGGACAGAAATGATGATTAATGACGGAAAGTTTGAATTAGATATCAAATAAAATTGATTGCGGTTGGAAAGTTTAAGTTATTAATGATTAGCGAAATAATATTATTTCATTGTTATTTATACAAAATTAAACCATTCTATGAAACTAATTATTTTATAAAACTAAACTACCACAACACTAAAACTATAAGGTTAACAAAACTAATCTAACAAACCACTACCAGTGGGCAAAGTGCCCAAAATGCTGGCAGCATTGCAACATTTAATGGCAATGCTCAACCTTTGGCCCGAGTAGAGGCCAGCATTTTGGTCACGCGTTCTTTGGTCGACCATTACAAAATGAATAACAAAATATTGAATTTAAACCACTACTACTACCTATAAGTATTTTATACAATAAAAAAAAAAATAATAATGTTCAAAATAAAAGTCATGTATTGAAAAATATACACATAGTAATCAAAGAAAGCGATAAGATAAAACGTAAAAGCTGCAAGTGAAATTCTTAGGTGCAGTTTCCGTTTTTGTAGCTGGTTATGAAACAAAGATTAAATATTTATTTTTAATAACTAGTTACGAATCAGTGAAACATAAAACTTTTTTCATAGCTACGAGTATTATAAAAAATATAGTTAGGTAACTGGTCTAAAGGCACACATCTCACCAGAGCGCGGGCGCGGGGTGTCCCGTGTCGGCGCGGCTGATGGCGAACTGTAGCGGCGCGCCCACCGCTTCCACCCACACGTCCAGCACCAGCGGCTCCACCTGCTCCACCTGGGGCAAACAGGGTACCATTGGAGTCTTCATCCCATGTTACGTGACAGTACTGTAGATACATTTATAACAGGTTTACTTGTACAAGACATCTTAACTAGCGCATGTATGTACGTTACACCACCGCACAATACGACGAACAGAAACTCTAGGCCGCTTGGGTCGAGTCTCCATCTGCTCCACCGATCATATTTTATTCCTACTTAGCACCATCTCTCAAAGTTCATGACACTACCATGAAACGGGCATCGGCAGAATTGTGACAACTACCCACAAAATCCATAAAGCAAAAAATCAAGTCAAGTCAAGTCACGATGGTTTATTTACTTTGACTTTGAGGACGCGAGTCCTACAGAACGCTCCACCACCACGCTAGGTTTCAATACGATGTTTGCCATCACCGAAAACTCTCAATCGTTCCACTATTAAAAAAAATAAGCTATCATCGCTTCATAATCAATTGTATACCATGCAAGTATTCCCGGTGACGCTGTAAAGCCCGGTGACGCTGTAAAGGTCGGTAGAGACCAACAGAATTAGCCCGTTCAAAAAAAAAAACCATGCAAGTATTACGTGTACCTATGTTAAACACACAATATTTTTTGTACCAACAAAAATTTTTACTCCTTCCATTTTCGTCGAAATATTTCGTTTGTTTACTTTATTCCCTCTATACGCAAGAGCTGTATGCTCCCTCTTGTATCGCTCACAAAGCATTTTGAAAAAGCAAAAAGAGATTATGCAATATGCGCCGCGTCCACTGTACCGTACCGATACTCAGCTTCTCATATCGGGTATTACTGACAAAACAATTATGAGAGAGAGCGTGTCACGTATTTTTTAACTGAAAAAATATTCGGGACAATTTTTTTGGCAGTTGAGGCATATTATTATTATTGCTGGGGTTTACTTTACTTTCGTCATTTTAAGATGGTTTTTAATACTAGTTGTAGGCTTGCGTTTCACCACATTTCTCTTGATGATAATAAGTGACAATTTTTGGTCAACGATGTTGCGATGTTGATATGTGTGAGTGTGTGTGTGTGCATTGTGTGCCCATAGCAATCCTATTCACTCTCCTTTTGAAAATATCCAGTTTATAGCTATTTATGAAGGCGTTTCATACTTTAACTTAGGTTAAATAACCAAAAAAAAAACAAAAAAATTGAACCATTATAGTAAAATTATTTATAAACTAGCTGACCCACCCCGGCTTCGCACAAGTTAATTAATTTGTCGCCCTATCTAACTCCCTTCCCTCTCGCCTCCCAACCGTTCAAAGTCAAAGTCAATTTTTAGGGTTCCGTAACCAAAGGGTAAAACGGATCCTATTACTAAGGATCCGCTGTCTGTCCGTCTGTCACCAGGCTGTATCTCATGAACCGTGATAGTTAGACACTTGAAATTTTCACAGATGATGTATTTCTGTTGCCGCTATAACAACAATTACTAAAAACAGAATAAAATAAATATTCATACAACAAACGTGATGTTTTTGCTCGTTTTTATAGATGATGGATACGGAACCCTTCGTGCGCGAGTCCGACTCGCACTTGGCCGGTTATTTTATTGCAAATAGGCTATTTTTAGCACTTTTACAAGTCAAGATGATATTAGGTAGTTAAAATATTAAAATTAAATTATTGTACATACTAAGCATAATTATAGGTATCATTACATCACACACATTTATCATTTTTTCTTCTTTTCCTTCCACCTTCGACATCAAGATAATTAGCGGCTTTATCTTTGTTGCCGAATGCATTAGCAAACATCGTAGCGTGTGTGTCAGGTCACGGAGATACCTACTACATACTATTTCTATATGTAAACATCAGAACATAACTATTCAATGTACAGTAGCCCAGCTACAGTTTAATTACAGGTGTGTTCATCAGAAAGAAGTGAAAATTGTAAAAGTTTGAAATGGTGGAGGAAGGCCTTTCTTCATTAATGAAAATGACCTATGATAACTATAAGAAAATTAATATCCTAAACAAACAAACATAAAATTGGTTTTGTTTCCATACTCGGAAAATTGGTAAATATTTTTTACATTTATTTATGCTTAATATTAAAATTATGTTATGTGGAACATGATAAAATGGATGAGAAAGTGAGCTGAGGGCTTGCCTTAGATAAAATAATATTAAAGGTATAATAATTATAATCCATCATTATGGTTTGCAAATACCATGGTATACCGCTAGGTAAATACAAAAACCGCTTTGAAAGTGAAAAGTGAATTATTTAAAACCGTAAACGAAACAATACAGCCTCGCGTCAAAGAGCAAGGGATAATGAAAGGGTTCGCTAAGGGTGAAAAAAAGAGGTATTTATTTACAAAAATACAGTGAAGCCAAGATAATTACTAGCAAATACATTTTACTCAAATAAACTGATGATAGAACAACAACTCTAAGTATAATAACTTATTATAACAGAAATAAAAATTATTAAAGCTACATTACTAGCATGTACTTACTTAAGTAATATGTTTTCATAAAGAGGCTATAATCCTAAGCGAGGATTAAACATTACATTACTACAGAAATAAATCGAAAGCGATGGTGACTGAGCGGTAGCGTGTCCGCTTCACAATCTTACGGCACCGGGTTCGATCCTCGGCCCTGCACCAATGACTTATCTATTAAGTTATGTGCAGTTTGCGTTGTCATCGCTCTGTGCCTCGGAGAGCACGTTACGTCGGCGGTCCCAGTTGTCATAAAAACATCTATGGCAATCGTTACGGGTAGTCAGAAGCCTGATAGAATCTTACACCTGGTCTAACCATCCCTGTTACTGGTCCCTTATGGGTTGCGAGGTCAGATGGCAGTCGCTCGTGTAATTCTGGTAGCTCGCCGCTACAGGTTAGATTGGGAGCCGACCCCAATAACAAATGGGAAGAGGCAAATAGGATGATGATGACAGAAATAAATCGAAAGATCAATCATTCAATGGATTTCTGTAGGAAATTGCATTTCCACGCGGTCACGCCTCAGTCCACTGAATTAATTAAAATATAACAAAAAGAAAACTATAATATAAGATAATCTCGTAAAGCGGATTTTTTACAACAGTTGAATGCCTCACGTTAGTAAACTGTACATCATGAGCCCCGCAGGGAGCAGGTAAACATAAAAACCACACACAAAAACACTTCTAATAATTACGCGAAAGTGCATTATAGCGATTATTATCACAATGTCGACACCTGTCACCACAGACCTATAATATATTTCACTACTCATATACAGGCATAAAATATTTTCGGTACTTGAATATAAAATTATTCCAGCTAGGTGATCACTTGTCTTGATTGCAATCGATAAAAAGACAAACTTGTGTGGATTTTATAGTTTCAGAACGAAGATTATGTACTTAACTTCTATAGGAAAATTCAAGTTAAGAATGAAACTCCTCCTGGTTGCATTGCAATAAAAGCTACATGATCACTCCTCGGATCTGAGGTGCCAGCTATGACGCTTGTGGTCGAGATCGTGATGGTGACCACTATGCAGAAAAGAAAGGAACTTCTCAATGTAGTCAAAACAGCCGCGTCCCAGACTAACATGTATAAAACCTCATAAATATGTAATGAAACAAAAATCAGGGTCAATTCTTATAAGCAATTTAATACGCTCTCTTCTTGATTAGTCCAATTGCGAAAATGTATATACAATACTGTGGAAATTCAGCAAACATTCAGTTTAATTTTGATTAAGATCGTAAATTACATTTACATTATTATCAAAGTTAAATTTACTTCACATTGTGAGATAGAAATTCAATTAACAGAAGTCACGGCGCGTTCTTCAAAGTTCAGGGATTGGAACTATTATCGGCTGAGACTTAACGCCGCTTTGATGGAGCAAAAGTACTTTAGTTCAAAGGGCCCGACACAAAGTGAATGAAACGTTTGACACAGCCGCGGTACATTTTATAGCTGGCAGGCTAGAATCATAGCTCTTAAGGTGGAACGTTCCACCTTAATCAAAAGATGGTTGATGAAAGAGGCCTGGCTTGTGGTCTTTTTCGTGCAACACACGAGCTTGCTTCCTGTTACGGAGCTAAACAAAAGAACGTGCGTTTTGCTTCACAATCCTTCCCTTATACGATGGATAGCTTATACCGAACCGATACAAGAGAACTTCCACCTAACAATTACGCCAAGCTTTACGAGTACGCCACGCTTTAAAAAAAATAAATATAACGCGTAGTAAAGACAGATATTAAACATCATTTTGTCAAATGATCTCTACAAAAACAATCCAACGGTGCAGCACACCACAAAAACAAGCATACCATGCACCAAATTATATTAAAAGTTAAGGCTCACAATATTTCTTCTAAAAAAACGGAAAACAGAATATAGCGCTAAAACGTGCCAAATATTTGCGGCTCCAGTATTATATGATGAGTAATAAATCTTTAGAAGATTTTCACCTTTGTAAGGAAAAGTAAATTAATCTAATTCTAGAGGGCCTTATTTATGAGTGTAGCAGGAGGCGATGGCATCAGGAATATTATCGGATTGTTTGCTCAGCGTCTTTTTACATATCTGTTACTTCTATAAGCGCCCGCAGTGTTACCTGTAATTTATCCGTTATTCCGCGGGAGTGAGGAAGTAACGTAAACAATCCGTGTGCAAAGTGATATCAGAATCACAACAGCCGTTTTGACGTGAAAGCCACAAATGAATTACACAAACTAAAACAACGATGTTTAACTTTATTAAATTTTATTGTAATTTTGATTTAGGACCAATTCGGAGTGCGCTTAAGTATCCTAGTTTGTTTATTTTCCGCTGAGTGTTGACAATTTACTTACAAAGGAACAATCGCTAATTATAGAGGGGCTGCAGCGGGAGTAATAAAGTAAACGATGATGATGGTTGATTATTACCTTTTATTCAAGGTTCTACAGTTAGATTTTCTATAATTAGATCCTAAAACTAATTATAACTGACTATGTACAAGTGACGAGTCTCGACGATCGAGAGCAAGTGCCGGGGGAGGGTGAAGTAAGCCTCGCGGGGCCGAGAGGGGATCGCGGGCGCGGGCGCTGCGCGGACGGTGGCCAGGATCTCAGTCTCACGCTTTCGCTGGTCAGCACTTTTCTATGTGTTAGTGGATGTTCTCTAAGTGTGCGAATCTAGCTGACACGGCGGTGACGACACCTAGACGGCGCGATAAGCGGTGTGTCCGATGTACTTGTCGTTCTACGTAACACGCTTTAAACACGGAGCGCCTAAGTAAATAAAATAAACATATACGTTAGTAGAACATTCGGTGATTTTTCACACAAGTAGGTACCTACTCTAAAGTTACCAGTGATAATTAACACTATACTTTTCACACAACGCTTTATAAATATACAGCCGCAAACTCAGCTTATCTGCGATGCTAGAAGGCAAACCATCACAAAGTATCCTACCTTTTGGAGGTGGAAAGGTGTAGGTAACCGGTTGCTCACCACGTGATCTTCCATGCTGGTTGTCTCCTTGGCAAATGCAAGCTAAACCGTCGAGTGCAAGCTCTAGTGTACCTATGGCTGTGAGTACCTTGACAAGCAGCTGGTCGTGGTAGAGCCCCCAGCAGTCGGCGTACACGGCGACAGTGAGGCGCGCCCGCCCGCGCGCGCTCAGCGTGCCACCGCTCGGCTCGCACGAGAGGCAGACGCCCGGCGAGCGGACGTCGCTCGACCACTGGTCTGTAGCGGGACAAAACAACAACGATGCTCAGTCAAACTCATTAGTATAATATTTTATTGTAAATTCGCAATTTGTGGTACTTTTAAGAGTCAAAACAGTAAAACAGCTGTTGTGTCTTTACCCCAAAGCCGCGCTCCGTTAGTTTAAGGAGCTGGCTGGCTTGGGTAGATGCTGGCGGGGGAAATGCACAATATACCCCAAGCGGGACGTCAGTGCAGGCCTTATCGCAACTTCAAATTAGAATTAAAGGTCAAAACCAGAATACTTAATTCGAGTTACTGTTCCAAGCCTCATTTTTGGCTCAACAAATCAGTATTGCAAACGAGGCAATGCTGCCAGCGTGTCAGCTCCTCTACCTACTAGTAGTGGGCTGGAACATCCTTGCACTGTCTAGGTCAACGCGGCTAGTATATAGTGCAGATGTTTTTTTTTGGTAGCGTAATGTAGCTAGCAGCATTTAGGTACCTAGTATTTGTATTATTGTAATGATTAGTTTAAATTAAGAATAAAGGCAATGCGCATGTAATGTTAACTGTTAAAAAACATAAAATTGCAAAGAAGTTAAATCACCATTTGCTTATTTCCGTCGGCCGAAATACCTAAAGCTATATTATTCATAGACTTTTTAACAAAATAACTTCCCACACACTAAATGTAAATTGCAAAAAGCCTGGGTCCATCGAAAACAAATATTATTTTCAAAACGAGTATTGTGTATTTGTTTGATCAATTGTTTCACAATAAGCCCCGCGTAAGCTTCTATCAATTTATGAAAAGATCTTCGGAACATACGTCTGCAGCCACACGAGCGCTCCCTCCAACAATTGTAATACTACTTATCCTTAGTAAGTAAGTCATGAAATAGAGTTATGGTATCAAATAAATAAAATTAATGAAATTTTATTTCGATCAACGAAGGTAATATTTTATTTATTAATTGCGGTGTTTTCTGTTACTTTATCGAAGTTCTTAACAATAGTTTGCTAGTTATTTTTGTACCAAACATTTAAAATAAATATCACAGTGATCGTAACATCACGTTCGATGTCATCATAACATGATGTGAAGGGTCTGCAATAAAGGTATATATTACCTACACCTGTTACAGTGCAATGTGCCTTTATTACTCAAGCTAACTACTACAATAATAAAAACTAAACTAAACTAAACTAAGCTAAACTTAACTAAACTAGCTACACTACCTACTACAAAGAACACTTATGGACTGTATAATAGCCGCGATGGCCTATAGACAGTCCAAGTGCTCCAGCCCACTACCGGTAGGTAGCGAACCCAACATGCTGGCCGCATTGCCACGTTGCGTTTGCGTTGGGCCAAATAAGTGCCAGCACTTTGGTCACGCGTCGCATCGACCAGACGCTCTGATAAACTTTGGAAAACGCGATGAGCTCCCGGTCCCCACGGACCCAGGGTCTCAATACCAAACGGCTCAGATATGTAACAGCTGAGCAGCTAAAACGGCGCAAATATGATACAGTTGGTTCAGGCAGGTATATATATTGTTTCGCCGTTGTCAGTTTTATAACTTGAGAAACGTGTAATAAGTTAGTCAACAGATATTTTTATACAAAACTATTAGAATCATCTAAGAGTTACACTTGCGTTTTTATATAAAAAAATGTGAATCTTCTACAATAGATAGATAGCTACTCGATTTTAGTATATTCCTGTTGTCCCTTTAACCATGAATGCGCGTCGCATGCAGCCCGCACACAGTATGCGATACAAGGGTCAGCTCCTATTATGTAATATTGATTACCGCATGATTATAATTACAAGTATGTTGCCAGCGACGCACGCTATACATAATATATAACCATGGCATTTATAACTACAGTTACCTACATTTTATGATCTGTGGTTTTGACCCATGAAACGAAACATAAACGTAGTGTACCTATATACGTAGAATGGCAGTGGTCAGACTCATGCGACCCTTAATAATGAAAGCCTTTTGTTTCGCAAACCGCATAACATCATGACACGCGCCATCATGCGTCACGCTATAAATTAAGCGCGCTCGTGGGGAGGATAGAAAAGACAACCATTATCGCGTGACGTATACTTTGTTATATATGACTTCTTGTTGTTACATCCGGTCTGTTTGTAACAGCTATGTTTTAATTATCTTATTTTTCGGGATAACTAGTATCCCGTTGTAAATATCTTATGCTGATTTGAATAGTTAAGAAACATCGAAATCATCTCAGCCGTTTTGGAATGAAAGCGTCAAATCAAACAAACACGCACACAAGTGAAACATTGGCAGCTTGTTACTGGTTATCTGTATTATTGATTGAATTAGCGCCGCTGTGATATCACTGGCACGGACTCTGCGATTGTAAACACACGATCCCTCGCCGCCGGAGGAAAGGCGGCTGCAGCAATAACGCAGGGCTTTCTACTTCAAGAACAATTATTGTTGAATTATGGTCGCTTTCTTTCCCTCCCGTGGTAACTAATGAAAACTGCAACGACTTGACAACGACTGACTTTTATTTTCTTCTACACCACAGAGTAAATACATCGACACACACCACAGACTAAGTGACATCAGTAGTATAGGTACATTAGATTGTTAATAAACATTAAAAACCCTTTCTGAACAAAATAATGTAAACCACAAAAGAAAACAATTAAATTAACAAAAATAATTTAGACCTCTGAGATACCCATACATTTGAGAAATGTATAATGCTTAACAGAACATAGGCTTTTTGTTAATATGTCTGCAGGCATATCAGAAGTTGACACATACTTAAGAGTAACATTGTTGTCCGCCAAACATTCTCGCACAAAATGATGGCGAACATCAATATGTTTTGTTCGCTTGTGATATAATGGATTTGAAGCTAGTTTCAATGAACTTTGGTTATCCCTATACAAACTTATTGGTATGTTGTTATCTAATACATGCATTTCACTCATCAAGTGCTTTAAATAAATAGCTTCTTTACATGCTTCTGATAGGGCCATATACTCGGCTTCGGTACTAGATAGCGCATATCTTTTGTTTTTTGCATTCATAACTAATTACACATCCTGATAAAATAAACTTGAATCCGGTATATGACCTTCTATCCACAGTGCACGATGCCCAATCTGCATCTACATATCCATGTAAATTACAATCATTTTTTATAAAAACAAGACCATAATTCTTAGTTTTCTTTAAATATCTTAACAATCTTTTTGAATGTTTCCAATGAGTTTCTGTAAAACATGTATTATACTGACTAAGGAAACTCACTGAAAAGGAAATATCTGGCCTCGTAAGCACAGATAGATACATTATACATCCAATCAATTGTTGATATAGAAACATTTCACTACATTGGTTTTTTACACCTTTTTCTAGTTTAAGATTTGATTCCATTAGAGTATCTGAAGTTGTACAATTACTCATATTAAACCTATCTAAAATACTGTTTACAAATTGTTCTTGATCAACAGTAACACAGTCTTTTTTAACATTGACATTCATACCAAGACACTGTTTTATTTGACCTAAATCTTTTATTTTAAATTCACCCTCTAATACATTCTTTAAATGTTGGTATGTAGATTTGTGAATCTACATACCAACATTTAAAGAATGTATTAAGGTGTGTAAGGTGTTGCAAAATACAAAAAAAACATCTACAAACAAAGCAACATATACCTTTACATTTTTGTAACATTTTGTGAAAAGACATGGTTCATAATCTGATTTTAAATATCCCAATTTTAACAAACTTTCTTCTACCCTTATGTACCAAGCTCTAGCTGACTGTTTTAAAACATATATTGCTTTCTTTAATTTTAGTACTTTATTTTCACAATTAATAAAATCTGAATTTTCAGGTATTTCTATAAATACACATTCATTGATATGACCGTTTAGGAATGCTGTAGGGATATCTAGGTGATTCATTTTTAGATCTAATTTTACACTTAGTGCAAACAATAGTCTCAATGTAGAGTACCTTAATACAGGAGAAAATGTTTCATTAAAGTCTATTCCTTTTATTTGGCTGAAACCTTTTGCTACAAGTCTGGCTCGATAACGCACTTCACCATCAGTATTTGTATTTCTTTTTAAAAACCCATTTGTTTTTCACCACTGTACCTACACTTGGCCTGTCCACTAACTCCCACGTATCATTATCACTGAAGGATTGCAACTCCTCCTCCATTGCTCTCATCCACTGGACTTTTTCTGGACCGCTTAATGCTTCCTTGAGAGTAATGTCATCCCCTGTCACATCTTCAACACACATGTTGCTATAACCATAGTACTTAGGCTTGCATCAAACACGTTTTTCTGGTTGAACGACAGTATCCTTTCGAGAAATGACCTCCACAACTTCTTTTTCCAGGGACTCATAGAAGTTGTCATCTGAGCCTGAGTCACTTGAACAATCACTTATGACATATGTTTCATCATCATTCTTCTCTGTCTGCTCAGTTTTATCTAGAACTGTCATTTTATTTTCTGGCAATACTGCCTTTTCTTCTTCTACCATCAGTCTATTGTACATCTGTCATTTATTATATTTTCCATGACTATAACATCTCTGGCTATTGTAATCTTTTGATACTGCGGATCATAGAGGCGATACCCTTTGACATTTTCAGAGTATCCAACTAAGTACACCTTTTTTGCCTTCTTGTCCCATTTCTGTCTTTGTTGTTTTGGTATATGAATCATAACTGGATTCCCATATACTCTTAAGTGACTAAGGTTAGGTTTACTGCCCGTGCATACCTTATAAGGGATAGTATTTTTATTGAGGCCTGCTACTGGTGACCTATTTTTTAAATATACTGCAGTATTTACAACTTCTGCCCATAATGGTTTTTCTAACTGAGCATCAAACAGGAGACAGCGAGCTTTTTCTACAATTGACCTTTCGCATAGACCGTTTTGTTCGGGCGTGTACGGGTTTGTTTTCTGATGAACTATGCCATTCTTCTTTAAATAATTTTCCATTTCTGAAGAGGAGAATTCGCCACCATTATCTGACTTTAATGTTTTAATTCTTCTGGACTGCTGATTCTCTACAAAATTTTTAAATTCTTTAAAGTATTTAATTGTTTTATCTTTACTCTTTATAAAATAGACAAAACACGTTCGGCTATAATCATCAACAAATAACAGGTAATATCTAGCCATACCTATTGACTTATTCTCCATCGGCCCACATAGATCAGTGTGGACCAACTCTAGTGCACTATTGGTTTTGCTTGAGCTGAGAGGGAATGGCAATCTAGCCTGCTTGCCCTCATAACATACAACACAATTTGACTTACTGGAGTCACATTTTCCTTGGTATGTTACGCCTTCAACTGCTCCTTGCTTCATTTTTTCTAGGTCATTACCATTTATGTGACCTAATCGTCTATGCCAAGTCGTACATGAAGTCTGTACTGCAGCTGCCAAAAGTTGCGTAGACTTCACAATGTTTAATCTGTACACTTCATTTTCCAGAGTAGCTTCACCAATGCAGTCATTCTGAGAATTGTAAATGTAACATTCATTATTATTAAATGATACTGTGTTACCATTTGCAATCATTCTGCTCACTGACAACAAATTCTTAGTGAGGTTAGGCACGCACAAAACATTGTTTACTTTTATGTCATATGTTTTATTTTTCACACATGTAGTGAGATGCATATCTCCAGAACATAAAACTGGCGCATTTGTTTGGTTTGCCACTATTATTTCCTTAGTTATCGGTTGATAATTGATGTTTGACAACATGTTTTCGTTTAATACAAGGTGAGAACTGGCGCAGGAATCAACGTACCAGTCAATTCTACTAAATTTTCTGGTAAAAAATACTGCACTAAACGCATTTGTCTTCGTTTTTTCATTAGAAGTGCATTGGTTTTTGTAATGACCAATCTTTTTGCATTTGTAACAACGAATCACTTTAGGCGACATTTTGTTGCCACTGCCATTGACATTTGTGACAGACGGTTGTATTCCATTATTGCTATACGATTTCCCGCGTTTTTGAACATTAGCAATAAAAGCGCCCTCCGACTTAACCTCAAACTCTGAGCTCATGTCCATCAACTTCGTTTTTATAGCATCACAACTAATATTCTTTCCTGAATGCTCATGTCATTGCCATGATCATAGGGCTAAACCTTTCAAGAAGTCTGAGTAACTTACATACAGTAGCTTACATTTTAAATAGGGTTGTAATCTAGAAAACTGATAACTAATAATTATAAATATGGGACTGGGCCCATATCCTAATGAAAACTGCAACGACTTGACAACGACTGACTTTTATTTTCTTCTACACCACAGAGTAAGTACATCGACATACACCACAGACTAAGTGACATCAGTAGTATAGGTACATTCGATTGTTAATAAACTAACAGTAACTGATTTAAAGGGAACAGTCTCAACACTGCGAAACATCTCTATTAATGTATCTCTAATGCGGATTGCATTCTAGGGATGCTTCATTAGTTAGACCTCCTTTCTATTATTTGCAAGCTGTGGTGCACGGTTTCACCAACGTAAAAATTAATCTACAATAAGATAATCAACAAATGTTTGATATCTTGATTTAGGGATTTTAGTTTGCCAGCGAGATCGCTAGATCTGAAGGCTCCAGTTTTTTTATGGGATTTTTATAAGAGCTGGTCTGCGTAAGGAAGCCATAGACAATCCAGGCCTAAGACCAACATTTGTCAATTTTGACCAACGTTATGCAAAATGTCATATAAAGAGCCAAATACATCAACTCTGGTGGCAACTACTTATCAGATATCATTTACAAAACATGATAAAATGGAATTCATTTCATCAATTAAATTTAATTGGTTCTCGGAATTATTCTTGAAGGAACGTTCTATTACAATTATTGCGAAAAATAATTATCTCGAATGTGTACAGAGTACCAGACAAGACGAGCCGGCAGTTTAGCAATCAACTACAATTTGCTTTCAGACAAAATAGAATTAGACTAAAATGATGTAATTATTTTAATGGAATTTGGTATGTAACCTAATAATTTATATCAAAGTAACGCAGTAAATAAATCATTTCTTGGCAGATATTTATATTTATTTTCTTTTCAGATACTTACTATGAAGTAGGTACAAAATTAAATTGTTTTTTTTATGAAATAAGGAAATAAAAATTACTAATATTTGTACTTTTTAAATCAAAAAGTGCTCAATTTTTTAGCTCTACGAAAAAACTACTGGCTTATTCCACGATTTTGCACGACACGAGCGAGGTGTACGACAAGAAAAAGCGCATGAATCGAGTTGATAAACAAAATACGATGATAAAAAACCAATATTATTATATATTTATTTCCAGCGTGAGACAGCCCTGAGTAAAGCCAGCAGAGTAAACCGTCGATGCAGTATAGAATGAGACAATGGCGATGGCTGCTAGCTGTCGCCTGCCGCCTCCCGCTCGCGAGTCGATCACTTTACTCGCTGCCCCTACCGAGTACCGGCTGCCGGTAACATTCAAGCCGATACCACGCTCTACTATCTGTATTGAGGTATACAGTTCATTGAAACAATTAAAAACAGTGATGTATGTAAAGTAACTGCAGAAAATTACAGAAGTCTTTCAAGAGACAAGCACCTACTCAAGGTGACGCTCTATAGAGGAGGCCTATGTTCAACAGTTGAACAATTCAGGTTGATGACGATGTCCCAAAATGACCTAGAGTCAAGCCAGAACTGTGACCTTGCTTAGCCTTGGTTGGGTTCCTGACCAATGTACCTATAACATCACTAACCGGAAAACATCCACTGCTGATCACAGGCCTCCTCCATAAAACATCACTTTAGACCCTTATCATAGGGGGGGTTTGCCATAATCACCACACTTGACAGGCAGCTTGGTGATCGCAGAAGATTCAAATGTATCGACCTAATTGTACCTCATACAAAATGATTGGCCCATTACAAATGTTGACAAGGCATAATTAAACAGTTAATCCATCACTGGAGAATAATTCACACAACGTAAAGTCAATAACCTTGTACATACTACTCTGTGGCTCGATATAGCAGTTTACACGCGTTTCATTCGTTACTCGCCAATTTGAGAAGGTACACACCGAAATGGAAAATCTCTTGTTCCATGTACACAGAATACAAGGAAACAGAACGTAAACAACGAAGATTATTATAATACACGTTTACCCTTCCGACACGTCATGTTCATTATCTTACATAATATATGCATGATAATTAATATTATCATACAATGATCAATAATGCCAATCCATATCGAGTGAAGCTGCTTTAAGTGAGCCAGTTATGGCTTAGTTTGTTGGACGACCAAGATAACTAGGAACAACCTTTTCGAGTTTAAAAAACAACTTTTTTTTTACGAAAGACGATATTGCTGATTCTCATTACAAGTCTGCTGTACAAAACTATTAATGATTTTCATGCAAAAAAAAACAGTATGCGTCACAGTACATTCTAGTTAGTTTTTCTCTATAAATCTCCGATGTTTTCTTTCCAGCTAGCCCTAACTTATTAATTAATAGTGTATCCTGAACACTCGCTGCGAAGTCTAGTTCAACGTCATGATAAAGCAAAAAAAAGTTTATTAGTTATGGAAAGTTTTAGTCCGCAAGAGAGAATACATTTTATACTCTCTCTATTAACTACATAAGTGTAACTATCGAAAATTTCTTTAATGTATGAAGGTTGGACCACCTAAATGTATCTTGTTTTATAAAATCGGTTATGATAAATGTTAGAAACGTTATAAGATATATAGTTTTTTAGCTTAAAACAAAAGATATATTATGTTTATGCTCGCACTAATCCGCAAAACCATCATGGCAGGCACGAGCATCAAAGAGTATTTATACACCAGCTATCGGCGGGAGTGGCGGTAACACCCCGTCGTCGCCGCCCAAGACACGTCTTGAGCGATCCGGATGATCCTATAGCAGCCGTTGTGTCGGCTGCGCTAGGATCACCGGATCAGTCTAGCCCTTCTGGCTCAGGTACCGCTTTCGGCACCGGTATAGGATACCAGCGCAACACAATCAGACACCGACCCCGCCGGCGAGGTCGACGTACCCCCCGTAGGTTAGCTAGAACGGTCGCGACTTTCCATAGGGTCCACTCTTCCAGTGGACGTAGCCTTCTCGATCCTCTTATCCCGGCAACGGCCCAAGCCGAGGCTCGCACCCTTGATAATCAAGCATAATATGAATCCGAATATTATATTATTGAGCCATTAAATAGTACGAAAGTGCTTATTATTATTATTCGTCTTGAAATATTCAAACTTTTCTATTTTTTGAATTACAGTACAGTGTATGTGTCCCATTATGACACGTCTCCTTTACACAAAACATACTCGGGGACAGGTCCCAGCCATATCTTTCACATCAATGGTTTCACGCGTCTGTGATCACTCATTACTGGAGTTCACCTTTGAAAGTCCGAATCCAAGCATAAATCAGTTACACTTCACGGATCAATGCCAGGAAGCAGTCACTAGTCAACCCGGTCACAGATAACGTAATACTATACTAGTCGGTCCAGTTAATTCGTGCTTAACCGGTATACCCCGCGGGTGGAATACATTGAGTGGTGTCTCACGAAGATGAATTTATTGTTTAGTTGACGAGGTTTCCTGACCCATCAATTCATGAAGTCATATTATTAAAACTGTGTGTACCCCATGGTCATAATATTATCATAATTTTTTTATAGCTTTGTGGAACAGGAAACCTCATTATTATCTCTCAGATATTATTTCAGCATTTTCCCGATGTTGTCAATAGCACAGAATATAATTATATAGTTACTTCACCATACATTCCCCACCTGACCTGATTCCCCGCCTGACTGGACTCCTGACTGGTTTCTAAAGTTACTCTACTGTTATTACGCATCGTTGTAGATAATTTATTACATGTCACCTGACTAGTTTGATAATACAAACGCAGAAACAACCCTCACCTGTATACAGTTCATATAATTAAACCCCCCCGCGGGGAGTGGAGTAGGGGGGGGGCCCCCTACTCCACTCCCCGCGAAAAATTAACAAGTAGGTATAATTAAACGCGGAGCTCAACTTGTGCACCCTTTTATCTCGCATGAACTACTCGGCCGGATGGGGAACTCCTAAATAAGTAGTTAAGGAGTTTATTTATTGTGTATCGTGACGATGGAAAAGTTACTTTATGCCGTAGTACCTAGCCATGCGAGCGTGCCGTGGTACCTAGCTGGTACACTTTTTGTAATCTCGTACACACATACATACATAACTGAATCACATATTAAGTACATTTATTACATAATTAATTGTACGTAGCTGTTATGTTACCTACAAATGTAAAAAAAAAACAATAATAAACGCATTCAAAAATTAAAGGACAAATAAAGGAAACAGTCGCTACTAATAATAGCGCGATATGTGTTATTCATAGATTATTTCTTCAAACGAAATGCAGCTGGTATATTATTTTATTCGCGAAGTAAACTTCACAAACTAAACTATTAAGTTTTAATTAAAAAACTTAGACAAGCAACAAATTAATCCAGACAATATATAAATTGAACAATAAATACTTAGTTCTAAATAAAATACATATATTTTATCAAAAAACTATGGAGCTCTATCAATTTAAAATCATACGCTTGAGAAAACTAATCGAAGTAATCTTTGAACAAAATGTTAAAACCATTTTTCAGGTAATAGAACAGAATAAAATGATATAAAACTAGTAGCATCACCATACTTGGCTCTGTACATATGCGTCGTCAATTCATCCCGCTGAGACTGTTAAGCAAACAGTTTGAAAAATGACATTATATTTAAGCTAAACGGCACTAAGTCGCACACCGCCCTCAACGAGCGGGGACGGTCCGAGTCGTAAAACTTACAAATTGACACTTCATTACCATAATTGCCCCCTCTTCGAATTCACCAGCCTTAATGAACCTGCTCTTTCAGAGATATTTTGAATATCTTTGATTGGAGCTTGTTCGAGGCGGCTCGGTTCACCTTTGTCTTCCTCTCTATTGAAAGCAAGCAATTTATTTCAGAGGCTGTCTCTCCCAAGGCATGGCTAAGTAATAGCATTAGCTGTGATTGATTGCCCGAGAAACTTGATGGATGAAATATTGAATCGAAAAAGCTTCTTGAAGCCTGGATCTAACGCTCGCAAGTATCCAATTTTGGTTAGAATGCCGCCCGTCACGCAATCTGCCGGAGTCGCCGGAACTATGAGCGAGTTTATTTACCGTTCCGATAACGTAATGTGCTCGAGGTTGTTTGTACTCATGTGAAGTATCACAGGAATTACAATCGATAGATATATTGAGCCTTTCTCTTATTTCATTTTGCTTTTCACCATTTGGTTCATAGTTAGTTTAAGTTTCTCATTACACAAAATGAGTACCACGCGATCTTGGCCCTGCGAGTTACACTTACCTATATGACTGTATTAACTTTGTCAAAAATAACTATGTTTTTAAATGTGACAACATTATTTTCCTGATATTATCACAGATCAGTAATATGTAGGATATTACTGACTGACTGACAGATATAACTTACCGACCAAACCGCTAGATGTGGAGATTTGATATTTTGACGGCGTTTTGTTGGGCGTGTGTTCTAAGAAACAATTTATTAAAAATCCATCCATAAGTCAATTCACCACGTTAAAGATTAAGGGACAGCTAACTCTAGAATCGAGGTTTGATCCAACAGTCAAATAAAATACTTTGATTTTCCAGGAGTAGGTGTTCTATTACCTTCATTGAGGGTCCTGGTGCGATGGCGCGGCCACTTCCTGATGGAGGCACTCCACTTGGCAGACAACACTGACTCGTTGTGAATGGTCACCACTCTTGTCCGCACTGTCAATAATAATTTATTTAATACAAAATGACGAGTAGAAGAAAGTAATAAATGATGGACATTAAAGTTCTGTGTGAATATGGTTCCGAGTGATTCTATGTGGTTTTCTGTAATCTGTACACGTATTCTTTCTGTGCGCAAATGCCGCGGAAATGGAACCTGCACCCTCAGGGGTTGGAGCTGACATACTCAACCACAACACCAGAGGTCATGAATATCTTGTGGTATATACCTTGCAACACAGAGGCAGAATGTTGGACGCGGACTCTTAGAGCTCTGCTTAGACATACAGCTTACTATAGTGTTTCTCACTTATTACTTGGGATCCAAGTATTATCCAAATTCACAATCTCATCAGAGCAGGGACTTTATCGTTACTATGCATGAGATGCAACGGTTAAGGAAATCCTTCGTTAGTTTGAGTACCAAAGAAGACTATTTGCGCTGAGAAAGCGCATCAGAATAGAACGTGGTTTAAACACGTAAGTAGATAGTGGAGAAAAATAGCACGATATATCTAGACAAAATTAAATTTGTTTAAGTGTAACTCGCATTATGTTGATTTATATAAAACGTGGGAAGTATTCAAGTAGGTATAATGTACTTTTTGATTATTTTAGGCATTTCACTACATGAAAATAATTTGTTATAAAAGAGTTTTTAAAAAAGCTTGAGCACTCGCAACATGGAGTGCATAAAAAATAACGCCCAACAACCACATACATAGATTCTCGACCCTAACGAGGGTTCCATGTATCTGGGGGCCCGGGATCAATAAGGACCATGGTCCTATAACACCCACACTCAGAATAAGTAACTTGTGCTTATTTTTTTTCTCATGTGCACAAATACTTTTCCTGTCGCGGGAATTGAACTCGCCGCCTCCAGGCTATGAGCCGATCTGCTCAACCACCACACCACAAAGAATGTCAATAATAATAATTTGTAAATTGATAAGAATTGAAATATTTACGTACCTACATTGAAAAAATTGTAACACATTGAAACCACATATAACAAACACACATTTTTTAGTTACTCTTTAAAACAATGGCTTTTGTTTTCATTACCTATAAAAAACTATATTTTTGTATCACATCAAACTTACATGACATTAATTAATTTAAGCCATGTTTATGTTGTGTAACACGGCTTTACTCAACTAAATAAAATAACAACTTTTAAAAGTTACATCGTTTTACAGCTTCGTGAATTTACAAAGTCAGTTCCATCAATAAAAAAAAACATCGTAGCCGATGTAGACTTTAACACACTGGCTACCTTGCCATTCATTGAAAACTTCTAAATTAGCCTCAACAATGAAAAAAAACTCATTACATTAAATTAACTATCCATACACAAAGCCATTTTAATTCGCTTTGCCAGATGCCATTGTTTTGTTTTAAACGTCTTTATTTTAATTAAGCCTATTTTGCTCCCCTCGGGTTGTTCACAGGAAAAAGCGCGTTCATTTGTCATTTCTAACAACCATTCAGTTGATTAATCCACGGTGCTTTATCATTCATCCTTGTACACTTCATCTGAGATACGAATAGAGTAATTAGATTAACAATATTGCGTTACAGAGTGCTCTCTATTAGTGGAAAAATTACACTATACATTTAATACATAATTACACTAGTGCTAATATTTTATGTAGTTTGTGTAAGAGCACTTTAGCCCTGTGTTCACATTAGCTTAGTAGCAAATCACTTTTCTTCTAATTATGTGTGTGTAGTTGCAATACAGTTCTTTCCAGTATTCATTATTTTCAACAACAAGAAATACTAGTCATAATTGTGAGACAAAACACATTATAACATATTAAAATATATCGCGCGTTTGTGAATAATAGTGATTAAAATATTAAATAAATTTATGCCTCTTCCTTTTATTTGACCCACACTTTTTCAATTCGAGGTGAACTTAATTTCTTGTACAAGTAGTAGATTAGATAAATAAGACAGAGTCCAAGTCTATTAGCAGACCGTCGGCCTTTGTTATGATAATGACAGTAATTAGCCGACCGAGTCTGACGACGGTCTGACGTGCCTTCTGAAGCATGGTGGGGCGTAAACCTATTCATAGATTCATACTTATATTTTTTTTATTTTTGATGTAAAATCCAGCGCGTACAATTATATAATAGTCTCATCAATCTCATAGATCGCTAATGTCACTAACCTTCGCTATGAGTTGAGCTTCAGTTAACACTTTTTGTTTCAATTGGTATAGGTCTACCAGAATCTCATGGCACAAAATTAATAAAAAGAAAAAGGATTATCATACGGCAATACCAAATTGTCACCTTTCAAATCAATTTGACAACTGACCACGTTGTTTTGATACTTTCGGTTTTTTGTTCCGTAGACCACGTATTATTATTATTATTTTTTTTTATGTAAACGAATGACGTGACGAGCTAGTCGTTCGCCTGGTGTTAAGCGTCACGGCCGCCCATTACAGATTGCAGTGTCACTCGGAACTCTAAATTAGTTTCGCGTGACACCGCGCACTGCGCACGTCATCCTGAGACATCACACAGTCTAAAAAAGATTTCTAGACTGTGAGATCAGTTCTTAAGTCTCATTTGCCCAGTAATTTCACTAGCTACAATGCCCTTCAAACCGGAACACAGTAGTGCTTGCACACTACTGCTTGGCGGCAGAATAACTGGCAAAGCGGTGGTACCTACCTAGACGAACTTTGCAGAAAAGCCCTACCACCAAGTAAAAAAAGCCCTACCACCTAGTAAATGAATGACGTGACGAGCTAGTCGTTCGCCTGATGTTAAGCGTCATGGCTGCCCAAAACAGATTGCAGTATCACTCGGAACTCTAAATTAATATAGTTTTGCGTGGCACTGCACTGCGCACGTCATCCTGAGACTTCACACAGTATAATAATAAGATTACTACACTGTGTGATCAGATCTCGACTCGAATCTCTTTTATGACGAAGAGCATATTGATCATGTACCACTATATTCAATATCAAAGTGCAAAATACTATTTTTACGGCTTTTAAATCTTATTCCGTAAGTGAATGTGTGTTAAAAACATACTAACCCGAACAAATACACGTATCACAGCAAATTTCACACAATTTCTTAAATTTTTTGTCTCATTTTTAAGCTGTCATTGTTGGTCTTGTACATCCTAAGTCTATGGTTTTGCGTGACACTGCAATGCGCACGTCATGTTACAGAAACCATATACAGTTTTTACCTATAAGTAAAAATAAAACCATCATGAATGTAGGTACAGCTACTTTAACTTTTTTCTTTATTTTTTTTTCTCTATTTCTGAACACGAAAATTGTTTGGTTTCATCAGATGATGATGAAGATTTAAAGAGACATTTATACTACAGAACTTTTCTATAACATTTCAATTAATCCGTCTAAGTTGATTTTCTTCTTAACCCATTCCTCTTTCACAGGGGTAGAAAAAAATACACACCATTTATGACGCGCCTTTACCTTTAATTCAGCCATAAAATGGTAGGTACTAAAACGTCTTTAAACAAAAAGAAGTCACAATTTAAGTGTGAAAATTCAAAAGATCACGTAGTAGTTTGTAGCTAGTGAAATAACTGGGCAAATGAGACTATATGAGCTCTTTTTGTGCTAGTACGCATCCGCCATTATTTCACGATCTCTTTTCCTCTTGGTCAGTGTGTACTTGATTTGTACTTCTCGCTCCCACCCTTCATGAGACTTTCGAGAGTAACGAAAAAATTCTAGGTCTGTGGGCAACACTATATGAACTTTTAAGTTTCAAGTGATACTGCAATCTGTTACGGGCAGATGTGACGCTTACTATCAGGCGAACGACTAGTTTGTCACGTCATTCATTTCTATAAAAAAAGTAAACACTACTATACTCACAATAATAATGTTTATAAAATGTACTTTTATTTTCACTGCCTTTTGTTTTGATCCAATGAATAACAGACATATATGACTTAAAAGTTGATAAAGTGGCGAAACTTAGTTGCCAAGTCGGCCGGAAGTGAAGGAAGTATCAAGACATATTAATCCATTTATATCCGGTGCTGCCTACTACAAATTTTATTTTCCCTATTTGCCATCAGATTCTGGTAGACCTATACAACTTTTACCATCGGACAATAATTTAGTGATTTATATAAAGATAAAATAAAAACTCCTTTCTATGTGTGTATATTTCACTATTACTATAATATATAAATGAATACAAATGAATGAAAAGAATAATGATGCAGTTGACAGAGCACTTAAATGTTTAAGCTAAGTCTATAGATAGCAAGTCAACGGTTGACTCTCAGCCAAGCCATAACTTTGTTCGGTTGATTTGAGACAATAATGTACTGGCGACAGTCGCGATACACTGAGGCTGGTATGTTACGTTTGTTCTGACTTGCACGAGTGTTTTATTTGTTTGCTTTGTGAGTACGTTTGTTTTCTGGCTTATTTCGGGTAAATTTGACCTCGAGATATATTACTGCTAGAGATAGCCGGCGGTTTCACCCGCTGCTCACACGTTTTCCCGCAAAAAATATTTTTCAGGTAAAAAATGTACTCTATGTTCATCTTGGTAGTGTTAGCAATCTGTGCACAAAATTTCATTCAAATCTGTTTAGTTGTTTTGGCGTGAAATGCAAATAAACAAACACACAAACAAACAGACAACGTGGATACGGATGGAACAGTTTAGCACTTCAGAAGTCGTTGTTTATCTTACCAGTTCGTAAAGGTAGTTGTTCAAATTGCAAACAGAGAGTCTCCTCGAACTCCGGCAGTATGGGTCTCTTGTAACCGTAGCAGTGGCACACTCGGGTCAGCAGCGGAGGCTCCCATACTGCAACAATATTCTATTGGGTAAGCTTTTTTATTGATTAGTCCGCATCATCACTCACCCCTGATGGTAAGTGACGATGCGGCCTAGAATATAATACGCTTGCCTAGAAGATACCTGTTCACTCTCAATTTGAAAACGCCAAGATTGTATTCATCAGGAAATAGAGATGCCTTTTCACGCAAAACGTACCACACTAGCTGCTCGCATGATAAACGTGAAAGTGAAACGCTTTGCGTTGGTATTAGATTGAGTGGGTCGCAAAATGACTACATCTTGATAATTATATGACTAGATGTTAAAATTACCACATCACTAAAAACGCCAAGATCCATATTATAATGACTTCATCGGTGGGTTGTGTTTGTACATCTAGATGTACAGTGGTGGAATGGTGATGGTGGAATAAGGTTACACAACTTTAGTACGCATTTTCCAAAAGCTACTTTGTGTAATGTAACAGCTGAATAGGTGAACATTTTCACTTAGTTTGTTTAATCGAGCGCCGAGTTCTCCTTTAGTCCGCAATGTCACGCAGCGTGGGTACTAAAATACAATCTAGGATAAAATACCAAAAATTACAGTATGGGCAAGAGGTCTGAACCTAAAATAATAAGTCTACAGACGATAGTCTGCGTTTGTTGTTTTACGGATACCTAAGTTATTTTGGAAGATAATTATAATTGATTTGTAATATTGTTAATCTTTGTCTTGATTATGCTATGGAAACATTATTGGTTATTAAAAAATCAATTTTACAAAGATACATCAGCAATGGTACAAGCTCGTAGCAAAACCGCTGAGACATGTTTGTAGCGTAGCTACAGTGCTACGAGGATAGGACGCAGTCACAGCACTGCGACCGTAGCTCTACGGCTACGAGATGGCTACGAGCGGCGGGGTGAAATCACAATACAATTTGGGTTTAAAATACAGTCAATTTATAGTAGAAAGATTAACTTTATGGGTGAAACTTGATAGCTTCTAAATTATTCGTAGTTTTTATACTGTAATGTATACGTATTCAGGGAGCAACAACCTCTGACATCCCACGGAAGCCCACGCGTACCTTTTCAAAGAATCTGAATACGGCTTCATAATAAAAAGACAGACTATAAAAATGCTAGTCCACACAAGACTTGAATTAACCGTAATTTACGTCTTTTTGCTGTAAAGACACACAGCGGCCGTTTAGAGAGGTCGTCCTTTCATCGCGTTCACCTCAAAGACTTTGAGGATTGAGGGGAGGAGGGCAGAGGAACGGGGAGAAGGGTGGACCACACTCAAAACGTAGAATTACAAAACAGAACAGAAGTAAGCGTGGACCAAACTCAAGTTGTCTACATCCGAGAAGATTGGTATAATTTCTTGGTGTAAAATTGTGTCTATTTATAATTATATTTAAATTTTAACGTCATAAAACTACTTGTGACTAATTTTTTTGTTAAACAATATAATTTTGTTGGAATTTTAATGTAAGTAAATTATACTTTAACGTGAGCTCTGCGCGAATATAATTTGTCTTACTTTATTATAATGAATATAAAAAAAAACTTTTGTGTTAAGTCACTCTATGAACATACTAGACTGAATTTAAATAAAATTACGTCATGTTGTGCCTTAATTTCTTCCATGGTAGCTGAATAACACAAGTACAAGTGCCACTACATTAAAAATAAGCAATACGTCTATACTAAACCGAGTACTTATCTAAACTAAAACTACAAATATCTAAACTTATAAATAAGAAAGTCGCTGTCTGCGGGTAAGGTGCCCAAAAAGCTGGCGACATTACCTCGTTGAATGGCCATACTTAGTACTTGGTCGAGGTAAGAGCCAGCTTTTTGGTCACCTGTAATTTCTACTAAGCGTCTGGACAGCTCTTCTACGAAACCGCGGGCGGATGGACCCCACGGTCCCATGGTTTCTACCCCAAACGGAAGAAATATGTATCCCTCGCCGAGAGATTTCGTCCGTTTGAGTGTTTCGTCTATACTTACTTTTTCAATACAAAAAGAGACAGGAGCACAGGACAGGAGATGGAGGTTGGACGTTTTACCACAAACTCACCTAATGGGAAGCGAAGACTTGGTTGACGGTATATACCACGTTTGTGATTGTGGATTCACTTCGCAATATTAAGTTACAAATAAATGGTTCATCCAGTGTATTAATACATCTGCGACATGGAATTAGGTGACGTCCTTCCTCATTTCACCTTTATATCCCTCGCGAGGTACAAACTAACGAGAGAGACGTGAGCCGTCTCTGGCGGCGGCGGCTGGCTGCCTGCTGTTGTCAACTTATTACAATTCTTCATCATTAAACGCGGGTTACTCACGCTAAACGTCCTTTTGTTTATCGTGTTAAAACTGTAGAAGTGCTACTTACATATAAGAACTACAACTGAACTAAGAGTTGCTACTGATTTGTATATGAATCGAAGCATTCAGGCTACTATACAGCTAGGTTTAATTATAACCCGGTTACCTTATTACAAAAATGGTTAGCCCGGCGTCATATTTTGTGCTAGCAGCATTTAGCTGGCGATGTTAGAAGCTTTCAGCTGCTAACCGCGTAGGAACATTAAAATAACGTAAGTAACCTATTGCTTACAGTTACTTACGTGTGTTTATTGTAACGGTCAATATATTTGATTAGCGACACATACTTTAATTGGAATAAAAAATTGAAATTGATAAGTCTGTCACGTTATTTTTTAAATTATATCAACCTAAAACTTCGCAAAATGTATAATCTAAGGAAAATGTTTTTAAGACTTCAAAATTTTACGTGTACCAGTCGATAGATTACACAATATTAGATCGCACTGCGTAATTAACTGATTTTGAATAAAATATCCCTTACGGTAATTAATACTTCCATGCAGGATCGAAACTTGTCCTTAAGAGCGCAGTGACGCATGTACTGGTATACTCAATGTCTACTGACAAATGACTGCAATATTAGTAAGTAGTAGTAATATCAGCAGCGTAGGCCCCCCACTCGGTGGACCAACGATCTAGTGAAAGCCGCGGGGAGCCGATGGATGCAGGAGGCGAACAGTCGCTCAAAGTGGCGCTCTCTGGGGGAGGCCCATGTACAGCAGTAGACACCTTCAGGCTATTGATGCTGATGATGAGTAATATCAGTGTTACCGATCTCAACAGGCGGGTAGTCATCATCATCGCGAGGCGGCGCGCGCGGCCGCTTCTCCGGCGCGATGTAAACCAACTCGTACGGACATCGGCAGGTGTTCTCTGAAACAATACAATACAATGAAACGCAATACAATGCAATGCAGTTCAATAACTCTTTATTGTATACCCCATGTTACTTATTAACCCAATTATACCATTAAGGTTACAGTGTGCCTGTGTATGGATTACAGAAGCATCCAACCACAGGCATTTGTAATGTATCCTTTGAAACTAGTAACTGATGAAATCTAACGCATCGATTTGTTATTGATAATAACTCCAGAAAATGGAATAAATTGCTTAATCTACTGCTACAGTATAAATTTAAATTAAAATAGCTAAGTACAGTTTTTAATTAGTACATATATAAGGTAAAAAAACATTTGAAGCATCAAATCATTCATGCCAACTACGTTAGGCGCCGCGGCAATCTTAATAATTTTCAATAAAAAATATTTTCATTTTCACTCTTTTAAGTATTTTTATAATTATCAATATGATGTACTATCATGTACTGAAACTATGCTAATGAATTCAACTGCACCCTGTAGACCTACATTGGGAGATAACCGGCTAGTTTTAGCTTTGTAGAGCATCTCGCATTTTAGTTTTATAGCATGTTTATTTATAAAAACTTATTTATAAAAACATATAGCAGGTTATATTACTAAAGTCTGTTTTCAAAATCTTCCCAACAAAAGATCCATTTATTCAATCGCCAACAAAAACGATAGAAAATAATAGCAAAATAGCTTTTCCTAGAAGTGACGGCCCGCCCTCATCCATCGTCGCCGCGCGACCTTTGTTCCTAATAAATATTTATTTATAGAAATGATTTCTGAAGCGAATAATCTTCTTGGTGAGACGTAAAATCATTACTTATCTATTGAATGAAATTTTTGTGAAAGTGAAAACGTGAACTAGGTACTTGGTATGATATATGTCACAGTACTATGTCTAGGAATCATAGATAATTTATTAAAGAAGCAACAATTGACTGGCCTGTTAGGTCTGTTGGTAGTAACCCTGCCTTCTGGTCTGTAGGTTGTGGGTGCGATTCCCACTCGGGACAAACATTTGTGTGATGAACATCGATATCTGTTCTGTGTCTTGGTGTTGTATTGTATTCTATGTATGTATTTACAAACAAAAAGTATCAAAGTATTCAATCATTTATCTGGTTCCCATAGTACAAGCTATGCTTAGTTTGAGGCTAGATGGCGCTGTGTGAAATGTCCATATTTATTTATTTTAATTAAGAAACTCACACGTTAGGTATTACTTGTTTTTACTAAATCCCTGCGCAGTTTAGACTTTTTTGAGACTTGGATTTCTTATAACATATGGCATTTTAAAAAAATTCTAGAATAAAACAGTCGTAGGTATAGAGCAAGCAATTCCCGCTCACTCTAACGGTGCTATACGTCGATGAATTCTTCACATACTTTAATATTGTGAAGCAAACGAACAACCAACAGAAATAGCAAAACACTTTTATTATATTAATCTAACCTCAGCCGACGACGTAGTACCTAACGCTCACTTAGAAACATTTATTACGCTTTAAAACAAAGTAACCTTACTTACGCGAGATATCGTCGGTTAGCCGCAGCTGTTGCCGATTATGGTGCAAAAAACCCCTTCAAAGCGATTTACCGTTCAAGTCGTGTAGAACGGAGAAATTGCGATATTTGCAGCAGTTTAATCGCAACGGAGGTGCGGCCAGCGTCACGTGCCGATACACGGAAATAACGGAACGTCGCAATTTGCACTTACAAAGTGTATTATAACTCTTGCAGATGCAGTTTTGAAAAATATCCGGGAAATTGAATATGAAAATGCTACCGTCAGCTTGGCGTAATTTCTTTTCATGTTAACTACATTTATGAAATGGGAATTTGTTCATAAATCATTGCATATTTAATTAAAAATGTAACTAAAGGCTTTTTTTTGTTTGACCAAGTGAACGAAGTCAGCGAAGTCTCTTCAACTCACGAAATTTGTCTTCATCTCTCCGGTTGTACGTACTCGTATACGGGTCTTTTTTGACACATTTTGACGAAAATTGGTTTCCAATTTCTACTTGTTCATAGATTTTTTGTTGTCGGAAATTTTTGATTGGTGGATATTTCCCCCTAAAAGGGGCGCAGTTTGATGCAGTGCCATTCACCGGCTGATTTTGATAATATTTTGTAGAAGCATTTTGTACCTACTCAATTTAAGCAAGTGATTCGAATATGAGCCAAATCGGAGAAAGGGTTGTCAAGATATTCAATCAATCAATTAATATTTATTTAATTCAGTTGTCTGAGGTTATTAATTTTTTTGTATTTAACTTATTATTACTACAATTATTGGATTTACATTAGGTTATCTGTTGAATTTAATTAATCAATAATTTATATCTACAATTTCATTACGATCCGGTTCGCCTTATCATCCACTCCATGTAATGCCTCATAAAGGGAGTATTAATCCGGCCCGCTATTGTGTTTAGGATGCTGTTGTGACTTGCCCGTACTCTGGTTACTAAGGATGCAATTTTTTCCGCACGATGGCGTGAAAACCATCAGTTCTAAATAGCACGAACATTTTCGAGGTACTGCAGTACCGAGGAAGAACTTTTTCCAAAGCACACCATATGGCTTTAGGCTATCAGGTCATGAATTCTAAGTTTGAGAACATAAAATTGTTACTGGAATTATCAATAAATGAACGTGAATGTTAGATTGGCTACAATCTGGAAATATCAGCGATCCTTGAGTTCAGCGTAGGTTGAATGATGAGACGAGACTCTTTTGATACGCAATCTTAACAAGAAATATAATTACGATGATTATTTCAAGAACAGAAGCACGCAATATGAAAACGTCCGACTCCAAATTACACTAAGCAGCCGCCCTAAAACTTTAATCAGTTAAACTCTCGAACAGCGGATTGAAATGTAAGTCGCGAAAGCAATCTCCGCTGGCGCCGCGCCAGATGTTTAAGCGCACGTCTGTAATTCCATGAATCGGGTAAATGTTACGATTTCATGAATTCGCTTCACAAAATATTTATTGATATTACATCGGGTACTGTGCGGAATGACCGGTTTAACAGCGGCACAGTGACGCGGCCGCGTCGGCGGGAACTTAATAAGGTACGGAACCAAATCAATACCAAAAAGGAGTCATTCTTTAGATTTTGGTAATAAAGAAAAAGTTAAATCGCTCGCGGTTACAAACCCAGTTCACTCGTTTTTCCGTTTAAACTTACTTATTTATTTCTGTTATTAATTTATGGAATAAAAGGTATCCCTTGCAGGGATATTTGAAAGTAAACAGAGTTCTTGTTTCCAAGTGGTGTTCAACAGTGCACCTTGCCACTCAGATATAAGAAACATAACGGTTTGTATAGACACCCAAAGAGGAAAATAACAACGAAATCCAAATTGTAAAATGTACAATTACACAAAATCATTTTATCTTGAAAGTAGGTGCTTAGATAACGGCATCGAGGATTGTAACCCAAATCTCTTTGATTTCACATGTAATATTAAAAAGAATAATAAGATATCTGTTGACAGCGTTGATATCAATCATAAAGCTTCATTTCATGGCGTTTTATAAATATAAATAAAATCAAGATGTTTGTTTACTTCATGAATTCGGAGAAGCAAATAAAGCAACAAAACAAACTGATCAATATTTCTGTTGATATTATAATTATTTCGTAGTAAGTATACAGTAGGTAACCTTGATATAGATCATTGAACTCTAATAAGTAGATCTAATAAATGATTAGTAAAATAAAAGGATACGCTTTAGGTTTATCGTATATTTTTATAATCGACTAACTAAAGATAGCATCCAGAACAATAGCAGAATGAATCTTTTTGGTCTCCGGAGCCGTACACTGATATTTTTACGGCCAAACTTTGCGTTTCGGGAATAAAAATGGTAGAGAAAAGCCTATTTTACGTCGGAGATATGTTTGTGAACGCTGAATGTTATTTATGAATCTCCAAAGGCGGCCTTCGCTAGAAACGGAGGGTCACTGTAACGGCTAGAACTTAAACGCGCAAAACCGTGTGATTCCCATGATATATGAACGTAATAAGTAACATTTGTTTGCTTTGCGTGCTTCGAGGAGTGACAGCTAAATGATGATCAAAGGTACCAGTAGCCACTATCCTTCAAATGCGATGTTAAGCTGCAGGTTCAATTCTTATAATTATGAAAAGAAAATAATCGTTAAGCGATGTTGGAAGCCGCGGGTCACCCTACGATTGTGAATCGAGGGCGGATTTCCTCGTATAAAAGAATCCGTAAACAGCTCTCGTCAAAGTAGTCTTGTCTTTTTACAGCCAGCTGTAAAAATATCTATACAATACGATTCAGAACAAAGTGAACAAAAAAATAGTCAAATCCTGTTTTAGCACGTTTTTTTGAATATATTTTTACGATTCTGTGGAATACATATTTTCGCAGCTGACTATACGCGTTCCATCTTCCCGGCGTTCGCAAACAAAACGAGCTCGGTAGCGTGACGTCACGCAGAGGTTCCACAAACGGCTTTATGATTCAAATGTTACGAGCTCCGCAACCGCTCGCATTCAGCTTTGTTAAAAAAGTGATTTCAGCTCGCAAATAGCTTTTCTCTGTCTGACCTAATTAAGCTCACATTTATTTTGTTCATTCTAAGTTTTTGTTAAAATGTTGAGTGCGTAAGTTGATCACATTTTTCTTGATTACGTAAGTACACAGAAAGCTTATTATAGTTTCTAGAACTTATTTTTCTTTCTAATTTGTTTAATTAATTGACTTGGTGTATTTTGATAGACATTATGATTGTGCTTGCCGTGTGGTCCCGGTTTGCAAATAGGAGCACCCCATCTCTTCCCGTGAGTGCCGTGAGAGCCTCAGAAGAGATGTGGTGGTCCTATTCGCAAACCGGCTAAGAAAATATCCAGGGAAACGGCAGCATCATTTTCCTCGGTACCTACATTAAAATCTTCTGCGATCACCAAGCTCCACTCCAAGCATGGTGAGTATGGCAAATCCCGCCTATGATAAGCGTCCAAAATGGGGTTTTATGGGGGAGGCCTATGTTCAGCAGTTGACGTCTTCCGGTTGATTATGTGAATGATTGTACTATATACATCATTGCTTTTCATACAAACACACATTCAATATGTGATTTTATATTCAAAGTTGTATAACATCTGGACAAATGACCGGCTCTTACTGGACTGTAACCAAAAGTGAGACTTAATTCAGCCCTTCGTGCGCTGCAGTCGTGATACTTGTTTGAAATTGCAAGGGGAGGCTGCATTTGACGCCGCATATGTACCTACGATGTACAGGACACAGTAGGCTGTAGAGCTCTACGAGCCGATACAACTGGCTCATTGGTTTACTGGCGCACTGACTCACTGGTTCACTGGTTCTCTGACTCCGAACTGTACCCCTAGTACGAGTTTCGATAGTTTACTAAAACATGATTCGTTTACGTTTCCTCCCATACATTTTTCTGCAGCGCCCCTACCGGTCACGTTGATGAACTAAAAATGGCAGTACGAGTTTAAAATGGAGTCGCACGTATTCACGTATTCGAAAACCTGAGAAGTTTTCGAGCCGTTTATGGCATTTTGGTAGTACGAGTTACCATTGTGACAAGTTAGCGTTGGTAAACGTTAACGTGGTCGAACATTTTGATAGTTTTATAACTCACTGAATTAATTTTAGTGAGAGTGTACAAACGAGTAGCCAATTTTGCGAATATCATGTTATTTCACCAGTATTTTGCATGTTATGCAGACTATAAAACCATAATGATTTGCCTACTTAATTTATGACAATGAGGCACGGCACAAAATATTTAAATGCCTATTTCTTTTGATGCATTAAAAGCTTAGGTATAGGTAGGTACTTAGGTACAGAGAAGCCTAAATCGTAGGTATGAGATTTCAAAGAATATCACCGAGACAAGGCTTTATAGATTCATGCTGGAGACCAAGGCAAGATAAGTTCTCATCATCACCATAATTATTACCTATCAATCGGTATTAGTTCACTGCTAGAAATAGGCCTGCCTATAATTAATCTAGGTATCTACCTAAGTACTACTTTCTGCTTTTAAACTATGTTCCAGTACCTACATAAATAATAATATCTCAATGGTTTAGCCAAACAAGGATTATCATAGTGATTGATTTCTTTATCTAATGTCTCTCTAAAGCTCAAGAAACTATTATACAATGAAATTGTTTTCCCAAAGTACTTAACTAGGTACCACCTATTTGGATTTCTTCACATAAAGATGGTTGAGAGCCATAGTTACTTGGACAATAGGTAGGTACTTTAGTTTAGGAAAACGTTTCTGGCTGAAATTAAGGCAAAATAGTAGTTGTACATAGGTAAATCAAAATAATTAGGTTGGTACTTACCTCGGTCACAAATAATCCTCAGTTAAATGTTATGTAGTAAGGTACTAGTTATGTTTGATAATTTTATGCCCTTCGTGTAATATCTACATATTTTCTTGAATATGTACTTACCTATGTTAAAGGCATAATAATTCTATGCTATAAAGTATTATGTAGATACCTATTTACACTTTCATCGGTGAAAATGAATGTTGAGAATTAGATCAGCAGTTCCGGATATGTTTTTCTTTCATTTCATCTAAATATATATTCTACCTCATCATAGTGTTAATGTGGATGTAGCCATCTATTAGTATTTTTCTGTTATTTTACAGTGATAACAAGAAGTACCTCCCAACTACTTACCACTATAATGAAATTGTTCTAATGGGATCTTACCATGTAGAAAGTAGAATACTTACCTACATGCTTGGAGCGGTTTCAGAATTGATTTCATGAGTGTAGAATATAAATATTTACCTAAACAATTACTTATTTCATATTTGTTCCATTTTATAGAGTTCTATGAGATTCACTTAAGCCCAATGTATATTATTAAGGACTTAACAAGTACCTAACCTATTACTACCTAATAACTTCTATTCGTTCAGCTGTATTTTGTAATTATGTTGGTTCATACTGACAATAAAACATTGATTTAATTAAAAATTCACAATATTTGACTGTTTTTTTAATGATCAAGTATAATAACATAATATGATGAACAAATTCTTCGCAGACTCAAGTTCTCAGTGTTAAACATTCTCTTGATGTGGTGATTGTTGCCTCTAGCAGTGTCTGTATAATAATGTTATCTAGTCAGATATCCCAATCAGCTGAAAGACAAAAGATAAAATTGAAATACATACAACCTCACTACACTAACATATAGTGCTATAGGTTCAAGAAATTGTAAGTATAGGTGTTTTTTTTTAATATACAGGGGATTCTAGGTAAAGGCCCTAGTTCGTAGATAAAGGAAAGTTATTATAGTTAATGCATTTTGTACAAGATACACAAATTTCATATTTCTTAAAAAAAAACAATGGTAAAATACAGTTCAAAGCAGGGAATTCTAGGGTAATTGTAGGATGTGAAACAGGGTGCTATTTTACTGTTTAAGCAGCCATGCATTGTAAATAATAATTTGGGTAGAAATATAGGTAGACGTAGGTATGGGTACGTACCGTTTAGGCAGGCTGCAGTTGGTTTTCCATTTGAGAGTATTGCACAATGCACATGCTCTTGCCTTTTATTGAAGGCTGAAGCACAAGCCTACCATCATGGACCGGCTCATTTAAATCACGTTTCTAAAAAAGTAATATTTCTTTGAACTTGACAAATATTTCATTTTACCAACACTCATTTTACGTACAATTTCTTTGGGAAATTGTTACCTCTTCTTAAAAAATATCACTGTAACCGGCAATCGGCTGGTTTTCGTTATCACAATTAATTTTGCGGTAATGATAAATTTTTATACACAAAACTCAGATGGAGGGAAAGAAAATAACAAATATAAATATGGAAGCTGGCCGGTCAAGTCAAAACAAAACAAATCGTAGCGTAGCGTATCGGGATATGTTTGTCTCTTACTTTGCCGGTGTGTAAGAGAGACAACCAATAGAAAAAGTTTTGTCCAAGCACAGATTAGAGAAAAAAAAGTAGGCATGAGAGCTACTTGGTCTGTGGTATTATGAAGTTTGTTCATTCAGGTTACAACAAACGGGATCGTGTAAACTATTTTTAAATATAGTAACTCATACTACCGATTTCACAGGAAACTGCGCGTTTAGAGGCCTCACGGAAACTGTCACAGTGTTGGTAACGGGTAAACTCGTACTAGGGGTACTGGTTTATTGGCTCACTATAACTCACCAGCTCGTGGATACTTGTTCGTGTTATGAACGTGCTTGATATTTTGCAGTTCTATTATAATTATTCTGTAAACAAGTACATCAAGATGTATTTGCCATTTTAAATTACTCTACAAACGTGATTCCCGTACAAAAAAAGGTAGTTCTAATTTTAGTGTTGTCCATTCTGCTGTAATTATTATAGTATTTTTTTAGGTTAATTGTTTCAGGAGTTACTTAATAGTTATATGAAACTCTAACACATAATATTATGTCCACCAACTTCATTTTATCAACAGTTGAAATATATAATGTTCTTCATGTGTCAGTGTCATCTATTTTCCAAATTCTTTTGTGGTAATCTTTATCTTTGACTAACTTGCTCATAAATGCAAAGACCTCGGTTCCACACGGATGAAGTGACATGAAGTACGCCATAATATGTGATAACCTTATGGTAGTGGCGCGCTCGGGCTTCAAACTAGGTGATACGACATCTACGACCAGAGTATAACGAGAAGGAAAGATGTGACACAGCCTTAGACTACAAATTTAGTCTAAATTTAATTCTAAGATGTTTTAAAAATACACATTTAAAAAAATCATTTATTTAGTTATTTCTTCACCAAAATCACTCGGATAACGCTTATATATCTCATAAAATTACAGGTAGATTTCGTGATAATTATGTACAGTCGCCTGCACTAATAAGTATACAATTCATAATTTTCAAAATATTGGCCCAGTTTTATTTTACTTACTAATAGTCTCGTTTACATTTTATTAGTGAATATGGGTATACATGTTACCCTACAAATTGATGGTTACATAAATTTTCAGTAATTCAATACTGTGACAATATTTTGAAAATTATGAAATGTATACTTATTAGTGCAGGCGACTGTACATCATTCAACTTTAAAACTAGTTTTTGTGAAATGAAATTGGAACCAACGTTACGTGTACAGTTGCTCTAGCTAGAGAGAACGAGCATACCTAAATAACAAAAACAAAAAACTAAGCAAAACCTTGTACTAATGAATACGAATCTATCTATAAATCCTACTATAACTCTGGTAAATAACAAAAGGCAACACAGTAAACACAAAAACAGATCGAAATATCCATAGTGGCTAATATTTGCTGTAATCGTACAAACATAAGATCCTCTCGATCCAGGAAATCAGCGAGCTCACTAATGGGAATACAATTTGCGTCGGGAGATAAACATGCGTAAGCTTTACCCATTATGGCAAGACGATGGCTTTGCAGAATATTTCTTTATTATAGAGACTTCATTTCTCGAAACAGCTTTCTTATTTTGTGAATGTTTTCAAAAGAAAGAGCGCGGCGGGAGGGCGGCTTGCAAAATAAAAGATTTGGTATAAACTATAAAAATATTTAAGTCTAAAAAGGAAGAACGTTTCTTTCATTAGCAAATTAGTCTTCGTTTTTTTATGAAAACCTTTCATGGTTTATAATAAATCTCATTTAAATTTGGATAGATGTACTTAAAAGGGTGTGAATGAGTCACTAATAAAACCGCCGTCCACTCCTGTCCGTTTACACGTCCTTAGTCCTCACTACACTTTCTTTCGCACGAAACATTATCTGCGTTTAATTTAATTTGAACGTACTACTTCTGAAAAGCTAGTGTCTTATCTTCCCCTTTTTTTTTATTACATCTCAATATTTTCGTGTCAACAAATCTTGAAAGTAAATAAATAGAATAGTAGTAAATCTTTATTTACTGCGAACTACTAAGTAGGTATGCGGTGGAAAGTTTGAAGCGAGGGGTGAAAATATAACCTCCTTTAATTGAAATAGTATACCTAGACACACGACACATATATACACGACTTTTGATCTTATTCCATTACCGGCGAGTAACAAGAGCTTTGCCGAAGACTAACCGCCCCCAGGGCTTAGGGCGCCTATACATAATTCAGCAGCAGCCGAGATCTGCATAAAGTGCGTCAGCGTAATTTCGCACAAAAACAACTCTAATGAAAACGCTCTTTTACTAAGTACGAGAGAATTTCTCACCTTTTTCTTCGCGTAGTTTAGGTACCTACATAAATCAGAGCAAATTTTGCGAATTCTTAAGCGTATATTTAGGTTAAGTCGAGAACGGGTGGAGTGAATATTAAGTTGACTTTGTTTGCGGCTCAGTTGGGGCTTGGTTTTTGTGTATAATTGTCACATTGTCTTGTTTCACTTGTCACATTAACAATTAAAAAAACAATGTAATAATGAATATTGGGCAAAAGGTGAAATATTGAAATTGTGTTATTCTGAACTGTAAACAATTTTCTGTTTCGTAAACCTAAAACAATTATAAAATAATATAAATATGGTTCAAAATGAAAGTGCCTGTTCCAGTGTTCCTTTTTCTATATAACGTATTTTTTTTTTACCGAATAATCGTTTTACTTTTGCATAAAAATAGTAATAAAGTTAGATCGAAGCGCGCTCAGCACTAATCATTTGCATTAAAATCCAATAACGCTAAATTTCGGTTTATGCGATGTTAGCTAAACCTCAAATGGTCACTAAAAAGTATTTACGAAAAACCCAGTCATCACAAACACTCGGCTTCGACTATAAATGATTTCACAGCTAGATTATTCATTACAGATAGCTGACATAGCGCGGTTTCAGATCTCTATTCAATTAGACCCTAGCTCGACCCTGGTAACGCTATCTGAGTCCCAGGGGATAACGCAATTTATCTTAGCCACGTGTATTGTTATACTTGTTTATCATAAACCAGCCAGACCGCACGCGTAACATGTAAAACTGAACGTGCGAGATAAATAACAAAGTGTATCACACTACAAAAGACAGACTGTGCTACACATCACATTTTAAGTATAAAAAAATAAACCAACAAAGAAGAAGAGAAGAAATAAACTAGCTATCGCGGGACGTGTAGTAACTACCAATTTTTGTCAGTCTCTGTGGTGATGTGAGTATATTATTATTGGCTTATAACCCAAAAGGGTCAAAGGTCGATTCCCGTGTAGAAACAAGCATTTGTGCACAAAAAAAACACAATTATATGTAATTTAGTCTGTGTAGTTTCTGAGCCCATACGGGGAATCTTGGTAAGGGTTCTGAATTTAACTGCGATCTGTGATCGTTGGGCGTTAAGGTCACGTTACGTTACGTTGGCACAGGTTAATTAATAGTTCTGGTGGGTAACCGAGGTGTAAGGTTGCCCACCCACTAGCGCAGAGGCCCGAAAGGGCCTACCGTCGGGGCGAGATAGTGAATGCTAGCGCGACCCTGTCTCGCCCCATCCCGGCGGCCGACGGATCACGGGGGGGTTTTAGTGGGTTCGAGTCCCACATACCCCCTGTCATCACCCCCGTGGTGGCAGGGAAGTGCGAGGGCATTACCCCCCCTCAAGAAAAAAAAGGTTAATAGTTATGAGCACGGCTAACAAGTGGAACTCTTTACCTGCAGCGCATGTGCTTCCGAATAGCTATAATTTGGAAGTATTCACGAGGAGTGTGAACAGGTTTCTTTTAGCCGAGTATTTATTATAATGTGTTGTAATTTAATTACTTCACGATACAATGACACAGATTAATTAATAGTTAGAGTGGAACTCTGGTTTCTTCTTACATCGTTGATCACACCTAATTATTTTAACTTCAGGTGAAATGTGGTCAAACGTGAACCTATTTGTTAAAAAAAGCAACTTTTTGTTGACCAAGATTTACTAAGAAGCGCAAGATCGGCGTTAGGATACAACAGCCTGGAGCCAGCAGTGCGCAGAACTATCTAGATTGACTTATGACGTGAACTAAATATACAATGGCTACATTCCCAAAGGTTGACATAAATCAGGACGAAATACGTGACAGTACACAATGATACAGTAAACTATATAACATTGTAGTTATCCATAATGAATACTGCCATAGTTGGGCAGCCAGGAAATATTTATAGAGTATTACGGTACAAATACTGCGGACGTAGAGAATTTCATTTTTGCTCAGTCCCTCGAACGGTTGAAGCAAAGAATGTTAGCCATGAATATATAAATACCACTGCACGATCACATTAATTTATAATCTATTCAAATATGCACCTTATTTTTATATAACTAAAGTTTAAGGTTAAACGTTTCCCATACAAACTTTGCTTGACTTAGATTCAGTTCCTGGTGTGATTTAAAAGTCGCCATAACTTAACATAGCCCTTATTTAGGCTTGTGTATCCGCAAAATCAATAACATTATTGTATAATAGCTAGGAAGTATATTATTTTAGCCTAGTAAATTCGACAAATTTTACATTTGTAGTGGTGCATTGTGCGTGCGACGTTGTCAGTTTGTGCATGGTGTAAGCAAGTACACATTACTTTGCGAGAGCAGAGCGGCGCTATGTCGCAGCGCGCGACGTTGCCGATCCGTGTCCGTGTAACACAAAATCGTAATAACAAAATAATTCAAACTGTGAGGTATTCAACTCAGTGCTGCCAGAACTTTCCAAGTGTACATTTTGAGTTACTTATGATAATTATACCGTTCATCATCATCATCAACAGCCTGAAGACGTCCACTGCTGAACATAGGCCTCCCCCAGAGCACGCCACCTTGAGCGGCTGCTCGCCTCCTGCATCCATCGGCTCCCCGCGGCTTTCACCAGGTCGTCGGTCCACCGAGTGGGGGGCCGGCCTACGCTGCGTCTTCCGGTTCGTGGTCGCCACTCGAGAACCTTTCTTCCCCATCGGTTGTCAGTTCTACGAGCGATGTGGCCTGCCCATTGCCACTTCAACTTACTAACTCTAAGAGCTATATCGGTCACTTTAGTTCTCCTGCGGATCTCCTCGTTCCGGAGCTTATCTCGCAGGGAAACACCGAGCATAGCTCGCTCCATAGCTCGCTGCGCGACTTTGAGCTTACTAATGAGGCCAACAGTAAGAGACCATGTCTCAGTTCCATAAGTCATCACTGGCAACACACACTGATTGAAAACTTTCGTTTTCAGGCTCTGCGGTATTTTGGACGAAAAGATAGGACGAAGCTTCCCGAACGCTGCCCAGCCGAGTTGGATTCTTCGCGCCACCTCTTTGTCGAAGTTGGACCTACCTAATTGGACAATCTGTCCTAGGTAGACATACTTGTCGACAACTTCGAGAGTATCGTTCCCAACAATTACCGGTATAGGTGGAACATGAGCATTAGACATGATCTTTGTCTTGTCCATATTCATCTTAAGACCAACCTGCTGGGAGACTCTACTGAGGTCGTTGAGCATGGTGCTAAGGTCCTCGAGCGATTCCGCCATTATGACTATATCATCGGCAAAACGAAGGTTAGTGATGTACTCGCCATTTATGTTGATGCCAGATCTTTTCCACTCCAAGAGCTTGAAAACATCCTCCAATGCGTTAATTATACCGTTACACCCCCGCTATTTATCTGATTGTATACTATTGGAAATTTTCATAGAGATTACGTATAATTTCTATTGTAGACGCGTTTCCTTTGAAAATGTCATTCATATCAGCAAAGAAAAGTGTTTTGCAAGCTGTATCACTTTTATCAGGAAAGGCAAATACAAGATCCAAGAAACTTTTTGACCGCTGTGCACTGGCAACACAGATTCAGAGTCTGTCGTCTGTTTTAGGTTAGGTATACTGTTTGTATTTTGTAAGTTTGCTGAACAGAAAAATGAATACCTAACTTATCACAATCGAGTATAAAACTCACGGATATTCTAGGCCTAAAAGTAACCGAAAACGGGTTCATGCTCAGCTCAAGCGTTTCCATGGCGAAGATGTTTCGTAAGTGTTGAACCTATACACATAAATAGAACTATTTTTTTTAGTACAAAGACTATCCTAGATTCCGAGTGCTTCGTCCCTACTTACTTATTTCTTTTTTTACAGACGGGCAGATGAATTGCAAAAAATCTAAGCCTACCATAGGTACCTAGTTAGAGGTTAGAAATTCAGTAGTGTTTCAGGTTGTCAAGGAAAAAAACGTTTTTCCACTTATATTCATAGATGGATGACTGAAAATGAATGAAAATCACAATTATTATTACCAGGTATGTGGATGTGGATATTTGGATATGCAGTGTGAATACAAATGGATAATATTACGTTAGTACAGAAAATGTAATCAATATAGCTTTGAGAATCAGCAAGTTGAAGTGGCAGTGGGCAGGCCACATCGTTTGTAGAACTGACAACCGATGAGGAAGAAAGGTTCTTGAGTGGCAACCATGAACCGGAAGACGCAGCTTAGGTCGGCCCTACAAGGTGGACCGACGAAGTGGTCAGAATCGCGGGGAGCCGATAGATGCAGGAGGCAAGCGGCTGCTCAAAGTGGCGCTCTTTGGGGGAGGCCTATGTTCATCAGTGGACGTCTTCAGGCTGATGATGATGATGAAAGAAAATGTTGATGGTGTTGGCAAAAAAGTGTAGTACCTCTATATAATAAATAATAAGTAAAAACATGTCATAATGTAATATAATGTTTTGTCAATTGTTATATACCTACTCAAGACATTATGCGGCTATAGAAATGAGAAGTGGTAATACGAAAGAAATATGTACTCAGAAAACATAAACCTCCTTGCGTAGCTGGGTAAAAATAAAGACTTGGTGGCGAAACATTTTCTATGTTCTAGCTTATGGTAATGCATAAAATCTTATGTGTTTGAAATAAATATTCATATTCTTTGGATTACAGGTACAAGGCCAGGCTAAGGGTGACAAAAATGCAGAAATATTACTTTGTGTGCTTCATTTCACCAGTGCAACCAATCACTGTAATCACTGTGTTAGAAATACCAAGAGACGAAGATGTTATTGAGAAGATGGTCCAGAAATCATCATTTTATAAAAAGTGCGTGCTGCCAAAAATCTTACTGAGAAGAGTAAAAAATAAATGCTAAATGTATAGATTTATAATAATTGAAAATAAATCTTTTTGAATGTAATCTGGACTTTTATTTTACTTTTCAATCTAGTGCAGTACGTTGCGTACACTAAGCTAAATTTTTACCTAATAATAGCAATTATTGATATTATTACTCAGCACAATAGATAGCCAATATATAATGTTTAAAAGTTATAGCAAAATAAAACTACGAGTATTGAGATTCGAACTCGAGTTACACGATTGCAAATCTAGCAATGTTACAACTGCGCCATTTAGAAGCTTGACAATGTGGCCAATTTCACAATACACTATAACTTCAGTTTTAGTTTCTGCTTATGTGTGCGTTATTCGATTACATTATACAGGAATTGGATTTTGATTGACTTACACTCAAAAGTGTAGGTATTACTAGGTTCAACTATGTCTAATATATACTAAGAACACAATCAAAAACCCGCAAAATAACTTAAATTGAGTTTATTTCTTGTTATTTATCGTAAAATATATAAAAACATGTTTTCGGGGAAACACCGCCATCGCGCGGATTTTGGTGCTTAGCAACACCTGACATTTAACCTTAAGTATTACCTATAAGTCATAACTCTTCTATACTAATAAACAATTCGTATAATGGAATAGCTACTCAAAGTTTTCTCTCATTTTTATCTTTGCCTATTATTCTAACAAAAACGCCATCTGACGTAAGTGAACCAAATCTTTCGAAATTGGTAGAAAGAAACCAAAAACAAAATATATTTTCTTCGTCTAAACCAATACCTAATGTTTATTATTTAGCGGGAAGGGGCGATTTCTCAATAAGTCGGTTATTCAAGGACAAATAAATTATGAACAAACTAATACAAAAATATTATATTGTACATTTTACAGGGTTGTTACAAAGCGCGTAACTTTACCTGAACAGCCTGAACTTAATACATCTTGAAGCCATTGAAATATTCTGGAGAAATTACTTGGGCTAGTGCTCCCATCTGACGTCACGACCTAGGAGGTATAAATACATCAAGCCAACTTGCCCCAGTAACTACCCAAGCTAGTAACTATTATTGTCGAATGAATTAAGCGGTTTCGTACTTTGTTACAATAAATAATTTTCGTTTCCAATAATATCCAACAAGTCTAGGGATTAAGTTATCGCGACAAGGTACGAATGTGGTCGGGACATCTAATCAGATCTCCTTTTAGTATTTCATAGATACACTACAATTTTTACGACAGTTTCTGGAAAAATATGGCTTTGCTTTAGGATTACATAAAGATTCAGAAATGTAGATAATTATAACGAACCAAATAGTTTGTTTTTATATAACAAGGTAAACAAAAATACAGGATAAATTGTATAAAAATATAGTCATTTGAATCTATAAGATAGATAAAAGAACTCAGTTTTTTCTCTTTTTTAGATTTTATCAATTCATAATTAGCATACAAGTCACGGGAAATTTTAAAATAGAACCAATCACAATAACGTGAAAATTTAGTAGATTATAATTTTTTACGTATTCTATTGATATTATTGAAAGCTTTGAATGTAGTTTCCAATTGTTACGTAAAGTAAAATTGATTAGGTATATTGCATTATTTCCTATCACGCTCTGTTCGCAAGTTCTTTTCAATTCAAATTCAGTGCGTCTTTTATAAGTATTTCTCAGAAAATCTCTAGGAAAATGTTTGCGTACTTTATTTAGTTACATGGACCTAAGGAGAAGCAGTTATATTTATACCACAGATAATAAATAATACTATAATCTCACTTTTACCATAATAAGTGTAACAAATAGTGATCCTCTTTGCCTTTTCCATTTGTTATTGGGGTCGGCTCCCAGTCTAACCTGTAGCGGCGAGCTACCAGAATTACACGAGCGACTGCCATCTGACCTCGCAACCCATAAGGAACCAGTAACAGGGATGGTTAGATCAGGTGACCATATGTAATAAATACTATTAACTCAAATTGTTATAATCATGTAGGGCGCCCGCTCTCATACCCCTAGTCAGACCCACACCGTGGCTTGACTGTTTATGCTCACACTCACTGTACGCTTGACACTCCAATACTTCCATACTCACAGCAAAAACCACTCTTCCACTACCATATTTTATGCTCTATCATCGTTACGTTAAGTAATCATTAAGGAAGACAGAAAAGAAAGAAAAGAAGAAATTACATTTCTTTGTGATTCTTTATTGTGAAAACTTTGTTTAATTAACATCAGGCAAACGACTAGCGCGTCACGCCATTTGTTTACATAAAAAAGCTTTCTAACTTGTCTTAACGACTGTAGTCTGGCGACATCGACTGAGACTGCTCTATTTCCAATCATCGCATACTTTATCAGAATTTACCCATTCATAGTTTCATAATTCCAATGGAAACTCAACAATCAACAGTTTACATACTATACATAGTTATCATCTATTTATGTATGGTTTATATATAGAGTTTATAATTGAAAAATTTATTCACTTATAATTGGAAAAATAGAAAATTAAAAGTTTTAAACTAAAAACAAGCAAGTTTTCTCTCGTGTGAAAACAAAAAACCACAACACATTGTACGGAGAATATAAGCCAACAACGCTGCGTTGTTCACAACCACCAGATCCGGGCTCCGGATATCCAGACAATTTACAAACTGATCCATATCTAGGCCGGAGGGTAGTAGCAGGAAAATGTTTCACACTAGTGGCACCCTCCGGGTGTACTCTTGTTTATCTTCAGAATAGTCTTCTATTATATAAAACGCTTTGTCCTGACTGGGTGACAGACACCATACAGCCCAAAACGCTACACGTAAAGACTTGAAATTTGCAGCGTGACTTTCTTTTATGTCATAGGCGCGTTCTAAGAAAGGATTTTAGAGAATTCAACACCTAATTAGGTGCCAACGTTTTGACGGTAGGTCAAAACGTTTATATGAAAAAGCTACATTTCGTGACGTATTGTTTTGAAACTTGGTAAAAAATATAAAGTATAAAAATAATGAAACAGTTTTTTTTAATTGGACCTTTATCTACCCAAATCGCCTGGTGGTTCCATGTACAATTGAAATAATTTTAATCCTAATTAATAAATCCTAATAATTAATAATTGAATAATTTTATCCCGGAAAAATAAACGGTTCTATAAACTAGTAGAAGTATATGCCATTTTTTATTATAGTCTGATCATTTTTGTTTTGCAAGCTTGTAAATAAATTATTAACTGAGAAAAATAATTCATTTATCGATGATGACTCCTACGTATCTCCACTAACATCAATATCAAAATAACGACGTTCAATTATTAGAATTTTTGTGTAAAAAATCCAAAAATAAACTTTTCATTTCGCTGCACCCGGTTCACAGCGTGAGAGGATGGTTCACTGCAACACTGTTAACTGAATTGATTAAAACAATCCCCCGATTGCGGCGCGGCGTTGTGTCAGCACACTCAACACAGTGAGCGGTGGTCGATACCCAATACACTCGCATGCGTACATAACTATACAACATAGATAGGGCTACGACATGCCGCATTTTAAAAGGACCGTTCTGGTTTTTGAAAATGTTATTGCCGTCGCTCTGCTCTCCACATGTATGATAGAGACAATAGAGCCCATGAGTGAATTTACCTACATTTTAGCGTTTTGGGCGCCAACGGTTTTCACCTTCTAAAACATACGACGACGACGTACGAGCATAGTGTTTTACTGGTTTGCCAACATATAGAAAATCAACACAATCGGATAAAATTTAGAGGTAGAGCATTTTACTAGGTGGTAGGACTTTTCTGCAAAGTTCGTCTAGGTAGGTACCACCGCTTTGCCAGTTATTCTGCCGCCAAGCAGTAGTGTGCAAGCACTACTGTGTTCCGGTTTGAAGGGCATTGTAGCTAGTGAAATTACTGGGCAAATGAGACTTTATGATCTGATCACTCAGTCTTGTAATCTGATTACTGGACTGGGTGATGTCTCAGGATGATGTGTGCGGTGCAGTGTCACGCGAAACTTTATTGTTTTAAAGTTCCGGGTGACACTGCAACTGTTATGGGCGGCCGTGTCACTTAACATCAGGTGAACGACTAGCTCGTCACGTCATTTAATTACATAAAAAAAAAAAAAAAAAAAAAAAAAAGGTGGAAAAGCGTTGTCACTTTTTGTATGGACAAGAGGGGGGCGACTACTGTTAAGGAGGCGTATACCCCCTCTTCTTGAGGGGCTCTTCTTGAGGGAGGTCAAAAAATATCCCATGAGCAGGGCCGTATGCTTGTTTGCTACCTATAGAATAAAAAGATATACTACTGGAACATGTATGCCAAACCTTCATGTCCGTAAGTTAGCTTAATTATTCACTTTCCGCAATTTACAGTAAAAAGTCCTTTGGTCTAAAAAGTAGGTACATTTGAATCGATTATAAAATACGTCGGTACTAAGTATATATGTACCAACCTACTAAAATTGTATATACTTAACGTAAATATCACTTTTCAAACAACAAATAAATGTGGTTACTCGTCTATTCAGGTTTAGTTCTGTATATCCGCACGAGCACTGTATAGTACCTACTTCTCCGGTGGGATTCAGTGCACTCCATCTGTGCGGCTGGTCTATTTCAACTCTTTTTTCATTTATACCCACGTGAACATGCTCTACGAGCTTTAATCATTCCCATTTAAAATGGGCATAGATATAGTTACATTTACTAAAATATGTTCGCTTTGAGTAATCATAAAAACTAAAACATTTAACTAATAACTGAATAACACCGCAACTCGTAATACGCCTCAAACAATACTTCAAGCATTACTTGAAATTAGTTTTAGAACACAAATATTTATATGTCATATGATGGTACTCATTTAGAAAGCAAGCTTGATGTGATGGTAAATGATTAGGTGCTGTCACATATAATTATTATTTCATATTTTCGGCCTCACAACAAGAAGGATACATTATGAACGGTTACATTTGTATCATGGGTAACCCTAAATTAATATTATTTAATTAAATACGTTTTACTGTAGTATCTTTACCGAGTCAACGTCAGATATTTGCTGGCAAGTTGAACTGCGAGACTTCGGGTTAAAGCATTATAAATTGCTCCGAATCGAAGAGCAAAGTAAACCAGTAATAGAAAGCCTACGGTTACTTACCTAATAACAGCGCGTTCAAACACCAAACTCCAACAAAACTTTACTAGTTTCAATAGATATTCTCTTCAACATTCTGTAATATCTCTCCGGTGGTGTTGTTTCAGTGACCTAATAAAGTGCCGTCGCTGTCTCAGTGGGACCGGTGCAATTGAACTAGCTTGAAGCGGTATTAACCGGTCAAGATTGGTAGGAACCGGTTTGAACAGCTTTGGACGATTTAGTGGCATTTTTTAAAATGTTAAAATAGTAGTAAGTGCGAAGACCAATAAAATAGGCTTTTAATAGAACTTCACATCTAAAATTTTCAGGGGATATGCAAGCTTTTATTATTATGGTTTTTGATACATATAATGGTGTCCAATCGTTTGATTTGGTTTTCATAAATAAATTACCTACTAGCATGGTACTTAATTAAGAAGAAAAATGTTAAACTCATACTTATTCTTTCAGAATATACCAAATATACCTATTGAAAACAAAGTGATATTTAATTTTTCAATGTAGATATTGTTTATTTTGATTGCGGGAGTATCTATGGTAGATGAAGAACTTAATCGACGTGATAACTGTATTATAAACAACACGTTTAAAAAAAACCCGATGTGTAAAACTCCGCAGGGTTTCAGTTAAAATAATACAAAAGAACAAAGCTACCGTAAGATAAAACGGAAAACATAATTCATTAGACGAAACGTCGGCGTCAACTCATTGTTCCATTACATGTTTAATTCCAGATCCATGGTGATTGATTGGACCGACCTACGACCGGACCGGTGCGCTCCGCTTGTACTTTACTACCGGCTCTGCGTCACCACTCTGGGTTTATTACGGTACTCTGAATTAGATAATTATGTTTTATGTTACTTTAATAATATTTGCTTACATAGGTACTTATGTCAAATTATGTTTTCGTTGGTACTCGTTGTGATGTAAACGGTTCACTCAAAAATACCATCAGATGCCCGGCTCGCCGGCGAGGTTGACGTTCTTTTGATAGCATACTTAAATACCATAGTATGACTAAGGTCGGTAAAAGTCAACAGCACCAATCCCTTAAAATAATGCTTTCCAAAATATATTATTGCGTACAAGGTACTACTCAAACAATTTTATCATGGATTGTTTTTTTTTTTTTTTTTTTTTAATAATCTTGTTTAAATCATTATATTATTATGTATAGACAGAAATCTATCTACATTACTCATTCTTTGTACAAGACAAATTTTCGGAGGTGACTTTTTAAATAAGCGTACCATCAAATCAACCAATCATCCCGAAATTATATCATTCATCCCGGAATTACAGTATTTCGAAATACATTACGATATTCGAAGAATAATGTTAATTTTGATAAATTGAAAGAATTTCCGTAATAAGCGGGATAGGTACAATGTTTATAAATAATCTTCGTAAATCGGATTTATATTAAACAGTATTTAGTTATGATAATGATCTTATAATTCAAATTGAATGGTAACTTATTGATGCGGGATTTTGTTAGTAATTAGTTGGATGTAGAAACATTAGGTAGATTAAAATGTAGAATAAATATATCGTACGGTTTAAAGCAAGCATTCGCTCAAAAAGGCGCTCTGTGGGGGAGGCGCTCTATCAGCTGTGGACGTTTTCAGGCTGATGATGAACACGGTTCCATCCGCGTGGACAACGATCACGACATTACACTGAAACCACTCATTTTCTGGAATAAAATGTATCCTAACTTTCTAAAATAACATTCCTCCAACATTCTCACCAGCTCTCCTGCTGCGTTTCCTGTCTTCCTCTTCAAACATTTCTTGCGGAGTATTCGGCACCACCTCGCCTTCTTTCCATGGAAATATTTCTTTCTAAAACAATTCAAATAAATATTGTGAACAGTGGATTCGTATGACGTAAGACCAGAAAGAGTGACTTACAGTTTTGGCCAAGGCTACTCTTAAAACCTCTAAATACACGCAAAGTAAAAATTTTTGAAATGTTAGTCCATAAATCTCCACCAACCATGCTACAAGGCTATAGATACCTAAGTACTTTTTGTATCTTGGTTGGTGCAGTAAAATGGCAATAAAAAAAACAAGCTTACGAATTCATGAATTATGTATTATAGAATCTACCACATTTTAACAACAGCATTGTATACAAATTTAAATTGTTTCACCAATAAAATTATTATGACTATAAAGCTATACCAGCCATTCCTGGCATTAAATTTCTAAGATCTCAAAGCCTGGCACTGTTAAAATTCAGCCTTAGATTTCGCCACAACGCGCGAAGGTGAAATTTACTTTAAATTGTTCGCATAACATTATAAATTATTCAAATGCGAACACGGTACAACACGAAGTTTTCTCGTAGTTAATACGGTTAAGTAACAAGATGGAATGGTTTTGCTCGTAAAATACTAAATTAAATCTAGCTACGTTATCTAGACTATTACTCACTATCTCTGAAACAGCCATAAAACAAAGTAGTTTCGTTCTTAGTAATTTATTTCATTTGTGTAATACGGTATAATTTACAAATAATCTGATATAGAATTAGGTGCTGGAACTAAATGAGTTTTTATACAGTCTTTGCAACTACAAAGTTTGCTTGCTTCTGTCTGTATGGATGGTGTTGGTACTACTGAGGTCGTATACTCAAGTAATCTTGACGAAACCTGTTATACAATTCCATAGTTTCTTGTGGCGTCGGTGATTTTTGATTAGATATATACTAAAATAGGGGGAAGTTTACTGCAGCACTATTTATCATCTGATTTTGATAATATTAAAAAAAGAAAAAACATTTGGGACTCAAATTATAAACAAGAATTTCGAACAATGAGCAAAATTGGTCAAGAAGAGGTTAGGCAAGGTATAAAGTCGTGAGGTCTCAGTTATAGACAAAGTACTATAAAAATAACACCATTTATTGGTCAATAAAATATTCCTAAGCAGTCACTGCAGTCTTTAAGCTTTCCAAGTTTCATAGAGTTCCGTGTATCCGAGTCAAGTATTATCCAAAGTTTACCCATGTTTCACCTTATTTTACTGGACTAAGTATTAATAAAAGAACTAAAACATAGATTCTTTCGAACTAAAGTCAATTCTAAGTCTCGTTTTAGTGCCTAGGATGTGGGATCTCAAGAGCAAACAATATTCAGGATACCTTTATATATAGGTAGGTACTAGTTCTACAAGTATATCAAAATTAGAACAAACAGGTTACTGTAATGTGTTTCTGTCTGAATCTCGACACAAAACTGCGATCACTTGATCCAGTCCATATTTTGTATCCCACTTGAACCAGCCTTTTTTTAGCCCCACGTGGGGTTGGTGGAAAGGGTATGATATGTGGAACTACTAAGCCCCCCCCTGTGATCCGTCTTAAACAATTACTCTCTGAATCTCGACACAAAACTGCGCTTTGTCAGTTTTCCAAATTCCATAAAGTGATGGTTGACAATTGAGCGGAACCAAGGTTCTAAAGTGTTCGCAAAGGATTTGTCTATTGGGCAACATCAAATGACAAAACTGAAGACCGAAAATGGTAGCGTCATTTCATCTAAGTCTGAGATTCTAAGAGAGATCAAGAACTTCTATGGACAGTTATACACCTCGACACGTAAGCCCGCTACTGACACAGCTCAGGACATCAGAGCCAAGTTAGTCCGACACTATACCGAAGATATCCCGGATGTCAGCCTGTACGAAATTAGAATAGCCCTCAAACAGCTTAAAAACAACAAGGCACCAGGTGAAGATGGAATTACGGCCGAACTTCTGAGAGCGGGTGGTAGACCGGTACTTTTAGTCCTCCAGAAGTTATTTAATTCTGTCATCCTTGAAGGTACAACGCCAGAGGCATGGCACAAGAGCGTGGTGGTGCTCTTCTTCAAAAAAGGCGATAACACCTTATTGAAGAACTATAGGCCCATCTCGCTCTTGAGTCATGTGTATAAGCTGTTTTCGAGAGTCATTACGAATCGTCTCGCACGCAGGTTTGATGAATTCCAGCCTCTCGAACAAGCTGGTTTCCGAAACGGCTTTAGCACCATAGGCCACATCCATACGCTGTGCCAGATTATACAGAAGACCGAAGAGTATAATCGGCCGTTATGTCTAGCGTTTGTGGACTATGAGAAAGCCTTCGATTCAATCAAGACTTGGGCGGTGCTGCAGTCCTTGCAGCGATGCGAAATTGACTATAGGTATATCGAAGTTTTGAAGTGTTTGTACAGTAAGGCCACTATGTCAGTCCGACTACAGGACCAGCAAGGTTACTCTTGACACTCGATTTCAATCGTAATTTGGGATTTGGAACGAAATCGTAGCATTTGGTACTCTTGAATCCGATACTAGCGCACGATTGGAATCTTTGTCCGTGGAATTTTATGGAACTAAATGGAATCGACTCATTTCTACACCATCCGCTTTTTCGGTACTCTTGACGCGATTTGACATTGGCAAATTGAGTTTGAAGTAGAGTTTGCGATAGAATTTTCAGACCTTTCAAAAGTTAACTTTTTTGCGTTAGAGTGTGTTGTGTTAAGTGGTTTCGGAATCATTACTCATAATCTTTCCTGTTAGAACGGACGAATATCTCCAACCAAATACTTCAAATCTTGAAAACAAAACCGCTAAACAACAGCTGGAACACACAGAACATTGATACTAGTTTTTTTTTCTAGACAACCATGATGTCAATAATGACATTATTCATTCAGCCGTTCTTGGTATTATTCGTCGGTAAATAAACGCTTTTATTTCTTTGAAAGTGACTAAATATCATCGTGAAGGTTTTATGGTAATATATTTTTTATCACTGTTATTAATAAGGTTTTTACATGTTTTCCACAAATTTTGGTATTAATATTTTCTATTATGTGTGTATGGCAACACTTACATAGTGTTGTTCTTTTATGGATCACAATATTAAGTCGATTGCATTTCCGATTTCAATTTCGATCTCGATTTTGTTCAAGAGTACCAAATTGTTTAACATTGGAATTGAGATTGGTTCGGATTAGAATTAGAGTGAAATTGGGATTGGATTCAAGAGTAACCCTGCAGAGTACGGAACAAATTCCATTGCAAAGAGGTGTGGGACAGAGAGACGTTAATTCTCCGAAACTGTTCACAAACGCATTGGAGGATGTTTTCAAGCTCTTGGAGTGGAAAAGATCTGGCATCAACATAAATGGCGAGTACATCACTAACCTTCGTTTTGCCGATGACATAGTCATAATGACGGAATCGCTCGAGGACCTTAGCACCATGCTCAACGACTTCAGTAGAGTCTCCCAGCAGGTTGGTCTTAAGATGAATACGGACAAGACAAAGATCATGTCTAATGCTCATGTTCCACCTATACCGGTAATTGTTGGGAACGATACTCTCGAAGTTGTCGACAAGTATGTCTACCTAGGACAGACTGTCCAATTAGGTAGGTCCAACTTTGACAAAGAGGTGGCGCGAAGAATCCAACTCGGCTGGGCAGAGTTCTGGAAGCTTCGTCCTATCTTTTCGTCCAATATACCTGAGCCTGAAAACGAAAGTTTTCAATCAGTGTGTGTTGCCAGTGATGACTTATGGAACTGAGACATGGTCTCTTACTGTTGACCTCATTAGTAAGCTCAAAGTCGCGCAGCGAGCTATGGAGCGAGCTATGCTCGGTGTTTCCCTGCGAGATAGCTCCGGAACGAGGAGATCCGCAGAAGAACTAAAGTGACCGATATAGCTCTTAGAGTTACTAAGTTGAAGTGGCAATGGGCAGGCCACATCGCTCGTAGAACTGCAATGACAACCGATGGGGAAGAAAGGTTCTCGAGTGGCGACCACGAACCGGAAGACGCAGCATAGGCCGGCCTCGGTGGACCGACGACCTGGTGAAAGCCGCGGGGAGCCGATGGATGCAGGAGGCAAGCAGCCGCTCAAGGTGGCGTGCTCTGGGGGAGGCCTATGTTCAGCAGTGGACGTCTTCAGGCTGTTAATAATGATGATGATGATAAAGTGATGGTAGCATCTCGATCTCAACACATCCTGTATGCCACTTGTCACGCTGGCATTTAGACCGAACCAATCATATTCTATTGAAGCTGGTGGCTTTCGAAGCTGTCAAACTTCACGTTCTTGATCCCGTGCGGTGCGTGGTTGGGTACTCAATTAGTTAACACGTTGGCTGTAACGGGTCGTCGGGATTTGGCAAACTGTGAGCTTTTGGAACGCTGTCTAGGTTGCAGAGTTGCTCTACAGTATTTTTACTTGGTTAATTTATCTATGTGTGATTTTTTTTACTTTGGCCAGTTTAGTATACATTTTGGAATGACTCAATCTAAGAATAAAGTGACTTAATTCTCAATATTTTTATTTGACCCGCTAAGGAACAACAAGATTAATAACACTATGCACAAAAATAATTCGTTCAAATAAGATAAACTATCTAAAGTAATCAAATGGTATTTCCGTAGAGTTAATAAATAACATGGAGCACATTCAAAGGAGGAACTAAAATACTATTTTTTGTATCATTAATAAAAAAATGGCTCGTAAATAATATAACTAGAAGTAGGGTCATTGTGGCATCAGTGGATCCACTGTCACCACAATGACCCTATTAAAACTATATACATATAGGGTAAAAGCACGTACCTTAGTGGCCTAAAAGATTCATTAATTAATAGACCTTCGTTATATCCATGTGAATGGTTGCCATTCATTTTGGCAACATCTATTACGCGCCATATTGCTCAAAAATATAGACTACGACTAAGTTATGATCATAGTTTTCTTACTGTTTACCCAAAATATAATTTGTCTTTCTATATTTAAATCTATCACGTTCCCTGACTCCATTTTATCGCAGCTTATATAGAGAGGTATAAAGGCATCCTGCATGCGCGTGTCCACCAATTTCCGGTCGCGTGACACGGGACACGGGACGCGGGAAGGCGTTCTTTATTAAGTGACATCCTTTTTCACGAGCTTTTTCATGGGGAATATTTCGTCCGTGCTCTATTTTTTAATTCTTAATTCATACCTATGATTATAAATACAGGAATAATTATAAAACCTTCTTTATTCTGTACTAGCTCATGCCCGCGTGGACTATCCCTCAGAAACTGTTTATTTTTCAGGATATGATTAACTTAACCCTCCTATTTTGGACGCCGTGTAAAAAGCGTCATAAATAGAGAGGTCACTTATTCGATCCATTTTCGTATATGTTGCATTGTAAGAGACAGGGATGAAATCAGTCTTTTATATCTTTAATATTCTTCAATACTTTAAGTATACTTTGACACTTACACAAAAAAGTTTCCAAAAAACCTTTTCACCTCTTAATAAATTCAATTTTTTTTACTTGTACTTGTAGTCAAGTAGTTCAGTACCTAATAATAACCGGTTTAACTAACGTGACTTTGAAAATGAAGAAATGATATTACATAGTAGCATTTTTTTAAAGTAAGTACCTATATTTATTTATTTATTTATTTATTTAATAGCACACAAAACAGAATGCAATCTGTACAGCTACAAATATTAAGAAAATTATTATTATTGTTCTAAATTACATTCCAAAACTATGTATGCCTAATTGCATTATAATTTATTGATTATACAAAAATACCCTAGAGAGTTAGTTATACATTATTATAGATATAAATAATAGATAATAATTTTAGTAATTAATACAATGGTATCATTATTAAGCCTTAGCTACAACTTCAAAGAAATTATCGATTTCAAAATATTTAATTTAGGTACTAACGTTTTGTGAACAAAACGTTAAACACTGATAACATACACATTTTAAATTACTTAATTAATAAATTAATATTTCGTGAAATCATCAAATTAACATAAAAAATAAATAATTGATTAACTGTTAAACCGTAGTATGATTTTTATCTGCCTCTGAAATGGATACAACTCCAGGTGAAATATATCAATGTCTCTGTTGGAGACAAGTATATCATTGTATTGGCAACACATTCTGACTATCGGGTTATAATAAGATGTATTGTTAGAGAAAACTCGTAAAGTGAAAATATTATAATTACGATTACGGGTCCTAAACCGAGTATTAAAATTCTAAAGGGAAAGAAGTAAAGGGGAGTCGATATATGAGTGGATGATTTTGTACAACAAGGTGAAGTCACTATATCTACGACGCACGTAAAGAGGAGTCACATGAAAATGTTTCAACCGTTCACTATAGGACGTAAGTTTACGGCCAATGCCTGCCCGGTAGCTGAGGATATTCAAGCAGCGCCTCTGAATGCGTTCAATCCTGTCACTATGAACATTATAAAAAGGAGACCAAATTGATGAATTATACTCAAGTACGCTGCGTACGAGGAGATCCGCAGGAGAACTAAAGTGACCGATATAGCTCTTAGAGTTAGTAAGTTGAAGTGGCAATGGGCGGGCCACATCGCTCGTAGAACTGACAACCGATGGGGAAGAAAGGTTCTCGAGTGGCGACCACGAACCGGAAGACGCAGCGTGGGCCGGCCCCCCACTCGGTGGACCGACGACCTGGTGAAAGCCGCGGGGAGCCGATGGATGCAGGAGGCGAGCAGCCGCTCAAGGTGGCGTGCTCTGGGGGAGGCCTATGTTCAGCAGTGGACGTCTTCAGGCTGTTAATGATGATGATGATGACGCTGCGTATGAGACTGTAATACAGATACAAGAAGCTTTTAGGGTTTTGAAAGTGTTTTGTGGATCTTGAAACCTTGACCTATATACAAACACTTATTCTCATCTCATCACTATAAATTTAAAAAACAAAGACTAGGGCGCCGGCGCGTCTGGTCAGCTAGCCGCAAGACGCCACGTTACAAGGTTTTAATTTACGGCTGATTTCAATAAACGTTCTTTGGAAAACTGTCGTAGATTCAAATCTGGCAATCTTGATTGGCAGTGATTATAATATCGATCTCGCCAATCAAGTTAGCTACATTTAATTTATTACCACTTTCTATCCAAAGTTTATTTATCGAACCCCGCCGTTAAAAAAGTAGCCGTGCTGAACAAAAACATAATACTTTTCTTCCTAAAAAGATTGAAGAGGATAACTGTTATGAACTGGAAAGTTAAATCTCCAGAGTTCATAACTTCCTTTTAAAGCAAACAGAATTTTATAAAACTCAATACCGTCAGACAAAAAGAACGCGAGCTACGGCCTGGTAGAGTTGGCACGCTGAAGTTGGCCACGCCACCTTCGAGTTTCTAAAGTTGGCACTTCTGCGCTCTTGGTGAGGCTGGAGTAATTTGAATAACTTCGGTTAGACGTTTTTATTAACACCTTTTTTAAATTGAGAGTGGTTTGGTCATACTTAAACCGACATAAGTTCAGTTTTTTGGCCGGACTGTGAATGTGACCGGACTTGCCTTACCAAAACGATATTATTGTATCACAATAATATTGTGCTAAAGTATCAGGATGATATGTGCAGTGCAGAGTTAAGCAAAACTTTATAATGTTCCAAATGGCACTGCAGTTATGAGTGGCCGTGATGCTTCTAACATCGAGCGAACTCGTCACGTCATTCGTTTACGTAAATAAGATATTTAAATAATTTTTATACAATGGACTATCGGTTTTTTTAGTATATCAGATTTTTATATAGATTAAGTCAAACTAAAAACTTTAGAGAATACTCGACAGTAACAACTACGAAAGCATTCAAAATATTAGCCATAAAATATTATTTTTCTTTTGCATAGAAATTACTTAAAAATAATTAAAAATAAATATAGATATTTTCGTAAACGAATCCACACAGTTTTGGTTAAAAACTCGTATGTGTCCGGACTCTTGCCCATCTCTACGTTGTGGTAGTCTCGCCGTAGGCACTATTATGGACTAAATTGAAAGTAAAACAGTTTTCCTCGGTCGTTCAGAATGTACTGTGTTTGTTTTTGTTGACCGTAGTACTTCGCCATTTCATTATGTTTACTGCTGAGTGTTATGTTAATAGGATAAGGTTTTTTGGCTTGCATTGATTTTTATAGTAAGTATGTAATTTTTATACTTATTATTATCTTGCTGTTACCCGCGGCTTCTCTTTGGGGCAGAAATGGTTCTTGAGTGGCGATCACGAACCGGAAGACGCAGTGTAGGCTGACACCAAAGGTGGACCAACGATCTGGTGAAAACTGCGGAAGCCGATGGATGCGGGAGGTGAGCAGCCGCTCTCAAAGTGGCACTGTCTGGGGGAGTTCATGTTCAACAGTGGACGTCATCAGGCTGTTGATGATGACCTGCGGCTTTACCAATCGGCCTGTTGTAATTTACTCATTTCCCGTGACAATTCGTAATTTGTTGAACAAAACAGTATTCTATGTTAATCTCGAAAGTGTAAAAAGTCTGTGTGCAAAATTTCATTTCAATTGGTGCAGCCATTTAGGCGTGAAAGCTACACAAACAAACATACAATGAAACAGACAACTATTATACAGAAGTAAGGACAATTGGTAGGAGTAGCTACCAGACGTGGGCTTGCAGGCAAGGACATACTATCTCCACATCAAACATCAAGATCAAATTACCCGGCTCGTCATGAAAAGTAACAAGCAGACAGACAAACAAATTTACCTATTTCATTAATTGTACACACGTCATGATCATCTTCAGCAGCCCGAAATACGTCCATGGCTCCCCCAAGCCAAGCAAGCCTCCCCCTAAAACGCTATCAAGACGCTTATCATAGGAAGGATTTGCCATAATCACCACACTTGGCAAGCGACTTGGTGATCGCAGAAGATTTTAATGTACCGAGGAGAATGCTGGTGCCCATTTCCTGGATATCCCCTTAGCCAACTTTTACGGCACCCACGGGAAGAGATGTGGTGGTCCTATTCACAAAAAGGGACCACGCGGCATCACACTCGCGGGGTTGCAGATAAATGTATGAATTTTGAACTCGTAACATTTTACATTGTAATCAAATCAATTAGCCTGATTTTTTTTCTCGCTGGAAATTTGCATTATCCGAAATAAGGCGCTCAACCGAAAGCTCCAGGCAACTTGCCAATGAATATAATTATTTCCAATCGGATAAGAAACCCACAAGATTGCCTTTTCCAAATTTTCCTAGTAACACATTTTTATAGCTACATACCTACATTAAATATTTTATACACTTATTGAACCTTACCTTTGGAATATAGACAAACGTAAGAGCTTTTACTGTTATTATCGCCACAAAATCAGCCCATCCTGTATATTTCAAAACGCGCTTGAAAAAGAATGTTTTGAGAAATGTCATTCGTTCGTTCTTTCTCACTCACACCCATAAACTTAAACATCAGTGAGAGCGAGAAAAATATACAATGAATATCATTTTTAGTTCATTTCTTTATAGGCGCGCTATACAGCTATATTATGCTTTATGGGAGGGCTTATTTACGAGGCAGGCGTAAGTTTACGATTTCCATGACTTGTACAAATCTGACTTTATTTCAGGCTTACATCCATATTATTTATTATCCTAATACAACAGATGTATGCGTAGCTTTGTCAGCCCGATTACTGCTGACAGATCATGGCATACTTTTAGCATATTTCAACCTGTGTATCTGCGTATGTGTCTGTCTGCGGCATCCAATCTACCAAAAAAAGAAACAATTATAATTTTTATTTTTGTTTCTTGGAATCATTCGCTTAATAAAATCAAAATATTAAACAAAATTGTCGTGAAATCTAAATTTTAGAGTATTCTTCGATATTGTTAGCTTTTTTCTAGTTTAGTCTAGTCTCTTAGAATTAGCAAGTTGAAGTGGCAGTGGGCAGGTCATATCGCTCGCAGAATCGAGAACCGATGGGGAAGAAAGGTTCTCGAGTGGCGGTCACGAAACTGAAGACGCAGCGTGGACTAGGTGGACCGACGACCTGTTCAGCCGATGGTGCAAGAGGTAAACAGTCTGCACTCAGCGCGGTACTCTATGGGGCAAGTCTATCTTCAGCCGTGAAATCTTGATGATAATGATTATTATGATTAATTTAGGTACAAAACGCCTGGATCGCGATGAATACAGCCGACTGAGCAAGTGAGCAGTATATACACGGTCTAAATCGCTCAATAGAACAATTTAAATCTTGGAACTCTACGACCCAATGGTTCAGTAGATAAAAATCTTATCGCGTTCCACTAGACTAAGAACATATTAACAAGCACTATTGTGTAAGCGGCCCTGACTGAGATAGGTACAAGCACTCCACGAGGGATACACATTTAAGCGGCCATAAAAGTAAATAGATAGCCTTTTTATTATTTATTGAAGAAACGTTATTCTGAACAAAGTGGTGAGATCATAACTCTGTTTTACGAGGCACCCGACAGGGATGCCGCTATGGCGGTACCACAGATCACATAAACTAATTGATAAAGTTATAATCGAACGTTTTTGTGAGAAATTAATTCAAGTAGTTAATTTTTAGGGTTCCGTACCCAAAGGGTAAAACGGGCCCTATTACTAAGGCTTTGCTGTACGTCCGTCCGTCTGTCTGTCTGTCCGTCTGTCCATACAACAAATGTTTATTTTTTCTTGATAATGGTACGGAACCCTTCGTGCGTACGGAGTCCGACTCGCACTTGACCGGTTATTTAAATAATAAGTTGAGTCTGACTAGGTCACCAACGGTCTCTAGATATCGATCTAGCGATCGTTCTATGAACACTATGTCACTATATACGGTATACGGTATCTCATCACTGACTCCGGAGCCGGATAATATTCCCAGGGCCAGTATTAACTTGATCCGTGGTACATCATAATCATCATCATCAGCCTGAAGGTCCACTGCTGAGTGTAGGCTTCCCACATCACATAAAGCGCCACTAAGTGCTATTTCACATATCATATTCGGTAAGTGAAAGGTTCTCAACTTCACCTCCTGTCGGATCGCAGAGATGGCGGATGGAGAAAACATGTCGATAAACAAACCAACTCATTAATATTATGCCGAATATCTGATTTTACGAGCTTTGCAATGTTGGCGTGTTTGTCAAAGGATCTAACGCGTGAGATGTCACGCAGGAGAGTTAAATTATATAGCCACTTTAGCAATCTACACTCATCTAATAGAGGCAGTGTTTGGGTATTTATCATAACTACTTTAACTAAACTTAACTAGTGAATTTTAAACTATGTTAATTTTCAGAAGAGGCTTCTTAAAAAGTTTTTAGGTTTCCGACAACTCTGTTAACCTACGGGCATACCTAAGCTTCATTGGGCTATGGGGTTCCCTCTTTTTGGGAACTCTGATATTACATGTACTACATAATAATCAAAATATATATCGTGACCTTTTTTTGAAAAACATAAGATTAAAATTAAAACTCCATTGCATCGCAATTCAGTTCAATTCTTGATTTATGACTAGTTTTCACAATCCTTCCAATATACTCGTCGATTTTTGACAGATTTGCCACACACACCCTGCATACCGCTCTGTCATGGTTATAGCGAGTCTGTCGTACGCTAACAATAATCTTAGAGCGATAAATGAACGAACGTGGAGCGACTTGGGGCTGGTACAATTACAGGCACAAACATAAAACGCACAGTTTACTGCCTCACGCACACTAATGCACAGATTCATTCAAATGTCCAAAGTGTCTCAGGTTGATCGGTTCTATTCTAGAGTAAAACAGGAACACAATTCCCAGGTGACACTGGCCCTCAAACTTTTATTACACTCATAAAAAGCAATGGAGTGTGAAATAAAATCATTATTCATGCGGCATTTATTTCCGTTTTATAGGAAAAAAGAAATGGCTTTAGGTTTCGATTACTGCCGGCGGCATATACATCCCTTTGCGGGGAACATGAAACAATTTCACATCATTTTTTTATAGCTTGCTAGGGTATAAAATGGTACCTGCCTACTTCAATTCTTGTAACATGAAAATCATTATACTTCAATTAGGATTGTTGTTATCCTAAAATGTATACAATAAATTTTTACTTTCCATACTCAGATGACTCAGACAATTCTTACTAGGTGCGTGGTAAGACGGTGCAAGAGCTCGTATACGTATATTATACCACCGCTTTGCAAGATATTCTGCCACCAATAGCGTGAAAGCACTGTGTTCCAGTCTCAAGCATAATGTAGCTAGTGAAATTACTGGGTCTTGGTGATCTGATGTCGCAGATATAGCAATCACATTAGCAGACATCAATCACTATAGACTGTGTTGGTGTCTCAAGATAACGTATCAGAATTAAAGATTTTGTTCTGAGAGTTACTGCAACTTTTATGGACATCCGTATCAAGTCTTCTTTTTCTCGCGTAGGCAAGTGGTCATCCCTTGTGTCAGAATTTTCATGCCGCCCAAAGGCTTCTCACTTGGCTTAACAGCTATTGTCTTACGACAACAGCCGGGACGGACGGCTTAACGTGCCCTCCGAAGCACGGTAGCGCTGAGTTGTAAATACCACTTTTTATTGTAGCGGTCACCCATCAAGGTAGTGACCGCAGCGAACGTTGCTTAACTTTACCGATCGGTTAGAAACGGCTAGTCGTGCTTCGCTATGAGCGTATCAAGTGAGCGACTAGCTCGCACGTCATTCGTTTACAAAGAAACGTTTTCTTGAAAGGACAAGGACAATAATAGACTACGCGCTCATTTTTTTTTTTTGGGACTTTTAAATAATGACTTTTATAAAACATAAATGATATTACCTGAGTTCTCCGCATAACCAAAGTTGACTCTTTCATTTCTGCTCCTCCTAAAGGCACTTCGAAGATAACTTCAAGTCCCTGCAATAAAAAAACTACATATTACAAACCAAAGGCGTCAAACGGTTAAATCTTCAATTTCATCGTTTTCCGGCAACATTATTTAATTTTCGCGATAGTCTTGATTTAAAAAAAAAAGATTGCGTTAGTGTAAACAATCTGCGTGTGTTTAAGGGCTTGTGTAAGGTCAGCGTGAATTCAAGCCAAAGCCACAGAATAGATGTATAGTACTAGGCCAAAGCGGGGATGAGCCAGTGGCCGAGCGGCAGGGGCGGTCTAAGTTAAACTGGTTCCAACGCGCAATAGTTTAGGTAATTTATTATTACACTGAACATAATGGGTATTTTAAAAATGTACTATACATAAGCCCTCCATTTTATTTAGTTCAACTACTACACAAAGTTTCATGAATTTATTCAAAGTATTCATTGAATTATCGCTGTTTATTTGTACGGATTGGAGGTAACTTTGTAATTTTTTTCGATCGAGAAAAGTTTATTATATCGTGATTTCACTATACATTTGCAGTAGTATTAGTCCTGAACTTTGTTATATATTAATTTCAAAGTCATTGTTGCAATATCGTTGACAGGACACTGCCTCATGTTAAGCCATTTTAGGCATTTTGGCGTTGTATTGGCTCTTAAAGGTAGGGTTATCTTAAATCAGTTAAACTGAAATATCTTAACTGTGAGAAATGAAAAAGGAGGAAAATAAATGGTAATGGTAATGACCCTATTTTTCTTGCTCGTTATGATCTTTTCACGACGCAAGTTCTTGAATTTACATAATTACGAAGACTGCCGAAAATACCAGACAGATAATTAAAAATATTTGAGGAGGTTTGTATTTTAATCACGTTTACAAAATGGACTTTTATAAGTTTTAATCCGACGATCTGGTGAAAGCCACGGGGTGCCGATGGATGCAGGAAGCGAGCAGCCGCTCAAGGTGGCGCGCTCTGGGGGAGGCCTGTGTTCAGCAGTGGACGTCTTCAGTCTGTTGATGATGATGATGATGAAAAAGTTTTAATCCTACTCTTATTATTATTATAAATGCAAGCGGCCCAGCATCGGATGCGTCAAACAACAATGCATGCGAATAACTTATGATAATCTCTCCCACACACACAGGGGAGTGATAACCTTCACGTAAAAACCAAAGTGAGTACAGCCTTTTCCGGTGAGAGCCGAGAGTAACTTATTATTGTTTATCAAGTAAAAAGGTGGAAATTAGATAATAAAGATGGCAAGTTAAAAATGTTGCCATAAACTTGCTGTAAATTATGTCGAATTCAGTCTGTTATACTTTTCTTTTTTGTTAAATAATAAAATCAGCGTAAAGAAACTGGCGTGGATATAACGATATAATCATGATGAGTTAGGGCCGATCTTTTATTTGCGGGATAATAGTAAAATTATCTTAACGGTTAGCTATTCTCTTAGGGCTGATTTCACCAAAATAGAATAAATTTTATTTTAAGTATAACTTTCCGAGAACAACGAGTTACACGAGTATAACCTTTATACAACTAATTTTGAAGCTTATTCCTTGGATACAATCAAGATGGCGTCTTTTTAATTGTCATTTTATTTGTCAATCAGCTGTATCCGAGCGGAACAAGTAGCGTTGTACTTGCAATAAAATTTATTCTTCTCTGGTAAAATCCGGCCTTAGTAAAATTCCTTCCTCCGTTATGTAGGAAAGGTAAATAATGATGAAATATTAATTTTACTATTTCAATACAGATTAATTATTATCTTATTGATATTTGATTCCCTAGTAAGAAGTAATAATTACTCCGATAGTTTCCATAATTACCCACCCGCTTATTCAAATGTTTACGCTAGCCTTTGTGTTTGTATGAAGTCCCTAGTTACGTATAGTTGCCGCTAGAGGCGCTGCGGTGTATTTCATATAAATATTCTACTCAGCTCGTAATAAATATTTGAATTAACTCATAATCGAGGTACTGTTAATAAAACTAATACAAATCTAATATTTCAGAGTTGTACTTCATTATAATGTACACAGACCCTCAAACTTTTTCACAATACTTAATGAGGTTTCCACGAAAAGTTCGTCAATTAGAGCAACAGTAAATTAGTTGCTGTCTAATCAGAAAGTTATGAGAAACTATTATTGGCTCCACGCTGATACCAGATAATTGGATTCGTTGCTCGACCGAGAACTAATGAATCCTACTAGTGTTAACTATGATAACTAGGTATATTTTCAATAACACAAAGAAACCCAGTGGTATATTTTATTATATCAGACGGGGACCTTTTGACAACATTTTACTGGTACTAATTAATGACGATTTTTGATCGAAGTTGGCACCACGTTTTACGCCAGTGGTCTTACCATCACCCCTGGGCCCTAATTTTGTATGAAAACACAGATTCCACACAATACGAAACCATGTCGTTATCGTGTCTTATTCAAATCGTGTCACAACATTAGAAATACCTTCACTTTTACATTATATAAAGTTTTATTTTATTTTAAATAAATATTGACTTATGTGGTGGTAACTTAATGACGTGTTGATGTTTCGGAACGTGTTTCAGTGGAAAAATATGATTTTAGACAGTTCAAAGCGCACCAATTTCAAATTCATTTCGCGCGTTCATTGTTCGTTTTCATTTCATAGAGAATAGATTTTTGCAGATTTCTCATGTAAGTCCGACCTTGAAACACTGCGGCCATCTCTGAGACAGTTTAGCTAAATACCAGCTTCAGACCTTGGACTCCACTGAACCGGTCCCAACGGAAGACCAGCGCTGGTCTCATGAACAGCATTAAGCTGAGTTGGGTACGATTTGTGGCAAATAGCAATTTACTGTTGTTTAATTTGCTGTTAATCGTATTTGTACTATTTATTATTTTTTTGTCACAAATAAATTATTTTTCTTTCTTTCTTTCTTTCAATTGAAAGGCGAGCAAAAAAGCTCATATGTGACGATACAATGGTGAGGGCTAGGCTCCAGTGCTTAGACGACCGTCGTAAAGTTGCCAGCCTATCAGTGTTCTACAGGTTACATTTCGGTGAGTGTGCTGCGGAGCTACACAATCTAATTCCACCATCTGCATTTTACGATCGGACGACAAGACGTACAGATACACGCCATCCATTTATGGTTGATATTATCTCAATTCGCACAAAGCGGTTGAACTCGACATTTATAATCCGAGCAGCCAAGGAATGGAACACTTTACCAGCGTCTTTGTTTCCTAATAAGTACAATCTGGAGCTCTTCAATGATGCGAGTGAATAGGTACCTTCTAGGCAAGCATGTACCATCGCAGACCGCGTTGTCACTTTCCGTCTGGTGAGATTGCGGTAAAATGCAGGCTATTTAGTTATATAAAAATATAAAAGAAGGAATTTGCGTGGTTTCAAAGTAAGGAATCGTAAAGTGGTTATAAATAATTAGGGCCCTGAGCGCGATTTGATTAAAGAACTTTCTAAACTGAAACGTTACAATACAATTTGTAGGTACACTGTAGCGAATCACATTACGTCCTCATGTGAATTGCGCTAAGAAGTGATGACCTTTTGCTTTATTACTAGTAAAATAATAAGTAGGTAGTAAGTAACCTACACATATCATTCTCATTTTATGTGTTTATATGTTGGTAACTTTGTCAATAGAACTTATACCCGTTTTCACCAAAGATCCCTAAATTTTAAGGGACACTTAAAAAGATTTAAGTGACATCTGACAGTAATTTTGTTTTCACCGGTGATTAAGGGACACCCAAAGCTTAAGGGATCCCCTAAGTTTAGGGGGCCGAAGCTCAACCCCTTAGCGTTAAGTGGCAGGTTAAATTATCAAAACGCCAGCTTTTTTTTCAATTGTATTTGCCAATTGTTTCTACCCACATAACGCCAGAAAAGGTATTTGTTTTAATTTTTTCAGATGCATAATATATTAAAAACTCTAGTGCTAATATCAATAAAGCATGTTGCTTGTATTTTTGACGATTATTCTCTAAAATATATGAATAAAATAACGAAAATCCCCAACGTACGGTTTTTGGAAACCGTAGAAAAGAATAAACTGTCACTTTAAGTGTCACTCAGCGCTGCAAAACGAATTTAGGTAAGGGTCAAATTTGGGGCGCCCTTAGCCAAAGGGATTCCTAGTTTGGGTGTAGTTTACGGATCCTTGGTGAAAATGGGCATTAGTGTATCAATGTGAATAATAATAATAATGCCCAATGATCACATATATTATATAGATCCTGGACCCTAACTAGCATTCCCTGTATCTAGGGATCCAGGAACTACAAGGACCATGGTCCCGCAACACCCAGACACAGAACGAGTATTTGCGTTTTTTTTTTCTGTGCACAAACACTTGTCCATGTTGTGTAATGTTTAGCTCTTTGTATTTAACAAATAAATACTTAAAAAACAAAAATAAGTAAATAGAGACTTTTGTATCGTATTGTACACAGTTTAATTAAATGGCCAGATTACATTCAAGTGTTTAATTTAGATATACTTCAGGCATTTCATCATCAGATAACTAAAACTTCGATTTCCAATTTATCAAACGTCCGAAGCTTCTCCAACTGGAACGAATTAGTGTCCTATTAATTAAAGCAATCGTTCCGGCTCCCTTTCTCGCTAAATTGAAAACAGAAGAAAACAGCGAATTCGCCGAATGCTCGCAAAAATTCACCGCAAAAAATGAGGGTATCAATAGAATGATCGCGACCGATTTCGAGCTTGACTGAAACAAATCGACGGCGAATGTATCTTACTGGAAAGTTTTCAGGAGCGAGTTACTGGCAGATAGTAAATGCGGCAATCTTTAAGATGGAACTACGGTCAGTAGTAAGGTTACAGCACACTGTATACAACTACGGTCAGTAGTATTTTGCAAAAATAATATCTTGAAGCCGAGAATGAACAGGTACAATTATTTATTTTTATTTACATCCTGGACCGCATCGTCACTCTTATCAAGTGAGATCACAGATCAATAATTTTTTCGTTACTTTCAAAAGACTCACGAACCGTGGGAGCGAGAAGTACAAATCAAATACACACTACACACTGCCCGAGAGGAAAAGATAGTGTCAGAGTGCTAGCACAAGAAGAGACCATATCGGTTCAATCTATTTCACGACGCAGAGCATATTGATCATGTACGCAAAATTCCGTTATCAAAGTGCAAAATACTATTTTTGCGGCTTTTAAATCTTATTCCGTAAGTGAATGTGATGTTACAAAACATACTAACCCGAACAAACACACGTATCACAGCAAGTTTATCACAAACTTTATTGCATTGTTAATAGTCATATTTGTTAATTTTGGTGTGGTATCTGGATGTAAAACCTGTTTATTTGTAGATTGGGAATGCTCCTTCCGATATATCGCAATATTTCAGTGTTTTAGTTTTTTTTTTAATTTAGTAATTTTACTCCAAAGTTTGAAGGACACAGTAAATAAAATGCCTTCTATTTTATTTAAAAGCTATGGTGTGTATAGGTAGGGTCAATATTTAGTAAATACTACAGTTAACTTGTCGCAAATATTCAAGATCATAATGATAACAATAGTGATTCACACACTTTCTTAAATTTCTTGTCCCATTTTCAAACTGTCATTGTTGGTCTTGTACATCCTAAGTCTATAGGTGAGAGAATAGTAGTTAAGCGGATCAAACTATTTGATAAATCTAAACAAAGAACTACGATACAAGCTTTGATTTTTATTGAATAGAGTCCATTCTCATACATAATCTGCATGATGCGTTGAATACGTAGTAAACTCACATCTATTATTGTAAAATGAGTTCTAAGTTTCCCTGTTAAAGTTCAAAATTCAATGTTTTCTCTCACTAAAGTCGTTTACCTATCGTTAGTGTGCTTTGACCTTTTTCTTTCCGCCAGTTTTACCTTGATTTATTTTGGCCTGTAAAATATTTATGTCTCATAAATAATAGTTACGGAGAGTAATGTATCCGTGTTGTAATAAATATACCTATGTAAGGTCTGTTGTAATAATATTACATAACAGTAATAATATAATGATTACATTTTGTTATTAGCGCACTTTACTTTAGGCCTCACTATGATTTTATTATAAATAGGGCAAATAGAATGTTGGGGTTTGTTTTGCGCACAGCTAAACCTTTTAGAAATAGCGCCTCGTGGATTATTTTATATAATAGCTTAGTAAGGTCAATTCTTGAATATTGCTCTTCAGTGTGGTACCCCATATACGAAACGCATGTAGACAGAGTCGAGACTGTTCAGCGTACATTTTTGAGGTCACTGTGTAGTAGACTGGGTTTAAGGCGTAAGCTTAAAGAATATTCGGATAGACTGGATAAATTCAAGATGAAAACCCTTGAAAGTCGTAGAAATGTTATGGACTTGTGCACCTTGTACAAAATTGTAAATGGTACGTTTGGTAGTGAACTTTTAATGAATGTCAATTTCAAAGTACCCTCTCATTCTGTACGTAATTTCCAGCTATTTAACATGCCACCTACCTACAACAATGTTTCACGGAACGGTCCTTTAATTAGGATGTGCCGCACATACGATGAATTAAGCGATCCCAGAGACATGTTTTCGTGTAGTTTTATATCTTTTAAGCTTGCTATCAATAACTTGTTTAAGTAACTAATATTGTATAAATTTACTTACTATTAGCTACTTAGTGTAACACATTTATATAGTGTCAATATGTCTTTAATTAAGTTGTGTACGGTTATTATTGGACTTTAGGTTTATAATGCTGTGTTACCATAGCTGATATATTATGTATCCAATGGCCTACTGTCTGTTACCGAACCTATTGCAATAAAATAAAAAATAAAATAAAATTAGATAGCCTTGAAAACACACAAGTCAAAACAGGTGGGATGGTTTTGTATGCTTGTGCTCACTCACAGCGTGAGCTATAGATTTAGATACATAGATAGATACATATTATTATCAGTTCTCTCGAAAAAGCGTTTGACTAACGATGCGATGAAATATAGGGTAGATCCCCGATCGCCGCCTCAAAAACGGCACCGTCAAAAAAAGGCATAAATGCCTTGTTTTTGCTCTCAGTCGCGTGTCACTGCGCCTAATAAAAGTGATGTAACTTACATATTATTGTTTTACAACGCTACTACAGGGTGCTATGGTTCATTATTAAAATGAAACAACCGCTTGTGGGTATATAAGTAAGCATTGGCGCGGGGGCACTTTTGAGGTTTGATTTTCATAGACCCTGATTTGATTTAAAGACCAATGAATTATTACGCCAATCACGTCATAGAACCTTTGAAGGAGAGCGTAGGTCAGGTGGGCAGCATCTGCGTTACAAGGACGTCCTCAAAAGACACCTACATGCGTGCGCCATTGATTTCAACTGATGGGAAGGTCTTGCTGCAAATAGGGTGAGTTGGCGCTCTTATGTTAACAAGAGTGTCAGGTGGTGGTGTTATGAAAACCTTAGAAGTTTTGCGACTTGATGATCTAGATGCACAGCGCCTTGTTCGTAAAACTCGCGTCAAGCCTTCCTACGTTTATACTTACAACAGTGCTGGTCAACTCTACTGCAGTGCATGTGATCGCACATTTGAAACCAAATTTGGTATGGCGAGCCACATTAGGGCTCATGCTGGGAAGTAGATGAAAGGGTCGCCGTTGTCGAAAGCTGACAAGGAGGAGGACACCGGACAGAACCTTTCTTGCATTTACATTGGTCGAACGCTTTTTCAAGAAAAGAGATAATTATGAATCACAAATGAGGACAGAGTCTGATAGCAACCCGTAATTGGTCAACGTATTGCATTACTTATAGCATACACTCTCTCCTTTAAGAAACGGCCCGTGTCCCAGTAGTGAGAACGCAATGGTTTCCTCCATCCATCTAGTGTAAGCAAGTGTGGTTAGCTCTAGTGTCCGAAGGTTTCTAACTTGGCTTAATGATCATCGTCTTGTAAGACTACCCGAGACCGGAGTAAATACCACTTTTGTAGCGGTATAAATAATTCTGAAGACCGTCATAAGGTTTTCAATCCCCTATTTTTGATATCCCTGAAAAAACTCACTAAGCCTTCGCTACGCACTGCCGCTTACCGAGACGTGACTATGTACGTAGTTATATACTTACCTACCTACGTAAAATATTTTACAAAACATTCTCCACCCTCCGAATATGAATATGTTAAATAAGAAAGCTGTTTGTTTGTGTTCGTTATATACCAACACCGCTAGATGGGTTTTGCTAAACATGTTTGTTACAATATCGCAGAAATAATAGGTATATCTTAAAAATACAAAGCTTATTGTTTGGAGCAGACAGTGGTTTCACAAAAGGCTAAGTCTGGCTTGACTGACTGACAACTTACAGCTCAAACTACCTGACAACCTTATATTAATATGTGACCTACATATAGAATGTTGAAGATTGTTTGAAGAAAGGGGCTGCTTAGATAATTATTGAAATCTATAATTAACTAGGTACTTTAAAAAATAATATCTTTCTAAAAAAGGGGGGCAAACCGGTTCAATACTGGAAAGCACTTGGACTTAATTTTAGATATATTCAAATAAAAATGAATTTCCAAAACGGTTTTTAAATGACGGACGACTCCGTCCTGCATTTAAAAACCGAACTGTACTAACAAAAAATAAATTAAAAATACTAATGATTTGTGAATCTCATAATTATTAATATTCACTGATCAAACTAGAACGAAGTTATCAGACAATTTGAAAGTTTACCGACCGTACAGCAAACTGAATAAAAACGAGCTAGTTTTATATTTAAGGCAACTTTACATTTTAACTTCGAAGCAGATTAATTAAACTTGGTAAACTTCGTGTACAGAAACCCGATACTAAGTTTCTTTACTTAACAAACCCAGAAGCAGTGCGGCGCCACTGTCTACCACGCGACTTTTAGTTCAAGCTATAGTTACATATTTAAGCCGTAGTTTTAACTCTCCTATGTAGTTAAACTTCCAGACAAACTAAACATACAACTTTAATTGAAAGTGTCACAGCGTCGTTATCACGCAGCTGTTGGCTATTAATTTCACTTAAAATCTTAATCAAACTCTATAAAACAAGAGCTTTGGGAAACATAAAATTTGGTATAAAAATTCAACTCGGGTAGACTATTAAAAGTTAAGGCGGAATTCTGGACCCAATTTAACCGGCGTTATGATAAGCAATTTTCTGGGCAGTTTTTTATGTAACAGATAATATAAGGATTTTATTATAATTCAATAAGTTTGCCTTTTAGAACCCCGTCTGCTTTCATAATAACTTTGAGCTAGTGATTACATTTTTGGCAAGTTCTGCGCATTTTTCATGATACAACTTGAAACTACCAAGAATAGCAAAACTAGTTAAAAATTAGCTTGGCATGAGCGAAACTCATCAGTTATCCTAGAACAACTTTGTGTAGATTTAATACTAGTTAGAGAAATAACGGCATATCCAATAGGGACCTATTCGATTTATTTGTAGAGTATTGAAGAGTTTTCAAGCGATGATTTACACAATGCATCAAGATCTTCCAAAGGCTTGAGCTTCCGGTGAAATAAAATAACGTGACAAAACCTTAGTTCGTAGGGCAAAAGACTTTTCTATTATATTCTAAGATGTAGGTACTTACAGAGATGGCGGCGTCTATGACGAGATAGAGCAGCTTGTACGCATGCTTCACCTGTGCACAGTACACGAACAGTCTCCGCCCGCACACCTTGCGAGCCTCCAGCACCACCTGCAGACAACCACACATCCATAACGTCCCCACACCTGGGAGGCGGGCCTTCTCTCACAGGGAGAGAGTTGAAGCCATGTACCACCGCGGCGGATGATACATAGCCTTGAATTTAGTTGTTCTTGAACATGCTCATACTTTAATTGTTCATGATTTTTTCCGTCACCGTGAGAGCAAGTCCACATAGAAAAATTACAGTGTTTTAAAGTCTTTGGGGAGGCCTATGTTCAGCAGTGGACGTCTTCAGGCTGATGATGATGATGATGATGAAAGTAAGGTCGCTTGGGAAACGTCTACGTTAGTTTCTCTATCTCAAAAAGTTAAAAGAGTAAATTGCTAGACGATCACCTTTAAGCCGATAGAAACGCAATCTTGTATAGATTTGACAGTTTCAATATTTATTTTATGTTATTTATTTATTCATCATAGGAAAACTTACAGCCAATTAAACAGTAAAAAAAAGTAAACAATAAAAGAAACTAGGCCAATTACAAGTTTCCACCTATAGAAGTAACTTATATAAATAATCAACCTCGCAGTAGGTAGCTAGTGAAGTCAACATGAAGCAACCGATAGAGCAATTAATAATAACAGTACCGCTTAAGCTTGAGAACCAAAAAATTCAGCTGCCAGATTTGCCTTATGGAACGCACCCCATCAAAGAAAACGATATAAAAATTATGAATATGAAAATTATGTGCATAGTAATTCATTAAACTTTTCAAATTAAAATTGTTTCTCTCTCTTACTTGATGATAATAATAAAAATAGTTTAAAAACCTATTTTCTTAGTTATTCGATGTAGTTTAAACTATATCTACTTAGTTATCAAATAACTAAGTAGATATAGTTTCGTAACTAGTAGTGTTTGTTTTTTGTTGTATATTTTTGATACAAATTGGGGTTACAACCGCATTTTAGCCAAGAAAGGTAGACAATAAACAAGGTGCACAAAGGACGGGTCAACTATTTCATCCGTTTATATCACATCAAAGGCAAGAGCTTTTCAACCTCCCTTTTCTGTCTTCCAGTTATATTACTTTTAGTATAGTGCGATTCAAACTCAATGGCGGCTGTGAAGTTAGTGCAAAACGCTGCGCAGTAGCAAAAATGAGATGTGCGTAGGCAGGGGTAAGCGGTGTGCGGGGGGCTTGCAGCGCACTTTTTTTTCTTCTTTATACTTTGGCTCCACACATAGTGTATTTAGCCAGTGTCAAGTTTTGTAATTTTTCATCGTATTATGGAAATTTTCACTTAAAGTCAAGTCATAGTCACAGTCAGAGTAGTTATAGTCTAGTCTAAGTCATAATCCAGTCCAAGGCATACGCTAGTAAAGTGGTGGCAACTTTACTAGAGGCTTCTATGGAATTTTGGAAGCAACACGAAAAACCACGTTTCACCACATTATATCAGTTGCCCACACTCATGCTCGTAATTCAGCACTTAATACGTAAAACACCACCAATTTTAAACATTAACACTGGAAAAAGCATAAGTTTTGTAAAATAATACAATGCACCGACGTGAACTTTTCCGCGTTCCCGCCAAAACTCTCTACAGCGCACTTCACAGCCGCCATTGAGTTTGAATTGCACTATACCTCAAAACCGCAAAAATGCCCGTCCACATTTATAGTTACGTGGAAGTATCACATCCATTGTTTTTCGTGATTTGTCGCGTACTTGCAAGATGATAATAATGAATGAAAATTCTCGTTTCTATGTCTAGTGCAATGAAGAGAGTTAGTGCAACCATGGTACAACTACACTACAATACCCAAAGTAAAAACAAATGTCAGAAACATGGAATAAATACATAATTTATTGACCTAAATCATTGTATAAATACGTTCATGAAATCGTCATTTATAGTAGTTTATTTTTACTTTTAATCGTCCACAGATACATGCATTTTTAGTTCGATACATAGTTAGACAACTTTATTTATGTATTGACCACAGAGCAAAAATGAAGAAAAAATAAAAATCAGTTATTCTTGCTCTTGGTAATAAAGTATTCAAATGAAAATACGCAGACAAATACGACGTTATTAGATTTTCTCCGTTTGACAAAGTCATAAAATGGAATCAAAATGGCTGCGGTGAAATAATGAGATGAGACGGAAAATAGATAAGGTACTTTATTAGTCAAAACTTTTAGCGATAAGTCCACCCATTAAATTATAACTTTAGGTTATTTATTTCTATACGTAATTTCTTATTTTCATGTCCGGTGTTTATTATAGAATATTTTGTATTTGTATTTATTTTGTTCTAAGAAAGTACCGCCACAGAATACTATTGTTTAATGGGCAGATAAAAGTTAGGAGGTTTTCTATATTCTACTTCTTCCTAATCATTATTAGCATCATCATCATCAGCCTGAGGACGTCCAATGCTGAACATAGGCCTCTGCCATAGAGCGCCTCTTTGAGCGGCTGCTCGCCTCTTGCATCCAACAGCCCCCTGTGGTTGGATCAGGTCATCGGTCCACCTAGTGGGGTTGAAATACAGTCTTCTACTTAACTTTTATCGATAACCTGATAAAACTGAACGTGATCAAATAGATGAGAGACAAAATTATATACCCACCAGATTATAATTGTATACTTCCGTCTGTTGAACCAAGAGACATAGGGACCTAGATTTAAAAGATATAAATCTTCAGAAATATCCACGTTGGTGGTTCAAAAAATTACGCAATAAATGTATTCCATGAAACTGGTCCAAACGTCATGGATCGCGAGCTCGCGGTGAAAAATGCTGATTTAACTCCGCGTGGGCGCGTATTCCAATTCGCCGTAGATACCACTTGTAATCCATCGACGATAGAATAAATCAGAGGGAGATGTCGATGATAATATCGTGTCACGTACCTATACTATTGCCACGTTTGGACAAACATAGTCGAATAATAATGCAATTTGATTTTGCTTCTTTTTAATTCCAACAGGATTCCAGTAACGTGGGGACACTACAAAATGAAATCTTACTTAACTAAACTAGTTCTTTAAATAGGGTTTATGTTTTTTTTAATATAATTTATAGCCATAGCATTTGGCCACTGTCTCACCTGATGGTAAGTAATGACGCGGCTACGGTGGTGCATGCTTGCCTAGAAGATACCTGTTCACTCTGTTCTTTGTTAAGGTGTGTAGATACTTTAAGTACGAACAATTATTTATTCATTGATTTAATTTCTGAACTAACATAATACATTCTTTATCATGGAATATTGTGGATCGTGTCGATCTGTGTAGTTATTGTCCGCACGGTTAAAACCGTAGACGACAGCTTGTTTATAGTTAATTATGATCGAGACTTTCAGATGACCAAGATTATTCAAGTGTTGGTTGCCTCAACTGAACGTGCGGTCACTGCTTCTGGTTTGTTAATTCTATGTTGTAATCATTCGTTCCGCAAAATCTGACGTCTAAGGAAATCCTAACCTCGCAAATCACGTGGATCCTTCGAGCACCTATTAGGGAAATAATGTGATCCGTGCGAGAGTCTGACATATTTTGAACGTGACTCGAAAGTTATGTGCTAAGCACTTTCTTTTGGACCACCTCTTCTCTATCGGGGGGTGCGGCAATGGGCAGCAGCATTCTCCATCGGTCTGCATTTGACTAAAGTGTGGTTTTATGGGGAAGGCCTGTGTTCAGAAGTGGACGTGGAGCGGACGTCGTATAGACCTGTAGTTCAACAGCATTAAAAAGTAAAATCAAAACTTTCACTGCAAAACTGTAAACTACCATTCCATTTCACTTGAATACATTAAAACAAAGCTCTAATTACGCACTAAAAACGCCAACTCTTTTTTATGCATCACTTAGTGAAATCTAAAAACTTTTTCGCAATTCCAGGTCCCAAATACGTTTTTAATCTTTTAGACCTTATACTAATGGTTAGGAAGTGCTGAAAACTCGATAACATCAAAACTGTTTAGTTTCAATTGCCACTCCGCGCTTAAGTATAGACGTTTATAATTAATCGTCAGTCGGAAGAAGTTCATTTGCTGAAGACAAAAATTGAAAGCTACAGGGCGAGTGAAGACCTGAAAATGACGGAGATCTGAGGTAACAAAAATACAGGGCGAGTGAAGACCTGAAAATGACGAAGATCTGAGGTAACAAAAAATACAGGGCGAGTAAAGACCCGAATATGATTGATGTGAGGTAACAAAAAATACAGGGCAAGTGAAGACCTGAAAATGACGGAGATGTGAGGTAACAAAAAATACAGGGCGAGTGAAGACCTGAAAATGACGGAGATGTGAGGTAACAAAAAATACAGGGCGAGTGAAGACCTGAAAATGATGGAGATGTGAGGTAACAAAAAATACAGGGCGAGTGAAGACCTGAAAATGATGGAGATGTGAGGTAACAAAAAATACAGACAGTGAAGACCTGAAAATGACGGAGATCTGAGGTAACAAAAAATATAGGCAACAAAAAAAAGACTCAAGAATCTTGTTCAGCCAATTTAAAAAAGGAGAAAGTTCACAATTTGGTTGTATTTTTATTTGTTACCTCAGATCTTCGACATTTATGAAAAGGTTTGGATTTATTTTTAAATGATATTTCTTTGGATTCCACAATGTTATGTGTATACTTTTAGGTTTGTCCCATATACGTCCAAAAAATACAAACAACAAACGGTATTAAAATTGCAATACTTTTCCTTGATGAATGAACAAATTTACATATAAAAGCTAATAAAAGCTATAATTATAATATTTTTAGACTTTAATAAACTGATTTGCTACGTGGCAGGACTTTTGTGCAAAGTTTGTCTAGGTAGGTACCACCACTTTGCAAGTTATTCTGCCGCCAAGCAGTATAAGCGTGCAAGCACTACTGTGCTCTGGTTTGAAGGGCATTGTAGCTAGTGACATTACTGGATAAATGATGCCTTGCTCTCATAGGTGCATCCTGAGACATCAGTCTCAGGATGATGTGCACAGTGCAGTGTCACGTGAAACTTTATATTTTAGAGTTTCGAGTGTTATGGGCGGCCGTGTCGCTTAACATCAGGGAACTGACTAGCTCGTTACGTCATTCATTAACATAAAAAAATACTTTTTTGTACAGATTTCGGCATTCCTATAGAATATAGATAGACCTTCATAATGATTATTGGCTCAGGAATGAAAAATAAATAACCAATTTGATATGCGGAACTTTGAAATATTCGGCTCTTAGCAATTTCTATTTCATGCGAAGTTGTTACCCAGATGGGTACCAGTTTATAATATTTTTATCCACTAGGAATGTTCAGCGATGTACTTATTCTTACAATAAAGCCATATAAAAAACCCCAGATGGGTGCATGCTCTTGTTGGAAACAGTGGTTGGTTAAATTACTTACTAAATCATTAAAAGTGATCAAAGTGTAACTCACACGAATATCCACCTGCGCGTAGGGACCGACGGTGAACTCTTCCGGTATAAATTTAACTTTGAGTACATCTTCTTCTGTAAAGATATAGTCACAAAAAGATTATTGATAGAATTCAGCGTAAGTGTATAATTATAGTGAGGGAAGGGAATTTCATATTTAAGATAAAATTTTACAAGGTCGCACACACCTCCCGTCATCCATTCAGTTGTTAATAAACGCTGAAGAATAAAGACGTGGCAATCCTTCGAGCTCAAAACTGCTCGCTTTGTATTTGGTTAATTTTTATTTTAGGCAACAACCGAACGGTGCAAAATTCTTTCTGTGAACGATGAAGATATCTTTCTAGATGTTAACACAGCATGCTTAAACTAATTTCGTGTAATCTTGAAAGGTAAGAAATGAAAATAAAAATCTTTTGTAGAAAATAAATTTTTCCAATGAAAACGTTATCACCTAAGGCAGGGTCCCACTTCACCGCGGCAGGCAGCGGCGTGATGTTAGTGAACCGGAGCCGGTAGCACGCGCGGCGCGCCACCGCGAGCGCCGCGCCCGGCCGGAGGCACGCCGCGCCGCGCGCCGACACACGCTCGCCTTCGTCCACCGCGCACTTGCTACCTAGCTCATACTTTATAATTATTTACTTATAATCGATGGATCAAAGACACTATCCAATTAGGTAGGTCCAACTTCGAAAAACAGGTCCCACGAAGAATCCAACTTCGGTCGGGAGCGTTCGGAAAGCTTCGACATAATATCTTATCGTCCAAAATACCACAGAGCCTGAAAACAAAGGTTTCCAACCAGGTTGTGTCGCCAGTGATGACTTGGCCTTGGTTTCTTACTGTTGGCCTCATTCATAAGCTCAAAGCCGTGCAACGAGCTATGGAGAGCTATCATTACAGGCCTGCCTAATTTCGTTGCTCGTTGTTTCCGTACCAGATAAGATCCGAAATAAGGAGATCCGCAGGAGAACTAAAGTGATAATAAAAAATTGCCAAGATAAGTTGGCAAGTTGAAATGGCAATGGGCAGTCTACATCGCACGCATAACCAACAACCGATGGGAAAGAAAGGTTCTAGAGTAGCGACCACGAACCGGAAGAAAACTAAGTGAAGCGATGACCTAAGGCCTTATCGCGTAAGTCTGGTGGATATAGTGATCATGTGCTCTCCTCAGAACTGTGGAAAGCCAATGGATGCAGGAGGCAAGCAGTCGGTTAAAGTGGCGTTTAATAGAGGAGGCCTATGTTCAGCAGTGGGCGTCTTCAGACTGATGATGATGATTTAGCTTCCTGCATGTTCACTTACAGTGTTCCCCCCCGCACGGCAGCACGCGCAGCACGAGGCGCGGCGCGAGCACGCGGTAGGCGAGCAGCGCGGCGCGCGCCTCCCCGCCCGCCCCGCCCGCCCCGCCCACCGTGCCCGCCGTGTCGGGGCTCGTGCGTCTCACTCGCACCAGGCTCGCCACGCATCCGTCTACCTGTGTACCATACAGTTCACTAGTAGTTCTGCGAACGGTACACCGCGCCACCACACACGTTTTTGCAACCTCACGGCATGATGTAGTGCTTAGTACGTCCCGAATTCAGACCTCACGGTCTTATATCTCGACGACTTCTTGAATGATTTTTCTCATATTTGCAATATTGTCATTTTTGTTCATATCTGCCCCAAACATTATCAAAATAGGCTAGTAAATGGTGCCGCTGCATATTTTCTTCCTTTTTGGGGAACTAACCGACCAATATAAATCATTGACGTCAAAAACAATCTCTAACCTTGTAGAACCAGTACACTAAGTTTCGGCAAGATTCGTTGAAAAATGCGATCTGTACGCGAGTACGTACATCCGAAGAAATTAAAGTTAATTTCACGAGTTGAAGCAGAGACTTTTGCTCAGTAATCGCTCGGTCAATTTATTGTTGTACATATACATCGTTATGCAACGCGCCGATGACGTTCCCCCGGTAGAGCCACTGAGTTTGGGTAGAGCTACATATTTGACCGAGCTAGCATGAAGCATCTCCGTTTCAACTTGGGCAATAACGTCCGGGTGTTCTCCTCAACCGATTCTCGTAAAATTTTGTGAGGAGGTTCAATAAATTATTCAAATTTATTCAAAGGTAGAGTCACAGTAGAAGACATAGAAAAATCATTTTTTTAGTTACACAGTTATGTAAAGACAGACTCGCGAGATCTACAGTTTACAGAACCACTATAAATATAAAAATCTTGCTGGTAAGTCAAATAAATAATGTACAAATCCCGTCACCGTCTCTTACATCTACGACACAGGTAGAACATACTGTTAGTGATGGATCTAACTCGTTTGACAGTAATGTATCACTGCAAGCTTCTACAACAAAGACAAAACAAGATGGATCAGCACCAACCGACGTCAGGAACTTTCTATTGTCACGAATCTAATCCAGCTTATAGAAAGTTTATAAACTTGGCTCAACTGCATCCATACATTTTGATGGATAAACTGCAGCAGAGTTCGCTGGTGTAGTTCTCAAAGTTATCCTGTTAAAGCGAAGTTTAAAAGGCTTCAAATAAAGCGCTGTTTAAACTAACTTCTTTACGAATTGAAGAGTATTAATATGAAGTGAAATTTGAAGCAGAACTTTATGCAAATGCATGGTCGGAAAGTTTGACGGGTTGGATTTGCTGTTTAAACAGGGACTGCGTTTAGAGGTTACTCAAAGATCAAAGACGTCTACTTTTTAGAAGATTAGTATAAGTCTGACTTGTTTACTTCATTCACTTATTTTACCATATTATTTTGGCTTATTTTAACGAGTTCAATTTTTAGTGATTTTAGCATCACATACTGGCATTGGTCGGTCTAAGATTTACATGCTGTGATAGCAAAAAACATGTACGGAATATGTTATAATATGTAATGCAACCAACTTTCGACGACCATGTTTTATTTGCAAATAAACAATTTGGATTTGGGATTAGTAGATAACAACATAGCACGTTATTTAGTTAGCAACTAACCAAACAACCGAATATATACAAAACATTTAGCCTAGATACAGTTAACATATTTGTATATCAATTTTTTTAATTTAATTATAATAAAAAATCAACCAAAGTCACCCAACGCTCGTTGAATTAGCCATTACTTGGATGGATGACCACTAACAAAGAGTGACATTTACATTTGAGTGTTATCTTGCATCGTAGGGCATCATCATTATCATCATTATTAACAGTCTGAAGACGTCCACTCCTGAACATAGGCCTCCCCCAGAGCGCGCCACGTTGAGCAGCTGCTCGCCCCCTGCATCCATCGGCTCCCCGCGGCTTTCACCAGATCGCTGGTTCACCGAGTGGGGGGCCGGCCTACGTCGCGTCTTCCGGTTCGTGATCACCACTCGAGACCTTTCTTGTTTGTCAGTTCTACGAGGAAATAGTGAAACGCATAAAAATTATAACATGTAAGTATGTAAGGCGGTGAACGAAGAATGCGGGGGAGAGATGAAATATGTGGGTGAATCATGATTTACCAGCGGTGCCACGACAGAGTAAGCAGGGCACGCCGCGGCCCCCGGCGCGAGGCCGCCGCGCGCGGGCCGCAGCAGGCCGCACGTGCAGGCCGCCTGGCGGCACGCGGGGCACGCGCGCCCCACGCACGCCGCGTGCGGGGGGCTCTCGCCCACCCACCGGAACGCCTCGCCCCACCAGCAGATCTACCACCACGGGGGAACACAAATCATCATCATCATCTACAGCCTAAAGACGTCCACTGCTAAACATAGGTCTCCCCCCGTATTAGGGAGTATGCTATGGCACCATGGTGATCGCACTAGATTACTATGCAAACCGAGGAAAATGCTGCTGCTCACATCCATACACTGCTACTGCTCACATGAACAGCCAGAAGACATCCACAGAATGTAGGCTTCCCCCATAAAACGCCACTTTTGACACTTATCATATGGGAGGATTGCCATAACTACCACGCTTGGCAGGCGTCTTAGTCTAATCCCTGGATATTCCGTTAGCTGGCTCATACGGTACCCACGGGAAGAGATTGGATCGTCCTATTTCTACGCTGGAACCACATGGCAAATTACTTTGGGGTTAAATCAATCAATAAAAATATCGACCACCACCTGGCTCCTAGCTACCAATGATCTAGTTTTCCATTTAAACCAAAATATAAATAGCCGACTAATTAAGAGAATTGGAACATAAAATAAGGCCTGTATAGGCAGTTCTTCTTAGAAGTGAAGATGTAACAGGACGATGAGTGAATGTGTAATATCACTTGCCAATTTTAACGAAAGACCAGAATTGTTTGCTTGCAAATAGCACCCAGTCACAGGATTGTGGCAAACACTTCAATTATTTTTTTTATTGTACGGTGTTTAACACAAATTATATGAAATGTTCATTACATCAATAAGCTAAATCTCACATGCTGATAGGTATCGTTGAGGACTTCCAGACTGGCAGCCATCCGTTCTCCCGGTGGCACGATGCCAAGCCAAGTGCGTGCTGGCCGGAGTGCTGGGTGACGGGTCGCACATGTGCGCTTCACCGAGCAGTGAGACTGCCACTCTGCGCTGGCAGCTTCCAAGCTAACACAAGAAGCTTTACGTAAACATTTAGTTTAGAAGTATTTGACCCTTATTTCACCAGCAATACTAGCTAGCTAATGAATGCTAGCGCGACCCATTTCGCCTCATTCTGGTGGCGGATGGATCACGAGATGGGGGGTTTTAGTGGGTTCAAGTCTCATATACCCCCCGTCCAACCCCGTGGTGGCCGGCAAGTGCGAGGGCATTTCCTCCCTAAAAAAGGGTAAAAGACGTCGCATTCTACAATCCATCGCAGACCGTGTAGTCACCTACCATCTGTTGTATTATCTTGTCAGGGCGTTAATTAATCGTTTAAGGCTGATTATTATAAGGAATACCAGCTTCTCTTACAATTTAAAAACTTAAAGTATGCACCCCAATACTCACGTCAGAACATCGACTTCTGGATACTCATTGGGCAGTTCGGCCAGTGGATACTTCAGCGTGTTCGCGCAGGACTGAACCGCAGCTAGCATGACCGGTGGCGGTTGCGGTACATGATCAGGAACCTTCCACGAGCAGCTGATGCCCTCGCTACCAAACAGCTGAGTGGCTTGGACCATCACGTCAATTGTGTTGACTCTGGAAAATTACATAGTACTTTTAACCAACGAAAAACTCAGCTTTAGCAGTTAAACCATCGCAAACAGTTCCAGATACGATTATACAAATAACCCAAAACCGACTAATGCATTCGTCAACTGACGAGTCTCTTTTTTTTATGAGATGAGTGGCAAACAACCAAACGGCCCACCTGCTGGTAAGTGGTCACCGCCGCCTATGAATATCTGCAACACCGAAGGCATTGCTGGTGCGTTGCCTACCCCTATAGAGGACTCTTTTAACACTTTTCTTGAAGCTCCCCATACAGTAGTTATGCGGAAATCCCTCGGGAGGAAGATCATTCCACATATTGCAGGTTCGTGAAAGAAACGAGCGCAAGAATCGCGTCGTATGAGATTTATTTATTATGTTTTCCAAATAGAACATGGGCTTTAGAAAGGATGATTCGGATCTCATTTTTAACCACTAATAAAACACACTTGCCGAACAGCTTCCCGACTTCCTTCATTTTCCTCAGTTTCATGATACTACACACATTAATGAGCATTCACTTTTATTTGCTAATAAAAAAGTATTTTGGCACGTGGCTCACCTATCTTTTCTGTTTAGCATGTCAATTCACACATTCATGAAATTATAAGACTATCTCCACACCTCTTAACTTTAACTTACCTTCTAGAGTAGTTCAGGTGCACCACAGAAGGATCTAGCACGAAGCGGACCGGCGCCACCTCCCACCATACTTCCATTTGAGTACACACCACCTCGCAAATCTCTCGGGTCCAACGCTGTTAAATTAGTTATGAAAATTTAAGGCATTAAAACATCTGTGTTCCTCAAAACATAAAGCCTTTATAAAGAAAGAATAGGCTTGTAGGCGAAGAGCATGGCTCAGCTGTAGTTCGTGTGATTATGAAACAGTCCTGCACCAATAACTTCTCAAACCATGTGCCAAATTTGTAGTCGCTCTTACAGAAACACATCATGAGGAAACTGGCAAGTTCAAGAATGATAAAAGTGCGAGGACATGTGTCGTCAACCAAGCTGCAATTGGCCAGCGTGGTGGGTTATGTCTTACACCCTCTCCCTGTGAAAGAAGACCCGTGTCCCAGGAGTTGGAAAGTATGGGTTGATAATAATTATTAGGCTTGTAAACTAGTCAATATGATAGTCGCACAATATTAATATGCAGTTACAATAAATAATAATTATATATCTGACATAAAAGTGTTTTTGCACAATAGTTTCAGAGTGTCTCAGAATACTTCATAGCTGCGAGATCAAGCTAGAAGCGTTCTAGAACGCTTAGAAAGACGCATTTATTGAAGTGAGTCTTGACCTAGTTTTGGATCACTGCGTTAGCAGATACAATGATGACATGTTCTATTTTATTGTTCCAAGCATTATTTACCTTGACACCAGGTATTGGATCAGATTCAACCACTTCAGTTCTGATAATCAGTGGATGGTAGGCAGCTGGTATACTCTCTTTAGGTATGTCTTTAAGTATTAACCTGAGAATGAAACTCTGCGTTACAGCACTTAGGATTTTAATCTACTTTATAATTCTCTCTATAACTAAGCCGGCGTAAATAAGAATAATAGCTGACTTGTGGTTGTCTGCTTTTCAATTGTTCTAGTCTCTGTAGTAGAATAAACTTTCCAAATTAACTATTATTATTATACGTAGTTATCATTTTTAATGAATCATAAGTAAGGCAGGTACTGCTTACAGCTTTTATTTATTCGTGACCTCACAGTTACAGCTTTTACAGCCTGCTTAAAGTTTTTAATTGTGAGGTCATAAATAAGTAAAAGTTGTAAGCAGAAAAAGCTTCACTAGTTCCTCTAGTGTTTACTAGTGCCCATCCCGTAGTCCCGAAAGCCATTTTGTAGATCCAATCCATTTTCAGTGTGTTGATTATGGATAACCACTACGAAAAAGTGGCAGAAATGAGTGCTACCGTCACGGAAAAATATTCTGCTATACCCAAAGTATGGCTGACTATTAACCGTTAAGTCAAGTCAGCCTTCGGAACACTAGTTCTGACACGATGGCCAACCACTCAGTTACAGAAGAAGGTAGGGTAATTACATGAGCACAGCTCGCTGCACGCCTAGCCCCGCGCCGACATCCGGCGCGCACACGTGCAGCGGGCAGCCCGCCCGCGGGGACACCGCCCCGCGCACCGGCTCCACGCGCACGTACCGCGAGGCTCGGGACCTGCTGCCGCCACCACCCCCCGCCTGAGGCAACATAGGCACATAGATTTTGGGACAGTTTTACGGATGCTAGTTTTTATGTTTGGCTCCACATGATTAGAGTATATTAAAGCCAATTTTCAGTTTATGCCGTAGCCGGAATCAGCAAGGCTGACATTAGGGTTAAATTCGTCTCCAACCCAAGTCTAGTCAGGATCAAGTCAAAATCAAGCTCTAAGGAGAAAGAGTATAAAAACTTCTGTCCGTGGAGTTCTGACGAGAACACAAAAGCTTTCAATTCTGTCCGGATGTACGTACTTGCGTACAAGTCTAGTTTTCAACGAACTTTGATGAAACTGGTGAAAAGATTCTAAAAGTTCATAGATTTTTATTGTCGTCGTCACCGACGTTTTTGATCACAGGTGTATTTCTGGAAAAATTCCAAAAAGGGAGAAAATTTGATTTACTAGCCGATTTTCATAATGTTTGGCAGAAAAATTGGGTACTCATTTCTAAAGTAGTATTTCAAATATAAGCAAAATTTATTGCAAAAAAGTTGTCATGATTTATAATGAAACAAATTTTCCTATAATCAAACCTTGAAAAAATTTTTAAAACGTTTAATAGTTTACCCTTATTAATATAACCACCTTAATTTCTTTATCTCGAGCTTCCTTAGCACCGACGCAGAGTTTATCGCTGTCGTCACTGGAGTTGTCATCGAACTCTGCAGCCTGTTCTTCCCAGCACGAGCACTCGCCCCACGGCCGCACGCTCCAGTAGTACGAGTAGATAACAGGACTGTGGATATGGAAAAAGGTTATTCACAGATTTACGTGAGATGGCTTACACAAGCCAGTTGATAAACAAAGTTTAGTGTAAAAAACGGTCCTGTATAAATTACCTTTTGCTTAAACTTTGTGATTCAACCGATTTCATAATAATATCCTTTTCAAAAAGGGTTAAACCGACTTCGATTGCCTTAATTTAATACTGAAAAATATTTGGATGGTATTATCATGATATTTTTTTTATTTGAAACGCTAACATTCAAAACCAGAGAAACCAATAAAAACCAGAGAAAGCGAAAAAAAGCCAAAGCCATTCATGAAAATGAGTTCATTAGTTTGGTTTTTAAATCTAGATAACTGGAAAAAACTCATGATAATGTCATCCAAATATTTTTCAGTATGAAATTAAGGCGATTGAAGTTTGATTCCACAAAACTGCAAGTCCAGCACTGTAAGAGTTACCTGTGGTTCACCAGCTGTACCGTAGCACATAGTGACCGATGTGGGAAGGCAGTTCCAAGGTTCACGTAGTATTCACACGCTGGGTCGTCATCGCAGCAGATGTCGTAGTCTTTCTCGTCCGCCTGATCAAAACAACCTATACATTAGCACCAGTATCCAAAATATCATAAGATGCCCTGATAAGAGTTCAACACTTTTACCTAAGTACCTACATCTTTAATAGTACCCACGTGCGGAAATATCAGGAATTCAGAAATGGTTCCCATTACGGTAAAGACCCCGTAAGTACAAGAGCTGTTCTAAAATTACCCAGATTAAAATAGAAAGCCATTTTATAATAACCCGCCTAATGCAATTTACGTAAGCAATTACGTCACATAGCGGGGAACATTTAAATAAGCAATGTCACGCGTCTTATTGAATTTATTAAGGTGACACGTGCCAAGTTACCTCGTTCGTGAAACTCCGCGAATTATTCCTTTTAAAGAGAATAAGTGAATGTAGAATAAGTTCCGCACTCATGAAAAATCAACAGGTAGATACTACGTGCTTCCTGGAACTGAAAACTTATGAATATTCCATCAGCTCTCTGATCAAATCTTGCATGTCGCACTTTTGAACCGTGTCGCAATCACCAGACCTAATGCGTATTTGATGAGTCAAGCACATCTTAAAATCCTAAATGCGGCAATGAAGCAAAATGTTTACGGAGCAGTTCAAATTCAAATTCAAATTCAAATTCTGTTTATTGTAACATGAACGGCATACCTACCAATTATACATATTACACAATAATAGATCAACACAATCAATCAGTTAGTGCTCTGCTAAGCCTACACGATCACGTGTTATATAGCAGTTGAAATACGACTGTAACGTTATAGGGGTAAGGTGTATTTTGCCAAGTAGCAAGTTACAAATGAGGTAAGACAGAGTAAGATTTTGATTTATGTGATGACATAACACATCAGCCGCTGTGAGTGAGGGATCAAAACCCAACAGTTAAGCGTATTTCCTAATGAGTATCCTTGAAATGAAGGAATATGTATTAAAATAACCAAATTATTTTAATATTTATTTCGAAAGCCGTTAAAGATAATTTATGAAAGGGTGAGAGCACCTATTTGACCGTTAAGAGGTGATAATATTAGGGTTTGGTAATTTGGGTATTAACGAGAAAGGTATTTTTAAACGTGACCTCAATAATGGTGACGAAACAAAAACTTTAGTACTTTGCACACTGGACCGTGGTTTGACTTTATTGTTATTTTTTATAATATTTTTACATCAGACTTATCTAGCATTTGACTACGCTTCCACCTGATGGAAAGTGACGATGCGATCGAAGGTTGGCAGTAAGTATTTTAGAAGGAACGATTGGTCAAAGAATAAAAAAAATAATGTTCAATAACACACATTTTTCAATGGCTAAAAATTAATGAGTATACTTATTCGTACCAATAGTACCGGTTCGTTTGTTATTGATTGACTGGCAGACAAGGTACATCCCCCCTAGACGTACTTGGAGGGTGCCTCCTTTTTATGGTGTAGGAATGTGCTAAGGGTTTTCAGAAATTCGACGCCTATAAGGTGATCAAATGACTTGTTATATATGGTATGAAAAAAAAACTGGTTTCCGTAGTGCAAAGCTTTGCTTAGTTTGGGCACAGATCTGTTGTCGCCTGGCAACTTCAGCTTTATTTTTGATGTAGAAAACTGCGGGCGACGCTAGCGCCTCCTCAATACGGACGCGAGTTTTAAGTGTACGTTGGGTTGGTTTGTTGATTCGTGTTTTTGAACGTACTTTTGAAGTTTTGGTTTCTGGACGAATTGATTCAACCAATGAGAGGCCTGCTGAGCTGCCATTGGTGACCGAATTGGTGTCCGGTAAAAATGGCGGCTCAGGAGGAACGTTTGCTGGTTTTTCATTTTTATTCGGCAGTTGAGTTTGAGTCGGCATTCGTGCAACATCGCTTAGTGTTGTTAGGATATTTTATCGCACAAGTTTATAGCGTGTAGATAGTTTGTACAGCAGCAGTATCTTATTTATATTTAAAACGTGTGAAATATAGACTGTGGATTTTATTTACTTACATCGTTACCTTGTTTTATTTAAGGGCCTCCTACATCAGAAGTGCTATCTATCCCACGCCTTGCCAGGAAGCCACAGATGCCAAGTTTTATCCTGTCACCATATGGTTGTCCTCCTCAGCGCCGTTTAGCAGCGAAGACAAACGACGCAGGAAAGTGAGACGTAAGCGATACACATTACCCGCAGTAAGTCAAAATGTAAAACTTTCTTATTGACTTCTTAATTTATACGTTATACAAATGTGGATTAATGTACTCGAGGCTGTGACGCCCATACATTTGGATGGTCAATGGTCAACGACCCATCTTGTGATTAAGTGTCAAGCTTTTCAAATATTCTTTTCAAATATTGCGCATCATTGGTAAATATAGTACGTTGCGTTTTAAAACAAAATAACGCTCGTTGGACCACGTGGATGTTGAAGTAGTGGCGAAATACTTTGATAGATACTTTCTAAAATGAATCATAATGATGTACTACATGATAAAAGAACAGAGGCATGTTAAGCCTAGTGAAAATCAAATGCTTTATGAGTTTAATGAATTTTACTTTCAACAGAAAGTTTGCATTAACGACAGATTGAGGTTATCTTTTAATCAACAAGAGATTATATTATCAGACATTTTAGGTTCTATTGGTGATAAAACATTTTAGAATGTGACGAAGTGGTTACAGTTTTTTTAAATTAAAAAGGTTTACTACACTAATGCATACAAAATTTTATAGTAAGTGAATACGTGTATTCAGTCTGTAAGCAGGTGTGCAAGAAACAAATATTTTTCTTACCACATGTTACAAACTCAAATGGAAAAAAAGTCTATTATAATGTATTTATTAGGATTTTGTGTTGTGTGGATAATACACTTTTTGTGTTCCAAATATTCTACCGTTTCCGGTGTACAGATACTGTGATAGTGGTTAAATTTAATTTTTAACAGTTTATTATTGTTACATTACAGAACAGTCTTATGTCAGATGGTTAAATAAGTAGATATCTAACATAAATTATTGGACTGAACAATAACTGAACTGCTACTGTTACTGTTTTGAATAACAGCTCTAGAAACATTTTGCTTCCAGTCACTTAGCTGTTTCTTAAACACCATTATATCTACTTCAACTGAGTTGCCCTACTTTATCAAATAATAACTGAGAATAGAGGAACCATTTGATTATCCATGGCAAGCTGTGATGCTGCTTCAATTGACAGTTTGCCTGAGTTTCTTCAGAACAAAAACATGACATTTCAACCTTTTAGTAAACATGGTTTCTCCAATTCAAATGACTGTTCCTGTTAATTCCAAGGAATTTGTAGGTGTCTGGCTCATCAAACTTTATCCTTAGTATAAACAATGTCAAGAAAGAGTTCCATAATTCCATCTAATAAGCATTGCTCTTAGCTAGGCTATGGGACGGTAGTTATTTGGATCAGACATATTTTCCCCCTTATTGTGTTAATTAATAAATAGCTGTTCTGGGAACGCTTCCGAAGGTTATAAATTTATGATGTGTGCAAGTAGGACATTATGCAGATGGTGCAAAACTTACTGGCAATTTCTCCAAAACCACCAATTTTACTATCATTAATTTCACTACAATACACAGATTTAAAAAAAAAATGTTTTTGGGATACTAGTGCCGTTTAACGTTAGTTATTATTATTATTTATTTATTTCAGTTAGAAAACCCATATTATATACACCATTAAAAAAAAAATTAAAATTGTAAATTAAACAAAATTTAAAACAATAAATTAATGGAATCAGTAAAACAATCAAATGTATTAAAGATTTTAGTCCGATTATTAAAATAGTTGTTAAATAAATTACACTATCATGTCAGTAGATAGATAGATAGAAAATGCTTAGTTTTACAGATAACAAATGTAGGTACATAGACAAACTGAATGCTAGACAGCATTATCTTCCATTTCACCTAAGTGTAACGTAAAAATTTTTGTGTGGCAGTACAACGCCGATTAAGTATAAATAATTGTATAGATAAAACTATAGTGATTAATAAACATTTTAATCATTACAATTCGTTACATTATTTACATTTATCATTTAAATTATTACAAATAGTATTTGTTATGCTTTTCAAATCTGAATTGTACCTACGTGGTATAATGTATTCTTCTGGTGAACAGAATCCTTGTAACAAGATATAAACTTGCGAATAGTTATGTTGATGGGTTTTATTAACACAAGAATTTAGCTATTATTCTTTTTCCCGTATGTTATGAAAGCGTAATGTTTACTAAGTAGCGAAGAGAGACTGTCCAGTTACAAGATCCAAGTATTTGTGTCAGAGATAATTAGAGTCAGGAGTTGCCGAGCACCATAAAAAAAAGTCTGAAATAAAACGATATATTGTAATATGGCAGACGATGATGTTTAGTCTCAAAGCAATATGTTATAGTCGAAAGGTAGCCAGGGCAAATTACGTTGATTTAGGTCGTTTTGCCGTGAAGTAGTCGAACACAAATTAAGGCAAATAAACAAAAACATGCTGTTGATTTAACGCATAAGTAAGCATGCGATTATGACATAAGTGATTTAGTGGTGACAAAGTACCAAACTAATGCCAGTATTTAAAGGACCATTCCAGATAGCAGAAGTGTTGAGACACGATCGGTAAAAGTCGTGAACTTGCCAGGTGATGAGAGTACTTTAAAACAATGTGAAGGTACATCATGCACTGAAAATATGAAAACCATGGATAAGTCTAACAGATTTTGAGGAATGAAGGTGGTATGTATTAAATCAAAAGAAGAATGACACGGATGTTGTCAGGTATTTAATGTGCAGTATTGAATTTGAACATTTTTGGTTGAATAGGTTACTTTTGTGTGTGGTTTATATTGTGAAACTGTTATCTTTTCTCTATTTATTACTGTCAAGTGCAATTTGCTTCGATCAACTATTGGTATTTAGGCAATGCAAATGTGATGTAATGGCTGTCATGACAGTGGGCTTGTGAAACCATTACATTACAATGTGAAAGTAAGTACATGTGGTGAATGGTATCTAGGGTTGGCCAAAGGCATCGCCTAGAGAAAGCCACTTGTCGTTTATTTGAAAGTACATGTGGTGAATTGTATCTAGGGTTGGCCTAAGGCATCGCCTAGAGAAAGTTACTTGTCTTTCATTTGAAAGTAGGTACATGTGGTGAATTGTATCTAGGGTTGACCTGAGGCATCGCCTAGAGAAAGCTACTTGTCTTTCTTGTGTACTGACCGCCGATGGAACAGTCAATGCCATAGAGAATACCAATAAGGATTGATGACTTTGCACCTGCGTTATCTGTTGACCGCTGATGGAACAACAGGTTTACGTACAAAATTCCCTGTAACACAAGTATTTGAAAGTAGGTACATGTGGTGAAATGTATCTAGGGTGGTCATGTGGCATCGCCTAGAGAAAGTCACTGGTCTTTCTTGTGTACTGACCGCCGATGGAACAGTCAACGTCATAGAGAATACCAATAATGTTTGATGACTTTGCACCTACGTTATCTGTTGGCCGCTGATGGAACAACAGATTTACGTACAAAATCCCCTGTTACACAAGTATAATGACATGTGGTGAATTGAAATACAGTAGAAAATGTTGAAAGCAGTTGTTATGGTTCTAATGTTAACATGTTTGTTCTCAGCAATTGCACCAGACATGAACGCTAGCCGTGGTCGGCTGCGTGCGCAGGAGGGCCGGATGTTGTCGCCTGGCAACTTCAGCTTTATTTTTGATGTAGAAAACTGCGGGCGACGCTAGCGCCTCCTCAATACGGACGCGAGTTTTAAGTGTACGTTGGGTTGGTTTGTTGATTCGTGTTTTTGAACGTACTTTTGAAGTTTTGGTTTCTGGACGAATTGATTCAACCAATGAGAGGCCTGCTGAGCTGCCATTGGTGACCGAATTGGTGTCCGGTAAAAATGGCGGCTCAGGAGGAACGTTTGCTGGTTTTTCATTTTTATTCGGCAGTTGAGTTTGAGTCGGCATTCGTGCAACATCGCTTAGTGTTGTTAGGATATTTTACCGCACAAGTTTATAGCGTGTAGATAGTTTGTACAGCAGCAGTATCTTATTTATATTTAAAACGTGTGAAATATAGACTGTGGATTTTATTTACTTACATCGTTACCTTGTTTTATTTAAGGGCCTCCTACAGATCATATAACATTATACTAGGTTTGGGGCTAGATGACGCTGTGTGAAAATATTTATATGAAAAAGTGGATGGAACCACGAGCTGCTTCTAGTGAATAACATTTCAAATATAGGACAAATAAAAGGGGAAGATTGTTGTTGTTGTGTTGCTATAGTGCGAAAGTGGTGCGCTAAAATGAGAAGAAAACACAATTTGCTGCGCAATTTGAGGACATACTTCCTCTTCCACGTTTTAATTACATTTATGATAGAACATGAACTATAAATATATAATAACAACATAGTATTTTCCCCCAAAGAGCATGGCATCTCCGAATACTCATATCGCATTCTAACGGCCCCTTTGCGCGACATAACGGCGAAGTGGCGCTAGGAGGAAATATTGGTGCACTCGATACTTATTCAAATGTTATGGTGCCGTCCGTTACCAGAACAACGAATACAAAATGTTATCTTTGTGAGTAGATTTATTTTAGTAGGCAAGTTGTTTGCTATATACGTCCATGTTTGCTACACATTGTATGCGTTAGCTGAGCTATCTTCGTTATAAACTAGTTGCGTCCTGCGCTTTCACCCGCGAATAAAGGTAGCCTATGTGTTAATCCAGTAGATAAGCTATCTCTATTCCACATTTCATCTAAATCCGTCCAGCCGTTTGAGCGTAAAGGAGTAACAAACATACACACAAACACACATGCAAACTTTCGCCTTTATAATATTAGTGTGGTTAAATCTTGCAGACTAAATATGTGAACTAGGTCCCAAACATGCCAGCTCCTTAGTTAATTTCTTGTTTTTTTTACAATTATTTCTTTTTTTCATTTCATAGACATACATTAGAAAACTAAGTCTAATGGTAAACTGTTATCGTCGCGTACACCTGCAGCAACAGAAGTAATTAGTGTGTTACCAATCCGAAAATATAAAATTTTTGGATGTGACTGATATCAGTACAAATACCAATTTTCATAATTACAAATTCAAAAGCAAAGAACTATGTATGCATACTAAGTTTCATCCCTTCTTATGTCATCCTTGGCAGTGTGGTCCCGCTCTGCGAATAGGACCACCACTATCTCTTCCCGTGGGTGCCGTAAAAGCCGACAAAAGGAATATCCAGGGAATGGGCAGCAGCATTCTCCTCGGTACATTAAAACCATCTGCGATTCTCACCGAGCCGCCTGCTAAGCGTGGTGATTATGGTAAATCTCCCACTATGATAAGCATCCAAAGTGACGTTTTATGGATTCCTGTGTTCAGTAGTGGACGTCTTCCGGCTGATGTGTGATGTCATCTCTGGCAAAAAATATATCAAATGCCATTTTTTACTTTGAATGAACTATCCGATGGAATACTTACTGTCATATTTCAAAAAACTCTTTCGTAATACAACCCTACGTCATAGAATCAATGTATCTTCGAATTTGAAGATTATAGCATTAACGGTTTTGCCTGTGTGAATGTTTTGCGACGGGACCTCTTTCTGTATTTTTACCATCTTAAGGGATGAAATTCAAAAATTCCCGAGACCCGTATGTATTTATTTTGTATGTTCTTTACACATTCCAAATTTCAGTACGATACAGTAATTTTTTTTGAAATTTTCATACAAACTTCAGCAATTTTTTTACCCCTTTAAGTGATGAATTTTGAAAAACTAAAAGGTACCATTTCTTTTATACTTGTTTGTATGTGATATGTTTCAAAACGATACGTCACAAAATGTAGGTTTTTCATACAACCGTTTTTTACGCTTTTCGCCCACTTAGGGGTTGAATTTTCAAAAATCCTCTCTTAGCACGCGCTTGCGTCATAAAAGAAATGCACCCTCCAAATTTCAAGCGGTTTGGGCTGTGCGTTGTCTGTCAGTCAGTCAGGACAAAGCCTTTTATATAATAGAAGATTAGCTTCCATTTTCAAAATTTACCTACCTTCAAAGTGATATGATCAGGTCTGAAGTAAAGCGCATCCGCAAGCAGGTGGAGGGGTCGTATGACAGCGGTGGAACACACGACCCGCAGTGGTGTGGAGTGCAAGCCGGGGGCCGGCGCGCGACACCACACGTTCCCCCGCACTGAACCACCGCCCTGCCACCACGCCGGAGACAATACGAACGGTTCCGCTACCACAGAGCCTCGTGATGTTAATGCCTGCAAGATAGGTGTATGCAAATATTTAACCTTTATATCTTTGAGGTGTCTTCTGGACGAGTGTATTGTATCATCTATGATAATTGCAACTGCCATTTTAAATGCAATCAAAATCGTACGAGTACTTCTACAATCATCAAATCACTATCAACATCACTATCTCAATGACCATCGCAATCACCATCAAAATCACTTGGTACTTGGTGCGCGGGCTATTTTCCGCAACTAGGCTGCACAGCAACCCTTTTTGCGTGATGATATCAAAGTATAAATATATGATAGTTATCCTCAAAATCACTACCCAGACCCCTTACCATCAGAATCATCCAACTAATGCAGTTAATCTATCTATCTAGCTATCCATCATCGCAATCATCGTAATCACAATCACAACAATCTCCACTGTAATTGCAATCATAAAATTGGATCAACATTGAAATCATAGTTGCAAACACGGCCACAGTGAGTAATACATACTTAAATATTTATAAAGCTAAGAATAGGTCAATGCAGAAAGATGCTACTAACATCCAAACTGAAAGACAACCAAGCATCCTCAGTAAGCAGGAAGAAGGAAGCGTGCTCAGCCTCGCAGTAGATCAGTATAGGCACACAATGCACGTCACCAAGTAGCCGCGCACCGAGTTCCAGGCAGTCGGAGCTGCGAGCCACAGCCTCCGTGCACCCAGGAGTGCATGAGAATGTGGAGGAGAATACCGCCGGGACAAGAACTGTGGGTGAGAATGGTACTTAATGGAGCTTAGTTATCTTGAATTGTATGGATAGTTGACGAGCTATAAAGCACATAGGCAACTTGGCACTGATGAAAGCTAAATTCTAACAGCTTTGAACGCTAATGGGAGGTTGGCAGCCTATCAATTACAGGCTGAACTTAAAGATTATGAATTTACAAAACATAACTATCTTATCGCTTTTTTATCACCGAGAAACACACGTTTAATTAAAGATCAAATTTGTTTTCATAAATAACATTTCAATAGTTTTCTGTAAGAGCCAATAATTTCTCTCTACGATGGCTAACTATGAGCTATCACTAAAAATGTGCCAGTTTACTGACGCATGACAAAGTTATGAGATATTAAGCATCAGTCAGGATTTTTGTATTTATGATGAATGTTCGTCTTACTATCCAAGATTGGTGGCTGCATGTAACAGGAGATGGGCACGGAGAGAGACTGGCCAGCGGAGACTCGCACCAACAATACGTCACGAAGCACGCGAACGTCACGGGGCCTGCCAGATATATTACTCATATTATAGACGAACATACCAAGAACATTTCGCATACACTTGAACTCATTATAAATGTTAGCTACTGTTGGTACATTCTACTATTTGAAGAGGTTAGAGGTTGTGCTGTTTTCATGCAGTATGTATCAAAGAAGACAACATGGCCGTCATACAGAAATTTGTATAAATACTAATAGCTGGACAAGAGTAGTGAGAGATAGAGGAGACTGGCAAAACCAAAAGGAGGCCTATACCCAGCAGTGAGAAGTTAAAGATGATGATAGTGATGATGATGATGATAAATTCAAAGCATTTTTTTCAGATTAGTTTTTTCATACCTGAAGTGCACGCGAATTTCCGCAGCCGCTCCGGAGGTGACCGTGAGGCCCCTAGACCCAGCCAATTCTATGTCCAGCTCCTTTCTGTATGGAGGACGGATGGATAGACGGACTTCAAACTTGGACACGTTCACTAGGCGGATGCCTTGCTGAAGCAAATGCATTGATGTTGTAATAATTGTTGATAATAGTTCAAATCTATTTCATAGTTAACTGATAGTGACTTATTTAAACCAGGGTCAACTAGAAGTAAATTTATGTCGTGTATTCAAAATTGTAGTAATTTGTCTTGCGTCGTCGACTCGGATTGCAACGATCAACAAGACCCTGATTGATGACGTGATTTATGGGAAATTTAAACAAGTAGACAAACAAGCTAAAGGATAAGAAAAATTAGGCCGTTAGCAATAAATCTGACCCACTTAATAAAAATGTGAGGATCACAGAGAGAGAGAGAGAACTATTGTATTAGTTTGGAAATACGAGTATGGATTCTGTAATGAAAGCTCACCGTGTGTAGATGTCCGACGGTGAAGTTGATGAAGTCGAGTTGCGGCGGCACGCACAGGATGTACTCAGGTAAGCGCGGGGGTGGCGGGGCAGACGATGAGCTCTCCGGGGTGTGAGATATTAGCTCACCTATGCTGGAGAAAATGTGAGGGATGCTATTATTTCATAATCAGCACGCTCAAGCTTGACTAAGCGATTGGTAAAATTTAGCAACGTTCGGTGCGGTTACTATACCCAGATGGGTGACTGCTACAAAAACTGGTATATTTGCCATTAAGTGCTAACGTGTTTCACTACGGCTGCTACCTGACAAGTCGGCGGCTTATAAATTCTTACACCAGGGCTGACCATTGGCCTATTATATGACAAAGAAACGATCAGTCCGATTTTGCCCACTGCTGGTCAAAGGCCTCTCCCAAATTACTTTATCTTGCCAGATCTTTAACCTTTCCGGTTGCTGCCAGCCACTCAGTGTATCTCTTGTTTATAGACAATGCACAATGGACATCCTACTCTACATCTGCAAGTCATGGTCTCTGCCGAAGATGACGGCATTGTTGCTTGCCTTTACACTAAATTTTCAGAATAAGTTTACAGTCAGCGTGGCTCATTAATAATAAAAACAAACGAAATGTAAGTTCTTAGTCATGATTTTTGCCAGAATATTTTAGAAATCAGGAATCTTTTCGCCAGCAGTGTCAATTTACTAACTACTTGACACAGCATACGAGATAACGTCAATTATTATTACCTAATAGATTGGAAAGTAGATTTTTTCGGTGAGTCCAGTGCTAGTGAAGACAATCTTGTTCCTTTCAAGACCATTGACGTCAAGTTACAAGAGCTCCTGTTCAAGATGTTCTTTATCCACAAGCTTTCTTTAAGGTCCGAATTTTGAACGATCGACGGTATGAGATCTGTTCGTTCTACGAGGCCATGTTCTGTTTCCCAAAGAGGAAGTTTCTCGTGATTTTTGGCAAGTGGGTACAGTTTGTAAATGTTAGGGAGAGGTTCTCGAGCTATCCTTTTAGCGTGTTTCTGTTTTAGTTCACCCTCCCGGCTCCATATGTCTTTGCGATCCGATTCATACTTTTCAATCTGTAGAGTAAAGAGAAGTGATAAAGAGTTAAATCATAAGTAAAAAAAAAACTCCCGGTTGACTTAAGCCACTTCTTAACTCGTCCATTTTCAAAATAGTCCACTTCCTGATTCGTCCACTCTTACCCAAATACAAAGACGTTTTAAATCTATTTATTTATTGCATGTTTTTTAATGAGTGGACGTCACACAAGTTACACAACCCTATTAGGGCATAGCAAAAACTGTAACTTTGATTTTATGTAATACCAAAATTGAGACTGAAAAACTGAAGACCTATTCACTATATTTGCTAACAAATCAATTTCAATTAAAATATTGCATAATTTGGTGAGATTGCCAACTGATTAGCCGTGTGGACCCGGTTACGAATAGGACCACCCCATCTCTTCCCGTGGGTGCCGTAGAAGGCGGCTAAGGGAATATCCAGGGAATGGGTCGCAGCGTTGATAATCAATCCTATCTACTGCGATCACCAAGCTGCCTGCCAAGCGTGGTGTTTATGACCCCACTGGAAGCAGGGCCTGGAGGGAGGCCTATGTTCAGCAGTGGACGTATTTAAAAACCGGGCTACAAGGTTTGTAACAGTGGACGTATTTATATAATAGATTTTTGTAACAAACGTTAATTTGAAGAAATAGAAATATAAAAGCTAATTTAACAATTGCGAAATAAGCAACGGATAATCTTGCAAAGTTCTCGTTTATTTTGTGCAAAACAAAGTCAAAGGAATCTTCAAACATTATAAACTTTTCAGCTTGTCAGTCTTCATCGGAACATCATCGGTTATAGCCATGTCATAGCCAGTGAATACACATAGCTATAAACCTTTGTTGTTCGCGTCGGCGTCATCCATCATGCTAGTTGAATCGTTTCCCGTGACGGCGGACAATGGATGGGTGTCTATCATTCTATATCCCTTTACACAAAGTTTTGATAAAGTTTGATCAACAGTTTTTGTTGTTTAAATTGTTAAACCGGAAATAAACGAATAAATCTTTGAAACAAGGTTTTATTAAGAAAGCACCAATTTTAGTTTATAAGTTTAGTATTTATCTTTGCAATAATAAATACACACCCACTGATTGACTCCATGCAGCACCGGACCGTTGTCTCCGTCCTCCCCGGGTAGTTTGGTCCTTCGTTCCGGAGCCAGCGGGGGGAGGAAGTCAAACTCTTTGAACACCTCGCGGAGCACAGGTCGTACGTCCGTACATACTGCGCCACTGGACATATAGCCAGGAAAAATCTCTTAGACGGTGCCAGTAAAGACTAATTATGCGGTTAAGGGGCGTTCAAAAGAAGACCAGTAAACTAGAGGCATAGTACAAGCAGTAGAAGTCCATTTTCGTAAAAACTGATGTCCATTTCGCAAACAGTTCCAAAATAGTTCTTAGCGACCTGACGTTAGTAAAGGGCTAGTGAATGCAAGCTTATGATGATGATGATGATGATGAAAGATATTCTTTGTATATATATACCGATAGCTTCAGCAACATCCCATAATATGTCCACCTAATAATGATAACAGAGAAGCCTGCTAAGCGTAACATCGTTTTTATACCTGAACGATGGATATCATACGTTTTGTGATTTTGTATAATGTATACTGGTTGGTGATTTGAGGTAAAATATCAATGGTATAGTGACAATAAAACATGAATTTAGTAAGGAATGTTGAGTTAAAAATGCTTTTTATAGCCTTAGCTTAGACCCTTATTTTTTCTACTTAACATTTGCTTTACGCCGGCAAAACACCACCCCCGACCCATATCATTCAACTCTGGCATCCAAACAGTCAGGAGCCAAGTATCTAGGCTGAATTTCAGTGTGTCTGGTCTCCAGAAAAGTGAAACGACCTACAACTTCAGTGACCTTGAGATAGTTAGCTGTGATTACTAGAAACCACAGAATTCGCCCAATATACGCGAAACCTAAATATTTTATACTTGCAAAGGTACACAGATAACCAATTAATATTTTATGTTATTGTTACCTTTTTTCTGGTATAAGCGGTAGACCATCAGCCATTATTCAACACAACATAAATAAAGTGCATTGAAAATGACAATAAAATCATGTAAATAAGCAAGAAAATAAGCAATTTTCCAATGTTTGTGTAGCAGACTTGAAAATTCACGCATTTCTTGTCAAAGTCAAATGTTAACAAAATCAAAATAGGACAAAAGGCAAAGGACCATTAAGTTTGTAGACATTAAAGTTTATAATAGAAATAGGTCTTCGTCTAAAAAGGCTTTTATCCCTTTAAAGCAAAATATAATATTATGATCCCGCCACGCCGCATTTTGCCTCCTTTGCGAAAGCTATTCACAAAGATGCGTGTTCACTGCGGGAGTTCATGTGATATCATTTTGGCGGTGAACTTTTAACCTATAAAATACGTTCAGGAGTTAGTTAAACCTTGTATTAGTCTTATTTCTACTACGTAAAAAATGCACAAAAGTTGTTCAAAAGCTCATACAAAAGCTTTTTGCTTGGTTCCTCTGATTAAGGCTTTATTTATGTTTGCAAATGAAGTGTCTGGCAAACATTAGGTACACTTAAATTGTATGTTGTTCATGAATAAAACACAACATCCACACAAACAACAAAACAACGCAAACATCATTCGTCACAACAACATGCAAAACATCGCTTCAGACTATTGCTAGCAAATTCTCCTGTTAAAGACTTTGTTCTCTCCAGCATATTTGGGGCTCGGTACAAATTCAAAACTAACGTTACTATAAAGTTTAGTGTTGTCTGAACTCGAACGATGTAAGCAGTTTTGCAGCTGAATTCCTATTTTCAAATTGGTTCAAACATTTACGTAATTACGTACAGCACAAAGAAAACTGTATTCGTTTTGTATTGTTTATACAAAGTGTGTTTCGGTACACGTTCGATTTTTGGTTACGACACTATGGATATTTTACTGATCTGCTTGTAGAGGCTCAACTTAGGATTAGATAGCTATTTTATTTACTTAAAAAAACATAATATAACTAAACTAAGCCTAAAAACTAAACTATAACTAAAAACTAAAAATAACGATTTAAAACTAAAATAGAAAAATTTAAAATAGCCCGTTGGTAGAGGGAAAAGTGCCCAGAATGCTGGCAGCATTACCACGTTGAATGGCGATGCTTATTTTTTGTGCAAAATAAAAGCCAGCATTCTATTCACCTGTTGCCTCCACCAAACGTTTGGCCAAGTCCCTGTAAGTGTCCATAGCGGCCGGCCCCCACGGACCCATTGTTTCCACCCCAAACGGCACAAATATGTAGGCTCTATCGAGGAGTGCATATTTGTGTCGTTTGAGATTTTCGGCCTTGATGGTGGCTGCACCGGCTTGAACTGTAGTTGAAGGAAGATGGGACAGAGCCAAAGTGTCAACACATGTGGCATCCCACACTAGAGGCCGTCCCATCTTCCAGGGGATAAGGGTCATCCCGTCGGGTTTTTTGTCGTCATCTCGCATCAGTCCATTAGTTTCTAAGACTGATGGGATACCGGCACTAACTAAAGCTGACGGATGATATCGTTCAAGTCGGCGTGCCGCGGTGTTCGACCTGAACTTTTTATACAAGAGAGTCCGTGGTACCCGAGGCCGTCTACCATTTCACCGCAAGGGCAGCGATGAGGGACTTGGCTAGGTGCACGTATTAGCAATGATACAGCTAACCAAAAGGTATTATTATCTAAAAGGTTACCGAAATTTCGGGTTGGCAAAGCATGCAACCAAAGCCTCGACTCCCAACGAGCGACTGCAAGTAGACGAGCACGCTCTGCAGAAGAAACTGACGTGTCTAAAAGTTTCTTATTCTCTAAAGCGCAGAGCGGCCCGTTCCACTGCCTCTGAGAACCAGGGGTTTTGGGCAAAGAATCACCTGGGCAGGCTGTTCTCCAGCTTTCCGTAGCCCCAGCAAGAAAATCAAATTTATTTACTTACCAATAGTAGTAGAGTTGGTGCGAGTATTAGTACTCAAAACCAACTGTGTTGGTCTTAAACTGCTGAACAAGGCATCTAAAAGTGTACGCCATCTCACTATCTTACCCTAAGCTCTCCTTTATCTCTCTAGAACGTACTTAATAAGACTACCGCAACGCATTTATACGTCCTAGAGAGATAAATGAGAACTTATAGATCTGTAAAATTTTTGTGCAGGCACTAGAGACGTAGCTGAAAAGTTAGAACCTGTCAAACTTTAGAGCAGGTGGCCTAGGCCTAGCTCTTGTCATTTGACTGTTAACAGTCAAAGAACTTTAAGTTCACCTGGTGTTAAGCGACACGGCTGCCCATAACAGTTGCAGTGTCACTCGGAATTTTAAAACAATAAAGTTTTGCGTGACACTGCACTGCGCATGTCATCCTGAGACATCACACAGTCTAGTAATCAGATTACTAGACCGAGTGATCAGATCATAAAGTCTCATTTGCCCAGTAATTTCAGTATAGCTAGTTTCTAGTTTTTAGTATTGAAGTAGTTAGTTTAAAGAACTTTTATATCTTACGTACGCTGCACGCCACTCAACTTGTCTAAAATCACTTGCTGAATTCTCCAAGCTCTACCTACTTAAACGTCGACAGCTAACATCGCGTTTTAAGAACCAATGTATTCAACTTTACTCAAAAACGATACAAAATTATTACACGTGGTACGTAAAATATTACGTAAAATGTATACCGTGTTTAATCAAGTAATTTGCTTATACACGTGTCGTCATACGTAATTACCATTATGTAAATTATTTTAGTAATTATCATTACACGGGGTGTAATAAATAGTATAACGTTGCCTTGTTACGAGATTGATAACGTAATATTCTACGTGAAATCAACAAGCGAACAGCCAAAGAACGTTAATTAAATGAGTGGTTCAGAAGTATTTTTATGGGCTAATGCCGTGGGTCTCTAAGACAATTGTTCTTTCTATGATATCTACATGTCGCGAGTGAATAGGTATTATATCTTCTAGGCAAGCATGTACCATCGTAGACCGTGTCGTCACTTTCTATTGGGTGAGATTGCGGTCAGATGCGGGCATATTTAGTTATAAAAAAAAGCTACTAACCTTTATAACTTCCCTTCCCTTATAACTAACTTTCCTTTCCTACCTGTAGGGTTAGCACGGCCAGTAGACAAAACTGTCTTTGCCCTGTTTTACTTCAAGCAAGTATGAAGAAAGTGACGTAAATCGGGGAAAGACAATTTTGTCTACCGGCCGTGCTAACCCAGCTGTAGAGCATATGTCGGTTTTAAAATTTTCTTTTCCCCGGAGAAAGCGTTTGACAAATGAAGGATCACACGTATCACGTGATAAGCCTTTTGCTGGGTTTTTATTGGTCGAACGTTTTCTCGAGAGGTGAGGTAAAATATGTCGGTTTTATTAATAGCTCAAGCTAGCAAAAATACAATAGAAGGCAACAATAATGTACAAGAAGTTGGAAGTAATCTTAATTGTGTAAAATGAGAGACCGATGTTCATACATAAAACTATCTTTACTACATACACTACGTAACATATAGAAGTGAACCGTTGTCAGTTTGTTCCACAGACATCTAATACTATACAGGTTTGTTCGTACGACTTTCGTGACAAACGTCTGCACCGATTCGAAACAGATTGCTTATTTTATCAAGATCGACGCAGGATAACGCGAAAAGTAAAATACAGATTAGAAGTTACCGAATGAGTAAATTGCGAAGCTACGGGCGGCGTCCTTAGTAACTAATTAACACACAAAACAGAAAATTCAAAGCGAAAAAATGCGAGCTTATAAAAATAGAGCTAATGTATATCTGAAAATTGAGCCGAAGGGAATGAAGTGTTTGTTCGTGCCTTCTCGGTAGTTTTATTAAAGCTCGCTTTATATTAGTAGCAGCGCTGAAAGCATTGAAAAAAGCGTCCGGCAAATTCAAATTTTTTCGCGTTCTTTTGCCTATAATAGCTTAGCTAGCAATGATATCTAGGAGATACTATTAATCGTAATTTGTTGATACATTTTAATTATTTTCGCAAAATTAGTTTTCATGTAATCACGTTGAGTAATTAAGCTATTATTGGCAAAAGAACGCAAGAAAATTTAATTTTGCCGCGCTGAAGAAACGTTTCCCCATAAAAGAAGTTATCAATTCCCTTGACGAAATTACCACGCTAATAATTAGCAGCTATTTCGCCGTAATTAAATTCAAAACTTTTAACCACAGATTAGAGAAAAAAACAAATTACTCTGTGCTTTTAACAAAAAAATTATTTTTCTTATCTAACGTTCAGGTTTTCAACAGAGTGCGTGGTAGTGAAAAAAGGTATTAGTCAGCATTTCCTTAAAAAACTTTTTTAATTTCCTAAGTAAAACGACGTATTGCAGCTCTCGCCCTACGCTCTTGAGATAAAATAGATTTTATCTTTATGTACACGGACAAAAATATCTGGAAAGTTCGACCATAAATCGCAGGTACAATGAGATTTCCTACATTCTATTTCTCGATTCGACCAACTCGCATAAACATGGTACTACACTGAGGCTTACGCGTAAATCTGTAGCTTTTATGCAGAAAAATGCCAAAGTGTTGTAGTTTCTCTGTTTCCAAATAGCTATAATCTGCGGATCTCTTATCCTAATACTAGTAGTTCTGTGAACTGTAGACCTCGCGAGCACAAGCATTATTAAGACCACACGGCGTGATGTTCTACTTAGTACGTCCCGAACTCAGACCTTATATCTCGACAACCTTTTGACCAATTTTGCTCATTTTTGAACTACTGGTTAAGAATTGAGTACCCAAAGTTCCTGGCAAATACTATCAAATTAGCCTGGTAAATGCGCCGCTGCAAAGTTCTCCCCTTTTTAGAGGAACTATCCCACTAACCAAGAATCACCGACGACAAAAAAATCTCAAAAAAAAAAGTATTGATTGGTTTCAAATATTTACATGATCGTCGGCTGAACCTTTGGTAAACATCAACAGAACTATAGAACCATTCGTTGCCACATAAATTGTAGCTAATAATAGTTAAAACTATTTTGACTAGAACATCAATAGTTTGTTTTAAAATGTTTTACTTGTAAATGGCAAACAAACCCGTAATAAATAAAATGAAGTACTTAAGTTTATGTAAGTTGAAATAAACAGCTCATCGTCTTTATTCCTCATAACTCAACTGGTACCTACTTATGTAGTTTATAATGTCTTTTAGAAATCAGAAATACACTGTTATAAAATGTACAGAATTTTATTATAAAGGTGCTCTAATCTGCCTAATCTACGAATCTAGGGAATAGAGAATAATAAAAAATATATTTTTTATATAAAGAAAAACCATAAGAGATTCCTTCCAGGCAAGTCTTAAGTAATTAATAATAGCATTCATTTTTGGAAACTGAATAATGTATAAAGTAATTCCGGAAGCGCAAGCTACCCAAACGTTCTGCTTTACGCACTACAAAATATTCTATAAAAGTTTAATAGAGGCTTTGATGTAGGGGTTGTTAACTATCTATATTTTGTATAAAACTTTAATTGTTGTTCGTTACGTCGAAAAATAGATCATTCATTTATATTCATACCATACTTTTTTTATAATTTATAGGCATAGCATTTGGCCACTATTATATAAATAACAACGCCCAATGATCACATACATAGACTTTGACCACTGGTTACATAATCCAAGGAATCCGCCTTTCAGCCAGTTCTACTGTGCATTACCACAATAATTGTCAAATGTCGTGAAGATAGAGCAGTAATTACTTGCAGTCCTCTTTCGTTGACATATTTCTTAGAATTCTTAATTAATAAACAATTTATTAATTTATTACAATAAGAAAGTGAAAAACTGATGTAAATGTATAAAAGAACAAAGGAACTATTGATACTGCTATTCAGTAGATTCCATTGCCTAACATACTTTTTATATTCGGCTTTACGACTACTGGTTGCCATCTGTAGGAAAGCGAATACAACACTATTGAAGCGAATCAGCACCAAGTGAAAGTTTATCTGAAAATTTGTTAGGAAAACAGCTGGCTGTGAGGTTGAGTAAAAGTTGTCGGAAAACTTCCACAGATGGCGCTGAGCATAAAATAATAATATTTGAATTAATTTCTATCAAATACATATAAAATTCCGAAACGCGCCAGCTCAGCTTGTACGTCTTTCATTCAAATAATAAATATTTTTTGTCAATTCAGTTCATCCCTATCCCTACAACTGTAGACCTATTAGAAACTTCCTATTTTTTGTGTATGATTTTAGAACAAGGCTGAAGAAAAAATCATAAAAAAAGTAAAAAATCAGAAGTCGTTTACGAGTGCTATGCGGTAGCAATCAAAATTACTATGCTACTGAGATCAGCTTAAGTTAGCATTCAATTATATCAACATAATTATTTACCTAGGTATATTAGGATAGTATAACATACAAGTTATAAGAAGTACATTAATACCGGAAAATTAAGTATTCCCGGGGGAAACGAGCACTCGTAGGTACAAATAAAAACAACAATAACCCAAAGCAGTATAATTTGTAATGCAAAGCCATAAACTTGGCGATCTCAAGATCTAATCAAGAACAACTGAGTTTGCATTAAAAAGAACGGAACTGCAGAACGAAATTTAAGTCATTGACAGCATACAAAATCAGAAGTAGCTTTATGAGCAATAAGTTGCAGCAATCAAAGTAGCCTAGTAGGTAATCTAAAATAGAGTAGATGATGTTTCAATGTACTAACTTATACTCTAGTATTAATAGTAGTTTCTATTATATTTTAATTAAAATACGACATCCACACGATCGTAGAAAAAATATTTTAGGTAAGTAGTGCATTAAGACGGCGGGTAGACCAAACAAGGTGTTTTTTGGGACGTTTCCTGGTGTAATTACATCACGTGGAGCTTTGAATTTAATATATCATGTAATTCATTTCATTAACTCGTTTGTGATGATCGCAAATACAAGAGTATTTGCGATCATCACAAACTAATAAATATAGCTCTATAGAAAAAAATCGCAACACTCCCTCGAAAAATTTGAGTATTCCCATTTTGCTGAGCTTCTACCGAATATATTTTTACAAAAAATAAATTAGTGTATTAGCAACAAACAATCAGATGTCGTGATGACTTAATAACTTTGAAAAATACTACATACAAACAGATATTCATTAAAAACCGTCAAAATCAGTCATTTCGTGCGTTGTCTTTGTCGTAAGCGCCGCGCTGAAGTGCAGACTGATTTGATATTTAAGACTACGAGGTTAAGGTTGATGTTTCTTTGAACGGAATCGAACCTGCTCATCTGGCTGTACTCGTCACCTTAAATAACGCTATTGGGATTAAAACTGCATATAAGAAATGAAATATTCTAGGATTAAAAAAAACAGATGCAATGTGTTTACTTATTTTCATTCTGTCCTACTAAGTTGCCACAGTGGGACATGATTGAATGTTTATAGGTTCAAAGCTCATTTTGTCCACTAATTCGTTTCGGGACAATTTACACTCATTAAACCCTTGATTTCACTTAAAAAGGTGGCGTCAATGAACGATACACAGTTCCAATCAAAAGCTTCATCTGGTTTATGTCAATATCCACTTGCAAAACGTAGTCGGATCTTGCTCAGAAAGTCGGATATCTTTCAGTTTCTTTCAAACTTTGCATAACTATTAATTGAATTGAGATTTTAATTCAACCACTCTGGCTGTAAGCTGTGAGCTGTCAGCTGTGACCTGCGAGTTGTGAGCTGTGACCTGTGATCTGTGAGCTGTGACCTGTGATCTGTGAGCTGTGACAGACTGACTTTGATATTAAATAATATATTACAGAGTTTCCTACACATTCAGATGACGTATCTAAGGCTGCGCTTCCGTGGTAATTCCATTTTGATTTTCTATTGTAACTTTAATATACTTTAGACTGACGTATACAGAGAACTAAGCCGCCAAGCAGTAGTGTGTAAGCACTACTGTGTTCCGGTTTGACTCACTGTAACTAGTTCAGTTACTGGGCAAATGAGACTTTATGACCTGCGGAGTGATCACGGAACTTTGATTGCAATGCAACAGTGGAAATTTTCTTCCGACTTTTAAAATTTCCACAGTAACTATGCACATAAACTGTGTATTGAAACTGTCAAATCCATACATTTTAGTGTTTCTATCGGTTGCAATCAAGTAACATGATCGCTTAGCTGATCTCACAGTCTGGTGATATTATTGCTAGATGATGTGCGCAGTGCAGTGTCACGCAACCCTCTATTAGTTCCGAGTAACACTGCAACTGTTATGAATGGCCTTATCGCTTAACATCAGGTGAACGAATAGCTCGTCACGTCATTCAGTAACTTAAAAAAACCCGTAGAACTTGTTGTTTCACCTACACGCTTCTTATGTTGTTACCACACTAACTGATCGATCGTCTATTATTTCGTCTGTCCGTTAGATGCTCAGATATTCTCCTGTAGCAGATCGTATTTTTCAACTAACTCTCGTGACGTTTTGTGAGCAAAATAATTATAAGTACCTATGGTTTGGTTTTGTCGATTGTATTTTGGACATTTTTCAAAATGGCGGAGCTTGAAAACGTAGACAGACTCGTGAGTTCTACAGCTCACGTGAGCCACTAGCTATAATTCACGACAAATTAAATCAAAACATGAAAAGCTTTAATCATCCTTACAAAGCCCATTAAAAACATGAAATATTACCTACAAGCAAAGAGTTTAATCCCTTAACCATTTAATAATAATAAACCCCGGGTTAAAGGGCTGCTTGGGGTCATTCATCAAACTTTGCCCTTAACTCACAAGTTAGCCGATAAAACATCTTTTTGTGCTGCAAGGGATGATTCCCAAGTTTTACAGCTTATCTTGTTTGAGCAACGGATACGGAAACGAGTTTGGTCACGGATTAGAGCAGTAGAGGCGCACCGTGATTACACTTGCAAATTTTTAAAAAACCCCGCTTGATTTGGTAATGGGAATTGGGAAATCAAATCAAGGTTTTATGTACTTTTTTGAGCCAAAAAGCGAAACGAGCAAAGCGTCTGTATCATCTCGGTAAATTTGCTTTTACCTGTCTATCGCATTTTTACTATTTAATTTTTTTTTTGTTTCTAGTGATTCATAATACAACAACTCTTTATTGCACACAAAATTAAAAATAAAAGACAACAAAAAAAATATACGAAGCTTAGTACAATATGCGGTCTTATCTAGCGATAAGACCACCTATTGTACTAAGACGGAATCACGGTTGTCTGGAAAAGATCGCTGTATAGCTACAACGATCTCTTCCAGACAACTGTGATTTTTGATTGGAGGTATTATTTCCCCAAAAAAGGTAAGGTTTGTAAGTTTGCTATAGTTCCATATAGCAGATAATATTTGGTAAAAAAATTCGGTACTGATTTCTAAACAAGTAATTCAAATGAGCGAAATCGGTCACGAGATTGTCGAAATAATATAAAATATTTTGACAATCTTTTGACCGATTTACGTATACCTAGTAGGAGGTATACTAGTAGTAGTCGGAAGTCTGAGTTCAGGAACAAGGTTGTTGCAAAAAACTTTGTGCTCGAGATCTGCCTGCAAAACCAAAATGCATTAAAAAGCGCAAAAACTTAGCACCCACTCATAATTGTCAACACCTACGACTCCAACACTGGAGCAGTTGTGTCAGCACCCCAAAGCCGCGCTCCGTTGCTGACGGTGGAAATGCACAATACACAATACACTCCAAGCGGGACGTCAGTGCAGGCCTTGCCGCCCCCACCTCAAATTAGAATTAGATTTAGAAGTCTGCCTATTCGTGTGGTCTGCGTGGTCTGTGTGATGTGTTTCTAGTACTCGAATATAATATAACTATCAAGATTAGTAGAAATTATTATTAAATAGAATAGGGCATTACCCCATAAGCAGAGGATTAGCAGAGCATTTACAGAATAAAGGTCCTTATTCGAATGCATGTCATTACAGGAATGGGTCCAACGTCAACTAATGGCCCTAAATATAGTCGTAGAGAAACCGCAGAATTCAGCAAACAAAAACATTATTACATTTCATCGTCCTCGTACATTACACGCGGTTCGTTTCATCGTCCTCGTACATTACACGCGGTTCGTTTAAATTAGCGCGAGCTCATTGTATTATGGAAATTATGCAAATTGCCTCCAATAGTCACTGGGCCGCTGGACCACGATGGGCTACGACGGGTCGTGAAACAATATTGGCAATCATACTTTACATGTCAAAACGCAATAAGCTTTACTACGTTATAATAATGGTGGTACGAGCAATACCATTTCATGTGGGCTTTAAAACTTATAAGAAAAAGTGATCCAAAAATTCACTTTTTTATACCATATAATATGGTATTTAAAATAACCAGCCGTGTGGTGATTCCAGCATACGAATAGTACCACCCCATCGCTTCCCATGGGTGCCGTAAGAACCGACTAAGGGAATATCCAGGGAATAAGCAGCAGCAATTTCCTCGATCTGCATTACTGCTACCATCAATCAAGGAGAGGCCTATGTTTAGCATGTTTAGAGAATACTTTCTCATTATACGAATAAATTGTAAAGTACCTCTAGCTGAACTGTTAAGCGCGTTTGAGTTAACTAACTGTAAGAACATACAACGATTTCATCATAACTTTTATAATTCGTAGTTTAGTAACAATTTCTTAATCAAAGTTGCGTCAGAAATAAAGGTTACAAGACATTCGGCTCACATTACTTATATGAGATGCATTCGCGGTGCATATTTACATCACTCAACTGGAACAAGACTGGAACACATAAAACTACTCTCCTCTAAAAGGTACAGGCACTGAAACCTTCTCGTGAGTCTTCATGAATCATTGTATGCATGAAAGTAGTACAACTTTACTATGCATAAATCAAAATAATATGCAGTCACAGTTTTATGCATGGAGGAACATACTTTTCAACTACGCTAAGTGGAGTCGGAGTAGAGTTGACAGTTGAAATGGATGGTTCAAGTGGCGATGGTGCGAGTTGTGGGCGAATATTATACGACTATTTTAATTACCTACCGTTGACCTAAATTAATGTTCTGTTAAATTTTTAGTTGATTTATTTCTAAAACGAGTTAAAAGTGCTACGTAGCAAAACTACGTGAAATACCCTCACCGCACTTGTCTCAGCACCCGTTTCGGCGAGATTAGCTATCTATCAACTTTTTTCTCTGCCAATAAATGCCCAAAAGATATATAGATTCCGTGTCAATAAAAGAGACACATAACAATAATAGTTGATCGCTAGCCATTCCCACTGCCAGCGAGAACTCTCTCTTTCCACTACCTATTTTTTTTAATCAATGCTCGCTTGTCTGCCGAGAGACGAACAAAAATGATCACTCATTTCCTTACCACCGCGGATCCGAGTGGTCAATGCGCTGAGCGAGTGGCGCGAGTACACTCCCGTCGCACTTGCTCTATAGCCCAACGAGACAACCTAGCCTTCTTTTGTTTTCCTTCTTGTCTGCTTTCTCGGAAATTTTCATGAGTACAGTTGGAGCCATCCTATTCTCTAAACTGCATTCTAGACGGCACTGAAATCCCATTTAAACCCACTATAATTTAAACCCGTTTTCTATCTAATTTGCTTTGCACTGTGTAAACACAACAATCATTCTGCTCAAAACACAGTATTTAGCTTTAGAGGACAATCAGCTATTGGAAGTATCTCATAAATTGTTAGCACAAACACGTCCACAATAGCACATTGCCACAAAAGCTGGTTAGAATTCAGTGCATTCCTCAAACAACCCGGGCCGCTTCTGTTCATGTGAGCCATCGAGGAAGTATAGACTAGTCGTACAGGCTTCATTTTGTGATATAACATCCATGTAAAATCACTAATGATAAAAATATTTTATTATTATTTAGATCGTGCTCAGTGATGTCTCTTAGCCTTTAAGTATGTTTGAATTGAATGTAGACTGGCCTGATAGCTCAGTTGGTAGTAACCTTGCCTTCTGATCTGTAGGTTGTGGGTTCGATTTCCACTCAGGACACACATTTGTGTGATGTTTGTTCTGTGTCTGGGTGTTATATTGTATTCTATGTAAGTATCTATTTACAATTAAAAAAAGTGTATGAGTATTCTATCAGTTATCTGGTTCCCATAGTACAAGCTTTGTTAGATTGATTGCTGCTTTGCTTTTAGATGGCGTTGTGTGAAAATGTCCATAAATATTTATTTATTTATTAACTAATTACAGACCATTTCCGTTTTTATTTGGCATTCTAAGTTTGTTTCACCAGCTACCGGAAAAAAAATGCAAGATACAAAGTCCGAACTAAAGTTACTGACATTGCTATCAGAATTATCAAGTTGAAATGGCAATAGCAGAACCGATCATCAACGAGGAAGAAAGGTTCTCAAGTGACGAGTGACTATCACCTACTGGAAGACGCACGTAGTCATTGACATAATATGTTGCATGATGAGCCATGTGGCCTACCGCACCAGTTGTTATTTCTCCTCCAGTAGACTTAACCTCCATGTAAACGTAGCAGATATCCCAGCCAGATATAATTCACCCGGCGAGTGCCAGATCTAAAACAATACCGCTGAAGACAGATGTAAGTGATTCACCTCGCGCAGCGCAAATCTCCACGTATAAGCGTGATGAAGGACGCGCACGAGCTTCATTGAACCGTTCCAGCTATGGAGAGAAGGTGGATGCAGGTGGCAGTTCTTAGTTTGGGACTGCTGTTATAGAACTAAAGAACGTTAAAAGCTTTTGTACAAGTTGTTTAAAAATTTATTTTGATAAATAATAAAAATAAAAAATAAAAATCACATTTTTGCTATTATTAAACGGCTGCTATTTGGTTTTATTTATAAACATACATCTAAATTATACCTATATCTATGTACACTAAGGGCCTCGTTCTCTATATTCGATCAAAGTTACGATTAACTACTGGTGCGAGAGCCCACTGCACAAGTACCTACGTCATCGAGTACCCCAATAGGCTATCTTTAGATCGTTAACCGACATCTCAATATGTAAAAAAATCAGGACTGCCAGTTCCAATCCTGCCGGGTCATGGAAATAATTGAAATTTTTTGACGTATTTTTTTTTGTCAAAATTTATCCGAATGAAAGTTTTGGCAACAGTTAACCATTGATTAGTTATGTAAAAAAAAATTGGTCTGCCATTGCGCACCCTGCCGGAAGTACCCGGCAGCCCCTAAGAATGTGCCCTTCACACCCTTTACCTACCTCAGGGAACACCCCGATGAAACCTACGCCTAATAATAGCCAAGGCGACCCTGATAATAGATTAAAAGGTCTGCCAGGCCTAAACAGTGCCCAAAAAGCTGGCGACATTCCCTCGTTGAATTGCCAGGCTAATTCGTTGGCCGAGGTATGTGCCAGCCCTTTGGCCACGCGTCAGCTCGACTAAACGTCTGGACAGCTCCCTGACTGGAAGTCGCGCCTGTGTGCCCCATGGACCCATTGTCTCAACCCCAAACGGAACAAATATGTAACCCTCACCTAGGGATTCATATTTCCTCCGTTTGAGGTGTTCTGCAGCTTGTGCCGCTGCGCATGCCGCCCGAGCTGAGTTGTTAATGTGGGAAGGCGCCAGTGTGTCAACGCAGGTAGCATCCCACACTAGCGGCCTTCCACGGCACCACGGAATTAACGTCATGCCGTCATGCCGTCAGGCCTCTTACCATCGTCACGTGAAATACCGTTCGGCTCTAAGATAGCCGGCACGTTGACGGTGGCAAGGGCCCGACGAACGACGTCATTTAAAGCGGCATGGCGCGACAGACGTCCTGCACTGCGGTGGCAAGATAGGCCATGGTGGCCCAATCCCAAATGACATTACTTTTAAAAAAGTCTTCCAAAATATAAATATGGTGTCTCTATGAAGCTCTTTTATTCCTGGAGCTTGTACTCGGTTAGTGCCTATCCAGTTTCCAAATTATGTTTTAGTTACTATAACGTAACTCATGATTTGTTTAGGTAATTCTAGAAACTATACGTTATTTTCTGGAAAATTGCTGTTTCATGGATGTTTTAATAAAAGGGTTGCTTTGCTTACGTTTACGGGCCTCTGTTGTTTATAGCCATCTGAAAAATTATTAACAAATATAACAAACTTACTTAACAGAATATTACTGAAATTTTAAAAATTACACCAATATGTGAAATATCCCATGAATACATAGAGAAAAGTTGAAGCCTTAGGGTTCTTTAAAAATGAACACTCATCATCAGTGGCAAGCGTCCACTGGTGAACCTAGGCCCTCCCCATAGAGTGGCTGCTTGCCTCTTGCTACCAAAAGCCCAAGGTTTTCACCAAAAAATGCACAAACACTGAAATTATATATATTTTTTTCTTAACTCGCTTTTCTACCTCTATTGGTTTTTTAAATAGTTTATAGGCATAGCATTTGACATTTTTTTTATTAACAATTAGCTAACATTTGACTACGGTCTCACCTGATGGTAAGTGACGACGCGGTCGACATATTTCATATATCTTATACTTAACAATATAAGAACGTTGTCATACACGTGACAGGTATCGGTATCTGGCGCAATGCCAAAAGCAAACCATATATAATGAGTTACATGTAGCTACATTAGAACACTCCATCTACAATTTCTAATATCGACAGGTATGAGATACCTTTTGAGCTTTCAACGCTGAGCTACAGCCGCTGAGCTTTAGATTGCTCTGATATGCTCAACTTTACTGCCTCCGATCTACAAGCGAAAGCTTTGTCTGAAGTTTATTTCTACTTAATTTCGAGAGCAATTTCAACGCGGTTACAGGTTTATAGGCTGTGGCTGACAAATGCTGGGTAAAACCTTTTGCGAAAATCTTGCTCTCAAACTTATTTTATGTTTTACACGCAATGAAAAATTAAATTAAAAGCAATAAGAAAATATTTGGTTTGAATATTGTTTTTTCTCTAATCTGTGGTTTGAATGATGAAGTTTCTAGTAGGTAATCAGTTACCATCTCCCAGTTCAGTGACAAGGTTACCTGCCCAACGCATACGTTTTGCATAACAATTGATTAACAATTGAAAGTTGGATGGGTGGCCGTCCATTTGAAGTTCCAAGATGTCATCACTGGCTTTTTAAGACTTCTACTCCATTACGTTCTTGAATATCTCTTCTTAAAATTCAGTTCATTTACGTTTAGTGTAAGTGTATCTAGTATTTAGTTAGTTTCATGTGTTTGATGGATGCAGGAGCAAGCAGTCGCTCAAAGTGGCGCTCTGTGGAGGAGGCCTATGTTTAGCAGTGGAAGTCTTCAGACTGTTGATGATGATGGTGATGATGATGATTTAGTTACAGGCACATCAACAGCTAATATTCAGCACGTTAGCAATAAATAAATTCATTGAATTCAGCAGACATCCTCCGTTTCTCGTTTGTTTAATTATGTATAAACTACAGAATATTAACTTTATCTTTTTCATTTTAACATGATACTTCAAATCTCACTCATTCATTTTATAGAGCTAACTCAGCAATAACTAACTTGAAACCTTCGCAACCTTCTCGAATATTACAAACATTCCGCAACTAATGATATCCCAGACGGGTACTTATTGTTATACAAAATGCACAAGAAATGGAACGGCGGTGGCGACCGCACATCTCACGTAAGTTGTCGCTTAAACTTAGCTTACCCATATCACTATAACAATGTAAAAGATGAGACAGTAGATTGGCTCTACACAAAATCAATAAACAAATAAAACAAGCTAATAAAATTACTAGCGTCGAACTTCGAAGGGCATGTTAAGCCATCAGCCCCAGCCGTTGTCGTAATTAAGCCAAGTCATAAGCCTTTGGACGGCCTTAAGGTTCTGGCTCCGAACAATACTTCGTCATCAGTCCAATATTTTCCCATTGCTAGGACAAGGGCCTCTCACAGGGACTATTATTCACCACGCTGGTGTACATCACCATGTGTGGGTTGTTAATTTTGTGATTCTTAAACATGCTGGTTTCCTCATAATTTTTCCATCATCGTTGTCAAGACCGAGTACAAATTACGCACATAACTTGAAGTCATTGGTGCAAGGCCTAGAGGGATTCGCACTTTGGAGTGAGTTGGCCCTCAACTAGGTGAACCGATAATCAGCCCCTGTGTTATGATGAATCTAGCAGCGCTGCTGACGTGCGTCTGCCGCTCAATTGCTGTCAAATTGTATGAACTTTGACAGCAGTTGAGCGAAACCACAAAACCACAGGGTCGGATGCAAGAAGCAAGCCGCTGCTCAAAGCGGCGCTCTATCGAGGAGGACTACGTCCAGCAGGTAGGTAGACGTTTTTAGCTGATAATTATGATGTTCCTCTACCTACAATATTATAATAAAGTTTACTTATTTTCCTATGTCCCCTGGGTGGGGCAAAGAGCACCCACAGTGATTTTCATCTTGACTTCAAACCAAGAAGCCTTCGGGTAACTAAAATATTCTGATACTAGGGCTAACTATACTCTATTTGTGCAAACTTGCATCACTGTCTCCAAATATAGTTTGCGCCAATGCAAGCTAGCAGCAAGCAAGCTAAAGTGACAAGTTGTGTTGTTAGTAACAAATCTGCTTGTCTGCAGTAATTGGCAAGTGAGGACCAGTGGAGTTGCTGAAGTAAGTTTCTTTGTTGAGATGGCTCATGTCAAGGATTAGTCTAAGGACAGTACGAAGGCTAGTCTGGGAGGATTTAATAATGGCTATCTTAAGAACAAATTGTATTTTTGTACCATTTTATTAACATTAACAAGCATCTGTTAACAACATTGTGGAATGCAAAAATAAACTATTGAAATTGAAATTACTAAAATTTGCAAATTATGGTACATAAAGATTTTTCTCCAAATAAAATTCGACCGTAACTTTTTTAGAAAAATAGAACCCTCATTAGATCACTTCGTTTATTTTTCTGTCCAATTATTATGTCTGTATGTAAATAATATTTTTCTCAGTAACGTGCAAATTCTTGCACTATTAAAAAGTGTCTTATGTCAAAAACCATGGTCATTGAATCAATTTGCTTCAGTGTTTAGGAACCATAGTACTTAGTATAATTATCAAATCAATTTCAGTTTCATACCTTAAGTAGATCCTAACAGACAGATATTTACTTATTTATAATGTACTAGCTTAATGCTCACGGCTTCGCCCGCGTAGTTCTTGAAAGAATAAAGAGTATTATAGCGTAAACAGAGATAATTGAGCCTATAAACAGAATGACGGAGACTAAAGTATATTAACGATTCAGATCACTTTCACAATAAATAGTGTAAACACAATAATTTTCGATATACCATGAAATACGCCTAACTTTATTTTAACTGAAGAGTATACACACAAGTTTCAAACCAGTCGATCCACAAAATAAAAAAAAATCATACAAACGAAAAACCCCCATTTCATCCCCTTAGTGGTGGATTTTCGAAAAACCCCTTGTTATTAGATCCTTACACTTCACAAAGAACATACCTTCCAAATTTCAAGTCTCTAGGGCCAGCGGTTCAGGCTGTGCATTGATTTATAGATTTGAGACCCCGTATGACCTTGACGGGAGATGATTTTCAAAAAACCATGACGCAAACTGAACTTTATTTTAGCTGAAGAGTATACACACCAAGTTTCAAACCAATCGATCCACAGAATAAGAAGTTGCATACAAACGTAAAAGCCCCATTATAATAATAATAATATAATAATAATAATATTTATTCAAAAATTACATTATGCTAAAATACTATACAATATGAATCTTAGGAACTATACATAAGTCTAACAAAGCACGGTGCCTGTACTAGGATAAACCTGTGTCACAGGCGGCATAAGGGCTAGCATTCAGCAATACGAGTATATATACGTGAAAAATTAAATTATTAACAATATTTTACATTAAAACTAAACCTCTATTTATAGACAAGCTTACAATAATTATTTAACAAACAAAAGTAGTATCTAAAAATATGTTTACCATAATTTACGTATCAATTACTTAAGCAGACTATATTAGAATTTACCAAAAGGAAAAAAAAATAACTAATTTACTTATTTATCAATGTGTAACAGTAATTCGGTCTGATCATAGGTCAGACCTTGTAAATGCTTATACAGTATTAACTTAGTACTAAAATAATTGAGGTCATAGATAGATAATGCCTTATTAAGTTTATTGTACAGAAAAGGACCTAGGAAAAAGAAGAACCGGTTTGTGAAAACAAACTTAGACACAGAGAGTGAAGTACATACAATATCTTTCCGTCTCTTGGTGTTAGTAAGCAGTGCATTATGCATCAGAGTGGTGTGCTGTTTTAGGACAGTGTACATTATGAAAAGTTGTCGGACCGTTAAAACATTGCAACATTCATAAAGTAGGCGTGTAGGGAAAAGGAACGGTCTGGACGTGGCTACTTTCAGGATCGCTCTTTGGGCACGTTCGATAGATAACATAGTGGTTTTTGGAGCGCCGCCCCAAGACGTAATGCAGTATTGAATAACAGATTGACACAAAGCTTGATAGACTTGAATAATTATTTTTTTATCCGCAATATAGCGCAGCTTTTTGAAAACAAATATTAACTTACGTACTCTGTTAGCTAGAGTGGAAGTGTGTTTTTTGAAAGAAAGGGTGTCGTCAATTATAATGCCAAGATATTTAATGGAAACAGTTTTATCAATAAATGGACAAGTGCAAACGTCAAGCAGGGTGTTATCACAGGAGTGTGCACATAATTGATTATTGTTAGAAAGGCTCTGGATTTTCCGCATGCAAAAACTCATAAATTTCGTCTTATCAGCATTAAGCGTTAGTAGGTTACGTTTAAGCCAGCTATTTACATCATTAAAGCCTCGTTGCGCGTAAATATGTACATCTGTGCTGGAGTCAGCGGAGAAAATTAAAGCAGTGTCATCAGCATATGAAATTATTTTCCCATGCTCTAGATTTAAATTACAGAGATCATTTATATAGACCAAGAAAAGTGTAGGTCCAAGGATGCTTCCTTGGGGAATCCCAAAAGGAGGAATTTTCATGTCGGTGCTGATAATATTACCTATTTTGACACATTGCGACCGATCCTGCAGATAGTCACCAAAAAGTTTCAACTGCAAGCCTCGAATTCCTAGTGCTTCTAGTTTGTTAAGAAGGATCGGAACAGAAATTGTGTCAAAAGCTTTGGCCAGATCGAGGAAAATCCCTGTTACTCTTTTACCTTTTCCTAGTTCCTCGGTGACGTAGTTAGTTAAGTGATGTACCGCGTCTGCTGTAGATAACATAGATCTAAAACCAAATTGCCAGGGGGAGAAGAGGGAATTATTTTCTAAAAACGTTACTAATCTGTTGTTAATTATTTTTTCCAAGACTTTAGAGAGTGATGGTAATAAAGAGATAGGTCTGTAGTTTGTAACGAGCTCTTTTCTACCAGCTTTATAAATCGGAATAACTACAGCTTTCTTAAGAGATTTTGGAAAAATCCCATCATTGAGACATATTTGAAAAATGTGCGTTAAAGGGGGGACAAGAATACGTTTAAACCTTTTCAAAAAATCATTGCTGATATTATCCCACCCGGCTGATTGGTTATTTTTCAAACTAGAAATAACCCTATCCACTTCCGTTTCATCCAGACCTAACATAGCAAACGACTTTCCACTTTGTAGCTTGGTCAGGGTTAGTGGCGTTGCGGAATCGTTGGAATGGCAGTCATTTTTATTTAAAATCTTTTCCGCCAGACTTTTACCGACATTTACAAAAAAGGAATTGACGTTATTAGCGGAGGTAAGCGGGGAAGTGTGTGTATGCAATAGACTCGAATCTGACTTTTGCTGATTTGACGTAAAAGTGACATTTTTAATGATTTTCCATAGTTGTTTGCTATTATTTCCTGCTTGAAGCAGCTGTTGTTTATCATATTCAATTTTTAATTTTCTCAATAAGCTATTGCAGAAATTTCTGTACCTTTTATAAGATAACTGTAAAATAGAATTATCGGGACGTTGCTTTGTTCTCTTATGCAATTTATCCCTGTGCCGTATACACCTGATAAGACCCGGGGTAATCCAAGGTTTTATAGAATAATTTTTCTTATTAACTTCAATAAGCGTTGTGTTATGCAAAATGGCTTCTTGCAGTTTATGAATTACATATGATAAACAAATATTAGCATCAGCAGTATTGTAAACTGGATTAAAGTCAAGGTTGCATAAATCACGTTCGAGACTACGCATGTTTATTTTAGATTTTTGCTGAGGGCGATTTTTGTGCTTACACAGCGACAAATCGAGGGTTAGTAGGACAGCGCAATGGTCTGTTACTGTTGAGTTAGTTACAAGTGTTAAACACGGAAGTCTGGCCTTGAGCATGACGTGATCCAGACAAGAACCGCTTTGATGTGTTGATAAAGTATGAGAGGGGAAAAGTCCATGGTAGGCGCATACATTAAGGTAATCCTGGGTACTTAGGCTTGCATCGCTATTTTCCGAGTTTATATTTATATTAATATCTCCAGTTAATATGATATTTCTAAACGAGGATAGAGTTTGCAATGTCGTATTAAGACTATTATGAAAAATATCTAATTGTTTAAAAGAAGGAGGTCTATATATAGCAATAATTGCGACTTCAGCACCAACTTTAATGACTAAACAATTGCATTCATGAACATTAGGCTCCTCGACTGTGAGAAGTAAGGATTTTTTAGTATATACCACCACACCATCGTTCTGGTTGAACGATGCTGTAGTGCAGAAACTATTGTACCCTGGTAAAACAGGAAGAGCCCCCTCACGATTTGAAAGCCAACATTCGGTAAGGACCATTACGTCACACTCAATGTTAAGCCTATGTAAGAAAACGTTAAGGCTATCTATATTCTTATAAATACTACGGATGTTTTGGGTTAGTACAGTTAAAGGGCTTTTATACTTAGAAAGATATTGTTTGCAATTTTCAGTGTCACACACTTTTGACTCAAAAATACAAGTATTATCTAGGTCATTCATTAATTCATCGGCCATGATTTAAGATAATATACGCTAGTAACGGCAAGAAACAACTAGAAATAAACGGCGCTCTAGGCGCCCTCATAGTTAACAGAGTTTATATACCTTTTTTTCGGCCATTAATTTTGCTGGGCACTCGATAGAACCGGTGGTATGATTGCTTGGTTTTTTAAAGTGCAAGCAAGTAGCACATTTTGCTTCCTCTGTCTTTTTCGGGCACTCTTTTATAGGGTGACCTTGATCACCACAGTGGCCGCAAGTGGAGGTAGTCTGCCGACATGACTTGGCCGCATGACCATACTGCTGACACTTAAAACATCTAGTGACCAAAGTGAAATCTCTTACGGGGCAAGATGACCAATTCACAAAAACTCTTTCTTTAGTTATGAGTGCTTTACGTACCACTGGAGATACTTCTATAACATAGTTACAGGTCTCAGCGTCTTTCCTGCCTGACTTATGGCTTAGTTTAATTGAGGTCAAAAATGCTTCCAGGGTAGAGTCCTGAAGTTTGTCCGCAAGATTCTGGTGGTACAAACAGGTAAAAACTTCCTTATCCTGCATTGATGAGGGTACTCCAATGATCACCACTCTAGGGTTCCGCTTAAGAGGTTCGTCAACTATAAGGCCTGAGTTCATGAGCTGCTCTGATTATTTTAGCTTCACGATGTCGTCTTTCGAGTCAGTGCTGATGATGACACCACCGTTCCTGGTCTTGCGCAGGCCCCTCACGTGGAGCTTCATCTGTTCTGGGCAGATAATCTTTTGGACAAGTGTTTTCGTGTCGTCGCTTGTCTTCAATTTATCGTGGGGATAAATGGCCACTGAATTTAGATGAATGGGCTGAATGAAATTGTTGGCACCTTTTTTAACCATGTCCGCAAAAGAGGCACCCGAGGCAGGCTTAGGATTTTCTTCAATAGCCAGTTTAAGATCCTGTAAGCGCTGTGATAAGTCCTGCTGGCCTTTGAGGGTTTGAATAGTAGAGTGGCCTTGGATCGCTTTAAGCTTTAAGGACTGGACTGACATTTAACCCCCTTAGAGGTGGATTTTGGAAAAATCCCTTCTTAGTGGATCTCTACACTTCACAAAGAATACACCTTCCAAATTTCAAGTCTCTAGGACCAGCGGGTTGGGCTGTGCGTTGATTCCTGAAATCAGTTTAGAATTTTATATATATTGAAGATAAGAAGATAATTAAGTTTTTTTTTTCAAGTAGCACTAAGCTGTAGCTTAGAAGTAGGCCCAACGATAGGCGGTACTTTCCTCCATATTAGCCGTTTCTAACAACATAAAAGTAAAACGCTCGCAGGATACAATCTGAAATTAACAGCGTGTCCGTCGCGTGACGCACGCAACTTACACCCTTAAGGTTAGCACACACTGAGCGTGTCAGCGTATTTGCATATCAACAGCGCTGGCAACTTTAGTGGTTCTTTAACATACGTGTGTTTTTTATTTTGTAAGACAATGAGCTATATCATTTTTTGTGCATTTTTTTTTATAAACACAGGTAGACTTAACTGGTAATTTATTTGTTACTTTACATTAAAATGACAGTTTTCCTTGATAGAACTTCAATTAACGTTGCTTTTACAAATAAAAAAAAACTATATCATGTTAATAATTTTCCAATACTTTTTTGAACCTTGTGAACATCGTACGTTTTGAATAATTTTGTTTTTAATCAATTAAAATAATAAATTACCAGCATATCGTATTAAAATCAAAACTGCACTGCACACAGTGCTATAGTTTAGTTACTCTCAATGAGACCTCAGCTTAACACTTGAAGAACTCTGTCACTAAATGAAAATGAACTCTATTTCAATACAATAAAGGTTATAAGAATGTCCTACTAAAATTTTACGTTATATTAAAAGTGTAATATCAAAGAACATTCATTCTATTAATTCCTTGTTCTTGATAAGATCTACTGTTAGACTAATTAACAATACAGATGGCACACTCATAATTAAACAGAAGCAAAAATGTCACTTTAGATGCTTTTCATAGGCGGTGGAGAAGGGTTAGCCACAACCACCACGCTTTGCAAGCGGCTTAATGATCGCAGAAGATTTGAATGTACCGACTTACGGAGGGGAATGCTGCTGCTCATTGCCTGAACATTCCCTTAGCCGGCCCTTAGGGCACTAACAGGAAGAGATGAGGCGGCATTATTCTCACACCAATGCCTATACTATAAACACTAGATTTTATTATTATCGCACATATAAGACATCGCTTTTGATTGTTGCTAAATAATTATACGGTTAAAAAAAATATGGGAATACCAAACTCATGGTATTCCTATAAGTAGTTAACTTCAATATTTTCTATAATAAAGCTATCTATACTGTTTCTCAAGTCTAAGATCCCTTCATCAGGGTTACATACTTCATTTTAATGAAACTGTTTAATAAATGAAAGTAGATGAGTATCTTTTGATTAAAGTAGATAGTTATTATAATCTAGACTCTGATAGTAAAGGCTTTGTTATATTAACTGAAAGTGTACCTTTATTACAGAGGGTTATATTGGTAAATTGCTAACAGCTTTTAGGTGTTTTTGAATATAATAACAATAAAATGTTTGTTTTACGAATTTATTTATAATGATTATTTACTTTTTTAACCCACATATGAAACTTCTTAGCTCTGTGGCTCGTAGTACAAAAAATAGTAGTATTGTAGCATTACTACGTAGCATAATAAATATAAACATAGTGTAAAAATTGCGAGAGAAAGAGATAACAGTACACAAGTTGAACCTCTCTGGCTTAGCACGGCTAAACCTGTCGAAAGGGAATAGGGGGGGGGGGGGGGGGGGGAGAGAATGGAAAGAGATAAAGAGAAAAAAGGTTAGATTAGTTTTGTAGTAATTTTATAGTTTTAGTTTGGTAGTAGAATAGTTAGATAGTTGTATTTAGTTTTTGTCATGTTATTATTTTATTTCCATAAAAGTGTATCTGGTAAATTTAAAATAGCAAATTAAATTAAGGAATAAATTAGAATTCATAGACACAAAACTGTTATTTACCGTATCCCAAGGGCGCCTGCGTTCAACAGTAGACGTTTTATTGGCTGATGAAGCGACGACGATGTGCAGATGTTTGATGATGGCGTGTGCATTAGTGGTGCAGTGTCACGCCGAGCACTGCAAGTGAATGACTATACCTATAGCAAGCGTAGGGCGGGGTTTCTGCTCCGTAGTTAAGCAAAACCAATGGTTAAAAACTCTAATATATTTTGACCATTGATTAGAATTTGGTAGAGTTTTTAACCGTTGCTTACCTTAACTATGGATCAAAACACCCTTAGTCACGTCATTCATTTTCATTAGAAGAACACGTTTATACTAATGATATTTTACCTGGTTTATACCTATCATGTTCAAATCTTAGCACAAAATTAAAGGATAAATAGGCAAGAGAAGTGTAAATGTTAACAAACTAACCGTTTAGAGCCCTCATTATCAAGTTAAATATTTACCCTGAACAATGAAACCCCAAGTTGTATTACTTCTTTAACTCCATAATTAATTATTGTAAACGCTGCATTTTATTCATTGTTGTTTAAGTTTGGGTCATTACTCATTTGATATTAATTATTACGATTTTTATTTAATGATTTAGTATTTCTGAAAAACCGATCCGAATCATAAAATCGAGTAGCTACGTACAGTCATGCGCCAAGCATCCACCAATCTTAAAAAATAAATAAATACGTGTGGACATTTTACACAGCGCCATCTAGCCCAAACTAAGAACAGCTTGTACTCATCATCATCAAAGGCCTAAAGACATCCTGCTGCTGCTGAACATAAGCCTCCCCTAGAGAGCGCCACTTTGAGCAGCTGCTCGCCTCCTGCATCCATAGCATAGCTTGTACTATGGGAACCAGATAACTGATAGAATACTTAGATACTTTTAGTTTGTATATACATACGTAGAATACAATATAACACCCAGACACAGGATAAACACCTCTGTTCACCACACAAATGTCTGTGCCGGGTGGGAATCGAACCCACAGCCTACAGTTCAGAAGGCTACTACCAACTGAGCTATCAGGCCATTCATAATTCTCAATTGGCCAGGGCAGTAGATTGTCCTAAACTCGAATATCCTTATCCCACTCGTAGGAACGTATTAGCTAACCTAATTATGATATTATAATTTCGAATTTTGAAAAAAAAATGTCTCAATTAACCAGTTAAACGGCACAAGGTCGATAACGGCCATAACACCGTTAACTTTATTGTGTTAACAAAACCACCGTTCAATAAAATAGCAACATTAAGGTGGAACGTTTCACTAGCGCGGCAAATTCAAATTTTCTTGCGTTCTTTTGCCAATAATAGCTTAATTACTCAACGTGATTATATAAAAACTAATTTTGCTGAAATAAATAGAATTTATCAACAAATTGCGATTAAAAGTATCCCTTAGATATCATGGAGTTAGCGACAAATGGCAATAAACAATTTTTTTCTTAGTTTTTCAGTCTATGGCCATTTGTCGCTAAACCAATGATAAGTAGGTGATACTTTTAATTGTAATTTATTGATACATTATATTTATTTGCGCAAAATTAGTTTTAATGTAATCACGTTTAGTTATTAAGCTATTATTGGCAAAAGACCGCAAGAAAATTTGAATTTGCCGCTCTAGTGTGACGTTCCGCCTTAAAAGAAAATAAACTGAAAATCGAATTCGAAAAAGGAACATGTAAAAGAAGAAAACCACCAAAGAGTTTAAAAATCTAGAACCGACAAGCGGTCAGGTTGTAAATAAGGCGATAATAAATTGCCTACCACCCCGCGAACTAGGTACATTCCATTACACGGTCGAGGCGAGTTCACGAAAGTAAAGTGGAGGGCGAGGTGCTAAAAGGTTCATTGTTACCAAATTGGTTACTCTGGTAATAAGGTGAAATATTGTATTTTATTTCTCGCCGTCGCTCGCCTTATTCGTCATTTCTTTTTCTATTTGTTTCGTTTCTTATTGAATTGGGTAGTTTTTTTTGTTTTTGTCGTGTTCTATTTGTGTTGAATGTAATATACAAAGTAATTATTTAGGGACTTTATTTTGTTTGTTTTTAGGTGGACCGACGCGCGGCGTCCGGTCGAAGCCGCGGGGACTGTACGTATACCTATTTGTTTTTTATTCGATGTAAAGGTAGGGGCTTAAAATTATATCAATTTTGATGCCATATTATTATGTGTTTTTTTTTTGTTAAATTTAATTATTTTCAAGTGAAGTATAGCATTTTGGCGTAGTCTATATGCAAGATTTTCTTAAATAAATAAATCTTAATGTGCGAATATTTTCATAATTTAAATATAATAGTGAATAACTTTTCTTATTTTTTGGTTAATTCTGACATTATTTTATTTGACATTGTAATAATCCATTGTACCGTACCTATTTTTATTATTTAATACCTTGACATGTTTATTTTGTATGAAATATTTTGTGGTAATTGCAATTGATTTTGTCGTTTTTATCACAATAAATAAATAAATAATTTATGGTTAAGAGTTTTTACTAAGGAAATAATGTTTAATTTTTGTTTACATTTAGGATGAATAAAATTGTAAGTACCACGTAAGTTTACTAACAAAATCTACAGACCTTTTTTAATTGGATCCAATGGCACTCGATGCTAAAGTCAAACTTTCTAGGTTACCTATGTCAATTATAATAAGTATAGCCTAGTTAGTTTCATAATCATGTTAAAATTCACTTGTTTATGCATAAGCCGTACAAAAATATTACCCGGCTCGTCGAGTTTCAGCAAACTTCTTCATCAAACTTACGAGAATACTCCAGGAGTGCTACTGTGGAAGCTGAAAATAGTGGCGCCTGATTTAAATATATTCAACTAGGTAAACGTAAATAAAATAGATAATAATAGCCGAATAACTCTGTCCATAGATCTTTACGATACTCATTTTTATTCATCTTCAAATATTTAAAATTTTACAGCTATACAGATAAACTAAATAATGAAACTATAAAACTGTGTATAAATAAAGGGAAACTTGCACATTCTATAGCTATAAAACAGATATTATTAAGAAGACCTTTTGTAAAGAGTAATGTGCAAAAAAACTTATTACATTCTCAACAGACTTAGGTATAAGATTTTCGAAAGACTTGGCACATACTTTATAATGGTACATTATAATATATTTTATATTACATGGATATAACTATGATCCGAATAAAATTTACACAAAGCTTTGGATATGGTAAAACAAGTTTTTTCCTGCAGTACCTATCACGTTGACGTGTGTGTTAACTAAAGTTTTCCTTTATTTATCCGTAGTTTTATTTGTTTAATTGTTTAGTTAATTTGTATAACTGTTTTTAAATAATTACATTTACCATAAACCCCCTAGAAGTTTACTGAGTAGCTCTCTAGTTCATTTAACAGTCACTTAACCACCTCTCTTAGCCAAGAGTTTGATTGTTAACATGGAGTTTGAACCATGCTTTAATATCATGAAAATATGGGGGAAAATGTATTAAAGCATCGGTTAATGTTTTAAATACCTATTATATTGAAAACTGGAAACACAAAAAAGGGTTTACTTGTTTACTTGTTTCGATCACATACCTTTTAACACAAAAAAAGCAAAATAACATTTCTTACTTTGGTAATAAACGTCATTATTGATCACAAAAAAAAAAACAGAAAATCCATTATTATGCGGTGGCTTGTTAATTTTTACATTGTAGTTTGTAATTGTACTTAATTTTATTATAATTTATACACAGTAAATCTATACACATACAATAAAACTGTAACTAGGCCAAATCTGTACATTGAATATTATTTGAATAAATTGATTGCATTACCATAATTCTTTACCGATATAGAAGTACAAATAATTTTACTACTCACGTTAGTTTCTATAATATTACAAATAATTTTGTTTTAATTTTTTGTCTGTCTGTCCCTTTGAACATGCAAGCTGAAGCTACAACGAATTTTGCTGAAACTTGTTATGGTTGTAGCTTATTTTTCAGAATACCATTTAGGATACTTTATGTTTTCAATAACGGCTAAGTGTGGGTTGCATGAAGCAATAAGGAAGTAATTTTTATGCAAGAATGTTTGTTTGTATATTATTTAAAAGACAATAAAAGACAGCGATGCTAAAAGAATTATTTCAATATCTTGAAAACTGATGAAGTTAGAAGTTAGTTTAGTTGTTTCATTTTTATGGTATGAGATATTGTGGCCGGTCTCCACAGTGCAGGGCTGTGTAGATATAGGTAATTGCGTGACATTATCCAATATCCATACGCTGCGATAAAACATAGCCGGCAACGACGATGAACCCATTGTCTACTCAACCTGTCGAAGGGAAGAGAGAAGGAAGAGTGAAAATGATAGGGAAGGGCTTCGCCTATCTCCCTTCTTTTACCGTTCCATCCATTCATCCTTTTCCTCTATCTTTATCCCTTTCGCTTCCCTCTTCCCATGAACATGGTTGAACCGTAAAACGAATTAACCCATGTGTAACAGGTCAGCAGTAGCATAATATAAGAACATTTATTATTAACTGTTTTGCACAAGGTTAACAAGAAATTTACGTATAAGTACCTATGGTTGTTTGTTTCTTTTGTCTTTCAGTTAAGAGAGTAATTTAAATAATTTGGTATTATTCATTTCTAACATTAATAAACCGATAACTCAATAAATCAACCTAACATGACATAAGTTTGGTGAATACTATAGTTCTACGCCAACTCGATCTAACTTATCCTCTCCTCTCCCATAACTAGTCCGATCCGGTCCGGTCCAATATCAACTTAGGCGACAAATAGCTTCTGCAAGATTAAATCGGTGATAGTACTTCTGGTTATTAATCTTTGGTGCAATCTGCGTCGGTCTTTGACGCTGTATCAAACTTCATTGATTGGTGTCGTCGTACGTCCTGGTTATAGTTAATCCTTGATTAATTATTTCATAGATATTCTGTTGTTTAGTCTGCGTACACCTCCAGTGTGTGAGTATTGAAATCCTTAGTTAAGTACACTTATCGCTAGTAAAAAGTTCGAAATTGAAAATAATAAAAACTATTTTAATCTCCGTTTAACACTCTCCCACAGTCCTGCTTGTATTGCAACAGGCACAAGCAGCCGCTAGTGGCAACCAAGTCAAGTAACATTAAAATAAACAAAGAAACAAAATATATACTTCACTGCGCACTCTGAAAGTGTCAGGAGAGAGCCACCGCTGGAATTTTAATTTAAAGAAAATCTCGGACGGGTTTTCACCACAACCCAACTGTACATTTTTAGAGGATAATCTATTATATAAAAGGCTTCGTCTTGACTGACTGACTGACAGACAACGTACAGCTCAAACCGCTAAACGTAGAGACTTGAAACTTGGAAATTCAACCCTTAAGGGTTGAAAAAGGGGGTACACTTTTATTTGAAAAACTTATATTTTGAAATGGTATTTATTACTTTTTTTACTTTTTCTTACATAGTAAGATGCTCGCCTTGAAGTTTCTATGATACATTCAATACACAGACCTAGAATTTTTTCGTTACCCTATATAAGTCTATGATTCATTACATAATGTAGGGGAGCGCTAAATTATTGTTGATATGTTGAAATATTTTATCCCGGAAAAATCAACGGTTCCTGAGGGATAGTCCACGTGGGCGAAGCTACAGGCAACAACTAGTATAATGATAAAAGATTTAGTTAAGAGTCAAGAGGAAGAGCAACTGAAGCATGGTTAAAGGACTTCAAATACATGGCCAACCGTAACGAAACGCGTGGCCAATTACCGGCCGATTTATTTTCCGAGTTATGAGCATCTTATCATCTTTGTTGCGGTAATGTTATGTAGATAAGAGTCATATAAAAAGTTTGATGTAAATATGTCAATTAAAAAGTCAATAAAATGTTTCACATACCTATTTGAATAAATGTTTAAAAGTTTAAGACATTTTAAACTAATTAAAAACCTGCTTGTAAAGTTTTTATTACAAATTTATTTCCAATCTCTCCCGCCCATTACTTTTTTGCAGCTATTACCCGCATCAATGTCCGATGCAGTTGCGATTCGATTGAACAAAAACTATCCCGTAATGGAATCGCAAATGAACCGCAACCGAAGGATTTAATTGAATAGGTCCATGATTGCAATCTTTACGGAAGGCATTTTACTTTGCTTTAAATAGTAACTTTAAAAATTGTGCTTTCGGCTTTTTCGCTTAAATCGACGTGTGATGTCGTCTAACAATGTTGTGCCGAATGACAATACTATGGCTGATAGTGGACCTGGGTTGAGAACTAAGCTCTCAGGTGAGGCTTCAAGCATACATACTGATAAGCATTTTTTTAATTCTAAAATGGGCATACGGTGTACAACAACTCACCTGATGGTAAGTGACGAAGTTGTCTAAAGTGGAGCACGTTTGCCCATGAGATACCCATTCACTCTTGACTTGAAAAGACCCAGGTTATACCCAGGAGGAAACACTATTTCTGGAAGAGTATGGTATTCCTTGGCCGTTTGGACTATGAATGATTCAGCAAAACGCGACAGACTACAGGAGATTTGGCGACAGATTCGAATACTTGCATTGCTAATACTATTTTAACGAAGTTTTATGATTTTTGTAGCAGTGATATCGCCTGCTTAGCGTAACCCACAGAGCATGCGAGTGATCGCACTCGTGACTCGTTCCTTTATAAATGAATCATTGTTTTCACTTACCTGCATTAAAGTATAGCTAGCTATAGCTAGCAACTCAGCTAACATTTAATTTTAACTGTCTCTGTAATACGTTTGAAACAGCCAACCGGTTAAATGTGGAACATTTCACTAGCGCGGCAAATTCAAATTTTCTTGCGTTCTTTTGCCAATAATAGCTTAATTACTCAAAGGAAATTTTGCAAAAGACGGACTTTTCAAGCCCTTGAACAGTTTCAGTTGCAATTCATTAATGTAAGTAAAACACGCGACTTGTAGGCTGGTACCCAAAACTTCCTATGTCAAAACTTGTAGCGGTTTTCATAAACTTTATTACATTGCAATAAGATCGTTGTAATAATTCTTACGCTATGTCCCTTATTTTGAATTGCACCAAGACCAACGAGTGTTCTGTTTCGGTGAATTGATAATATGAGTTAAAATGCAGTTTTAGGAACTTTGTCAAAAGGTTTTCTTTCTATGTGCTTAAGATTATGATAGAGAAATCAATTTCACACTCATTATATCTATCATTAACATGAAAAAGAGATAATAGACAATATGAATACAATTTTTTTAATTTTCACATGCTGTGTGTAGACGCTGCTGTCCTCTTCCCCCATAGTAAATAAAAGAATAATTTTTAAAAGAAAGAAAGAAATAAAAAACATAGTACATTTATTCAAGACATTAATTACACGACATTACATTCTTAACATACACCATAAATAGAAAACAAATATAAAACAATTTTTCTTTCTATAAAAACGTAATTCAGCCTGTCCAGTGTCCACACTTCGAGTCACGTCACCTTGATGCGCTTACCCATCACAGCATTTCATTTTGTGTCATATTTTTCATTAAAACACATAAAATTATTATTTCAGCTCACAAAACCCAAAACACTGGAGCGTATATGATTACAAATGATCACCAAAATAAGCAGAAATTAAGGTCATATGTTGAGGGTCCCCAAGTGAAATGTAAATGGCCGCATTGTCCGGAACCCGCTGGTTCTAACCCTCGCCGCGCCGGTTTGTTTTGGATCGCTGAGTAAATAAGGGAGGTTTGCATTAACTTGATGAACGAAGTCAACATAATTACGGTACTGACCGCTCTGAGTTTGCAATTAAATTATGATGTCCTCAAAAACCACTAACGTAATGTTACAACTTACAGGTACAATTAGAACCTATGTTATTCAGCGTGTAGGTAATAACTATGTTTGACAAATATGTGTTTAAAGAGGCAAATATGCCTTTATTCCTCTTACTACTAAAACAAATCAGCAAAAACTATAAAACAACTAAAGTTATACTTTGTACCTACTAAATTAGGCTTGTAACGTGCTATTTTTTTATTTTTTTTATTTTATTGCACAAATTAATAATATACCTCAAAATATTGTAAACAGTGGGAAAACAAAAATTAAATATCTCAAAAGATGACAAAGTTTAAATCATTTTAAAATATAGGAATAGAAAGAGATAACCAGATATATTATTATTATTAAATTTTGTATTGATATATTTGTCTTTTAAAGTCACGGTAGAAATTGACAACCACCCTGACCTGAACGTAAGTGGGTTAAATTGCTTATTTTATTTTAACCCAACCTACAGCAGCACTGTGACCCGTTTACTGTTGTAAATTTCCGAAATCCAATTTACGTATCGAACATTTTGAAAGGAGCTGTATTTTTCAGTGGCGTAATATCCAGTGAACTCTCAACATCTGTGGCCTTATAGCTCTACATGGATGACCCCTTGCATACACTAGGAAACTAGTCTACATGAGTATTATAACGCCACTACTCCGAGACAGTCATTTTTCAAATAATTTATCGCAAATAGGCTATTTTACCACTTTTACAAGTCAACATTACAAACTATAAGTGGTTTAAATTATTGTTCTAAGATACAAAATGAAACAGAAATACCTATTGTAACTCCGCTCCAAGTGATAAACAAATTACTTATATTTGACTGGTAGGACCAAAGAAGCACACGAAATTACACAGAACCACACAAAATTTGAATAACAAACACACACACACACACACACACACACACACATACACACACACACACCCTCCTACACACGTTTTTTATCATGCATGCGTGACTAAAATTAATTTAATAATAAGTGTAATTGGCGTATTGCCGTTCTTATTATAATAAATAAATACAAATGTAATACAAATACAAATACCCCTGCACGAATTTGAATTGATTTGTTAACGAAATTATACTCAAGTAAAGCAATGATTAGGCTGCGTTTCCACCAGAGATGTGCGAAGCAGCTGAGCGGTGCAAGGATGCGTGAAGGCTGTGAAACGGTATGAGTATTTCCACCGGAGATGTGCAAAGCCACTGAGCGGTGCGAAGATTCACAGCGGCACTGTGAAACGGTGCGTGGATGAGCGGTGCAAGGATGTGTAGCAGGCTCGTTTCTGACGCGTGCGGGGTGGGGTGTGGTGGGAGCAGAGCACGCGCGCCTCTGCCCGCACACATCCCTCGCACACATCCCTCGCAACACATCCATCGCGACAAGTCCCTCGCAACACATCCCTCGCAACAAGTCCCTCGCAACACATCCCTCGCAACACATCTGTAGCACGCGTTTTTCTCTTGTTTTGCATGTACAAAAACCTCGCTCTTCTGGGCCGTTTCCACTAGACCTGCGCTGAGCGAGGCTAGATAAAGAGATTCTATTGGTTCTTGACTAACACATCCCTCGCTACACATCTTCGCACATCTTTGGTGAAAACGCAGCTTTACTGTACTGAAAGCTTTAGTTAGCTACTATTAAAACACGAACTATTTATATTAGTATTCCATTCAACTGACAGCAGTCACGCATTAGTGGTGTACGTGATCACTAGCGACTATTTTTCTGATATGTGTAAGGGGTGCTCTACATCTAAGTTGACTGTACTGCAGTCGACCGCTGTTATCACGTTCTCTACATGTTTCTGTAGGAACGTAGAGCTTGGTTGTCTCTAATTTGGTTAACGCAGATGCTTTCAATGAGTATTCCGAACTGCAATCCCGTGGCAGACTAACTGTGCGAACCGTCGTTGGCCACAACTGCTTCGGTGTATAAACATAATAAAACAGCAATTTTCATGGAAATAACACTATTTACAGTTAATTCAACAACTTTTTCTGGGAACCAAATTGTTATTTTTTGTTTTTTTTTTTTATCATGTCGAGTGAGGGTGTAGCCTTACTGGTGGAAGACTATGTGTCAAAAAGATTAACGTATTAACCCCCAGTTTCTCATACGTTTGTTAAAGTTAAACTCATGTCAACTTCAAAATACTGAACGCTCATTGGTTGAAGACAGCCAATGATCACCAGGCAACCAATCACCGTTCCGTATTTTTAAGTTGACATGAGTTTAACTTTAACAATCTTACGAGAAACCGGGGGTCAGTATAACATAATACAAAATTATTTCAATACGAGGCGGTCTTTTTGTAGGTCTTTATATTGCAGGAACTATGTGATCAACCAAAAAAAAAAGCAATCGAAGATAAATGCATAATTGAAACACTCACCAGCCAATTACCGTGTAAATTGTACCACTTCCGGTATCTAACTCCCCTGCATGGTCTAATAAACCACAGCAGTAACAATATTATAAATGTTCCGATGGTGAGAGCTGTTATTTTGTTACGCGCGTTTTGTTATGAATGAGTGTGTGAGCCATGGACAAGAAAACAAGTAGAGTACCAGTGTAGTACCATGGTCAACCACTACCGTGGGGGCTTATAAGAGTACTACTACAACACAATAGAACAATAGTACCTGTTGTGAAGTCTGTTGCGAGGTTGGAATTCACAAGAATGACGAAACCCATAACTTGAAATTGATCTATCTGGCTGTGGTAGATGGAATTAAGTTGTAGTTACCTTTATTTTTAGTCAAATGACGCGCGCCTTTCAATTTGCATAAAATAACATTATAGTGAAAATGTATGTCTTGACGTATCCACGTTTGGGACTATAATTACTATTATAATAAACACGATTATATACAACCCTGGATCAGAATCCGCTTTGATCAATTGAAATCAACAGAAGAAAATTTCAATTTTGAATTTATTTGTTATGATTGGCGGTTTATGAGAAGTATGACTATTAAAGCAACGTTATTAACTTGAAAGGAAGACAGTCTATTGCTTCAATCGTCCTTGGCGTGGACCCATAGGGGTTCATCTCGCGAAAAATTATTTCTACGAGTCGGAAGATTGCTTGCGTAATGTGTAATTGTGCGGTTTATACTCTGTGGAATAAAGGTAGTAATAAAATAAATAAAGTAATCTCTGTTTTCGTACTTAAAAATAATGGGATGTCTGTTTATGTTTAGATGAAGTATGCTTGTTTGTGTTGGCAACATTTTTATAGCTAATGGCTTCTAGTAATGATAGCGTATGTTTAGTATTCAACCATACCAAATTATCTATCTCGCTCTAGCGACATATCGCTTTTTCTCTCTTCCGTTCAAGTCTCCATACAGACACGTTGTGCTCGATTAAAATAATTATACTAAATTAAATAACTGTTGCGTTTTGTGTAATAAGTGCCAAAATAAAAAACCAGCGAAGTGATAAACAATACCTTTCATTTAAACAAAGATACCTCGAGGTAAAATCCTTAATAACGTAGACATTTAATTTGTGCCCTTGTCTATTTATTTTATTATATAGAAAGAAAAAAATGTACTTATTTATACCTATTAATATACTGGTTCTATTGTCAAGTTTCTTTTGAGGCAGAGAAGAAGGACCTTAGTTTGACAGTTACACCATCCACCGTAAATAAATAAATAAATAAAACAACTGCTCGCTAAAGAGACTTCATTACATGAAGAGAGCGTAAGCAATAACTTGGCTAGGTGCGGGTTTTTTTTAATAATTTTTGGGCTCGCATTTTACCATTTTCTCACCTGATGGTAAGTGACAATGCGGCCTACGGTGGTGCTTGCTTGCCTAGAAGATACCTGTTCTCTGTTAACTTGAAGACATGCACGTTATAGTTAGCTGGGAACAAGGACGACGGCAAGTTTCACTCCTTGGTTGGGTTAGTTTTATGGTTGATTTTGACCACGCCGGTTTCCTCACGAAGGGTTTCCTTCAACGTCGTAAGAGCGAGTGGAAGTAGCTTGAAAAGTTATTGGTGCGGAGCCGAGCGAGATCGATGAAAATCGCACGGCCACACTCGCACTGAAGCATTAGAATAAGTGTACTTATATCTAACAGTAATGCGTAAACGATAGTCTAAAAGAGTTTTCTAAGAACAACAAGTGCGAGATTCATTACTTTACTACCACTTACAATGACCCGCTAGCTCCACAAAGCCGCTTAGTTTAATACCTACCTGTATTGTTTCTAAAAGCCTCTTGTATATTTTTACCTTCGGAAAATAAAAATAAGGATGGGAAAGTGAAATGAAATATCGATATATTATTCTCGTATTTTTTATGTCTTGACGTTTTGAACCTTTTGCGTGTTCGTGGTCATAGAATAACCAGATAAGAGTTGTCTCGTTACTAAGGTAATTATTTTACTTCACAGACTAATTTAATTAAGAAAATTGCTACGTTGGTACGTAATAATAATTTATGGTATAAAGAGGTCTTTGAGAATATTTTTGAGCTGTGTTATTTATAAATAATAGATACACTATATTATTAATTGTGTGGACTTTGTGCTGTATCTGTGAAATAAACGCCCTTTCTCTGGCCCTTACGTTAGCTAAGCCAATGCGTTTTTTTTTCATAATACTTCCGGTATCAAAATCACCGCGCTGGAAGAGTGGCCTTTTTGCTTTCTTGGTGGAAGGACCTTTAGGAAAAGCTCACCCCGCTACCATCACTCATAAGCTAAATATTGTTACCTATCACTTAAAAATAAGATCTAGTATCCAGTATCAAATCTGAAAAGCTACAAATCAAATTTTTTTCTCCTAATTTTTTTTTGGGTGATGTATGTATGTCTTTTTTTGCTCAAATCCTGTGTCAAGTGAGGAAAAATAATATTTGTATGGTAAGTAAAAAAAATATAAAAAAAAGAACAGTTAAAAATGAAAAAAAGACATCGTCACCGGCCAGCCGCGGCACGTCTCTATAACAACTGCTATTGTTACCGCCCGCAAGCTAGAGCACGAAACTAATGGTGGGAGTAATTAACGGGCCTGGGGCGGCGTTACACCGTTAATAACGGCCCGGGAAACGGCGCAGTTTTTCGTTACGACTGCACTGAGTCGACTGCACTGAGTGGGAAAATAAAGGCGAGAATTTCAGCTGATTTCGAAATTTTATCGGCTTAAGATAATACGAATACTGCTTGGCACTATTATTACTGCTATTATAACGGGAAATTTCTGTCTCTTATGACTTTACTTCTACTGAAATTATAAATCAACTACTATTTTTAAATTCAATCGAGATTGGAAATGTAATTATTCTATTCTTGAGAATATTCCAAGATAATATTTAATTCTTAAGCGCGTATTTGGATAACGCAAGTACAAAAAAAATGAACTACTTTCTGAAATACAAATCTCTTTTTCTTATAAATATCTTATTAAAAATAATATTTTAATAAAATTTTAAAATTTAAAGAAAATTAAAATGAAATTGAAATTAAATTAATGTTAGAAGAAATATATTGGGTGGACATAATTTTTCCCTCAAAACAACGGCACCCATTTACAAAACTCTTCAAAGTTTTCGGTTGTGGATGCCACTTTAAGCATAATAATAGATGAACGATTAAAACCGTACCACTGTCGTGCGGATAACAGTCCAGCGCTTAGATTGCAGCTTCAAATGTATGCGTTGGAGCTGGGTACCAGGGTTCCACCAATTCTTCAACATCTGCAGTGCCCACATAAAATATACTTCATTAACATAAGAGCATTGGAGCTACACAGAGTAGATGCAACGTTAACTTCTTACACTATAAAAAGGTTCTAAATAAGCGCTTCCAGTGAGTATGGTATAGTTCTATTTTCAGTCTGTTGATTCTAGCTAATTGTTTGGTATAAGTGATAAACTTTTGAGAGCGTAGGCTTGATAAGTTATTGGTACAGGGCTAAGTGGGATTAGAACCTGGTGAGACTTAAGTGGGGTGCGATAGTTTGAAATTCGCCGCACTCACTTTTTAAACATTTGTTACATTAATTTATTTTATTACATTGTTGACTTACCATAAGTGCGAATAAAGCGATTTGGTTTCACGTTTATCATGCAAACAGCCACAGCGTGGTACGCTTTGCCAACGTCCACATTTCTACATCTCCATCTCAGTGTCAATCTACATTTCTCCAAAATTTGTCTTTGAGTCTTCAAATTACGAGTAATAAGGTATCTTTTAGGCAAGCGTGTTACATCAGTAGAGTAGTGCTCAAACGCAAGCCTATCAAACAATAAAAAACTGAGAATTTAGTGGATAATAAAATATAAATAACTATTACTAGACATCGACTTTAAAGATTCTTAGCGAACCTTTTACTTTTTCATGGTTTTAGCAAAGATAAGATAAAAGCATAAAATGATATCCGATTTTCAATTTAAGAACCGCTTGAAAATCGTGACTTAGCTCAAACTTTTAAACGCGTACAGTGAAGTGGAAAATTGTATTTTATTACCTCAACATAAAGAGCGCATTTCTCTTCCTTCTGACTCTACAATTTATAGAGGTGAAGTGAACTGGAAAAACTTTAAGAGATTTTAAAACATTTAATACTGAGATGTAGCTCAAAGGTCTTATTTGCTTGTGTTTCGAATCTAAAGAAAAAAAAACATAACAGCCTCAATCCATAACTCCTACAACGAAATAAAGTGCAGTTGAACTCACAGAAGCCTACTCTACTCTCAAGCCGGAAACGTTGGGAGCCAGGTGAAGCCTGGATTCCAAGCTACTACCTAGCAGTGGGCAATAGGGTTTAAAAAAAATTAAGGTTTAATATTTATATATATTTTGAAAAGATTTAATGATGAAGATATTTCATTAAGGCTAGGTCCGTCTTCAGTCAGGCCCTGGGCAGGCACACCCCGGCGCGCGGTGCCACATCGTGGTAGAGGTAATAACAAAACACCCTAGGCGAGTTTTTGAAGTTCTCGTAAGTGATTACAGTTTTATTGCTTTGGAAAGCGATTCTATAAATAGATCATCTCTCGCGAGATGGTGTTATAGGAAAAGAGCAACGCTACAAGCCTACTCGAAATAGGTGGTTCTGTTTCTATGACTATTAATTCTTCTTTTCCAACGTATTACGAGACGTATGACGAGTAACGGACCGGCCCGGTAGTCGGGGCCATTCCATGAAGCTTCGTACCCCTAAAGTGTAGAGAGTACGCCAGAGGCCAGCACGGGCAGCATGGGCTGTACAAATAAAGCCGCTTGGCCAAGTGCGAGTCAGACTCGCGCACCAAGGGTTCCGTACCATTATCTATCCCTGCCATTTAGTGTTGAGCAGCAGTGCTATTTAAAGCAGCGCCATCTATGACTCACCTGGCAAACGAGCAAAAAAATCACGTTTGTTGTATGGGAGCCCGGTTATATATTTATTTTATTCTGTTTTTTAGTATTTGTTGTTATAGCGGCAACAGATATTCATAAAATGTGAATATTTCAACTGTCTATGACCAGGTTCATGATATACAGCCTGGTGACAGACGGACAGACAGACAGACAGACAAACAGACAGAGAGACAGACAGACAGCGGAGCCTTAGTAATAGGGTCCATTTACCCATTGGGTACGGAACCCTAAAAATGTGGTTTCTGATAATGATTATCTAAATATTACACTCGAGGCTGGATGAACAATATCTACAATAAAGATAACAAGTGAAGCCAAATAAAAGAATTACCACATCGCTATAAAATTATACTTTATCGCTAGAAATGCTCGCGTTATTTTAAACAAAAATCAGGAGTCTACGGCTTTGGGTGCTGCAAGAAATGGCTAAGGGAATATCCAAGGAATAAGTAGCAGCTTTCTCCTCGATCTGCATTATAATGTACTATGATCAGTATTTGCATTCAGTGGTGGACGCTAAAAGGCTGAGAATATACATTATACATTGTGTGAATGTGATGTAGGACTATGCTCATAGATAATTTGATTAGAAGGGCACGTACCTATAATTGATGCAGCTCTTTAACTTTGTAGTCGAAGGCAAAATGCCAATTTCAATATGGTATTCGTTTTAGGCATTATTTCTTACTACTAAGTGTGGCGTCTATTTATTATTTTAGTTTGAGATAGTAACATGACTCTGATGCCCTTCGTCGTTACCAGCTAAGAACTCTATCAGTTTTATCTTATAGATAAGGACCAATTCTAGGATGCTTTATTTGCTTGTTGATCAGAGAAACTGGTTGGAGAAAGTCGAATATAAAATGAAGATTATTATTTTTACTTTATAAAAGTTTTACTATCACTGGGATTTGATCCCCCATCTCCAAGATTATTAGAAGTTTAAATTTCATATTTTTAACGTGACTTCGATAATAGGAACCCTTTTAAATTACTACATTTTTAAATTGTCTAGGTAATTGAAAGTTTTCGTAGCAAATGATACATTTGCGATTAATGATTGTTATTGAGATATGTTCAAAGTAAGATGGATGTAGAAAATGAAGTAAAACAGCAATACACCAGTAAGTATTCAATTTTACGTTAGACAGTGATGAGTTTGATAATAATTATCATCACCCGCCATTATCTATAGAGTCTGTGCAGCATGTTTTTCTCCTCCAATCATTTCTGTCAGATGTCATCTTTCATAAGTCCAACCACACTGTATTTGGTCTAACTTTATCTTTTTTGCCATCAGCATTCATATCCAGATGTCTCTCAAAGACATGGCTTTTATCTCTCCGCTTGACATGACCTTACCACGCTAGTCTATTACTTCAACAATACACATCACACACATTAGCCGGAAGACGTCCACTGCTGAACAGATCACAGCCTGTCCTACCATAAAACGCTACTTTCATAGGGGGACTTGCCATAATCACCACGCCTGGCAGGCGTCTTGGTGGTTGTAGAAATGTTTAATATACCGAGAAGAATGCTGCTTCCCATTCCTTGCGTGGATATTTCTTTAGCCGACAAAAAGAATGGGAGGTCCTATTCTCACACCGATATCACACAACTTTTCCTGTTCTTGGGCATCATTCAGCTGAACATACACTGTGGTTTATAATATGTTTGTGCAAATTTTGTGGTACAAGAAAATTGGCCTTTTTAGAGGTGCTTCAAATATAATTTTATTAGCTCTCTAGAATTGATCTATCTCTAAGGTATTAACAAAATGTTTCACTTTCGAGGTACTACAGCGGGAGTACGCCACCTGCAAGTGTTGATGTACTTTGCAGCTGTCAGTCTCGGGTTATGTATGAGGGTCAACATGAGCATAGCTATCGTCGACATGACAGATAGTACGAAAGATGATGTAAGTCTCTTATAATCCTTCGGCTTTGATTGTTATTAACTTATTACGGTCTAGAAATCATCGAGGGGTTTTAAATTCTGACATTTTGTCTCGATCACAAAATTGATCGCCAACTTGATCAAAATCTCGATCTTGTGATGAAACTTGGGATCGAGATTGTGATGGAATGCCACGAAATTCTAAAAAGAGAAGAAGGAATGACCAAATACAATTAGTAAAATATCATAGATTTGAAAATATTTCTGATTATAATCTTCTTGAAATAATAGGATGATGAAGTACTTATGGTAACTGGTATACCTACAGTGTGTTCCGCTAAAATTTTTAGATATTACGATATCGTCACTTGCAACACTAGAAAAATCTTACCTCTTTTATTTATACTGACCATGAAAAATATTCATTTTCTAATTGTCCAGTACTTTACCTGGAGCATTCAGACACAGAGCATCATACTATCTTCGTTCTTCTGGGGCTACGTAGTGCTGCAACTACCATCTGGAGAGCTGGCTGTCAGATACGGAGGGAAGCTGCTACTCCTCGTGTGTATGGCGGGGAACAGCCTGGTGCTGATTCTGATACCTCTGGCCGCTTACTATGTCAGTATACCTACCCCTACTACTAATATATATGAAAGAGAAATTTTGTCCCTTTGTTTGATTATTTTTTGTTAGATTTGTTGTTTCTCGTTTGTTTTTTTATATAATGTTTATCGTTTTTTTATTTGATTGTTTATTACATTACTTTGTTGCTTATTGCACTCATATTATGTCTAGGTAGTTTCCAAGACAAATGGATAAATCGAATTGGATGACATTATGCACACAGTTTTTTTACTCCCGCTATCACATAAATACTTAGGATATTTTTTCGGAAGCCGTGTTGCACGTATAGTCTAAATCTAAAATACATGTAAATATCACAATTGAGTGTTGAAAGTATTAGTGACTCTTTTGGGTGACTCTAGATAATGAATTTCTCCAAAGGTTTTTGCATAATAGCTACATCAATGAGTTCTTTTAAAAGGGTAACTGGAGCTGATGGTTAGCGCTTACCCTGATCGAAAATATAAAAATCATGAAATTGTTTCCTATTTCACTAATAACTGTGTATATTAACAAGCTGCTGTTGGTCTCTACTGATCGTTATAGCGTCACTATTCTGCAACAAAATAACTACAGAGTATCTAAAAACTGTTAATTATACGGATACTGAGAAATTAGTAGCTATAATTCAGTAAGCAATAATATATGCAATTCACGAACACACACGCGCACACACACACACCCCCACACACACACACACACACACACACACACACACACGAGCGCGCGCGCGCACCCCCACCCACACCCCCCCCCCCCTCTCACACGACTTTACTTTATGAAACCATTATATTTATTCATAATTATGTACCTACCTACAGCTGTATTTCATGTCTACACATAATATATCTATTATGTTTCTTGGATAGAGTAGCCAGAGAGGCTTATTGTAATTTTGCTATACAGGCTCTTTAAAGAACCTAGTGCAGAGTTACACAGTTTCACAAGGGTACTGTAACCTTACTGTTAATAATAGTTTATAGACAAACAAAAACTGTACCTACATTTAAATTTAGTCAAATAAATAAAGCATTATTATTATTATTTATTATATTTATTATTATTATTTACTATACGGAATGCATGTGTTTCAGATTACGGCTGTAATTATCGCGTATAACTGTCTACTCAATCTGTCAATTGTCTCTAAGTATATCTATTTGATACAAAACTGCTCACACTTACTACAATTTCCACGAATATAAAAAAATTGCGTTAAGATAGATCAGCAAGATGATAATGATGATGATGATGATGATGACTGTGGTGATAAAGATGATAGTGATCATAATGCTGATGGTGCCGGACTACAACTAGCTATGTTTTCACAGGGAGGCTGGAAAGCAGTTTGTGCATGCAGAATAGCACAAGGCGTACTGCAAGGGTTGCTGTTGCCATCTGTACACGGTTTAATAGCGAAATGGGTGCCATTGAATGAGAAAAGTTGTCTAGGAATGTTTTTATATAGTGGTGAGTTATTCATTGAAACTATCATCATTATCTTGATCAGCTAAGACTTCCACTGCTGGACAAGGCCTCAAGGAGATCTATTGGATACGCCTATGTTTTGCTAAAGTAGACGTCTTTCAGCTGAATGATGATGGTGATGAAGCATGAATTATGGGGCCTTATAGCCAGATTAAAAAAAAAACGATTAGTGTAAGGATTCTGGTTTTGAGCTACCGTAAATAACATATTGCATATTGTAGTACCTAATAGCCTCATATCATAATCTAGTTCTTGCAGTTTAAGATGCGATGGTAGGTTATGGCAAGTTTGGGCTCATTTTGACCAGTTTTTCTTTTACTTTCTAGACATCTACTACAACCTTTACAAAAAAATATAATTGATTGTTTTATTTCAGGGTGTCCATTTGGGATAGCTTTTCAGCTGATGATCTCAGGGTTCATAGCCCACTCTTGGGGCTGGCCAGCCGTCTTCTACGTAGGTAGTGCAATGGGTTTCACTTGGACCCTGATCTATGGTATCTTTGGGGCAGATAGTCCTGATACCTCAAAGTTTATTAAAGACGATGAAAAGAAATATATTCTGGACTCTTTGGGACAGCTGGAATATAACAAAGCAAAGGTAATAAGTATAACAAGATCTCTTTTCATATTATAATTATGATGCTTTTGCGATTTTTCTTTTTAAAACATTTCAATATAAAAAGATCCAATATGAAGTGGTTTTCTACAACTAGGTAGTTTTCTTCCAGAAATACCCACTCGTAGCCTGATATGTGAAAGATTTTTGTTCAGAAATACCTATCGTTGCCTCTTAGCATGGCCGGTGGATTGGGAACACAGAAATGCTCACCGGTGGGAATCCACATTTCCAAAATTTGAGCATTTGAACGTGTTTATTTTCATGTTTTTCGTTCTTTCTTCACCTTTCTTCGTCGGTTCTAGAGTCGGCGGTCACTAGTATAGTGTATACTGTCCAAGATCATTGTTTCCACTTCGTTCGATTACTATCGCTCTAGATTCCTCTCGTGTTACTCCCATAACGTCAGTCATGCTAACAACTCTTCAGCCAGCCACGGCTCTTAAAAAACTTATGAGAATTAAACTCAGTACAAAATAATTCAATAGAACGAACTTGTTATTTACATTTTAAGGTATTACTATAAAATAATATTATACTGAGCTAACAACACTTTTAAAACAAGTCCATTTTTTTTTCAGAAAATGCCTACACCATGGGCTGCTATATGGACTTCTCCCGCATTTTTATCGTTGATCGTGGCCCATGTTGGCTTTGCGTGGGGAATGTGGACACTCATGACCGAGATACCAACTTATATCGGCAAGGTCTTGGGCGTCAACATAAGAGATGTAAGTGGCATGGTACCATTAAATAAATTTTCTGAATAAAACAGTCATTTTTATGATTTACAATAGAAACGAAACACAATTTGTTTCTTTTTCATTCTACCTCTTCACTTAACTTATACATTTAATACATATAACAACACCATTGACAACACATTTCTTTGGAATTTTCAGAATGGAATTTTGTCAGCTCTCCCATACATCACCATGACCTTGATGGGTTTCCCTTTCGGTTATTTATCAAATGTTTTAGTCAAATATAACCTTATGACTATCACCGGCTCAAGAAAATTCTGCAATACAATATGTAAGAAAACTTTTATGTCCAACTACCTAAAATGGGATGCGTTTCTGCCCTGTTGGGTTGCGCTCGCTATTAAGCCGTGAAAGAAAACATTGTGTTAATACCGATATGTTAAAAAATTAGAAAATTCGAGATTAATATGTTTCATCCACTAGCCCACACTGCCTAAACTCTCTGTGAGAGAAGCTCCGTGTGACGTTGACGTTGGATTGCAAAAAAAATGGTAGTCGGATGATTAGAGCTACAAATGATCACCAAGCCACCTGCCAAGCGTGGTGATTATGGCAAATCCCCCCATGATAGGCGTCCAGAGTGCGTTTTATGGGGGAGGCAGCTACTGATGTGTGTTTAGCTCTGAATAGGCGTAATCCTTGACATATCAAGCCTTGTGGCTGGGACTAGGACTGGCTTGCGCCATATCAATTTGCCACCCCGTATTACCACAATTGTATATAATAATAGAATATATCAGCGGAACAGCTACTCAGTGTTTTCTCTTTAAATCTTTGTAGATTTCAAACTTGATTAAAAGAAACAAAGGACAATCCGACGACTTGGTTCAGTTACTATTAAGTCGTCCATTTTGTAAAATGGTCCACTTCCTAACTTGATTTCCTATTAAATTGTTCCAGCATTCTTTGGCGCAGCGATAGCACTGATCATCCTCTCGTACGCGCCTGTCAACATCACTGTAGCAATACTATTGCTATCAATCGGGGTCGGGTTGACCGCTGGATACGTCACTGGTTTCTTTGTAAGCAAACTCTACCTCAACACACGCTGCTTAGTGTAAATTCCTGTCCCACCATACAGAACTAAGAGTTTATGATTCGAAATTTGTAACTGTCTAGTTGACCAATCATAATAATTCTTTAATGCGCCAACCAATCACAGTAGTGCATTCTTCTGCTTCCAATTCCATCGTAACTTGTATTGCTACGAGAAATCAGCTCACTAGTAGGTACCATACTGACAATATTGATTCAGATTTGTTTTTCATCATTTTCGTCATGGATTTTTTTATCGTCATCATCCGGAAGATGTCCTCTTGTAATCACAACATTAATACTCAAAGTAAATAAGTGAGACTAACATAATTATGATAGACAATAGAACAAAATGATAAAAGGAAAACTGATTTTTCTTGTAACAGTTCAATCAGAGGACAGTAATCTGGTCTCCAGTAAATTATTGTGGCTACATCAGGTCAGGCCGTTACGTTAAATGAGGTGGACACAATTCCGATAATATTGAGCTGAGGATAATTATATTACAGTCTCGTATTTCGCGCTGTCGTTCAAAAAATAGCATCTATTTGAACCGGTTCTGATATTCTCGATAAATGAAATCCTTATAATAATAATTAAGTATGTAGGATGTTGTATAGCAGGTTGCAGGTACATGTATGAGCTTTTTGTCATTGGGGCTAAATAAAAATGCACTACTCTGATTGGTCGGCGCATTGCTGTCATTGGTCAACAAGATTTATTAAAAATGTAAACGAAGGACGAGCTAGTCGTTCGCCTGATGTTAAGTGTCACGACTGCGTATAAAAGATTGCAGTGTCACGCGGAACTTTAATTTATAAAGTTTTGCGTGACACTTCACTGCGCACGTCATCCTGAAACATCACACAGTCTATAATATAACTACTGAACTATGAAATCTTAAAATTATATTAAAGTCTCATTTGCGCAGTAATTTCACTCTCTACAATGCCCTTCAAACCGGAACACAGTTAGTGCTTACATACTAATGATTTGAAGCAGAATAACTTGCTAAGCAGTGGTGGCCTCAAACTTGATTCAAGTCTGAACTATGATTGTTTAAATGCCAATTACTTATCCTACATTACGGTTTAGTCTAATATTAGAGCTTATTTTATCTGTTGATTTTGCAGTTAGTGCACCTGGATATGGCTCCTAATTTTGCGGGCACCATGATGGGAATCACGAATGGGGTGTCCAGCCTCACCGCCATCCTCGGACCTTTGGCGGCAGGTGTTATATTGAAAGATGAAGTGAGGATGATTAAAATACACTTACAATATTATTAGAGTCCTACCACGTAGATAATACCTTTAACAGCTACAATAAAAAAACCAAAGCTGTATGAAACCCGTTTAAAGTTGTGATCACTTACGATAAACTGAACCTAATAGGTTCAAGGCAAATCTAACGGAATATATTAAGCTGTTTTACAGATGTGTATATAATAAATATTAGCTATATATAAACTTTTGCTAATTTTATCAAGTAGTAAATAAAATTACATAGATGGTAGGTAGACTAATAATAGTTATATCTTAGTTCCATTGATTACATCTAGAAACATTGTTTCATCAGATTTTCACCTTCACCCCCCACGATTCTTTGACTAAATAAAATATATCACGCGGTTCTCGGAGAAGTCGTTGAACCATCCTTTTTTGAAGTCGATTAAGAAAGAAAAATGAACAATGTCTTTTACAGCATCGATGAACAAATAAAAATAACAAATCAAACTATAGGTATAGGTATTGTGTAAAACCGATGATGTATACCAAAATTAGTTCCTAACCTTTAAAAGCACTAAGTTCAAAACCTTTCAATCCAATACGATATCTCTAGTCATAGGCAGCTTTACCCTTTACCATAGTTCCCAATTTCAGGCAAATCAAAGTGAATGGCGCAAACTGTTCTACCTGACGTCAGGGACGTACGTCCTCACCAACCTGGCGTTCGTTATCTTTGGCACCAGCGAGCGGCAACCCTGGAACGAGCCACTCGATTTTAAACCTCCTGACAGTAAGCATAAGAGTGGAATTTGTTTGGGAAGAGGTTGTAATAGAAAAACAAAGGAGAACTTATTGGCAATGGTTGCGGGGAAACTCTAGCACGGAATTTTAGATTTCGAATGCCTATTTTTATTTTTTATGCATTCGTTCATAAATCTCCATATTTTTCCACCGTGGTGATTTTTAGAGATTTTTCGTCCAAAAATCTCCATTCGTGAGCTTAAGATATGGATTTAGTGGTCAAATTTTATTATTAGGTCAAAGTTCATAAATTCCCGGTAATGAGGAAACTAAATGAGACTAATAAATTAATGCAAAAAAAAATCTACCCGTATTTTAGGTATTTACAGTACTTGATTTTGACGCGAAAACGGACACTATCGTAAAATGTTGCCCATTTTCGCAGTAATGCTTACTAATTAATCAGTTAAAAATAATATTTAGATATTTTTGCAATAAAATGAAATTGACCTTTTAATTGTTACAGATAAACCTACTGACAATGAGACGCCGAAAATAGCAACAGTTGATAATTTTTAACATTTTGCCGAACTTCTGATTAACGTAACTAAGTTCAATAAAACAACAGGGTTTTTTTATTTAAGGCGCATGGTATGGCCAGAGACGCCGGTCAAAATCCGTTCAAAGAAACAGCGACCTTAACGTGGTAGACTTGAATATCAATTCAGTCTGAACTTCAGCACAGTGCTTACGGCAAAGACAAGGCACGCAATGTCTGATTTTGATGGTTTTTAATTAATATCTATGTTTAAATTGTATTTTCCTCAACTATGAAGACATCAAAATAACTGAACGTTTGTTGGGAATACACTATTTTTTTAGAAACTGAGTAAAATCGGTACATTAAAACTTTTTGAGGGAGGTTCGCGATTTTTTTCTATAGAACTAAATTTATTTATCTTGTATTTTCGAACATTACGTCATACATAAAGATATGAATTACATGATATATTAAATTTAAAGCTCCACATGCTCTAATTTTGCCAGAAAACGTGCCAAAAACACCTCGTTTACCCTACCCTTCGCCTTAAAGAAAAAATTGGACTCATGAACGTGATTTGAACCCGCATCCGTCCCTACAGGTATAGGGAGCTGCACTGGAGGTGCTTACTGTTTACACGTTAAATTATGTTTGGTAATTTATTACAAATAAAGTTTTATTAATTGACTTAGTACCTAGTTTTCTTTATTTAACTTTCCAAAAGTAAGTATAATAGGAATAGAATCATCATCATCAACAACCTGAAGATGTCCACTGCTGAACATAGGCCTCCCCCAGAGAGCACCACTTTGAGTGGCTGCTCGCCTCCTGCATCCATTGGCTCTCCGCGGCTTTCACCAGATTGTCGGTTCAGCTAGTGGGGGGCCGGCCTACGCTGCGTCTTCCGCTTCGTGGTCGCCACTCAAGAACCTTTCTTCCCCATTGGTTGTCAATTCTGCGAGCATGAATATAATCTGGAATGATCATTAATTATGAAAAGAATGATATATTTGAATTCAAGTTGAAAGATATTTGAGTCACGTTTGTGATTGTGACTATATACATTATAAGACTTGGTGTTACATTGTGGATACATTTTTAAGGAATAAAGATAGTTGAAGTTATTTTCTTAAATTCGTACACTTCTTTATTATCGGCTTAAAAATGTCTACTGCTGAACATAACCTCCACCACGCATAATCACCACGCATTTACCATAATCACCACGCTCGGCAGGCGTCTTAGGGTGTGTTTTTTAACCGTTGTTAAGGTAAACAATGGTTAAAAACTCTAACAAATTTTTACCATTGCTTAGAATTTGTTAGAGTTTTTAACCATTGGTTACCTTAACTACGGATCAAGAAACCCGCCCTTAGTAATCACAGCAGATTATATGCAGACTGAGGATTATGCTGCTGTGCATTCCCTGGATATTCTCTTAGCCGGCTCTCTCGGCACCCACGGGAAGAGATGGGCTACTCTTACGCCGGGACCGCACGCCAATCGATATTAATTCTACGTAGTTGTCATAGTTGCTCATATAGGTATTAAATCTCTTCTCAACTAATATTTGATAGTGAAATATTGTCTGCATTTATGTTTGTGTGGATTTTATTTCATAACGGCTAAGCTGTTTTGGATAAAACTTTGCTCAAAGATTTCTTATAATTATCACCGGGATTAACTTAATACATACCTACTTTCAAATAATGATTATATAATTTGCGCAGGCCACATATAAACTGAGAAAACTGATAATTCTTATAATACGGAGTGCAATAGTACAACAATTATATAAAAACAACAAAAAATAGATGACATGAAGTTCAAAGGACGTGCATTTATCTTGTATATTGTACCCTACACTTAATTATATCGGCCAATAACAGATTTGCACTTATCTTTAAGATTACCATTTTACTAAATACATAGGTAACATGCTGTATTACATTGACATAAAGGTGAATTATTGTGTTTTAGTAAGGACGTTTTATGTTTGTAGATGTAAGAAAAATTGAACGCTTCTTGTGATAACCTCTTCATTGATATTAAACTTATCTGTGTTTTGAGATTATAACAGAAATGATTGGAGTAGTTACTATTAAAAAAAATTAACTTTAAGGTTTATTGAATAAACATACATAATATGTATGTTTATTCAAGGTAGGTATATTATACCTACCAATTAAAATAACGTTTGTGAGCCTTGCGTCTTTAAAAAGAGGCAAGGTAGAAATACTAGGTGTTCGTCAAACGCTATTCCGCCGCTATTATTCTATATTATATGCTTGACTAGAGAAAATCTGGGGTACCCGGAGTCCCCGGTCCCCAAGGAGGCGGCGAAGATTTAAACGAGGCTCCATCCGAGAGGAGCTGTACGCAAGAGGCAAGCAGCTACTCAAATGGCGCTCTATGAACGAGGAGGCCTATGTTCGGGGATGATGATGACCCACTCGAGGCTAAAGTATAACGATTGGTGATGGTTGAGTTCTCTGCCTTATACCCTGATACCTATCTCGAGAGCCAAAAGTGAATAATTGGTTAGGAGTCGACATATAAGCGAAGTAGACATCGCAAACACAAACTTTTTGCAGCGATTTGGTTGTAAGTTGGACTTTCAAGTAGGTAGCCAAATTTTCACCTTTTTGGTGTAAATACTCGTGCAATCAAAAATCGCTGATAACAAAAAAAAATGTAATTGTTAAACTAGTGTACGTTCAAAAGTTCCAAGGTTTGTCAAGATTAGTTATAAAATACGACCTATACCTACGAGAGTACCAGCACCCGGACAGATGAAAGCTGCGAGTTGAAGTGGAATCTTTGCTCCCTCTGTTCGCACGGTCAGTAACTACCATGCTAATTTTAATGGCGTTATTTAAGTGCTGAAAAACATAATAGAATAATGTAGCTAACTTAAACTTTTAAGTCTCATCGACTCTACAGATTTTTGTTTTCTATCAGCAGCTGTGCCTTCAGATGTATCTAACATCATTGCGTAAGACGGTGCCGGAGATGGTAGTGTTAGACGGTTCACATAAATTACGAACCATGGCGGCTCCAGTCGACATTGTTAAAATAGAAAAATTGCGACCGAGTAAGTGATTTATTCATAATGTAAAAAAATAAGGCTTTCTAATTAGGTAGGTAGGTAAGTATTAGAAGTTAGTTATGCATATATTTTGTACAGTGTACACCTTATGTTTAATGTAAGCGCGAGCGAATGCGTTTTCGGCTTCGTTAAATTACGGGTTAAGCTGATTTAAATCGCCTTCATTTTGTTTACATCGTAATTTATCTCTAAAGATTAAGATCCTCACCATATGAACATGGACGACCGCGCAAGGTTCTTCTACCAAACGAAAAAAATCACCAAAATCGCAACACAAAAATAACCAAATCAGTCCAGGAATCCAGGAGAAATCGGTGAACACGCATAAAAATCTTTCAGTCGAACAGACAGAACTTCTTTTTTTAAAGTAAAAAATAATGTTTACACTATACACTACCTATTTTTTAAGTGTTTCTGCATACCGTTACTGATATAGCGTTACGCAGGCGTCCAACAATACATAAACAAAATTTGTTTTACCATTGAAAAAACTATAGCAATGCATCAAACATTTACCCTGAACGAACATAATTAGATGCAGTGACCGATATATATTGTAATGAATGTAAATTTGCAAGCACCATGACATTAGGTCAAAAGAATGGAGAAAGACAACTTCCTCTAAAACCTGTAAAGCTGGCTTCCCACGGTGCGTGATACTGCGCACGACTTCACGCACGGCCGACGAACACAGACGGGTACGCACCGCACACAAGGCTCTTCCAACGGCACGTGTCGGTCTTTTTTTTTTTTTTTTTTTTTATGTGATTGAATGACGTGACGAGCTAGTCGTTCACCTGATGTTAACTGACACAGCCACCCATAACAGTTGCATTGTCACCCGGAACTTTACAACAATAAAGTTTCCCGCGACACTACACTGCGCACGTCATCCTGAGACATCACCCAGTCTAGTAATCAGATTACTAGACTGAGTGATCAGATCATAAAGTCTCATTTGCCCAGTAATTTCACTAGCTACAATGCCCTTCAAACCGGAACACAGTAGTGCTTGCACACTACTGCTTGGCGGCAGAATAACTGGCAAAGCGGTGGTACCTACCTAGACGAACTTTGCAGAAAAGTTCTACCACCTAGTAAAAGGTCTGTGTGTGGCTTGAGATTCGAAGCCATTTTGTTATTCCAAAATGAATATAGTGAAAGAGAACTCGACCACCGGACCTTTGAAGTTACCGACCCGCCGCGGATCGGACGCACCGCACCGGACGTATCTGCGCTACCACGGACGATACACTCTTCCCATGGTGCGCCCGCGCCGGTGCGGGCTAGTCCGCGTCCATCCGCACCATGAGAAGCCAGCTTAATAAATGCACAAAAAACAAATGCCTGTCAAGCATAGTGATTAAAAGAAGGTTTTACAAGAACATTCCTGACCTAGTCACAAATAAACATTATTTTCATCTGTTCGGGAGCTACGATGCCATAGATAGACAGACACATAGATACATACGTTGAATTTATAAGATCCCTCTGTTTGGTTATGGGTTAGGAAGGCCTTTAAAGATTATTGGAAGAGTCTCTACTAATGATGCAAATATAATGATGAAATTAATAATGATTTAATAATGATTTATCGGCAACTCGAAACAAATAAGTTACTTACATGGTAACCCGTTAATAAACAATGCTTTAGTAACGTATATATTTTATGTTATTTAATGACGTGAGGAGCTAGTCATTCACTTGATGTTAAGCGACGCGGCCGCCCATTGATTGCAGTGTCACTCGGAACTCAAATTAAAGTTTCGCGTGACACTGCACTGCGCATGCCATCCTGACACACCACACAGTTTAATAATAAGATTTCTAGACTGTGACATCAGGTCATAAAGTCTCATTTGCCCAGTTATTAGTTTTAAAGAATATTGTTTTTTTTCCGCTCTCACCGTTTATGTCAAAAGTGTATAGTCGGAGTAAGACAGCAACAGAAATAAATTAAATAAATAAATATGTGTGGACATTTCAAACAGCGCCATCTAGCCCCAAACTAAGAATAGCTTGTACTATGCGAACCAAATAACTGATAGAATACTTATATACTTTTTGTTAGTAAATACATACATAGAATACAATATAACACCCAGACAGAGAACGAACATCGATGTTCATCACACAAATGTTTGTCCTGGGTAGGAATCGAACCCACAGCCTACAGTTCAAAAGGCAGAGCTACTACCAACTGAGCTAACAGACCATTCAAACCAGTCAGCCAGCCTTTACTGTGAGTGTAATCATTTCTGAGTTTCCAACAGTTACATTATTAAAAGCGCTATGTTCACGGGTGAGCTTCTATCATCCTCCTGCATCTTCAGTTTTCAGTCAATTACGGTAAAGATACCGTAAGTCCTATTAAAAATGTGGCAAACAACCGTGAATGTTTAAAACAGGAAAACAAATTCAACGCCCCTCGTGTTTAAAATGTTGCCTTCACAATAAAAATAATGTGATAGCAGTTAGTAGAAAAATAGCTAAATGTTTCAGGGGGTCTCGGCGTGCGGCATGCTCAGACCGTGCTGCTGTTCCTGGCGATGCTGCTGGCCTTCACCATGAGAGTTAACATGAGCATGGCGATCGTCGACATGACCAACAAGAAAAAAGAAGAGGTATATCGACACAACTCTTTTATTTTTTGCAAACGAATGGCCGATAAGATTGTCTTTCCCCTGATGTTAAGAGTGATGCCCACCTACATGGCTACAGTTTCAGCGTTTACTAAATTATAAAGGTTTGCTTGATACTGAACCAAGTATGCACCATCGTAGACTGCGTAATCACTTTCCATCAGGCGAGATAGTGCAAATGTTTTTCCTATGAATTATTAAAAAAAAAACCACGCACCCGTTAACCACTTACTCCCAGCTTCCTTGTTTCCTGAAAAATATGTTTGAGTCTCGTTACGACTAGAATGAATACATTACAATTTACTAGGTGGTAGGACTTTTCTGTAAAGTTCGTCTAGGTAGGTATCACCGCTTTGCCAGTTATTCTGCCGCCAAGCAGTAGTGTGCAAGCACTACTGTGTTCCGGTTTGAAGGGCATTGTAGCTAGTGAAATTACTGGGCAAATGAGACTTTATGATCTGATCACTCAGTCTAGTAATCTAATTACTAGACTGTGTGATGTCTCAGGATGACGTGCGCAGTGCAGTGCCACGCGAAACTTTATTGTTTTAAAGTTCCGAGTGACACTGCAACTGTTATGGGCGGCCGTGTTGCTTAACATCAGGTGAACGACTAGCTCGTCACGTCATTCAATCGCGTAAAAAAAAAAAAAAAAGAATGAATAGGCTCCTCATAGGCCAACGTGCTACGCCTTCGACTGCGTCCTCGCTTGACATCAGGTGAGTTTCAGTCAAAGGATGGTTTTGCACATCAAAAGAAAAACCCTGAGACATCAGCAGAGTTACAGACTGACCAGCGGAGTTCTGCAATTGACAACCGTGACGGTCACAAAGCCTCAAGTATTATTATTATTATGATAAGCCTGATGTGTCCCACTGCAGGGCAAAGGCTTCCCCTCCATCCACTTCTGTCGATCTTGGGATAGTGTTTTTCAATCTTATTAGTTGGCATCGAGGTCATCTCTCCATCTCTTCCTTGGTTTGCCTCGTTTCATTTCTCTAATAATTTTCCTAGCTTCAGTCCTTCAATCTAAAAGTAAGGCTTTTGAAAATTTTGGTCAATAGATGTCGCCTTTAGGCACGAACTATTATAATGATTTTTTTAACATCCCCGTTTGCGTCAGAGAGTAGAAAAGGGAAAACAAAGTTCTATTTTTGTTTGGCAGTTAACCTTTGTTATTTATTAATGTAGTATTGAAGCTAACATAAACTAAGTAAATAAACCATCGTCAGAAATGTTTTTTTGTAAAATAAGTGTAAACAAACCACTTCCAAACAGCCCACTCAAAACATTGTTTGATGTTAAAAAATCACAAATTTAAACATACAAATAACAATTTTAACCTTCTGCTATCTTTGTTTTTATCACAAACAGTCAATTAATTGACTCAATAAAATTATGATAAAGTATGTAGTTATATTTAAAAGTTTGGGGTCAAAGGCAGAAGTCATTCGACGCGATAATATAAGACAGTTCATTTAAAAAACATACTTACCCGAAGTTGGTATTATTTTTACAGATGGATGTGCACGTGATCAAGAGTGCTTAGATTTTTAAATAATTTCAAAGCCACTATTCCACTAATCCTTGTAAAAAAAATTGTAACCAAGTATCAGGTCCGTGTATTTTGAATAGATAATATGTAGAACTCTCAGAATAAAAAATAACATCTTAATATTATTTTCATAGAGTAGGTTAAAAATGAATGCGATAATTGAAAAAAATAGTAAAATCGGTAAATAGATCACGGAGTAATAAGCTTTTAAAGTTTCTGGAGCAGGCATTGCCTCTCCTTTTCTCGCAAAACAGAGCTTCCCCACAGTTACTATGAAAACGCACGTTAGTGACGTAACAAGTCAAAGAAATTGTATGTAAAGCTAACACAGCTTAGTAATGAGGTACTATGAAGGAGCAAGAACTGACGTCACTGCACGTTTGAACTGTCTCTTTCTATTCCCGTATTTGAAAATGCTTGTAACTTTGTAATTTTTTGAGATATTTAATTTTTGTTTTAAAACTGTTTCTTTTTTTAAAAATATTATTAATTTGTGCAATAAAAAAATAGCAGGACACAACCTTATTGTCGGCGATTCCAAGCTTACAAAATATCGCGAGTAAATACGTAAATTTCTTAGGTTTGGAGCCGATGGATGTAAGGCAAGCAGCTGCTCATTGCAAAATGGCGCTATAAGAGAGAGACCTATGTTCAGCATTAGGCGACTTCAAGCTGATGATGATGACGAACTGAATCACTTAATTTTTTTCTCTATTTGAGTTTTATTGCTACTGGACTTTAGGTGAACCCCTGGAACAGCACATACAACTAAGGTATTTATCATAACACTTCAAATTGTCAGCCGTTTCGATAAGTCTCAGTGGAGGTCTTCTCGCAAAAACAAAAGGTTTAAAAGAAATTGATAAATGCCATTGTTACGTCAACTAATCTGCTACTTTGGCAGAGTATCAAAGTTTTAGATAACACCACAGATTAGAAAGATCAAGATCACAGATTAGAAGATCAGAGAAAAAACAATGATAACACACACACCACTGATCTCTAGTTTTATACTAGTAGGTATGCTGGATCTTATACCAGTTCAAATTATAATAAAAACCGTCAACAGTAAATAAAACATCACATCACATCACACTAATATTGTAATGGTGAATGTTTGTATGTTTGTTACTCTTTCACCCTCAAACGACTGGACGGATTTGGATGAAAGTTGAAATAGAGATAGCTTATACTGGATTATCACATGGGGTACTTTTTATGCGCGGGTGAAACTGCGGGGCGCAGCTAGTTACTTAATAGTTGAAAGTGGCAAGTTGGATGCAAGAGTCAGCAGTCATCGCTGAAATTGTGCTCTATGAGGGAGGGATTAATATTAAACTCAGCAGTGGACGTCTTCAGGCTGTTGATTAGGAAGAAGTTACTTCAATAAGTACCTTCCTTCTCAATCGTGTCGCTCTTGACAGAGCGGTCGTAATCGTCACGAAGAGTGGTTGGCTGATGTAGCTCGCCTCACGACATCTCGCCATCTCTCCCTACTGGTGGTCATTCTGGTACACTCATGCAAGGGACCGCCCACCGCAGACTTGATCTGGTCAGTCCATCGCATAGGTGACCTTCCACACGGTCTGGTGCCCTCCACTTTACCCTATACAACGAGACGTTCAATGGAGTTATTGTCCCGCCTTGAGACGTGTCCGAAGAACTTGAGGATGCGACTTTGGACTAGCGATGATAGACGCTGTTCAATGCGGAGTTCTTGAAGTATAGAGACGTTTGTGTGAAACTCGGTCCATGATACTCCAAGCATTCTTCTCCAGCACCACATTTCTAAGGCATCTATCTTTTTCTTTTCAATTTCTCGCAGCGTCCACGTCTCTGCAGCATATAAAAATTTGGGAAAAACCAGTGTTCGTACGAGCCGGGTCTTAGTGGCTTTGGTGATATTTCTATTCCGCCATATTTTCTTCAACTTATCCATTGCAGTTCTAGTTATCGCCATCCGTCGTTTTACTTCCTCGATGCATCCACCGTTGTTCGAGATTAATGTACCAAGATAAACATAGGATTGGACCACTTTACAGTTCCCAATCTGAGTCACATGTGGCGAGTTGTTGTTGACACGGTCCACGATCATCATCTTGGTCTTGCTGCGATTAATCTTTAACCCGAATTTAAGGCTCACATGTTCCATCTTAAGAAGCAGTTCCTCCATATGGTGAGCACTAGTAACAAACAGAGTTGTGTCATCTGCATAGCGTAAGTTTGCAATTTTGTAACCACCAACCACAACTCCATCCGTCCAATCTTCCAGAGTGACGCGCATGATGAGCTCGGTATATGCGTTAAATAAGAGTGGTGATATAATACATCCCTGGCGGACGCCTGCACTAGGGTGGAAATTCACAGAAAACACGTCGTCTGTGCGCACCGAAGCTGTACCCTCTTCGTAAAGACGTCTTAAGAGGTGTATAAGATGTTTTGGAGTTCCCATTTTCAGCAGTGTATCCCACAGAATCGGCCATCTCACGGAGTCAAACGCTTTGGAGAAATCAACAAAGCAGATGTAGGTTGGCTTGTTATACTCTTGAGCCTTTTCTATGATCTGGCGAACAATGAGTATTTGCTCCTTAGTGCCTCTTCCCTTCACAAATCCAGCCTGCTCCTGTGCAATCTCTTTGGACACATATGTTTTCAGTCGTTCATTACGAATATGCAGCAAGATTTTGCTGGCGTGGGATATTAACGCAATAAGGTGGTAGTTACTACATTTCTTTGTAGATCCTTTTTTATGCAATGGATTGAAAACGGTATGAGCCCACTCAACTGGCCATACTCCTGTTTGCCATATTCTGTTGCAAATGACATGAAAAATGTGGATGCCGTATTCTCCTAGCTTCTTTCAATAGGAATTGAGTCTCTACCTGTAGCCTTCCCGTTTTTAAGGTGTCTAATAGCAGCCCCAACTTCAGACAATAGAATATCTGCCTCCAGGTCAGTGAAAACCACACAACAGTGAAGCCAAAAATAAGAATACTAAACAGGAATATTGTACTTTCGCTAGCGAAAGTCTCGAGGGAGCTTGGACGTTCATTCATCCAATACGAGGTATACTTGACTCAATCCTTATAATTATTTAATTAAGTTACCTAACTTGGAGCGCGCTGGATATTAATCTTATAATAAAGTTCTATTGTAATCAGATTAATTTTGGTCTCCAATTAAGTCATTATGGAAAAGGAAGCCAATATATAGATATTAATATTTCTGTGTGAACTCTCTGAACAAAATTACGCAAGGCTCTTTGACGTTTGCATTATTGTAGGTACTCTAAGATAGCATGCTAAGAAAATACTTTATCCCAGGAGTCATTTAGTAAAAAATAGGGGCATGAAAGTTTATTATGGACAAGTATTATGAAAGAAACGCGAGTGTAAAGTCGTAGGGCATAGCTAGCTGTTTAAAGAATTTGATGTCGAGAACCTGACTTATTTGTGCATTATTATGCTCCAATAATTGCAAACCAACTAACCGACCCAACCAATTGTTCCAATTTGCAGTCCCACACAGAACATTGCACAAAATTTATGCAAATTTCAGCCATTAGGTAGATAATTGCCTAATTCTGTCACAATCAAAACGCTCAAATACGTTACAGCAGTTCACAAATTATGAAACGCTAAATTAGTAATACGAAACATTGTGATGCATTGTGAATCATAGCTACCTCTCAACCAAAACGTTCAGGCAGCCGCGACGCTTATCATCAAGTGAACGACTAGCTCGTTACGTCAATCAATTACAAAATCATGAGTTTATCATCGAAACCCTATGGTATTGGGTACAGAACCCTAGCATAAGTACGTAGTACCTACTATTATCTATTCTGTGCCATAAGCGTGTCTTGTCTATGTATTTCATCAAATGACTGCACCAAAGTATCAAAATGTTAAAGTGCCCAGTAATTAAAGTGTCGAATTAGCGAAAGTAGCTAATTAAGACCTGTTACCGAACCGTCATATTATTTTCTCACATAGATAGTCATTTCACTAATAAAGAAGGATAGGAGATTTCATAGTCACTAACGTAGATGATGCTTAGATAGCGTAGCTTTGATCCTCTCTAGGAAATGTAACCGGTCATAGAGCAAGGCGAAATTAATAAGGTTAATCTATTAATAAATTAGTAAACAGCATAATAAACTGTGTGTTAACTGTAGTTATTATGGCGCTAATGATAGTACTATTATTATTTTATCGTTTCCTAAGTTTTATGCTAATGATTTATTTTATTTTATGTATTTTATTTTATTTTCATCGGAAAACTAACAGCTCACTACTAAAATTATGTACGTTTGTAATAACTATAAGTTTTCACGTCTAGGTAACTAAGTATTTTTTTCTTTTTTCAAAATTGCACAAGCGACGGACAACATTTAAAACTGAAAACAAGTTAAATTAAGATATACATAGGTTATAGAATTTACATAAAAGAATAACACAAACAATTTAAAACAGTGAAGAGCTGTCCAGACGCCTAATAGAAACTACAGGTGACCAAAGAGCTGGCTCTTACCTCGGCCAAAGACTAAGTATGGCCATTCAACGAGGTAATGTCGCCAGCTTTTTGGGCACCTTACCCGCAGACAGCGACTTAAACGCGGTTTTTTATTTATAAGTTTAGTTTTAGTTTTAGATAAGTACTTAGTTTAGATTTAATTTAGTTTTTGTAATTGTATTTTGTATTTTATTGTTTAGTTTTTAGGCCTAGTTAAGTAATTTTATATGTTTTAAGTTGTTGTGATAATAATAAATAAATGTCGTTTTGAAATAATTAAGTAAAAAAAAATTTAAAACATTGAAAAATAAGACTAATTTTAACAATTAAAAAAAACGACATAAACATTGCTTCAGCTTGAATGCCGACATATACAATACAATACAATACAAAAATTCTTTATTGTATACCACAAAGTACTTAATTAATGTTATATAATATCTGTAGTAGGTATTACAATGGGCGGCCTTATCACTAAAAGCGATCTCTTCCAGGCAACCATACACATATTAAATAAATCTTTAATAAATCTCTCACACAATGGTAGTAGGTGAAACTTTTTACAGCGGGAATTATAGCCCTTTAGGTATATTTTTGAACGGAGTTGCAAATAACGGAGAAATCGTTTTTGTATAGATCGTTGTAACTAATAATAATTGTCATAAAAACCGATCTTGAGACTGGTCGTATTCCATAGGTAAACTTTATTATATTTTAAGTTATAATTTTGTATTAATGGGTACCAAAATTAACAGCGTTGTAGTTTTAGGTTAATTATATATATATAATTGGGTTATTATATATTTTTATTTATTTATTATTTTGGGTTATTATATGGTTTATTATATTGGTATATTCTGCAAAAAAAATACAATGCAACGGGCAACCCAATATTATCATAAAGTTTTACAATTTATTGTGAACTTGTTGGCGTTATCTGTTGGGCGTGTGCAGGCCAGAGGTCGGTAGATTGAGCGCGTGAGATTTATGCACGCGGCACACAATAAAGTTTCCATTCATTAGTGTAGATGGAAAGTTTGGGATCTTGTATACTAGTGGATAATAATACAACATGTACATCAACCCTCTTTCATCTCTTTCTTGCAGCACTTCGAGTGGAGTCACAGCGTGCAGTCCGTGATCCTGTCTTCCTTTTTCTGGGGCTACGTGGTCCTGCAGATTCCAGCTGGCGAGCTGGCACGGCTGCTGGGAGGAAAGCCTCTCATCTTGGTCGCCATCGGTGGCAACTCTCTCATATCGCTGCTGATACCCTTGGCTGCTCCTTATGTAAGGTTCTTTTCTTCAAATTTAAGAAGACCTACGTTTTTTTGTCTCTGTTTATTAGCCACCATGCACCTTCAAGTTATAAATCTTAGAAGTTAAAGTGACGGGTAGAGCCAGATAAGCAGGTTCAAATCTGTTCAAAGAAACATCTACCTTAACGTCGTAGTCTTAAATATCAATTCAGTATGCACTTCAGCGCGGCACTTACGACAAAGACAACGCAGAAATGACTGATTTTGACGGTTTTTAATTAATACCTATTTCATATAGTATTTTTCAAAGTAAAAACTAAACTAAACTAAACTAAGCTAAACTAAGCTAAACTAAACTAAACTAGCTACACTACCTATTACAAAGAACACTTATGGACTGTATAATAGTATATAATTTTTTATACTAATATAATTTTCAAAGTTATTAAGTCATCACGACATCTGAATATTTGCTGGAAATATTTTTTTTTAAATATATTCAATAGAAGCTCAGTAAAATGGGAAAATCTAATTTTTTTGAGGGAGGTTTGCGATTTTTTCCTATAGAGCTATATTTATTAATCTTGTATTTGCGGTCATCACAAACGAGTTAATAAAATGAATTAGATGATATATTAAATTCAAAGCTCTACATGTTCTAATTACGGCAGGAAACGTGCCAAAAAGCACCTTGTTTGGTCTACCCGTCGCCTTAACAGTGTGGTCGGGCAGCTTAAGCATAAACTTGTGTTGCATTTATAAATTAGTACAATTACTTATTCTAACAAAATTGAAACATAACTAATTGTTCTAGGGAGGTTGGATTCTGGTTTGCGTCTGCCGAGTCCTCCAGGGTCTTATGCAAGCCTTCATCTACCCCTGCATGCACCACCTCGTCGGTCAGTGGATCCCGCTTGAGGAGAAAGGATTACTCACCACCATCGTCTATGCTGGTAAACATTTTACTGTTTACTGTAATTTGGTAAATACGTTCTACGTTGATGAACCTTAGTAAAATTGACTTATCATCTATTTCATCAATATCACCATTATCTGCCTACCCTCATTCCAGTTAGTGGGGTCGGTGCTGCATGTTTTTTGTTTCCACCTAACTTCTGCCAATCTTATTCTCTGCATTTAGTCTACAACATGTCATTCTTTACAATTACATAATCTATTTCACTATATAGTTTCAGTCTTCTTCTATCTTTTTTAAACTAGAAAACTTTAAAAGTTGTTTTGGATATATAAGTATGATCTGTGTTATTAAAACTTTTCGAGTCATTACCATTTCATTTGTCTGTGCATTTTACCAAGCAGAGTCTACTGACAGCATGCTTTTGGCAATTTCACAGATTAGAGAAAAAAGCAACGTTGCCAAAGGATTGTCAAATACATAAAACAATGTTTTCTGACAAAACACAACTCAATTGCAATTTTCCTTTGAAATCCCGAATGAAACTGTAACGTTATCCATAAAACATTCCAGAAAATAAATCGTTGTTTTCCCCTCAGAGACTTAATGCTCGATTATACTTTAAAAGCAGTCGATACCGTGGATACGGACACAAGAGAATTTTAATGACATTTAAAATAAATTTCAAATAAAATCCGACTCGGAACTCCATTTGTATTGCGGTCATTCTACAAATCAGCTTGACTGCAAGAATCATCAACTGCAAATAGAACCATGTCACAGTAAAATACTGCACGATTTCCTTCCATCAGGAAATAAAAGTTTTAATGATTCATCGCGACAAAGCGTCAAAGTTTCAACTTACATTATGGTTTAGTTTTAAAGGAAACCCCAGTGGAGATTCTGTAATTGTTAGCTTTCAGTATTCACCAATTACATCGGACATGCTATTCTTTAAGAAAACTGCGTTTCATTCTTTACGTATTTTATCATACAGGATAATTGACGAGAATTTATTAAAAAAGTTTTACGGATTCCCGTATCAGCGTGTTTGTCAACATGCTTTTAGTCAATTGTTTTTAATGTTTTACGTTAAGTATATTGTGTTATTGTGTATGGGTTCATCAACAGCCTGAAGACGTCTACTGCTGAACATAGGCCTCCTCCACATAGCGCTACTTTGAGCGGCTGCTTGCCTCCTGCATCCCTCAGCTCCCATGGTTTTTGCTGGATCGTCGGTCCACCTAGTGGGTGGCTGGCCAAGCTGCGTCTTCCGGTTCATGGTCGCCACTCGAGAACCTTTCTTAAACACATAATGGTTTCTAAGTATGTATTCTATAAATTATCTGGTAAAAATCTTAAGTGCCTTGTAATCCTAAATGCTTCTTACCTTATTTTTAATTTAAATTATTTTAATATTCCGACTTCGACTAGTAAAAGTGCTGAAATTTTAATTTAGCTCTGTTCCCATAGTAACTACAGTAGATACCTTCCTACAAGCTTTGTTTTATGTAAGTGCGGCTAGAATAGCGCTGTGCGAAATGTACAAAACTATCTTATTATTTTTGATGCTTCCTCAATGCCACATGTTTATTTATCTATACAGTTCGTATCAGTTCTTCATTTGCGTAGATGGCAGATAAGTTTGATCAGTATTATTGATACGTAATCATCAGATAAATTTGGTTTTATCTCAATTATCATTTATTTTGTAAAATGTGTAGGACACGAAGTTGTTTTGTCTCAAACAATTGTAAAACAGATCATTTACATTTTCTATTCATATTATTCTGCTCGACATTATATAATTGTTAATTGTGGCTTTCACTCTCTATCAGCTGAATCAATTTTTGATGAAATTAAAAAACAGACTGCTTACATTACCGTGATCATTATTATGATACTTTTAAACAATTACACGGAAAAACTTCGTTTATACATCTTCGCTCATATCCTGACTCGGCACGGAAATAAACAAAATAAATGAACATATGTCTAACTCGGCACAATGACGTGCCATTTGTACTATCGGAATAAACCTTACTAACGTAGTGCTCTGTACCATGGAAGAGAAAATTCATAAAGGTAGAACCCGGCGCGGTAGATCACATGGCCTGCATGGGATTCGGACTTGATTCGGACCAAACTCAAACTCAAATTCTTGATTGCAAATAGGCTATTATTAGCACTTTTACAAGTCAAAACTAGATAATGTATTTATAAATAATAAAAATTAAATTATTGTACGTATTAAACAAGCATAATTAAACAAAATCACAGTGCTTAATGTCAAAATCTATAGTGATTGATAGCTGCCTGCGACAAACTGCAAAGTTTAGTGAATGATGCAGAATGATGTATTGCAAAAAGGCTATTCGTAGCACTTTTACCAGTCAAAATCAGCCGGGCTAGGATGCGCGCCGTGAGATAATTTTGTCGTCTCTTTATGTCGTGAAAAATAGAGATATGTCTTTATGTCTACCTGTGCTAACATGGCAGCGCAAGCAACTCATCTCGTTCTGTCAAATGAAGAGATAATGCAAATGTTTATCTATCTGTGGAACTTTTGTCGAGTTTTGTCGACAACCGCTAACATGCACACCATAGTCTGAGCTTTATTTGACACATTGGCGCGAGTATTATCTCGTCGTAATTTTTGAGGTCGAGATACGTAGAGAAGGCTTAATCCAAAGGCAAAGTGGTATTTTGATATACAGTAGTTACGTAAAAAAATCGAAATAAACAAGAGATCGTAAATATGGCGGTATCTCACATTACTGTTTCATTTTATAAAGGTATTTACCATAGACTTATAGGGCGAATTCTGTGGTATTTATCCTATCAATGAATGGCACAAATAATGGACAAAATCAGGAAGGGGGCAAACGGCGAACAGACCGTGTTGAAACTCACCTGTCACATGATTAAAATGTATAGGTATAAGGATCAAGCTCAAGCTAGATGCATGGGTAGAACTTTCAGGATTTTCATTACTGTGTAGGTACATACGTAGGTATATACCTACAATATACTATCTATTAAAAACGCTTATTTTATTTAGATCACATTTAATAGCTTATAAATTCTTATAGGTACATATTAAGGCTTCCGTCTTGTTTAACAATATTTTGGTATCAATTGTAGGTATTACAGTGTTCTAGATGAACAAATAAAGTAATAAACTAAGCAATATTGTTAGGTACTGATGTGGACGGGCTCCTTGTGGTGAACAATATTCCCCTGTGGTACTATTATATATTCTGTGCCAGCTGAAAACTGGATGTTGAGCCATAGTAATATATTGATAAACGTACTTTTATCTGCTTCCGTGTACTTATTCTGAAAAAATAGTGCAGCTAATTAAGTACAAGTTTTACATGCAACAATAGCATAATATTATGCCGTCTAGTATCCGACTGTAGTCTTGAATAGAAGGTTTGTACTTGTATCCAGCTAGTTACAAGTGTTCCTCATGCCTCATATGATGAAATAGGACTAACATTATATCATTACGATGGAAAAGGAATGTTCCGTTGTGACAAAAGAACTAACTCAATACTCGAGTGCAGGCAGACAGACAGACCCGCTAGTCTCGATATTTAGGCTTAATCAAACTTTACTTACGTTTATATGCTTGCAATTAGCATTTTCAATCTAAATCCAAATTTTTAGAGAAAGTTACGAAAATTTTTTCACTGTTTTCATTTTACAACTGACGGATTCTGTCAAAGAGTATAATAATACTCTTTTACGAAAGACAGAAACAACTATATATAACTGTTTCTGTCTTTCGTCAAAGAGTATATTTTCAGTGTCAGTGTTAAGGTCGCGTTCATGTAAAAAACCGTAAAATTGAATGAACGAAACCTACGTTGCTACATTAAAATACAGTAGGAGTCATGAAAGGGCAATATTGGAGTAGGTGATTATTGGGCATTTCAAAACAAACTTCAAAAACCAGTGGGCATTTCAAAACAGATTTTCCATACATATCGATGTCACTCTTCAAACACAATTTTTTTAAACCAATTGGTCATTTCAGTACACATTTTTCCAATAATGAGCTCACTTCGTGTTCACTCAGTTCGTTAATTATTGGAGAAATGTGTGCTGACCAATTGGTTTAAAAAATTGTGTTTGAAGAGTGACATCGATATGTATGGAAAATCTGTTTTGAAATGCCCATTGGTTTTTGAAGTGTGTTTTGAAATGACCAATAATCGTTTGTTCAAAGCGTTTGAACTGGGTGTGTTAACTGTGTTCACTCACCATAAACTATGTTCTGCAATATTACTTACACATACATTGTGAACGTTTACCAATTATATATGGGTACCTATATAATGATAGTGAATCGAAACGCGTGCTCATTGTTTTCTGAACATTCTTAGCTTTAATAACAATGAAGTTCGTAAAACAAATTCAATCACTGCAAGTTGACAAAATATATGGAGAATTAAAAAATAAAAGTTATCGTCACGGTAAACTTTTACCTAATACGATACGATGTTTAATTAGCGGCCCGTCGAACTGTGGAAAAACTAATTTAATGGTGGGTCTACTCTTACATGAAAATGGGTTGCGATATAAAAATGTATATGTTTATTCCAAAACTCTTTATCAACCTAAGTACGTATTTTTAGAAAAAGTTATTGAAATGGTGCCAAATACATCATTTATCAAGTATCAGGAAAATGAAGAAGTTCGTAGTCCACAAGAAGCGAAACCTCATTCTATAATAATATTTGATGATGTTGCATGTGAAAACCAAAATAATATGCGAGATTACTTTGCAATGGGACGACATAAAATCATAGACTGTTTTTATTTGAACCAGTCGTATACTAAAATACCTAAGCAGTTAGTTAGAGATAATGCAAATCTAATAGTTTTATTTAAGCAAGATGATATAAATTTAAAACATGTTTATGATGAACATGTAAGTACAGATATGACATGGTTTGAATTCAAAAACATGTGTTCAAAAATATGGTCAGAATCTCACAGTTACTTAGTGATTTGTAAAGACAGCGAAAAAAATAATGGTAGGTACAGAAAAAATTTTGATACGTTTGCTGTATTCAGTTAAAATAAATATAAGTATTTATTTTATACTAAATCATTTAACACATGGCAGTACAAAAGCAAATACGTGTTTCAAGTTTCTATAATAATATAATGGAGAAAGACCTTAAAAGGAAAATAATAAGTGCTGCAGAAGCTGTTAAAAGAAAATATCGCAAAATAAAGGCTATAGATACAGAAAATGATCAAGTTTTAAACAAATTTTTTAAGCCAATTATTAAACCCTTAAACCAAATGGCTATCAATTCAAAGGCATCATATTCTAATCAAGAAAAGACGTCCGAGTTCAATTCAAATAAGTTAGATACATCAAACGAAACAAACGAAACCAACGAAACTATGAGGAAGAGAGAACCTAATATTAGAACATCTGATTACAAAAACAAAACTGAAATTTCCGATTCAGATAACAGTGTTTCTGATTTAGAGCAGTCTGATAATGATGAAATGGAAAACGTAACATACGATACATCATTTAAATCAGCTGATTCTGGAGAGAAAATTGATGCATCATCATGGTCTCTGTCTTCAGAAGTTTTTAATGACATCCCCTTTGGTGTGAGAAATGAACGTGGAAAACTTATGATGGGCTTGACACGTGTGCTTGCTACTGATGATTATATACAAGTTGGAGGTCATAAATACAAAAGAACATCCGGACTAAATGAACTGTTATTTAAAAAAGTACCAAAATTACAGTTAGTAACTCAAGATGATAAAATGAATTATAAAAGTATGTTGTTGGACACTAATGTACACAGGAGAGATTATGATCCGAGTAAACCAATACGAAGTAACAGAGGACGAAAATACTTAACTATTATAAAACCGTTATTTAAATTACGGAAAGTTTCTGCGAGTACTGATAGTAGCTGCCATGGAGGGGGTCTGCCGCTATTAAAAAAGTGGAATGAGAATGTAGATTATGTTTATTGGGACAATCCTAATGAATTAGTCGATAGATTAAAACTATTAATCGCCTCTCGAAATGCTGGTAACACTGGGTTGGATAATGAAATCATATCGATTGTTGAAGAGCTACGTGAAAGTGGTATAATAAATAAATAAGACATAACTATCAAAATTGTTTCATTTGATCTTAATTAATAAAGGCTAGAGGTTCGGTTAAAATGAACGTAGATAAATTTGGCCATCATATACATAAACGATTGCGCTTCTCAGAATTCTTTGATATTTTTGATAAGACTTTAACGAAGAAAGAAAACGGTGATTTTGATTTAAAGTCTGCAAGGTTGACTGGTATCAAATCTCCGTTGTCTAGCAGTGATGCTGTTAATAAAGAATACGTAGATAAAATAACTAAAACTCTTTACACAAAAAAAGAAGTTAAAGATTTACTGGACTTAATAAAAAACGATATTCAAATCTTCATAAGTAGTTTTAAGCAAAACTATTACACCAAATCTGAATTGGAAAAAATAATAAAATCCAAAGCATAATGAGTAAACAAGACATCGTAAACGAAATTCATAAAGAAGCAAGAAAAAATTTTATTCGGCGACCTGTTATATTAAAAGGAATTGATGATTTGTGGCAAGCAGATTTGATAGACATGCAAAATTTGAAAAAATACAATAATGGTTTTAGATTCATATTAGTGGTGATAGACTGTTTTTCAAAATTTTCATGGGCAGTTCCAGTAAAGACTAAAACCAAGTCTGAAGTGGCGAATGCATTTAAAAACCTTTTAGTTCGAACTCATCGTGATCCGGTACACTTACAAACTGATAAAGGCACAGAGTTTTACAACGCTGTATTCATGAAGCTAATGCAGTCATTTAATATTAATCATTATTCATCCTATTCAGTTAAAAAAGCTTCAATTGTTGAAAGATTAATCAGAACTTTGAAATGCCGATTATATAAAAGTTTTAGCTTAAACGGTAATTACAGATGGATTGGCAAACCTTTAGACAGTATTTTGAAATCTTACAACAGCTCAAAACATCGCATTACAAAACATAAACCAATTGAAGTTTGTAAAGAAAACGAAGAAGTTGTCAAGAATAACATAAGAAAATCACAGCTTATATTTAACAAGCAAAGAAGCAAACTTAAAATTGGCGACTACGTAAGAATCAGCAAATTTAAAGGTTGTTTTGAGAAAGGTTATACGCCTAACTGGTCCACAGAATTGTTTAAAATTAGTAAAATTAGGCGTACTTCACCTATTACTTACTTAATTGAAGATTTAAATAAACAACCAATATTGGGAACATTTTATGAACAAGAATTGCAAAAAACGAATTATCCAAATTTGTACCTAATCGAAAAAATCATTAGGAAAAAAGGAGACAAATTGTTTGTAAAATGGTTAGGATTGCATGATAGTGAGAACAGTTGGATTGATAAACGAGTTATTATATAAAGTATAAAAATTGAGTTATAGAGGAACCTTTGCATTAGCATTTTAGTTATGCAAGGTGGAGGACTTATTAATAGTTTGATAAATAAATTACCATTTGAATTACATTTGCCTGGTTATAATTATTGTGGACCTGGTACCAAACTAAAGGAAAGATTACTGCGTGGTGACAGAGGGATAAACAGTTTGGATGAAGCTTGCATGCAACACGATATTGCATACTCTAAATATAATAATCTAGAAGATCGTCATAAAGCAGATTTAGAATTATTACATATGGCAAAACAGAGAGTTAAATCTAACGATGCAGGAAAGGGAGAGAAACTAGCATCCTGGTTGGTTAGCAAAGTAATGAAAACTAAGCTGAAACATGGAGCTGGAGTTAAATCATTTCAAAATGTTGTTACTAGGATACACTCTCGTTTGAAGAAGTTAAAACCAAAAAATATTACAACAGCAATAAAATTAGCCTATACAGCAGCTAAGAAGCTGGTAAAATGTAAAAATAAAAAAATTCATTTACCACGCATTATACCGTTACCAAAAACCGGTGGTATTCTACCATTAATACCTATATTTGCTGGACTCTCTGCTTTAGGCACGTTGGCTGGCGGCGCCGCAGGCATTGCAAAAACTGTGAACGACTATAAATCCTCGCAACGTAACTTACAAGAGTCTCAACGACACAATAAAGCGATGGAATCTATCGCTTTGGGTAAAGGCTTATATATAAAACCTTATAAAACAGGTAATGGGTTATTTGTAAAATCAAAAAACTAATGCAAAAGCTACCTAATCACGCCCTCACTAACATAGATATTCTTAAATATGCTGTTGATCATGTGCCTTATTTTAGAGGTGTATATATGAGAGATAAATTACCTAAAAGACCGTTAGTCATTGAATGTGCAATCGTGAATTTAGATAGTGTTGCCAACGAGGGGACACATTGGGTAGCCTATGTAAAGTTTTTAGATTATTGTGAGTATTTCGACAGCTTTGGTAATTTAAAGCCTCCGCTTGAATTAATCAAATATTTAAATATGGGTGTAACTTATAACTATTGCAAATATCAAGGTTTCAACTCATACATTTGCGGTCATTTATGTTTGAAATACCTAGAAGATTACTGGAAAAACCCAAACGCAATTTTACAAAAATATCTGCAGAATATTCTTAATAAAAATGTATAAAATGTAAGTAACCGTATTATTTTTATCATTCCTATAATGTCATTCACACTGTCTGTAACTGGTAACACATCAATTTTATCAACAAACTATTCTCCTGCTTTACAACTTGACGGTGAATATGAATGTGCTCTTTTGTGTTTGTCAACTTTTAACTCTGTTCCGAACATTGATAAGAAAAATAATAAATTTAATTATGGATTTAATGAAGTCATAGAAATACCTGAAGGAGCATATGAACTTCAAGATATTAGTGATTTCATAAAAAATAAGGTAAATGGTGCAACCTTAAGACTATATTGTAACAATAATACATTGAAAACTTTTATATTTTGTACAAAAGATATACATTTTGAAAAAGAAAATTCTCTTGGTGTGTTATTGGGATTTGGTAAACAGACTTTGAAAGCTAATATATTGCACGAATCACAGCTTCCAGTTAACATTTTGTCAACAACCGTGGTGAGGATCGAATGTGATATAGTGAGTGGATCGTATATTAATGGAAAATCAAGTCATATTATTCACGAATTTGCGCCTAACGTACCGCCTGGATACCGTATCATTGAAATACCTAAAAACATCGTTTACTTTCCTGTTAATCAAAAAACTATCAGCACTATAAATATTAGAGTGTTAGATGTAAATAATAATTTAGTTAACTTACGTGGTGAAGAGATTCAACTTTATTTACATCTTAAAAGAAAATGATTAACTACAATAAATACGTGAGCCCTGTATCGAAACCTATTAGTGCTAATCGCACAATCCTCAAAGGAACATCTAAACCGAAAATAAAAATAACTAAAGAAAATAAAAAATATCTCAAACTAATTGGATTACTAAAATGAATATTTTAGATATAACAAGTACTCCTGCCTACGATAATACCATCGATGGTGTTGAATATCATTCATACAAACCTTATGTAACAAGTTTTAACAGAAATGATGAAATCCGCATACCAATCAATCAGCAGGATTTGTACGTGCTACCATCAGCCAGTACTCTTTATTTAGAAGGAGTTGTGAATGTTTTTAAAAAAGATACAAAACAGAAGGTAACAAGTATTGATTTCACAAATAACTCTTTACTTTACCTTTTTCAAGACATTCGATACGAACTTAATGGAGTGGAAATAGATAAAATTAAAAACGCCGGAATAACTACAACGATTAAATCTTTAATATCAATGAGTGACAGTGAATCAAAAGTGTCCAAATCCTGGGCTTGGGATATCGATGGTACAAAGCATGAAGGAAATTTTTCAGCTTCAATACCACTCAGTAATATACTCGGTTTTGCTGAAGATTTTAAAAAAGTCATAATTAACTGTAAACATGAGTTGATACTCTTACGCAGCAATACAGACTTGAATGCTTTGAAACTGAATACTGGGGAAGTTCTGGAAGGTGTTGAAATCCGTAAAATAGTATGGCGTGTACCGCACGTTAAAGTATCAGACAGAGAAAAAATAAATTTACTAAGACTCTTAGAAAAAGATAGAGCGCTTCTGTTAGTATATAGAAATTGGGATCTGTATGAGTATCCCTTATTACCTCAAACAACAAAACATACGTGGTCTATTAAAACTTCAACACAAATTGAAAAACCTAGATACGTAATTGTAGGTTTACAGACTAATAGAAAAAATCAAGGTGATAAAGATATGTCACAATTCGATCACTGTAATTTACGCGATGTCAAAGTGTATCTTAATTCTACATACTTCCCGTATGAAAGTTTTGAAGTTAATTTTACTGATCACAAATACGCTATATTATATGAACAATATGTCAGATTTCAACAGTCTTATTACGGTCGCAAGACAGAACCCTTGCTGTCCACATCGGAATTTGAAAATAAAGCACCGTTATTTGTAATTGATTGCTCTAGACAAAGTGATAACATAAAATCAGGCCCTGTGGTAAATGTGCGCGTAGAGCTCGAGAGTAATAAAGAGATACCCGCCCATACATCTGCATATTGCCTCATTCTTAACGACTGTGTAGTAGAATATAAACCTTTAAGTAATCTAGTAAAGAAAATAACATGAATTCCGATACAATTATTGTAGATCTGCAAGGGTTCAAAGATTCCAAAAATACGTTTATCATCAAGGAATTAGCAATTTTATCTGCAGAATATACTCAAACATTTTTAGTAAAACCACCCTACTCGTATAATTATTTAACAAAAGAAGAAAAGAAGCAAGTGAGATGGGTAGAAAACAACCGAGGCATTTACTGGAGCGATGGATTTGTTGATTATAGAGAATTCAAACGTATTATTAAGCCGTATTTAACTAACAAAAATATATTATGCAAAGGTTTGGAAAAAATGAAATGGATTAAAGAACTTGGTGCTAACTGTAAAGTTACTGATATAGGAGAAAAAGGCTGTCCTAAATTATTTATGTTGTTTTGCAATTTTGATCTAAATAACTCTTTGTCGTGTGTAAACCATATTAAACAATGTGCATTGAAAAATGTTATATGTATTAAAAAATGGATGGATGAAAATCATATTCACAAATTCTCATTGTTTAATAAATAATTACGTAAAATTCGGATTTATTATAATTATCAACTATATTTATGTTTTTACTTTAATAATATCAAATATTGTTAAATGCTTATCATGGTTGTAATAAAACACTAAAATATCAATATATAAATTGTAGCTTTTATTTTCAATAAATTAATTTAAATACATAAATGATTTTTATTTCTTAATTTAATTAGTTATACAATGAAATTATTTATTTATCTTTATTCAGTAGGTATGTAGACCCACATTTATTAAAAACATCTAAAAATTATAATGTATAATTATTTTCATAACATCAAATGACTTCGTATAAGTATCTAACAATATTTATAGTCTAACTATTTACACTAAAATTACAATCTACGATATTTTTGTTTATTTAATCATTATGTTTTAGTAGTTTAGATACCTATTTCTACCTATTTAAAAAATAATTCTATTTTAATATTTAATCTAACTAACTATATTTACATCAGGTACTATTTTTATCTACTTACAAATTATAGCCACACAACTTTTTTGAAATTTTATTTATTAAACTTTCTGTTTGGTCCATAATTTCATCCACTGGTTCCGATATTACGTATTGAGCACTTAAAATTACACTTTCACTGTCTTCATTTTCATCTCCGCTCATTTGTTGCGATAAGTCATATACGCTTATCTTAATTAAACGGATTCCCTTTTTAGGCTGTCTATTGATTACGTATGAGGATGTTTGTAGTTTAGGGCTTTTTATTGTCTTGCTGCGTCGTGACTTTAATGATCCTTTTGGATCCCGCTGTTTACGGGCGAACTCCGGGAAGTCTTCGTCAAATCCAGCTAGCAGGTCCTGAGCATCTTGGAAAAATTCGCCAGAGTCACAGACTGTACGGGACTGAAACAATAAAACAATAATATTTCAAGACAATATATAAATACCAATATTAAATTTATTGTGATTATTAAAAGTTTGGTTTAGCAACTTACCGACATGATGGTGGTTTAATTATTTGATCACAGGAATACAACAAATAACAACTGTTTCTAAGCGTGGAATCGTATTGAATGAATATTTTCATTCATTTCATGTATAAAAGTGCAAATAGCAGCACAAACAGTCATGCATGATGTAAACTGATACCTAGCGCAAGGTTACGGAAATTGACTTGTCTGAACCTGCTTTTTATAATATTGATTAAATTATTAAAATGTGATAAATGATATTACAAACATTATTAGGTACCTACCTATCTATCAACATACTTAATAAGGTATGTAGGTATATGTAGACAGACATCATTTAATTTTGTGGTTGATCTGATTGCCTATAGAAAAATGCATAGAACTATTGAGCTAGAGTGATCATAAATAAAATATAGGCGTTTATAGATTTTAAGTTCCAACCAATCAAAAACTTATATGTTCGTAAGGTACATACTTAATATTATAATAAAACAAATAAAATATAGAGAAAAACCATTTTATTTCATAAGTAATTGTACAAAACTATGCATATCTAGGTTACTTATTACAACGATAAAAACACCAATACTATAAATGAAGATAATTACGCAACATTAGGAGAAAATTAATTTTATTACATACGATTAAAAGATTATAGGTACAAAGCTATTTCAACTAAACTACCTACCTATTACAACAGTATCAAAAATGACAACTTTACATCTGTATAACGTAAAAATTCAAGAGAAACCCCACTTTATTTAATACAACTAATTATTCGAAACTACTACAACTAGACTACCTATTATAATCATCAAATTATAACTTTTTATACCTGAATATGCTATTACTAAAAATTATTTTAAAACATATACGAATACAAACACAAAATAAACTTCTAAATTAAATCAATTATATACGTTATCATCATCATCATCATTATATCAGCTAATAGAGTGGGTAAGTATTATTAAGTTGGTGACAACCTACTTATGGAGATAAGTATAAGAATATTTTTATTACAACAGTTATGTGGTTGATAAACATTTTTCGTACCTACCTAATAAATGAGGACCAGTCTGTTTAACACTTTTTGATGGTAATCAAACATAATATTTGTATAGATATATGAGTTGAAAAATTTGTTATTGAACATAATGTTAGGTAGTAAATAAAAACAGTGCTAGAAGTTCAGGTCTACATTAAATATTTTTTATGTAATATTTAGAGTTGCAAAATTAAACTCAGATTCAATATAAACACAACAAGAAGCTATAATTTTCATTCACGTAAATAAAAATGAAGATAATGGGAAGCTAAAACAATGATTTGTGACCCCACGATAATGTTGATATCTTGTTTCCTAACAAAATTCGCTTGTCATCATTAGAGGACAATGCTACTTTGTTAATTTTTTGTGTGAATATTTCATGCTTGAGAGATTTAAATATTATGTTACTTTTTCGTTTAACTTTATTCTGTAACAGAACTTCGTTATAATCTGCAAAATCTAAGCCATTCACAACATGTTTTTTTACACCTTTAGCTTTTTTTAATTCTTTATCTTGAGTTTTAATGCAATATAGTTTAGACCTTAATCCTACAAACTCTGTAATAAGTTGACCACCTAATTCGTCTTTAAATAAGCCTGGGACTCGTTTGTTGCAAGGTATTATATTATATGGGTTAGGTTCAGGAAAATTACTAGTATCGAAATAATGATAAAATTTTGTTTTTATATCTTGATAGACATCTTCTGTGTGGATGGAGTAAAGAAAACTGTCGGTGTCTGTATAACAAAGTTTTAATTTTGAACCATAAAAAGGTTTCATTACAGAGTAATGAAAGTCATACATATGACTTTTTGATACTTCTAAAACAGTAAATCCTATATAAATTGGTTTATCTAGGACTACGGTTTCTGGTTTCATTTGAATGGCAACAAAGTTTTCGGTAAATATAGTAGAACTATGATAATTTGGTCTCGCTATTAGTTGCTCAGCAGTAAATTGTTTTTTAGTTTTGTTACTTTCGTCTCTCCATTTATTAACCAACTTTACATCGAGTCTTTTTTCAGTATTCTCCAAGGTTTTGCCGAAAATACTGTTATTAAGCAATTTGTAGAAATTTACTTCAAAAGCTGATGTAGCACGCTGTCGTAATTCGGTATTCAAATCTATATATTCTTTAAGGAACGGACTTTGTTTAAATTGTATTACTCTATGTATTTTTTTCAATATCAATCCATGTTTTAAACATGTTTTTAAGTGAACATAATGTATCACATAATTAAATTTATCATACAAGTTTGGGATTAGTTTGGCAGTGTTTGAACCCAGTGGTGTATATTTTTGAGGGCAAAATGGAATATCGTTATGTAAATCATGCAAGTATTCGGGGTATTCCAAATCTACTTCTAGAATGTAACCATATTCAAAATCGTTTGGTACGGAAGAAATATCAAGTGCAGCCATTTCAATTGCATTCAGTAATCTAAAATCTGAATACGGTAAACATGCACACATTGCATAACCATATAGGTTATTACAATCTATATATAACAAATAACTCTCAGGAACAGTGTTATTGTAAGTGGCGAGGTATCGATTATTTGAGAACGAGTACCTGGTAGAACACAACGAAACGCCACCACGGGTTCCCTTTTGAATCATTCTAATTATCTCTAAGTCATCAATAAGTTGTAGCTTAACTTTCGTTTTAAGTAACATAGCATCAAAACTTAAACTTGGAGCCGTCATGTAAAAAGCTGGATCTAACCGATAATTTCTCCTGCAGGTTTTGCGAAAGTTTTCAAAAATATCGGCTAGCAAAATAACGTCTGTTTTAAGATATAAATCTGTATACTCTCCCAAGTTTTTTAAATTAAATGTATCCCAAACGCGTTGTGCATGAGCATAATCTAATTCTGATACTACTTCATCACGCAAGTAATTAAAAAAGCAATCACGTGGTGGCAGTTTCTTTTCTTCATAAGAATTCCAACTATTCATGTACTCATACGGGTAGATACCTTTACGTTTCAACAAACTAAAATGATTGCTTAAAGGGAAAAAACGTGACAAATGAATAAAATCTTTTTTGTCCAGATCCATCACCAGTTTTTCTAAACTTGAACCTAAAAATTTCAAGGTGTCTACAAAACGAACTGGTATATATTCTTCCTGATTGGTAACGAAGAATTTAGTGAACGATATGTAATTTTCTTTTGTTTTTGCTATAACTTTGATTCTACCAGGTAATTCTCCTAGTTGGCGAATGAACAAATGACAGTCGTAACCGGACAAGTTATGAAAGAATACGGGAATAAACTTCGGTAGCTTAAATCGAATGTTGCAGTATGAATGAGTAGCACCACGATATTTTCCCGTTAAGTGACAATGATCCCTAACTTTATCATCGAATAGTAGTGTATTACAAAGAAAGCAATATTTTGAATCTGTAAACTGTTTTAAATTTTCGTCGGTAAAAATTATTGGAACACATTTAGTGGTTGTTGCATGTACCTTGGCTATATCTGATCGAAGGTTCTTCAAAAAGACATCTACGCAATCTCTTCCACGATAATTAACATATCTACTGAGAGAGCTATTGTATGAACAAACAATGTAATAAGCAAAAGCTGCAGGCACATGCTTCTGTAATGTAGTTGTGTTACATGTACTAGACTCGGTTTCACTACTGTTAGGTTGTAATAAAGATTCGAAATCAGCATATACAACAAAAGGCATATCCTGCATTCGTTCGTAATGCTTAAACTGTATAAGAGTGCCTTTATCGGGTAAAATTGTTGCTATACCACTGCACACATGACAGTCTAACTTTTTTTCAGTACTAAAAAATAGCATACACTCATCACAGAAATACACTTTCCCATGGTGTTTTGTTAGTTGGGATCTAAGTAATTTACTTAAATCTGTAATTAAACAATAATGAGTTCGGTTACCTTTTTCTAACATCAATAAGTTGATGTGGTGTTTCCTTCTATTAATTGTTTTGTACAAAGGACCCACAACACTCGCATTGTTCTTGAGAGCATAGATGTTAATACTGATATTCCTATTATTTTTTTCAAAAATTTTAATGTCATTAAAACTTACTGGAAACGTCATATTATTTATATTGAGAATTCCATCAAAATGAGGATATGAAGAAGTTCTATGAGCATTATTTTTTGCTGGAAATAGTGCTGCGATAATGCAATATAAAAAACAAAAATTATCTGAATTTTGAATGTTAATGCATGCACGTTTATATTTTATACATTTCGGTAACTCAATAAACCCTGAAGATCTCAAAGGATTGTACTTATTAATATTGACTTCCAAATATAGATTTTTTATAAAAGCCCATCCACTATCTCTTTCTTCAAAATCGTCTACTTTTTTACATATACTACGAGAAACTTTTGAGTATATATCATTAAAATCATAATTCTGATGAATAACTATATTTTCGGTAGCAAAAGATTTGATTTCTAGAGTATCGCTTTTCGGTAAAGAAAACTCCGCGAATAGTTCAAAATTTGCTTTGATTGAGTTATACGTAGCTCGTCTAGCGTCGAGCAGACTGCGCACACGGGTTCGCAGCTGCAGCAAAAACTCTGCTGGCATTTTCAACGTTGAGCTGCTGGCCGTATCCGTAGAATTCTCAAAAACTCGATATGATGCTATACGGCTACGAAAAGCGCTATCTATTTTTTCAATGCCATCACTTAATTGAACAGTACTATTATTTTTATGAACATTACTTCGCAAATGTGCCGAAAATGCTTTACTTTTAATGGATATATCGCAAACTGAGCAATATACTGCTCGATTAGACATGATTTTAATAATTTTATGGAATGACTAACTCAAAAGCTTCTCCCGTATAAAATAAAATAATGATGCAAATTAAATACGCATTAAATTGAGTGTATCTATAGCCATGTTACTTTTTATAAAGTTGTTAAAAAGACTGGTCACTTAAATAATATAAGTCTATTTCCTACACACAACAAAATAGATAAAACAAGATGATAAAACAGATGATATAGATGTGTAAAACCCAGCTATTTTTTATGCTTGGTAATATAGTACAACAATTCACTTTTTATCTGCATAAAAAGTGCCTTCCCCAGTAAATTTTTTTTTACATTGATTTATAAATTCCCTTAGCGGTGTAAGCTCTGCACTATCAAATTTTGCACTGTATTTAAGTGCAACCACCGCTTTCTCCCAACGATCTTTGGGTGCTAATTTTAAAATATCGTTAGTATTATATAGTTTTAAATCAACATACACGTCTCCAGTGCGATTGGTGATGCGACGTAGCACGCCATCAGCGACTCTGCGTGTCAAGACGGATGGCAAATGTGATGCAGGCTCCTGTGCCCGCCGTACTGACTCCGAGTCAGATTCAGAATCGGATTCCTTGAGCCAGCTCGAAGCGTCCTTATTACGAGGTTTGGTGGTTACAGGAGTCGAGGACGCCTTCCTTTTGCCCTTTCCACACGCCTTCTTCTTATTGGTGTAAGAACTGAAAAAGCAGTAAATTCTAATAAATATTAACATTAATCAACAGGTGTTTACATCAAATTCTAAAAAATTTAGTTAACCTATACTATAAGAACGGTTGCTATTTATGTAGATAAAACTATGTGCTTGGAGCTCAAATTAAATTTTAATATAAATTGATCTTTCATCCCACATAAATAACATGGAAAATGTTTAGATTAGAGTGAATGTTTTTTAACACTTACCTGCTACCACTTTTCCCATATTACGTAATAATTAAATAAGTACATAATTATAGTCAGAAAAAAGAATAAAAATATTATAGTCAGTTAATAGGTACCTGAAATAGTAGCTTACCTTTCAACCTGGATTTCGTTCTCATCATCAGAGTCCAAAACAGCTTGCAGTGATTTATCAACTCTTTTAGCTCGTTTTTTGTTAGTTTCATAGTCCGACCTGAAATATAAAATTAGTAAATTAATAAACAAGATTTAAATTTACCACGATGTAATCCTGTGAAAACTCGTGTTAACTAGCTATTTCGTAAACATACAAATAACGTGATATATTAAATATGTTTTACAAAATATTTAAGTACCAATATGGAAAAAACTATATTTTGAAGTTTATGTCAGTTATTCCACTGTAAAAACGTTAGTTTACCGACGACCTGGTGAAAGCCGCGGGGAGCCGATGGATGCAGGAGGCGAGCAGCCGCTCAAGGTGGCGTGCTCTGGGGGAGGCCTATGTTCAGCAGTGGACGTCTTCAGGCTGTTAATGATGATGATGATGAAAAACGTTAGTTAAAATATCTATTGTCATAATAATATCTACGTTAGAAGGTTAACAAAATTAACTTATACATAATTTCGTTACATGAAATGTATAAAAATGATTAAACAACAACACACATAACACATAAGACACACACACAACATAACATAACATATAAGATATATAAATAGTGATTGTAATGAAAAGTATTGAATACTAACAATTTACTTACATGTTGTACCGTAATCGCAGGTGCACTTGTTTCGCTCGATAAAATTAAAATGAAAATGGAAGCATTAAACAACCAGTCAACCACGCTAAGTCACTCATTTTTTGCAACAATGTAATCTCATAACAATGACAAAGTTAAAACGTATAGTAATAAATATAAGGTTTAATATTAAACCTACTAGATTACAGTACTTATTTCTTTCTGATATAATTGTGTCGGCGCTTTGAATACTGAGTAAAGGAAGTTTGTTATATGATATCAAGTTCGTGTTCCAAGTAAAGTTTTCGCTTACTTGCACATATGGAAAGAGTACCTATCCTCGAAGGCAGTTTTATGAAATTAACTAATCAGCAACATTCACTATTAGCTACTCTATGAAACGCTTAAAAGTACAATCCAATGCATAATTCTTTAAATTTATAGTGCTTGTTTGAATCCTAATCAAATAATAAAATAAAATGATAGACTACAAAAATTTTGTCGACCAGCGGGGTTCAAGCCCACGTCTTCTAACTACTCACCAAATTAGACGCTCTACCAATTGAGCTACGGTTGCCTGCATGGGGACTGCGAAAATCTTTAACACTATAGTTACTTTAGTACTGTATAAGCGTAATTGGTAGGTATGTCGTTCATGTTGCAATAAACATAATTAAAATTTGAGCACATGAAAAATACGTAAAGAACTGTCTTTTTAACTCTTTAAATCTCAATAAACACGTATCTGCCCATACATACAACAGCAAGTGTTAGGAGCTATCATCCTCATTATGCAGACTCAGTAGTATTTACCTACACATTTTGGTAATTGCATAGACTTAGGAGAAACGAAAAAATTCTTGGTCTGTGGGTAATTGATGTATTTGTATTTTTTGAACTGACTGTACTTGCGCGGTATAATGCTAACTCAGCTCCACGTGCAATAATATAACCTTAACATGTAGATATGCTGTGTTAGATCTTTACACACATGGCACACAAATATATATTATCGTTGTGTATTGTACATAACATTAGTATATAACCCGTAATATTTGCTTTCAAATTCACCTTGTGAAGGAATCATCCTCTCTAGGTGCTTAGTAACTCGGAAATAAGTACGAGTAAATAGCACGAGCAATCTGCCTTGATGATGAATTGCCTTGAGCAAACAGCCGCATGGTCAAAACTAAATAGTCAAAATCTAATATCTGCTTACGATATTTTATCACTCTCACTATGAGAAGGAGCTGCAATCTCTAGGTGCTTACTAACTCGGAAATAAGTACGAGTGTACGGCAAGAACATTCAACCTAGACAATGAGTTCCTTGAGCAAACAGCCTCATGGTTAAACTAAACGGTCAAAATCTAATATCTGCTTACGATATTTTATCACTCTCACTATGAGAAGGAGCTGCAATCTCTAGGTGCTTACTAACTCGGAAATAAGTACGAGTGTACGGCAAGAACATTCAACCTAGACAATGAGTTCCTTGAGCAAACAGCCTCATGGTTAAAACTAAACGGTCAAAATCTAATACCTGCTTACGATATTTTATTACTCTCACTATGAGGAGGAGCTGCAATCTCTAGGTGTTTAGTAATTCGTAAATAATTAGTATGAGTGAACAACACAAGCAAATCAGCCTAGACGATACATTGCTTGAACAAAGTTGCTTGGTGAAAATAAAACAACTGGTTTTTATTTGAAAAAAAAACTATGAGTAAGGTCTACCTAATACTACCAATCTGAAACATTATGTATACTCAAACAAGGCGAAATATTTATATTGGAGGCGCATTTCACGCGAACCACTCAAAACCTATTGGGCTTTTGAAAACATAAATAAAACTGAACCATATTTCAATAAATAACGAGTATTACAGAACAGATAATTCAAAACCTATGTGTGCTTTAATTAAAACATATTGGTGTGACTATTCAAAAATCTGGTTTAAAACCAATTGGGCATTTCGGAACACTGTTTTTCTAATAACGAATGAACAGAGTGAACATGAGGTGAGCTCATTTTGAAATATTATCGAAACTCAATCAAGGCGAAATATTTATATTGGAGACGTATTTAACTCAAACCTTTCTAGTCATCGAGCTTTTTTTGACATGTTGATAATAAATTAAATTATATTGTTCGAGAAGCGCAATACAACAGAAATTATTGGGCAGACAAAACACACTCCAAAAACCAATGGGCATTTCAAAACAGATTTTCCATACATATCGATGTCACTCTTCAAACACAATTGTTTTAAACCAATTGGTTATTTCAGCATACCTTTTTCCAATAATGAACGAACTGAGTGAACACGAAGTGAGCTCATTATTGGAAAAATGTGTTCTGAAATGACCAATTGGTTTAAAACAATTGTGTTTGAAGAGTGACATCGATATGTATGGAAAATCTGTTTTGAAATGCCCACTGGTTTTTGAAGTTTGTTTTGAAATGCCCAATAAACACCTACTTATTGGTTTGTCTACGCGACATAAAACGACAAACTTCTCTGTCGCGGCGTGCATGTTAGAGTAAACGAGAAACTTGTCTACATCGAGGAAATATGTCGTCTCGCGCGTGACATATCTCGCGGTGCGCATCCTAGCCCGGCTGAACAGGTACTTCTTTTCATATTAAATGGGTTTGCATTTCATTTTATTTGACCCACAGAATTCACCCTATTTCATGATGCTAAGTCTATGATGGGAAGTCAAGAGGAGGTCAAAGATAAATCACGCGTGCCCAGAACGCAAAAAAGGACTTTAAATTATGATTTTAAACACATAAAATTGCAAAGTAATTAATGTCAAAATACAGGCATTTACCTGCATAGGCCACGCGGTAAGTTTGTCCCAGTCATGAGGACCACACAAAACGTAGTATGAAAGTACAAGGTTTAACCCATATGGATTTAGCCCGTCCCATTTACCTCAGAACAACAACAACGTAATTTCAAAAGACGATTATTTCCATTCCATTTCAACGTCCATTCAATACAAGCCATTTAGAACCTCAGCCCGTGACCATATACCAAAAGATGCCATTGGCTAAAATCGTTAGACCGTGTATAGTGTAACGTCCAGCTAAAACTAGTCACAAACATGCGCTCTATACAATTTTATCTCTTCCAGGTGGCCAGCTAGGAATAGCCCTCCAAATGTTACTCTCAGGATTTTTAGCCACTGCCTGGGGTTGGGAAGCCATATTCTACACAAACGGAGCCCTCGGTTTAATGTGGAGTCTTGCCTACCTGATATACGGTTCAGATTCCCCTGAACAGTCGAAGCTGATATCGCTTGAGGAAATGCAATATATTCAGACTTCCCTAGGGAGAGTCGGTGAACAGAAGGTGAGTAGATAAAAGAGTTTAATTCGCTTAGATTTAATTTTCTAGCGATAAAGCTAATGGGGATTAAAGTTGGAGATTGGGGTTTGAAATACAAAAGTACAAAATACATGCAGTAGATCATCTTATAACAAACGGTAAAATAAAATCCTGTCCATTTGACAGCCTCTGCAGTGTGGTGGTTGAGCAGGTCAGCAAGTAACCCGGAGGTGGCGGGTTCGATTCCTGGGACAGTACAAGTATTTGTGAAGAGAAAAAAAGCGCAAATACTAGTTCTGTGTTTGGGTGTTGTGGGACCATGGTCCTCGTAGTTCCTGTATCCGTAAATACAAGGAATCTTATTATCTTATTACTGTTATCAATTCTAGGTCAATTAAATGGCAGATTAGGTCAGCGAAGTCATTTTAAAATGCATATAATATAACCATAGAAGAAATTTTAATAATAGATGGACTCATTACTAAGCGTAAAGTCGCGCAACAAGCTATGGAGAGAGCTACGCTCGTGGTTTTGCTTGCAAGATAAGATACGTGATGAAGAGATTAGCATTCACTTACAAAAGAAAACTAATGTCACCGACATAGCTTTCAAAATAAGCAAGATTGCAATGGCAATGAGCAGGATAAATCTGTCCCAGAACCGGCAACCGATGGAGAACTTTTTTTCTCGAGTAGTGTCCACGAACCAGGAGACGCAGCGTAGGCCTTCCATTAGGTAGATCGACCTGGGGCCGTACCTTAAGTCTGGTGGCGATGATGATCATGTGCTCTCTTGCTCGCACTCACGGACTTGTAAATTGGCGCGTGCAGGATGGCAGGTGACGTTAATTACCAGAATAGTTACGTGATAGGGGTGCTGGTCATAACCACGGGAAGCCGGATGCAAGAGACAAGCATAACACACATGTTGGTGCCTGATTGGAGAGACCTACGTTCAGCAATGGATATCTTCAGGCTGATGATGATATGTAGCAATGGTTGCACCTTGATCATAGTATCACCCGTCCTGTCCACACTTTAAAAATTACCAAGCCTCGTCCTTCAGCAATTTCTAATGAAAATATAAATTTCTCAGAGATACCCAGCCCCTTGGTCCAAGATAATAACTTCCCTGCCGTTCTGGGCGGTGATAGTGGCGCATTGCGGCCAGAACTGGGGCTTCTTCACGCTGATGACGGAGATGCCGACCTACATGGCTAAAGTGCTGGAGGTTGACTTGAAGAGTGTAAGTGAATTGGCTGTGACTTATTATGATTGAGTTAGAAATGATCAAAGACCTCCTGTATAACAGGAGAAAACTATCTGTGTTCTACAGATTACATTTTGGTGAGTGTGCTGCGAAGCTACACAATCTAATTCCACCATCTGCATTTCACCATTTTATGGTTGATATTCTTTCGATTCACACAAAGCGGTTTGACTCGACATTTATAATCCGAGCAGCGAAGGAATGGATCACTTTACCGTCGTCTTTATTTCCCGATAAGTACAATCTGGGCCGCCCGGCGACTCTGTAAAGGTTGGTAGAGACCAACAGCATTCGCCCGTTCAAAAAAAAAAGAAGTACAATCTGGAGCTCTTCAAGTCGCGAGTAAGTAGGTATCTTCTAGGCGAACATGTACCTACCATCATAAACCGCGTCTTCACCTTCCATCAGGTGAGATTGATGGCAAATGTGGGCCTATTTAGTTATTAAAAAACCCTGAGTGTCGTTTCAACTTTACCTAACTGGTGTGGAGGTAGCTAGACTAGCTGCAGATCAGTTTCACACGCAACGCAACACACAGAGTAGAAAATCAAAAGTAAAATACAATATCCTACTATCGTACTAACATTATACATGCGAAAGTTTGTGCGTGTGTATATGAGTTCTTGTTACCATTAATCTCCGACACTACTGAACCAATTTAGATGAAATTTGGAATACAGATAGCTTATACGCTAGATTAAACATTGGACACACGTGGCACAACTAGTCTATAGATACAATAAAATTGTAACTGGGTTAAAAGGAAAATTTTGTATATAACTGAAGTCTTTTCCTTTACATTAAAAATTATAAGCTAACAATATTTACATATAAATCTTTATGTTATTTTTCCTCAGAATGGAATGCTATCATCTCTGCCGTACTTGTCGATGTACATCCTGAGCTTCCCCATGGGAGCGTGCACCGACATCATCATCAGAAAGAGATGGCTCTCTGTCACTAACACCAGGAAACTGTTCAACTCTATAGGTACCTAGATCTTGTGTCCTTCTAATAAGTTTGTGCTAACTTTTGAACTAGAAGACTAGCATTACAGAGATGAGTGCTGGAGATCAGGACATCATAATGTATCAACCCTTTTTGTGCGATAAATATTGATGATGATGTAGAACCTTGATGGTACTCTACTTATAATGTCTGAACTGATATCATAGCTGTATAATCAATGTTTTCTTTTTAAGTTGAATATTTTTTCGTTCATCGTTTATGAAAGTAGAAGAGGCTTACACTTAAGTTTATTTCATTTTCGATGATCATCTACAATATTTTTAATAATAGGCGAGGCTTTGTCAATGAAAATACACCTGTTTTTAAACTGAAGTGTTTTTACCCGTATTTTATTGTTCAGGTTTATGGGGTCCAGCAATTGCCCTTATAGGATTGTCGTATGCACCAAGAAAGTACGCTGTCATGATGCTCACAATTAGCGTCGGCATCAACGCGGGACAGTATCTTGGGTACATGGTGAGTAACCACATCCGTGTGGGAGGTCTTATCAAAGTATTTTTATAGACGAGAACTCTAAAAATCATTCGGCAAGAGTTCACCTTCAACGTATTCTTTCCTCAATTTCACTAGCGCTTATATAGCGAAGCTATAACTAACCGTTCCTAGCCGATCGGTAAGGTTAAACAACGTCCACTGCGGTCACTACTTGGATGGGTCACCGCTACAGAAAGTGGTATTTAAAACTCAGCCCCCGCTTTTTAAGGCACGTTGAGTTATCGTTTTCGTCCATGGACGTAAGACCACAGTCGTTAAGTTGGGCATCTCAACTAATCGAAAAGAACATGCAAGCTATATTATGAAGATAATTGATACCTAAGAAGTAAAAATAACATTGTTGACTTTGGTTACAGACCACTCACTAACACTGGTAAACTTTTAGATCCGACTGCTTTTCGTTTAGCTATCAGCTTACGTTTGGGTGCAAGATGCTGTGTGGCCCATCGCTGCCAGTGCGGCACTGCAGTTGACGAGCTCGGTCATGACGGTCTCGTGTTCTAAAAGCACTGATTGAATTCCGCGCCACGCTAGTCTTAATTACATCATTTGCCGCGATTTTGGTTGCAGCCATTCTCGAACCAAATGCGGCTAGAAATGTCTCATGCGTGACAATGGTAAAAGACTTGATGCAGGAATGGCCCTGGTTCCCTGGAAGATGAGGCGGCCTTTAGTGTGGGACACTACTTGCGTCTTTACTATGGTGCCATCACATCTTCCCGAGACACACGTTAGGGCCGACGCCGCGGCTAATTCGGCTGAGTAGCTAAAACGGCGCAAATATAGTAATTTCGGTAGTGGTTACATATTTGAGCAGTTTGGTGCTGAGACCTTGGGTCCGTGGGGACCGGGAGCTCATCGCTTCTTCCAAAATTTATCAGAGCCTTTGGTCGATGCAACGCGTGACCAAAATGCTGGCACTTATTTGGCTGATTCAACGATGCAATGCTGCCAGCATGTTGGGTACGCTACCCACCGGTAGTGGGCTGTAGCATTTGGATCGTCTATAGGCCATCGCCGCTAGTATACAATCCAAATGTAGTAGATGTGTTTTGTAGTAGATAGTTTATTCGTTTTTATTATTGTGGTAGTTTAAAGAACAAAGGCACATTGCCCGAAAAAAAAAAATTTAATTATTTCCAGCTGGTCCACATCGACCTGGCTCCTAACTTCAGCGCGTCTCTGATGGGCATCACTAACTTCATAGCCAACATCGTCTCCATCATCGCACCGCTCGTCTGTGGCTTCATCATTGAGGATGAGGTATTTATTATTATTACCAATTTATCACAAAGGTGATACTTTTATTATAACTTGAATAGTCTGTTAATGAGCAATTACCAATGCACGGCCTACCCTAAAATATGATATAGGTTAGGCAAGACTCATAAACTAAAGTGATTATTAAAGGCTGTTCAAATGCTTTTAACTTTATGTTTGGTTTCATAAAACTCTTTTCACATAAAAACATCGTATCTTTTTATAACTTCCCACCAAATTAAAATTTTACTAAACCCTTGAAAAGTCTTCAAAAAAGCAGACTTTTGGTGCTTTTCACGAAGGAAAAAGTTTTAAATTGCTCTTTTTGATACGTCAAAATATTAAAAGGGAGGACTGAAGGAAGCTCGAAGTCGGCCCAAGTTTAATCTGCTCGGTGCCTATCTGAAGTTATCTTTTTTCCCTTAGACGAAGCCGGCGGAGTGGAGGAAAGTCTTTTTCGTGGCGTCAGGAGTATACTTTTTCACAAACTTGTTCTTTCTACTATTCGCTACTTCGGAGAGGCAGCCTTGGAACGAACCAGTACAGCAACTTGAATCTAATTTGGAAGCTAATTTTGGTACGTGAATAAGGGACTAATGTTATCATAGAAATAGAGTTGAAATTAGAGTGATAGCGGAAAATTTATTACATTTCATTTTCTTTTGCAGAAATGAAGTCAGAGAAAACCGTATCGGCAGAAAAGTAAAGTAACGGATGTATAAAATAGCTATAAATTTATTTTTGTACCTGAAATTAGAACTATTTTTTTATAATAAATGAATGAAACTTATTTTTGTCTTTTTGATTATTTAGAGCAAAGCTTTATCAAAAAAATAAGAAGAATACGTGTTGATAATTTCAGCAGAACGTGAAATACAGACATTTTCTCTTTCAGCCACAAAGTTTACTTTTGCCATCATACTTTGTTCCTTATCATAAACAAGACAAAGTTGTAAATGGTGTGATACAAGAATAATTTTGAGAGGATTTAATCTACATTGTGTAGGTGCCTGCTTTACATACTAAATGACAAGGCAAAAACCTGTTAAAGGGTTCGGGGAATAAGCGCTGGAGGAAGCTATATCTAGGCCGAAAGTAATGACTATACATCTAAAATGATGCTCTTCTATCTACAGTTTCCTGGCATTTGATGTAAACTGAGAAGGGAACGGGTTTTACTTGTAAATTCAGGAAATTTGGTTAATTATTGACATTGTAACTATTTTTAACAGAATGGTGTTGTTGACATTTGAGGATTTTTAAAACTTTGGGAGCTTGAAGCAAAATATTGTCACAGACTAGTCATTGCTCTTAGAATTGTCAAATTGAAATGGCAATGGGCAGGCCACATCTCTCGTAGAACTGACAACCGATGAGGAAGAAAGGTTCTCAAGTGGTGACCAGCACGAACTGGAAGAGCGGTGGCCGACCCCTCACTAGGTGGACCGACGATCTGGTGAAAACAGTGGAAACCGATAAAAATCATCCACTCTTCTTTAAGACAGACACACAATCTGAATGTTTATAATTATGACGTTCATTTCTTCTAATCAACCGTTAATGTAGTCAGCAGACAATTTTTCCTACCCCATCAGAATTACATATCTACTATCCTTGATATACAGGGTAGTGTCCATTACCGAATGCCTGAGGCTCGCGGGTCCCACCTCAATAAGGTACGCCGTCTGCATGCCTGATCGTAGGGCCGTGCACAGAAAATTTATGCCCAGAACATAAACTCTACCACTTTCTTAGTTTGCGATTGCTATAATTAAATCGCTAACAAATACAGAATATTTAAAAAAATAATTACAATAGTGTTTAACCAATTAAGTAAATGCTGCGACGCTACTTGCGTCGATACTATGGCACCGTCACACCTTCCCGAGACACACGTTAGGGCCGGCGCCGCGGCTAATTCTGCTGAGGAGCTAAAACGGCGCAAATATAGTAATTTCGGTAGTGGTTACATATTTGAGCAGTTTGGTGCTGAGACCTTGGGTCCGTGGGGACTGAGAGCTCATCGCTTCTTCCAAAATTTATCAGAGCGCCTGGTCGATGCGACGCGTGACCAAAATGTTGGCACTTATTTGGCCCAACGCATCAGCATTGCAATTCAACGTGGCAATGCGGCCAGCATGTTGGCTACGCTACCTACCGGTAGTGGGCTGGAGCACTTGGGCTGTCTATAGGCCATCGCGGCTATTATACAGTCCATAGGTGTTCTTTGTAGTAGGTAGTGTAGCTAGTTTAGTTTAGTTTAGCTTAGTTTAGTTTAGTTTTTATTATTGTAGTAGTTAGCTTAAGTAATAAAGGCAAATTGCCCGTTAAAATTTTTTTAAGTAAATTAACATGACTAATGTGTATTATGTGTTGAATTTGAGAAAAGAATGAAGTTTTGTTGCTTCACTTCAAATTCAAATACACAATGGACTTGAAAGTAAATCGTACATGGCACCATCGCCACAAGTAACCTTTTGAAATTTAGATTGTCAACTCGTGCGCTTTCAGATTTTTCAGAAATAAGCAACCTGAACTAGCTTGTAATAATAAATTAGCTGCAAATCCTAAAATCACAAGGCGTGTTCTTAAATGGAGATTTTGACTAGTTAAACATAATGAAAGACGCCCTCCGAGATATAAGCACTCTTGATGTGAGCAGCTGAACATTGGGCTCAGTGGCGTGCATTAGAAGAGGGTTATACGTCCAGCAGTTGACTAATGGTCAACATAATAAAATGATCATGAGTTGATGATCATGAATGACTATTATGTCTCTTTCTAAAACCAAAAATGTATTTATTTAAACTTTTTTTTTAATATTAGGTAGGCATGCATTTTTTAATGCTGAAATGGGCATACGTTTGCCGACATCTCACCTGATGGGAAGTGACGAAGTTGTGTAAGGTGGAGCACGTTTGCTCATAAGAGTTTAGACTAGAATAGAATAGAATAATGTTATTGGCTTTATAACAAACACGTTATATACACTAGGCAAGTCATATATATACCTACATACAATATTAAAAAAAAATAATTAATAGAATCAAGCCGTAAATACGCAAAATAATTAAACATTTCATTGATCAATAAATAAATTAAATAATTAAAGACTAATAGTGACTGTCTCACCTTATGGAATTGACGATAAAATGTATCTGCTACTAGTAGCAGATACATTTTATCGTCAATTCCTGCTTATATTAATTTCTGCTTATATTACCTGTGGTCATGTCCAACTCAACCTTCTTGCACTATGTAATGTAGGCAGTGAAGCTATACTGAAGTGCGTAGCTTCCAGGCGTACCGCAAGGCGCCGCCCTGGGTCCTCTCACAAATTGACACGTCGCGCTTCAACCAGCCGTGACTTCAATTTAACTTTACTTGTCCTTGAATTTTTATAGGCTTACTAACTATAGATTTACTTTTGAGTATTTGCTTTGGTAAGAATTTGTAGACATTCTGGGCAGGGTAGTTTGTATTTAAAAAAACTTTATTTTAATACTCGTAGCAAAAAACCTTCAATAGACATCATTTCATTATCTAGAAAATACCGATATTAAAAAACCATTTTGTGATTATTCTCTAAATGTAATATTATCTTATAGAAAAAAACTGATTTTTATATTCAGTATTCCTCGTGTTATTATTAAAAAACAAAGTTACGCTAAGTGACAAACGTCGAGTGAAGCCTAATCACTGCCATAAAAAAGTCTTCGAAACAAAGGCATTGAATATTTTATCAGGCTAATATTTTCATGCAGGACTGCTTTACCAAAACTTTTCAAAATTCTTTAAATTAATCTTGAGCACTAAAACAAAATAAAAAAGATACCTGTCTATATTTTTTTTAACCATCTCTTAATATATCTAAAAAAAATGGGGGTCAAAAAATGTTGTCCATTATTATTGTTTCCCGTTAAAATGACAACACAAACCAACTTATTTTGCAACTATAAAAATATCCGAGTATATTTAAAACTATTTAATACAGTTTAAACTTTCATAAGCTCAGTCGTCGCCGGACTTGCGACGCTGTGGATAAATATTTAAAAAGCACCATTTAGTTTACAAGATGTCGTTGCGGTGGTGCACTTCAGAATTACATTTGCGGATACATGAGGGTTCTCGAGACAGTTTTAAGATTCAAAATTGGTAAACAATCTTGTCGAGGATCCAAGCAAATTAAAAATCCACTATGTTTCAAACTAAAATGTGGTTTTCGATCTTGTAAATCTTTTCTTAAGTTGTTAAAAAAACAAAATAAATAAAAAATGCTTCTGATGCTCGAGATAATAATAAAAAGTGTCGATAACATATGCGTAACTACTCTAGGCACTATAACACACTGTATAATTATTGTGTATTTGCATGTGTATAGTAATAATAAAATAATGTACCTTTACATTAATATTAATTCACTTAGGTACGCCATAACCTCTATTAGTTTTTTCATATGCTATTTTCAGCTGTACGCTACAGTAAAGCAAGCAATCGGACGAGTCCGCCATTTGCCAGAATACTGTGATAATACTGGAGATAATACCACTGTATGCTTTTAGATGAGGGTAGGTCTACACTTGTCGTTATTATGGTCGACGGATGGTTTCACAAGTTGATCTGACTTAGCTGTGTAAGCTATCAACGGTCTAGCTAAGAAAGCTAAACTTAACAGGTATGTCACTACGTGTTTTGTAACATGTTTAGATTGACGTCTATTTACAGTCAAAATTACTCCGACCAGGTGACGTAAGATAAGGTGAGGTTTAGCCGTGGTTATTTCCCAAAATATATTATCACGCAGTTTCAAATAATGATAAATACAAACAATGATGATAATACGACCAAACTGAGAATATAGCTCTTTTTGTAGAAGTCGCGTTAAAAACCCTAACTAAAGTTCTTTAGTTTAAAGGTAAAGTTGGTAAAATGTAATTTGATGAAATAGCATTTAGATGAAACATAATTTGACTCAATGAACTTTAGGTGAAATGAATCAAAGGTGTAAAATAAATTGCTGAAATTAAATCTAGTTCAAATTTAATGAGCTTTAGATGAGTTGATAACACAGGTGAAATATAACAAGTTGATACGTGTTTTGGTCTGGCGTAGGGAACCCTAATAGCACGGCTTTGCATGCGTGGTATCAGGATAATGAATTATTAGATAGTTAACAGTCATCAAAATATAATGCCTTAATTTATCAAAGCTGTTCAATTGTTACTATATTGTTAGCATAGAGTTTAATTATGAACAGTGTCCAAGCTAGAATTAACAGCTTACATCCTATTCCTGTATTAGTAAATCTAGTTAGCTTGTTTCGTATTTGTTTTTGGAATAAAGTGGGTCATTTCATCAAACGTGAAGTTTAGAAATCTGTAGGTACTGTAAAACTGTCTAAAAAATTTGGTCTATCGGTCGCAAAGTTTCTTCTTAAGTGTGTAAGTGAATCACGACCCTAACCGAGTGATTGAACCAAGTATTTCAATCATTGGCGTTCCCAACTCCCTTGAAAACTATTAGAATTTGAATTTTGCGCAGTCATTTATTTAAATCCAGATTGACTGTGACAAAATTTTGAAGTTCAATCGATTCTATTCCAGCGTTTGTGGCGTGGGGTGAAAGTCAATTGTGTGTCTGGTTTTCACACCAGGGAATCATCGGTTCTTAGGAAATTAAATGTGCTTTTCCTCTATCAATATACTAAAAAACTTTTTGGTTACTTGCCACAGAATAATACTGTAATGTTAAGCTAAACTATCGTTATTTGTTTATTAATATATAAAATAAAGATACGTGGTTCTACTATTGAATACATTCAGATTTAGATAGCTATTCGAAAACACAGACGCTGGTAAAGAGTTCCACCCCTATAAGGTCCTGTAAGGTCCAATAAAATCCGTTTAATCGAATCCGCTCCCAATAATTGCCATGCGTGTCCAAACTTCTCGTTGAGTAAGTGCCTCATAAATTACGGAAAGCTTATAAAAAGGTCTGGGCTGGTAGAGAAGTGGCTTTTATTGCCAGCTGACGTGTGGAAGAAGTTATATAAGTGTTATTAGACAAGGTACTTTAAACGCACGTTATAAAATATTGACTGTTACTGTTAGGAAATATTGCAAAAGTAAGAACTTTAGTGAATTGTCAAAAAATATGTTGGCAATATAAAGATTACCATCATAAGCTGGTCTTTGCCTACAAACTTTAGATGAGCAAAGTGCTTCCAAAAATAATGGTCGTTCAATCTTCGGCCAAAATAAAAACGTGGTAGAAAAACTTGATTGGGATTGAATCCCAATCAAGTTTTTCAATCTTGAAAAAAAAAATTAAATGACCTTTGCAAGAAATATTAAATAAGATTGATTTGATCTATTCGTAGCTACCTATAAGATGGGATTGGTTTAATGGGATCTGTTGAGAGGCTACCCTTTGGATGGGATTGATTTAGTGGGATCTGTTGAGAGCTACCCTTTGGATGGGATTGGTTTAGTGGGATCTGTTGAGAGCTACCCTTTGGATAGGATTGGTTTAGTGTGATCTGTTAAGAGCTACCTTTTGGATGGGATTGGTTTAGTGAGATCTGTTGGGAGCTACCCATTAGATGAAACCTATTTGATAGGATCCTTTATACCCAGTAGATCTACCTACTAACTAGAAATTCTTACATACTACTGATATGCGGCAACATAAACTAGTAATATGAGAATAATTGTGACTGACCTCACAGCGCAGCTCTGCCTTCTAAACTGAAATTTGTCGGTTGGATTCCCTCATAGGAGAAACATTATTTTGTCGTGAACATAGGTTTTTGTTCGGCATCTATGGATGTATTTTATGTTGCATTATTTATGTGTAGATATGTATTTACAAACAAAAGTAACTAAGTAGATATTCTATCGGGTTCTCATAGTATAATACAAGTTTTGCTAAGTTTGGGCTAGATGGCGCTGTGTGAATTGTCTACACTAAGAGTGTCTACAAAAAATCTTTTATTTATTTCAATCCGGATCTAACTCAAGTAAAGTAAAGTCTCATTTGTAAAGTAATTTCTTGTACTGACATGAGTGATCCTCGAAGCCACTCAGCCAGCGATACGCGTGCGTCTTCCCATCTAACCAAGGAGCGGGTAATGGCACCATTAAGCTGAATGGCTGGCTAAATTATATTTAGTTTCCCATGCAATTATCCCTTCCGGGGTTTTGTAATTAATTACTCGTATATAGCTTTACTTATGTTAATTCATAATTAATTTAAATTATGTAGGTGGGATGAATATGGCAAGTACAAAAATCGTCCTTTCCTATCCCTGTTAATTCATGGTAGATTAAGTGATAGTACATTAAAACATATTTTTAGTATTGTTTAGAAAAAATACCGGTCAACTGCGAGTGGGACTCGCGCACGAAGGATTCCTTACCTTTACCTATAAAAAACAATAAAAAAATCACGTTTGTTGTATGGGAACCACCTTAAATATTTATTTTATTCTGTTTTTTAGTATTTGTTGTTATAGCGGCAACAGAAATACATCATCTGTGAAAATTTCAACTACCTACCTTTTTTATAAAACTAAATAGGTCCGCATTTGACCGCCCCACCTGCGGTCTACAATGGTACATGTTTGCCTAGAAGATTATCTAGAGCTATCACGGTTCATAAGATACAGCCTGCAATGGTGACAGACGGAAAGTAAGTTACTATATTTGAAATAGAAAAAATACAGTCAGTTGCATTTCAAGCTACTCTCATTTGTAGTTGTAGACAAACAAAGACTTTCATAGAATGGTACAAAAAAAATGGTAAATAAATTATTTTTATGTCTTTCTTGCTTTTCATTCTTTCAAAACTATTTCAACAGCGTGTGCATTAAGTATCAGAAAAACCTAAATTAAAATCTATCAATAAGTCTAACATAAATGCTTAGTTCAGTCCCAAATATATTGATAGTAACCCAAACCAAGTTAAATAATTAGGTCGGTAATTAAGTGAAATAACAACCTATAATGGCAGTATGGGACTTTTGAAGTGAAAAAGTCCTAAAGATAATCACACTAAAAAGTCTACAACATGTTGCACTGTGTAAAATATTTACGTAACTACTAATATTCCACTTAACCCAACTATTTATGATGTTAATTTTCCAACAAAATTGCTGAGAACCTACTCGTTTTGAAGTATTTGCTTGGCGCAGGGCATTTTTTAATAGTGCTCGTGTAACTCGTATTAAATGTAGTCAACTATAGAGAGACAGTATCCAATCCAGATGTAGCGTGTCGCATGCTATGGTGAAATGGTTTGGGTGAAATGGGAATTAATAAACGAGAAATAATATAATAGGTTAGGTAGATCGTGCGGTTTGTAAATACGACCATTGCATTCCTTCCCGAGAGCGCCGTATAGGAGCTGGATAAGGGAATAGCCAAGTAATGAGCAGCAGCAATTTTCCTTGGTCTATTAAAATCTGCGATCACGAAGCCGCTTGCGGGCAAAGCCTTCCCTATGATAAGCGTCCAAAGTTGTGTTTTATAGGAAAGGCCTGTTTTCAGCAGTAGACGTCTTCTAGCTGATGGTGTCATGTGAAGGTGAAATGTGATCAAACGCTACGATACTGTCAAAAATAGTTTCAGGCTTATCGATGCTATAACACAGGTAGCTATGACACAAGCCTTATTTTCAGCTCCATTTCGCAATTATTGCAAAAAGCCAACCATACTTTATTGGCATAACGTTTTCAAGCGAGTGGTCGCAAAATACCCCAAAAAGGGGATAAAGTGCTACCAGTATCGCGATGCTCCGTTAAACATTATTTGTAACCGAAATAAAATACGTACAGCGGCAATTAGTTACACAGTTGCTGTAAATTTTATTTTTTTGGAACCACATTGAAGACAAATGTTTGCTTGTTGAGTATTTTTGCTGTTTCTTGCACGTATTTGTTTGCTAACAGAAGCTGTGTACCGCGTTTTCAGTGGAACTAAGATATACCTTATTTGGCCGTGGCACAACGGCGCGGCGGCGTGATGAGAACCATTCATAATGATTATTGGTGAAATTGGATCAGTGGGATGAGATAGTTGGGGTGATAATGTGATGGGATACTAAGGTAGGATAGTGATTTGGGATAGTGGGATGTATTTTTAATGTCCATTTTCCTAATCGACTTTTCAGTTGCATCAGTCAGAATGGCATTGGTTGGGCCATTAATTTGTAGTAATTATGTATGTGTGATTATTGCCATCAGTTTTAAAAAAGGCTCCTTTTCATAAATTTAGTTAAGGGTTTGGCGAAGTCCAACAAGTCCAAACTGCCTTCCTCATTGCTCACAATTCGTCGCTCGTATGACTAAAGGTCCTATCTCACTTTTTGGCTGTTTTGAGTTAGGACCGCTATGTTAGTCAACGCAAAATTCTCTATCCATCTGACTAATCGTTGTACCTCTTAACATTTCGGATCACAAGATAATTAATTATTAATTAATTAATTAATTTTTATTACAATTAAACTTCATAATATTCAATTACCTATTGCAACCTCAAAATAAGGCTGATTAAGTAGTTTTTCATTGTTAGGTACTTGGTAAAGTTATGGTGTTGTGTTGAATTAAATACAGTATTGTAGCATTAAACTTACTAAAACTAACTAAAACAAACACACTAATAAAGCATTAACAACATAAATTTTGTATATTTATTTCCATAATTAGTCTAAAAAAAGTCGTAACTAAAAACAGACATCTTATTTTAAATAAAACAAAGTTTTCACTAAGTGACCTATCGATTAATCAAAACAGGTATTTAGAATGCAAACAGGTTAAAAGTTTCAACGTGTAATTAAAGTACTTGAAATTATCTACAAAAGCATATAAAAATAAATATGCTGGACTTGCGAGGAACGAAACTATCTGCAAGATAGAAATGTCAAAACCTTAAAACGCGTTTTCTGAACAATGGACAAAAATGAGATAGGACCTTTAGTCATACGAGCGACGAATTGTGGATGAATAACTGAAAATAACGATCTACATTTGGCCGAATGAGATTCGGTCGAACTGCCCCCTAGAAGAAAAATAATGATCATTCAACAATACAATGCTAGATAATTATATATTTATTTATTATTTTAAAGACACGGTTCAATGCACAGAACTTTATCAAAATGTACCTAATTTTGCCTTACCTCAATATTTTGTATCACCTTTATAATTACTTTAACTTGCGATGGTTCAAAAAATGTTTACATAATATACCTAGCTTGTTTTTTTAGAGAGTTTTGTACTTTTCATAAAACGGTTTCTTTTTTCTGGCCGTAACCATTTTTTTATGTAAATCCATCCCGGCGGGATGGATTTAGATCAAAAATGGCTGATAACAAGCTGGGTATATTATGTAAACATTTTTTGATCCCGCTGCTAGATAAATAATGATAGTTCCTAAAGGCACGCAAGCAGTATGTTGTGTTACCAGATCGAAGGTTGCCTTCGATCTGGAAACTTTTCCGAAGTAATCTTCCTAATATCGTCAGTGCACAAACACCCATCAGGGCCCTAATTCTGGAAACCCAGATTCCACACGATACGGACCACGTCGTTATCGTGTCTTGTTCAAATCGTGTCACAGCATGAAAAATACTTTACATACATTAAAGTTATTTTTATTTTCAATAAATATTGACATAAGTGGTCATAACTTTTGATGTTTCTTAACGCTTTTCAGTGGAACGTTATGATTTTTGACAGATGAAATTGCGCCAATTCCAAATCCATTTCGCGCGGTTTTGTTTTCGTTTCATAGAGAATAGATTTTTGCAGATTTCTTATGTAAGACAAGGAATTTGCGTGGATTTGAAGTAAAGAATCGTAATGTAAATCGTGGTCATACAAAGTTAGGGTCCAGTGGAGGAAATCACCGGGGATTTATGAACCCCAATGAGCTGACAACATCGATCGACGCAACTCGCTGTTCATGAGATTAATTAAACGATTGAAAACAATGCGATTACGGAACTCCACCGCAAATAATGGTTAGAATAGGGTTGTCACCAATCAGTTTACAATAGATTTTAAAAAAATGTGTTATGAATATTGTTTGTTCTAACAACGTTTTCTAAAATAACGCCCAGATAGGTGTTATTTTTGTATTACAAGTATTTATCTACAAACAGGAACAATAGGTATAAGTATTCTATCAGTTATCGGCGGTTCCCAAAGTACAGGTTTTGCTTATTATCTGTCTGGATGGTTAAAACCCCGTAAATTGGTTGTAAAGCGTAAAGAGTAAAGGAGATAGGTAGATAGACATAAAGATAAACTCTTCAAAGTCGTAAAGGACATGAGATTACTTGCAAATACGTATCCAGGCTTTAATGAGTGCGGGTGTATGGAAATTGGAGCGGACTTACGGGCGGTCGCTGGTTTTCGTATATTCCACACAGTGCACTTTCTTCAATATTACGTTCGTCGAGAGAAATATGGGCCAATCAGCTGATCGACCCTAACGCCTCCGTTATGTGGTATAGAGGTGTTGCGCGCGCGGTGTCTCACGAGCGATGCTTCTTGGTTCTTGACCGTTGGTGGTAGGAGCGGGTGCGGGGGTAGGAATTTGAATGCGTGAGTATGTGTGAGTGAAGTGTATGCGTGTATGCGTACGTGTTTCCGTGTTATAAAATAAATTAAGTACTAAATATTTGGCGCAGACAGCGGGATAAAATCTAAACGGAATTTTAACCCGCATTCAATAAATAACATAAATACATCACTTAATTGGATTCCAATTTTTTATCTACAATAAAAAGTTAACTGTTCTGTGTAGTGTGTTTATTTAAATCTATTTGGCAACCCTATTACGTAGGAGATTAGACGGAATATCTGCGGCTTGTGTCTTATATCCCGAAGCGAAGTAATTTAATAAACTTCAGTTGTATATTTGTTCAAAGCTGCTGTGGTAGAAGGGGTTTTTTTTTTAACGGGCAAATTGCCTTTATTACTCAAGCTAACTACTACAATAATAAAAACTAAACTAAACTAAACTAAGCTAAACTAAGCTAAACTAAACTAAACTAGCTACACTACCTATTACAAAGGGGTTGTTTGGGACACGTCGATTAGCAGATTATTTTGTAACATGCGTTTTGTGTATTTTTAGAAAACTGAAAGGTTAGGAATCGGGTCCGGCATATATTGCCTCATTTTAAAATAATATGAAAGCTTTTGGTAAAGTATAACATTGTAATACATCATTAGCTTGGTGGTAAGGCATTTTAAAGTGCTAGCTTGGCTAGATGTCACGCAAAAAAGTTATTGTCAAGCACTTAACATTACAGTCTGTGCAAGCCGCCACCAGTTGCAGTCAGATGTAGGGCAAAAGAATAATTATTTTGTGTTTTATTTCTATCTATCGAATTCAAAATGGCCAAAGATAAAACAAGAAATAACAGTGACTAGTTATTCTATTGTCATGTTGTGTTTATTAGTAAAGGGCGATAATAATATTATAATACCATAGGTACTAGTAGGTAACCGATAGCTCGATAAAAGTACCGACCATAGATTGAAAAAAAAAAAAACTGAACACAAGTGACCGGTATAGCTCGTAGAATTGGCAAGTTGAAATAGCAATGAGCAGGCCACATCGGTGCTCAAAGTGGTGCTCTCTGGGGGAGGCCTATGTTCAGCAGTGGACGTCTTCAGGCTGTTGATGATGATGATGATTATGATGATGATGATGATGATGACATCGCTCGTAGAACTGACAACCGATGGGGAAGAAAAGTTCTCGAGCAGCTACCATAAGCCGGAAGACGCAGTGGAGGCCGGCCTCCCATTAGGTGGACCGATGATTTGGTGAAAGCCGCGGGGAGCCAATGGATGCAGGAGGCGAGCAGTTGCTCAAAGTGGCACTCTCTGGGGGAGGCCTATGTTCAGCAGTGGCTCAAAGTAGCACTCTCTGGGGGAGGCCTATGTTCAGCAATGGCTCAAAGTAGCACTCTCTGGGGGAGGCCTATGTTCAGCAGTGGACGTCTTCAGGCTATTGAAGATGACTAGTAGGTAGCAGCTTACTAGCCCCTGTGCTCCACTATACCCTATTCTACTGCAGATAAGTAATTGTTAGGTATCTTTCACGCCGTAATAATAGCAGTGTCTGTAAAAACAAACTTTGCTGAGATTTCTAAAAACTAAACGAATATTTGTAAAAACTTATCTAAAATTACCAAGATAATGGTGTTGATTCGGCGGCACACCGACTAACCTAAATTTTCTCTAATTTTAATTTAGAGCTGTCAAACACCACTTTGCTATTCAGACATGACAGCTCTAAATTACTCAACGTAGTTTACAGGCACTTTAAAGCCATTCAGCGGACACATTTTAGAGAAGTTTGTGCCTAAAATTTAAACGTAAAATGACTAAATAGACGTCACCTAAAACATGGCGATTAAAATTAGATACATAAAAAATCCAGTAATTTCTCTGTTAAAAATTGTTGCTTCGTGATAGAATGCACGTCCCAAATATTGCACAGCCCGTATTGTACGACCAGGAATGTACGGCCCGTAATTGGTGTACATTGTGGCTTCTAAATATCAGACTGTGCAATACTGGTCGCAAAATATTGCCTGTGCAAAACAGCCTGAGACCTTCACTGCTGAACATAGGCCTGGGCTAGTTTTATACGCCTTTACGATAACTTATCATCATCATCATCATCATCATCATCATCATCATCACCATCATCCAGCCTGAAGACGTCCACTGCTGAACATAGGCCTTACCCACAGAGTGCCACTTTGAGCGGCTGTTCGCCTCGTGCATCCATCAGCTCGCTGTGATTATCACCAGATCGTCGGTCCACCCCGTGGGGGGCCGGGCTAGTTTTATACGCCTTTACTATAACTCATCATCATCATCATCATCATCATCATCATAATCATCATCATCATCATCATCATCATCACCATCATCCAGCTTGAAGACGTGCACTGCTGAACATAGGCCTCCCCCACAGAGTGCCACATTGAGCGGCTGCTCGCCTCGTGCATCCATCGGCTCGCCGTGATTTTCACCAGAACGTCGCGGTCCACCCCGTGGGGGGCCGGGTTAGTTTTTTACGCCTTTACTATAACTCAACTCAATGCAACAAAACGTCATACGTCATATTTATTGATCACTTTTTACGATCATTAGGTAGATAGGTAGGTACCTACTTTAAATAAATAACGTATTTAAAATAAATACTTGCTTTGTCTGCAGATTTTCTATCACCTAGTACAGCTACTCGACACTAGAGGCGCGAGTGGCGTTACTTCATTTAGTTGCACGGCTAAGCAGTTCTAAATTAAGTTCAACGTAAATACCGAATGGCTTTTGTGACGCTTGGCGACTAAACTAAAATTTTAAAGTGGGCTAAAATAAGAGATCACTAAAACCACCGAATCTACACCAATATCCAATAAATAAAATATTACTAATAAGTTATAGCCCTTATATAAAATATGCATCAATATTTCTCCTGATATTAATCAGTCCGGATAAGAGGCCAAGTTTTATGCTTTCATTACGTGAGAGCTGTAAACCACGCGTTTTATTGAAAGGTTTAGGATAATACAAAGTGATTTTCCGTGTTATGAGCGCGCAGTCATTTTTAGTAGCCTCCAGTTTTTGTAGCCTTTTCCTTTTTTATTAATACTTTTGATAGAGTTTTAGCTATTTGCTATAGTCCTAAATAATATAAAAAAAACCGTCTAAGCCAATTTCCACAATTATTTTCAATTAAGTGAAGAAAAGTGAAGTGATATTTTTGTCAAAATCCATCTTGGAACATTAGAATTCATTGCTTGTTCTATTTCCTAAATAATTTAAAAAAATATTGTTTATTTATTTTTAAAAACACTGGTACAAGCCAATCATTAACTCAAGTGTTTTACCGTGAGATAATGCTAAAACAGCTGTTTTAGCATTAAAACTTGGAGTTTCTTTTTCAGCAACATATGTATATCGTTTCAACAGAAAATTTCAAAAAAGAGCTCATTTTTTGTGCTGTCCTACTCTCACTGCACTTAGACGTTACGATGGAAATGAGAAACAGTTATTTGTTATACAAGGCTGCAAAGTTCGATTGTGGCGCGAGTACCTGAATTGAAACCTGAGCAAGCGAAGGACTTTAGGATTGAACCACGAGCGTAGCGAGTGGTTCAAATGAAGAATCCTGAGCGTAGCGAAGGTTTCAAAGGTACGAGACGCAGTAAAACTTTGCTGCCGAGTGCAACACACAACTTTTCACCTCACTACAGCGAGGAAAATGCAAGAAAAACAGCTAAAAGGCACACAACAGCTAAGTAAAGATTAGTTTTTAGCTTATTAATTTAGTTATGGGCGGCGGTAACACTTGACATCAAGTAAACGACTAGTTCGTCACGTGATTCATGGAAAGTTAAAAAAAAGTGTTTTTCATCCATTTTCCATGCAGACGCCGTGCTGGATAGCGTATTGATTTTATACTCCTTGGTGCTGGACAGTGCAATTATTCTAAAAATGAGGTTGGTGAACGAGAAAAAGATGGTATCTTTTAGGAGGTAGTCTGTGGTATTAATGAGTTTTCAGTGGACTGGCGATATCAAGAAGGTTAAATTCGGGCAGATCTGTGATTAAATCCTCAATTTTTGATCAGAAAATTATTGAATAGAAACGTTCGTATTTTAAAAAACACTTTCCACGCTAGCGATTAAAATACGTTTTTGCGCCCAGTTTTTGAATGACAAAGAGAATTTTTCCGAGCTAGTGAGGTGAAAACAATATGTTCTTGCTTTTGGCAGAATATTTTTTGTTACACGCATTGTATTTGCGTATCTATAATTAATTCAGCGCCGTCCTTCTTTAATTCATCACACAGAAAAGGCAAGAGGTAAACCACCTAGAACCATCGGCCTAAGGTCACGCACACAGGAAGCGTTCCGTTGGAAAAACGGTCACGTCTGGATGCAGCCTTATCCTCTTGTAATTAGATCATTTTGCTGAAGGATAGAGTACGAAAATATAATTTTAGTAATGAGTGTAAGATATAAAAAAAGTGATTGAAACAAATTAAATACCTAGAAAGCTTTAGTTTTATAGTTTGATATTTTTGAGACTCTTTGAGTTATTTTTTCATAGCCTTTACCTTTTTAGGAGGTATCTCCTACTTATACAATTGCAAGTACCTTTATTATGTCCACAGAAAAAAAGCCCAAAAATTTGTTCTGAGTCTGCATGGGTGCTTTTGGAGCAAGGTACTCGTAGTTCCAGGGTCCCTTGATACAGAGAATGCTAGTTAGGGTCCAGGATCTACGTTATGATAACTGAAAATAAAACAGAATAGGTATTCAACTCATGTGACGTAGAGCATCAATAACAATAGGTAATTGTTCGTTGATTGAATTCCGATTTCAATATTATGACCTCATTCAGGTTGGCATTCCTGATACACGGCAGGTGCTGGCCTCATTTGCATGATTCTCGTGCGTCTGCATAAAATAGATGCAATCACGTTTTCTGATAATAATAAAGGACACTTTTAGATTTTCCTTAATGCGTCTTTACGAAAAATACAATATTGGATTTCAAACTTCTACTTAATGTAATGCCCTCGTTTTTTAATCTGTGAGATCGTTCTACTCTTACAGGAATTTTCAAAAGTTCGTTCTTTTTACCCGACTACAAAAGAAGACCAGAAGACCGGAAGACGCAGCTTAGACCGGCCCCCTCTAAGTGAACCGACGACCTGGTGTAAGCTGCGGGAGCCGATGGATGCAGGAGGCGAGCAGCCGCTCAAAGTGGCGCTCTCTAGAGGAGGCCTATGTTCAGCAGTGGACGTCTTCAGGTTGTTGATGATGACGATGATGATGATGTATGTTTGTAATTTTTTTATTCCTTTCACAGTCTAAGATAAACACCTTTTAAATGTCACGTTTTCCGCTCCAGCTAAAAATACTCCGGCAATGACTGGAGACTTGCTGCAGGCAAGATAATGAGCATTTTGTTTAATTCATCTTATCCACGCGAAAAAGTCATATTTACTAGGGCAAAAAACTCTCCCCTGAATTGGGTATAACTTTTGTTTATTAAAGAAAATTATGAAAAAAAACTAAGGCCGTTTTATTAAGACCGCGTACTGAAATTGGAGAAATGAAGTTTATTAGTTCCACTATTATGCACTTATGTGCTTTTGTGGGTTACGTAAAAATGTTACTATGGCAAATTGTTAATTTTACACTTGTTAAATAAATAATAAAATAATAAATTGTTGTAACCGTCAAAGTCATGTTTTCACTTCCCAGATTATCGGTCCACCTAACCAATATTACGTTCTGCAGAGACTTTAATAACGCAGTCAGCAATATTACTGTAGTGAGTTGAGTTACTGTAATTATTTGCCAGCTTGCAGCTGTAGTGAACTGAGTTACTGTAATTTATATATAGCTCTTAGAGTTAGCAAGTTGAAATGGCAATGGACAGGCCACATCGCCCTTAGAATTGACAGCCGATGGGGAAAAAATGTTCTCGAGTGACGGCCGGCCGCAGCGTAGGCCAGCCTAGGTATACCGGTGATCTAGTTAAAACCACGGGGAGCCGATAGATATAGGAGGCGAGCAGCCACTCAAAGTGGCGCTCTGGAAGTGGCACTCAAAGTGCCTATGTTCAGCAGTGGACGTCTTCAGGCTGTTGATGATGAATTACTCGCCAGCTTGTAGTCAACAATACTACTGTAGTGAGTTGAGTTACTGCAATAATTTTCCCAGCTTAAAATTTTCCTTGATTAGAATTAGGTGGCAGTCGTGAAGGAAAACAATTGATATTCCGCCGAGGTCCCGAGTAATGGCGCACGTTACGAGCTGCGCTTCCGCGAGGCTCTGGATTAGAGGATAACCAGCAGTGCTGTAGATATTAGCTAAGTGATTTTAGAAGGATAGCATCCGTTGATATATTTTATGTATTTTTAGAAGATTGTAAATAGATTAAGCTTTCATTATCTTTTCAAATTTGTTTTCTTTTTGATTGGACTGCAACTATTAGCGGCTATGTCTCTTAACATCACTTGGACTAAAGACTAGGTCATCACGTCATTTAATAGCATTAAAAACACGAATGCTGTTAGTGTATATCAATACCAAATACAGGCTGGCGAATGCGTAAAGCGTTCAGAGATGAGTGGAAGAAAACAATTTAGGGCACCCCTGCATGGAGTGCAGTAGTAGCCGAAAAAAGAAGATCGAGATGACTATATACGTCTACTAGAAGAGTAGACCATAAAGAAAGTTGGTCTCTATATTATTTAGTATTTCTTTTTATCATCGTCCATCGTCATCGTCATCAACAGCCTGTAGACATCCACTGCTGAACACAGAGCACCACTTTGAGCAGCTGCTCGCCTCCTGCATCCATCGGTTCAAAGTGGTTTTCACTAGATCATCGGTCCATCAAGTGGAGGCCTACGCTGAGTCTTCCAGTTCGTGGTCGCCACTTAAGAACCTTTCTTCCCCATCGGTCGACAGTTATAAGAGCGATGTGGCCTGCCCATTGCCATTTCACTTTGCTAACTCTATCGGTCATTTTAGTTCTCCTGCGGGGTCAGGTAACAGGTCGACACTTCCTCTAATTGGATACTTTTATTAAATCGCTATTTTCCCTAATTCTACACTTTTTTCGATTCGACACTTTGCTTACTGGACACTTTACCATTTTGATACTTTGGTACAGTCATTGATAAAATTAATAGACAAGACACGCTTATGGCACAGAATAGATAATCCTCATTAAGAATCTATGATCGTTACCGCTACATATTAATTTAGTTATAGATTTTATATCACGCTTACCGTGATCGAGCTCAAGTATTCAAAACGTGCAGTGATTTTATAAGTACTTTATTATAATTATATCAATTAATTAAGTTACACGATTGTGCAACAGCAATATCTACATCACGTATTGAATTTTTTTTTTTTTTTTTATATTAAGAGCGACGAACAAGCATACGGCCTGCCTGATGGAAAGCGGTAACCGTAGCCTATGGACATCTGCAACACTAGGGGCGTTGTCGACGCGTTGCCAGCTCAGTAAGGCTTTTTTGATACCCTTTTTAAAAGACTGCATATTGTAGCATTGCGGGAATACTTCCGGGGGAAGATTATTCCACATCTTGCACGTGCGTGGTAAAAATGAACGCATGAAGCGAATGAATTGTGGGTTTGATCCCCACCCAGGACAGAGTGATAAATTATTAATGGTTAAACGAACTTACCTTAAGTCATGTTCGACCATAATAACTAACCACGTTGCTGACGTAGTAGGTAGCGTTCAGATACCTGCTGATTCTTTTTAATCTGTGTTTTATTTCCTCAGCTCTAAAATTTATGTGACGCCTAGTACATTGAGAAGTGAAACTACATAGTATTCTTAAATGTTGAGCATGTAACGTCGAATGTATAATAATGTATTTACATACAATAGCTACGACAAAACATTGTTTCGTGTGAATTTTTTACTCCAATACATAAAAATAAAATAAAAGTCGGTACTTAATGAAACGCCGATCAAGTTGCGAGTCGGACGCGCACACCAAGGATTCCATACACATACACTTACATTTAGTGAGAAGGCCAAATAAAACAGCTCTTCAAATGGGAAAGTGGCTGACCTTCATCGCAAATCCAACTCGCACTTGGCCGGTTTTTAGAGTATTTCTTATTATGCTACAGAAGACGCACTTATTCCGTCTCCAATATGGATATATTTACGCGTACGTATGGCTGATAAATCAATGATATCCTGCAATAGATATATAAGTACTCAAACCCACAACCTTAACAAAAATAAAACCGGCCAAGTGCGAGTCGGACTCACGCACGGAGGGTTCCGTACCCTGCCATGTAGTATTAAGAAGCACTACTGTTTAAAGCAGCGCCATCTATAACTTATCTGGTAAACGAGGAAAAAAAACACGTTTACTGTATGTGGGATCCCCCTTAAAAATTTATTTTATTCTGTTTGATAGTATTTGTTTTAATAGCGGTAACAGAAATACATCATCTGTGAAAATTTCAACTGTCTAACTATCACGGTTCATGAGATACAGCCTGGTGACAGACGGACATACAGACAGACAGCGGAGCCTTAGTAATAAGATCCGTTTTACCCTTTGGTACGAAACCTTAAAAAACAGAAAATAAACTACCATGAATAACCAAAAATTTGTCCGTTATTTTACCAAAGCAGAATTAAGGAAGTTCTTTCCTTTAGTAATTGAAAAATATGATTTCCCTAATTTCCCCGATGAATATTGTTTATTAGCGACGTTGAATGAGGAAAGAGACTGTATTCGATGGCCCATAATTAAATGCCATGGGCGGTGGATGGGGAGAAATTTAATAATCACATTTATGCCTATTAATGTATTTCCTTCCTTTTTTTATTGGCTGGTCCCTCATTTTTTAATTATTTTTTTATTTTATTTAGCTGCATTCAAAAAGGAATAATTATTTTAAAGAAAACAGCAAAAGTTAAGTTATATTTTGACAGCTTGCACCGTGTTAGCTAAAGTATCTAGGATTTACGCCTCCAAGCTACATCATGGATTGCATTACAATAGATAATATCCAGAATTGTGGTCAAATTCAATCATCATATTTAAAAAAATACCTAAATAGCAAACTAAAAAAACTTATAAAATAAATAAATAAATGATGCCAAACGATCACATACATAGGTAGATCCTAGACCTTAACTAATAAGATTCCCTGTACCTAGGGACCCAGGAACTACCAGGACCATGCTCCCACAACACCCACACACAGAACAAGTATTTGCGCTTTTTTTCTGTGTACAAACACTTGTCCTGTCGCGGGAATCGAACCCGTACTATCTTTGTATATCCAGTCGGATTCTACTGACATTTATTGGTGAATTTTCCCGTTCCATAAAGGTATGGTAGGTTTGCAAGCACTACTGTGTTCCGGTTTGAAAAGCATTGTAGCTAGTAAAATTACTGGGCAAATGAGACTTTATGATCTGATCACTCAGGCTAGTAATCTGATTACTAGACTGTGTGATGTCTCAGGATGACGTGCGCAGTGCAGTGCTACGCAAAACTTTATTGTTTTGAAGTTCCGAGTGACACTGCAACTGTTATGGGCGGCCGTGTTACTTAACATCAACGACCGACTAGCGGTGAACGACTAGCTCGTCACGTCATTCAATCGCATAAAAAAAAAGGTATTCATCATCATCATCTTCAACAACAGCCTGAAGACGTCCACTGCTGAACATAGGCCTCCCCCAGAGAGCGCCACTTTCAATGGCTGCATGCCTGCATCCATCGACTCCCCGCGGTTTTCAGCAAATCGTGCGTCGGTCCTCTTAGTAACCGGGCCCCTGCCCGGCTACGCTACGTCTTCCGGTTCATGTCGCCACTCGAGAACCTTTCTTCCCCATCGGTTGTCAGTTCTACGAGAGAAGGAATTAATTACTACAAAATTCATGTCATGCTAAATGAAGTCTTGAGGCCACCATATTGGATGATTCATTAGGTATCTACAATTCATTTTATTCTGTAATATCTTTTGAGAAACATAAGCCTATTTCTTTTCAATGTCATTGAATTTTCTTCTTATGGCCTTTTTTATAATTTCATAACTCTGTAAAAATTCATGTATTTATCTCCGCGTATAGGTATTATAGTATGTAAAAATTCCAGCAACTAGCAGGATTCAAACCTGAGCTATGTTCACATTCCCAGCTGAATCTGTTTCCTAAAAGCTATAAACTAAATGACGCCAGCTCAGTGGAAAACCATTTCAATATTTCTAAGAGCGCATCACTTGAGAACTGTTACTGACCAATTTTGATATTTTTGTTGTAAAATGTTCATAATAGTCTAATTCTTTTCACGGTTTAATTTTAATTTTTTTATTTAAACGAATGACGTGACGAGCTAGTCGTATAAACCTTTCAAAATGCTATCGGAAGTCTAAATTAGGTACCTATCTGTAAAACAAAAATAAGAAAGTTTCCTGTATTTTTTAAATTAGGGAAAATTCATAGACTTGGAGAAAATATCAGGTCTGTAGTAAAACTGAACCTGTTTTCTTTTGGTTTTTACTTTTGAGTATATTATAAGCAATGTATATTGTACACTCTAATTTTTTACCGACCAATTGCTTTTAATATCGAACATTAAGTTTTCCTGGGGAATACATAAATTGTAAGTGAAACCAAGAGACGCCTATAGTTTAAAATATTATCAGAACAATTCAAATAAAAAAAAGGTTTATCTTTATACAAACAACAATAAGCACTTAAAATAAAGATAAGCAGATAACAGGTATTTGCCGATCAATTAACTACATAGAGCGTAATCACTTGCATTGATGTCATGTCGATAGAAAACGTGGCTCTCATGGTTTACACATATTAAGTATCTTATAATGGCATCGCCATACCGAAGGTTGACTCGACGGACATTGTCCCGATAGTCGTTTCAGCAAGTGACCTTCCAAGAACCAAGATCCCAAGAGGCTCTCGCTAGATCAAGGTTAGATCAAGGGTCAGATTCAGAAGTCATGGTCTTGGTCGTGGCGCTTATATTGTCAGAAGGTTCCTCATTCTACAGCTTAAATAACTGGTAGCGTAGGCTTTACTCGCAAACTGCGGGACTCTAGGCTTAGGATTGTTATGGTAATTTTGTAAAACAACTTTAATAGAAGTATTCAAAAAACTAAAACATAGTATATGTAAATGAATATTTGAATAATAATTAGTAATGAGTCAAACAATTTTTAATGATTCGATTCACACTTATGAAATTAATATAATATTACAAAAAGCTATTTTTATTGAATAAAAAATGCATCGCCAAGGTAAAACAAGAAAATATTATTATTTGCGATAACAGATAAACTTTTATTAGGCTATAAATAATACAAAAATATTATCAACAATGATAAAAGGCCTGTGTTTTCTATTCAGTACAGTAACTAACGTTCAGACAAACGGCGAAAAAAATGTGTAGAGTATTTTATTTTTTGTATTTTAATGAGCTGATTACTGGTGTTGTAACATCACTATTTATCAGTAAAATTTTAATTGCACCTTATTTATTGGAGATAAGTGCGACATTCCAGTGACAGTTAAAAGGGAATTTGTACCATCGTGTTTAAAAAACCCAGTGATGTTAAAGGTGTCAAAACAGTAGGAGTTTTAAGTTTGTGGTGTGTTTCAGTCACATAAAACGTGCTATTTCTTGTGTTCATACTCTCAATGAATTCTTAGAGTTTCGGAAAAAATAAACATTATCATCATCAGCCTGAAGACGTCTACTGCTGAACATAGGCCTCCCCCACAGAGCGCCAATTTGAGTGACTGCTTGCCTCCTGCATCCATCGGCTCCCCGCGGTTTTCACCAGATCGTCAGTCCACCGAGTCCGGGGCCGGCCTACGCTGCGTCTTCCGGTTCGTGGTTGCCACTCGAGAACCTTTATTTATTTATTTATTTATTTAATAGTTTAGCACAAAGGTGCTCATGGATGATCTTAATGCTAAATTATTCAGTTAAGGGTAGATTTGTTTAGTAATATTTTTTATTTTTGTACACTTTGGCAGACAAAATAATGTCGATCAATTTCTATCTAACAATAACTTGCTTGCTCATAATATGGTTTTGACAATCACGCTTATATTTAACTATCTTTATAAAATACATTGTAAAAAGCCCAGAATGGTTCCATAATATTATATAATTATTATGGTTCACACTATAATGGTCTTTCTACGGTCTAACCATCGATGACAGAAAAAACCAGATGGAATATTTAACCTTATATTTACTTCATATCATGAAACCACAATATTTAAACATTGAAAATGTAAAGAAACAAAGAAATAAAAGACATTTATTCAAATGTCTCGCCTTCGTTTTTGCTTCCCTAAATGTAATGGTTGCAGTAAGTACTAATTATATCCTCTATACTTAGTCCAACATTGTTCATATTTACGGGGAAGATGCATGACGGCATGATAAAGAGAGATTTTAGAGTGAATGTGCTTACAAAACCTGCTATTTGAAGCATACAATCGCACGGATCTCTTCAGAGTAGTTTTGTTTGCATCAGTCCAGTCCCCGTTCTACTTCTGCGTTATTTCATTCTATACATCTGATATTCTAACCAGCTGTGTACATAAATTGAGTATGTACCAATATAGTAAAACTACAAAATGTCAGGTTGTTTCATACACCGTCCACACATTAGGCGTGAAATTTTAATTTTTCGGAGTAATTATTATGAAATTGTGTAAAAATTGTGTTCTGTGAAGGATTTTTATAACAATAAAATTGAAAAATATTATCTAAAAAGCATAGTATAACGAACGCTGCCTTAACATAGGCACATACTCGATAAAATTTACCCAATATATTCATTGATCTATTTGTTTAGCTGTAAAGTTATTGCAAGTCTTTTTAAAACATTTATTGATTTCAACTGAAACGCTTTCAACGTTTGTTTATTGAAATTTATTTATATCAAGATCTATTTTTGTAATCATTCAACCATTAGATATTTTAAATAATTAATAAATAAAAAAATTGTTAATATCAGTTGGTTATTAGTGTATGTGTAATTGTATATAGTTTTGTGAAGTAGTGTGTGTGTGTGTGATATTAATGTTCCTGTGCAAACTTGTGAGATTAGTGTTAGTGAGATGCCTATACTTCTTTACAAGGATAGCCATGAAGATACACTATCCTGAACTCCGTAAAGAGTACCCTTCTAAAACAGGTAAGTTATCTTTTTTAATTATGAATTCATGTTTTTATTCTGAAGTTTATTTTTCGAGAGAAAAAGTGTACTGTTAATATTTATAATGCAATTTAAAAAGCCATATTATGTCTGAAGGTGTCAAAAATAACTACAATCCAGCCACTGAACAAATGCATTCGACCACTATAGATTAAATTTAATCAAGTCATAAAGTCTCAGTTGTCTACATTAATTGCACTAGGTACAGTGCCCTTCAAATTGCGACACAGTAGCGCTCGTACACTACTGCTTGGCTGCAGAATATCTGACAGAGGTAGGTGTCTAGTTTCTTAAAACCTCTCAACATACTCGGCCCTAGAACATCCTTGGTACCTAACTAGACAAACTTTCGTGGAATAGCCCTAGCACCTAGAAAACCCTAGCGCCTACTAAAGTTGAGTCAAACCTCCTGGCAACAGTCCACCACATGCCTACTGAAGGAATTACTGTCAGGAAGGGATATCGTCATGAAACAATGACAGTTCTTTCTAACGATACAATTTTTGTCTAACCCTACAGCTTAACTAGTATTAACCGGTACTTGTATAGTACGCGCCACGAAAGAAGAGACTTGATATCATACATCACGTAATTGGACTCGTGTTGCGCAGTAGACGATTTACCTTTAGGCAGTATAAAGTCTGAGGCGGGATGAGAAAACTCCTGAATAGATATACCAATAGTACATGGATAACTATTTCGTACATGATGTACAGGCTCCTGACTGACGTTCGCCAAGTCTCATTTTTCATGGCACGTATTACACACTAGACGTAGAAAAATGAAACGTTTAATGATTAGACGACCTAGACTAACTAGGACGTCCTCAATCTAGATGTTCAGAAATTATAATGAACTCGGAAACAGAACATTAACTTTTGGGACTGACGAAGAAGACTTCTTTGATGAAAATTGTCTTCAGATCATCATTAAGATGAACTGCTAAAAATAGCTTATACACAGGCGAGTCGCTGTAACCATGACGTTTCGCAACGCAATCATATTGGTCACCCATCACAGAGGTTGGTGATGAGTCCACAGTTCACATATTGTATACCTAATACTACTTTCTACGAGTCCACAAAATAATAGTGTTGCCCATTCCCCCAGCCTCATTTTGCTAGTTTTCATCATCATCATCAACAGCCTGAAGACGTCTACTGCTGAACATTACCTCCCCCAGCGAGCGCCACTTTGAGCGGCTGCTCACCTCCTGCGTCCATCGGCTCCCCGCAGTTTTCACCAGATCGTCGGTCTGCCTAGTGGAAGGCCGGCCTACTCTACGCCTTCCGGTTTATGGTCGCCATTCGAAAACCTTTCATTCCTAGGGGTTTTTGGATTTTGATATTGTGTGACAATTCAGTATATCGCGAGCACGTGGCATTATTATAATAATCTAAATTAATGTAGACAATCGTAAAAGACAAGACCGTCAGTCCTCTTTGTCTCTTCCCATTTGTTATTGGGGTCGGCTCCCAATCTAACCTGTAGCGGCGAGCTACCAGAATTACACGAGCAACCAAAATACCACTTATATCAAATATTAAGGTACCCAAAGATTGACAATAATTGTAGTAAGTATGATACTTTATTGTTATGATACAATCTGCTTGTGCTGGTCGAATACTGGTCATTTAGACATGCTAATAATACCCACAAAAAGTTTTGTATGCTCCTAAGTTTACAACCTAATTACATTCAAACTTTTACAGGTCATCAAGAACAAAACAGAATAACAGATCCTCAATAGTGTTCAATTAATAAAAGCACTCGCATGGAATGCGCTAACGCATTACGCGGCCGCGCACCGAGCGCGCACTTCCTACCGCCCAAGGCTCACACGGACATTCTAGCCCACACCGGCTAACTATCGATTAAATAAACCGGATATTCGAAAATAGAACGAAAACAAAACACTACGTTATAAATTAAAAATAAAGCGAAATTGGGTGCATTTTTTATATAATATACTATATTTAAAAATTATGATTATGATATCATTTTAGTAGTTGCGGTAGTTTCTGCTTGTTTCTGAGATATTAGTATATTACTAATTAGTAGTAGAAAACATACGTATATAAAAGATTTACTGATCGCTAAATTAGTGCAGTGTTTAGTGTAGCAGTGAAAATGGTTGAGAGTGAAGATGTGCAGGCGCCAAAGCCGGGTAAGTTATTTTTTAAATAAAATTCAATTTTTTTTCTGTAGTAGATTTAAGAAGGCTATCAATTCTAATATATAACTGAAATATAACTAAAAATAAACAATGAAATTGGGTACCAAAAAAGTCATTGCCTCCAAACTTATGAATGAAGTTATTGGAATATTTTTAATAACTGACTATCGGACTTTGTGAGGAAAGTGATTCTCCTTTTAAGCCTCTGTGGTGTGGTGGTTGAGCAGGTCGGCTCATAACCCGGAGACGACGGGTTTGATTCCCGACCACAGGACAAGTATTTGTGCACACGAAAACCATGCTCAAATACTAGTTCTGTGTCTGGGTTGTGTGGACCATGGTCCTCGTAGTTTCTAGGTCACTAGGTACGGGGAATCCTACTTAGAGTCCAGGTTCTAAGTGTGTGATCCGTGGGCGTTATTTATTTATTATTTACTAGCTGACCCGCCCCGGCTTCGCACGGGTTAAAATTTTCTCACCTTTTAAACCTTCCCTAGACCTCCACGAACATTTCAAGACCAAGATAAGATAAATCCGTTCAGCCGTTCTCGAGTTTTAGCGAGACTAACGAACAGCAATTGATTTTTATATATATAGATATTTCTTAGTGTTTTTCTGCTAAAGAAATAGTATTTTAGTCAAATTATAAAATTCATTATTTATTACTCTCGCCGTACTGGGTACAATTGTTTGTCATACAAAATAAAAATAATGCGTTTATACCTACATAGAATAAAATATTTATAATGTATCTTTTTTGAACAAAATATAACATTTATTCACAAATTTTATTAAAAATCGCTACATAATGGAATGTTTTCTAAATGTTACTGTGATTTCATGTACCATGTCAAGGTTACGCCATTGAAAACCAGCCATAATACAATCACGATGATCCACTGAATGGAACCCATTGACAAGAAAATTTATCATAAAATCTAATGAAGAAAATGATCTACAATAGAGAATTAGCAGAAATTATTCAACATCAAAAAATGTATTACAAATATATGGATAAAAACTGGTATCAGCATAAATTTTGCCGATGGTATACTTAGTCATAATAGCGGAGTCACTCGAGGACTCTAGTACCATGCTCACCGACCTCAGTAGAGTCTCCCAGCAGGTTGGTCTTAGATGAAGATGGACAAGATGAAAATCATGTCTAATGCTCATGTTTCCCTTATACCGGTAATGGTTGGGAACGATACCCTCAATGTTGTAGACAAATACGTCTACCTAGGTCAGACTGTCCAATTAGGTAGGTCCAACTTCGACAAAGAAGTCGCACGAAAAATCCAACTCGGCTGGGCAGCGTTCGGGAAGCTACGTCTTATCTTTTCGTCCAAAATACCGCAGAGCATGAAAACAAAGGTTTTCAATTAGCGTGTGTTGCCAGTGATGACTTATGGAACCGAAACGTGGTCTATTACTGGTTGGTCTCATAAGTAAGCTCGATCAAAGTTGCACAACGAGCTATGGAAAGAGCTATGCTCGGTGTTTCCCTGTGAGATAAGATCTAGAATGAGGAGATCCGCAGGAGAACTAAAGTCACCGATATAGCTCTTAAAGTTAACAAGTTGAAATAGCAATGGGCAGGCCATTTTGCTCGTAGAACTGACAACCAATGGGGAAGAAATAATAATGATAAATAACCAGGCGGGGATACAGGCGGGGATACAGGCGGGGGGGGGGGGGGGGGGGGCGCAGACGCGTAAGCGCAGGTCTCTGTGTAATACGAACTGGAAGACGCACCGTAGACTGGCCCCCCACCAAGTGTACCGACGATGTAGTGAAAACCGCGGGGAACCGATGCATGCAGGAGATAAGCAGCCGCTCAAAGTGAACCTATGTTCAGCAGTGGACATCTTCAGGCTGTTGGTGATGATGATGATGATTATGATGATCAGATTAAAAATAATTATCGGGGAACATACACACACGGTGACATACGATTGTGTTGAGGACCCCCCCTACCCATCTTCCGTTGATCCACTTGTCAATTTAGAAACATCTAGTATCAAAGAGTCAAATAATCTTAGCCTTTCAACCAATACAAAGTTCTGACTAGACTAACCAAATAACAAATAACCTGTGAAAGTTTTAAAACATACCTCAATTTTGATACTATACCATTGTTGCCAAAACAGTTATTAATTTTATAATACTCTACCAATCATTTTATTTTTGCGTTCAAATTAAAATACTTATAACTGATTAATATTAATTGATTAATTATGTATACATTTTATGTTGACCTAATTACTGGTACTTGATTAATTGAAAGGGTTGCGCCATGGATCGATAAGCGATTGTGCAAAGTGCCTCTGTTTACACAAGACTCGCCTGATATTGACTTTCAACATAAACACACACCAGTCGGTCAGTTATCTATCAAATTGTGTATAGTTTTATAATGCACGTAAATATTAGAACAAATCACACAGATTAGGTCATAAGAAATTATCGCGCAATGAAGGCACGTTTAAAATTACTACTACTAGGTGGTAGGACTTTCCTGCAAAGTTCGTCTAGGGTACCACCGCTTTGCCAGTTATTCTGCCGCCAAGCAGTAGTGTGCAAGCACTACTGTGTTCCGGTTTGAAGGGCATTGTAGCTAGTGAAATTACTGGGCAAATGAGACTTTATGATCTGATCACTCAGTCTAGTAATCTGATTACTAGACTGTGTGATGTCTCAGGATGACGTGCGCAGTGCAGTGTCACGCGAAACTTTATTGTTTTAAAGTTCCGAGTGACACTGCAACTGTTATGGGCGGCGGTGTCGCTTAACATCTGGTGAACGACTAGCTCGTCACGTCATTCAGTCGCATAAAAAAAAAAGTTTAAAATTACGTACACATAATAGTTTTTCTACAAAATTCGTAAAATGCGACCCAATCCTGTTTATTATCAAAATCAACAAACTGAAAAAAGATTTATTTACCCCACAAAAGTAGTTTTAGTTATCTCTGAAAGGTCCACGTTTGCCACTTCTGTTTTATTTTATATTCTATGATAACTTTTTGAACTGGCAAAGTACCTATCTATATTCATTAAAATAAAATGACTTGTACTGGGTGGCGCAAAAGTACTGGCACTAAAGAAAATACTTTTATTTTTTTTATATGACATTTTCTGTCATTCTGTTGTTGAAAATTGTGTAGTGAACAAATGTAAAATACACTGAAAATAAACATGGACCGTTTTACTCCCCAAGAACGTGGAATAATTGTGTCAATGTTCTTACGGAATAATTCATCAGTGATAAGAACACAACGTGAATTTCGTCGACGATTTCCCCACCGTCCGGCACCGATTGGTCGCACAATTCGACGCTTTGCCACACGCCTTGAAGCAACTGGCTCAACATTGGATAGACCTAAGTCTGGGAGACCAAGAACAGGCCGTTCAGCTGAAAATATCGATGCTGTGCGCGAAGATGTGGAAGAGTGTCCAGAAACATCAACGAGGCGACGTGCCACGCAATTGGGCATTTCCAGACGGACCCTGCAGCGTATTTTGGTGAAAGACTTAAAGATGTTCCCGTATAAAACTCAAATGACTCATCAACTGCTGCCTGCTGACCACCGAGCTCGTCTAGATTACTGCCAGCGCGTCATAAACCTCAACCTTGAAGAGGATGATTTTCCTTCAAAATTGGTTATGAGTGACGAAGCGCATTTCCATCTCTCAGGGCATGTCAATAAGCAGAATACTCGGTTCTGGGGCACTGATAATCCGCGCATTATTCAAGAAACACCTCTACACCCACTAAAAGTTACTGTATGGTGTGGCATCTGTGTTGACAGAGTGATCGGACCCTATTTTTTCGAAGACGCTGGAGGCAATGCGATAACTGTCACTGGAGAACGCTACAGAACCATGTTACGTGAGTTTTTGATACCCAGTTTGGACGAATTGGGGCTGGAGCACATCTGGTTTCAACAAGACGGCGCTACGGCACACACAGCGCGCGACACTATGGACTTAGTGAGGGACGCTTTTCCAAGCCGAGTTATCTCTCGTTTTGGCGATTTGCCTTGGCCTGCAAGATCACCCGATCTGACCAGTCCAGACTTCTTTCTTTGGGGTTTTTTGAAATCTCGGGTGTATGTGAACAAGCCACAGACTCTCGCAGCTCTAAAAGAAAACATTCGTCAAGAAATAACGAACATATCGCAGGAAGTGTTACGGCAAGTTATGCAAAATGTCATAAATAGGGCTCAAATGTGTATCAACTCTGGAGGTCACCATTTAAAAGACATCATCTTTAAATCCTAATGGTACGAAATTTAATGGCACAAATATACATTTAAAAAAACCTAAATCTAGTTTTCTAATTTAGAAAAAATGTTATAGCTGAACCAAATAGGGTCTTTACTTTTGCGCCACCCAGTACTTGGTGGTAGGACTTTACTGCAAAGTTCGTCTAGGTAGTACACCGCTTTGCCGGCTACTCTGTCGCCAAGCAGTCTGTAGTGTGCAAACACTATTGTGTTCCAGTTTGAAGGCCATTGTAGCTAGTGAAATTACTGGGCAAATGAGACTTTATGATCTGATCTCGCCGTCTAGAAAACTCATTACTTCCCTGAGTAATGTCTCACTAAAATTACTACAATAATACGAACTACTTACTAGATGCCACTAGATACACCTATCAAAAAAAACACCATTTGGTGCGCGATGGCTTATAGGCAGTCTTAATGCTGCAGCCCACTACCGGTAGGTACCGGTAGGTAGCGTATTCAATAAAAAAAAAATAAGATTTCTTAACAGAATATTGTAAAGTATTTTTTACGCAGTCTTAATTCTATAAGGAACAAACAAAATTATTTTTATTTTTTTTTAGACTAATCTGCCATACTTACTAGTAGTTCTGAGATCGGTAGATCACCCGAGCACAAACGTTTTGGCAACAATATGTAGAACAGTTGTGTTTAGTCTGTGCATGTGATGCCAACAGCCGGAAGACGTTCACCGCTGAACACAGTAGGGCTACCCCATAAAATGCCACTTCGATGCTTTTCATATGGGGTTTGGGGTATGGGGTATGGGGTGGGGGTGGGGTTTCACCATAATCGCTAATCTTGGCAAACAGCCTGGTGATCGCAGAAAATTTTAATGTATAGATACCGAGGAGAATGCTGCTGCCCATTCTCTAGATGTACCCCTTAGCCTGCTTCTACGGCATCCATGGGAAGAGATGGAGTGGTCTTATTCTCACACCGCTGGGACCATCATGTTATATTTATACATAGGTAGGTACATCCCTTTAACATGTCTTGAACCCAGATCTAACGGTTTTATATCTCCACAACCTCTTGACCGATTTTACTTACTTTTGAAATACTTGTTTCGAATTGAGTAACTAATGTTTCTGGTAAATATTATCAAAATTGGCCAATAGATGGCGCCGCAGCAAACTTCTCCCCTTTTTGGAGGAAACACACCTCCAATCAAAAATTGCCGACGGCGACGACAAGAAAATCACCTGAACTCAAAGAACGTGTATACCAAGTTTCGTCAAGATTCATTGAAAAATGCGGCCTGTACGTGAGTACGTACATCCGGACAGACGAAAGCAAAAAAGGCGAGTTGAAGCAGAGATTTTCGCTCACTTCGCTTGTCATGATTATGGGGTAGCCCCTAGCGTGTTTTGTTTGTCATACTATCCTCTGACACTGTTAGTTTTAGTGACAATCCATCTTTTGTTTTCGTCATTTTTATTGATAATGACGTATTAGACGTTTTTGGTATTATTATTACTACGCAAATTACAAGTTAGCATCGAAGGGTTACATCTGCTCTATATAAGTACTTTCTAACAGTTAACAAACAAACGTAATATTATGTTACAATAAGAAGAATTGACGAAACAGGCAGGTGCTAATTAATCGTCGAAAAACAACGTAGACAACGAAAATGAGCTGGGTTTTGAATTACTTTGTTTTACATAATGAACCTCATTGACTATACGAGTTTTTTAAATGTTTGCCTTAATATCAAAAATGTTTCTGTTGATTGAGCAAAGTGTTAAGTAAAATATAATTACAACAGTGACCTTGAATCCTGTGTAATATTAAATGCTGCTAAATTCTACTTCAAGTGAACATAGTACTTTGATAAGCAAAACAGAAAAGACCAAAACAGCGCTGTACAATGCAAGAAAGTACAAGTGTTCAGCCTATTGTGATTTGTTGCAATAAAATGACAACGACTTGTGTAATAGTTCATAACATATTAAGAGCTATAGGTAGCTGATTTATCTCATTCGAAGAAATAAATTGCCATGTACCTACTTGTTATAACAGCCTGAAGACGTCCACGTCCGGGCCTGAGCATAGGCCTCTCTCACAGAGAAATTATTTATTCCGCGATAAAAATGAAACATGACGTCTTAGGGCCAATTCAGACAGAGCAGCAAAATGCTCGAGCACTTTTTAAGTGCTATTGGTATATCAACCTTATTTAATTCAGACAGAGCTGAAAATAGTATGCAATATTAAAATCTTACCTATTTTAATTACTTAACATTTTTAACATTTTGCTGCTCTGTCTGAATTGACCCTAAGTCTTAGACACCTACGCCGTAAAATTAAGGCAAATAATTAATGAAAAAATAATAATATCTACGAGGTTATTGCGAAAACTCAAAAAAAGACGCATCTACTAACAAGTTCATAGTTTTTTGTGTAAAGTCAAAGAATGGGAGAAGCCTTGGCTCCTGAAATACAGTGTTTTCACTAGTTCGGGAGTCTTCGGACTCAATAAGATGTATAAACCCTTTCATGTCAATAAATGATTATTTGATTTGATTTGATTTAATTTGATTTATGATCACATATCGTCGCTCGTATGACTAAAGGTCCTATCTCATTTTTGTCTATTGTCCAGAAAACGCGTTAAAAGGTTTTGACATTTCTAACTTTCAGATAGTTTCGTTCCTCGCAAGTCCAGCATATTTATTTTTATATGCTTTTGTAGATAATTTCAAGTACTTTAATTACACGTTGAATTTTTAACCAGTTTGCAGTTTGTTTTGATTAATCAAAACAGATAGGTCACAGTGAAAACTTTGTTTTATTTAAAATAAGCTGTCTGTTTTTAGTCACGACTTTTTTTAGATTAAGTATGGAAATAAATATACCAAATTTATGTTGTTGATGCTTTATTAGTGTGTTTGTTTTTAGTAAGTTTAATGCTACAATACTGTATTTAGTTCAACACAACACCATAACCTTACCAAGCACCTAACAATGAAAAACTACTTAATCAGCCTCATTTTGAGGTTGCAATAGGTAATTGAATATTATGAAGTTTAATTTTGTAATAATAATTAATTAATTAGTTAATTAATAATTAATTATCTTGTGATCCAAAATGTTAAGAGGTACAACGATTAGTCAGATGGATGGATGGAGAATTTCGCGTTGACTAACATAGCGGTCCTAACTCAAAACAGCCTAAAAGTGAGATAGGACCTTTAGTCATAGGAGCGACGATATGGGATCCCCTGAAATATTTAATTTATTACGTAGTTAGTTTTAGTATTTGTTGTTATAGCGGCAAAAGAAATACATCATCTGTAAAAATTTCAACTGTCTAACTACTATGGCTCAAGAGATACAGCTTGGTGACAGACGGACAGACAGACAGACAGTGAAGCCTTAGTAATAGGGTCCGTTTTACCCTTTGGATACGGAACCCTAAAAAAAGCGCCATACCCTTACGCTCTTCTTAAGTGTTCGTCCAGCGGTTTGGGCTGCCAGTCAGTTAGTCAGTCAGTCAGTTCGTCACTGAACAAAAATTAAGCGTTTGGTGTATTATATAATAATAATTTTATTGGGTTGAGGAAAATTAAGGTTTTTCGTATTATGCTCGAGAGCTCTGTAGAATGGACGAAACTAGTTGCATTTTTGACGTTTCAATATTCTGACGAGGAACGCTTGAACCAACGCACAAGGTCCGCAAACACAATATTTTTGTGTCACTATTATGTTTTTTTTAAAGGAATAGCAAAACAATAATACTGATTGTTACATTTATAATTATTCTTCTCATTTTAAAGACGAAATAAATGGAAATAGGGCGGAAAATATTTTCGACTTTTTAATGTCTAGTTTGGCATTAAATTATCTTTTCCTAATGAATGATCTTTATCCAAACTAATCAGGTACAAACAGTTAAAACCAAAGAAATTCGACTTCAAATGCATAAAATACTAAAATATGATTACCTAGACGTATGACATAAATAGATAAGTTAGGAAGAGCTACTGAAATGAAACAAAGCACTCTCAATGTAACCGAGTTATGTTTTAATCTATGATTACCTATTATAATTTAAATCATTAATAAACTCTACTTTATGACGTGTGGAAATTCTTAATTAACATAAAACAAACTTTCCTGTAAGAATATTAATGAATAGTATACTGTCATGGAAGACTCTTTTACGACGTGTGGCTGTAAGCAGGATACTATTAAAGTTAAGTTATGGCTTAGTTTGTCTATAAGGTAAACGTGTATCTTCCAATAACATTTAATAGGTTTAATTAAAATCTAATTAACTTGAAGGAAACTGTCTACCTGAAGGTAATGATAATCGGTTTATCTTTTCAGACCTTCACATGTACGTGTCTACCTATATTTTATGATATTATGACAATATGTCTGTAACTTTCCCAGTAGCATACACTTTCATTATTCATTTGATCACAGTGATGCTTCTTATATACAAAAAGTGGAAAAATAGCGCTTGCGAGATGAACATCAATAAATTAAAAATTACTTAACATGCACTTTTTGGCAAGACAAAAGATGGAACGCAGGCAAAGCCTGCCTTCCTTCGCCGGCCCATCTATTCATCCTTTTCCAATATCTTTTCCCTTTCGCTTCCCTTTTCCCATGAACAGGGTTAGGACGTGCAACTGTTCAACCCGTGCAATGCCCCCCGGCATTGCACGGTTGAACAGTCTAGTTTAATTATATTCTTTTTCCTTTATAATAAATGCTATATTATTAGCATCATCGGCTTTTTGAATAACGTTCCGCGCCCGCGCGCGTTGACGTTCATCGTTTCTGGGACTAAAACTTTTTTGATTAACATAAACTGAGAGGGAAAGAGGCAGAGACAAGGAGATAGCTTAAATCACTACCCAATGCTACCTTATTATGATAAAAACAAATGAGGATGAGTGACATGACAAACATTAAGTGAATTAATGCTGGAGCTTATAATTTTTTTAAACATAAACAGAGAAAGAGAAGGGAGGGAGAGTAAGGGAGAGTGATAGTTTAAACCACCTCATATTTAATAGGAATTAATTATTAAAAATATTTTTTTTTATTATAAGAACGTACTCGTGGCCGCCTCCCTTCTATTGCCGTCCCATCCATTCATCCTTTTCCCCTATCTTTTTTCTTTTCGCTTCCCCCTTTCCATGAACAGGGTTATGACGTAAAACTAATTAACCCGTGCGAAGCCGGGGCAGGTCAACTAGTATTAATAGAATTGATCCATTACCATTTTATTTTTATGTTTATAACTACGGGTGATCTATTTAATTTTTGAAAGTTGATGTATTGGTAATTATGACTGGTACCATCACAGGTATGTATCAGGACCAATACATTACCCATTCAAAGGGTCTCAAACGATCAAACCAATAAGCTTTCACGCTCCAATCACTTTCATATATCAGTCAATTTTGGGAACAGCCAATAACTCTGTGTGCTGGGTGATTTCCGCCTCGTCTCGTCACGCTTCGATTGAAATCCTGTAATCAATTATTTAGAGCACTACTATGTGTTTATTTATACAGAGGACCGCGGTTCCACGCTGATTCGGGCATTTTAGATTTAGGATTGATGTAAGCCCACGATTTTCTGACGTCCTTTTATCTGTTTGATTGGTTTGCTTTTGCTATGAGCATCATCTGCGTGAAGACGTCACTGCTGAAAATATGCCACTTTTAGTGTCTGCTTGTCTCTTGTATCCAAGGGCTCCGCGGTTTTTACCAAGTTGTTGCCGTCTATGGTGCACTTGGGTCGTTATGGTCATATCGTATAATTTTGAAATCATGACAATTTAACACAGTATCTACAAAATTAGCAGAAAAAATCCTACTAAAGTTCAAGTTTGGTATTCAATATGGTTGAGGGGCTACGGCTGTCTCAAAATAAATCTATACCAAGTAAAAACAGTGAAGCATCTTCTTCCAATAAGGATTTATTTGCTTAGCACATCTTTAACCTAGACGAACTTTGAGTCAGAATGTGGTATGAAATAATTATTTATATCGAATTGAATAAAATTGGATAAATTATTTTACTTTCTTATGGCATTATTTTTTAGTTATTATTGTAAGTGTTAATTCTGTGATTGATTTTTTTAAATGAAGTGTGAGTGACATCAATATAGTGCATTTTTTGCTGTGTACCGTATGTTGTAATCGCAATTGTGAAATCTGCCTAAATCCATTAAACCCCAATGCAACAGTATAACTGCACGGTTGATAGAGCTAGTTCCACCACGCCGCTGCCCGCTGGGCGTTTAACGAATTGTCCAACTTTGCGTACATGTCTGCCGCATCGAATCAGCGTATGGGGTGACAGATGGTTTCATTATTTACGACATGAGCTTATCATTTTGTTCGAAATTTTCATAAAAATTTTCCTTTTTATACTTTTTATAAATATAACGATTCGTATAGATATGTTTGGATTGTTGAACCTATAAGTTATTACGATGTGTCAAAATAACTGCGATCAGAAATTGCTGAGGAAAAAACTTCAAGTTCACAGTCGTATTAATATTTTACTAGTATTTTTCACTTACTATCGTCGCCCAAAGATTTCATCCGAGTAATGGAGCGGGAACCACACACATTTTTAGGATAAAATCATCCTATGTGCTATTCCTGAGTATAATATAATATACACACTAATAATTATAGAAATCCGTTCAGCTGTTTCAGTGCGGAATGATAACAAATAAAACATACGCACGTATAAGAAGTTGTTATTAATTTTAATTTATATAATAAAAACTAAGCCCGATATCAATCTAAAGCAATAGCATATCAATTAAACAATAGTAAAAAAAATATGATGATTTAATCGACTATACATCTTATAATACCATCAATCAAACAAACTAATTAAAAAAGTATGACAATCAAGGTAATTAAAGCAAAACACCACAGCTAATTGTCTCTATGTGATTTCCCGTGAAGAGGTAAAGATGCGGACCTAGAAGCGTGCCTTGCAGCATTCTAACGTATAGTTTAGTACAGTGGGAATATACATGACGTTATATTAGGTAGACGTACGTACTGGTACTTATTGTATAACATTGTTGTATCAAGTTTCATTAACAGATGAATATAATTACCTATCTTATGCTTAATAATTATTGATGATGCTAAGCAGATCAGTCGCTAGCATTCCCGGTTTTCAAATAATTGAAAGTATTTAAACAAACCTGATTAACCGAACAACGGTCTTCTTTTTTATTAGTAAGCAAGGACAGTTCGACATCAAAAATAAGCAATGCCGGTAACTAGATTATCGTTCGGTTGATTTTAATCTTATTCTATTATGGGATTTATAAACAGGAAATCTCAAAACACAAAATATTTTTTGGCTCTCAATAAGTTATTCAAACGGGACACTTGACTGGAAAAGTCTTATTGGAGTTAATTATTAAAGATACTATTTCTGATATCAAAATTGAGGTACCTATACAGGACACTTGAGCTAATTTCTAATGAGTTAAAAAATTCATCAAGCAGTGATGAGAAGTTCTTGAATATAATATACAAGGAAATCAGTTCCGTTTAGGCTTTACCATTACGTGTGTGCCTCGTTCAAAGCTTCTTAATATTCACCGAGTATCGAGGTATTAACACCTTTCTCACGTCCGTTCGAGGTCAGAACAGGTGCACTAAAGGTTATTGTCAATTTTTAATTATATTCACAGTCTGTTATGTTTTCCTTACTAGTAAGTGCTCCATTCTTATTAGTTATACAAAGTTTACCTATGTTCGAATAGCAGTCATGATATTCATTGTTTAAGCTTTAAAATTGGTTGGCAATATGTTAGTGATTGAATAGGATATTGATATTGGTACGAGACTTTTTGTTTGTTCAGTTAACTTAGTGATTTATATCTGAATTGGTTTTCTTTTTTGTTGAGTTATAAATATTAGCGTTTCTGCGAAAGGGAAAGTGGTTAGTTGACATTGATTTTAATTTAAAGAGTTACTTGTGTAATAAACTAGTTCATACAGAACTTGTGAATGATAAAATATAAATTTTACTCTAACTTTTGACATAATCGAAACCCTAAAACGATAAAATGTCAGTAACATTGTCCAATGGCACAAAAGGTCTTACTCACAAAGCGCTCGTTATCGTTATCTCGTTCAACCTTCCCAAATGTCTATTCATAAAAGTTAACTGGAAGAAAGATGTAATTAATTTTGTAATTACTAATTTCATAAAATCATGGCACTTAATCGCAATATTCTTTGAAGCTTTTTACAGACTTTTTCTTTTTTTAAATCTCACACGTAATTTTATATCACTCACACATTTAACATCGCTAAACAGAAACAGTTATATTATCTTGTAGTTTTTTTTATCAACCAATTGTTTTTATTAGCTACAAGATATTTATGTAGATCGGTGTACCTGACGTCAATCTTAAGCAGGAATTGTCTATCGTGGAATTATTGCCAAGTCAGTCAGTTATGTCCTGAAATAAAGTTATATATTATAATTGTCCGTGTATTTTGAAGAATGAATAATTTGGAGAAAGGTGTTTTGGATGATGTAATAACAACTTAATTATTCATTGATGCTGAAGCACTAAAGTTCAGTTATCTCTATAAGTTCTCATTAAAAAATTAACAGTAATATTTTTTGATAAAACCAGCTGCCCTTCGTTGAACCATGACAACAAAAACAACTGTTGAGTTGTAGAAGTGTCCAATTGGAATAATTGTACCATCCACACTCGGTCTTAATTTTTGAATCACTCTATCGGAATTAGATCCGCCATTGTCGAATTACAAAAGAGCGCCAACAAAAACATTTCAGCTCAAACAAACAGGACTCTCGACGTGAAATTAATCTCAGCCGTGAACGAGACCAATTACAGATGACAATACGAGAAAAAAAACATTTATTCGACATGCTAATAACATTCTTATTTCATTCCCGTATGGTGCAAAATTGAATTAGAAATACAAATGCTAGTTTATCGTGCCTCTGTGTAATTAATAAATTCTTTGTAGCAATTCTAAAAGATATTTTTTACCTCATTTTTTTTCGCTTCTGAAAAACGTTTAATACCCTTTTAATGTGTTGATGGGCGGGAATCAAGAAATCGAGAGTACATTTTTAATGATCATTAAATCATGTTATTATCAAACTAATTATTAAGACATGAAATATAATTTAGTATTTTGGATATCTCAATAGACAAGGCTTACTGTAGCTGAAATTGTACGTTCTTCTGGATACAGAATACTATTATTTCATACCTTGACTCTAGGATAATAATCATTTATCTATCAGTAGATTTTGTAAATCAGATTTCATTATAATTATTGTCTTGAAAGTTTATTTCTTGTATAACATTGTTTTAGTTTTTAAGATTCCGTCCGCAAAAGGTAAAACGGACCCACCCTATTAGTGAGACTCCGCTGTCTGTCTGTCTGTCCGTCTGTCACCAGGCTGTATCTCATGAACCGTGATAGTTAGACAGTTGAAATTTTCACACATAATGTATTTCTATTGCCACTATAACAAAAAATACTAAAAAACAGAATAAAATAAATATTTAAGGGGGCTCCCATATAACAAACTTGACTTTCTTTGCTTAGATAATATGGTACGGAACCCTTCGTGCGCGAGTTCGACTCGCACTTGGCCAGCTGTTTCTTTTTCGAAGGTCATTACAACAAACAAACAAACATCAGAATAATAATTATTTCGGTATCACGAACAGAACAACATCATCTCCATCATAATCAAACGAACATCTGTAAACAACATTGTGGAATGCAAATAAACAATTGAAATTAGAATTGAAAGATATCAAGACAAGTGCTGATAATAAAATATGATCAAGTTGGAATTACCATTTCTAACAAATTAGGTCAAAATAACAATTGGCGACAATTATTAAGTAAGTGCTTCTCCAGTTTTCATTGTCACGAATTGGCATCAATACATCGTGAGTAGACCCTATAGGTACTTGACAATGATAACTGTACTGTTTGAATTGTAAGGGTGATTGATATTGTTTGTACAATGATAGGTAAAGTGACGTCGATTCATTTTATCGATCAGTAGCACTATTAAGTTCCAGGATTACTGTAGAATCAGTATATTTAACAGTGTTATAAATCATGTCCCTGGGAATAATTCGAATGTAAATAAAATCATATATAAATTATGGTTGTTCACAGAGTTGTTTATAGCTAAATTGTAATTTTACTGACTATCTATTGTATGGTAAATAGATTTTTACTTACTGACAGCTATAATTATAATACTTACGTGAATTTTAGTTTTATTTGAGAAAAATAATTTAAAATTTTGCGAATTATGCGGTACAATTTATGGTTATTACGCTGTTTATAATATTTTAATGTTAATTATATTGTTTTGGGTATTATCTAAAAAGTTATGACACTTATCAGCCTAGAAAATAGTCACGAGTATAAATTAAAATTGGGTTTTGTAAAGAAAACTTTCGTATATATTATTAATAATAATAACAGTCTTTAATTTCCAAATCTAAATGTATATTTAAAATGATTTTAAAATTATTAGTAGTTTCATCTATTTTATCAATAATTGTTAGTAAAGTTAGTTATCTTCTTTATCGATATGGAACCCTTTTTGTGTAAAGGCCTCCAAATATTACTAGTAGTGGTATTACTATTAATATATAATTATTATTAAAATAAGCATAACATTAAACTTAATTATATTTAAAGGCTCTCTCAACGTAACAGGAAGTACGTGTCCCAGCACGTACATGGGAACATATTGAGAAAATGACGGTATTTTAAACTCAAAAGCATCACTTTTAAAAAAATATCGAAGAACCGTAGTTTTATCATCCAAAAACTATCCGAAATGAATATAAACATAGACAAGTACAAGAATTCCTTTAAACCAGTTCGCGACCTTCCTGAACCGAGAAATGACCGCGAGACGCCGGTGACATTCACTGCTGCCCGGCGCCCAAATCTATCACCACAAGTAAATAAATTACGTATGAAAGTCATATTCTGTTTTTAAAACATAGCTAGCTGCCGTGCTTATAATTAAAGTTGTACAAATCAAAACGACTAAGTATTTAATTTATGTGATCACCATTCAATTTCTTATATCGTATTATTTTATGCTAATGTAATGAGAGCGTTTTGATTATATATAAAATTCAATATGTAAAATTCAAATTGTGAACGTTAAATTCGATTATTAAATTCAATATTTCGATTTTTAAACGAACCTATTTCGACCACTTCAAAAAAACACACACATCACTCCAATGCAACTGTTACGCGCCCGTGTAACTTAACATCAGGTGAGCAACTAGCTCGCCACGTCATTCATTCTCATTTTAAAAAAGGTACAATTCTGAATGTTCACTTTTGCAATGACGGATTCCATACTTTGGTATAAATAAATAAATAACGCCCAATGATCACTTACATAGATCCTGGACCCTAACTAGGATTCCCAGTATCTAAGGATCCAGGAACTACGAGGACCATGCTCCCACAACACCTAGACACAGAACAAGTACTTGCGTTTTTTTTTTCCCTGTGCACAAATACTTGTCCTGTTGCGGGAATCGAACCCGCCGCCCCCAGGTTATGAGCTAACCTGCTCAACCACCACACCACAGAGCCTGTCAATGGGCTGGTATTGAGGTAGATGAAAGCCTCGAAGGTTTTGATAGTGTTTAAAAAACAAATGTACTGGAAAAATATAATTTAACATTTGCACGCTTGTATGCAGTTTATGTTAATACAAAATGCCTTAATTATGTTATCTGGATCTTCTGTAAATTCTGTTCTAGAAAAAAAAATTGGATTTGATTCGGTTCATCAAAATCAGTCTGGTCATTAGTCATCAAAAGTAATAATCACAGATAGAGATAGACAGGAGAGTGATGGTGGCCGAGCAGTAGCATGTATGTGTGCTTCACAATCTTATGGCACCGGGTTCGATCCTCGGCCCTGCACCAATGACTAATCTAGTAAGTTATGTGCAGTTTGTGATGCCATCGCTCCGTGCCTCGGAGAGCACGCCCGGTTGTCATAACAGCATCCTATGGCAATCGTTACGGGTAGTCAGAAGCCTGATAGAATCTTACGCTTGGTGTAACCATCCTTGTTACTGGTCCCTTATGGGTTGCGAGGTCAGATGGCAGTCGTTCGTGTAACACTGGTAGCTCGCCGCTACAGGTTAGATTGGGAGCCGACCCCAATAACAAATGGGAAAAGGCAAAGAGGATGAGAGATATACAGACAAACAAAACTACTTTTTTCGCTTGCTGCTTAAAAACAGGTGATTTTTTTAAATACCACTTCAACAAGAGGAGCCTGTACTCAATTCAGTTGTTTGTACCTTAATATATTTGTACCTCCTGTAGCTTAAATGGCTTGATTAATTTTGGAATGTGATGTGTCAACTCGACCAATATGAATTAGCTTAGATCAATTATTGGATACTGTAACACCCCGACCAAGAGCTTCCACCAAAATGAAACTAGGTAACGTTCTCAACCCTTAAAACACGCAAGAGTTTCGTTCAAGAAGTCTCAAGGGCCATCTCAAGGAAATGCTTCAAATCATCAACTCTAGTTCGTCAGCCGATATTATAAGCTGCATGAAGGTGCTTCCACCTCGTTGGAACACCCTCTGAATGCTACAATATTTGGTTCTTCTACGCGTCTTCTATTCCATCTACTTGACCGCTTCCACCTCGTTGGGACGGCTGATCAGGAATATTGTAACCGGCGTACCATTAAATCTTGTCTCGTGTATAATATACGTCTGAATAAATTGAACATTCTCTCGCATCTCTCTCTCTCTCTCATTCGACTCCCCGTGCGCCCTCTCCTACAATACCTAATAAAAAACTGTTTGTTTTTAATTAATAATAATAACAACAAGTCCATAAAACAGCTCACCGGATACTCATGAATTCAATAGCCTAATACCACCTTGCAACCCCCCTACAAGTTTAATCGCAGCCCGAAACTCGACTAATGGCCCTATAGAAACGTGACTGGGGTCTTTACACCTTTTAATATTATTTTGACGCACATGCTGATACAATACCTAACACAATAGCCAATAAATAAACGCTGACTTAATATTGAGATCTGTCACGTGATGAAAAAAATAATTATACAGGGTGAGTATGAATTGGTTATGTTATCCTAACAGGAGGTAAATCTACTCCCGAATGTAAATGACATTTGTTCTACAACTTTTTGAAATTTATCGCTTTTCATTGAAGAAATGTCGTGTAAAAGAATAGTTATCAATTTATTCAGGCGCTTGCGTTTTTCTTTTCATTTTGGTTACCCTTATGTAGGGTGTCATTGAAAAGATCTATTAAAATAATAGTAAGGTTTCTAAAACCAATTTTTTTATCAGATATTCCACTTGGGAAATATGCACACAGTGCCCACTGCCATTTCTAAACACAGAAATTCCATAAACTCATTCTCATTGATAGAGCTTATTAAAAACTCCATTTTAAAATTATTATAAGCTGAAATATGGCAAGTAATACATTTTTGAAATAAGCTGAGCAAACTGTTAAATACACGGCCTACTTCAAAAGGTTATTGACCTTTACTCAAAGGGCAATTAACTTATTGTTTCATTGAAATAATCGGCACGTTTTTTCGTTAAATTTCTGTGCGCCTCCAGAACTCGAAGTACTAAGCATTGCCCGGCATGCTCTTGACAAGGTATTTATGTCCTTGGTATTCAATGTGTAGTTTAAGCAAAGTTAAGTAACTAGTCTATGAGGACTGGCGGCAACCATCTGATTTCAAAGTGATAAAAAAGTAAAAAAGATACTGCTAAACAGGGAAAAGTTCAACGTACACCAAAAGTTATTTATTCACCAACTTTTTTGTATATGATTAGTGCAAAAAACATGAGAACTCATTCATGAAACCTGCTCAAAGCAAGCCATGCTATTTTTCTTGGTTTTTAGAGAATTAATTTGAAGCAACATTGCGTTATTTATATACCTATTCTATGTACAGTTTCTGTGAGAGCGAACCGTGTCTCACTTTACTGTAATGCATTGAGTTTAAGGCAATTTTACATCAGTAATATAAAAAGAAAGAACCTACAATCATCTCTTTTCAATGTTATTTTCTTAAACACTTTCTTCTTACTCTTTGATGACCTGTAATTTTTTATAAAAATTACTTAATAGTTTATGGAACTGAGACGTGGTCTCTTACTGTTGACCTCATTAGTAAGCTCAAAGTCGCCCAGCGAGCTATGGAGAGAGCTATGCTCGGTGTTTCCTTGCGAGATAAGCTCCGGAATAAAAAGATCCGCAGGAGAACTAAAGTGACCGAAGCTCTTAGAATTAGCAAGTTGAAATGGCAATGTGCAAGCCACATCGCTCATTGAACTGACAACCGTTCAATGAATAGAAATTACCGGTAGAGATACGACGAGTAGTTGCACCTCATTACAGTAAAACGTAGTAATTGCAAGCCACGCGGTACATGTTTGTAGGTGACAGTTACTGTTGTCGCCGGGCTTCCTGCACATTATAGGCCGAGAGGCGGCATCAGTTCGGATAAGATGTATCTAAAAAACTGGTCACAAATAAAAATAATAATAACTACCATTATTAGATACTGAAGATACTCATTATAACAGGATAGCTCTACTGTCAAGTGAACGCATGTTCATAAATACCTACATACGCTTTCTATGTTATTGCTATAGAGAAAGCTATGCTCAGTGTTTCCTTGCGAGATAAGATCCTGAATGAGGAGTTCCACAGGAGGACTAAAGTGATTGATATAGCTCTTAGAATTAGCAAGTTGAAATGGCACTGGGCAGGCCACGTCACTCGTAGAACTGATAACCGAAGAAGATGAAAGGTTCTCGAGTGGCGACCATGAACCGGAAGACGCAGCGTAGGCCGGGCCCCCACTAGGTGGACCAACGACCTACTGGAAACCACGGGAAACTGATGGATTTAAGAGGCGAGCAGCCGCTCAAAGTGGCGTTCTCTGGGGAAACATATGTTCAGCAGTGGACGTGTTCAGGTTGTTGATGATGATGATGGTGATGACACGCCTTGATCACTATGATACGTAGGAGTTTTCCCGCTGACTGTACATTTGAATGAGTGAAAAAATGTGACCGATTAGGATATGAAAAAATATAACAAATGTACCTATTTATTTTGAAAGTGTGACCAATTTTAAGTACCAGCTGTATGGGTTTGCAAAACTGTGACAGTAAGGGTCTGTGACCAAATGGCACTAACTCATGACACAAGCTGGCAGGCTACGAACAGTTTTATTATAGAGTCGTCTAAAAACGTAAACCAAGAAAAGAAATACGAATTCAGAAATTCATACCATTATGAATGAATAAATTTTACATGAGTTTGAAAGTTACGTGCGGAAGTTGCTCTCGCTCTTACAAATCTAAAATCACAAAGTTCGAGACCCCATGGTCATCTATCGACCCTTTCTCGGCCGGCGTGGTAGGTTATAGGTTATATAGGCTCATATCCCAGACAATGTGGCGCTGATAAAACTTAAATACTTTAAAAAAAGTTCAATCTTAGTCATCTTGGCCCGTGACTCCTATCCCACAACGTATTCGTATAATTTTGTAATGGCTGTCGTTACATTTCCACGTCTCGTTGGAGATTCCATTGCACGTGATGGACTAAATAATGTAAGTATATATATGCCACTTTTTGTGTCATAGATGTAAATCTATGAGCGCGAAGTGAAAAAGAATAATATTTTTTAAATCAATTCTTCAATTTGATTAGAAGCACAAGAGATTTATGTATCTACCAATTTGTCAAAATTACACTTTTCATTTTCCAATTTCAAAAAATGCAAGTCTCAAATGGTCATAGTCTCGTTTCGCCCAACATTTTACCAAACTCTCATTGTGCCTTAAATAATCATAATCCAATTTTGGAGGTAGTAGTGGTGTTTGTTATAAAGCCAAAGTCTGATAATTTATTGCAAATAGGCTTGTTTTTGACACTTTTACTAACCAGAATTAAAATGACTAATAATAATTTAAATTATTGTTAAGAAAGTCATGCCTACATTAAAAAAAACTTTATTTGACACGCGTTGTTTAAAAATGATACTCTTAATTTAGAGCAACAATTTTATTTTTCAGTATGGCCACAGGTATGTTTCTTGCCGTAACTTAGTAGTACTTAACTGGGGAATAGATTATTTGATGTTCATTGATGATTAAATATGTGCACTAGATCTAGGAATACCTAATAAATTATAATAAAATATCTTACCTACAATTTCCGAGAAAAACACACGTTATAAAATAATGATTATATCTAACTACAAAGGAAATTACCTTTGGAACAATATTTTACATATAGCAAGTTCAATCCAAAATACTGCTAACACGTATGATTTTTTTTTGATGAAAATGTCAGATACGTCGCAGTATTAAATCTCTGGATTATTCACCTGCTGACGACCCCGTTCACGCTCCGCTGGCTCGATGCGTTACACCCTCCATGTTTTCCTTCAATATTTCTACAATTTTCCATGTTTTGTGTCCATGCGTTAAGTCACTGAATAGGTTGACGGATTGGGGGTTTCATTAGAAATGACAGAAAATAAAAATGAGCTATTATTTAAATGTCATTATTATTCCTAATCTATATTAATAAAATTTGTCCTCTGAGTTAGATACATATTCGGAATTGCCAAAAAAAAATTATATTCTGTTCGTTCTCACGTATCAAAATTCCAGCTGGAACTCAAAAACTCAGGAAGTAAGAATGCAGCAACTCGACTACTCTCAACTACTCGCAACTTTTTGATTTCGCGTTTTTCTCGAAAACGTGTTTACCTACTTACTGCATTTTTCATAAGGACGGCAGAAATACTATCCTGACTAACAGACAGAGCACGTACAGTCCAAAACGCTAGACGTATAGACTTGAAAAGAGCGTGGCTTCCTTTTATGTCGTAGCTGAGCAGTGTATTTAAAAAGAAGTTTTTGGAAACTAAATCTGAAAGGAGTAAACGTTTATTTCCTACCGTATCGTTTTGAAACTTGGCTCACTCACAAGAATAAAAATAAATGAGTCGTAATCAACCATGATAATATTATATGGGGTAAAATAAATAAATAAATATGTGTGGACATTTCACACAGCGCCATCTAGCCCCAAACTTAGCATAGCTTGTACTTTGGGAACCAGATAATTGATACAATACTTAAATACTTTTTATTTGTAAATACATACATAGAATACAATATAACACCCAGACACAGAACAAACACCTATGTTCATTAATGTTTGTCCTGGATGGGAATCGAACCCATAACCTATAGTTCAGAAAGCAGAGCTAATTATCAACTGAGCTAAAAAGCCAGAATGAGTAGTTGTAGTACTACTCTGTATGAATATTTCAAAAATTATGATCGTGTTATCTTGAAACTTGGCATATACCACATCAGCAGCCAAAAGACGTCCACTGCTAAACCTTCCTCATAAAACGCCACTTTGGATGCTTATCATAGGAGGGTTGGCCATAATCATCACACTTGGCAGGCAGGTTGTTGTTCGCAGAAGATTACCAAGGAATGCTGCTGCCCATACTCTAGATATTCTCTTAGCTCTTGGCTTCTTGGCTCTTGCAGCACGGGAAGAGATGGGGTGGTCCTATTCGTACACCGCCGGGCCACATGACCATTAAATACTTGTATAAAGTAGGTACATAAACAACTGTGTTTTATAGACTAGATTGTGTCCTTGTTGCAGACAGCATCATCGGCATGCGGCACGTGGTTGCCTTCCTCATGTTCCTGGGCACCACCGTCTCCTACGCCACCCGAGTCAGCATGAGCGTGGGCATCGTCGCCATGACCTCCAACAACAGCTACGGATACCCTGTGAGTTATATTTTTTCTAATCTACGAAGCTTGACCCAGTTTTACGAACAAAAAAGTATCTAGGTACGTATTCTATTCATCATCATTAACAGCCTGAAGACGTCCACTGCTGAACATAGGCCTCCCCCAGAGCACGCCACCTTGAGCGGCTGCTCGCCTCCTGCATCCATCGGCTCCCCGCGGCTTTCACCAGGTCGTCGCTCCACCGAGTGGGGGGCCGGCCTACGCTGCGTCTTCCGGTTCGTGGTCGCCACTCGAGAACCTTTCTTCCCCATCGGTTGTCAGTTCTACGAGCGATATGGCCTGCCCATTGCCACTTCAACTTACTAACTCTAAGAGCTATATCGGTCACTTTAGTTCTCCTGCGGATCTCCTCGTTCCGGAGCTTATCTCGCAGGGAAACACCGAGCATAGCTCGCTCCATAGCTCGCTGCGCGACTTTGAGCTTACTAATGAGGCCAACAGTAAGAGACCATGTCTCAGTTCCATAAGTCATCACTGGCAACACACACTGATTGAAAACTTTCGTTTTCGGTTTCAGTTTACATATTCTATTAGTTATCTGGTTTCTATATATGGGAATAATTGAAATCTAAATAAAATCATATATAAATTATGCTCGTTCACAGAGTTGTTTATAGCTAAATTTTAATTTTACTGACTATCTATTGTTTGTTGAAAGGATTTTTACTAACTGACAGCTATAATTACTATGCTTACGTGAACAGGTTTATTTGAGAAAAATAATTTAGAGATTAAAATAATTTTTAATTTAATTTAAATTTATAATTTGCAGCGTGTACACGTAGTACACGCTTTGCTTAGTTTGCAGCTAGATGGCGCTGGGTGAAATGTCCACAAATATTTCACTCTATGGAGGAAGCTTATGTTCAGCAGTGGACGTCTTAAGACTGTTGATGATGATGATGATCATTTATTTATTAGTTAACAAGCATTTATAATATACTTTTCAAATTCAAATGTATTGCACTCCATAATGTTTTTTTATGCGATTGAATGACGTTACGAGCTAGTCGTTCACTAGATGTTAAGCGACATGGCCACCCATAACAGTTGCAGTGTCACTCGGAACTTTAAAACAATAAAGTTTCGCGTGACACTGCACTGCGCACGTCATCCCATGTAATCAGATTACTAGACTGAGTGATCAGATCATTAAGTCTCATTTGCCCAGTAATTTTACTAGCTACAATGCCCCTTCAAACCGGAACACAGTAGTGCTTGCACACTACTGCTTGGCGGCAGAATAACTGGCAAAGCGGTGGTACCTACCTAGACGAATGTTACATTAGATGGTATAATTACAACGATTGAGATCACTACGGTTATAGTGTTATGGTGTCATTATGGTTTCCTTTTCTTCAATCACCTTAATTTTATGTTGAGAAGTAGTACTTGGAATAGAGAATTTCCATAGTCTATCTCTGAAGATCTGCATCAGATACATGGGACCACCCGCGCAAGGTTCTTCAATAAAAACGTATATTGGTCCAGAAATCTCTAAAAATCGCAGAACATATGAAAAAACCGGTCAAGTGCAAGTTGGACTCGCGCACGAAGGGTTCCGTACCGTTATCTATAAAAACGAGCAAAGAAATCACGTTTGTTGTATGGAAGCCACCTTATATAATTATTTTACTCTGTCTTTTTAGTATTTATTGTTATGGCGGCAGCAGAAATACATCATCTGTGAAAACTTCAACTGTCTTACTGTCACGGTTCATGAGATATAGCCTGGTGACAGATGGACAGACAGACAGACAGCGGAGCCTTAGTATTAGGGTCCGTTGTTACGGAACCCTGAAATGTGGTACTAAAATGTTACTGTGTTACATACAGTAACATTATAGTACCTGTGTACCTGTCATGACGTCACGCAACATTATATTTTTAGTGCCTTTCTTTTTGTTTTGTGATGTCCTGAATAAATGTATTTTCTTTCTTTCTTTCTTTCTTTCTTTTCTTTCTGTTTCTTTTTTTTGAAGTTGGGCAAATATAATCTTGAACAAGTTTCTTAGTGTCTTGTGTTAGACATAGATATTAGGTTTAGTCTTGAAATTAAACCCGTTTAGAAGCTGAATTACTTGTATTTGTATAAGAAAGACGAGAAGTACAATTTTGAGTGTTGCTTGTTGGTTAATCGAAAAAAAGAGAATGATTTTTGTATTCTACCTCCTATTATAAAAGAAGTAAACGCCTACTAGAATATACTAGCAAGTTTTGAAACTGTTAAATAAAAATGGTAGGCGTGAACATCCTCCCCTCGTTGAAAGGAACTGCTTTCAAGCTTGAAGATCTTCAACTGTGGGTAGAGGACAGAGTCGAACTAAGGGCCGCCGTACGCAGCCTCGAGCAGTAGAAATGTCCGCAACTCTGGACATTCCATCTGGTCCCGGGAACAAGCGAAGGACTCGTCCAAGACGCCAAGATAGCGGAGGCACGTGGTCTTCGTGAAGTAGCACCAGTTCTCCGACGTTCAATTTGGATGTATTCGTTTTCCACTTGGTTCGTTGTTGCAACTCAGAAATGTAGTCACGTTGCCATCTTTGCCAAAAATGTTGACGAATTTGTTCTAGCCGGGCATAGCGTTTTAGCGCATTCTGGTTGTGATCGTCCAGGGCAGGTGCTGGCAGTGCAGTTAATGGTCTCCCAATGAGAAAGTGCCCTGGGGTTAGGGATAGGAAATCGTCCGGGGAACATGATAAGGGATACAAGGGGCGACTGTTAAGAATAGCCTCCACTTGCGCAAATAAGGTTGAAAGTTCTTCAAATGTGAGGTGGGTATTTCCCATAACGCGTTTGATACTGTGTTTTGCCGATTTTACTCCAGTCTCCCAAATGCCGCCAAAGTGAGGAGCGTAAGTTGGAGTAAAAACAAATTTAATTTTTTCTTGCGTTGCAAAGTCAGATAGAGATTTAGCATTAGATTGAAAGAAATCGGTTAGTTCTTTAGCAGCGGCAACAAAGTTCCGTCCGTTATCGCAAAATATTTCGGCTGGCTTCCCCCGACGTGAAACGAATCTTCGTAATGTCATTACAAAGGCATCTTTTGTCAAATCGCTGACTGCTTCTAGGTGTAGGCATTTGTACCGTAAGCAAATGAACAAGCACAAATAGCATTTTATGAGTTTCGCACCGCGCCCTCTACGATTTAGTATTAAAAAAGGACCGGCAAAATCTAGACCTACTGAGAGAAATGGATAGTCAGGGGTTAAGCGTTGTGAGGGCAGATCACCCATTTTAGCAGGCGCATTCAAGGTTTTACCTTGAATGCGCCTGCATCGGACGCACTTATAGACTGTGCGCCGTGCGAGGTGTCTTCCGTTAATTGGCCATACGGATTCTCTTACTGTAGCCAGTAATAGCTGAGGACCCGCATGAAGGTTTCGTAAATGCTCGTGTTCGAAAATAAGTTTTGTTAAATGATGTGAAGAGTCTAGAAGTATTGGGTGTTTTTTCTCATATGGATAGTTGGAGGCTTCTATTCTACCGCTAACTCTGATTAATTGGTTTTCGTCCAAAAATGGGGAAAGAGACAAAATCTTGGATTTAGAACTCAAAGGTTTGTTTTGAATTAATGCCTTATATTCAACAGAAAATGAGTCTCTATGCGCCATAGCACACAGGTAAGTAAATGAATTGTCTAACTCTTCAATGGTTAAATGTCCGGTAAGTTTATTTTTAGTATTTTTTGTATTATGTATAAATCGTTTAACGTAGGCTAAGGTTCTTTGTATTTTATTTAGTTTAGAATAATTTTGTATTTTTATTGCAGGTTCTACAACCGTGGCTGGATGGATCATCACATCAGGTAAGTATTTTGGGTAAGTATTGTTTGTTTCATTTATGTTATTACATTTTTTATTGTTTTTTGTTTCAGGTAAGTCTTTGCAGATCGAATTTGGATTCAAGACAGGGCAATCAGATTCATCACGAGCTAGATAGCTGGGACCTGACCACCATAAGTCAAGATTTTGTAGCTGATTGGCGTCAACACCTCTACTGATTAAATCAGCTGGATTAGCGTCGGTTGGCACGTAACGCCAGGATGGAAGCTGTGTAGTCTCAAGAATTTCGACCACCCTATTCGCGACAAAGGTTTTAAGCTTGCCGGGGTGACTGTTGAGCCATCCTAACACTACGGTAGAATCGCACCAGTGCACGACTCGTAATGGTTTGTGTCGTAGTGAATCGATGACGCTTTTACATAGTCTGGCAGCGAGCAAAGCTGCGCATAGTTCTAAGCGAGGTATAGTTACTGGTTTCAAGGGCGAGACCTTGGATTTAGCACATAATAGTTTGACTGTAACGACATTATTGTTATCTATAGATTTCATATATACACATGCTCCTAGAGCCCCTAGTGATGCATCGCTATAGGTATGTAGTTCTATTTCTTTAGGTGAGTCACATAAAACTCTTCTTGGTATTTGTAGTTTTGAAATATAGCTTAGATTATCAAGAAAATTGTTCCATTCATTTTGTATTTCTCGTGGGACCGGTTGATCCCAATCTAGTTTCAATTGCCATAATTTTTGTAAAGTCATTTTGGGTTTTATTATACAAACGCTTAGGACCCCTAATGGGTCAAAAATCTTAAATGAGGTTGACATTATAGTTCGCTTTGTTGTTGTAGTACTTTGGGTTGGAGTTGATATCGGAAAATGCATACTGTCATTGGATGGACTCCATCCAATTCCGAGAGTGCTTGATGATTCACTCAAGGTCAGGTTTTCTTGTGTATCAATGGAAGTATCTTCAAAAATAGTAGGTAAATTCGATTTGTATTTTCGTAGTTTGAAACAAGCTGAGTTTAATGCATTTGAAACTGAATTTAGAATATAGCGTAATGAGTGCTCATCATCAGCACCTGTGATTAAGTCATCGACATAGAAATCCTTTTGAATAATAGTTTTTATAGCATCATCATCGCAGTCCTCTCCGGCTTGCCAGAGGCAGCGCGTGCTTAAGTAGCTAGCACTGGCGGTACCGTAGGTGACCGTATTCAATGTCATAGTTTTGATGGGCATGGACTCGTCTTCTCTCCATAAAATTAATTGTAAATTGCGGTCATCTTCATGTATTTGTACCTGGCGGTACATTTTTTCTATGTCGCCAGTTAATATGTATTTGTATTGTCTCGCTCTAATCAATATGGAGAAAAGAGAGTCTTGAATGCTTGGTCCTACCATCAGGATGTCGTTGACAGCATAGCCAGAACCAGTGACGTTAGATCCATCGAACACAACGCGAATTTTAGAACTTTCACTTGTGTCTTTGAAAACGGCATGGTGGCATAAAAAATATGATGGATTTGGTATCTGAACATTAGATATGGATAAATGGCCTAATTCTGAATATTCACGAATGAATTCAACGTATTGCGTCTTTAAGTTAGGATTCTTACGGAATCTTTTCTCAAGATTAAGAAACCGTTTTTTCGCGATAGTATAGGAGTCTCCCAGACAATCTGGAGAGTCAATAGTAGGTAGCTTAACGCAAAATCGACCTGAGTTTAGACGAGTAGTATTTTCTAAAAAATGATTTTCGCAAGCTTTTTCTTCTTCACTCAAAATTCTCCTTTGGGGCAGATCTTCAATCTCCCAGAATTTTGTGAGCATTGTTTCAATATCGGTTGTATTAGATGGATTCGAAATTACAGCGTGGTTACAATGAATCGTCGTTAAATTGGTTTGAATGTCGTAACCTTTACTTCGATTATTTTGAACGTTTTGATTGTTTTGATTGTTATGATAGTTTTGATTGTTTTGATTGTTATGATCGTTTTGATTGGTGGTATGATTGTTTTGATTGTTATGATTGTTATGATTATTATGATTGTTATGATTGTTATGATTGTTGGTATGATTGTTAGTTTGAATGTTTGTATGAACGCATGAATGATTGTTAGTTTTGCATGAATGGTTATTTGAGTTATCGTTTGAATGATTGTTTGGATGATTGTTTGTATAATCGCTTGAATGATTGTTGGTTTCGCATGTATTTGTGGTTGTATGATTGTTGGTATAATCGCTTGGACAGTTGTTGGTTTCGCATGGGTTGGTGTTTGAATGATTGTTTGAGTGATTGTTCGAATGATTGTACGAGTGATTGTTCAAATGATTGTTCGCATGATTATCCTTATGCTCTTTAGCATCATGGTTAATGAGTGTATGTTTTGTTGTTTGCTCATTGTTGTGCACCAAGTTCATAAATGTATCGCGAAACTCAAGCCAGCGGAAATAGGAACCATTAAATTTAGAAATGGATATTTGTGGTAATTTGACACCAATATTGTGTTGATGCTCGAGACTACATTGAGCTTCTTGAAATATCGATTCTCGTCTAACTGCATCTTTAATGCTATTTTGTTTTTCGATAATAGTTTTTGCTGTGACAATGTTAGTTATAAAATCCTGCTCAATATTGTCTCTTTCATCAATCTCAACATCTAGACATTCTGAATTAGTGACCTCGATTTCACTTTGCAACACATCAAACTTTGTTGACAGTCCCTCAAATTTACCAAGCTTAAGCGATAATTCAGCCATCTCAGCAGCTGACAAACATGAAATTTGCTTAGTTTTATCCAAATAGTTCTTAAATTTGGTAATCTGACCTTTGATTGAGCTACGTTTGACCAATAACTCCTTCAAAGTAACTGTACTAGTCCCAGGTTTTTCACTATCGGAAGGCATTTTGATTTTTTTATTATTATATCGTCAATAGTAAAATATAGAACTAGCAAACTACCAGTAGCATAAGATACTGATAATAATATAGTGCTTACTAGCTTATTGTTGAAAAAACCCTGGTACTTAGTTCAACTAGTTTGTATAAAATGAATGTAAATAGTTTTAGTAATGAAAGTTATCTCACGCTCCTCGCTCAGGCTGCAAACTGGATATGGCACCTTCACAGCTGATCGCCTATCGCTGACGTAACAGGTCTGAGGCCTTGATTGTAGCCCACCGACACAGTAGGTACCCTGGAAGCGGTCGGCAATTCGAGTTGAAATTACGCAAGAAACGAATGAGATTATAGTTTGGGGAGTTTTTAATATTTAGATACTAATTATAGGCTTACGATTTCTATGAAATAATGCCATTTTGGTTTGTATATGAAGTGTAAATATCGAAAGAATGTTGAGATCGTAAATAGGTTAGGTAATATCGTATCACAAAATGTCGGATATTTTGTGACGAAAAATAGGGAAAATATCGTTGAAATAACGTTGTTGGATGTTTTAACACTTATGTATGCTCAAATGGTGCGATATGGAATGTGATTTGGGCTATTGTAGTTGCATGAATTGCAATTTTAATGAATTTGTATGCGTATGAAGGAGAAAGTAAGGAGCACTTAACTCACGGAAGACGTCACACTTAGCTGCGGGGGCCACTTCTTGCTGATCCTGCCCGGCTGGTATGCCCGTATCCTGGCTATACTTCCTCTTCAAGGTCTGCTTGGCTATCACCCGACGTCCTTTTCGATGGAGACACTCGGCGTGACGCAGATTGTTCTTGACGATTACTTTTTGAAGTGTTTTTGTTCGAGCGCCAAAATATGTCTTGTGTTAGACATAGATATTAGGTTTAGTCTTGAAATTAAACCCGTTTAGAAGCTGAATTACTTGTATTTGTATAAGAAAGACGAGAAGTACAATTTTGAGTGTTGCTTGTTGGTTAATCGAAAAAAAGAGAATGATTTTTGTATTCTACCTCCTATTATAAAAGAAGTAAACGCCTACTAGAATATACTAGCAAGTTTTGAAACTGTTAAATAAAAATGGTAGGCGTGAACACTTAGATACCATTAATTATAGATGCGTTAAAAGGAGAAGAAGTGATACATTATAATTATAAATAATCCTGCCCTGCTATTAATCCTGTGTGTCATTTCACTGTACCTATAGTTTTTAGTACCTACTTACATTTAAGACATCATCATCATCAACAGCCTGAAGACGTCCACTGCTGAACATAGGCCTCCCCCAGAGCACGCCACCTTGAGCGGCTGCTCGCCTCCTGCATCCATCGGCTCCCCGCGGCTTTCACCAGGTCGTCGGTCCACCGAGTGGGGGGCCGGCCTACGCTGCGTCTTCCGGTTCGTGGTCGCCACTCGAGAACCTTTCTTCCCCATCGGTTGTCAGTTCTACGAGCGATGTGGCCTGCCCATTGCCACTTCAACTTACTAACTCTAAGAGCTATATCGGTCACTTTAGTTCTCCTGCGGATCTCCTCGTTCCGGAGCTTATCTCGCAGGGAAACACCGAGCATAGCTCGCTCCATAGCTCGCTGCGCGACTTTGAGCTTACTAATGAGGCCAACAGTAAGAGACCATGTCTCAGTTCCATAAGTCATCACTGGCAACACACACTGATTGAAAACTTTCGTTTTCAGGCTCTGCGGTATTTTGGACGAAAAGATAGGACGAAGCTTCCCGAACGCTGCCCAGCCGAGTTGGATTCTTCGCGCCACCTCTTTGTCGAAGTTGGACCTACCTAATTGGACAATCTGTCCTAGGTAGACATACTTGTCGACAACTTCGAGAGTATCGTTCCCAACAATTACCGGTATAGGTGGAACATGAGCATTAGACATGATCTTTGTCTTGTCCATATTCATCTTAAGACCAACCTGCTGGGAGACTCTACTGAGGTCGTTGAGCATGGTGCTAAGGTCCTCGAGCGATTCCGCCATTATGACTATATCATCGGCAAAACGAAGGTTAGTGATGTACTCGCCATTTATGTTGATGCCAGATCTTTTCCACTCCAAGAGCTTGAAAACATCCTCCAATGCGTTTGTGAACAGTTTCGGAGAAATAACGTCTCCCTGTCTCACGCCTCTTTGCAATGGAATTTGTTCCGTACTCTGGTCCTGTAGTCGGACTGACATAGTGGCCTTACTGTACAAACACTTCAAAACTTCGATATACCTATAGTCAATTTGGCATCGCTGCAAGGACTGCAGCACCGCCCAAGTCTCGATTGAATCGAAGGCTTTCTCATAGTCCACAAACGCTAGGCATAACGGCCGATTATACTCTTCGGTCTTCTGTATAATCTGGCGCAGCGTATGGATGTGGTCTATGATGCTAAAGCCTTTTCGGAAACCGGCTTGTTCGGGAGGCTGGAATTCATCAAACCTGCGTGCGAGACGATTCGTAATGACTCTCGAAAACAGCTTATACACATGACTCAAGAGCGAGATGGGCCTATAGTTCTTCAATAAGGTGTTATCGCCTTTTTTGAAGAAGAGCACCACCACGCTCTTGTGCCATGCCTCTGGCGTTATACCTTCAAGGATGACAGAATTAAATAACTTCTGGAGGACTAAAAGTACCGGTCTACCACCCGCTCTCAGAAGTTCGGTCGTAATTCCATCTTCACCTGGTGCCTTGTTGTTTTTAAGCTGTTTGAGGGCCATTCTAATCTCGTACAGGCTGACGTCCGGGATATCTTCGGTATAGTGTCGGACTAACTTGGCTCTGATGTCCTGAGCTGTGTTAGTAGCGGGCTTACGTGTCGAGGTGTATAACTGTCCATAGAAGTTCTCGATCTCTCTCAGAATCTCAGGCTTGGATGAAATGACGCTACCATTTTCGGTCTTCAGTTTTGTCATTTGGTGTTGCCCAATAGACGAATCCTTTGCGAACACTTTAGAGCCTTGGTTCCGCTCAATTGCGGCCTCAATACGTGAAGTACTAAGAGCACGCAAGTCGTGTCGCAAGGAACTCCAGATTCGTCTATTGAGTTCACCGTAGGCTGACATATCAACTGAAGACTGCAGCTTCATTTCGCTCCGGTCGGCCATTAGCTCAAGAGTTTTTTCTGAGAGCTTTTGAGTCTTCTTTCGGCGTTGGGTCTTAAAGAATTTCGATCCAACAGCTTGGACAGTTTCCACCAACCCGTCGTTTAGCTCGTCCACTGTGTTACAGTCGGCTAGGCACTGGAAGCGATTTTGGAGTTCCAGCTGAAAGCCTTCGGGGTTTTGGATTTGGACAGGATTTGGACGGAGCGTAGACTTCACCAGACGTGACCTTTCGAGCTTAACATTGATATTCAATGTGCCTCTAACAATACGGTGATCGCTACCGGTTTTCACCTTGCTGATCACAGAGACATCATCGAATATGTGCTTCTTGGTCGTCATGATGAAGTCTATCTCATTTTTAGTGGAACCGTCGGGACTTATCCACGTCCACTTCCTGGATGGCCGCTTCTCGTAGAAGGAGTTCATCATAAAGAGTCCCTCCTTCTCCATGAAGTCAGCCAGCCTCTGTCCTCGAGGGTTCCGCTGCCCGTATCCAAATGGCCCCACTCTCAGCTCATCGCTATTCCTTGTGCCCAACTTCGCATTGAAGTCTCCCATCACAACGGTGAAGTATGTTTCGGAAGTATGCATGGCTTCGGATATGTCCTCATACATAGCTTCTACTTCATCGTCTGAGTGTGCCGACGTCGGCGCGTATACCTGTATAACCTTCAACGAATACCGTTTGGTTATTCGGAGTACCAGGTACGCTACCCTGGCCGACACACTGTCGACTTTGACCACGTTGTTGACGAGAGACTTGCGGACGAGAAACCCGACACCCCCTTGGGAGAGTTGGTCTCCCTCCCGGTAGAAGAATAAGTTACCGGAATTTAGGATTATCGTGTCCTGTCCCTGTCTTCGGACTTCTGACAATCCCATTACATCCCAGCGTAACTTACCCATCTCCGCCTCTAGCTCGACCATCCTTTCGTCAGCCTTCAGTGTGCGCACGTTATGTGTTGCCAGGGCCAGGGGTCGTCGTTGGGGTTGGTAGCCGGGCGTCTGCCGGGGATTCTTCGCACCCCTTGCCCTGCCGTTACCGTGGCCGCTACCGTAGCCACGGGATAGCAGAGCTGCCGGGGACTGGGGGCCGTTTTTATTTGTGCTTGTCATTAGGGGGGGGGGGGGGTTTGCCATAATCACCACGCTTGGCAGGCGGCTTGGTGATCGCAGTAGGTGAAGATTGATTGCCACCAAGACCGAGGGGAACGCTGCGACCCATTCCCTGGATATTCCCTTAGCCGCCTTCTACGGCACCCACGGGAAGAGATGGGGTGGTCCTATTCGTAACCGGGACCACACGGGATACATTTAAGTATATGTTTTAAATCCGTAGCTGTAACGTCACTGCACCGTGATGACACTGAACCGGCCCCAACGGAAGACCAGCGCTGGTCTCATGACCAGCATTAAGCTGAGTTGGGACCGATTTGTGGCAAATAGCTATTTACTACTGTTTAATTTGCTGTCGTATTTTAACTATTTATTGTATTTTTTGTCGCAAATAAATTATTTTTCTTTCTTTTTTCTTTCTTAATCCTGAATAGAATAGAATTATACCGGTATATAAAACGTTAATCTCATTGTTTCGCATGGAAATTATGTACGTTTCAAGAATAAATGACTTATCCTCCTTCTTTTATTAAAGCTATAGTTTAAACGGAACTCTCGCCTTACACAGCTTATCATTTTAACGATCGAATGGTCCCTTACAAAGATTTCCGGTGACAATTAACAACGATTCCAAGGTATATATTATCTATACCTTATCAAATCTCCTTCCGTAAAGCTCGCTCGTAAACTGAGAAGCGGTCTCAAGCAGATCCCCTACACAATCAAACCCGCTTTATTGGATCTCGTCTTATGTTACGGGATATTACATCAGCGCTGTGAATTACTTTTATTGTGGAATTACATCACATCATTCATTGCCAGTAGAATTAACAGCATTAAGGGCTTATGCTAGGCCAAGCCAAAGCCACAGAATAGATATAATATATAGTACTAGGCCAAAGCGGGGATGAGTCAGCGGGCCGAGCGGCAGGAGCGGTCTAAGTTAGAATAGTTCCAACGCGCAATAGTTTAGGTAATTTATTATTACACTGAATATAATGGGTATTTTAAAAATCCACAATACATAAGCCCTCCATTATATTTAGTTCAACTACTACACAAAGTTTCATGATCTTTTTTAAGGTATTCATTGAATAATCGCTGTTAATTGGCACGGTTTGGAGGTAACTTTGTAATTTTTCTCAATCGAGAATAGTTTATCAATTCATCTTTTCACCATACATTTGCAGTACCTTACTGCGTGCTGTGTTTACTTTGCATTAGTCCTGAACTTTACTATAATTATATTCATTTCAAAGTCATTGTTGCAATATTGTTGACAGGACACTGCCTCATGCTAAGCCATTTTAAGCATTTTGGCGCTGTATAGACTCTTAAGTAACCAGATAATAAAAATTTGTTACAGATTTTAACCCTTAGATTGAACCGGTACCTTCTTGGCAAGCAAATCTATCATCACTTCGTCATCGCTTACTATCAGGTACGACTGTGGCAAATGTTAGTGTTAGCCTATCTATATGATTTAAAGAAAATAATATTTTCTATTTTCTATATGATTTAAAGAAAATAATATTTTCTTTAAATCATATAGAAGTGATGATAGATTAGCTTGCCTAGAAGGTTCCGGTTCAATCTAAGGGTTAAAATCTGTAACAAATTTTTACTATTGGTTACCTTAACTATGGATCAAAAAGCCACCCTATGTCCCAGATTAACGTATATTTGTCAGAAATCAACGACGCTGGTAAGGTGAGCCCTTTCTTCTTCTTTGTACTATCCATACACATACACACATACGCATATACAGACATCACAAAATAGAATAAAAATACAATAAGCATCCCACTCACAACCCACTCATACCCTCATTCCCACATCTCCCGCTCACTTGTTCTCTAGATGACTCTCTCTCTATTTATAACTATCAGCCTTGACTGAGCCTGCAGACGTCCATTGTTGAGCATAGGCCTCCCATAGAGCGCCAATTTGACCGGCTGCTTGCCTCTTGTACCCAACGGCTTCCCGTGGTTTTGATCAGCGGGGTGATCATGTAACATTGACTGCAATGCAACAGGAGATAACTTACCCTCATAATTTAAAAACATTCTTAATAAATGTGCATTTATAAACTACGCATTGAAATGGTTGCAATCAAGTTACGCAATCGCCTAGCTGATCGTCGGTCCGCACCTAGGCCGGTCTACGCTTTTTTTTGGGCTGTAGTACATAAAGTTGCGGTTTTTATCTGAACCCTAACAATCTCAAAAACTCCGAAATCATTAAAGGCAGTCGTTTCACCTTTCAAAATGGTAAAAACTTTATCAATTTACCGTAATTGAGCAATTTCTATCGATGAATGCTGTAACCGGAAGACGTCAACTAACTCTAACTTTAAACGATGCCGTTCATAATTCTCTGCACATTTTTAAATAGCTCCATTTTTAAATAACTTTTACCGTTACGTTTTTTAAGTACTCAGAAGTTTATTTAAAAAAATCAAATCATCATCCTCTTTGCCTTTTCCCATTTGTTATTGGGGTCGGCTCCCAATAGTACGGCCAGTGGATGATTCTTGCCCAGGGAGTGGATAACAAACTTATCCCGCGGTTCTGACCAGATCCTCGGTCCACCTAGTTGGTGGCTGGCCTACGCTTCATCTTCTGGTTCGTGGTCGCCACTCGAGAACCTTTATTCTCCATCGGTTGTCAGTCTGTGATCGTACTAAGTCCAAAACAAGAACACCTATAAGCTTTGAAGTAACAAAAAATGTTAATGTCCCTATTTCCGACCAATGAAGTCATTTGAGGACGTGAGCCACATTGGAACGATGCTAACGACAGAACGCTACTTTTTGCCCCCACTTGAGCTTGGATAAGTTTTTATGTCACCCAAATGACTAGTTCAGGTGATTTCTTTACTTTTTGTGGTTGATGACTGAAATTTGCGCTATTACCTTTGAAACGTTTTGTTTTCTCCTAATGGGTAGAATAACCATGTAGGGTTGTAAGCGATGTTGCGTGGATATGCAACGTTTAAAATTTTGACTCTAATCAAGATGATAAAAGTTAGATTATTGCAGCTAAAATAAGCTATGGTGTAACTACTTTGAAAGAGCTTATTGAATTGTTCAAGCTGATCAAATTGATGACTTTTAATTATGTTACTATGACTGTCCACCACTTACCATAACTAAGACTGTCTATATCAGCTATTAATTGGTTAGGCGGCACGTGACCCAAATTGGTCACCACTACAATTAAACTGTATAAAATCTTTAGAACTCCAGGAAACTTTAGCTTCACTAAGGGTGGGTTTTTTTTATCCGTAGTTAAGGTAACAATGGTTAAAAATTAACAAATTTTAACCATTGGTTAGAAATCTGTTAGAGTTTTAACCTTTGGTTACCCTAACTACGGATTAGAATTTGTAAGTTTTTTTAACCATTGGTTTAACCTTAACAACTGATCAAAAAATCCGCCCTTAGTAAATTAGAAGTAAAAAAAAAATCCCTAAAATTTTCGCTGGTATTAAGGAACTTTACTACCTACTACTACTTTACTACTTTTAAATTTTTCATTTTCCCACAAACGCGTGTAAAAAAAAATTTGAAAACTAAAACCGTCAGATAAAGCAAATTCGTTACATTGTCACGTACAAAAAACATTCGTATTCTCGTTACACGGGGAAACGAGGAATGGATCCCGCAGTGTCCCCGGAGCCGGCCACGGTCGGACTCGATAGGGAAAGTTTGCGGTGTTGTTTCTGGCTTCACTAACTTGACTGGGTTTTGTTTAGAAAGATCTACAGAATATGTTGTTATAATTTAACGTTGAGTATCGCAAGCACAGTAATTGTGATTTGGGAATACTTGTTAACTGCCTTATAACAATATACCTAATCTATCTGAATCTGAATACGTCTACTGCTGAACTCCTCACGGTTTTGACCATTTACAAGTCGACACAATAACGCCCAACGATCACGTACATACACCCTAGACCGTAACTAGGATTCTTGGTATCTAGGGACCCAGAAACTAAGAGGACCATGCTCCCATAACGGCCAGACACAGAACAAGTATTTGCGCTTTTTTTTCTGTGTACAAAAACTTATCCTGTCGTAGGAATTGAACCCGCCGCCTCCGGGTTATGAACCAACCTGCTCAATCCTCACACCACGGAGGTAGTCACAGAGACAATCAATATGTAAAATCAGTTATATTTTTAAGTTAGTGTTGGAGCGCAGGCTGACCGGAAACCCGAAGCTGCAAGCCTGCACGGCACCGCGGCCGCCGCACTTTACCTCGCGCCTTCGATGGCAATGCTTGCGAGTAGACTCCGCAATCCAGTCACCTCCCGGAGAGGAGCCTAAACTTTGGTCCTTCGAGCCGGATCAATGTTAAGGGTCGGTGATTGGATTGCGGACTGTAAATGCTCGGATCTACAAATTCAAACTTTATTCCACGGATGGTATACAGAAAGGTAGGAACATAAATATAGGTGCGCGGAGTCTACTCGCGAGAAATACAAACAAAGACGCGAGGCGAAGTGCGGCGGCCGCGGCGCCGCGCAGGCTTGCGGCTACGGCAACCAGTTCCCGGTCAGCCCGCGCTCGAACAGTTAGGTTTATGTTATACTGTACAGTAGCGTTTATTGGAATAGAGAAATCTATTTTCAAGCTATTCACACTAGAAAGAAAGAAAGAAAGAAAGAAAGAAAATACATTTATTCCTACACAACACACACAATATCATTAAACAACTAAAACGAATACTACTGTCATAATCATCCGGATTATGACAAAATTTGGTTGTTTATTTTAGCAGTTATGGCCGATTCATCTTAGAAAAAAGGTCTCTCTGTTTTCAACAATAAATACTGTATTTCAACAACAATAATCATTTTATTGTCTTCTTCAAAAAACGTTTCCAATAATCTTCACGAGGTCTGAAATTTGTACAAATAAAAATACACAAATACACCTCTCACCCCGGGCCGATTGGAGTCTGGAATTACAATATCAATCAAAAGGAAAGTTCATTTTGGGTTCATTTCCTCCAAGACGTTCGAGCTGCGCAAACGTTGACAAGGTGACACCCAAGATATTAAATTAATATCTTTAAATTAAATCTCTACAACCTTTTATTAAACTTTTTTGTTTGTCTTCGAACGTACGACATTTTCGTACTCTTCAATAAAGTTGAATTATTATTCCATGCATGCTTTGAGTTTCTCCGAAAAAATTATTCTGGAATACCTTCAAACTAAAAAAAAACTGTAATCACCGATATCACTCACGATATTAGTTGTCAACTTTCTGCTTTTGGGAGAGATTAAAATACATCATTTGAGAGTTGCAAATTTTAAACTTCTTGAAGACTAGATAACTAAGAATTGAAAAGATTGGCTATGTTAATTAACTTTGAGCCAATTTTGAATAACAGCAAAACTGTTTAAGCATTAAAAGTCTTATTTGGTACATTTACTGCAAAATATTATGGGTTTGTTAATAAGCCACCATACTTTCCCCATCGCACATCATCAACCTTTTTGCGTCCACTGCTGAACATAGGCCTCTTCCATCAGAGCCCTAACTCTCTATGAAAACGCAGATTCCAGACGATAGTAAACCACGTCGTTATCGTGTCCTGTTCAAATCATGTCACAGCATTAGGAATACCTTCACTTTACATTAAAGTTATTTTTATTTTGAATAAATATGTGGTGGTAATTTTTGTCGTGTTTATGTTTCAGACCACGTCTCACTGGAACATTATGATTTTTGACAGTTCAAATCGCGCCAATTCCACATTCATTTTGCGTGGTCATTGTTTTTATTTCATAGAGAATAGATTTTTACAGATTTCTTATGTAAAACAAGGAAAGCGCGTGGTTTCAAAGTAAGGAATCGTAAAGTGGTCATACAAATCAGGGCCCAGGAGTGTTTGCCATGAATACCACGCTTAGAAGTCGGTTTGGTGATCGCAGAAGATTTTATTGTATATACCGAGAAAATGCTGGTGCCCATTCCCTGGATATTGCCTTATACTTTTACCATCAATACTTAGTGATTAAATTACCATTGCATATACACAGTCGTTGCCGTAAATTGCATATCTTTTCAATGAATGAACTCTCCAAGTTTTTTTCTGCGAAGCTTTTTTATAACATTTTTTAGAACATTTGTAACCATAATATCTACTTTCCTTTCCAGAAATTTGAATGGGAGCGCAGCACGCAGGACACGATCCTGTCTTCTTTCTTCTGGGGCTACGTGATGCTGCAGATCCCCGCTGGCATGCTGGCTGGAAGGTTTGGAGGGAAGTACCTGATGTTCACCGCCATGGCTGCTACGGGAGTCATCAACTTGCTGGTGCCCGTGGCTGCAGTTCAGGTAGGTTATTCAAACAAAAAAATACCCACTGATTGTAGTGAGCAGGCTTTTGTTTTTTCTACAGATCTATAATATTTTTGTTACTCTCAATAGGTCTATAATTTTTTTGGTCCAAATCCAAGACACACGACTGGAGTATGTTACTTTTCACCACAAGAGCTTTACTATTGAAGCCATTGAAGTTAAAAACTTTCAGCGTTCTTAAGTCCTGAAAAATGTGGAAAGCTAGAAGGTCCCGTGAGAGAACGTTCCAACTTATATCAGGCAGCTAGAAATAGTGAAGAGATGAGGTTATAAAAATATAAATATATATGTAGCTATAGCCAGGAACTTTCGCAAAGTGAATTTCAAAGTGTTAAGTGTTAAACCTAGCAAACGACGCCGACAGACCAAAGGCTTGACTAGCGGATGCATAATGCAACGGCTTTGCCACGCCGTCGGCGCCAACAACGCTCTAGCAAGTTCCTTTTGAATGTTACTGTTATTACATACAGCCACAGAATCGACCTGCGGTAGGTTATCAGATGAGCCCTAATATACTATTATTATTTGAAGAATTTAATATCCGCATGGTGATTGTGTAACCTCTCATTATGTTTTCTACTTTTGATTAGCCCTGGTGTCAGAACTGTTAGGCCTTCCAAAGGCTTCAGACTTGACTTAATGACTATTGTTAGTTGTAAATAGCACTTTTTGTAGCGGTCAATACTGAAGTTCCGCTTCTGCTTTGAAGTTCAATAAATAATTTGAAGGTCAATAATCAAAATAGAGACCACACTGAACGTTGCTTAGCTTTACCGATCGTAAGAAACGGCTATGCTTCGCTATGAGCGCTTAGGATCCCAAAAATATCCAGAATCCTTCCGGTCGTCCATCCGCCCATCCATCCGTCTGTCTGTCAGTCTATGTCCCATTTTATCTGAAACGACTGTCTGAGATCAGTGGCTTCATAATCCTTTAAAATATTCTACACTGATACCTATTATTACAAAAAATAATTGAATAGTCTTTTCGGCTTCTTTTGTGAACAGTCTTGTGTATTTTCAATTAAGTTACCAACTTACCAAGTGCGTTAAACCAACATGACCTACTACGATAAATTTTTCCACTATAATAGGCCCACGTCCCGTGAGTATCTTCAAGCTAGAACGAAGTGTACGCGATATCGTTCGCAGAAATTATTTTCAAATTGAATTCTTTTTTTACATTTTTACACTTGCATAATTTAACTCGAGTTAAGGTTAGAACATCCTATGTTGGAATTATTATTCTTTTTAAAATATTCATAAGTTTGGTTCAGCGTTTTAGAGGAAAACATCGACCACATCATATTGACATCTGTCTACAGCACTTGTGGGTGTGTTTCGACCGCTTTGTACAGGGCATGACGACCAAAAGTGCAAATCAATGATAAACTAACATTTAACCACGGTCTCACCTGAAGTGACGACGCGGTCGACGATGGAGCATGCTTGCCTAGAAGATACCGGAATACCACGTTATTTGATTTTAAATTAGTTATTCTATTAAATGTAAAGCATTTTATTACTGTGTCGGTTTAACGTGTTTTAATTTTCGAACCTAATCATTTCCATTTCTATTCAAATTTATTCATCAGGAAAGAAGAGAAAGTTCGAAGTGTACTATTTTAAAACATTTTTAAAAGAAAACGCTCCGTTATTTCAAAAATAGTAAAATTACGGACTGACAATGTCCCGCAGAGAACTTGGGAAGCACGTCCTCTATTCACTGTTGTGGCCATGAAAAGAAGTCACTGTCAATCTTGATTCTTACGTTTTGCACTAATAATTATGAAACAGTCGGCAGCAGCCAACCCTGACAAGCACTGGGCGGGTATTGTGTTCAACTTCTTTGAAGAGCTTTTTAACTATTATTAGGACATCAAAACTAACCCAATGGAAGCAGAAATTTTTATTTTAGCATTGGCCACACAATATGCTTATTGGGATAAGATTTTTAACTTAATAATAAACATTATAAAATAAAGATTATAACATAAATTAAGTTTTTTTCGCACGATATTATGTTTGTATTTTTCATATAAATTATTCGAAAGTGTTTTTTGAATACCGGCTTCTACAACTTCAGCAGAAAAATGACAGCGAACAATTGCTAATTTTAGAAAAACGAAACCCAATTTACTGACCCGTTTCTATACCAAAGAAAGGTTATAAAGCCAGTCAATGATACCAAAGCTGCTCTCATAAAATTTCCAAAGCATAATTCAAAGCTTTTCTCTAACTAATTACTACAACATTTCAATTAGCTTTCAAAAATCACCGACCAAAATAAAGTAAACCCCACTTCGTTGATTTACTGTTGAAAAGTTAATAAATTCTCCACGGCGCAGAGCTCTGCATAAATCGGTAATATTTCCTTGCGCGATAAGAAACGCTTGTAAAGTGAACTGTAGACTGATATGAGAGTAAAATATGAGGTTGGATGGAATTTTTCAAATAAAGTGTTTTCTGTCTACTATAAAATACGAAAAAGTCGTTTTTAAATCAATAAAACCCCTGTTTTATAAAAATATATTTTTTACGTCCATTTTCACAATAAATCCAAACCAGTCTATTGCTTTGCTAGTCCTAATATATAAAGGAAGTAGGCTGGATCCAATTATTGCAACCGCCTTTATGCAATAAATTTTTCTAACCTAACAAAAGTGAATTAGAAAAAAAAACATAGAAAAAATAGTTCAAATTAAACAATGCCTATAATAACTTGTCACCTTCTTGCTGGCGTGAAATGTTATAAGCAAAAACGAGAGAAGACATTGTTGCACGTTGATTAAATTTAACTAACGTTTATAAGTAACCCCCAAAATGTAAGACTTAGGTACTTATTCAATAAAAAGTAAACATGGAAAATGATACCAAACATACCTAGGAATTATAAATTCACAAAAAAATACACAAAACTGCTATGAATTGCCACATACGTAAACTTTTATGCGAACATTTCAAAACCGCCAAGTTTTATATTAATTTTTGTGTCACGTCTCTAAGATTTAGTAGAGGAACGGAACCAAATGTGCTCACAGTGAGGCATGTAGTATGAGCAGGTTCCTATGAGTTATAGACCACTATGATTTACTATTGCTTGGCCAGTATGTAATGAATCGTTTACCTACGTCTTATGTTTTATTGGAGTTTTATTCACATACCTATGGAAATTCTAATATATGTTTACGAGAAACCCGCAGAGAACCCGGTTTTATAACCTTTAATACCCCATTTAGCCTACTTCTTCATCAACCAGAAGAAAGAATGAATGAAAATACATATTTTATTCGTGACATAAAAAAACAACATTACACTACATGATAAATTACAATACCCTAATAATAGGTACAATAAGTACAAAGTTAGGTTACCTACAATAACATAACAAGTACAGAGACAAACACAAACACTGCAGCAGAAGACGTTGGGTTACTCCCCGAGTACCCCCGTCCCGGAGGACCACGAATACGATTTTGATAACATTTATTTTTTTGGTTTGCAACTTGTACGGTAGACATAAAAAGTGCTTAAATATATTATTAGAATGAATATTTCATCATTATCATCATCAACAGCCTGAAGACGTCCACTGTTGAACATAAGTCTCCCCCAGAGAGCGCCACTTTGAGCGGCTGCTCGCCTCCTGCATCCATCGGGTCCACCGGTCCACCTAGTGGGAGGCCGACTTACGCTGCGTCTTCCGGATCGTGGTCGCCTTTCAAGAACCTTTTTTCCCTTGTCAGTTTTACGAGCGGTATATTAATATTTACTTATTCAAAATATAACTACCATTACGGGCCAAATTCAATCACTGATGAACATACTGTCCCTCACAGAGCGCCTCACCTTGTGCCTCTTGCATCCATTGCGATGCCCATGCTCTTTTATAGACAGTTCCTTCATTCCGGATCTTAGCTTCCGTAGCTCGTTGCATGATTTTGAGCTTATTTATGAGGCTGACAGCCCCCACCTCTCTCTAAGAGGGTGAATTAAAAAAAATCCTATCTTAGTATTAATACAAACATTTTTTCCCAGGGTGACTGGTACGCGGTGTGCGCATGTCGTATCCTAATGGGCCTTACCCAAGGTCTGCTGTACCCAAGCATTCACGGCGTGTTGGGATACTGGGCTCCGAGCAACGAGCGCAGTCGACTGGGCACCTTTGTTTATGCTGGTAACTTGTGCCGTATATCATACAGGCAAGCGTTTGAGCATCAGGGTTGGAGCAAACCGATGTGGGCTAACGTACGGGTTAAAAGGGTAAAGAGTGAAATTGAAAATACTTTTAATTGAAAACTATGAAGATCGCCGCGGTGCCTAACGTAGTTGACACGAATGATTTTGATACTTTTCAATTTTTTTTACCTTATATGCAAAAAGTAATTAAAAACAGTTCTTAATTTTTTTTATTTAATTTTGAGCTGTTGTAGTTCTTTAAGTGAGTTATCCTATTTTTTGGAGTTATTATCAATAACAAATCGATGCGTTAGATTCCAAAAAAAATTAGTCCACACGTGACCGGTGTCATGAGTAGGTATACCTAGATTCAAAGGATGCTAATGAATTCAATTACACCCAGTATATGTATATAACGATATAAATATAATCTATCTTCTTTCTTTTATCTTTATTTTTTGAGTTAACTACTGCAGTTGCAACATTATCTATTAATACAATAAAAACAACTGGACTGCATAATGGCTGCGCTGACTTATTATAATACATCAGTCTAAACGCCCACTACACTACCATTAGGTAGGGTAGCGTAATGCCAGCAGCATTTACAACATAAGACACACTTTTACACAAAACACTTATCATTCATGAATCCAGAAGTGAAACCATACTAATAACTATTAAGGCATACCACACACACTACATTAAACAACTAACCCATCTAGAAAAACACTAATCCTGACCAAAGTTCTGAAGAAACCTTTTCCGCCATTTAGAACTTTCGAATGAAGGTAATTATCTAAGTTAGATCCCCTAATAGGGGGTAATTTGGGGTAGGTCCGTATTAGACTCGGGATTGTTCATTGTTTTACTGAATCTTGTTTGTTCGATGCTATGCACAATCTTAGTGACGTTGGGGAAAGAAAAAAGGATTAGGGTATATCGTCTGGGTGAAAAGTCTTTGTAAACGAAATGTCTAGTTTCAGAATGACTATGTAGGCAAAACGTCGAGGTTGCACAAAGTCTGGATTGCAGAAAGGCTAGGAGAACATTTAATAAATCATTTTTATGAAAAAGGGCAATGTGCTATTATTCTATAAACAAACTACTACAATAATAAAAACTAGCTGCACTATCTACAAAGAACATTTGGACTGTATACTAGCCGCGATGGCCCTTTAAAATACTGGATTACTCAGAACTGAGTAATCCAGTATTTTACCTGCCTACCGAGGACGGGTAACGATGAATTACAATTAAATTTCTATGTATTTTTTAACAACTACTGGTATAAGAACGGAGATTAAGGGTAGTTTTTTGATTTGTAGTTAAAGTGACCAATGGTCAAAAATTCAAAAAAATCTAACCAATAGTTAAAAGTTAACAGTTTTAACCATTGGTTATCTTAACTACTGGTCAAAATACCCAGCCTTAGTAGTTACTTACAGTAATTGTGGCCTAAAATTCTCACACCAGAATCATCTTTTCTTTTCTATACGGAAGGGAAAAATTCTCACACCACAATTATCTTTTCTTTTTTCCTGATTTTCACGAACTCAATTGTGTTATTGACTGATTACAAACTGGCATCGCTCAACCAGTAAATAAAGGTTTCAAAAATGCTAACACACACATGTTAATACACACAATCACATTTCTTTAACAGAGAAGCAGCGACAAAAACATTAAAACAAGCTTCAATTTAGGTATAATAGAATTTGAATTTAGGAACAAACTAAATCTTCCTTTCGAAGCCAATCCAATGCGAACACAGTATAATAGATAGTAAGAATTACGATTGTAAATTAGCAATACGTCTGAATAAAAAAAATGTCTTAGTTGCAGAATGGTAGGTAACTTTTTCTTTTTTCAGCTACTGGTGCAAGCAATCTGCACAACACTATACAGTAGCCAATCATAATGATAATGATTCATTTAATATGCTAGAATAAACACACAAAACAAATTAAATTTTAGATTTCAGGCAATGTCAGTCACTGTATCCAGCCCATAAGCAGGCGTACAAATATTTGTATAACATAATATACCATAACCATAAATACAAATAACATAACATGCAAATAATGGCTCTAAATGGAACTATTCAAATTAATATTAAGTATACGATTTATCCTACTGATGCTGTATCCATAGAACAGTTACCACCGTTCTAAAACCCATTAGCGTTAATCGATATTTCGATCACAGACCATGTATAATGTACACGCAGAACGTTTGCCAAATTACCTACCTAACCAGCCACCACAGAGTACCCAACTTCTAGCACTAGTGTGTCAACTATGAAATAATGTATAATGTGTCAAGGTTTTTAATTAACAACCTTTGTTGTGTGTGACAGGTTATTCAGTATTCAGATATTAATATTTACTAAACATCAAAGAAGGCCAAGTCAAGGGACACAACAAAAAGGTTAAAAGACTGGCATAGGGAAATGGAAGAATTTTCATAAGTCAACGCAACTGAGCTGCGGTCATAATGTTGACCTATTCATACAAAAAAAAGAGGACAATGGAAAAAAAAAATACTTAAAAAGTATCAAACATCAAAGCTAAAACACTCAGCCTTAGAGTATACATATAGCTTGTTTATGTATATTCTAAGCACAGCACATAGCGTTGGCTGACCCCCCACATAGGTGGACCGACGATCTTGTGAAATCCGCGGTGAGCCGACGGATGCAGGAGGCGAGCAGCTGCTCAAAGTGGCGCTGTCTGGAGGAGGCCTATGTCTAGCAGTGGACGTCTTCAGACGGTGATGATGATGATCACGATGAGTTCAAACACGTTAGATTCAGGATGGGGCTTTTAATCCATAGTTAAGGTACCTAATCAATGGTTAAAACTCTAACAAATATGGGCCATTGATTAGAATTTGTCAGAGTTTTTAACCATTGGTTACCTTAATTTAAAAAACCCCCTACGTCGCCTATCATCCTATTAAAAATCGATTAAAAATACGGTTTATCCATTTATGAGCTACATTATTATCGCGTAGCTTCCAACTAGATGAATAGACTTTTATTGCCACAGACAGGTATTAAAACTTTTAGTAGGTAAGTCTCTGTTCGCACTGGGCGGGGGTTAAAATTATTATTTCTTACGTTTATTGCCCAGCTGGACTATCATGTTTCAGTGTTGTAACAAAAACTAACATAATATAACTTTTCATTAAAACTATCCACAAACAAACTACAAAAAAGCTGCATCAGCATGCACTAAGCCAATTTTATGATCACTATGTAATTTTTTACATATTTTACCGTTATAGCACGGTCCAAGACTGAAACTAAATTAATCACTTTGCAGCGCCTAATATTTTTCAATTTGTTGCCGCGCGCTTTATTGCGGTTGCGGTAAATCAGGCTCTTTTCAACTAATATAGAAAATTATGAGCTTAGGGCTAACTGGGGAACATTGTTCTTTAGTTTTTACTGCAAGTATCTGAAATATTTCCTTCTTACTTTTATAAAAGGAACTAGAAATGAGAAAATAAGAAATATAAGAGAATAATTGGGATTTAAGGTACAGGCTGATCATGGCCGTGGTCACTTCGGTTTTTTAGAATTTCAGAATTATTAAACTCTGAATAAAATCGAAATTAAACTGGTGGGGTATTATGGAAATTAAGCCTTTAGTATCTCTATAACTTAGGTACTACACTATACTAAATATTGTCAAAATCACATAATTAGTTTAGTTTGGTATATTATAGCTGTTATATTAGTTGTTATGGCTTACAAATAAATGGAGTCAGTGTAACTTAAATCATCTCATCAATGTCCCCCATAGGTGCGCAGCTCGGCACAATCATCGAGCTTCTCACATCTGGCCTCCTCTCTGCTAGCGCCTGGGGCTGGCCTTCAGTCTTCTACGTGGCCGGCTTCCTGTGCCTCACCTGGTCAATACTGTGGCTGATCTTGGGTGACTCCACTCCCGGGACCAGCCGGTGGATCTCTAACGAAGAGAAGAAGTACATTGAGTGTAATGTGCTGTCTGATGAATTGGGACATAACGTAAGTTTTAGCTAAACATGGCTGGTTATTCAATCATCATCATTATCAATAGCCTGAGGTCCACTGCTGAACATATGGCTCATAATATGCTAGTTTTTTTTAAATTGGTTTATTTTGGTCCTGCGTCATGTATATGACTCATTTGTAAAAGATTTTAAAGTCAATAAATGATTATAACTATGGTTTATTTATTTGCCGAGTCTCGTCTGTTACAGACAATGCCAACTCCATGGAAGAGCATTCTAACATCTCTACCGTTTTGGGCGATTCTGTTAGCGCACTGTGGACAGAACCTGGGCTTCTGGACGCTACTTACTGAGCTACCTTCGTACATGAAGAATGTCCTGCACGTGGATATCAAACAGGTTAGATTTAGGATGACTATCACAGAACAAGTGTTATTTTACCATACCTAAATCAAATTATTGATCGATAAATCGTTTTAGCCAAACTATAAAGTGCTGAATGCCATTTCGTCGCTTGTTTGACTAAGTGACTTATCTGACATTTTTACGTATCTGAAATTTTTGATGTAGCTTTTATCTACTTTCAAAGACGCGTCGAACTGTCTAATAAACGCATTTGTAGAAAAAAATGTCAGATACGTCACGTAGTCAAACAAGCGACGATTTGACATAGTGGCGTAAATGAAAAATAAATTATTACAAACACAAAAGTAACTAGACTGGTAGCTAGTAGTTTTTCATTCAAGTTTCTGTGATGAATAAATTTTTAAACTAGCCTCAAAAAGCAAAGCAATAATTTTCAATAAATGCTTCCTCAGTGAGCTTCCTGTTTTCAGAAGTAGCGATACAATGTATTATAAAAGTTTGCTAGTTTTCTGCGCTTATAATACTGGGTGGCGCAAAAGTAAAGACCCTATTTGGTTCAGCTATAACATTTTTTCTAAATTAGAAAACTAGATTTAGGTTTTTTTAAATGTATATTTGTGCCATTAAATTTCGTACCATTAGGATTTAAAGATGATGTCTTTTAAATGGTGACCTCCAGAGTTGATACACATTTGAGCCCTATTTATGACATTTTGCAAGATGATTTTCCTTCAAAATTGGTTATGAGTGACGAAGCGCATTTCCATCTCTCAGGGCATGTCAATAAGCAGAATACTCGGTTCTGGGGCACTGATAATCCGCGCATTATTCAAGAAACACCTGTACACCCACTAAAAGTTACTGTATGGTGTGGCATCTGTGTTGACAGAGTGATCGGACCCTATTTTTTCGAAGACGCTGGAGGCAATGCGATAACTGTCACTGGAGAACGCTACAGAACCATGTTACGTGAGTTTTTGATACCCAGTTTGGACGAATTGGGGCTGGAGCACATCTGGTTTCAACAAGACGGCGCTACGGCACACACAGCGCGCGACACTATGGACTTAGTGAGAGACGCTTTTCCAAGCCGAGTTATCTCTCGTTTTGGCGATTTGCCTTGGCCTGCAAGATCACCCGATCTGACCAGTCCAGACTTCTTTCTTTGGGGTTTTTTGAAATCTCGGGTGTATGTGAACAAGCCACAGACTCTCGCAGCTCTAAAAGAAAACATTCGTCAAGAAATAACGAACATATCGCAGGAAGTGTTACGGCAAGTTATGCAAAATGTCATAAATAGGGCTCAAATGTATATCAACTCTGGAGGTCACCATTTAAAAGACATCATCTTTAAATCCTAATGGTACGAAATTTAATGGCACAAATATACATTTAAAAAAACCTAAATCTAGTTTTCTAATTTAGAAAAAATGTTATAGCTGAACCAAATAGGGTCTTTACTTTTGCGCCACCCAGTATGTTGGTAATATTTTGGTTCAGAAATTCACATAAATATATTTCTAAATTCCATCCCTTTTACTTTTTTATAAGATATTATAGGATAAACACATAGTAGCAAATATTTGTTGGTAAATATGTGTTTAGGTGTCGTAGCTCCTCATAGATTTTTGAAACGTATAGATATCGGTGGGTCGTCAAAACTATTTAATTTAATTTTTATAAACATACAGAACGGCAAGTTATCCGCTCTCCCGTACGTAGCCATGTACATCCTCAGCTTTGTATTCAGTTGGATCGCCGACTTCCTTGTCAACCGAAACATTATACAACTCGTCACTTCCAGAAAGGTCTTCAATACTGTTGGTAAGATTTAATTTAATGCTACCTTTCATAACGATGATAGAATCTAGTTGCTATGGTCGTTCTTCAGATTCGTGCAAATCAACTTTATCAAAATTAATCATAATCCTATTCATTTTTGCACATGTTTCAGCGCGTTATATGGGATTTTTTGTTTAAATAAATCTATACTTGTTTGTTATATTTCAGCTCACTGGGGTCCAGCTGTAGCACTATTGGCACTGTCGTATTTACCTCCTGGCAACTTGACTCTGGCTGTTGTGATCCTGACCATAACTGTCGGTCTTAATGGAGCGCATTATGTTGGGTTTATGGTAAGAGCACGCATCTCGTATTGTCTGTTATATGCACAAACAGGATCTTCTCCAATCTAGTCTACCACTGGACAATGGACATAATAATATTAAGTATAATAGATATGGAAGGCAGATTTTTTCAAACCTATATCTGTGCTTTTAAGTAACTTACTCAAACTCACTTCGCAAACATTTTGTTTTCATTTACCATATTATTTTTCAATTCACTTCCTCAAAACATTGTTTAGTTTCTGAGTTCAATTTTAGACTTTACTGAACCGTTTGTAGACTTCCGTCTACTTTCTATATTTTTGTTTGCCAAACTTTTATAAACTGTTCTCTAGCTTCCTATGATATTCTCCAACCTTTCTACCAAACCCAAAAGCCCAATAGAATGATTGTAATCATGTAATTAGCCAAAATTGCTATCATCATCACCATCAGTCTGCAGATGTATACTCTACTGCCGAACATAGGCCTCCCCCATAGAGCGCCACTTTGAGCGTCCGCTGCCTCTTGCATCCATCGTCTCCCCGCAGTTTTGACCAAGTCGTTGGTCCACCTCCAAAATCCAGAATCGTAATATTAAATGATTTCCAGATGTCCCACATCGACATCTCCCCGGCGCACGCGAGCACGCTGATGGGCATCACCAACGGCTGCAGCTCCATCTTCTCCATCATGGCGCCGCTTAGCGTTTCTGTCGTCGTGCAGGATCAGGTAATCATTGTTTGGATCACCACTTTTATTGTAGGTTTACGGGATAACAATAAATAAAAGAATGGGATAAAGACAATACGGCTTGTTTCTGCCTGAATAGATTATCATCGTGTATGATACTATCTGACTAAATTTGAGCTCGATATTTTGAAATATAGCGTTGATTTCTAATAATTTAGCGTCTTTGAAGTCACAAGAACACAAAAATTAATATCCATTTTTGTGTTCTTGTGACTTCATTTCCATTTCCTTTCCAATATCTTTATAACACAAATTGGAAATCCTATAACTTGTGCATTATGAGACATTAAGCTGTTTTTGAATAATTTCTTGTAAAATGTGCTTAACTATATTTTCTTCATGTCACTTTATTTTTGTAATTCAAATATTGTTATCGAGCAGTTTTCGATTAAGATGATGGGGTAACTAAATACTACACCTGTCTATAACAACCGTAAAGTTGGGCGGTACTATATACTGTTAGTCTCCCTGATACAACTACTTGTACGTACTTTACTTAGTTATTATAATGTTTAATACAAAAGTTTTATTCACTCGGCTACTCTTCAATTTTCTAACGTCTTCCGTCGTCTTAAGTAAAATTAGTTCAATAACTATCAGTATTTATTTTATTTCTGTTTCAGTCAGAAGCATCTGAATGGAGGAAGGTGTTCTTCATATCGATAGCGTTCTACTTCCTGAGCAACCTGTTCTATTTGCTCTTCATCTCGGGAGAGGTGCAGAGTTGGAACGAACCAAAGGCGGTCGAGAATGGAGGTGAGACCAAATTAACACTATCATAGTTGAAGAATATGAGCTATAGATTTGTGATTTTGTAGTAGTATCGCCTGCTTAGCGTAAGTAGAATCAATAGTATTGCTATACTTAAATTGTCCTTCTGGATTGTCGTAAAGTTCTTGTTTGATTTTTTTGGTATCATTGCGTTCAAAAACCGTAACAGTAGGTTCGCACGCCCAGTACTTGCGAAAATATTTAGGAACATAACTGTGATTTTATAGCAGTATCGCCTGCATAACGTAATCTACGGATTGGTTTGTAAAAGAAAAATTTGAATAACGTACGGGATTTTAACCCGCATCCATCCGTATAGACCGTTCACCTTAAGTTGTCCCCTGATGTACTTATATTATTGTAAAATATGCAAGTAAAACATATTTATCTGTGGTGGGTACATACAAGTTTAGATAATGCTTACATATTACTTTAAATTTACGGCAATAGTTGCATATTTTTAAATAATATAACATCAGGGGACATCTTACGGTGAACGGTCTGTAGTACGTATACCTTTAGCTGGGACAACCGTGACAAGTTGTTCTCGTAACTTGTATGTGTCAAATTAATCTATAACTGTAATTATAAAAGAAATGTGGTTACTTAAAAACACATTCCATTTTTTCATTTTTAATTACGTATATTCACAATTTGCTCTTACCAGAGTTTTTATTTTTCTAGTTGTAGTGGGGGAGGTCTATGACCAGCAGTGGACGTCTTCAGGCTGTTGATGATGATGATGATGATTCTATGAATTTTTTTATACGTAGGTACATTTAGAACCTTACTGTTTTGAATAGTTTGTAATAGTAAAAAGTATATAAAAAATATATAAAATTTACGTATATAAAGGGATGCATGCAAGCATGTAGTTATTTATTACCTAAGTAAAATTAATTAATTATATGTTAATATAATTACAGAAGAAGGAGCCGAAAAGAAGCAGCCGGTGAAACCAAGACACCAAATGAGGAAATTAAGTATAGGAGAGAGCAAATTTTGACACTGTGTTTTTATTTATTTTCGGCTTATGCTAGTCATACTATATTTTCTTTAAGAAGTGATAAATGGGCCTGGACATAACATTTTTTATGAATAACATGATAAGCTATTCGTTTGCCTGATGTTAAGCGTCACAACCACACATTACCTAGAATTCTAAAATATAAAGTTACGCTTGACACTGTCAGCACGAGACATTCAGCCTAGTCTAGAAATAAGATTACCAAAATGTGATGCAAGTAATACATTTACTCAGTAATTTCAATAGTTATCTACAGTTTCCTTCAAACCAGAAAACCTTAGTACTTGCACACTACTGCGTGGCAGCAGAGTAACTGGCAAAGTGGTGGTAACTACCTAGACAAACTTTGCAGAAAAGTCCTACCAGCTGTAGTAGTTAGCACTAATTTATAACTTATTAAAATAATTCAATTACTTACAGTATGTTTCACTCAGTAAGCGGACGGACGTTTAGAATTCTGTAGATTTCTTAAAAATAAAAAATTCAGCCTCTTTGTACTTTTCAAATTAACTTACACTCAATTTTCATTACAAGATTTTTTTTAACGCATTTCGTTATCTTTATTTTGCTGAAAGCACGGCTAGACAAACTTGCATCTATTTTCTGTTAAAAATACACCGACATTTTATAAAAACGTAATAAAATTGTAATATTTTGGTTTTTAAGTTGTGCAAATCAAAATAAGTACAGCTTTTAAATGTTTCACAAGCACAAGGTGTGTGCATATTAAATTAATAACTCTTTTTTAAAGTCGGTAAAAATTACACGGAACCAAAGAATACTTTGTTTTGTTGTTTTCACATCTAAAACCAGTGCTTCGTGAAATGTTAAAATTTAATGTAAACATGATGTTATTTATTAATTTAATGTAGGTACCGAAGTATTTACTGTGACACTATATTCAGTGTGATAAATAAAGATATTAGAATATTTTTTGTTTTTTTTTTGCCATATTGTTAGGTTTTTCCATGAAAGCCCACAGCCTCTCGTCGGTCATACCTACAGGCTATTATCAAATTCACGCACAAGGTACCAAAGGCACCCAATTATTAGCAAATTAAAAAAAATATTTTAAATAAGGCTTATTATTCTGTTGACGAATACTTAATAAATAATAAATTTACATAACTTCTCATTTTTAAATTTGGTTTTTCATTTTTATTGATTTATATCTAATTTTATTATGATGAATTAATCGCAAATTATACTTTAAGTATAATTTAATGGTAAAAATGTTGACTGGTGCGTTTTTAATTAGGTACCTACTACGTTGTTTTATATTATTGTGTGTGAAATATGCCAAATTAAATAAATTGTAAAATACCGACCTATAACTCAGTTATTTATTAAGAAATAAATGATGAATTATTAAGTTACGTAGTATTCAGTCCATAGTTTTTATAAGTTCTATCTTCAGCCTAGGTAAAGGAAAACTTGAAGTTGGATTTTCTAAATAGTACCCAACTCCGTTACCACCTAAAGACATTAAATCTATTATATAAAAGGCTTTGTCCTGACTGACTGACAGACAACGCACAGCCCAAACCGCTGGACGTATAGACTTGAAATTTGGAGGGTGGCTTCCTTTTATTACGTAAGCGCGTGCTAAGAAAGGATTTTTGAAAATTCAACCCCTAAGTGGGTGGAATGGGTAAAAAACGTTTGTATGAAAAATCTACATTTCGTAACGTATAGTTTTAAAACTTAACACATACAAACAAGTATAAAAATAAAAGAAATGTTATCTTTTAGTTTTTCGAAATTCGATACATAAAAGGGTTAAAAAATTGTTAAAATTAGTTTCGACAATTAAAAAAAAAATTACCATACCATACTGAAATTCGGAATGTGTAAAAATCATACAAAATAAATAGATACGGGTCGCGGCGTTTCTTGAATTTCATCCCTTGAGAGGTTAAATAATATAGGAAAAGTTCCAACCTTAAGACGCTCGCCACGGCCTAAGCGCTGAAGCTAAAATCTTGAAATTTCGAATACGTTCACTACATAGGGGTGCAATGAAATGGAATTCATAAAAATTCAGCCCTTCAGGGGTTGGAAAGGGTAAAAAGTATTTGTGACCAAAACCTTTATTTCTTAACGTCGTTTTTAAACTTGAACCATTCAAACGTGTTAAAATGAAATGGGTTGTCTTTGTTATTTGGAGTTCAACCCCAAAACCATTGGTTGAGCTTTGTAAATAAAAAAAATCGTAATGTATTCAGACTTAGATAGTTCCTTAGATATAAAAATGTTGCTTTAATTTTGTTTTGAGAGGAATCATTTACGTGGTTGAAATATGGGACGAAACTTTGTATTTTAAATTATAATGATAAAAATTGGCATTGTATATACTTTTTAAAACATAATCGTGCTACAGTTATACTTTTTGCCAGGGTTGATTTGAAGAGTTAAAAAGGGAAGGAAGTTTTGTTTTTTTTTCATTCACGAAGTCACGTTCGTAAAACCGGTTATTAGGTAGGTGCGTTGAAAAGGAACAAAAATGGGTGGTGTATTTTAACATTTTTTGCTTTAGTGTCAAACTATACCTACATAAAATTATATTTTACTACTAGATATCTCAAAAATTACATATTTCATCCCTGCCTCTCATAATCCCACCATGAAAAATCACTGCACGAGGTCACTTAAGATTAAAAGGATTTAAAAGTAATGTTTTTAGATAGGTACCTATTGGACTTTTCAAACGCCTCTCAAAAAGGTTAGTTATAAGATAATTTTATCCCGGAAATATAACCGGTTCCTGAGAGATAAGTAGTCCACGCGGGCGAAGCCGCGGGGTAGAAGCTAGTAGTAAAATATGAGTTGAAGATAGTGACTGTAAACTTTGGAAAAATTCCCATTGGTTTTCTAAATCGATTGTCGTTTGTAGGTATAACTACAGATAACAAATAATAATCTATCACCAATCAATATTAATGAGCTGCTCCATCTTAATTTATTAGATTTATAGATATTTTGTCACATATTAACTGAAATTAACAAATCATGATGAGGCATACATTCAGTGACATTATTAAACACTAGCTGATCTATCCTGGCTTCGCACGGGTCAATTTGTGTTACACTCTAACCTGTCTAAGGGAAGAAGGAAGAGAGAGGAGGAAAGATTGTAGTATAATTTAGATTTAGGTATTTGCGTCTTCCATTCATGATCATTCATAATTCATCAACCAACTTGTTTTAAAATACCTCTGTATTTTTTATAAAATCTTCTTAGTTTTGGCAACCGCGGGAGACAGAATTCGAAATTGAAATTTAAAAAAAGAGACAAGGGAAGAAAGTTAGGAGAGGGAGCTCGATAGAAGAAGCAGGGTGACCTCATAGACTTTTTTTTAAAATTGTTTATAGGCAAAGTATTTGACCACTGTCTCACCTGGTGGAAAGCGATGACGCAGTCTACGATGGTGCATGCTTGCCTAGAAGATACCTGTTCACTCTCGTCTTGAAGACTCCCAGATCATAGTTAGCTGGAAACAAGGACGCCGGCAAGGTGTTCCACTCATTGGCTGTTCGCACTATAAAGTGCATAACTTAATGTAAATAGAGCAAATTCTGTGCGTGAGCATCCCTCGAAGGCAGATAGCCGAGTTTATTTGTTGTGATCGAGTGGTGACGTTCTTCAAAGACCGAGAGGTCTTGGATAAACAACTGTGCCTGGAACGTTGCCAACCTATAAGGAAATGGTTGTATGATTTACCTTAATACCAGATTCCCAAACTTTTATCTATTCTTAAACCTAAGTATAATATTCTAAAGTTCTCCAATGTCCCCGCCGAAGATTATTTCCCAGTGCAGCGCCAAAGACTTACTTATGTTTTATTTTTCAATATAGAGTCAAACTAATCTCTGTTTTTGGGTCTCGTACCCAAAGGGTAAAATGGACCCTATAAGACTCCGCTGTCTGTTCGTCTGTCACCAGGCTGTATCTCACGAACCGTGTTAGTTAGACAGTTGAAATTTTTATTTCAACTGTCACATTTGGCCGGATATTCTTAATTGATTTTCTTATATTTGTTAGGTGATCTGCCATCATAATACATATTCTGTAAAAAAATCAGCTAGCTACCAATTACAGTTCAAGAGATACAGCTGTTTTTTTTTTTTCTTATAGTTTGGCTCCACACATAGTGTATTTAGCCAGTGTCAAGTATTGTAGTTTTTCGTCGTATTATGAAATATTTCATGTAAAGTCAAGTCTTAGTCACAGTCAGTCAGGGTAGTCATAGTCCAGTCTAAGTCAGGTAGTCATAATCCAGTCTAAGTCATGCCCTAGTAAAGTAGTGGCAACTTTACTAGAGGCTTCTATGGAATTTTGGAAGCAACACGAAAAACCACGTTTCACTACATTATATCACTTGCCCACACTTATACTAATAATTCAGCACTTAATGCGTAAAATGCCACTAATTTTAAACATTAACACTAGAAAAAGCATAAGTTTTGTGAAATAATACAATGCAACGACGTGAACTTTTTCACGTTCCCGCCAAAACTCGATACAGCTGTTTATAAGTCAGACAGACAGACAGACACATCAGAAACCAGAGGCTTAGTGATGGGATCCCGTCATTACCCTTAGGGAAGGGAACACTAACAATTGCCCGGAAACTTTACGTATGCGATAAAATATTTTCACGTGTTAATTGGGCATCAGGCACAATAACTGTGTAAATCATATTTATTGATAACGAATCAACGCACAAGTTACAATTAAGGCGGTAATTAAGGCAAAAAACATTAAGCCGACTTGATAGCGTGAGCTATTTTGTGATAACTGATTAAAACTCTAGATATAATAATAATTACCGTAATATGTGGGTCCCGACTGAAAATCAGTTATTGAAGTCCTACGATCTTAATTGCATGCTGAGTCGGGACCTATATCATGACGTCATGCAACATTATGTTTTTAGTGACTTTCTTTTTGTTGTGATTTGTTTTGCCTACTTGTAAAAATGTATTGTTGTGTGATGTCCTGAATAAATGTATTTTCTTTCTTTCTTTCTAATAATTTACTATTACTTAAAGGATTCATTTTTATTATTTCATAATAAGCAACGCATCAGTGGCACTTCTAGTGTTACAGATGTACAGGGTACGGTGACCATTTCCCTTTGCTTGTTTGTTACATAGCAGTTTTTAACATCTTGAATTCCATCGAAAAAATATTTTCAGTCTCTCGAAAATACGCTGTACCTTGTCCCTAATACTCTAAAAATACAGGAAGCTGGAAATTATTCATTGCAAATTGTGGGTAGTTAAACATTTTACAGCTCCCATTTTATGTCCTCTTACATACTAATGTGGAATAAAACGCGAGATCGACGGGGGAGTGTATGCAAATTCACCAAGTACAAAGTTATAATATTTTCCATACGCTCGTGTGAGGAACATAACAGGATATTAAATAAGTTGTCTTTACGATGTCGGGAGAAGGAGACTCTCTTGAGAACCACTGAAGTTTTATTATAAACCTACTTGTAAGTGACTTTACAAAAGGATACAGTTTTCGAATCAGTTACTGTAGGTATACCGTTTGTATGTGATTTTGTGTATCCACCACAGATTTTTATGATTAGGTATTTTTTTATCCTAGAGGTACCTACTAGATGCGCGCCGCCATCTCACCCACAGATAAAAAGTATCATGTTAAACCAGTGTAAGTATAGGCTATCTCCATTCTAAATTTCGTTCAAATCCGTTCAGCTGTTACGACGTGAAGAGGGAATAAAAAAGAAAAGTTACCTGACACTGCAATGTCAGGTAATAATACATGTAAAATTAAACGAAACACTGTATTAATTATTTACAAACATCGTTTAAACATGACACAGTCTATTATAAAAAAGTCTAATTATCTTAATCCTGCTTGGAAAACATTGATACCCTAACTAGGAAAACCTGTGCTTTGGCACAGAAAAGATCATCATCATCAACAGCCTGAAGACGTCCACTGCTGAACATAGGCCTCCCCCAGAGCACGCCACCTTGAGCGGCTGCTCGCCTCCTGCATCCATCGGCTCCCCGCGGCTTTCACCAGGTCGTCGGTCCACCGAGTGGGGGGCCGGCCTACGCTGCGTCTTCCGGTTCGTGGTCGCCACTCGAGAACCTTTCTTCCCCATCGGTTGTCAGTTCTACGAGCGATGTGGCCTGCCCATTGCCACTTCAACTTACTAACTCTAAGAGCTATATCGGTCACTTTAGTTCTCCTGCGGATCTCCTCGTTCCGGAGCTTATCTCGCAGGGAAACACCGAGCATAGCTCGCTCCATAGCTCGCTGCGCGACTTTGAGCTTACTAATGAGGCCAACAGTAAGAGACCATGTCTCAGTTCCATAAGTCATCACTGGCAACACACACTGATTGAAAACTTTCGTTTTCAGGCTCTGCGGTATTTTGGACGAAAAGATAGGACGAAGCTTCCCGAACGCTGCCCAGCCGAGTTGGATTCTTCGCGCCACCTCTTTGTCGAAGTTGGACCTACCTAATTGGACAATCTGTCCTAGGTAGACATACTTGTCGACAACTTCGAGAGTATCGTTCCCAACAATTACCGGTATAGGTGGAACATGAGCATTAGACATGATCTTTGTCTTGTCCATATTCATCTTAAGACCAACCTGCTGGGAGACTCTACTGAGGTCGTTGAGCATGGTGCTAAGGTCCTCGAGCGATTCCGCCATTATGACTATATCATCGGCAAAACGAAGGTTAGTGATGTACTCGCCATTTATGTTGATGCCAGATCTTTTCCACTCCAAGAGCTTGAAAACATCCTCCAATGCGTTTGTGAACAGTTTCGGAGAAATAACGTCTCCCTGTCTCACGCCTCTTTGCAATGGAATTTGTTCCGTACTCTGGTCCTGTAGTCGGACTGACATAGTGGCCTTACTGTACAAACACTTCAAAACTTCGATATACCTATAGTCAATTTGGCATCGCTGCAAGGACTGCAGCACCGCCCAAGTCTCGATTGAATCGAAGGCTTTCTCATAGTCCACAAACGCTAGGCATAACGGCCGATTATACTCTTCGGTCTTCTGTATAATCTGGCGCAGCGTATGGATGTGGTCTATGGTGCTAAAGCCTTTTCGGAAACCGGCTTGTTCGGGAGGCTGGAATTCATCAAACCTGCGTGCGAGACGATTCGTAATGACTCTCGAAAACAGCTTATACACATGACTCAAGAGCGAGATGGGCCTATAGTTCTTCAATAAGGTGTTATCGCCTTTTTTGAAGAAGAGCACCACCACGCTCTTGTGCCATGCCTCTGGCGTTATACCTTCAAGGATGACAGAATTAAATAACTTCTGGAGGACTAAAAGAAAACTACTAACACAGAAAAGATACTAGTAACATATAGTACTATACGTACAGAAGGCTCACTCCGCGAACTCATTTAAATAAATAGTGACTCTTACTGCAACGCTATAAAGTGTAGTTCAGCTCGCACAGCGCTACAAGCCTTCCTTGAACAGTTGCCTCTCGTTCTATCGCTATATTGCTGCTCTTCTGATGCGTTACGCATAATGGACCGACCCGTCTAAACGCCCAGTCCCATATACCTACTTCCTACTTGTAGCTTCATACCTAAAGCGCGGAGTGAGACAGGTCTGGTTTTGGCATACCATTGCCTTCCGCCGGGACAAGCACGGGCAGCATTGTGACGATGTCATCCTCCTTCGTCATCGTTTCAGCTATTCACCTGCTTTCTTAGTTTTCGCATCAAATATTGGCCACTCATAATCTAGATTTAAATTCAAAATTAGAACATTAGTCACATTCCTTTCATTTTCCATACATTTTCAGCATTCTTCATTTAACCACCGAGGCGTACGGTTCTCGCTTGTGCTACACCAAATTTTAATATTCCTCTGTTTATACAATAATCAGTGCTCTATTCGAGCAGTTTTATTTTACGGCCGTTCGAGTCGAACGAGTCTACCATTTTATAATATATTCGTGACTTCCAGGCCTTTAAACATACGAAATTATTGTTACATCTGTGAATAAACCCGTTCTCCCGAAGCCTACCTTTGTTATTTACAATAGTTCCGGATTTCCCAAACGTTACCTACGTGTTCCCGTGAGTGTCCTCCCCTTTCTGAGCTACCGGGAAGAAGCTTTGGGGGGACCTCCGGGACACTGGCGCCTACAACGTGGCTAACCTACCATTACAATTACATTCCACATCAAGATATCAAGATACATCCAGGATACAACTTCAAGATCAGTGAACGTGTGAAATATTTTAAGTCGTATTAATTTTTCAAAATTCAAAAAGGCATAATCGCCAACGTGAACAATTTTAAAATTTTCTTTCGGCAATAGGGACTCCGGATTTTTATTTTTTTACCATTTTAATGTGCGGCATACATTGTAATTTATAATAAAAATATTAATTTAACACATTTTTAAAACAGTTTACAGAGTAAGCACAAGCGAGGGTGAGTTGCAAAATATATTAGTATTTCATCATCCATTTGTATTTCCATATAGCCACATCCATCCCTTAGTGACATAATTAGTGTCATTGTCATTTATTTTATTTTATTTCATTAACATCATTCATCCGTAAATAGTTTACACACCAAACATTCATAACTCAATACAATAATACTTACAGTACTCACATTAAACATAATCACAGGCTACCCATGTGTAGTTTCACAGCCAACTGAAACCTGGAGTGTTTAAAACCTTACGGTCATTCCAGGTGGAAGTTGGTACTGACTATACAACGTGCGTAGGGAGAGTATCCCTACGTAAACGTGCACGCAGACTTCCGAAGCGCGTTGCGTATACTTCCTAGGTCTTCGAGGCCGACTCGGAAAGTACGTGACCGTTGAGGCTGTCCAAGACTCCACACACATTACACAATACATACAATAAATCATATTAGTTTCATATTTCGTTTATTTCGTCCATCATTTGCCTTTACCATTTTCAATCATTTACTTACTTTAATCATAAATAATTAAGTACCTATCTAGGTAAGGTAAGTACCTACCTACACTTACCGCTTAATTTTTTTTTTTTTCGCATCATCTCTACCTATATCGCACGTACCCCTTTACCGCCGCTATCCTACCGATATATTTAAATAAATTTAGGTACCTACTTAATCTAATAGGTTTTCTGACATTCGTTCAATATGGATCCAATCCATTTAAATAAGCCTGAACTAATCTATGAACTAAAGTTAAGAAATGCGACAATTCTACCTACCCATACAGCAGAAGAATTGCGTTCACAGCTCACAGGTTTACTAGAAAGTTCTACGGACCAGGTACAGGGTCTCAGCCCATATTCCGTTGATCAGGACATAGAGGAACTTAAAAAATGTCTGACACTCATTTCTGCACAATTAATTTCTTATCCAAATCGTAAAGAAAAAGTGTCAACATATCTCATACATGTTAGGGATAGGTTAAATAATATGAATATCACCACTGATTTAACAGCTGACATTTTAGAGAGCTACAGAACTATCTCGGAACAATATTCAGAATACAACACACGTTTTCAAAGTTTAGAAAATCCAACACCGACTTCCGTCTACCACTCTTCAGAATCTGTGCAGAACTCTGCACCAGAGGTTCAAACGAATATTTTACCCTATTTCGACCTTTTTTCACAGAAACTTATGAATATTTCCGACAAATCATGCAATGAAATAAAACGTTTTACGTACAAAGGTGATACTTGTCCGAAAGATTTTATTATGAAGGTTGAGGAATTTGCGATTTCACGAAATCTTACAGATAACAAACTTTACCATCACATATACGACATTCTTACAGGGACACCATTAGAATGGTTTCGAGCACGTAAAGATACCATTAAGGATTGGCAATCTTTCAAAAATAATTTACTCAAAGATTTTGAAATTACAGATTATGATTACAAATTAAAAAAATCTATTGATTCACGAAAACAAAAACAGAACGAACGCACAATTTTTTACTTTTCCGAAATGGAATCTTTATTTTCGAAGTTGCACGAACCATTATCCGAGAAAGCGAAAATTGATATCCTTAGACGCAATTTACGCCCAGAATTTAGTCAACGTTTATCGCCAAATGATCTTACTTCAGTTGTTAACTTATTTGAATCCTGCAAATGGTACGAAAGCTGTATTGAAATTTCAAATTCAAATTGCTCTACTTCTACCCATGATTTATCAATGCCGTCGACTTCAAAAATACAACGACAAGCACCTACCTATCAGAAAGAACCAGTTATACCACAATATCCGTTCCATAATACCAACCAATCTTATGCACATGCACATACACAACCTTACCCATATCCTGTCTATTACCCAGTTCAATCAATAAATACTTCAAAAGAAGTTTCAATGAAAATTCCTACCAAATTTCTTTGCCCACGTTGTAGACATAACAATCACACGTTGGATAAATGTCCTTACGACTATAAAGTTTGCTTTCGCTGTGGTAAAAAAGATTTCACTTTTACCAACTGTCCTGTTTGCAATAAAGCTAACCAAAAAAACTAATTACTGAGGAACGTGAACTTCAAAATTCAACTCAAACTTCTAATAATTTTAATCAATTCGAATGGAATGATTGGCTTAATACTATTAGCATATATTTTAAGGCATACAAAGTTTCCACGCTCCTCTTCGATGATTCTTCAGATTTTGAACGTCCATACCTACAAATCAATGTCAACGACTTGATATTAAATGGCCTACTCGATAGTGGTAGTTCCATTACAATTTTAGGGAACAATTCCCAAAAGTTACTATTGAAACACGGTTTTCAATTGCAATGTGACCAAACAATTAAAGGTTCAGTTGCGAATGGTGAACCTATCTACTCCATTGGTACTATTAAGCTTCCAATAAAGTTCAAAAATAAGTTTTCTATTATTACTGCTCACGTAATCCCAAGTATTACGCAACCTTTCATATTAGGTATTGATTTTTGGAAAACTTTTAACCTTGCTCCAGATATACTTGAAACAATCACTATGCGTAAACATTCTAATGCACCAACATTCATTATTAACACTGAAAATGTACAACTACATACATTCGATAGTCTTACCGAGACTCAGTCTTTACTTGCAAACGCAATTATACAGAAGTTTAGAGACATATCTACTGATGTACGACCCTTAGGTAAAACACACCTCGTTGAACATCATATCGATACAGGTGATCACGCACCAATTCGTCAACGATGTTATCGTTTATCTCCTGAAAAGCAGAAAGCACTTCGTAACGAAGTTGACAAAATGCTTGAGCTTGACGTCATAGAACCTAGTGAGAGCCCTTGGCTTAATCCTGTGATCATCACTCCTAAAAAAGATGGCACTTGGCGGTTTTGTGTCGACAGCCGTAAATTAAATGATATTACTAAAAAAGATGCTTATAAATTGCCATTTATTTCTGATATCATTGATCAACTTAAAGATGCTAAATACCTATCCTCAATTGATATTGCCAAAGCGTTTTGGGAGGTCCCATTGAGATTGGAAGACAGACCTAAGACAGCTTTTCACGTTCCAGGCCGCGGAACTTATCAATTTAAGGTTATGCCTTTCGGTCTTACAAATGCGCCTGCTACTCAACAAAGATTTATTGATAATCTGCTTTCTCACGAGTGTGACAACTCAATGTTTTCGTATTTAGATGACGTCATAATCGCAACTAATACATACGAAGAACACGTACGCTTACTTAACAAACTACACTCAAAACTTTCACAAGCAAACATAACTGTGAACTTTCCAAAATGTGCATTCTTTAGAAAAGATCTTAAGTATTTGGGCTATGTTATCGATGAAAAAGGTCTTCACACAGACCCTGATAAAGTCAAAGCCATATTAGACATTCCTCCTCCCAAGTCCTCACGAGACGTCAAGAAATTTCTAGGCACGGCTAGTTGGTACAGACGTTTTATACCAAATCTTAGCACATTAGCAGCTCCTCTCACAAAACTTACTTCAACCAGCAAAAAAGCTCCACCTTTCAAATGGAGTCAAGAAGCCGATGAAGCTTTTCATAAAATCAAAGAAGCATTAGTTTCTACCCCTATTTTAGCTTGTCCAGACTTTACCAAACCCTTCGCAGTTCATTGCGATGCGTCCGCATTCGGCCTTGGAGCCATGCTTACCCAAGAATTTGACGGAGTTGAAAAACCTATTGCTTACATGAGTAAATCCCTTACAGGTCCACAAAGAAATTATTCGATCACTGAACGTGAACTCCTAAGCGTTATCACCGCGCTCGAACATTGGCGTTGTTACTTAGACAATGGTCAAAAATTTACTATCTATACAGATCATTCTGCACTTCAATGGTTCTTACATTTAGACAACCCTACCGGTAGACTTGCACGTTGGAGCATCCGTCTATCTATGTTTAATTTTGATATTAAACATAAACGCGGTAAGGAACATCTTGTTCCAGACACCTTATCTCGATCTAAACCAATTGATATTATTAATTATAACCCAGCAGTCACTTCTGACTCTTGGTATACTTCCGTGTACTCTAGGTGTAGTACTAATCCCAAATCTACCCCTGATTTTATGATACAACATAATAAACTTTTCAAGTACACCCGTGCAACTACTCCTACTCATTCCGAATACATTTGGAAAGAAGTAATTCCATTGGAATGTCGTGAATCAATTATACATGAAAATCATTCCCTACCAACAGCAGCACATTTTGGTACATTCAAAACATACCATCGCTTAAAAGAAAAATACTTTTGGCCAGGAATGTACAAAGACGTAGCTACATTTATTTCGAAATGTGAGAAATGTCTTGCTTTTAAACATCAAAATCAAAACACTATTGGTCTGATGGGGAAACCCAAAAACTGTTCTCGTCCGTTTCAATGTATATCGATCGATCTGATTGGTCCACTTCCTATCACACATAAACATAACAGGTACATTTTCGTAGTTACATGCTGTTTTTCCAAATACTGCCTTCTTTTCCCAATCAAACGAGCAACATCTTCCGTAATCAAACATATCTTGGAAAACTTGGTCTTCGTGAATTATGGCGTACCTGAAACAATTATTCTAGATAATGGTCCGCAATTCATAAGTAATGAACTCCACGAACTATTTACGTTTTACAACATTCCAAAAATTCACTACACTCCACGTTATTGTCCTCAAGTCAACACCGTTGAGCGTTATAACAAAACAATCATAACAGCGATTGCCACATTCGTGGACAACGATCATCGCAATTGGGATTTACACTTAAACAAAATACAATTTGCCATTAATTCTGCAGTAAATGAAACCACAAAGTTTACTCCTGCCTTTCTAGTATTTGGACGTGAATTGGTATCATGTGGTTCCGTCTATAATTCCGCAGATTTAATAGACGAACTTATTTTTGCTCCTCGCGATGTGTATGCAGATAATATCGGTTTGCTTAGTTCGTTATTCGCAGAAGTGCAAGCTCGATTGTTCCGTGCACATGAAATTAACGCCAAATCTTACAATAAACGTCATCAAAACATAGAGTTCAAACAAGGTGACATTATTTGGAAACGTAATTATCCGCTCAGTTCAGCTGACAAATATTTTTCTGCTAAGTTAGCACCCAAATTCATAAAATGCATTATACTTCGTATCTCGTACGAAGATGATTGTTTGTTTACGTGCAGCAGTACAACGTATCATGCTGCCCTTGTCACACTTTAAAGCCTCACTATTTGTAAAAATCTCTTGTCTCTTTCACCTCTGCGTCTTCCCGCTTCAGCCACTCTCTAGCGCCATTACGCGTTTTTGTGTTGTCCGAGTCACATCGAATATTGTGTTTTGATTTATTTCAGATACATAGTTAAACCAAATTTTACCGCAATGGGTAATAAAAGAAAACGTTCCAGGGATAGTGAATTTGATAAAATAGCCAAGAAGATAAAAAAGCTGGAACACAAGTTGAAACGAAGACGAAAAATTTCGACTTCATCTGAATCAAAAAGTGATTCATCCGATTATCAGCCCGTAAATATGGCTGCAGGCGATTTAAATAATGCAAGTGATTTAGAACAATTAGGTAAGCAGTGAATAAAGTGCAAATTCAACAAGTTAGAACATGAATCCAACGCAAGCGACGTATAGAGGGTAGATAGCGGCCACAGCCTAGCCGCCCCGCTCGCAGCCGTCACGCACCACCGCACGCGCCGCCTTCTGCCCGCCAGCCTGGCGCCACCCGGGCGCGGTATATCCGTGCTTGCTGAAATGTCCCTTCATACATAGCATTGTATGTGTGCAGAGTTCCACGTATATCGTGTAGAATGACTGCAAGTATTCTATATGAATACAAAAATAAAGGCGTTCTATATGAATTGCTGACTATATAACTATCTCCACGTATATCGTGTTCGAGCTTAAGGCGTTACCTACCTGCCTATAAGGCCGCCCTTATAATATGTATAAATACACGCATAATATTACATTAATGAATTATTACTCTTATTTACCTACATGGTAAAATGAAATAGCTCTTATTTTATGAAAAATCCTATACGGTTTTACTGCTTTGTAGCTCCTTGCACCTACATATCGTAGTACCTGCTTAATTCATTTACAATTTCAGATGAAATCCCAGATACTCATCCGGTCATTCAAAATGATATCGAACCCCCAGCACCTCCAGCTGATGAATGTATGGAACTAAATCAAGATATTCTAGAAATTTTAGGAACGGATCCTAGTTCCGAACTACAGTATGGAGAAAACTTGCACAGGGATGTAGCTTCGCGATGGAAGCATATCTTAGTCAATGGTCTGTCAAAGGAGGTAAAGACCGAACTACTAAAATCATATTTACCACCAGAAAATTGTAATTCTAAGGCCCCTAAATTAAACTTAGAAATTAAAGCTGCGCTTTCTGAAGTCAACTTAAAAAAGGATTTGTTCAGCCAGAGTAAACAAAACCAAATGTCCAGCTGCATTGCAGCTTTAGGAAAAGCTTTAAATGTAGCTTTGTCAAGAAATGAGCAAGACATTGTTAAGCTTATAAATGATGCTAGTAAAATCCTTTGTGATCTGCACTACAGAGAATCGCAATCGCGACGATATGCTATAATCAATACACTCAATAAACATACAAAAGAAACGGTAAAAAGCACAAAAATTGATGAACATCTTTTTGGTGCTGACTTGGCGGAACAATTAAAATCATCAAAAGCTATTTACAAATCTGGTACGGAGTTACGACCTGCATTCGATAGAAGTAAGTCAAAGCAACCAGTTACGGCTCAGCCGACCAACTCAAGACGCGGTGCTTTAAACGCGAGGGGGGTGTCGCGGCAAGCAGCTGCCGAATCGCGAGCGTACCCCAACCAACAGCGGCAGCCACGAGCGCGGCAGCACGAGTCGGTGACTTCGAGGACCAGCACGAAGACCAGTATGAGGGGCAGCGCAGCGTATCGCCAGCCATCGAGGAAACACTAGCTACGCAAATTGAGGTAGATAACATTCCTGTTGCTGGTCGCCTACAATATTTTTATAATGAATGGCTTAGTCTAACCAATGATCCCGTGATATTATCATGGATCAAAGGTTATCGAATACCTTTTACGAAGACTCCAATACAAAGTCATGTACCTAGGAATGCATGCCGATCACAGGCTGAAGTTAGTATAATCGATAGTTGCATTGCTGATCTTTTAGACTCTCAGTTTATTTCTCAGTGTGATCCTTGCGAAGGACAGTTTATCTCGTCAATATTTACTGTACCTAAACCTAACGGAAAAAATAGGTTTATTTTGAACCTCAAACAGCTAAATAAGTTTATACAAGTACATCACTTTAAGATGGAGGATTATCGCACTGCCTTAAAATTGATAGATAATAATTTTTTTATGTCCACTCTCGATTTAAAAGACGCCTATTTTTTAATTTCGGTACATAAAGATGACAGAAAAAATTTGCGCTTTCAATGGAGTTCTGAAAAGTGGGGTTCTCAGTTATTTGAATTTAATGTTCTACCATTTGGACTTTGCACGGCACCATATGTATTCACAAAACTATTAAAACCTGTCTTGTTGCATTTACGATCTAACGATCACCTATCCGTAGTGTACTTAGATGATTTTTTATGTATTGCAGATTCTTATCAGCAATGTTGCAACAATGTAATCGCAACAAAAAATATATTAACGAAACTAGGATTCCTTATAAATTTAGAAAAAAGCCAATTGGAGCCCAAAAAAGTTTGCAAATTCTTAGGCTTTGTATTCAATACGACTGACATGACACTCTCATTGCCTACTGAGAAACGATTACGGATTAAAGATAGAGTCAATACCTTCTTACGAATAAATAAATGCACCGTCCGGCAATTGGCTGAACTACTCGGTCTCCTGACGTCGGCCTGCCCAGCTATTAAGTATGGCTGGGTATACACGAAGCTGCTTGAGAGAGAAAAGTTTCTTGCCTTAAACTATTCAAACAACTACAATAAAAGAATGACCTTAGGAACTAATATCCGCTCAGAACTTATTTGGTGGAGAGATCACATCAACACGTCGGTTTCTCCCTTTCGAAAAGACAACTATGTTTTAGAGATCTTTAGTGATTCTGCAGCTACTGGTTGGGGTGTAGCTTGCGCTGATAAGACTGCTAATGGTCATTGGACAACGTTGGAAAGATCATATCACATAAATTTTTTGGAACTGCAGGCGGCTTTTTATGGGCTAAAAATATTTGCATCTCACTTAAAAGACTGTGACTTGTTGTTACGCATTGATAACACGACAGCTATATCATACATAAATAGGATGGGTGGAGTCCAATACCCTCATTTAAGTAATCTAGCTCGTCAGATTTGGCAATGGTGTGAATATCGTAACTTGTTTATTTTTGCATCGTACATTAAATCATGTGATAACGTGGAAGCGGATTACCAATCGCGCAAAACTAAAGTTGATACGGAATGGGAGCTAGCAGATTACGCTTTCAACGACATTGCTACAACATTCGGAACGCCAGAGTTCGACCTTTTTGCAAGTATCCAGAACCATAAATGTAGTAGATATGCCTCGTGGAAACTAGATCCACAATCTGAAGTTATCGATGCTTTCACAATTGATTGGCACGGTATTAGATTTTACGCCTTTCCTCCGTTCAGCATGATAGCCAAAACTATTCAAAAAATTATTGTAGACAAGGCTGAAGGCATTTTGGTAGTACCATATTGGCCATCACAGCCGTGGTATCCCTTATATCGTAGACTAACCGTTTCAAAAGAAATATATTTTGAGCCTGAAAAAGCCCTGTTAAATTCCCCTTTCAGAGAGCCACACCCGCTTTACCAAGATCTTACCCTGGTGGCAGCGAAAGTATCCGGCGTTCGTTAATCAAGCGTGGCATCCCAATAGCTTCATTGGACATAATGATGGCATCATTTGCAAAAAATACCCTAAGTCAATATAATTCGTGTCTAAAATCTTGGTGGCAGTTTTGTGACGATAGAGACTTTGATTTTTATGAACCTGATTTGTCTCATATAATTTTATTCTTAACGGAGAAACACACGTGCGGAGCTAGTTATAGTACATTGAACACTACTAGATCTGCACTTTCACTTATTCTAGGCACAACAATTACTAATAATGACTTAATAAATCGCTTTTTTAAAGGCATTTATAGATTGAATCCACCTAAACCTAAATATGATGTAACATGGGATCCAAGCATAGTGCTGAAATACTTTAGTAAGTTTTATCCGTATGAAAATGTAAGTTTACAGGATCTGTCATTAAAAACTGTCACATTACTTGCTCTTGCATCAGCTCAACGAATGCAAACGCTGAGTGTTATTAAAATAAGTAATATTTTGATCAATAGTGATTCAATTGTGATTAAAATAGTTGATTTACTAAAAACTTCTAGGCCAGGAGTTAACCAACCTGTGATAACTCTGCCGTTTATAAAACAAGATCCTAAAATCTGTCCAGCGCTTGCTGTAAAAATGTATTTAGACAAGACTCAGAGTTTGAGATCTAATAATGATACCAGTCTTTTTATTAGCTATAGAAAACCTCATAAAAATGTTGGGTCCCAAACCTTAGGCCATTGGGTCAAAGATTCTCTTGAAAAGAGCGGTATAGACACAACCATCTTTGGAGCTCATTCAACGAGGCATGCCTCCACATCAGCGGCTAAACGAGCTGGTGTTAGTATAGAGGAGATAAGAAAACAAGCAGGTTGGAGTGCCTCGTCCAACACATTCTTAAAGTACTATAACAAAGAACTAATCAGTACCGCAAATAATTTTGTTGGCGCACTATTTTAAAGAATTGCATTATAGAAGTACATAATTGATAAACTGTTTTGTTTTTATAACATGCAATAGTTAATAATACTTAATACAAACGTTGATTCATGTTTTGATTAATATAATTATGATATGTAAAATTGTTGCTAAAATAAAAGATACTTTCAAATGAGTTCACATATACTTAATTAAGTATACATATTTTATTTTATCTCTTATTTCAATGATATAATTTTTCGGTGCTTTAAACATCCTGCACGTAAACAAACAATCATCTTCGTACGAGATACGAAGTATAATTAAGAATCAAACGAACTTACCTAGTGAAGTTTGATGTCTAATTATGCGAGTATCTCGTACGAAGATGATTGTATACTCCCACCCATCCCGAATTCAGACCCAGTTAGATCGAAAAATTAAATCATAGGCTTTACAGTAATGGCGCTAGAGAGTGGCTGAAGCGGGAAGACGCAGAGGTGAAAGAGACAAGAGATTTTTACAAATAGTGAGGCTTTAAAGTGTGACAAGGGCAGCATGATACGTTGTACTGCTGCACGTAAACAAACAATCATCTTCGTACGAGATACTCGCATAATTAGACATCAAACTTCACTAGGTAAGTTCGTTTGATTCTTAATTATTGCAGCGAAAGTTTCACCACTGATTTATGATTTAGTCGACTTAACAGGCAAACCCTTAGGACGTTGGCATGTTAAAGACATTAAACCTGTTCCACGTAACTTTCATTTTAATTAAGTACTTTACAAATCTACACTACCCTTAACAATATTTTTCATACGGGTATACACTAACCTTAATAATCTTACACGAACATGAACTAGGGTAACCATAATAATTTTTTTCCCAGGATTTTAATCCACATTTTGCTTAAAATTTTATACTCATTGTTCATTAACTTTTTCGAAGTCATGATTGATTAATCGGTTATTGAATTTCATTTCTTTTTAATATTACATGGGTACTTTCCCATACTATCTTTCTTTGATAATATTCAAAGATTACCTTAATTTGTAGACATAGTTCTACAATTATAATTTATCTTATGTTTCTCAATTACCTACAAGTTTAATTGACTTGTACTACTTCTACTAGAATGGTACTACCTACCTGCTATAATACGTAGCCCGCATTAATATTTGCGTGCCGATCTACTTCTACTTATTATTATATTTTTTACTAAGTACCATAACATACTTAGACTCGTGTTTCCCACACGTGCGTCGTACGTTTGCTGTACGTAAAGTATTATATAAATATTTTCACTTATCACTTAGTCAGCGGGTAGTGACTGCATAAATAAGCCAACACTGACCACTAACAACCATTGTACATAATCACTTCAACAGCGGGTAGTGACTGCGTAAACAAGCCTACACTAAATAACATTGTAAATATACATTATTCATCACTTCACCAGCGGGTTGTGACTGTTAAAAAAGCCTACACTAATTATAGATTTGTTCCATGAGTAACCTGTTAATTATTAGGGTTCCTCTATACTAGGAGTTTTCTTTCCAACGATGGAAACAAGACTTAGAAAGAGAAGTATGAATGGTTGATTTGTATGGATTAGGAACAATATCTATTGTACATTCTCTTGTAAAAACCATCCCCATCCCCAAAAATAAACTTCATAATGCATTTCTTAACTTTAATTAAAAAAAAGCTTAACTTTAATTTAAAAAAAAGTTTAACTTTAATTTAAAAAAAAAAGTTTAACTTTAATTTAAAAAAAAAAAAAAACTTTAATATTTTGTTACTTAACTAACAACTTAAAACTTTTACAATATTTTTATGGTACCTGAACTCAAAAAAAATCATTACATGATTTTTTTTTCCCCGGGTAAGCGGGGTATTGTGACGATGTCATCCTCCTTCGTCATCGTTTCAGCTATTCACCTGCTTTCTTAGTTTTCGCATCAAATATTGGCCACTCATAATCTAGATTTAAATTCAAAATTAGAACATTAGTCACATTCCTTTCATTTTCCATACATTTTCAGCATTCTTCATTTAACCACCGAGGCGTACGGTTCTCGCTTGTGCTACACCAAATTTTAATATTCCTCTGTTTATACAATAATCAGTGCTCTATTCGAGCAGTTTTATTTTACGGCCGTTCGAGTCGAACGAGTCTACCATTTTATAATATATTCGTGACTTCCAGGCCTTTAAACATACGAAATTATTGTTACATCTGTGAATAAACCCGTTCTCCCGAAGCCTACCTTTGTTATTTACAATAGTTCCGGATTTCCCAAACGTTACCTACGTGTTCCCGTGAGTGTCCTCCCCTTTCTGAGCTACCGGGAAGAAGCTTTGGGGGGACCTCCGGGACAGCATGAGCTGTAGAAATGGACATTATCTCTTCTCTCGAGAGATCGTTTGACCAATGAGCGATCACGCGGATGACGTCATAAACCTACTGTTGCGTTTCCATTGGTCAACCATTGGCATACCTTAACAAAAAAATAATGTTCAAAAGGAAACGTATGTTAATAAAAGATTCTTGAAAGAGCATGTGATTTTAGTTCCCGGAATTACACTCTTAGCCACGTTAGAACAAGTTAACCTAAGTGCACTTCTGCGAGTTAACTAGCAAGCGGCAGCTCCACGTCCAACCATATTTGCTGAGATTAGGTATGCTTTGCTATACTATATTGAGCTACAACAAAAGTTTTGTTAAGAAAAAAGACATTAATATTTTTTTACGCATAAGCTAAGATTTTAGATACGCATCAGCATTGCAATTCAACGTGGCAATGCGGCCAGCATGTTGGGTACGCTACCTACCGGTAGTGGGCTGGAGCACTTGGACTGTCTATAGGCCATCGCGGCTATTATACAGTCCATAAGTGTTCTTTGTAGTAGGTAGTGTAGCTAGTTTAGTTTAGTTTGGTTTAGTTTAGCTTAGTTTAATTTAGTTTAGTTTAGTTTTTATTATTGTAGTAGTTAGCTTGAGTAATAAAGGCAATTTGCCCGTAAAAAAAAAATAAAATACATTAATGCACGGAACTGCAAGGGCAAGGAGGAGCAACACATCGCCAATAATATTGTCGCACCTACTCCGACCAGAACTCATCCCTAAAATGGGGCACTGGAGGCTATAATTTAAAATTATTCTAACATATTGTAAAAGTATATGTTTTTCTTTTATTTTATTTTTTTAAGTAATTAAATTTTATTATTTTATATAGACACATAATTATTCAGAGGCTAAAAAAGATTAACTACTTACAAAACTATTTAAAACTAAAATAACGGTGTTTTTCTTGTTTTAGTTACGTAGTTTATAATTTCTATCAGATAACCTTTACTCAGCCACTGAGAAACCATCCTTAAAGTAAGTATACATAAGGGAATCCTAGTTAGGGCCCAGGATATAATGTATGTGATCATAGACCTAAAATGTTTTCGTTACTCTCATGCGATCGTTGGACGTTATGTATTTTCAAAACTCACTTTGAGCCGCCGAGACATCCGAGTAAACTCATTCATTTAAAACAGCTCGTTAACAACTACAAAAAGTTTAAAGTTAAAGTTTTGAGATCATAATTATTTAACTAATGCTTTTTTCTAAAGTTTATCAGAGCGCCTGGTTGATGCAATGCGTGACCAAACTGCTGGCACTTATTTGGCTCAACGAATCAGCATTCCAATTCAACGAAACAATGCGGCCAGCATGTTGGGTATGCTACCTACCGGTAGTGGGCTGGAGCATTTTGACTGTGTATAGGCCATCGCGGCTAGTATACTGTCCAAATGTTCTTTGTAGTAGATAGTTTATATTATTGCAGTAGTTAGTTTAAAGACCAAAGGCACATTGCCCGTTAAAAAAAATTCTCATGTTTATTTTTTATCTTGTGCCTTGCAAGGCGGTGGAGACTCAGCTTTTCTACGTTCAAACGACGATACCGTTTCAGAAGCATACGATGGTTTTACATTTTACATTTACATTTTGATGGCGTATTTTAAAATGATGGTTTAGCATAACAGTTACGTTGATAATGGAGTAGGTACTTCATCTAGTTTAGAAGATTGTATGGAATCTCCATTTTTGCAATTGGAATCGATATAAAATTTTAGAGGTTTATGTACCAATGCGACATAATCAAATTGATTAAAGCCCTTTAATAAAGATTAAAAAAAACTTTAGAGTTTCTTAATTATTGTTCCCTATTATTGCATTTTTAAATTCAATGTTAAATGCTTGAAATGACAATGTAAGTTGTATTGTCCAGGCAGAATTCGTGCATCATCATGGCAGTCCTAACTTCTGATGTCACTCTAAACAGTGAATCCTCATAGCCAACGTGCTACAACCTTGACTACATTGTCGCTTAACATCAGATGAGTTGCAGACAAAAGTTGGCCTGTAATAGCATAGAAACTAACGTGAGTAGTATATATAGCTACAACTTGTCGCGACTGGCAACATCGCGATTATAAATTATTGTATAAGCAAATATGGCAATATAGTAATATTAAGTTTGAATTTGGTTGTCGGACCTTGACAATGTTATTCTCTAATGGTATGAGTAAATTTCTGTATACTTTTTCATTCGTCAAATATATATTATCCGTTATATAACACTTCAAAGTTCAAAGAAGTGAAATACTTTTTTAACTCTCCTGTAAAATTGAAAAAATGTAGATACGTTTATCTGGATCTTACTCCGCGATGTGAAGTTGGTATTATTATCCTACCTAGTTTATTTAAAGAAATAAATAATTGAATATGAAGTTTCATAATGAATGTGAAAAAAGAATAAAAAAGAAAAGAAAATAAAATAAAAAAAATATGAAATATGTATCGTTAACTTATTGCGATTCTTATTGATGTTCATAATATGCTTAGTCATTCAATAATGAGAATTTGAATAAGTATGATACAATAATTCACATTCAAAATTTCCCTTTTATCTAGAACCTATGCTATAGGTATTTAATATTTTATGTATGTAGGTGTATACGTATATTATGTATACCCACACTAGCGTAGAGAGTCTAAACGTCAAAATCCCCGAACAGATGGCATTAGTTTCTTCGCCTTTTTTAAATTTCTCTGTAGCACAGCGGAAACATGCCTCTATTTCCGTTTATAAAAAGGTACTCTGTGCTTGACATTCTCAGGTCGTTTATTAGATATGTCATCATAAATATAAATTGGAGATACCGAAAAATGCTTAAATTTCACATAAAGAAATAATGGAAACATAATATTAACCGTGAGTACATACGAGCTGTAATCGCAGGTAGATAATGTTTTCTATGATTAATTGATATAAATTCTAGTATAATTGGTCGTGGTCTCAGCCGAGGTCTGAGATCGCAGTGTAGTGATGAACACATATAATCGACGAACAAGTGCAGGTGTAGGTTTCCCCTCGGTAGTGTGCCAGCTAGCATGGCACACTACCGGCATGACACGTAAAGGGACTTACATTTGCCACGTCGGCGGGATGGGCGTATGCGGTTGGCTGGAAGGCTATGGCTGTGGGGCTATGGTCTAATGAAGGCGTCGGCTTAGTTAAATATGCATATCTAACCTAGATAAGCCCCATCTACGGTGATAATAGTTATGGTGCGGTTGGAGGTGAAGGCCCTAGTTTGTGGGCAGTTGAGTGTGGTAGAGATACCACGTCGACAGTCATGAGATGGGCTAAGCGACTGGCTTGAGGACGTATGGTCCGAGCGCGCGTGGGCTTGCTTAAATATCCATCAACCTTAAAGTTTACTTACGTGTTACAGTTCGTTTTGTGCTCCTTGTGGTTTTATATTTACAGGCGTTATATTGCGATCACATCGGAGAGATTATGAGAGGTTCACTATGAAATACAAGTAAACAATCCTACTATAACGGCATATACAATAAAGGCGAAGCAAACTACGTATAATTTTAGTATCAATGGTTTCGGTGAGGGACTTTATCTTATTCACATGCTCTCTTATAATTTTCTATGGAGACAACCATGGACCACGAACCCTAGGTTAATACTGTCATATTGAATATCAAACTATAATAAATCTAATATCAGCAACAACGTCCCCATAAGAGATATTTGGTTGAGATTGTCGCCATACAACTAGTACCTAACCGGCTAGCACTCACGTTATTTTAGTCGAATAACTAGCGCAGAGCCACCGTCGGCGTGAGGATGGGCATCTATATTGCCTGAACACCGGTCGAGTTATTCGACTAAAATTACCTGAGTGCTAGCCGTTAACTAGTTTTAGAAACGTTAGCCTATTCGTAAAAAAATATGGTTGGTACTGCAGCCAAACAACAACGGAAAACGGACAAATAGCGGTAGTGGGCGTACCTCTAATTATTTCTTCTAGTGGCACCAACGCTAGGCTTAGTGTGAGTGTCACTCGCTATAGTACCTATAAATGTGTAGATATAGATCAGAAAAATTACAGCGGAAAATGTCAACCTCAGTATTCCAACCACCAACATCATGTGGTTTTACCATTACAAGGCAGAAAATGATGCCTAAAACCAGCTATATCAATACCCCTGGCTTTACCTGTCAAAACGAAAGTTGACACAGATACCTCATGACGTTAGCAGACTAAAGATAGCGCAGAGTTCATGTAAACATTAATTAAGTAGCTGATAGTAATTATGCTAAGTATAGTTTGTTTTGTTTGCCCAGATTTGGGCGTAAAATTTTCCGTTAGATAAGTATCTATTTGATATGTATTTGATTTAATTTTTCGCCTTTATATTTGTTTTATAAGCAGTGCAGTGAATAAAAGTAATCCAATTCTACCCACGCCCCATACGACTTTTCTGGATCATCGTTATCAGGACAATACGTTTTCTATATCATTGCCATCAGGGCATGTTCCCATTTCTGGGACACAGGCTTTTTTTTTCTTATAATTTGGCTCCACACACATATTGTATTTAGCCAATGTCAAGTTTGTAATTTTTCATCGTGTTATACAATATTTCACGTGAAGTCAAGCCTTGGTCACAGTCTTGCTAATCATAGTCAAGTCTAAGTCAGGTAGTCATAGTCCAGTCTAAGTCATGCCCTAGTAAAGTGGTGGCAATTTTACTAGAAGCTTCCCTCTAATCACTTTATTATACAGGTGACGAGCGCGAGACTATCGCTTTGGACTTTCAAACTTATAAAATTAATTTTACAAGTGACCAGTGCGAGTCTGTCGCTTTGGACTTTGTAACTTATAAATTTTATTTTACAGGTGTCGAGTGCGCGTCTATCGCTGTAGACTTTGTAACTTATGAATATGAAGTTAATTTTACAGATGACGTGTGTGAGACTACCGCTTTGGACTTTGTGACTTTAGTTTCCGGTAGCGAGTAAGCGTTGCTCATAATAATATGATAATACCAGTAATGCTCGTAAAATTCAATTAACAAACAAAGGTATTTTTTAAATAAATATTTGTATTAATCGTGAGTACTTTCATCGCCATTAAGATTAGGTATACTATTTTATACGAAAGCTTCCATTTATTTGAATAAATTAAACCAATCAGATTAAATAAGTGTAATTTGAATCAAGAGTAATTTGGACTGGGTTTGACTGAACTGAAATCCATCCGTTCCCTTAGGCGAAAAGCTTTGAATCCCATTCATGATTCAATTTTTTCCTTTACGATCAAGTTAATCTGTTGATACGCTAGCTAAATAGGAGGTACTGCAATGAAACGTTCACTTTCACTTAGAAAAAAAAACACATTTAGGTTACCTAACTTCTTAACCTCTTAACCCTATTTCTTTGCTTTTTTGGACGTATCTTGCGCCCATGTTTTTAATACATTAAATAACTTAAAAATTTAAAGTTCTATGCCGACACACCCTAAGAGCCAGGAAAATCTGCCCAAAATAAGGTAAATATTTACCTTCTAAAATGAACCCTTTCTATTAGTTTTTGCAGCGGTAAGTAAGGGGTATTCTCTTTATCCTACGCCTCCGTGCGGTCCTGGCTTTCAGCCTGGAATGCTACTGAAACCTCTGTTAAAATGTTTAACAAAAAGGTCTCTAATTTAAATAGTTAGGGGTAAATGCCAGGTATAGAAAGTAAATATTTTAATATTAAACTTATATTTAACGGTCTTTCAAAGTAAGATTGGATGAAAGGATATTTGTTTGTTACCAATAGACTTACTGACCACTCTCACCTGACGGTACGTGGAGATGCAGTCAACGATGGAACATGCTTGCCAGAAGATACCGGTTCACTCTAGTTTAACAACTCCTAAATTATATGTCAGGAAACAATGACGCTGGATTCCTTTGCTGTCCGAATTATAAATGAAGAATCAAAACGCTTTAAAACATTACGGGTACTGTGTTTCCGTGCGTCTAGTTGAACCTACGATGGTAAGATGGAGATGGGGAGGGGGATAACTGTAATATATGACATTCATCATCATAATGAGGCTAGTCTACTGCTAGACATAAGCCTCTCCCATTTAGCCCTGTGTGACGTCACACACACGTCGTTGCTCCATCTGTGGAAGGAAAGATTAAAGGTCATGGTGTCACTGTGGGAACGTATTGGGCTGAAAATTATAAGTACTGCTGTATATTCTGTAACTGCATGTTATAGGTACTAATAATTATCACAATTCTTCAGAAATTAGTTGAGGATCGCTGTTTTATATTTTACATTTGGATAACAGAATTGCTATCCTGATAAATAATTATTTTGTTGAATTTGGTTCATTTCTATGTATCGTTCATGCTGTATAAGTACCTATGAGGAAAACAGTCTTGAACCATTTGTTTTTATTATCAATAATAATAAAAATAAATAAATAACGCATAACGATCACACACACAGACCCTGGACCCTAACTAGGATACCCTGTATCTACGGACCCAGGAACAACAAGGACCATGATCCCACAACACCCAGACACAGAACAAGTGTTTGTGCTATTTTTTTTTATGTGCACAAATACTTATCCTGTCGTGGGAATCGAACCCGCCCCCTCCGGGTCATGAAATGCTTTAATTTTTTTTTATTGTTTAAACTAAATGTTAAATTTTTTGGACATTGCCGCACCCTATTACATTTCAAATACATAATCATAACGAACGACGATATCTCATTGACATAATTATTTTAATTCTTTATTAAGCGTTAAGTATAATTAATAATTAATTATTCATTATTATTCATTTTGTAATCTGAACTCTATTCGTAAATTGTATTTATTCTCAATTCTCATGTAACACCGATTCAAGATATCAATATTTTGTATGTATAACGCGATGAATTTAATAATGAACGTAATATGTATCGGTCAAGCTCAAAACCAACATTAATTATTTATTGTTATTACCTATTTATTTATTACCCGCTATTTTTCTTCTTTGCACTAGATATAAATATTTTTGTATGGTCTATGAGTTTTACACAAATAGTGTCTCAAAAAAGGAAGGAGCTAGCCCCCAAGATCCCGTATCTTATATATTATAACCCAGTTTGGGGTGGTTAGAGCCGTACTGCCAGTGTTGTACTTAAAAAGAAATAAACAATTTTGAATTTTGAATTTTTGAATTACTATATTAATACCAACTAAAACATAACTAAACTGAACAACGGTACTTAAATACTCAATGCCACTAGATACAATTTCGATTGTAAATTTGTTGTAAGTTTTTTTACTATTGTTAGAGTGCCGAATTAAAATTAAGCATTCTAATTATATTACAATCTAGCCATCGATTTGGCTAATGAGTAATTTTAATTTAACCTAAACTTCTAATAAATATGATTAAGAATGTGTCCAATAACACGTTTCTTATTGTCTCTATTAAGGTGAAGGCACATTGTTCTTGTGTTTTTTTTCAAGTTGCACTTACACTGCACCACATTAGACTATCACGTAATTAATACACTTTAACACTACATTAACTAAACTAACTCAAAAGGTTTTGTTCTTTTTAGTCTTCTAACTAGATTCGTGTGGTCGAGGAGCTGGATTGCCTCAACATTCACGTGATGGTGAAGTTTATGTTGATGACTTTCTGCATGCTTTTTAATAATATTGTGGACGAACTCTATCCAACAAATTTAGCAACAAATGACAACAATATGTGCAACCAATTTAGTGTAGAATTATTTTATCGATTTCAATCAATTTTCCTCCGAAAAATCACATACCTAAAAATGAGTAGGCCATATCATGCACTACCTGAAAGAGGTTCTAATCCATTCTCAACAGAATCAAGTACCCCATCTGCATTAACATGAGCTGTGACCTGAATTCCATCTCACTGCACGAATCAAAAAATAAACTTGGCAAATAAACAATTTAAAAAAAAAAATTATATTCCTCCATCAGCTTCCTATATCGTGTTCAGTAAAACCCCGACTAATACTAGACGTCATTATTAGGTACAGATAATAATCTGTGATTGTATCTTACTTTAGATTATTAGTACATTGAGTGCATATCAAATCAAGGCACACGATTCAATCGTGCTTAGTGTTATACACAATACATTCTTGGCAAAGTAAAACGTTTCCATTTATACTAGTTGGTAGGACTTTTCTGCAAAGTTCGTCTAGGTAGGGAACACCGCTTTGCCAATTCTGCCGCCAAGCAGTAGTGTGCAAGCACTACTGTGTTCCGGTTTGAAGGGCATTGTAGCTAGTGAAATTACTGGGCAAATGAGACTTTATGATCTGATCACACAGTCTAGTAATCATAATTACTATACTGTGTGAAGTCTCAGGATGACGTGCGCAGTGCAGTGTCACGCAAAACTATATTAATTTAGAGTTCCGAGTGATACTGCAATCTGTTATGGGCAACCGTGACTCTTAACATCAGGCGAACGAATAGCTCGTCACATCATTCATTTACATAAAAAAATGTTTTTGATGATGCGCGTTTGGGGCGGCTTTTTCATATAATATCTATCTTTGTTATTTTCATTCATTTTTATGTATTAATAACTCTTACTCTTTAATTTAAGAATTAGACTCTTGTCGATGTATTTCAATTGCAAGCTCCTCAATTTCTTCCGGTCTAAAGCGTTTTCTCGTTTTCTTTGACTACTTAGTACCTACGACATGATAGCAACATACTCTTTTAACTAACTTTTATGGTTCATCCTTGGTGCCTAGCTTGTCTTCTACTTTTCCTTTTATTAAGTTATACATAAAACCGTATCAGATTGCCTATCATTTTTGCTCTTCTGTTGACCGTTTCTTGCAGGACTCCCTTTTTCTTAAATCTTGTTAGCACCACTTTGTTAGTTATACTTTCCCTCCACGATATCTTCTCCATTCTCCTCCAGCAGCACATTTTGAGTACTTTTAATATCTTCCTCTCCTTCTATATATGTTATTGTCCACGTCGTACGTATGTACCAGCTATGCACAAGGCAAAAATTTAGTAACTTCCCTTAAAATATATATTGTTTAACTAGTATTTTAAAATGCATAGTCATCTTTGAAAACTTTTAATTATTTAAACGGAATTTGTATGAACAGGTAAATTTCTCAGTAACGATCATGATACAAAACACGTGCCCGCAATCATTAAATTGATTTCTAATCTGATTATGTAGGTAAGTTCTAAGTCCACAGGATTTTTCTATCTTACAACTTAATCTAAACTGAAGTTAATTAGTATAATGTCTTTGTCATGTTTAACAAAACAATATACATGTTTTGTTGAGAAACTTTAATGTTATATGAAAATCTACTATGGCTATGTGTTCATGAGGATTTAAATATACCGCCAAGCGTATTCCAGCATCGTGACTCTAAAGATCGGTAAAGCTAGTTAAATTGGTGGGTTAATGAGACTTTATGACCTGATACCACAGTCTAGTCTGATTCCTAGATTGTGTGATGTCTCAGGATGACGTGCGCAGTGTAGTGTCACACGAAACTTTATTATTTTAAAGTTCCGAGTGACACTGCACCTGTCATGGCCAGCCGTGCCACTTAACATCAGGTAAACGATTAGCTCGTCGCGTCATTAATTCTCAAAACAAAGAACAATAGGATTAGCTCGTTCTAAAACAATATAGCTAGAGTCCCACAATTTTTTTATTTCACTATACGTATACGATATGACTTTGCATAAAAATCTACATGGTCTGATTGAAACTAACTGCCAACATTACATCTAAATACAGGTCAGAAAGGCTACAGGATACACAAGGAATTCACTGTACTTGGCAGAAATAAAAACATTAAAACAATGCAAGTAATCAAGAAACTTTGAAGCAGAACCAATAAAAACTTTTCAAAACAAAGCTCAGTGCTGCTAGCTACAATAAAAGTAAACGTTGCAAAAACGGAAGCCATCTTGCAACTTGCTTACAACATACTGGATGTAAACAAAGCAAAGATAATTTACATTTAGCAGAACAAACAAGGAACAAAATAATGCAGGAGCTTATGTACTTAAAAAGTTTTAAAAAGTTGAATCCTCTTTATTATGTGACAGAAATGCAGTCTAATTGGTCCGGAATTTCGTAAGCTTGTTATTTTTTTGTTCTCATAGAGGCAAGGGTGCGTGAATGTAATTGCAGGGGTCCGCAGGATACCATATAAAAATATATTGACTCCCCGTGGACCCGCTACTTACCCGTACTCCGACAGGAACTATCAATTTTCTAGTATCCTCTGTCGATTTCCGTAATCTAAGCAAACTGTTTGCGACATTTTATCCAAATTACTATAGGTCTAAATGATCCTTAGAGTCTACTTTTGCTTGCACTGTCGTTAAAGTATATTTATAACAGCTCTGTTTCAGTGGGTAAATGTTACAAACTGACCTATTCAAATAATGTTGTTAATCTAGTAATAATCTTTTAAGACTAGATAAAAATCAAACAACTTTGATTTGAGTAAAGAATTTTGTTGTCTAACAGTGACGCATAATAATTGTCTATGCAAAAGTAAGTTTAATAGTTTCACAGATTAAAGAAAATAACCGGCCAAGCGCGAGTCGGACTCGCGCACGAAGGGTTCCGTACAATTATCTATCCCTGCTATATAGTGTTGAGCAGCAGTATTATTTAAAGCAGCGCCATCTATGACTCATCTGGTAAACGTGAAAAAATCGTTTGTTGTATAGGAGCCCCCTTAAATATTTTTTTTTTCGTTTTTTAGTATTTAGTGTTATAGCGGCAACAGAAATACATCATCTGTGAAAATCAACTGTCAATCAACTGTCTGTTTCAACTGTCTAACTATCACGGTTCATGAGATATAACCTGGTGACAGACGGACAGACAGACAGACAGACAGACAGCGGAGCCATAGGAATAGGATGTTTTACCCTTTGGGTACGGACCATAAAAACAATGAAATTCAAAAGTTATCTAACATGCGCTAGCACAGTTTGAAAACTGACAAACTTTTTCATTCCGGAACTGTACATTTGCAACTTATTAGAACACCTAACTTCGAGCGGCAGAATTTTGTTAACATAATTATTTAGCACTATAATGTTTCGTAATATTTTTGCTAATTCTACTATTTCAATAGGTACTTATCATAACAATCTCGATGACTAACAAGTAATTAATGATTAACACGTGAACACATTCAAAATACAGCTATCTGAGTAGATTAAAAATATTGATTTCACTTTTAACGTCCTTATCGGATATGATGATAATGATGACGATTGTCTGGAGATTAACGAATTGAGAATTACGTGTAAGAATGTAACAATATTGTAAAGTAAGTAACACTAAATTTAGATAATTTAATGGTGATTCCAGAAATACCAAACGAATCACGATGTAATCAGAATAGGCAGTTTTTTCTTAGAATTATCTTTAATCATGTTAGATTGTACGCAAAGATAAAAATATAAATGATGTGATTATATTGATATCAGAGCAATCACTGACTGCGTTCCACGGCTGCCCCGAAGCTTTCCTCAATGTAATGTCCACAGACATAGCTTTACACAAGGCTATACCAACAGATATAGCTTTGAATAAAGCTTCGTTTACACAATGACTTTCAGTAGTGAAGCCGTGAAGAGGTAGAAGATAATCACTTTTGAATTAATTAAATTTGTTTGCATTAACTTATTACTGACTAGATGAACCACTCCGGCTTCGCACGGGTATTCTAAACCCTATCTACCTATCTCTTCTCACCATCCCATTCTATTTGCTTTTTCTCAAACTTTTGCCCATCTCTTTCTTCCCTTTTCCCTTTGTTTTTGCTTCTTTTGTTTCTCTTTTGCAAACATAATAATTAAGAATCATTTTTGAAGAAGAGAACGGTCCGTTTTTAATGAAGAAGTGTCAATCGATTCGGTATTATGTTCTGAGTGACGGGACCCTACATAGTTTTGAAGAAAGTTGTTGCGACGCAAGCTGCTGCACAAAACTTTTTTTTCAGTTTGAAAACTCATCAAATGAATAGCAACAGATCGAACGAAACATACTTGCTCGAAGCACGAAATTTTTTTTAAAGGTCTTCATAATTATTATTATCGTAGTCGGGGCCCTAGTTACATTGGTTTATCTTTTTTATTTTTGATAGATTCCATTTCGTAGCTTTATTCTCTACTACGCGTATTTTTTAGCCAAAGGTTTAAATGTTAGGTTTTCGAAAAACAAACGTACATGTTTTTAATTGGTTTATAAGCCAGTGATGCGTGACATTAAACATTTGTGTTTATAAATAGCATAGTCAAAACTTTTTTTAAACTGGACTCAGTCTTACTGTGAGTCACGTGCTTTATAAAGCTGGTAAAATTAAGCGTAATAGTTTACATAGTCATCATGACTTATGAAATGATAAAGTACGTACCTATTGTTAAACACGGGTGCATGAAATCCAGTGGAAATGGTGAGTAATTTGAAACAGGACCTACGTGATAACACTATCAGAAAGGATTAGTATTGGAATCTAAACTCTCCATCTATATTATGTTAAATATAGTTCCTCTGTTAACCGCGTGATCTCAGCGGTGTGAGAATAGAACCACACATATCTTCCCGCAGATGCCGTAACAGCAGGCTAAGGGAATATCCAGAGATTGCGCAGTGATTCTCCCCCATGATTTTTTTTTATTTTTTTTTTTTATTCTAATTTTGAGGACCTTTAAACAACATGTTTATGTCGGCCCTATAGTAGCACTATAAATTCACATTCACACGTACACGGTAATAACAATAATAACAACTAACAATACAAACGATCAATATACTAAATTATAAACCATTTTGGCTTCACTTGAATTTGGATAAGATAATATGCTATTAAAGACTCCAACATTATTATTATTCCCATCTATACCTAGCTCAGAAAGGATCCTGTGTCGCTCAGCTTGGTTCCGGACACATTCCGCCAAGACATGGTGCACATCTTCCGGCTTATCGCACAGCTCGCAGTTCGGTGAATCAACTTTTCCCATCAAATGCGCAAACTTCCTCAGCGGTATATGTCCGGAGCGAAGTCTGTGTGCACTAACAATTTGCTTTCTACTTATATCGCCTAAAAACCACGGTAATCGAGGAGGTTGACTCTGAATAATTTTATACCACAACCCTTTAGTTTTCGACCGTTCATCAAAATATTCACGCCAATGATTGTAACAAATTCTTTGAAACAGATAAATAATTTCCGCACAAGTAGGTAGGACAAAAATCTCACTTCCGTTAACAACAGCTGATTTTGCTAACCGGTCAACCTCCTCGTTACCTGATATACCCACGTGTGATGGTATCCATTGTAGTACCACTTTTAATTGATCTCTGTTAAGCTCCTCTAATAATCTAAGAACTTTATAAGCTATGGGCGTGCCTACAGCACTACCACAGACACATCGACATAAATGCTGCATTGCACTTTTACTGTCGCTAAGTATCACAATGTTTGCCTGCGTGTTGACATTATATTTAATGTAAGTCAAAGCCTCACATATAGCTAACATTTCGACAGTCATTACACATACAGTGGAAACAATTTTAAAACATTCTTCATGGTTATTATGTGGGTCATAGAATGCTGCCCCAGAGGTATCATTGCTCTTCGATCCGTCCGTGAATATCCTATGCCAATTTTTGTATTTTAAATGTAATTCGTATAAAACATCATATTTTAACTCGGTCTGATTATAATTTCTTTTAGCAGTTTGTATACACTCAAGATTTGTCTTAATATATACCTTTGTATTTAATTTTGAAGGCCAAACATCCAGTGCAAACATTTCTAACGGATTAGATGACTTAACTTTTTTTTCAAGACAATCACGAAAGATCTTCATTAACAAAGGTTTCTTTTTATGAGCCCAGTACCTATGAAAATGAAAACTGCTGAGTGTATTTAAGAGGCTTGCAGTCTGTCCATTGCTCCAAGCTAGAGCTTTAAGGGAAAACTTATATGCTAAATATTCTCGTCTTACATTTAATGGGGGTAAGCACACCTCGCTCTCCATAACGTGTATTGGGGTTGTTTTTATAAAACCACCTATGATTCTAAGTGCTTGGTTTTGGATCTTATCAACTTTATAGGTGTGTTTGTTTGCACTATTATCATATAAAAAGCTACCAAAATCTATACGACTCCTAATTAAATTGATGTATAGCCTTCGTAGGTGCTTAGGGTGAACACCCCAACCTGATCCAGCTAATACCCTCAGGATATTTAAAAATCTTTGAGTTTTTTCACAAATTTCATTGACATGTTTCTTCCATAGAAGTGACCGATCTAACCAAATACCTAAATATTTGATATTTTCCTCATTCGCTAAGCTGCAATCATTTACTTTGAGTTCAATTTGGTGCATACGACGTCCTCTACTAAATAAACAAAATTTAGATTTATGTTCCGAAATTTGTAAACCTATATTATCAATAATTTTACTAAAAACATTTAGGGCTTCTTGTATTTCTAATTGGCATGAGTGTATTGTTTCTTTACTCACAAAAAGGACAAAATCGTCGGCATATTGCGCTATATCTGTACAAACGTTCTTACAAATTTCATAAGTCACGATATTGAAAAGCAGCGGCGAGATTGGATCCCCTTGAGCCAGCCCTAGTGAAGTCCATCGTACCATATCAATACTGCTTTCACTATCCTCTTTTATTTTTAAATGACGTTCACTCAGAAACTCCCACAAATAATTGCATATCCTAGACCCAACTTCAAGATAATCTAAAATTGATACGATTTTGCTAACTAGTACATTATTATATGCGTTTTCCAGATCTATAAAACACGCTAACGTAGGTAAATTCTTGGAAAACCCGATTTGTATACTAGTGACTAGACGAGCTACAGAATCTAAGCAAGATTGCGCTTTTCTAAAACCTGTTGTCGATTGGGACAATACGCTGTTGTGTTCAATATACCACTCCAACCTTTTGCATATCATCGTGTGGAATATTTTACAGGTACACGACATCAATGATATGGGTCTTATTTTAGCATCGGAGCTAGCGTTACCACCTGACTTCGGAATTGGCACTATCCTAATTTCTCGCCAATCCTTTGGAATATGACCCGTAACAAAAATACGATTATATATCCTTAACAATAAGGCTTTACCAGTATCTGGTAAGTTAGCTATCATAGAATAAGTTATACTGTCATTACCTGGTGCCGTATCCCTATTTTTAAGACATGCTATTAGCTCTTGCATTTCGAATTCTTGATCTAGAAGGTTATTATTAGATGTGAATACCGGTTTTTGGCCCTGGACATAATCTGGTGCCAAGTTACACAGCAACTCATTCTTTTTCTGATCAGAAACCTGAAATACATTTCGCTTGTAGCCTTTAATCCACCTCATTCGGCGCCACATTTCAGCCATCGAGGTAGTTTCATTTGTAGAATCGCACATTTTATACCAATTAGCTGACCTAGCCCGTACAATATCTTGTTTGACAATTAAACTCTTATTTTCAAGATCAGTTAAATTGTCAGGCGTTGGATTACGTCGGAAAGAGCTTAATGCTAATCTTCTACAGGCGACAGTTTTAGATAGCTCTGCATTCCAGTATGGCTTAGGCTTAAATTTTTTTTCCGGATCATGACATATTCTATACCAAGGGATGCTTCTATCAGCCGCCTCATTAATAATGTCTACGAAGCTAGTATACATATCCTCTACAGAATCATTACTAAATCTTTTATTATGCAATATCTCTTCAAAACAAGTTCTAAAGGATACCCAATCCGCGCTTTTGAAATTACGCTTTTTTGTGTATCGTGGTGGCGCGCCTTGAATACTGGTACTCATTCTAATAACTAAATGATCACTATTTAAATTCTCATTAAGTATCTGCCAATCAAAATGAATAACTATATCTGCAGATGCAAAGCTAATGTCCGGTGATGATTTTTGTAAGGTATTATTGACATATTTAACTCGAGTCGCGTTACCTGAGTTCATTGCGATAAAACCATGATCCATTGAAGAGTCAAGTATTTGAGTTCCTCTCGTGTCTATTTTATAGGACCAGTTGGTATGATGTGCATTAAAATCACCTGCTATTAAAGTCTTACAGTTAAATGCAGAAAAAAGTTCATCCCAATCTGATTGGGTCGTACGTACAGACGACGGACAGTAGACGGAAACGATATTATTTACATTCTTACAATTCAAGACTTTAACTGATAATACCTCAATACCTGGGTTAGTCAGTACAATGGGATTACTTACAATTTTAATAGATTTATGTGTCAGAATGGCTACCCCTCCATATGAATCAAATCTATCTCTTCTAAGTATATTATAATCACTTACATTGACGCAAACATCTTCATTTAGCCATGTTTCGCATAAAATGGCTATATGTACTTTATATTGATATAGAAGACACTCAAATTCTGTTAGTTTAGGTTTGATGCTCTGAGAATTCCATTGGACTATGTTGACAAAACGTTTGTTATTTTTGTTGCTATCCATTTTTAAAAATGGATAGGAATTTGTCAACACAATCCCTGAACTGAAATATTTTTGCTATGTACATATAGCACTCTTCCACAACGACACTTAAAAAGTCCGTAATCTTCTCATCGAGCATCTTGTTAGATAATAAAACTTCTTTTAATCTATTAAACAGTCTTATAAAGTTGAATCTTCTATGTCTTGTTTCTGCTTCTTCGCTTCCACTCTGTACCCTATCCTTGATTTCTGAGTCCTCTTCTTTCTTTCCAGGCTTTTCTTTCTCAACACTCTTCATCTTCTTCTTTTGTTTTTTCGTATTTTTAGTTTTCTTACATAATATAATAGACTCGTTTGCAAAGCTACCTTCCTCTGAGTCACTATTTTCTTTCTGTGGCGTGACGTTAGTTAATAAAGCGTCTCTATAGGTACCATTTCTATTATTTATTTGTTGTCCATAAAAGTCAAACTGTGGTGTATCCTCGTTAGTCTTAGTCAAATCCGTCTTTTCTTCCGTCGTCAGTATCAAATTTTCTATCAAGTCCGTTTTTTCGTTGGCTTGGTATATTTCGTAAGCTCTCTTGTACGAGCAGTTTTCCTTCGTCATAATGCTTCTCAAGTCTTTCTCCTTCTTAAACACAGGACATTTTGATTTTTCTAATGACATGTGAGGTCCTTTGCAGTTTATGCACTGGTAATTTTTTGTCTCACAATTTGCATGTTCAGATCCACATTTAGGGCAAAACTCTCTCTTTATTGGGCAAAACTTGATGCTGTGCCCGTACTTCCAGCAACCCGCACATTGTGTCACTGGGAAGGTGTACGGCTCGACTATAACCCTACATCCATATGCTATAACATACGGGGGAATAGCAGAGCCTTTAAAACACAAGCGCACCGTTTCGCTATCTACCCATTTACCTTCATTGGTTTGCCTCTTTAAACGCCTCACAGACTCAATTTCATGCTCGGATTCGAATACGTTCTCCAGATCTTTAACCGCCATGTCTAAATCTACTTGACGCACTATTCCATAACTTAAGCTCATTTGGTCTGACCTTTGACATTTAAACCCTTTATTAATAAACTCATCACAGTTTATCAAAACTTGTGCGCTTTCTTTCGTCTCGAACATAATAAAGACTTTGTAGCTGTTTTTATATTTAATTCTTGTCACTTGCTTAATCTTTAAACTTCTCAAAAGTTTTGCTAAGGCCATTTGTTTAGGCAAAGGCTCCATCGAAGTGACACATACTTCATATTTTGTAGATTCATATATTTTTTCTCCCTGAACATGGTTTATGGTTTCATTTAGCGAATTATTACTCTCTCCTTCATATATAGAACAGCTCTTATGCAATTTTTTTGGTCTCCTCACAACTTCTACATAACCGGCATCGTCTTCCCCGTTACTCTTACTTCTCAGTCTCTTAAATCGCAGCATCTGAGTCTCCGATAGCAGCTCCTCTTCCATGGTTATTACTTGATCTCGCTCCTCCACATCACAATCCATCTCACCCTCCGATACGTCACTCATGGTGACGTCTGATCGCACCGAAAACGCTCGTGCGCGGGCTAATTCCCCCATGATAAACGTCCAAAAGGGTAATTTATGGGGGAGGCCTGTGTTCAGCAGTGACCGTCTTCCGGCTGTTCATGAAACATGGTTTAATTCCATTTTCACTATTTTAAACAGGTTGTGTTATTATGAAATAATGATTTCATAATGACTTTAGTTTTACGTAGATTGCTGATATCGATAAAACTAAATGTTACATTTCTGTCTAGACTAAATTTATTTATCAATGGCACTCATCTTCCACGTGATTTAAATGTAATTAAAATCAGTAGGTATATGAAATGATGCACTATACAAATAAAAAAGATATAGATCGTTCTCATTTTGACATAACAAATTAAAGAATTATTGATTGAACTGAAAAAAATGGTGATGATGATGGTGATGGTGTGTGTTCCTCTCTTATTCAGGAATAAGAGAGGAATCAGAAGTAGGACCATAAAAGTTAAGCCAGTATCATAGGTACTGTAATTGATTCTGTGCCAGTAAGAACACATTCGGCACAAAAGCTTGGCCTTTGCTAAAGTTACAGTTAGTGGTTTATAATATCGAATGGGTTTTTATGTCATTATACTGTGAAATTCATTAAAAAAAATATATTCTTAATAAATTTATTATAATAACAATTGTAGTTTTTACTCATCGCATCGGTCACTTTAGTTGTAGAATTAGCGTGATGATGACTTATCACATATGATTGTTTCAAGTTTTTTATACTTCTACACGAAAGATAAAGATGATCTTTCCGCTTTATCATAAAGCTTTATCCTTGTTTTGTTTTTAAGATGAACTTCCGCGAGATTATGTCAGAGTCAATCAATTTTCTTATGACTCAACTAATCTCATTCTTTATTATTGCCACCGATTGTTATATCATCAGTGAATAATAACTTCTAAATGTTGCCACGAACTATATCCGTTTCACGTTATCAGTATAATTCATTATCGATAGGACTCCGATTATAATCGTAATTTAAAGGCGTCGATCCCAATTTCGTCCGTTACTTTACGTTGTAGTATTGATACATGCAGACGCGATGGAGTTCAAAATATTAGTATTAAGTTTTTTGATAAATGTTGTGATTAGTCAGCAGATGAGAACGGGTTACACGGTAGATGTTAGAAGTGCGTTTCATCAAGAATTGTATGAAAGTGTTTTGGATTCGGAACTTTGTCAGCTGCAGTTAAACTTTTTGAGGAATGATTCACTCAGTTTGCAGTGTAAGTGCTTTTTCATATACCATTACTGAATGGGTGGTATTTCTTCGTATGATATAAAATTGAATATACTTCATTCATAGTTGTAAAATATAGATATTATAATCTAAGTTTATTGAATATCAAAAGAAGATGATTTTGTATGAATCATGAATCATAAATTATGGATTTCTGTCTGATATTCCAATATGATAAAAATACATTAAAACCTGTTAAAGATTGTACTACGTTTAAAACATTACTCATCGCTGGTGTTTTTAGATTATCTGTAATATCTTTGTAATAAAAAACAACTTTTATAAATCAGATAAACTTTATTAAGCCGACATCAGTGAATTTATGACGTTGCTCTGCTATATGTTTAGTAGGAAAAGCTTACTGAACTAATCCATGATAAAGGAAAGAGGCATATTTTTGGTAATCTCTGGGTTGTTGTTTTCTGGCTGATTATGTGTGTGAGATGTAGTATTTTTGTAAATAAGTTCACCTTGGTCATTGAAGTATACCGTCATAATGTAATTTAAGGCTGTATTCTGATTTTTAACTGACTTCATAAAAAGAAAGAGATTCTCAATTTGGTATACAACCAGTCTATCAATCTAGTAAATTTTAGGATGTTTTTTAATATCCTAAAATTGACTGCTTTCCAATCTGTTCGTTTCGTCATATTCTTGGGCTTAATTTATTCAGTTTCCATAATTTTGTTGCAAACTGAAGTATAATTACGAAATATTACCGTTAGTTAATTTACTGTTAGATTATAATTATGTATATTTTTGAAGCTAGGTAGACACTTACATATTATTATATATTCTGTTGTTGTAATATTTATCTCTTATGTGAATGTTGTAAACACCTGTTAAGGGTATATGTATCAGAATTAGATTAAGATATAATTCTCTACTGATAATGTTAAATATATGTACTGTTGGTGTTTCTATAAATAAATAAATAAATAAATAAATAAATACTATTACACAACGTGTAATGTATCAATATCATTATTACAGTTCTTGATGCAAGCGCTAAACTTCCAAGTGGCATTTTAACTGGCAATGTCAACGATCTTGGCGACTTCTGGCAATGTTTGGGCATAAACGAGGTTATCAACAATATGGAGTTCCAAGGAAAGTACTGTGCCATTACTGCACCTTTGGACCAAGAACCTCTAGACATTCCTGAGTTCCCAGACATTACTTGGCCTGAAATTCCTTGGCCAGAGAGGCCAGATAATGAGACAGTTTCAGTTGCTCAACAATATGCTGCTCTTAGACAATATGCCTATGGTGTATCAGGATTAGGAGAACCTGTTGAATCTCGGTAAGAGGCACATTTTATAGATAAGTTTCATTAGGGTTTGTTAAATCTCTGTTAGAAGCATAATTATGTTTCGTTTTTCTACAAAGTGCAATGGCGAAAAACTAATTTGCAAAAATAAAGATTTGAAGTTATATTACGTTTTTACGAAAACATAACAATATTTTTTTGTTTCAGTCTCTTTCCGATGACGACAACGCTATTTTTAGGAGCAACAATAGGTGTATGCATTCCTAAAGTCTGCACATCTCGGGAAGCCATCGACTTCTTCCAAGATCAGATTCCTTTCTTAAACTTCACTTACAATGAATATTTCTGTAGACTGCCAAATGACAAGCCTTATTCTGGTGCGGATTATACAGCCATGTAAGTAATTTTAATAGCGATTTGGGTGAATACACAGAATTAGCCCTATTTACATAGGTCAAGTCTATGGGTGAATAGAACACCTGATTACGCTAAGAAGCGTTTTATGTTTAATTTTTTAATACCTACATGAATATCATGATTACGTATTTATCTATTTGTTGTTATTTTCAGGGTTATTTTTGGACTAATTGCATTTATAATTATTCTCAGTACTTCATACGACCTATACTGCAATTTTGTTGTAAAAGGTATGTCGAACTTTTTAATGATTATTTTGTATAAGTTTGTTTCTTTTGTTCTTAAGCATTTTAATTCTTAAACGTTTAAACCAAATTTCAAATTGTGTTTGATCTGTCACGTACTGAGGAGTATTATCAATTTAGTACTTAAGCTTTCTTAATATCTTGATATCTTGATATTTTATATTATGAGAACTTGAGAACTCACCAATAGTTATTATTGTTTCAGATCCTAAGTCAGCGAACGTTTTATACCGTTGCTTCTCTGTCTACACTAACACTCGACGTTTCCTCACCTTCAACACTGTTCCCGGTGCTTTAGAGTGCGTTGATGGAATAAGAGCAATCTCTATGTTGTGGGTCGTCGTTGGACACACATATTCCTTCAGTTTGCTTGGATACATTCACAATCTGCAGGAAACGCTGGCTGTAAGTAAAATTTAAAGTATTAGTAGGTTCCTTGACTTTAAATTAATGTAACTAAAATTACAATGGTTCCTAAAACACATATTAAGATACGCTAGGGTATTTTTCTTTGCACCATATACCTCTAAATACAAAAAATGCCCGCCGTGTGGTCTGGTTTGCGAATAGGATCACCCCATCTCTTCCCGTGGGTGCCGGCTTAAAAATATACAGGGAATGGGTAGCAGCTAGCAGCAATCTCATCAGTACATTAAAATCTTCTGCGATCACCAAGCCGCCTGCCAAGCATAGTGGTTATAGCAAACCCCCCATATGATATGCGTCCAAAGTGGTGTTTCATGAGGGAGGCCTGTTTTCAGCAGTGGACGTCTGCTGGCTGTTGACATGACAAGTTGACAACAACATGTTTTAACTATATAATTATTTGGTTTTAGTGGGGTGCCAAATTCTCGAGTACGTGGATTAACTCTGCTCCTATTACCGTGGACACCTTCTTCATGTTGAGTGGAATTTTAGCCGTTTATACCACCGTTGGAAAAATAAGCAGACGTAAGTTTTTTTAAATACTTGTTAATAAACCGTTGTCATGCTTATATTTGTTACTACGTCAATAGAATCAAATAAAACTAGGATTAAAGACTGTGCAGTTTTTATAAGTATTTTGATATTTCGTTGTCAACTAACTAAGTCTTAAATTATATTAATACACTTTTTTATAGGATCTGTGATTATTATTTCTTTCTGAAACATTAAAAAAAAATTCACGCCTTCGACACGCAGTCTTATCATGCAGTCTGAGGTTTTCAGTTGTATTAATTTGGTGTTAGATTAGATTCGAAACTTAAACGATTTAATGACTTTCTAAATTTGTATGTAATCATTATTGACGTCATAGATAAATGATATTTCACGACTTTTAATGTTAAAATTTTAAAATCATTTTTAGATGTGATGAAAATGTGTATCTAATTGGCTCTTACAATACACTACATCATTATTGATTACACATAACATAATAAAAATATTTATATTCTAAAATAAATTTGTATTTTGTTCTTTTTAGGTCGATTTGTCAGAACCATTCACTTGTTCTACGTCAACCGCCTTTTGCGGATGTTCCCGCTCCTTGCAACTATCGTCCTTCTTCAAGCATCTATTTTCAACCACGTGTCTGATGGACCTTTCTGGTTGAACGTTTCTCAACAAACTGAAAACTGCAGGAATTGGTGGTGGGCAGCACTTTTTCACGTGCAGAATTATGTGAACCAGATTGAGATCGTAAGTATAATGACGTCATTATTTCATTCAAAAACTAATTCATTGGGATCCTTCTTAGTATTTTTGATTGAAATAATGAACTGAATTTTTATAAGGTTCTTTTTTTCTTACAGTGTCTTCCTCAAAGTTGGTACCTCTCCGTGGATGTACAGCTGTACTTCTTCTGCCCACTTGTCATGTTTTGGCTGTTCAACAGTGAAGTGTTTGGCTGGATCGCTCTCTGTGCCATCGTCTTAGCATCACTGGTGTCGTCTACAGTGTACAGTTTTGTGTATGACTTTTCTGCTGCTTTGGCGAACCCTACGTAAGTATATTTTAAACGTTTTAGTATATTTGTCTATTATCTTCACTAAGCTAAGAATCAAAATATAAAATTAAAAAATTATTAAATTATTATATAATATTTTGTTACCTTCGCAGCGGAAAATATTTAAATTCATTAAAAGATATCTGGATAAGAAATGTACTAAATGATCATCAATAAACACTTTAATAATTTTATTAAATCGGTACGTTTGGATTGTGGTCTTTTTCTTTGCCTCATTGCATATGAAGACTAAATTAAATTATTTTCCAGCCGTTTGCCGCAATTCAACGAGTATGTGACTACATACTACATGAATACATTAACGAGAGCGCCTCCTTTTTTCATCGGTATGGTCTACGGATACCTCCTTCACTTGTGCAAAAACAAGTCCATACGAATTTCCAAGGTTTGTTTTTAGTCCATTTTATAAGAGATTTTTGATAATACATGTGCTAATTTCAAAAGATTAAAATGATTAAGGCTACAATTTATCATCGCTGACTAATTGATAAAGTACAAGGAAACTTCATTTACCATTTTTAATATAAAATAACTCCTTGGCCTCTTTTACACAGGAAAAAATTTATCTGATTAACGATTTTTTTAATTATACTTTTTGCTAATATATTACCTAAGTTAAAAATGCTTTAAAATAAAATAAATACATTAAAAATCTTCTTAATGTAATGACATTAATTTCTAATTTGTTTTCTATTTGTTACAGATCAATGTCAGCATTCTCTGGTTTCTCTCATTCGTCATGATGGCATTCTGCATATTCTCCATGTATCCAGTGATGCAGCCTGACCATGAGGGCCAGATCTTTGACAACTTCCTCAATGCTTACATGCGGGCCATCTGGGCTTGTGCTCTTGGCTGGCTCATCTTTGCTTGTGTTCATGGTTATGGAGGTCAGTATCAATTCTTTTAAAATTTCTAATCATATAGATTGTAACAGTCACACATCCTCTGTTTGAAAGTCTAAGTTTCATGTCAAAATTACTGAACCAATGTGGATAAAATATGGAAAAAAACACGTGTATATTATTGTGGTTAAAAACATGGGGCACTTCCAGTAAAAATAACAGTTTCACACATAAATGGTTAATAGTTTTTAAAACAGAGTATTTAATAAATTGAAAAATTATGGTAAAAGTAAACCATTAAATAACAACACATACGCATGGTAAAACTGCTAATGTTGTTTGCGTTTCCTAAAAACTTGTTTTTATGGAAGTGAATGACGCGACGAGCTAGTCGTTCGCCTGTCATCGTTTCAAACTAAAAGAAATATTGCATGTTGCAGTCAGAAAATACAATAATAATTACCAAGTTTACTTTAGGTCCGCCTTGATTTATAACTGTACAATTAACTCTTGCACATTAAAAGCCCAAAATAGTTACAAATTTAATTGAACACAGCACGATAAGATGAATAGCGAATAAATAACACTATATCGATTTAATGATATCGCCTCTTAGATTAAGTTTACCTTGCATTTTAAAAATTTTTATTTCAATTTTATTCGGATTTCGTTAGTATAGGTGCACATGAATATTTTTAAACAGAACGAGTATATCATGACTGTCAAACTGTAAACAAAATTATATACCATTTAGCATCTTTCGAATAAGGGAATAAGCAAACACGCTATTGCATATTTTATTTTAAAATTTCATTGCATAAGTAAGTACATGTTGTTGTTACAAGGCTTATTAAACTTTTCTAAGGATTTAAATAGTATGTATGTTAGAAAAAAAAACTAATATGTTAGTTGTTCTATTAGCAAATAAAAATTAATTTTATTCACTTTTGCACTATGTTTGCGAGATCCTTTACTTTCAATCCCACTCGCCCTGCACTAACTACTTCATAGTCATGCAGAATTTCTAATCGCACTTTTATCGGTTTAGGAAAATTGGGAAAAAAATTGAAAACAGCATGTTCAAGACTCACAAAATTCGATAGCTCCAACGCGCTCTTCTTATAAGAGAAGGTCCGTGACCCAGCAGTGGGAACGTATTGGGCTGACGACAACCATATTTTACCGTCATATTATATAACAATAGTATATAGTATTTCTTAAATTCTCGCGATTTAAACACATAGTTATTGTTTAACGCAGGACTTAATTGCGCTAAAAACATTATTATTTACCTCGACGTTTCGACCAAGTTGCATTGGCCGCGGTCACGAGTCGACTAAACCACGTCCACGTCCACGTCTACTCGTGACCACGGCCAATGCAACTTGGTCGAAACGTCGAGGTAAATAAATAATGTTTTTAGCGCGATTAAGTCCAGTGTTAAACAATATCTAAATCATAAAACGATTTCTTTGAGTACCTAGTTCAATTATAATTATGTTTATGTTTTATCTATTTTACATACTCATATAACATAATCACATCTAACTTTATCTAGCCTATCTCTATTGCGTAACGCAATTCAACTAAATATTGTTAGGAATGTAAACAACGTTCCACGTGTAAAAATATTTTCCAAAGCTACCATAGTTATCATCAGTGTCATCGTCACCATCAACATCTTGAAGACATCTATCTACTGCTGAACATATGCCTCTTCCATAGAGCGCCACTTTGAGCGGCTTCTTGCTTCTTACAATCTAGCGGCCTAACATTTTAATGTCTCGAAGATTTTTAAAGTAAATTATCTCTGCCTTGTTCTTCACTGCACAGCTTAAATTATTTAAAAGATCAATTATTAAAGCTTCGCACTTTTTCTGATTTGCATTAATTATTACCTATAGAGCAAAATTTCATGTCTGTCTAATTGTCCTCAGGTCCTATCAACTGGTTCCTCTCTCTCACAATGTGGAAGCTTCCGGCGAGGTTATCCTTCGCCATGTATCTCGTCCACGTCCCCATCATCATGATCGCCAACGGCAGCTGGACCAAGACTCATTACTTCAGTGAGGGTGATAATGTAAGTAACCATACCAGTCTCATAGGTCTGTTTGTCACTCAGTACCAATATTTGTATGATTAACATAAAGGATTCGAAGAAGTCATCATACAATGTTAAATGGTGTTTACTTTACAGATTTATCGGTTCATGAGTGACATCACATTGACCGTGATAGCTGCTTTCATTCTTTGCATCGCTATTGACGCACCTTTCTCTACTCTTCAGAAATTATTAATGGGTAAGTTTGTATTATACCAACGGTTATCCAAACCCCACGATCTCTCCCCTACTAAGCTGACCAACGATCTGGTTAAAACCGCGGGGAGCCGACGAATACAGAGACGAGCAGCTACTCAAAGTGACGCTCTGTTGGGGAGGCCTATGTTCAGCAGTGAATGTCTTCAGGCTGTTGATGATCCCAACCTTACTCATAATGGCTGGTTTTTGATTTTGTTTCACATATTTTGGCTGCAAATTCAATATCAGTCACGACGAACTTGACACTAAAGCTGCCTTTGTTTAAAACCGAATATTTAATGGATTTAATATTTCATAGCGTCGGATGTTTACCTTCCTCACTCTCATTGTCAGCAACAGACTCTATGTAAATAGGGCGAATTCTGTGTTGTCACCACACTATGTAAATAAACAAATAAATCAACTGCATAAATATCTATATGTATAGCTTTATGAAACAAAATATACAATGAATCGCAGTTAACGCAACATTGTTTCTGAAATGCCACCCCGAAGTACTATTTGTTTGCTTTCTATCTTTGCGTGAGATACCAAAATAGTTACAACACGTGACAGAGCGTATAATACATAAGACAAAATAAACTTATGGGACAACTAACTTTACTTCTTTTTGTGACATGTTTGTGATATTTTATCATTTCGACGTCTTTAAATTTGTCACATGTACTTGCCACCATTCAATATTTATTTTTGCAACTGCGATTCTTAAAAATAATACTTGCAATGAACCTTAAAACTTTTATATTATTTTAATATGTAAGTACAGTTTTTAAGCATCCCTAAACGTAATAACTATCGTGTTGCCTGTTAACTCGTGGAGTGTCAAAGCACAGTACGACAATAGACTATATAAGAATGACAGCTGTGCGCGCCCAACACGACGAGAATTATATGATACTTTCAATTTTCAAATACCATTGTCTTCTTTTCCAGGAGGAGGTAAAAAGCCAAACCAGAAACCAAGATCCGAATCTCGAAACAACATCATAGAAGACGAGCCTCAAATCATCAAAACTAGCTTATAAATGGACTGTTTTGTAAATTACATTCTAATTCAAGACTGATTTAATTTATAAGTGAGGTAACTGATACTCTGTCAAATGTGTAGTAGTGATTTGAACTGTAAATATTATTAAACTTCGTAGTTTAATGTGATCGTTAGGGTCCAGGATGTGGACGTGGATAATATGTGATTGTTAGGCATATTTTATTATTATTCTTCAATAAAAAAGTGCATAGTTAATAAATTTATTAATACAGTACAAAATTAAAATTCTGAGATACATTCAAGGGATGAAAAAAGAAATGTTATGTGTAAGTATTTAAATCATAACTACCAATAGTTTTAGAAGATTCATAATAATGATTATGTTTAAATAAAAGTACTTCTTGTAGAAGATACCTAGTAATAGTTTAATGTGTTACTGTTCAGCTGGAGATTATAAAATAATAAATTGTGTTAAGAAGAAATAATGGTTTTATTATAGTTAACCAGTTAATCAGGTAGTTAGTTAATGAGAATTGAGTTGTATTTACGAATTTCTAAACAAGATTAAAGCTTAAAAGAACATGAAAATATTATAAAACAATGCTAAAAGTATCATGTTTTTTATTGTTCAACTTTGTATTCTTTATAATTTAACAAATAAGGTTACGGCCCCCCTGATGAAAAAACGCCACCGTAACATAGGCTACCGGTGATTTGTTTTCATCTAACATTTTAGTTTCTTTTTCTTTTACTTTATCCCAAAGATATTATGAGACTTACTAACAATCATAATAATGAAATTGTAACATAGAAGAATCGTAATTATGTTGTGTTTTTCTTCTCTCAATTGATTTTGAATTTGGCAGAGTTATAACAAGAGAAAACACTGAGTAGCTATGTAACTGTTTATTTAACTTAAATATTCATCATCATCATCATCAGCCTGCCACTGCTGAACATAGGATTCACCCATAGAGCTACTTTTAGTGGCTACAAGCCTATTGCATCCAACGACTCTCCGCGGTTTTGACCTAGCCGTCAGTCCACCTAGCGGGCCCTTAATTTTTTTTTGATCGGGCTAATGCTGTTAGTCTTTACCGACCTTTACAGCATCACTGGGCGGGAGGGCAGGCGCTTAAGGCACCCAGCCGTCAAAAGTGGGAGGCAACTAGCACAAGGACACCCCTGGGGTGCGAGCCTCGGCTTGGGCCGTTGCCGGGATAAGAGGATCGAGAAGGCTACGTCCACTGGAAGAGTGGACCCTATGGAAAGTTGCGACCGTTCTAGCTAACCTACGGGGGGTACCGCAGGTCCCTAATGTGAAGGTTCTAATATTATAGGAGGGTTTTGTATGGCTGGCTTAGTAATAGCTTTATTACATGAACCAATCCTGATAATAATATTGAAGACATAGACCACGCCCATTCTTTATCTCTGTCACACAAACAAATAAAAGTATTGCAGTAGCTTATTCATGCCATACAAGTAATACTTGAGCACACATTGGCTACTGCGTTTAAAACATAGATGAGATAATGATTTCAAACACTATAATTTACACTATTTCATATTTTTTATGTATAAAAAATCGGGTTGTTTTGTAAGATTCTATGTGACCCTCTTAAACAGAGAGTGTATTGTTAAAAATGTAATATTGACCACTTTTAAATAGCTTAAGAGACTACGTCTCAGTGCCATAAATCATCACTGGCAACCGTGGACGTATCATCATGCTCTGGCAGCACACACTGGTTGAAAACCTTTTGTAGTAGGCATTGCGTTACTTTGAACCAAATGGTGGTCTGTAAAGAGCGGCCGTGACGCTTAACACCAGGCGAACGACTAGCTCGTCACGTCATTCGTTTACATAAAAAAAAGAAAAAAGAAATGATAAGTCAAAGCTTCCCGAACGCTGTAAACCGATGTGAGTTCTACATGCGACCTCTTTGTCACGTTCGGACCTACCTAATTGATAGTCTGTCCTAGGTAAGATATATTCGGCATTAATTTTAAAAGGTGGTAGCCGAAAATGGTAGCATCATTTCATCCAAGCCTGAGATTCTGAGAGAGATCGAGAACTTCTATGGACAGTTATACACCTCGACACGTAAGCCCGCTACTAACACAGCTCAGGACATCAGAGCCAAGTTAGTCCGACACTATACCGAAGATATCCCGGACGTCAGCCTGTACGAGATTAGAATGGCCCTCAAACAGCTTAAAAACAACAAGGCACCAGGTGAAGATGGAATTACGACTGAACTTCTGAGAGCGGGTGGTAGACCGGTACTTTTAGTCCTCCAGAAGTTATTTAATTCTGTCATCCTTGAAGGTACAACGCCAGAGGCATGGCACAAGAGCGTGGTGGTGCTCTTCTTCAAAAAAGGCGATAACACCTTATTGAAGAACTATAGGCCCATCTCGCTCTTGAGTCATGTGTATAAGCTGTTTTCGAGAGTCATTACGAATCGTCTCGCACGCAGGTTTGATGAATTCCAGCCTCCCGAACAAGCCGGTTTCCGAAAAGGCTTTAGCACCATAGACCACATCCATACGCTGCGCCAGATTATACAGAAGACCGAAGAGTATAATCGGCCGTTATGCCTAGCGTTTGTGGACTATGAGAAAGCCTTCGATTCAGTCGAGACTTGGGCGGTGCTGCAGTCCTTGCAGCGATGCCAAATTGACTATAGGTATATCGAAGTTTTGAAGTGTTTGTACAGTAAGGCCACTATGTCAGTCCGACTACAGGACCAGAGTACGGAACAAATTCCATTGCAAAGAGGCGTGAGACAGGGAGACGTTATTTCTCCGAAACTGTTCACAAACGCATTGGAGGATGTTTTCAAGCTCTTGGAGTGGAAAAGATCTGGCATCAACATAAATGGCGAGTACATCACTAACCTTCGTTTTGCCGATGATATAGTCATAATGGCGGAATCGCTCGAGGACCTTAGCACCATGCTCAACGACCTCAGTAGAGTCTCCCAGCAGGTTGGTCTTAAGATGAATATGGACAAGACAAAGATCATGTCTAATGCTCATGTTCCACCTATACCGGTAATTGTTGGGAACGATACTCTCGAAGTTGTCGACAAGTATGTCTACCTAGGACAGATTGTCCAATTAGGTAGGTCCAACTTCGACAAAGAGGTGGCGCGAAGAATCCAACTCGGCTGGGCAGCGTTCGGGAAGCTTCGTCCTATCTTTTCGTCCAAAATACCGCAGAGCCTGAAAACGAAAGTTTTCAATCAGTGTGTGTTGCCAGTGATGACTTATGGAACTGAGACATGGTCTCTTACTGTTGGCCTCATTAGTAAGCTCAAAGTCGCGCAGCGAGCTATGGAGCGAGCTATGCTCGGTGTTTCCCTGCGAGATAAGCTCCGGAACGAGGAGATCCGCAGGAGAACTAAAGTGACCGATATAGCTCTTAGAGTTAGTAAGTTGAAGTGGCAATGGGCAGGCCACATCGCTCGTAGAACTGACAACCGATGGGGAAGAAAGGTTCTCGAGTGGCGACCACGAACCGGAAGACGCAGCGTGGGCCGGCCCCCCACTCGGTGGACCGACGACCTGGTGAAAGCCGCGGGGAGCCGATGGATGCAGGAGGCGAGCAGCCGCTCAAGGTGGCGTGCTCTGGGGGAGGCCTATGTTCAGCAGTGGACGTCTTCAGGCTGTTAATGATGATGATGAATTTTAAAAGTATCTTTTCCGACTTCTATCGGTCAAAATCAATTTAGAAGCTCTCTTTCCCACTACTGGAGCAAGTATAAGTGGAACATTGGGTATATAGACATCATTTTCGTCTCATCCATGTTAATCTGAACAATCTATTGAGAGACTGGTAAACTCGTTAAGCATGGTATCGAGGTCCTCGAGTGACTTTGAAAATAATTTCAGATTCAGATTCAGATTCAGATTCAGATATTTTATTGCTTCCATAGTGTACATAGGTGGAATAAGTATAAAATTATTTAAGTAGGCTCATTATGGACCCCGTCGGGTGCAGCAAATTTATTATATCATTGGCAAACAAAAGTTTGTGATTTACTCGCTATTAATAATTTTAACTTTTCTAGAAAAAATTAAATAGGAAAGTTTTTGGAATCTAATATGAATGTAAAAGCGAGCTAATGACAGGACAGCAAAGTCCAATATTGGATAGATTACAACAATTTTAACATAATAATAATTATATCATAAGTAATATTCTATCAAGAATGATGATCGATGTCACGCCGACTGCATTCAACTCTTTTGATTTTTTCTTTCATATGCTCTCATGTGGCTGATATAACCAATCTTTCTTGTGAAGACCCTTGCACATTCAGGGTACGTGAGCATACCGTTCACATAATGATAATTGTTTGCGCCAGTGGTCGGGCTTTCAATTCATCTAATCGTGCTTAGCGTACAACTCAGCGCGACGTTGAGCTTAATAACCGGAGACTCTGGTTTTAACCTGATTTCTCTACTCTGGCCGTTTAGCAGCATCGTGCTCCCACTGCGAAGGCTCTTTGGAGCATTTATTCATGCTTTATACCTAAGGAGTTGTCCGCCATGCTTACACTTGCCCTCCTCAAGCTCCGCATGTCATATGCGCTCAGATGCGTTTTGCTATTCGCGGATCTACCATCCATGAAACATGACCGCACCAACGAAGTAGTTGTCGCATTAAGAGGCCTCAATACCACCCGCGTTGACTCTTATTTATTTTTAATTAACTATTATTTATTGATATTTTTCATCATTATATTTGGCTTCTTAAAGTCAATTGTTTCATAGCACGAGCAATGTCATGAACAACTCTTATTGTTGAATGTAAACAAATTTATCGTGCATATACAATCATTAGTTTATTTTTGTATATTTACTTCCAGATATAATTTATATCAGTGCTCCCGTCACAAAAACTATTTCAGCTGAAACAGGTAATATATTTTAGACCTTATTAATCAGTAGTTAACGATAATTTTACTTTGATTTATTTAATATTTACAGTTTAAGCAATATATAATGGTGGCCCTCTGAATAAATTTCATTTATGTCCAAGGAATGGAGACAAGTGTTCCAAGATGGTTGAAGACAAGAAAATTGATGGGTTCCATATCAAGTGCTTGGAGGAGGTGAAATCTGGCAAAAGTAAGTTTAGTGATACTACTTAATCTTAAGTTTAGTACACAACTATAAATGACATATTCAAAGACAGAACATACTTGTCACATACACTTGTTGGCACATTCTTCGCTGAGAAGCTTAGCCTTCGTATTCAGCGAGGTAAAAGACCGAATAAATGTTGACAGTAATGTTAAGTATTATTTCAATCTTTTCCCTTAAAAGAAGAAAATCATCGAACTAAAAAAACGGCCCTTAAGTCAACATTGATAAACTTATTTTATTCCAGAATAGGTATACATTCTAATAATAAACTTCAATTTAATTATAAAAATAATCTCGCTGTGAAAACATAATTTCATCTTAAGACGTGGACAAACAATGTGGATCGAAATCGATCTAGCCGTTTATCCCAAACAAACACAAGGGACCAGTGTAATCGTCCCGAGCAAATACGACAAGACAATAGAAACTTACTTAAGAATATGAGTAAAACCACGTTTAAGCAGATTAAGATGTAATAATCTTAATATATTGAGTTAACATGAAAGCAAATCTATGAAATCAAGCAGCTATACGACTAAATCGAATTAATAGTCAAAGGAAATGAAAACTACCCCCGGTTTCTCGTACGTTTGTCAAACTCATGTTAACTTAACCGAACAAATGCTATACGCTCATTGGCTGACAATAGCTGATGATCAACAGGTAACCAATGAGCGTTTAGTATTTTTGAGTTGACAATCATGAGTTTAACTTTAACAGACGTACGAGAAAACGGGGGTAAGTTATTCATTTTCCTTCCTTTCATTGGCGTCACCAAATTCATATGGGACGATACTGACGTCACAATTATATTATAAAAAATGCGTTTAATACCTAAAATAACGTATTGAAAAGCTAAATTAAAAAATTTCAATATTTTATTATACTTAGTGCAATTGGCTACTATCTAATCTAATCCCAAAAAAGCTAGAAAAAGTGACCATAACATTATTATTCCGCTTTTGAGATCGAAATAATACCCATATTTTGATGGCTTTTGACAATATTTATGTTTATGTTTAATGGTTAGTAGCGCATTTTTTCTGCGACTGAACTATAGCAGTCTCTGCTGGTAGTCCCTTCTTCTTCTTCTTCTTCTCGTGGACGCAAGTGGTCAGCCCTGGTATCAGAATTTTCAGGCCGCCCAAAGGCGTTGGCTTAACGACTATTGTCTTACGACAACAGCCGGGACCAACGGTAGTCCCTTAAATTCCCGATATTATAAGCTTGCACGTTCGATAACATTTTGATTTATATATCATCGTCGGTATTCGTTCTTTACTGATCATTAAAGCAACTTTCGTCGCAGTCTTTAATTGTATGGGTAATCGTTGTCGTTAAGCTCAACACAAAATCATTCGATCAGCCTAAAAATACGGATGCCAGAACTTGCATAAACGACAACGAAGGAAGAAAAGTATTAATTCTTAAATTGTAAGAATTGTGAAAGTTATTCCTTATTTTTAAATACTCATTTGAATGATCTAACTATTGCAGAGTTCGGTTTCGGAATCCGCCATGTGCAAATGATATGCATGTGCAAGTGCATGATTGCACTGTTCATAGCGAGGAGCAGCTTGGGAGTGGCGATCCTGGCGATGACTGACTCGACACGACGGAATGACACCAATGTAGAGGTATGAACTACTACTTTATTAATGAAGAAAGAATAACATTACGAAACACTACGTAATGATGTTAAAACTTTCGCAAAATTTTCCTCGGATAAAGTTTATTTATTTTGACCCGTAGTTTTTAGTTACATCACAATGCAAATGACAGGTGTGTAAGATAGCATAGTATTTTGACAATGACGACTTAAATCTATATGTCTATAGTTTTAAGCTACGGTATTAAAATGCGTAATATCTTTTATCACATTAAAATTAATAATCAAGATAAATCTTGACACTCAGAGGAAATGGAATAATGATAAGTTTTTATGTATTTAGGAAACTGTCGTGGAAGTTGTTTTTTTTAGTATTTAGTTTAGTTTTTTATTTTTATAATATAAGCTTAAAATATACAACTATACAAAATTTAAAAATTCCAGATAAAATAAGCGTTTAACATAATAAATATTGGAGGGTTTTAAACTGACATTGGTCAATATCATTTCTAAAATATTGTTTATTAGGGTTATTTCTAGTTGTCACATCTTTATGTGTCCGCAGTGGTGACAACTGGGAATCGTTTTTAGAATTCGTCCCATTTACAGTCCCATTTTGAGTTGACGATATTTGGACGCTGTTGCAAGCACCATGATCACAAGCATGAATCATCTGGAACTCAGAAATGATTCCAATCACGGTAAAGATTCCGATAATTTAGATTTTAGCGATAAGCATATTCCCAGCATAAATATTTAAAAAAAAATTAACGCTGCAGTGGTGACAGTAAAGTTACCCATGAAATAGTAGATTGGCATAGATACTGTTGTACAAAAATCTTAAACTTAACTTAATTTGACAGTTGAAAACCTAATAAGAGCCACAAAGTGGGAGACGAAGCAAAGGTCAGCCCTCAATGGGTGGACTGACAACCCGGTCGAACCTGTAGGGAGCCACTGGCCTGTGATCAATAGTGGACGTCTTTCGACTGACAAAGACGATGAAATCTAAGCTATCGTTGTCATTTCAACCGGTATGGACGAGAGCAAAAATATTGGAACTGTCAAATAGGATTTAGCTTATTATTCTGCATAACAGAAGTGACATCTATGGATACTGTAGCCGTGCGTAGGTACCTACCGGTTTGGGTCAAATTTAATTTTACCACAATCCAAACCCTAACAAAACAACATATTTTTTATAGATTTACGACTGGGATAAGAAGACTCAGGGTCTCATACTGTCGTCGTTCTTCTGGGGTTACATGACGATGCAAATCCCAGCTGGTCTACTTGCGAAGAAATATGGAGGGAAACTCATCCTCTTAGTGGCTTTATTGGCAAATGCAGTGCTATGTCTGGCGTTGCCTACATTAGTTCATTATGTAAGTTGTTCTTGTATTTTGATACATATTTGAGCTAGCTCATTCTTTGTTTCCTACAAATTATAATCTGGGTCTCTTCAAATCAAGAGTGAATAGGCATCTCATGGGCAAACGTGCTCCAACATAGACCGCATCATCGCTTTCCATCAGGTGAGATGTTGTCAACCGTGAGCCCATTCAAGCATAAAAAAAAAAAAAAAAAAAACAAATGATGCTCTACCTATCATCGACCCACAAAGATTATAAGAATGATCAGAAATGTACATTACATAATTTTTCAAGCAAGCACCATCATAAGTTTTTTAAGAAAAAAGTGTGGTCAAATGCTTTGCCTATTACCAAAAAAGCCGTTTGCAAGAAACACGTAAGGCAATCAGAAAATAGACTCATTCTGTCTCACACAGTATTGAAATGTTAATAAACAAAATTTTATTGCAACGTTACCTAAACCGGTACTCTAAATTTATGAGACTCATAGGGGAGAGCTTTATAGTAATTTCTCCCTATTTAATGTTTCTCCACAGGGAGGTTGGATCAGTGTCTGCGTATGCCGAGTTTGCATGGGGCTCACTCAAGCCTGTCTCTTCCCTGCCAGTCACACTCTTTTGGGAAGATGGCTACCAGCAAGCGAGCGGACCGCCTTGACAGGACTCGTTTACGGAGGTATGCTTTTTTCCTTCCTTTGTTCTTTTGTATTTCTATCTTAGATAAGGGAATCGTAGCACTTTGGGAGCACAATATGGCGCCGATTGCCTACAAACTTCAACTTTATTACACTAAAACAACGAGGAAATCTTATTTATACTCTTTGGTGGTTGCCATATATCCACAACATGGCGATTGTGCTGCAAGGCAGTCTTTGTATAGACCTTTGTGGCGCATCCTTATCTAAGATTTATATGCATAAGCTCTGCTTGACCATACGTTTCTGTTGTCATTTTATTTACTGTATGGCCTCCTCCAACTTTCAAACTGGTATGAGTTATACTCTTAGAGTATAGACTAAAGCATAGAGAGAATTTGATTATCTGTCAAGCGTACTACTTTTTTGGACACTTTTTATATGATTTGGACACTTTGATGTGAATGAGTCTGACAGATTTGTATAGAAAGAACAGTTGACTCGGGTCGAAAAAATTGTATGGTGCTTATCGCAAGTGTAGCTAATTACTATTATGTTTGTTTCTTTCCTTCGCCACTGACGTAGCGATACGCGTGAGCAGTACAAATATAATATCATTTTGATGATCTCTCTATGCTTTAGTCTATACTCTAAGGGTATACTAACGCCCGTATGCACTTAAGTTCACACTTATCTCTCTAGAACGTAACGTACTTAAATGTGTTGCAGTAGGTACTTACGTTATAGAAGGAGATACTTGCAAACTTACGATACGTCAAACTTTAGTGCAGTCGGGTATTATTTTATCAATAGATAAGTATTTGTATATTTCTAACTTTTAGAGATATTTATAAAAAAAATCTTCTATCTTTGTTTGTCACTGAAGAGCTTTTTTGTCTAATGTTTTGACGTCGAGGTGTATTTCACACACACCATCATCCGGGATTCGTGCACTGCTGAACATAGGCCTTCCCCATAAAACGCCACTTTGGACGCTTTCTGGGGGGAATGACCCATAATCACCACGCTTGGCATACGGCTTGGTGATCGCAGAAGATTTTAATGTACCGAGGAGAATGCTTCTGCCCATTTCCTGGATATTCTCTTAGCTGGCTTTTACGGCACCCACGAGAAGAGATGAGTAGGGTGGACTTATTCGCGAACCGGGACCACACGGAGGTGTATTTATCTAGTTACTAATGATACACTTTGATACATAATAGTAATGATTATGGTGTAGGTACCTATGCTTGTTTTTGTGCTTCAGTTAGAATAAAACCAAAACCAATATTTATGTTTCCAGGATCCCAAATAGGAACCATCATAGCCATGCCAGTATCAGGGCTTCTAGCTGAAACAGCAATGGGGTGGAAGACGATCTTCTACTCAATATCCGGTCTCATGCTGGTGACAGCCTTGATTTGGTTCTGTTTCGCGGCCAGCTCGCCTGGTGAGCATCGGATGATCAGCGATGAAGAGAAGGATTATATTGAGATGGAACTGAACACGGGTCATCATTCTAAAGTGAGAAAAATCTAAACTATCAACTGCACACACACTCACTAGAATTTCAATATTAAAAAAACTACCTATCAAATAAATGTAAACATGAAAAACTCAATTTGTCTGACCTAAATGTAGTACCTAGGATCTATCTATTCTGCCTTATTTAATGTATTCTGATAATAATCAATAAGAACTAACAAAATACTACAGGATAAAATTAAATTATAAAAATGATAATGATAGAAGTTATATCACAACATAATCTACTTTATTCTATTGCTGGCAAAGTATTATTTGCATGCAATGTAAATCTATCTTATTTATTTAGAGCTTTTAATGCTTACATTATTATTTTGGTTTCCAACAGTTTTATCTGCATGATTAAAAATGTTTCTTTACAAAATTAAGAATACACGAAAAATCAAACAGTTTTTGTTACCTACTTAATAAGCTAATAAATCATAAATTAGATCTCTCTGTACGAGCCATGACTTAATGTTTAAAAAATGTCTATGTTTTTTTAAATAACAAAAAAAACATATATTATCCTTTCAATATCCTATTACAGCATAATCGACCGACACCATGGGGGGATATGTTTCGCACTGTGCCAATGTGGGCCATCCTGGTCACCCATGTCGGCAGCACGATTGCCTTTACCCTGTTCTTTGTCGACTTGCCGACGTACTTAGAAATGGCTATGCAAATCTCTTTGAAGAATGTAAGTAATGCAGATATTTAAAACACAGCTTTTACAAGTGAACCATTCAAGGCGTACTTTTGGATTTCACCATCTACATGCCTAGTTAAAAAATTCACTACGCACCCTTATTTTTTTGAGCTATATTCAGCAACTAATGCCTTCTTGATGATGAAAACTATCAATGACAGTGTCTTGTACTATTAGATGTTCTATATGCTTCGAGTCCAGCAAGCTATTTATCAAACCCGCTCTATGTAAAACTCTTCATTTTGTTCCACAGAGTGCAATGCTGTCTGCTTTACCTTACTTCGGAATGTGGGTGGGCAGTGTTGTTTCTTCCAACATCTGCGAGAGTATCTACAATCGCGGCCTCCTCTCCGTTGTCACCTGCAGAAAAATGTTCAACTCCATTGGTAAAAAAACTTTCGCCAATTAGATTATCTTCGGAACCTTAGAATTTAGCCAACGCAGTTCGTTTAAAACAAAACCCTATGACAAGTTTAGTCTAATGGAAACGATCGAGGAACTAACGACGTTGGTAATTGAAATAACATAAAAAAGACATACTTAAATCTAAATATTTGTAAAAAGATGCAATATTTGAAGATAAAATTTAGCATCGGAATATTAAAAGTTCCAAATAAAATCAATAAGAACTTCAACCTGGAGGCACACCTACTATAATACAATTATGTTCAGACTCCAATGTTTTCAAATAAATATAATGTTCATTCCAGCATTGTTCGGCACTGCAATAGGCTGCATTGTCTTAGCTTTCCTCCACCCGGAAGAGAAACAGCTCGCTGTCGTCGTTCTGGTGGGGACACTCACTATGTATGGATTTATATCGGCTGGTTTTATGGTACGTACTTATAATATTCCCTAAAATAATGAAAATATTACCCTTAAAAGGAGTTAAGTAATCCCGCTCGTGTTAAAAGCTTTTTCTTTATAAATAATTAATCAGTTGAGTTGAGTACCTAATACTAATTTAAATAAACTGGCTCAGTTGCTTTTTTAGCTATGGTAACATATTATCAGTCTTGTATTGATGTATAGATAGAAAAGCGGCCAGTTGTCAAGTTGGAATTTTCAAACAGAATGTTAAATTAAATACTAATGATGGAAATTTCGCACAGCGCCATCTAACATCGATATTAAAAACGCTTGTGGACAAACTGATACTTACTTTATAAGTACCTTTTTCATAAATACATACGCAGGTATTTATAATATTTTGTAGCACCCAGACATAGATCAAAATATCATCATTATTTAACAAATTGATTTTATTTCTCAGGTGAACCATCTTGATCTGTCTCCTCACTTTGCCGGCGTGATGCTCTCTATAACAAACTTCGCCGGTGGCTTGGGCAGCATCCTTACTCCGGTCATTACTAGTCTTATCCTGCGAAAAGATCCTGTTAGTACATTTGCTTTTATCATTAATAATTTAACTTTCAGTTTGTTATAATCGGTATTATCATACTAAAAGATAACTATAAAACTATAACACACTTTTTCAAATCCAATTCTGAAAGTAACCACTTTAGATTTAGGGATTTTCGATTACATATTTTATTATTCATATCGTTTAGATATCAATAGTTTATTCAGCAACATTATCACAATTCCTTACTTTTCCTTGTTTTTCTCCCTAGAACTTCTACCGCTGTGTTTCATAATTACAATCATCATTAATATAATCATCTGTATCTGTTACTAGGGCGCGATCAGCAGCTGGCGTATCGTGTTCCTCATGGTGGCTGGCATTGTCGTCACTGTCAATATTTTCTACGTCATCTTTGGTAGCGCAGACCGGCAGACTTGGGATAGCCAGGAGTTCCACGAAAGAAGAAGAGCTACGATAGGTAAATAATTACTATTATGATTTCAATCTTGGCCTTCTTGATAAAGCTATTAGACACAAGACAAAAGAAGCCGTTCCAAGTAGTGTTGTATGAGGAAGCCCTATGTTCACATGATGACGATGATGATGAATTTAGTATTGATCTTATTATCGCAATATAACCTAATGTTAACACAAAAATGGTCACCACAAACATACTAAATAATAGAGGTCATAAATAAAATTAACAACCCTAATAATTATGTTAAAACAAAAACAGTTTAATAGTAAACAGTCAAAATATGTCTTGTCATAGCAACGTAGTTAACCTTAGAAGGTGTTTTTTGATAGTTTGGATAGTTCTTTCGATAAAATATTAGCCAAACGAAAAAAGTCATAGTCGTATCAGCCACTGTAACTTTTACTAATCAAACCGTTGAATTTTTTGTTGCAGAGGAAATGAAACCGTTGAAAAATTTGAAGAAATTACAAGAAAAAAACGAGAAGGCGAATAAGAAAGCATCAAAACGTTAAAAGAACTTACTTTTTATTTTAATCGTTTTTAATTTTAATTGTTAGTAATTAAATGAAGTAAAATTAATGTAAATAAAAATAGTAAATAAGTTTCAAGAAACCCTGATTTTTATTTTCTAGTAATATTACGAATATAAATTTATCACTCGTAAGAGAAAGCGAAAAAGATAGATTAAAGACATAATACTAAGATAAAACTTTATTGCCTGTCTGTCAGCAAACTCTTCAACAAGCCTTTTGATGAAGGGCTACGCTAATACGCTATACTGGGGATCTACCACAGAGCATGATATTATTTCGTGCTCTGTGGGGTGTCAAACTTAAAACTTCTCATCATTATCATCACTATCATCATCATCAACAGCCTGAAGACGTCCACTGCTGAACATAAGCCTCCCCCAGAGAGCGCCACTTTGAGTGGCTGCTCGCCTCCTGCATCCATCGGCTCCCCGAGGTTTTCACCAGATCGTCGGTCCACCGAGTAGGGGGCTACCCTACGCTGCGTCTTCCGGTTCGTGGTCGTCACTCGAGAACCTTTCTTCCCCATTGATTGTCAGTTCTACGAGCGATCTGCACGTATCATAAAATTTACAGACTCATAATTTTTGTAAAAATTATATTTTTTGTACATAGATTTGAGTAAGATCGCAACGAAATGGCACGGCATGCATGCCTTAGATCGCACATGAAAAGTGCACTCCAGAAGAACCATTTTCTGACTATTAATTTTAAATAGAATTTACAGGATCTCTAACTGTGATTGGAAATGATTGAACAATAATTTCTGCGTTTCTAACTTTTTCATTTAAAATATGTTAATGGGCGATCCCGTTCGTAATATTTGAAAACTCAGTAATATTAAAATTCCAATCAGGGTATAGTCCACTATTTTAAACTTTACGGTTGTTTACTACATTTTGAACAATACTTACAACTGAGAAAGAGGGTAGACCTTTTTGTCTACTCCTAATATTTTGAACTTTTTATCATCCACCCGCGTCTTCAGTCTACCCTTGAACATAGTGCATGTAAATGTGCCGAAATATCGGGAAATCCAAAATGATTCTAATAATGGTGTAGATACCTTGTAGTATAAAGTATCTATACCGTAATTAGAATCATTATTTTAAATAATAACTCAGGGTCGGGCTTATACCATATTATTATTTAAAACTAACTGACGCGCCCCAGTTTCGCACGGGTTAATTAGTTATACACCTTATCTCAGTCTAAAGGAAGAGAGAAGGGAGGGAGGAAAAGATAAGGGAAAAGGATGAATGGATGAAGGTGAAAGGAGGTAGGTGCGATGGATGAAACGGCGAATGGAAACAAGTGTTGGCGCACCTGCCTCCTTTCACCTTCATCCATTCATCCTTTTTCCTTATCTTTTCCCCCCTCCCTTCTCTCTTTCCTATAGTATAGGATAGGAGTGGCTTTGGACCATACTGAAGGTTGAATTTCTGTAATTTCTGAACCACAAAACCGACGTCCGTGAAACATTTACGGGAAAATATTTGAAACACCCCCTTTTCAACAAAAAAAAAATGAATGAAATCGGACTACGCGTTAATGAATTACAAATAAGTACATATTTCTACTTTCATCCTTTTTCCCGTGGAAACCGTACTGAATTTCAGGATTAAAAGTATCCTATAGCCTACCTCGTAATATGAACTCAAATCACGTCAAGTTTCATTTGAATCCATTCAGTAGTTTCAGCGTGACGCTCAGCCAAGATACAGACCGACAAAATGAAAAAAAAAATATAATTTTGGCTTTAGTATCGATTATAGAAAGCCCTCCAACAAAAATTTTCAAAATATCTTTAACGTCCAGAATTGACCCTGTTACAGTTTTATTATAAGTAGGTATAGATATAGAGTTTATAGCTGCAGCGCGTAACACCTCTAAAACCGTGTAAATGAAGGTATGAAATAAAATATAAATTAAACTACATATGTACCTACCTACAAAAATGGATAAAAAATGACCTTAAAATTTAAAAAACAGGTTGCTATTTATATAAGTATAATAATGTGCACAGGTAGAACGAATTACTGAATTCTCGCCACCAAGGGGATAACATCGGTAGTAACGAGACGGTATTTCTGCAGAGCTACAATATGGATTACTTTAATTCTTACCAAGAAAAGTTAAAATAAATGTAGTAGGTACATAAAAAACCATGAAATTGCAAGGTCTCAGTTTGGAGCGAGCTACTGGTAGCGGTCTTTTTTTAATTTAACCTTTACGTATCCAAGTTAGGTGACCGCAACGAACTTGCAATCGTTTAATTATGGCTAAATTGAGGTTTTCCATGAGCCTAGTGGTCCCCTTCTGCGGAGCTGTACTTACTGATGCAAAAAGAGGCTGTAGAGCGGGTCAGAGAGGATAATGCGTACTCTGACGGACCAGAGAGGAGGCGTTTCACGTGCCTTCTCCATCTTCCGTAGTGTGATCGGCAGCGAAGGAATCTCCGCCGTGCTCACCATCCGGTAGGAAACCAAAGTGAAAGGTTACCCACCCACTAGCGCAGAGGCTTGAAAGGGCCTTCCACCGGCAGGTAGAGGGCGAGTTGGTAAATGTTAGCGCGACCCCATCTAGCCCCGGCGGCTGACGCATCACGGTTTTAGTGGGTTCGAGTCCCATATACCCCCTGCCATCACCCTGGTGGTGGCAGGGAAGTGCGAGGGCATTTCACCACTCAAAAAAAAGGTTTACCATGAGCTCTATGCCCGTACTATGGGTAATTTTTACTGCCTTTGTTCCTACAGTAGTAAGTTGTTACGAGGGAAAATACCAGAGTTGTTTAGATTAAATAATATGAATCTTATTAAGATGATCATAAACAAAAATAGTCATTGTTATCAGGCGTCTGTCAGTAATTAGATCTAACATTGCTTATTAAATAACTGCCTGTTTATTGTCTCCATTGACAAATAAAACATATTTAATTTTAACCTTTATCTTCGTCACGATATGTCTGAAATTCGTCAAGCAAACTGAAATATCTGCTACCACAATCAGTACCGTATTTGCTTTACAATAGGTCAATTTGCGAAAGGATTAATGTCTGACAATTATAAAACCTTTTGATAATGAAATGTCTAGAGATGATACGAGAGGCATTTTTGTTTTTGTCGAGAATAATAGAGACGTAATTCAAAATATAGCAGAAAAGTATATTTGTGATTGTTTTAAGGAATATGATTGAAGTTTCATCATGGACGTAGATTTTTTGAGATATCGATTCCAGGATGGATATTCTGGAGTAATTACGAAAAATGGTAAGTTGAACCACTTATGAAAATCATTACGGAAAAAATTCTTGACTTTTCTTGAATTCTTTCTTCTTTCTTGAATTCTTGTTTACTTTCTGCCGTGTTACTTAGGCCTTTGCAGCAACGTCATTTTGTCTTTCTTCTTTTGTTGTAATGTTTTATCTACTTTATTGATATTGGTTTCATCTATTACTTTATTCATCATCATCAATAATCTATTATTGTCTACTGCTAGACATAGGCCTCACCTAATGCACGCAACTTCAACTCTTCTCATTTAGCTGCTACCAGCCACTCCACAAATATCATTGCTCCTGTTAGCGACGTACACTAAGCCTGCCAAGTCGCAGTCTCCACTCAAAAACACTTCTATTATAACTTTTATGTCAATGAAAACGATATACGTTGTGTTGTATACGTTTCTTTCAGGGTTCAGTATTGGCGTTCGTCATTTACAAATGGCTTATATGTTTACCAGTGCAGTTGTAATGGGAGCCATTAGAGGAAGTATAGGTGTTGCTGTTCTAGCCATGTCTGATGAGACACGGCGTGAAGATTCTAGCTTACAGGTAAAAGTATTATTGCCTTGTATTTTAAATTGAATTCAGAAAACAAAGTTTTAAAAAGAGTGATCCCGCCATAGATGTAATTACAAAAATGGATGAAGAAAGTCCAAACATCCCTTAATCAAAAGCTGGTTCTGTGGTGTCGCAGTTTACTAGTCGTTGAAGACACGTATTATTTTTCTACGCAAATTATGTGTATTGCACCTAATTTAACCAGACCACTTTCAAGAAACTAGTGCCTTATTTCACCTTTATAATTATTTATACCAATAGATTATATTACCGTACTGATTTTAAATTCATTGGTGACTTGGTAAAAAAAAAACACAAAAACAACAGTGTGGAAACCTATTAGAAAGGGATATTTTTTTATTTTATTTATTTATATATAGGTACACAAAACAAATTACAATCAACGACTTATTCCAAATAGGTAAATGTACAAACAAATCTGTTCTGGATTGTAGCTTAAACTATGTGTACACAGAAAAAATATAAATTACACAATCACTACCGAGACATGCAAATGAAAGTAGGCACCCATCAGCAAAACCACAAGCTTTGCTGATGGACCGTACCCAATGACAACGGTATATTAAAATTAAATTTTGAGGAGTTTAGGGAGTGTCACTAAGGGTGACGTGGATCATTTCGACACAACGCAGCTGTTGTGTCGGTACCATCCGGTTTCCCATGGAGGATATCTTTAATTGTTTTTATGTAACTGCCAATTTTTGGATCAAAGATGTCCAATTTTGAATTATTGACTAACAAATTATTATATTGACGAGCCATTCTAACTATTGGATTAAAGAAAGACGTATTATTTTTATAAGTTTGTAGTGTAAATAGGTTGGTGACTTTAGCTCTACGAGCACTGTATTTAGTGTTGAAAGATATATGAGACAGAAGATCAGGGGAATCTATTAAGGAATGAATAATTTTATATAAATATACGAAGTCAAAGTACGTTCTACGTATATTTAGAGACTGAACATTATATTTGATCAACCTTCGTTCGTAATTAAAATCAGTGCGCCCAACATGGTGACGGTAACAAAGTATTCTCAGACATTTTTTCTGCACTCTCTCAATGTTATCAGAGTGAACTTTATAATGTGGAGACCAGACTGGGCTGCCATATTCCAATATACTTCTTACAAGAGAAAAATAAAGATATAGGAGACTACGAGGCTTTATAAAACCTTTGGTGGACCTTAAGACGAAGCCGAGGAGTTGATTAGCTTTTGTTGTAATCTGTTGATAATGTGGTCTGAATGAAAGCTTATCGTCAAAGAGTATTCCAAGATCTTTAGCAATATAAGAGCGAGTTAAAGTTTGCCCATTAATTTTATAATCATTAGTAATTTTGTACAGCTTGCTTGAAAATGAAATAACAAAACATTTACTGATGTTTAAATACATACGATTAGACTCGCACCAGTCTGATACGGCATTCAGGTCACGTTGTAAAAGAAGGCAGTCATTTGGGGTTGAAATGACATTAAAAATCTTTATATATATATGGATATTAAAAAGAAAAAAAAATAGCAATAAATAAACACAATGATATGCCCTCCGACTAAAAGTTATTTTTTTCTAGACTATGAATTTATCGTGATTTTGACGTAAGAAAGTAAAATCATCGTCACCATAACTCGACTAACACCTTTGTTGGAGAACTGGGGGTATGCTGACACCCGCCCTGCGTAGACTTTTTTTTACGCAGCACAGTGCTGAGCGAACTCCTGTTGCCAGCTAAAAATAATGTACTTACCTATTAAAAATTGTCGTGAGTGTGTTTGTAGTTTTTTGCCAATAAATATTATTTTATTCTTACTCTTCTTTTTTTTTTTTTTTTTTTTTTTTTATTTACATTTACATTGCAGCTTACAGCCTAAGCCAAAACGCTGGACATGTCATACCTACAAAACGATTATACATAATACGGATACAAAAATTAGATAAGTAGTTGGTCAAAAATTTTACATTAAAACGTTAAAATTATTACAATTAGAATTCAAACAACAATACAATCAAAAAATAATTACAATTTACCCACTTGGTCAAATACAAAAAACACAATTAAAAGAACAATAAAATTAATAATACCTACTTATAACAAGGTCAAAGACATTACAATAACAGCAGATAGTCAACAACGAAATACACCAAAAATATAATTAAAATTAAAATTACTATAACAAATTGAAATACAAATATGCACGTCTGATAAAATTTACCAGACTGTCAGCAAACACATCAATACCCTCGTGCTGGAGGAGCATATCGCCAAGCATAGTGCGCGCACGCGCAGTGGGTGCATTGCTGGCGCGACGTGTACGTGTAAACGGCCTCGCGAAAAGCCTAGGCGTACAACGTTGCACGACAGTCGCTCCTAGCCTCGGTACCCTCAGACCCATTAGACTTAATGCGGTTGGATTGTCAACTGTGTTGTGCAATATCGAGTAATAGTGCACCGCTAGCAATAACTTTCGCCTTAGCACAAGCGTGTCCAAACCGACCATACCCGACACGAATATAGAGGGATACATGAAAGGATAGTATCCGTAGGCTCGCTTATACAGCCAACGAGCAAACTTCCGCTGGATCCTTTCGATCATGACGGAATACTTAGTTTCATAAGGATCCCAGACGACTGCACCAAACTCAAGGGTACTACGGACATATGAATTGTACAACACTTTAGCAACATTAAGGTCGCTAAACGGTGAAGCCACCCTCATTATGCAGCCAAGTACTTTGCTAGCCTTCTTGCAGGTATTTGTCATACGTGTTCGAAAGTCAAGTTTAGAATCTAAAGTCAGTCCTAAGTCACGAATTTCAGAAACTCTTTCCAACGGAGCGTCAGGCAAATAATACGTAGCGCAAAAAGGAGAATAGGAACGCGAAAACGTAATAACCTTACATTTGGAAGAATTGAAAGGCAGACGGTTCGCAACACTCCAATTGGCCACAGAATCGATGTCCCGCTGTAGGGCCGCAGCGTCGGCCTCGCCCCTTACAGCTAGAAACAGCTTCAAGTCATCTGCAAACATGAGACACTTAGCAGTGGTCACGACCCTTGGCAGATCGTTGATCATCAACAGAAACAGTGTAGGCCCCAAGGTGCTACCTTGACTAACTCCAGACCGGGTGTAATAGTCATCAGATTCATGACCAGCCACTCGGACAAACTGACCGCGATTACTCAGATAGCTAGAAAAAAAACGTAAGAGCTTAGGAGTGAACCCAAACTGAGCCAATTTTAATAGCAGAATGTCATTATCAACCAAATCGAACGCTTTTTTAAAATCAAAATAAGTAGCGTCAACCTGACGTCCTGCATCCATTTCAGCAGCGACATAATCGAGTAGGTTTACGTGGTTTGTTGTGGTCGACCTAGATCTACGAAATCCATGTTGACAGTCGTCCAGAACAGTACACACCTGATGCCCAATACGACGATCCAAAATGCACTCGAAAACCTTTCCAAATACTGACAACACCGCTATAGGCCTAAAAGTGGAGACATCAGAGTTAGAGCCTGCCTTGGGGACCGGAGTAACCCTCGATGTCTTCCAGCGCTGAGGGTAAGTAGACTCGCTTAGACACAAGTTGTATAGAAACACGAGCGGCACCTTTAATGCACCCATACAGTCCTTTACGAGAAAGGAAGGAATGCCATCTGGGCCCGACGAAGACCGTGGTTTCAAGCGCTTTACTGCAGTGAGTAAATCAACTTCGTCCACGTAATCAACTGCCACGCGTACCGAATCGAAACCAGAGCAGTGGCGCGCTGCCGCGACTGCATCTAGCTGTGGTACCTCAAGTTGGAATACGGAGCTAAAGTAGTGTGCAAACGCATCAGCTGCGTCCGCACCTTCCACTTCAGCACCGTCACACGTAAAGACATCACAACGGCGCCTGTCCTTCCGCTTGTCCTTCACATACTCCCAAAACTTAGCAGGCTCATCGACAATCTGCTTTTGCGTTGTCTGGATGTGCCACTGATAGGCTTTGTCAATTAACGCCTTCACGTGTGTTCTATAATACTTATACATCTCCCTATTAAACTGCATACCCTCCGATTTATACCTAACGAAGTGAAAATGTTTATTCTTAATGTTTCGGATAATTTCAGACGTGTACCATCGCGGATATACGTAAGTACTAATATATCTAGAACTTTTTTTAAGAGGGACGTGTGCGCTTATGCAATCAAACAGCTTCTGGTAGAAGATGTCAACAGCAGCGGAACAGACCAAGTTGGCATACAGCAAATCCGTCCAGTCCAATACAGCTATTGCTGCATACAGTGCACCAAAATCGGCTTTACGGAAATTCCAACGAGGAGGCGCCGAGAGACGCTTGGTCGTCGTGGGCAGTAGTGACGCCGGGCGTGGCGCATCATTAGGTAAGCTCACGCGTACCGATAGTGGCGGGTGGTAAGCGTCCGCCGCCACCAGGGCCTCCCCAGCCGCACCACTATACACTGACACGCGCTCACAAGCTAACCCACTAAGCACGAGATGTAGTAGACCCCCATGCTCATTCAGCACATGATTGTATTGAGTCAATTTACAAAAGTCAACAAACAGATCAAACTGGGTTTTAACATTTACACTACACGAGTTCAAATTAAAATCACCTAATATTATTACTTCCATGTCAGAATATTTACAAATAACATTTTCAATACATGTCAAAACATTCAAATACTGTTCGTCATTATAACTAGGCGGTAAGTAAGTAACACAACACAAAAATTTAACATTTTTCCAACTAACAATCGCAAATAAAACTTCTTTATCAAGCGTGAGCAAATCAACGTCAGTAAGCGTGCGCAGATTGTAGCAGTCACGGACGGCTAACAGTACGCCGCCCCAACCTACGTCACCCGCGCGGTCGCGGCGCGCCACACGCCACCCATGTGGGAACAGCTCGCCATCGCACACTGAGCTTGTCAGAAACGTCTCAGTTGAAGCTATTATGTCGTAGCTACATGACGCAACGTTATTGTTGAATAGTGCAGTCTTGGATCTTAAACCACGCACATTTTGGTACAATAAGTGAACGTTTCTACAGCGATTCGGATTCACGCTTGGCCCGAAAGTTCTGCCACCAGGGCTTAATGCATATACCTCGGGTCCAGTTCGTTGGCATCATCACACTTTCAGCTAACCTAGAAGGCAGCCCTATCTTAAACGAAGCGTAGCTTCCTCTCGCCTTGAGCGCTTCCACGGTACAGACATCTACGCCACATATGGTACCAAGATGAGCACGCACTTGGGCCTCCGTCGTACCCTCCAGCACGTAGTAGAGGTGCAGGTGTTGCCGACGTTCAGCAGCACTCAGCAGCGTGGCACCCGGTGACGCCGTACCACTAAGCACGCCATGTGCCACTGACCTTGAGGCACGAAGGCTGCGCCGAGAGCTCTTCACCTCAGTCCAGTCTCCAGATGCGTCAGAGCCTCCGGAAGCACCCGCAGTGCCAGTACCTGCTGGAACTGGCATAGACCCCAACAGTGACAGGTCCGCGGATGGCACAGGTACAGCCGACACCGAGGAAGAAATCTGCAAGTTTCTTTTAGGTGTAAGCTCTGCCACAGATGGTTGCAGCAACTTCGTCTTTCTACCAGTGCTTGCCTTTTTCTTTGGTACGGTGCCCACCACTTTCAACAAAGCAGCAATTCCTTCCGGCTCCCTGCTAATGATCTGGGGTTGCTGCTGGCTCAGACTTTTTCCCAAGGTAGACACGACATCACTTAACTTGGTCGTGGAGTTCTGCGCACCAACGCAAACACTGTCTATCTTCTGCATGACACTTTCGGATACACGGTTGGAAATGGAGTCAATTAGTGGTCCAGTTAGTATGGCTTGCAACTCTTCCCGTACGATGGCCCGAATGCTGTCCAAATTTCCACCAGCACACTTACACAGGCATGACTCCTGCGCGTCCAGCAAATTCTGTTTCTTCCGTGTTTTGTAACTTCCACGGTGTATAGTGACATTGCTAATGCCGGACCCAGATTTGTCCACAGATTCAGCGTCATTGCTTTATCATCGTTATGTATTCCAGATTCACAACTGGGACAGACGCATCCAGGGCGCTATCTTGTCGTCTTTCTTCTTCGGTTATGCTATGCTGACGCTTCCTGCTGAGCTGTACCTCAAGAAGCTCAGCGGAAAAATTGTGGTCACCACCATGATGATGGTCAACGGTGCTCTCTGTGTGGCAATGCCCACTATTGCTAACAGGGTAAGAAGCTCACATTACCAAAAGATACCTAACATTATAATTATACTATTATAGCTACTTCAAAACGCTGATATGATGGTAGGGAGAGAAAGTCAAGAGTTTTTTTTTTCTTAACGTTTGACCTGATAGCTCAGTTGGTAGTAGATCTGCCTTCTGAACTATAGATTGTGGGTTCGATTCCCATCCCGCACAAACATTTGTGTGATGAACATCGATATTTGTTCTGTGTCTTGGTGTTATATTGTATTCTATGTATGTATTTAAAAACAAAAAAGTATCTATGTATTGTATCAGTTGTAGGAAACTGTGACCGCGATATGAAAAGGAACTCTGAATGAACGTGGTCGAAAAAGAATACGCCAGTAACACCGATTGAAAAAAACCTTAACATAAGAATCATCATCATCAACAGCCTGAAAACGTCCACTACTGAACATAGGCCTCCCCCAGAGAACGCCACTTTGAGCGGCTGCTCAGCTACTGCATCCATCGGCTCCCCACGGTTTTCACCAGATCCTCGGAACATAAGGATGATTGCTATTATTATTATGTATACGCGCCAATAGTTCTGGTAAATTACCCTACTATGACTAGTTTAGATATACTTCGTACTTACAGTAAAACAATAAACCTACTAAATCTAATATTTTTGTAATCATGATATTAATAAGTACGTACTTATTTTTTTCCTAAAAATAAATTATTCTTCTCGTTTTCAGGGTGGATGGGTAGCTGTGTGCAACGCAATGCTGGTCATGGGTATGGCTCAGGCCGGATACTCGTCAGTAAACCAATCCCTATTGGAGAAATGGCTGCCACCTAATGAGAAGAAACTGTTCAGTTACCTCATCCATGCAGGTCAGTTTTTGTTTGTTAAACCATTAGATAAACAGTTGTAAGGACTAAAGCTGGGGTTTTCGGTAACCAATGGTTAAATGCTATAACGAATTACGACCAATGGTTAGAATTTGTTAGACGTTTTAACCATTGGTTACCTTAACTACAGATCAAAAACCCTACCCTAAGGGTGGCTGTTTTTATCGGTAGTTCAGGTAATCAATGGTAAAAACGTCTAACAAATTCTCACCAATGGTCAAAAATTCAGTGAATTTGATAAAAATTTTAACCATTATTTAACCACCACATTGTAACACACATACACACACACCCCCCACCCCCCCCCCACCCCCCCACACACACACACACATACACACACACACACACACACACACACACACACACACACACACAACATTATAAGGACTAAGTGAGAGTTTTTTAATCGGTAGTTAAGGTAACCAATGGTTAAAACGTATAACAAATTCTCACCAATCGTCAAAAATTCAGTGAATTTGTTAGGATTTTTAACCATTGGTTAACTACCACGGATCGAAAACCCCACCCTTAGGGTGGTTTTTTTCCCTAGTTAAGGTAAGTAATAGTGAAAATCTCTAACAAATGTTGACCATTGGTTAGAATTTGTTAGAGTTTTAAACCATTGGTTACCTTAACTACGGGTCAAAAAACCCATTCTTAGGCCCGATTTCACCAAACTAGAATAACTTTTATTCCAGGTATAACTTTCCGAGAACAACCGAGTTACGCGAATATAGCCCTTATATCACCAATTTTGTGAAGGAATAAGACTTATTCCTTGGATACAATCAAAATGGCGTCTTTTTTGTGTAATTTCATTTGTCAATTAGCTGTATCCAGAAGTAAGGAATAGCCGTATACTTGGAATAAACGTTGGTGAAATCGGGCCCTATGATATTTTAGTCAAAATTATTTCTAGAAATATTTTATCTTTCTACCAATTGACAATATTTGAGTAAGCTTTAAAGGACTTGTGAAGAAAACAATCGTTATTTCAGGTCTCCACCTCGGCATCGTCATAGCCTTACCTGTATCTGGTATCCTCTCTCAAATGCCCCTCGGATGGGAGCTGATCTACTACTCTTTAGCAATGATGACGCTATCCATGGCGGTGGTTTATGGAGTCCTTACTGCTACATCTCCTGAAGATCACCAAGCTATTGGTGATAAGGAGAAAGAGTTCATAAGAGAAGCTTTGATGTGCTATAATAAGGTATGTGCTTGAAGACTTTTTTTTTCTTCATCGTGATCATCATCATTTTGGCCCATATATGTCTGCTGCTGAACATAGGCCTTCCCGATAGAGTGCCACTTTGAGATGCTACTGTCGATCCACCCAGTGGGGGCGTGGCCTATGCTACGCCTTCCAGTTCATGGTCGCTTCTTGAGAACCTTTCTACCTCATGGTTCTAAATTAGAAATGGAGATAGCTTATACAAGGTGAATTTGAATTGGTATGTTATCCCAAAAAGGGGGCACTGGGACCACGATAGCCTACAAGTTGTGAGAGCCTTACTTGAAACTGCGTGTTTCAAAACCTCCATACTAAAAAATAAATCCATTCACAAAATAGCAAGTGCGATCGCTACTAGAGCATCTAAACACAGGTCGTCGAACTCATTTAAGTGCATTCGGGCAAGGAAGAAGTTCAATTACACCCAGCTGTGCTAGCGGCTATCTTCGAAGCGTTTGGGTAAACGTATAACGTAAACTTTTCAATGAAAAAAATTAATTTAGAAAAGTCGTAGAAGAAACATTGTCTACCTTGGGCAGTAGATTTACCCTCTTTCGGGATAACATACCAATTCAAACTCAGATTGTATACGTTGGGTTACCAGCGGAGCTAGTGCATAATTAATGGTTAAACGAACTTACCTTAAGTGATGTTTGAACATAAATATACGAGACGTTACATGCGAAGAGATTTAAGAATACTATGTAGTTGCACTTCTCAATGTACTAGGCGTCACTTTCGGGATAACATACCAATTCAAACTCAGATTACCAGACGGTTACCAGCGGAGCTAGTGCATAATATTCTAGTTCTACGTAATTTCACAGAAATCAATGCCCAAGCCATGGAAGAGGATTCTTACATCTCCACAATTTTGGGCGGTAACATGTGCACATTCAGCGAGCAACGCTCTGTTTATATTCTTTCTGGCTGATGTTCCAGCGTTTATGAAGTTATTTAACTTACCTTTACAAGATGTAAGTAGATCATAATCTCACTAATACGTATCTATTCATCGCATCTACCTAAACGGTAACGCCAAAAAAAATCTGAAAGAAAAACTGCTAGTCACTTAAAAATTTGGGATATAAGTATATACACATAATAATGTAGGTACGGGCTTGGCTTTTTATTAAACGGCTGAAGAATAAAATAGTACATAGACAAAAAAATACTCGTAGATAATCACACTTACATACATTGTAAGTGGATATCGACCATAATACAGTTGAATTCTTTTAAATCAACTGACCAGCCAGTTCGTAGATGAATTTAATTTATTCAGTACTAGAGAAGTCCTCAGTGTCACCAGCGTGTTTAATTTTACATTTTGTAACATCCCATCATCAACACCCTGAAGACGTCCACTGCATCCATCGGCTCCCCGCGGCTTTCACCAGATCGTCGGTCCACCAAGTGGGGGGCCGGCCTACGCTGCGTCTTCCGGCTCGTGGTCGCCACTCGAGAACCTTTCTCTCCCATTGGTTGGCAGTTCTACGAGCGATGTAACTATCATCCCAATAGGGGCAAAACATTCAGAATGATTTTCTTTGTACACCCCTACGTCACAAAAGTAAGACACTCTCCAAAAACATACCTTACCATTATTTCCGTTACAGAGTCAAAAAATAGGTAGAAAAATTATAATCAGTTATTACCATTATTTTTTTCAGTGTGCTTGGTACTCCATGATGCCATTCATTGCAATGTGGATCATGTATGTAACCACGTCTCCAACTTTAGGATGGATCTCAAACCTTCATCTAGTCAGCTACATCATTAATGTTACTAATTTTAGGAAACTTGTTAATGTTTTAGGTAAGTTAAATAGCATCTTAAACAACTAGAACTATTTAAAACACGTATTTGAAAATTCACGGAACGAATTTAAATTTTTCAGGGGCTATCGGAATAGTCATTGGATTGACTGTTTCTTCGAGTATGCCTCCAGCTTGGACTAGTTCCGCTGTTATTTTGCTGACAGTTACTCTAGGACTACTCGGCTTCCAGTTTTCAGGATTCCTTGTAAGTTGGATAATGTTTTTAAAACATAGTTGTAGATATATTTATTAGTTGCGCTATTTAGCTGCAAAACTTGTACTAAGAAACAGATGACTGATAAAAAACATAGATATTTTATGTTTGTAAATACTATAATATAAAACAGAACAAACACCTATGTTCATCACACAAATGGTTGCCTTTTTGGGAATCGAATCCGCAAACATACAGTTCAGAAAGTTAGAGGTACAGGTAAAAGAGAAACTATTGATTCCTGAAATACCATTTAAAAACTAGTTCGGGAATCTATGGATTCATTAAAATAATGTAAAAATATTTATGTTAATAAACAAAAATATTTTATTAATAAAGCCTTTAATTTGCTATAACAGCAGTTCTTCATGATATTATAATTGACTCGGCACTAAATAAAGTACTGATAAAACTAAACTAAAACTATAAAATGAACAATATAATACAAATCTAATCTAATAAACCACTACCAGTGGACAAAGTGCCCAAAATGCTGGCAGCATTGCCACGTTGAATGGCAATGCTCAACCTTTGGCCCAAATAGAGGCCAGCATTTTGGTCACGTGTTGCTTCAATCAGACGCTTACAAAGTTCTTTAAAGATTTTGTGTGCACTTGGTCCTCATGGCCCAAGAGTCTCGACCCCAAAAGGCGCAAAAATAAAACCGCTGTCTAGGTTACTATATTTGCGCCTTTTCAGTTTCTCTGCGGAATCCGCCGCCGCGCCAGCTTTATTTTGTGTCTCGGGAAGATGTGACGGCGCAAATAATGTTAATAATGTTAATAAACTATTTTGTATTTGTATTTGTCAATAAACAATAGAGTTTGAGACATTGGACTTGGATTCAAAGTTCAGAAATCGAGAAAATACTCAACTTGTTCTTTGTCTGGGTGTGGGTGTTATGGACCATAGTCCTCGTACTTCCATGGGTCCTTAGATACAGAAAACAATAGTTAGAACCCTATGTGACCGGCAGCCATTATTGTTATTAAAACTTGGTATTTTTCAAAATTAGGACTTGCATCTCTCTAATATAAAAAGAAAGAGAGAGGAAAGAAAAAGAAAGAGAGGTTTCCTTTAGCTGGAATTGTTTAATCAATCTTTTTTCAGAGCAGCTACAGAGACATGAGTGAGAACCACTCCGGAACCCTGATTATGCTGGGATCAGCAGTCAGCAGTGCTGTAGGAGCTGCCGTGCCCGTTATCACCGGGCTGATTGTTGTTGATGATGTGGTGAGAATAGATTATCATCTATGTGATAATGATCTAATGACTGACGCTTTTTTTTAGTTTAGTTTAGCTTAGTTTAGTTTAGTTTAGTTTAGTTTAGTTTAGTTTAGTTTTTATTATTGTAGTAGTTAGCATGACTGACGTAACAAGCTAGTCGTTCACCTGATTGTAAGCATCACGGCAACCATAACAAATGCAGTGGCAATAGAAATTCTAAATTAAATATATATATATAGCTTATATAGCTTCGCGTGACACTGCACTGCGCACGTCATCTAGAAAAATCACAATATATTAATAATATTACGAATTTCACTAAAACAGTGCCCTTAAAACCATAGTGCTTGGCGGCAGAATAACTGGCAAATGTGGTGGTATCAATGTAGGTACCTAAACGAACTTTGCAGAAAAATCCTTTAACCTAACAAGCTATCAATTGACAAACAATAAAATTGAATGTTTCTACGAAATTAGATATATTCAATAATTATTTTACGGTAGAATCCCCATCTTCTAAAGCAATTTTTTTAGATAAGCACCAGTAATAATTAACATAATTATACAAATAGAGCGCCAGGTTGAGTGAACGCCCACCGGAATGTGATCTCACATGCTTGACAGTTGACACGCCCGAGACGCCATCTGAAAATGTCTTCCAAATATTTTTACCATTTTTACAGATGAATTCTCGAAGATGGCGTCCAGTACTCCTGTTCTTAGCAAGTTTATACGTGCTATGTAACGTGACTTACACAGTATTGGGAAGTAACGAACGGCAGCACTGGGACCGATACGTCGTGAGGAAGAACTTCGGACATTACAACGAGATCATTGGTAAAACGGGTTCTATTAATAACATCAGCTCATTATGAGCTGATCTGACTTAAAACTTCAAACCAATCCTGATGTAAATCATGTGTGAACTTGGCAGTCAAAAAGTAGCAGCATATAATCCGACAAAATTAGGAAGATCATATTATTTTTATATTGGAAATGAATGCTCCGGCACAGGATTTCTCTTAAGGAGAGCCTATGATTTTAATTCACTACGATGGATAAAAACAACAATAACGCCCAAATAAAAAAACTACTAGCTATGTTATTACAAATAAATAGTGACTTATAAACAATTCCACCTCTTTATAATAATGGAAGGACTATTTAATTTAATAATATTTTCTATTACAGATGCCAATCAAGTCCAATTAGAAGAGTTAAACAGTACCAAAGGAATTTCAGAGAAACAACTCCATGATACGGCTTGCTAAGGTTTTGTAATAATGAAAATATTGTTTATAATGTTGTTGTTTTCTTTATTTTGATTAACCCTTGTCATGGAAGGTGGAACTCATTATAAGTTTATTAATATAGCGTGGCTTCCTAAGATTGCTGGCGTGATAATAAAGTCAAGTTGTAAAGAAACTGTTATTAAAACAGGTAAGTATTATGAGAAAGGGTTCTTCTAGTTTGTTATAAGACTCCACATATTTTCTATGATAGGTGGCATTTAGGTGTTAGTAACCAAACTAAGAATCCAATTTATCAAAAAATATTTTTTTACCGGAATAATGATTTAATTCTTACTAACTACTACAATATACACTAGTAACTGCTACGACCTACACTACCTACTACAAAAACATTTAGACTGTATACTGGCCATGCTAACTGTAAAAAAAAGTATTGACGTCAATTGTTTTTGTTTTCTAATCTGTGATATAGCCACATAATTATATCGACAGTACAAACTCCTCCGCCTACTACCTACTCAAAAAGTCTAATTTGTATATCAGACATGATGATGTTTGACCACATTTTACCTGATATTAAGTGACACAGAATTCGCTGACAATGTGACTGAAGCTGGCGGCATCCTTCGACTGGATTAGAAACTGGCTGAGATGATAATATAGATCATTCTTATCCCAAGATTGACGGTATAAAATCATGCATGAAAAATCAATTAATTCATCCTTCACGGCACTTAAAGGTAGGTACATAATTAGTACTCACAGTAAGTATACCTTGGGAAATAGAACACTTTATCCTAAGCTTTTAGCATGCTCTTCGGAGATTGGCGATTTAGTCCGAATAAAATTCAATAGATAATAAAATAAGTACAGGAAAATAAGTAGATTCATTAAAAAAGCTTATCTAATTAACGTTCAGAAATAATTGATCCAGCTTATTCAGAGGTACGTATCTACATAAATCCTAATATTATGCTTATAAAATATGAAATCTAAACTTGCAGTCCTTGTCATTTCCATTTAGATGAAAGAGAGAGTAACTTTCCTTAAATCCCCTTTGTGTCTTCTTTGGTTGCCGGAAGGGAATTATTGCACAAAAATTCCAGAAATTCCCTTAAAAATTTATATATTTTTTACAATCGCCTGCGAACTGGTTGACATGCTATCCAATGTAAAACCCAGTTGTTTTAAATATGATTGAATAAAAGATCTCAACTGTGTATGTACCTAAATAGTAATAACTTAGTTATTATCATTAAAACATAAAACAAATCTATTTTATAACACTAACTTTTCCAACATCCAGAAGCTCATAGAAGTATAAAAAAGTAGGTACCTAGCACACACACTGGCAAAAACTTCCACCATTTGCGCATTATCAAATGAAACCAATGCGCGTACTGCTCGGCGATCATGTTACTTGATTGCAACCTATAGAAATAAAACAATGCATTGAACTTCTTCTGTTGCATTGCAATCACAGTTCTGTGATCACCCCGCTAATTGGCATTCAAAAACGCTGTGTGTCTTCTCTATTTGCATCTTCAATAACCTTCTGCTGCCTTGGGTTGCTTATCGCTCTACCGCCCGTTTACTAGTTCCAAGGAATCCTACAGATAATTACAAATAATTACTGTTTGAATGAAATTGGTACAATTGACTTAAATGATGACGAATGTTTATCTTGACTTCGCAGTTATGATAATATTGAGACGATAAGAACAGAATATATACTCACTGGATTTATCATCTATTTTTGTAAATCAAATAGTTATTTAAGATTTATTACAATCAACCTGTCTCAGAATAACACCCGTTACCTTTACTGTCACATGGTGAAATCTGATCTAATATTTATTGTGGTGGCTGAAAGTTGTAGTCTTTTGAAATATCTCTGCATTTAATAGAAAAAAAAATGGTAGTTGATAAGGTTTTGTATGCAAGTGTGCCCAAAAATGATGAACCTGGTAAGTAAAACAAATATCTAAGACAATAATGTTATCTTAACGTGGGGCAAACCACATCACTAGCCGAACCTCTATCCGAAAGGGAAGAAAGGTTCGCGAGTGGTGACTACAGGAAAGTCGCGATGTAAGTAGGCCTTGTTGTCGACCTGATCAAAACCACTGAGAGCCGTTGGATGCAAGAGGCACGTATTCGCTTAAAGTGGCGTTCTATGGAAGATTTCAGCAATGAACGCTTTCCGGTTCACAATGATGATGATAGTTACAACTGATTTTCATAATTTTGTGTGTTAGTTTTGCAACAGAAATATCGAACAATTTTTTGTTAATGTTAATTCTCAAAATGGATTTTTAGATAAACATCAATCCACACATGAAGCGCCAAAAGGATTTGGAGCTCGTCATACTCAAGCATTGGTCCTTTTCCTGTGCCTTACAGTAGGATTCGCTATTAGAGCACAGCTCAGTGTTTCTATGGTTGCCATGACTAGTCATACCTTTGACTGTGGTATTACTAGCGTCAAAGGAAATAACACAAAAATGATAGCTACTGGTAACATGACACAAGAGGGAAATGTTACTGAAGATGGAAGAACAAAGAAAGAACTTTCAGAAAGTTTGAGCAAATGGAATGTATACAGGGTAAGTGATATTAATTAAATAAAAAACTACAGTAATCATAAACTCTATAGCAAAACCATATGATTAGTTCCATAGTTTACATACCAAGGTTACAGTGAGAGTTTTTAAATAGCTCAGGGCCACATACTGCCAAATAGATTACTACGTAAACAGGGCTAGCAAGAATCACTAGGTTGAATTCTACTAGTATTTATGCAGCAACTATTAATATATTATGCTTTTAGTTACTATTTCTTCCAGACATATGATTGGAACAAACCTACACAAGATATAATAATGTTCGCGTTCTTTGTTGGTTACACAACTATGATGCTACCTATGGGATGTATAGCTCAGAGATTTGGTGGCAAGAAACCAATCATGGTAGCGTTGGCCGTTAATGGAGTTCTCTCTATACTCACACCGTGGCTGCCGATATTCGTAAGTAAATCATTATTTCAGTTTTTGAATAGATATTTAAAAAGAACTTTATTTTATGTATATGAACAATGACAATGATGCTGTAACAGAATTGGAAAGAAATTCAATCATCATGCAGTTAAATTAATTGACGTACTTTGTAATAAAAACTTGGTAGTTTTATAAAATACGTTATATCTTTTACAGGGTGGTTGGATAGCAGTATGTATCTGCAGGTTTCTGCAAGGTACTACACAGGCAGCTTTATATCCCGGCATTCACACAATCCTGGGTCAATGGGCGCCACTGAGCGAAAGAGGGAGACTTAGCACTTATGTTTATAATGGTAAATGAACTTATTCCTTTATATTCACGGCCGCACTCTTTGATTTGTTGTATTGAAATGTGTAGCAACTGTTACTATAAATTTGAAACTACATTGATATTTACTGCTATTTGTTTAAGCATTGTCAATAGATGTAAATATTTAGCTTTATTATTATGTTCAATTTATTATTCAGGTGCCCAGTTTGGAACGATAATAATATTTCTAATAGCTGGAGTCTTTGCTGGAAGTCCAAGTCTTGGCTGGCCAGTTACATTCTGGTTCTGTGGGATTCTGGGTTTAATCTGCTTTGTAATGGTCTGGCGGTTAGGAGCTGCTACTCCTAATGATCATCCGACTATAAGCCTGGATGAGTTAACCTTTATAGCGGAAGGAGGTGGTGCTGAGCTTGTGCCTAAGGTTGGTTACTGTTTATTATTATTTCATTTTCCTGTGTATGTTTTACTGTTTTGTTTTGCTGTGTGTTTTGCTGTTTGCTGCATTAGCAGCAATAGTATTATGCCATAAACTATAGCTGCCTAAGTGCCTATGGAGCATGTCGTAGTGACTAGTTTCAAAGTAATTATAAATAGCAAGTATTATATTGTCCTGCGGTTTTTTGCACTCAAGTTCATGATTACTTTTATGATTCTCTAATTTATTTCTTTTCCGTTTTCAGTAAAGATATTTCTTGCGATATGGACAATTGTCGTTTATGCCTCAACAGATGGAGCCCATTTATTCTATGTCTTAGCTAACTATTACTGATTTACAAACGTTTGAATCTGAATAACTTTTACAGAAACGTAGAACGCCCTGGAAGAGCTTACTGACTAGTACAGCGGTATGGGGTCTGATCGCTACTCAAGCCGGCAGTGCTACAGGATTCAACTTAGTGCTTACTCAGACACCGACTTATATGAACTTTGTGCTTGGAGTGGAACTCAAAAAGGTATGCAAGACAACATTCTAAAAATCAAAATTGTGAAAGCAGTGGATTGTCATTAGAAAACTACTAATACTTAAATGAATACAGATGTTTTTTACGGAAACTTTAAAATACTTTATATCCCTGAAAATTACTACTTTCTGTGAGAAGACGGAAAAATTTTGGGTGAAACCGTATATATGTGTTTTGAAAGTTTTTTTACCTAATATCTATCACCATTATTATTTTAATTTTTTTCTTAAACAATTACTTTAATAGTATTTTTTTATTTTACAGAATGGATTATTTTCTTCCTTGCCGTATGTGGCGATGTACATCTCAGCAATTCTTTTTGGGTTTCTGGCTGACTACGCAACAAATAAGAAATTTTTGTCCATAGCCAACATACGAAGAATAGCCAACACTATTGGTATTAAAACCATTTTTACTAGTTATATTAAAATTACTTTAACAAAGTTTTAATAAAGTTCTGCTGGTTGAGTTGAACCTCTTCAAAATTACTACATTTCTTTTTTATATTTTTATGAAGAGGCTTTTGCTCTTGTTTCAGGATTGGTGGTATCAGGGCTATGCATGATAGCATTCAGCTACATGACCAGTACAATACCTGCAGTAACAATGTTGATTATTACAATGGCGTTACATTCAGCCATACTTGTAGGATTTCATGTAAGATGTCAAAAAATTTAGCTTTTTCTATTATTTGGCTGAGTTTACTCTTGCAATTTTAACTGTTATGTTTTAGGTAAACCATATCGATCTGGCTCCCAATTTTGCCGGTTCTATTATGGGTTTTGGCAATATGATTGCAAATCTGACGAGCCTGACCGTACCAATCATAGTCTCCAACGTTGTTCGAGATGATGTAGTACGTATACCTATCACGAAATATGTAAAATTTAATATATAAGTAGCGGTCATTGCAAAACACGATTAGCCGTTTCTAACTGATCGGTAAAGTTAAGCAACGTTCGCTGCGGTCACTACTTTGATGGGTGACCGGCGACCGCTACAGCAAAAGTGGTATTTACAACTGAGCCCTACCGTGATTCGAAGAGCACGTGCGTGAGCCGTCAGTCCCGGCTGTTGTCCCAAGATAAAAGTTGTTAAGCCAAGTCAGAAGAAGGCTTTGGGCGGCCAAACGAGTCTGACACCAGGGCTGGCCACTTGCCTACTCGAGAAGAAGAAGAATATATTAGTTGTTATTATATTTTATAATTTATTCATGTTCTTTACTATGACTGTATTACTATAAGATTTTAAAATTTCATGGTCACTGCTAGGACTGTGCTATTGATAAAGTGCGCTACTTAGCTTTTATACTCCTGTACTCTAAAATCTAGTCAATTTCATTTATGTGAATATTTTTATAATAATAAATATACTTTTTTGTAGCGAAACCAGAGTCGATGGCAGACAGTGTTCCTTATATTCATGGGGTTGCAGTTGGGCACCAACTTCATATTTGTCATATTTGTGAAGGGGACAGTACAACCATGGAACTTTTATGGAGAGGAGAATGGTAAATTGATCTGCTATTTTTAGTTTCAAAGGCTTAACTTGAAGGATTTTTTTGTATGTTGTGGTTATTGCATTTATCAACTTTAATAAGAGGTTTTATACTTACTAAGATTTGAAACAAAAAAAACCAAATCTATCCTTTTAATTTGGAATAAGATTCAGTAACTACTGAACATTATTGCACGTTTGTGATCCGAATTGAATAAAAAAAAACATTTTCATTTCAGAATCAAAGGATGTACAAATTATGACGAAGATTAAGGAACAAAGTGACATTAAGAAATGAGAATAGTTAAAATTATAATTATGATATAATTATTTCTTGTGTGTAGAAGTAAGCACATGATTGACCTTCAAACTAATGACAAGTTCAACTGTGATCTTTAACTATACCACAATTGCTACTTATTTTAATAAACATAATTTGAGACGCAAGGGAGGCTAAAATTAACACCTTTTTTGTCAACAAACAAACATTCTAATTTTAGTTTCATTGGTGCAAAAAATAGACAATTTATGAGAAAATTAAAAAGAACGCTACTGTTACGTTACGTTGTTGTTAGAATAGAAGTACAATTAAAGTTTTTTAGCACATAACGAATATTTTCTTATTTATGGTCGAAGTACTCCATGTTTCGCACCTGTATTATGTAAAAATTGCAACAGCAAAGCAACAGCAGGAGCAACGCAACAGCAGCTTAGCAAAGCGACAGCAAACAGTAAATTGCAGTCGCCTGTTGCTTGCCTGTCGTTGAATGCACTTTGGCTCTTTATCTCAATTTAACTAGTGTGATTTCGTTAATAAAGCGGGAAGCGGGTTTTATTGCGGAATTACACTAGATTATACTTGTTTCAGAACTTCCGCGAAGTCACGCCTGAGTCAATCAATTATATGACAATTATTGTAGCGAACCAAAAATGGCAAACCAAATTTTCCGCTTATAATTCTAATATTTGTTACAAAAATAATCTTCTTGACATTGTACACAGTAGCAATCACAAGGCACACATTGAGACTTATCAAATAATAAATGTTGCGTGCGCTTATTATATTTATCTATCTTCTATCTATAATAACATGTGTAAGTATGGCTTTTTCCTGAGTGACTACTAAGAGACATCATACAACCCAAACTCAGAGATTCCCACTGCTGAACATAGGCCTCCCCCATAAAATGCCACTTTAGACGCTTATAATAGAGAGGATTTGCCATAATTACCACGCTTGGCAGGCAGAAGATGTAAATGTGCTGAAGAGAATGCTGCTACCCATTTCCTGGATATTTCTTTAGCCAGTATTTACGACACCCACGGGAAGAGATGGGATGGTCCTTTTTTTACAATTTATAGGCATAGCATTTGACCACTGTCTCACCTGATGGTAAGTGATGACGCGGCCTACGATGGTGCATGCTTGCCTAGAAGATACTTGTTCACTCGTGACTTGAAGACTTCCAGGTTATAGTCAGCTGGAAACAAGGACGCCGGCAAGGTATTCCACTCATTTGCTATACGCACTACAAAGTTTGATGCGAAACGCTTTGTGCGGGCTGTAGTAATATTAACGATATAAGGATGCCGAGTTTCTGTGCACCTTGTAGTCCGATGAAAGAATGGAGATGAAAGAATTAGTTCGTGTAATTCCATCGCACAATCTCCAAAATGCAGCCTATAAAATACCGATAAGCAACTTTTCGTCGGTGCCCCAAGCTCTGGAGCTTAGCTTCGACCAACGCATCGTTACCGATGAACCGTTTGGCTCGTCTCTAAATAGAGCCCAAATCTTCGAGCTGGTATTTAGTCAAACCATCCCAGAGATGACTACAGTATTCCACACAGGATCTGACTTGTGCAACATAGAGGCTTAAGAGTTGCTCTGATGTGAAATACTGCCGCACCTTTCCTAGGATTCCTAGCTTTGTCCTATGAAAAATGAAAAGCTGAGTAACTCCACAGAAGAACTGAGGTGACCGAAAAAGCTCATAGAATTAGCAAATTGAAATAGCATTGGGCAGGCCACATTGCTCGTATAACTGACAACTGATCAGGAAGAAAGGTTCTCGAGTGGCGATTACGACTCGGAAGTCACGGCGTAGGCCCCCACTAGGTGGACCGATGAACTGGTAAAAACCACGAGGAGACGATGGATGCAGAAGGCAAGCAACCGTTCAAAATGGCGCTCTGCAAAGGAGGCCTATGTTAAGCAGTGGATGTCTTCAGGTGAATGATGATGAAGATGATGTGAGTGAGCAGGTATCATTTTACAATAAAACACGTACCTATTTTTAATTTAGGTATTTTTTTAATGTCAATAAGGAAGTTGCTACAAAACTTTTGAAATGAAATCAAGATAACGGACTTTTGTTACACAATTAAATTATTATTAATTATTAAATTATTTACCTATAATAAAGATATAGATAAACATAATACAACATAATTAAAATAGCTTCAGCTCCTAGATTGATAGATATAATTTTTTGAATCCACAAAATATAACAAACGTAGGACATACGACAACGTAGGCATAGACGATTTTAATCCTAGAGAAGACTCTCTAGCATCAAGTTGTCTGTGTAAGTACCTACTACCTAGACAGGAGGGATAAGATAAGTGTGTAATAGTCCAGCGAAATTGTGAGAGACATAGACAACTATTATTCATTGCAGCGTTTAATTAGAAAGGCGCATTTAAAAAAATGGACATAATCAATTAATCAAGCCAAGTCAATTTGGAACGGACAAAAGACAAAAAAGACGTAAAGATTTAAAAAAGCAAAGATCTCTAGGTCTTTTGTTGTCGGTCTATGAACAAAAAGTGATTTCCACTTGTTTCAAATCATTAAATCAGTTTCATCGCGTTCATTTATGTAGTTTAATCTCCAAAGTATTTGATTTAAGTTATCAGAGATGCGCCATCTAAACTGTGACACAGTAATTAGTATTGTAATAATTTCAATGTGTAAACTTCACATTGGTTATGTAAACAAAGTTGCTGCTAGCTTATCTATTCTGTTAACTAATTGTCGTATAGCTTTTGATATTACCTTTCATTTATGTGTGGTCATGGGTGGTGATAACGTCGTATACGCAGCTGTAGCCAAAAATGAGAAATATGATGGTAAGTAATTTTACCAATACGAATTATGAGTTGTGTAACAAATAAATACATTGAGTTTGTGTAACAATAAATTCATCATACCTAACAATGATCTTATTATTAGTGAAACATATCCATATCATTATAATACCAGATAATTATCTCAATAATGAAGAAACCATGCCGTTAAGTAATTTTAGTAGCAAAGCAGAGATAAAATTATTTCATTTCCAATTTAACCTTTTCCTTATTTCCTTATTTTTAGTAGTAGTACTTGCCAAGCTGTAGAAAAGAAAATCATTACTTTTCTTCATCATTTTGTTTTCAGATCCACCTTTACCTCAAACGCCAAAAGGGTTTGGAGCTCGTCACACTCAAGCTCTGGTTTTATTCATTTGCCTTACAGTTGCATACACCATGAGAGCACAGCTAAGTGTTTCTATGGTAGCCATGACGAGCCATAAAGTTGATCATCACATTACAAGAGCAACAGGAAATACTACGGAAGTAAGAGCAAATGTTACTGAAGAAGACAGAGAAATAATAAACGATACCATAAGGCACAAAGGCTTAAGTAAATGGAATGTGTATAGGGTAAGTTACAAAAAAAAGTTAATGACAGCCTGACTGGTAGAAAGCGGTTACTGCCAGTTTGCCGGTGGATATACTTGCAACCATGTACCTAAACCAATTAGGGTTATTACGAATGCCAATACTATGTTTATAATGAATGTCATAATTATGACGTTTTGTATATTTATATATATTATAAATATTATCATAACAATTTAAAACATATAATATTACTAAACTAGTTCTAAAAACTAAACAATAAAATACAAAATACAATTACTAAAACTAAATTAAATCTAAACTAAGTACTTATCTAAAACTAAAACTAAACTTATAAACAAAAAACCGCGTTTACCAAAAAGCTGGCGACATTACCTCGTTGAATGGCCATACTTAGTCTTTGGCCGAGGTAAGAACAAGCTCTTTGGTCACCTGTAATTTCTATTAAGCGTCTGGACAGCTCTTTCACGAATCCACGGGCGGATGGACCCTACGGTCCCATGGTTTCTAGCCCAAACAGAAGAGATATGTATCCCTCGCCGAGAGATTCATATTTCGTCCGCTTGAGGTTTTCCGCTACTTCCGCCACTGCACCAGCCGCTCTCGAAGTGCCCTGGAGGTGGGACGTTGCCAGAGTATCGACGCATGTGGCATCCCAGACCAAAGGCCGTCCACGGCTCCAGTAGGGAACTAACGTCAAGCCATCGGGCCTCTTGCCATCGTCACGTGATATACCGTTCGGCTCTAAGCAAGCTGGTACGTTAACGGTGGCAAGAGTCCGACTGACTCGCGTTCAGCCGTAGCAAGGAGACGAGCCCGATCCGAAATATTAGAGCAATCTTATAACAGCTTTTGTTTGACTCTTTTGCATATGGGCTCGTCCCAGAGCCTCTGTGAATGTGGACTTATAGGGAAACTATCACCTGGACAAGCCATACTCCAGGCATTTCTGGCTTTTTCCATACACATCACCGGCACACTGCCTAGAGATGCATTAACAATATCGAAAAAGAGACGGCCGATGCTGTGAACAGATGACAGAAAAGCTGGAAGAGATACACTTGTAATTTTGCAAATGCCAATGCCTCCACACCGAATAGGGAGAGAAGCTTGAGACCATGAATTATCTGAAAGAGAACAATTTAGAATTTGGGATAGCAAATTTTGTACTGTCACATCTAAAATTGACAAAATATTATTGTTTTCAAAAAGGGCAGCACTGAAGAACATATGTGAGTTTTGAAACGAAGAAACAAAATCTTATAATGTGAAATGCAACATGAGAATGGATTTGACGTTTACATTTCTAGATTTTTTTTTAAATTTTAAAGCTAAGTAAAGATCAGAAAATGGCGTAGGTATCTAATGAATTTCAAGTGTCAACCATACATACTTACATGTACGTAAATCTATTACAAACAAAAGTAAAAAAATTCTAATAACTTCAAAACTATATTATCTTGTAATAGACGCCTAGACCTAGACCTTACAGGCGAAAAAGTATTAGGTATAGATAAAGCAACAGAAATGTTTCAATTAAGTATTTTAGAGGCTTCAAATCATTCAAATAGAGAATTTGGAACTGTTCATTCCAATAGACCAAAAATTAAGCGTAACTATAATATTAAAAAACTAGCTTGTACATGTACCCGCGCAGCTTCGCCCGCGTGGACTATCCCTCAGAAACCGTTTATTTTTTCAGGATAAAATTAACTTCAGCCTCCTATTTTGAGAACCGCGTACTTTTAAATCTTTTTAAAGTAGCTTCATGCACAGTGACCTTTCATGGTTTCATTGTATTAGTAAGAAGTAGAGAGGAAATAAGGTTTTTTTATAGCTCTGGTAATAACTTTCTTTAATGTATGCATACTTTGACACTAACACGAAAAAATATTCCGTGATATAATCTAACAGAGCTTCCGAAAAAAAAAAACGATTCCAACCCCTTAATCATATCAAATCATATCGACGGATGCAGGAGGCGAGCAGCCGCTCAAGGTGGCGCGCTCTGGGGGAGGCCTATGTTCAGCAGTGGACGTCTTCAGGCTGTTGATGATGATGATGATGATGAATCATATCAAAATGTTATTTTTATAATATTTTAACATTCAGGTACGTAATAACAACTTTGAAATAAAGAACTTTGAACTAAGACCTTCCTCCCCATTTTCACCCCTACAAATCAACCCTGGCAAAAATATTATTTTACCATTTTTGGATGTGATTGATATACAAATACCAATTTTTATAATTACAAATTCAAAATCAAAGAGCTAAGTATGCATACAAAGTGTCATCCCTTCTTATTTTATCCTTACCCATGTGGTCCCGCTTTGCGAATAGGGCCACCACTATCTCTTCCCGCGGGTGCTGTAAAAGCCGGCCAAAGAATGGGCAGCAGCATTCTCCTCGGTAAATTAAAACCTTCTGCGATTCTCACCAAGCCGCCTGCTAAGCGTGGTGATTATGGCAAATCTACCCCTATGATAAGCGTCCAAAAGTGACGTTTTATGGATTCCTGTGTTTGGTAGTGGACGTGTTCTGGCTAATGTGTGATGTCATCCCTGGCAAAAAATATTGTAAATGCTATTTTTTACTTTGACTCAACTATCCGTTGGAATACTTTTAATTTGACTCACAAACTTTAACTAGTTATTTCACCCGTTTAAGGGTTGGATTTTAAAAACCTATAAGTACCTACCATTTCTTTAGTTTTTATACTTGTTTGTAAGTTTTAAAACGATAAGTCACGAAATGTAGGTTTTTCATACAACCGTTTTTTACCCTTTTCGCCCACTTAGGGGTTGAACTTTCAAAAATCCTTTCTTAGCACGCGCTTACGTTATAAAAGGAAACTACCCTCCAAATTTCAAGTCTATACGTCCAGCGGTTTGGGCTGTGCGTTGTCTGTCAGTCAGTCAGTCAGGACAAAGTCTTTTATATAATAGAAGATTAAACCATAGCGGGGCTGACGACGGTGAATTCGTCAAATGATAATCCCTCATGACGTGAGACTAGAGTTTTGTAATTATTATGTAAATTATAAATGCTACGTAAAAATGTTTGTTGGCAGCGGTTCGAGATAAAATACATTTTATTTGCATTTCTATATCATAATGCGTATTTTAATGCTTACGTTTTATATCATCATATCAGTTTTCGTTGTCTTTAAAATTAGGTGAATGCGAAAATACAAATGACTGCCATAATAAAATGAATCGCAATCACATAAAATCACTTTTTGGCCATTTCACAGAAATATGATTGGAACAAAGCAACACAGGAGATGATATTGTTCTCATTCTTCGTCGGATATACCTCAATGATGATGCCGATGGGATGCTTAGCACAAAAGTATGGCGGCAAGAAGCCAATCATGATGGCGTTAGCTGTTAATGCTTTGCTTTCTATCGTTACACCATGGGTGCCAATATTTGTGAGTACATAGATTTTAAGTTACAATACTATCTACCTATTTAAAATGTCATCAACATATTATATTTTTTCTCACTCCTTCAATCTCTTCTATTATCAGGGTGGGTGGATAGCAATATGCATCTGCAGGTTTCTACAAGGCGCCACACAAGCAGCATTCTATCCGAGCATACATACAATCCTGGGAAAGTGGGCTCCACTGAGCGAGAGAGGAAGACTTAGCACTTATGTGTATACAGGTGAAGACAACGACAACAAATCACAAAATATTTGAAAAGTCATCAACATCATCAGCCTGAAGACGTCCACTGCTGAACATAGGCCTCCCATAAAGAGCGCCACTTTGAGCAGCTGTTTGCCTCCTGCATCCATCGGCTCCCCACGGTTCTGACCAGGTCGTCGGTCCACGACCTAGTCGGAGGCCGGCCTACGCTGCGTCTTTCGGTACGTGGTTGCCACTCAAGAACCTTTGCTTCCCATCAGTGTCTACGAGCGATGTGGCCTGCCCACCGCCACTTCAACTTATTAATTTTCAAAGCTATATTGGTGACCCCAGTTCTCTTGCGAATCTCTTCATTTTGGGTCTTATCTCGCAAGAAAACTCCGAGCATAGCCATAGCTCACTTGAGAAGTAGAAAGAATTAATATACACTTTTGTGAAATGATGATTAAGTTTCTATATATCATACTAGCTTCTACCCCGCGGCTTCGCCCGCGTGGACTACTTATCTCTCAGGAACCGGTTATATTTCCGGGATAAAATTATCTTATAACTAACCTTTTTGAGAGGCGTTTGAAAAGTCCTATAGGTACTTATCTAAAAACATTACCTTTAAATCCTTTTAATCTTAAGTGGCCTCGTGCAGTGATTTTGCATGGTGGCATTATGAGAGGCAGGGATGAAATATGTAATTTTTGAGATATCTGGTAGTAATTGACATCAACATTTTATGTAGGTATAGTTTGAGACTAAAGCAAAAAATATTAAAATACACCACCCATTTTTGTTTCTTTTCAACCCACCTACCTAATTACCGGTTTTACGAACGTGACTTCAAAAAAGAAGAAATAAAACTTCCTTCCCTTATTACCCCTTCAAATCAACCCTGGCAATACTATTACTGTAGCACGATTATGTTTTAAAAAGTATGTACAATGCCAATTTTCATCACAAAGTTTCGTCCCATATTTCAACCACTTAAGTGATTCCTCTCAAAACAAATTTAAAGCAACATTTTTATATCTAAGGAACTATCTAAGTTTGAATACATTACGATATATTTTTTTTTACAAAGCTCAACCAATGGTTTTGGGGTTGAACTCCAAACAACAAAGACAACCCATTTCATTTTAACACGTTTGTATGGTCCGAGTTTAAAAACGATAACCTACCTACGTTAAGAAATAAAATTTTTTTCATACAAAGACTTTTTACCCTTTCCACCCCCTTAAGGGCTAAATTCATTGCACCCCTATGTAATGAACGTATTCAAAATTTCAAGATTTTGGCTTCAGCGCTTAGGCCATGCGAGCATCTTACGATGGGACCTTATTCTGTATTTTTTAACCTCTCGGGGGATGAAATTCAAGAAACGCCGCGACCCGTATATATTCATTTTGTATGATTTTTGTTTATGCTCCATCGTCGACCGCGTCGTCACTTACCATCAGGTGAGACTGTGGTCAAATGTTAGCCTATCGATGATTAAAAAAACACATATCTACATATTCACATCCATGCATCTATAATTCCTCAAAAATGTGCATAAAGATTTATAATGCATATTTTGTTGCATGAGGTTTTGATCCATACTATAGTATGGATTAAGACTTTATGTGATAAAATAATATAAAAAATAATAATTCTTCACTATTTTTTCTACATTTGTATTTACAAGGATATTTTATTTATCGGCAAGGTGAATTTATCTACTTACCTACCTACCTATTTGTAAAATGTAATTTATAAAATAATACAAAAAGATACATTAGCACACATTTTAATGTACCCGCCTGCAACAGATGCTATTATTGAATTGTCACATAACTATCTGTAGTCATAAAGTCTGTAATCAGCCTAAAAACTGTTCATTCACATTTCATGCTTATGCCTAACTATTGGTAATCTGTTAATTGCTTTGTTTGTTACCTGTACGTTTTTAGTTTTATGTCTTTATGTAATGCTGTTGATTACCTTATGAATAACAAATAAAATAAATAAATAAATAATAAATTAATATGTTCTTCTTTATAGACACTTAACATTAAAATTAATTTCTATAAAATTCCGAAAATCAATGTTTGAAAATGATGAATAAACATATATATATCTTATATGATTTAATGCCTGACTATTGTATCTCTGTTTCTTCAATCACAGGTTCCCAATTCGGCACAATCGTGATATTCCAGATAGCTGGAGTCTTTGCCGGTAGCCCAAGCCTTGGCTGGCCAGCTACTTTCTGGCTCTGCGGAGTTCTTAGCCTGATAAGTTTTGGATTGCTCTGGTGGCTGGGGGCAGCTACTCCTTACGATCATCCAAGCATAAGTGTAGAAGAGATGACGTTCATATTAGAAGGAGGCAGTGCGGATGTGGTGCCTAAAGTAAATATATATTTTAGTTTCATTTTACAGCATCGTTATCTTCGGAATGTTTACTTAGTTAAATAAATAAGCTATATCCTATTTTCGTAATGATTATGTTCTTACTCATAAGTGAGTCCAAAACTCTAATCACAAATGTTTCCGACAGAGACGCCGCACTCCCTGGAAGAGTATCTTGACCAGCACAGCAGTTTGGGGTCTTGTTGCCTCACATATGGGTAGCGCGGCAGGATACCTTCTAATACTTACTCAGATACCCACCTATATGAACTTTGTGCTTGAAGTAGAGATCAAAAAGGTAAACTTAAAAAATCAAATTAATTATTAATTTATGAAAAATAAATAATGTTTGCTCAACGCTAGTCGCCCAATTTGGGATCAGAATGATTATTGTTATATACAAGTATTTGTAGTACCTAGTTATAATATATTTTTTGTTTCAGAATGGATTGCTTTCATCATTGCCATACGTAGCAATGTATATGACCGCTTTAATGTTTGGTTTCTCAGCTGATTACGCGGCTAACAAGAAAATATTATCCATTGTCAACATACGAAGACTTGCTAATACCATAGGTATCATTTTTATTTAGTCAATTGCCGCAACGAGCTAGCCGTTCAAACATTTCATAACATAGAAAGCAAACACAATTTTAAATGTGTTTAAACACATTTAAGATTGTAATAGTACTAAATTTTGCAAGGGCATTATATGTATTTGATTTGATGCTTTACTCCTGATTCTAGGTATGGTGGTATCTGGGGTATGCTTGATAGGCTTCAGCTACATTAAATGTACCACTGCAGCAGTCATAATGCTAATTGTCACCATGGCGTTACATTCCGCAGTGCATGTAGGATTTCACGTAAGTTTGTACTAATTCGTGCCACTTGTATATTTTTCAGTAAGAAGATTTTTAACTGCACATTTTTTACTATGTTTGGTTAATAAGTAAATAAATATTTCCAATTTTTTTAACTACCAATTTACAATATCAGTTATATTAAGTTAATGAATCTGCTACTGCTGGCTTTTTTCAACTTCAACTCTTTGATTAAGCTATAAATTCATAATGTTGATGATGTGCAGTGTTATGTTTTGATTATTCAAACAAACTTTACTTATTTTTCAGATAAACCAAATAGACTTGGCTCCAAATTTTGCTGGTCCCATCATGGCTCTTGGTAATATGGTTGCTAACTTGACGAGTCTCTTAGTACCTGTGATTGTATCCAATATTGTAAGAGATGACATGGTATGTATTATTTATCTCACAAATTGACATGTAAAATTGATTTCGTTAATATTTTGCTACACAGCGTCAAACAAGTTACATTACTCGGGCAAACGTGTCGTAAAGTACTGGGTGGCGCAAAAGTAAAGACCCTATTTGGTTCAGCTATAACATTTTTTCTAAATTAGAAAACTAGATTTAGGTTTTTTTAAATGTATATTTGTGCCATTAAATTTCGTACCATTAGGATTTAAAGATGATGTCTTTTAAATGGTGACCTCCAGAGTTGATACACATTTGAGCCCTATTTATGACATTTTGCAAGATGATTTTCCTTCAAAATTGGTTATGAGTGACGAAGCGCATTTCCATCTCTCAGGGCATGTCAATAAGCAGAATACTCGGTTCTGGGGCACTGATAATCCGCGCATTATTCAAGAAACACCTCTACACCCACTAAAAGTTACTGTATGGTGTGGCATCTGTGTTGACAGAGTGATCGGACCCTATTTTTTCGAAGACGCTGGAGGCAATGCGATAACTGTCACTGGAGAACGCTACAGAACCATGTTACGTGAGTTTTTGATACCCAGTTTGGACGAATTGGGGCTGGAGCACATCTGGTTTCAACAAGACGGCGCTACGGCACACACAGCGCGCGACACTATGGACTTAGTGAGGGACGCTTTTCCAAGCCGAGTTATCTCTCGTTTTGGCGATTTGCCTTGGCCTGCAAGATCACCCGATCTGACCAGTCCAGACTTCTTTCTTTGGGGTTTTTTGAAATCTCGGGTGTATGTGAACAAGCCACAGACTCTCGCAGCTCTAAAAGAAAACATTCGTCAAGAAATAACGAACATATCGCAGGAAGTGTTACGGCAAGTTATGCAAAATGTCATAAATAGGGCTCAAATGTGTATCAACTCTGGAGGTCACCATTTAAAAGACATCATCTTTAAATCCTAATGGTACGAAATTTAATGGCACAAATATACATTTAAAAAAACCTAAATCTAGTTTTCTAATTTAGAAAAAATGTTATAGCTGAACCAAATAGGGTCTTTACTTTTGCGCCACCCAGTACATGAGTTTACAATCGTACCTTCCGCGACCATGAAGTTCAAAGAAAAAACCAAAGCCTAATTCAAAGGAAAACTGGTGATGATGAGGAATATTTTAATATAAATAGAAATATGAATTATTAGGCTGAATTATAACTTAATACGTTATACAAATCAAGTCAGTCAGACATAATTATTTTATCACATTAACAGTAAGTAATTGAAAAATAAACAGAAGTAAATATTTAAGTAGGTAAATAACAAGACTGAGATCGTATAATTTTCATAAATTTAAACACAAAACTTTTATATCTTAAACATAGCTTAGAATTTCATAAACAATAAAACTGAACCCAACTTAGAAAACATGAGATGAATTTATAAAATGTAATGTTTCAGAGCAACCAGCACAGGTGGCAGATAGTGTTCCTGATATTTGCGGGGCTGCAGGTGGTCACCAACATCGTGTTCGTCATATTCGTGAAGGGGAGTGTTCAACCTTGGAACTTTTATGGGGATGAAAATGGTAGTTATTTAAAAGATATTAAATACATATTTGTGTACATATCACACAGTGCCTTCTAGGTCCAAACTAAGCAAAGCTTGTACTATGGAAACCAGATAACAGATAGAATACTGAGATATTTTTCGTTTTTATGAATACATAGAATACAATATAACACCCTGACACAGAACAAACACCTATGTTCATCACAAGAATGTTTCTCCTGGGTGGGGATCGAACCCACAACTACAGTTCAGAAGGCTGGTGCGACAGTGACTGGCCTGATAGCTCAGTTGGTAGTAGACCTAACTGAGCTATCAGGCCAGTCAAAATGGATGGGTTTAAAGTACTCAGACTGTAAATAAAGTTAGGTACACACATTTCTAGTGTTGGTGTCGTAGTGAAGCAACTTGTACGAGTGTGAGCAGCTTTATTTAAACGTGAAAGACAAACAAAAAAAAATCTAAGCTTTAAGAAATAATTACTACCAACCAGGGCTTGCCTTCACAAAAAGGAAGGAAAGAAACAGTGATTACTAATTATACTAAATTCCTATCGATAACATTACTTAATTTCTTTTTCAGAGCTAAAAACTGAAGGAATAAGTGCTAATTCAGTACCGGAAAAGGAAGTTATGGTCAAGGAGAGTAATATTTTGACTAAAATTTGATCAAAACTAGAAAAGAAAAATACTTTTAGTAACATTTAAGTACTTACCAAACAAGTACCTATGTCATTGTTTCTCAGTTTAAATAAAAGGATGTGTTTTATCATAACTCATCAAACATTATGAGCTGCCCGAGCTTAATTTAGTTTAGATTAATTAGTAATGTATAGTGATACTAGTCAATAGCATTTGTATCAATGTTTAGGTTAGAATTTTTGTTACAATAAGATATAACATAGGTATATGGTAATATAGGTATTTTTATTAGCGTTATATGTTTTTATGTTCAATTTCGTAGCATAAGCATTTTTCCACATTTTTGAAATAAATCACTTCATAATGATTGTTATATTTATAGATCACTAATGATACGTTTTTCCAACCCTACATTCAAATTCACTACATTTTTATGAGAACCAATGACGTGACGAGCTTGTCGTTCACCTGATGTTAAGTGACATGGCAGCCCATAACAATTGCAGTGTCACTCGGAACTTTAAAATAATAGTTTCGCGTGACACTGCACTGCGCACGTCATCCTGAGACATCACCCAGTCTAGTAATTAGATTACTAGACAGTTCATAGAGTCTCATTTACTCAGAAATTTCACTAGTTAGAATGCTCTTCAAAGCGGAACACAGTAGTGCTTGCACACTACTGCTTGGCGGCAGAATAACTGGCAAAACGGTGGTATCTACCTAAACGAACTCGGCAGAAAAGTTCTACCACCTAGTGGATTTAATTTTATTTGATTTTTATATGAGTTTAAGTCGCGAAAGTTTCAAAAGTGTTAACAGTAAAGAAAACATCAATATAATATTATACTAAACTATTCTATAAACCTAAACTCCCACCAAACTAAAGTTATAAAATAAACAATATAATGCGGAAAAAACTAATCTAACAAACTACTACCAGTAGGCAAAGGACCCAAAATCCTGGCAGCATTGCCACGTTGAATAGCAATGCTCAACCTTTGGCCCACGTAGAGGCCAGCATTTTCGTCATATTGTTAACTTTATAGTTTCAGTTTGGTAGTAAAGATTTATTGTAGTTTAGTACTTATTTAGGTTTAGTTTATAAACAGTAAAATACAGTTAAGTTTACAGTACAGGTAATTGTAATAAATATGATATTATACATTAATGCTTTTTATCTAGCTTAAATATTTAATTCGACCCTGAATAGTAAATTAAAAGCAGAAATAAGTCGAAATCTATTAAGAATTAATGGTAGATTGAAGGCAATCATTAAGAAGCTAATTAGGAACGCCGAAGATAATCCCGAGGCTTACTTGAAAAATACTTTCCAGGAATTCGTATCGTATAAAAATGTTATTTTATTAATTACAGATTAGTAGCTGATGCTCATTATAAGTGTGTTTTTCTGGTTATTATTTATATTTATTTACATCTCTCATATTCGGTAAGTAGATCCTTATTACCCCCACATGGGGCTTGTAGTTAACCAATTAGCGCTCTAGGGTAATAATGTAGCTAGAAAAGCCCTAGGGCGGTAAGTAATTTAAAAAAAAACTCTTCACTCTTTCAAAAAGTTCGCGTACATCTAACCATCATACTGGCAATAGACATCATGCATTCAGCCCAATGACAAAAGAGGTCGCTTCGCTATTCAGCCTTGTCTTCGTATGAGTATAATAGTCTTCAATTTTAAGTATCGAACGGCAAAGCTCAATTTCGTTCTTGAAAAAAATAAAATAAAAAAATGATGAAAAAGGCGGGAATAGAAAACTTTTACTTTAAAATGTTTTATGGAGTTTTGGCGGGAACGTGAAAAAGTTCACGTCGTTGCATTGTATTATTTCACAAAACTTATGCTTTTTCTAGTGTTAATGTTTAAAATTAGTGGCATTTTACGTATTAAGTGCTGAATTATTAGTATAAGTGTGGGCAAGTGATATAATGTAGTGAAACGTGGTTTTTCGTGTTGCTTCCAAAATTCCATAGAAGCCTCTAGTAAAGTTGCCACTACTTTACTAGGGCATGACTTAGACTGGATTATGACTACCTGACTTAGACTGGACTATGACTACCCTGACTGACTGTGACTAAGACTTGACTTTACATGAAATATTTCATAATACGACGAAAAACTACAATACTTGACACTGGCTAAATACACTATGTGTGGAGCCAAACTATAAGAAAAAAAAAAATTATTCTTGTAATGCCGGGTTTTTTCTACTTACCTCACAATCGAGATGTAAAGCAGAGTAGTTAGCTCGGGTGTAAGCATCAATTGCACCCTCGAACTATCTCGGGCTGCAATTGATGCCTTACAGCCCTTGGCTACTAATCTACTATTAGGTACCTATTTCATTAAATAATGCAAGCCGTTTTATAAAACACTACGACATCAATTTTATGTTCATATTCTGATGATGATGAATCGCACTGTAATAATTTACAGTGCGATGCATATTCATCATCATCATAATTATTATCATCATTTTTGGTTGATGCTGATGGACATAGACAGCAAATAATTGTTATTTAATTGGGACTTACCAGTTTTATAAATAGTTACTAGTTTGTATTACGAATATTAACTAGCTCTTACTACTTTACAAGATTATTACGTAGATATAAGATTTAAGAAACTAGAATTATTTTCTGATGGTCTCTCTTAAGGTTATAATGAGATCTTCAAATAGCCTAAGTCTTGTAGTCTGCGAATAATTACCAATATTTGGATACGTAGCGTGAGTTATATAGGCAGGCAAAATTATAAAAAACAAGAAATTTCATGCTGACTAATGCTTACAATTATTGGTCTTAATATTTTTATAAAGTTACCTAATTAATTAGAGAAATACAAAATGATATAGGCCTTTGTAGTATGGCGTTGACGTTATTCTATCTCCATCAATTTTGATCTTTCCCATCTCTCCTTCCCTTCAAATCCAACTTCGAAAGTTAAATCTAAAACAATAGCTGTTCATTCCACCATGGAGATTCCTTTCAGCAAGATTTCAACACGAGTGAATGTCAAAAGAGTTGGTTAATTTATAAACGTGACGATGCGTGAGGGTCCGCCGAGTTTATAATAGGCACATCTGAAAGGGGAAACTTATTCCGTTTTTGTGACGTCATGATGTCAGCAATCCGTGTGAGTCATACATTCTCACTTGTACCATACAGTAAAACTTAATACTGGGTGTTGATTTGCAAACCCGCAATAGTTACAAAGGTTGATCTACTGCACTTATAGGACAAAAATCAATGAAAAAATAAATCTAAAAAATTATACTATATAAAAAAAAAAATTCTAAATATAAAATCACACGTGTGTGAAAGCTTATTTAAAACACTAGATGTTTTTTTTTGTAAAAATTGTGAAATCACCTTGCGTTCCTTTCTGCGCCACACACACCCACACAAAGGCCTCCTACGGGGGCTACTTGTGGTTCATCATAAAAATGATTTATTAAATATTCGACTACTGATTAAGTGTACAATTAGAATTACATTATAAGGTGAATCAGTGTATGCATTACAATTAACCTTTGAAATATGGAGAGGATGCAAAACAACACCCAGTATACTCCAGGTAGCAGTCAGTGTTTTAAAGTCCAACAGGTAAGGTTAAGCACCGTTCGCTGCGGTTGGTGTGCATGGTATTCACAACAAAGCCCTACCGTGCTTCGGAGGGCACGCTAAGCCGTTGGTCCTGGCTATTGTCGTAAGAAAATGTCGTTGAACCAAGTCAGAAGCCTTTGAACTCACTAAATAACAAACTCACTTACTTTAAAGAAAGTTTAATGGATTTTAAAACGTTTCATAAATATATTCCATAATTTATCCTAAAACTCAATGAAACGCACGTGCCGAAATACTACATAGCTACTACATAGCCAACCCTATTAAATCACCCTTCCTATGTATTACCTACACAATCCGTAACTTTCCGGATTGTGCCTCAACTTTGTTCCGGACGCGACGCGTCTCCACCGTATAACGCGTGGAGTTCTCTAATTTGACTTCTTACGGTGTTAGGAGTTGATGGATTTTGTTGGTCCTTTAGGTGTGCGAATTATTTAGAGAATTAAATTGAATTTGAGATGATTGCCACACACCGCCACCACTACACCGCTTTGCCAGTTATTCTGCCACCAAACAGTAGTGTGCAACCACTACTGTGTTCCGGTTTGAATGGAATTGTAGTTAGGAAAATTATTGGGCAAATGAGACCTCATGATCTGATCACACAGTCTAGTAATGATAGTAATGATACTTATTTTGTAATTTTGATTTAGTTCGATTCGCCGCTTAATTTAAATTTGGGAACAGTCAGGAAAGATTTATTCTTGTTTATAATATTATTCAAGAATTTTTATTCCTGTTTGTCCCCAGGTAAGGACAGGCCGCGGGGACTGACAGGAACTACCCAGCCTTTGGATTCTTTATGCCTAAGTACCGATCAATTTCGGCAGATGTAATTATGCTTAAGATCCAGGGCCATTTCTAGCTCCCTCATTAATTGAAAAACATTGACCTTAATCTTATCAGCTATCATTATAGCTTTCTAGATGACAGGCATCATTCATAGCTATAGAACTTTATCACATTCATTTTAATATAAACCATCTATGTGTAAATTTCTTTATCTTACTCCATATTATCACGTAAACAAAGATGATGTTGAATTAATTGTAATGGGTTTTAGTTAAGTAACTTCTCGTCAGTGGGATGTGAAACATTCATAAAACTATTAATTTATTTAAAAATAACAAGTTTCGTTTGAAATGTCTAATCATCAAAAGTCCGCAGAGTTCCAATACATTAAAGTACAAACGAAGGACTACAATAATGTCGTCGGTGAGTAAATATCATACAATTCAAATAATTTATTGAAAATAGGAAAATTTTAGCACTTACACAAGTCAGAATCAGACTACTTAATTAAAGTAATTTGTTCTAAGTATTTTAAGTAGCATTTTAACTTTTTGTGTTATTGAGTTTTATAAAATAAAAGTTGGCTAGCGCTTGCGTCACAAACGTTGAGGTCCTACGAACACAACTGCAACTGTTATTAGATATACCTCTCATAAATAAATTATTATTTTCTTAAATTAAATTGTTATACCTATTTTTAGAAAAAGAAGAAACAATAACAAAGTACGGTTATGGAATACGACACGTGCAGTTAGTAATATTTTTCTTTTGCCTTGCTATGAGTTTTATGGCTAGAGGTCATTTGGGAGTAACATTAGTAGCCATGGCTACTACTCAAGATTATACTCATGGAAAAACGTACATTGGAGAAAATAATTACGCAGATTTGAATAATACAAAAAGAGACGACGTGTATTCTAATGAAAGTTATAAGATATTTAATGAAAATGTAACTCTAGATTATACTAATAATACAACTGGATTGAATGTCATTGATGAACCATGGTCTGTGTATAGGGTAAGTGCTTTAGATGCCCAGTTATTTTATGATTGAAAGAACACACCTCTTCCATCTAAAATCACGACGTCCCAGCTTTAAATAGAAGTATCAATTTCTATTTTACCATTTTTTTTTTTTTTATATCAAAACTTAAATAACATATAATAATAAGTATACTAAACTAAACTAGACCTAAAAACTAAACTATACCTAAAAACTTTAAAACTAAGATATAAAACTAAAAATAACAATCTAAAGGAATCTTGAACTATCTATAGACCGGCAAAGGTCTATAGATAGTTGAAGCAATCCGTGGAATCTGGCAACGTTCCCATAATGCTGGCAGCGTTACCCCGCTGTATAGCGAGGCTGATCCTTTGACCAAAGTAGACGCCAGCATTATGGTCACGTGCCGATTCAACTAAACGCCCCGCTAAATCATTATAGATTTCTATGGCACAATTTATTTGAGTAGGAAACTATGATGCAAAGTTTACTTCTATTTGCTTTTATTAATCAACTTCTCTTTGATTACCATTATTTTTTCTGCAGCTAAATGCAAATAATTTTTATAATATTGTTTAATGAAAACCTAATTTGTTAGAAAGCTATTTCGTATAAATGTTGCAAACTGAAAATGTACCGAAAATGTTATTAGATAATAATATTCCAATAATTCATATCATACAAATATCAGCAACAGAAAATACATTTCACTTTTTTTAGAAATACGACTGGCCGAAACCAATTCAAGAAATGGTCTTGACGTCCTTCTTCTTGGGATATTTCCTGATGATGTTCCCAATAGCCCTCGTCTGCCAGAGGTGGGGAGGCAAAGTGCCGCTGCAGATGTCTATGTTGGTCAATGGTGTTGTATCGATATTGACGCCATGGTTGGCTTTATGGGTAAGATAAAAATTAGTGACACAAAATTGGCTTACGTTATGGTTCAATTTAATACATTTTAAATTGATAATAGAACAAACAGTAATAATGTCCTGATATACTTTTTCTTGAAATTAATCCATACCAGATAATTGGATCAGAAATGAAATTGTAAGAAATGATAATAATTACTATTAACTCAATTTTTCCATTTTTTTAGTTGTTAAACTATTATGTACTTGATCTAGATGAAATGAGCAATAAATATAATTTTTTAAGCAAACTCGACAATGATGAACTGTTTTTGATACATTTTTATTTCAGGGAGGTTGGAAAGCTGTGTGCGTTTGTCGAGTTCTGCAAGGTCTTGCCCAGGCGGGTACATATCCTGGGATCCAAACGTTGCTAGCTCAGTGGGTTCCTCCTAATGAGAGAGCTACTTTGAGTAGCTATGTGTATACCGGTATCTAAATAGTTTTCAATAAGTGTATTTTTATGTTTCTCGAATATCAAAAATTATCTTGACAATCGGTTAGACATGGTAAGAAAAAATATTCTATCGCCATCACAAACTAAGCATTTTGCTGAGTCATTCATAATCCAAACGGCCAAGGAATGGGATTCCTTCCAGTATCAGTATTTCCTTCTGGGTATAACCTCGGTCTTTTGAAGTCAAGAGTAAATGGGCGTTTTATGGGCAAACGTGCTCCACATTAGACAACTTCTTCCAAAGGTATGCCCATTTTAGCGTTAAAAAAATGAGAACTGAAAAAGGATCTCTTCTCACTTAGTAGAGTTAATGAAAGTCATATAAACAGGGCATAATGCTAGAAACGATTTCTTTGTATCACTTATTGGGGAATGTATTCTTTAGATTAAGCTGATTTCAGCTTACATGAGCTTATATTTTTCTTTGTATGTGTTTTTTTATCAACATAAAATAATACCGATGGAAAACTAGTTACAGAATCACAAGACGTGCGACGCCATTATTCTTCCAACGCGGAAGACAAAAAAATAAGTTAACGAATGTAACTAACGTCATAGAGAAATATGTTCATTGCGCAAGAATGCCAACTTTTTGAAGGTTGTTATTAAAATAGCTTCAGTGCTCTTAGTAATCTTAATACTAGCCCAATTCCATTCTGTTGATGATAAAAACCAGTAGCTATTGTTTGATGTGTCAATGTGTCTAAAGTTAGTTATTATAAGAATGTACAACATTCGCATAGGTATATAAAACAGAAGATTTTTATAGCTCTGTTTAATTATTTGCTTTCTAATATCTCAGCTGTTATTAAGGTTATGTTTACAGTGGTTGAAATTTGTTAGGACATGGTTTTCACCATTCACATGTTCATCATGCCAGTAATGAACATTATGAAATTGTTTGGAATCATGCAGTTTATAATATTAGTTATTTTCTGTACATACTTTCCCATTGCTATAGGATACAGGCCTTCTCATAACTTATCAGCTATTATTTTCAAAGTTTGGTTGGGTTTTAACATCTGAGGGCAGTTATAGTTACATTAGGATTCATCATCATCATGAGCCCGAACACGTCTACCGCTAAAAACAGGCATCCCCCATAGAGCACCACTTTGAGCGCAACTTTCTCCTGCATTCATTGGCTCCTCGCGGTTGTGACCAGGGGGCGTACCGTGAGCTCTGAGCGCGATTCTAAACAGAGCCTATAATGGATCGCTTTGTTTTTTTTTGTATGGGGATTTTGATAAGCGATCCAGTGTAGGCTCTGTTTTGAATCGCGCTAAGAGCTCACGGTACGGCCCCAGGTCTTAGGACTACCTAGTGAGGGCCTTCGCTGCAACTTCTGGTTCGTGGTCACCAATAGAGAACCCTTCTTCGCCATCGGTATTCGGTTGTCAGTTCTACGAGCAATGTGGCCTGTCCACTGCCACTTCAACTTGCTCATTCCTGATTGATGCTAGTGACTGCTTTCCTTAGCTTGGGATCGGTAGATTTTTAAAATGAATTGATAAGAAGTTATTTTTTGTAATAATGTTATAAATAAAATGTCATTCATAAGAACATTTAATTCTATTTAATTCATTATAAAAGTTATTTCTAAATATTATTATGTAGGCATATCAAAAGCTTAGAATAGTCAAGAGGTAAAATTTAAGTTCAGTATACATTATTATATTCATACATTAAACATTTTTAATTTACTTTCTTTTTTAGTATTTTAAACATAAGTATTAAAGTGATCAACGTAACAAATAAAATTTTAATAAATTTTTGGAGGTTCATTTCGCAATACTTCCTAATGTCATAAAACTGCGCAACTCATCTTTATTTATTACCGTTGTTTGAGAACAGATAGCGTTAAAGTCAACAATCTGATCTGGTGCCACTGGAAGTTTGTCACGTGTTTCATTGCGGAATTTGCTAATTATTGTTGGGCAATAATTTACACAGACCTTTAACTCTTATTGTTTTGATCATCATGCTTCTATGTTACGAAATATTTTTGCGTAACATTGATTGCATTAACACAATTTGTGACGTATACATCATGGATAACCATAAATAAATTACAGAACAATATTATGTGAACTTAGCTGTGATAATCACATTCTATTGAAGTGTTTTTACAATACCATCAACTTTAATAGCACCAATCTCGATAGAACCAAAACTATTCCACATCACAGCACCCAAACAATAGATGTTTATTCGGACAACTGCATTATTTAAAATAATGTCTTCAAGAACCAGTTATTTCTAGTTCCTCAAATTGTAATTTCAACAGATATTCAAACAAAGCTGGCAGTAATGAAATTACTTTAGAACAATCAATGATTATCATTGATAATTTATTCATTAGTGACACTAATTTACAAGTTAGTGCATAATAAAGAAGCGACCACGTACATAACACATAAAAGAAAGGAAAGAGATAACAGCCACACAATACAAATGGCTAAAGGTTTATCATCACTCATCTATAGTAGCTGACAATGCATCACCAATTCTCCGTCTCCAAACTTGAATGAAACTTGAAACAAAAAAGGAACAATAATTTCCCATGGGATTAGATGGACACTTATTAAGAAACGTTAAAAATATAACTTAATTTTTAGGTACCACCGTGGGAACAGTAATAGGCTTCCAAATGGGAGGTGTCATATCTGATGCCTGGGGCTGGCCAGCTGCATTCTGGTCAGTAGGGTTGCTATGCCTCATGAACTGTGTATTCCTTTCCGTGTTTGGAGCGTCGTCACCTAGTGTTCATAAGAAGATATCTGAAAAAGAGAAGAGCTATATAATGGGGCATGCAGATACTGGTGTGGTTCAGGTAAAACTTTTTGTAATATTTACCTCTTGCCTTCGTTTTGTTGAATTGAAATTACTTCTACTGTTATGCAATTGATTTCACTAGCTTCCTTCGAAAATAGGTAGGTACATACCTACTCCTAACACTGGTCACGTGTGGACCTAAATTTATGAAATTAAACGCATCAATTCGGTATTGATAATTACTCCAAAAAATTGGATAACTTACTTAACCAACTGCTATTGTACAAAATAACATTAAAGTAATTGAGCACCTACTGTTTTCAACATTACGATACAAGGTAACAAAAACATTGAAAAGTATCAAAATCAGTCGTGCCAACTACGTTAGACACCGCTAATCCTTATAGTTTTCAATGAAAAAATATTTTATTCGCACTGTTTACTACATATTTAATAATCATCAATAAATGATGTACTATCAACTTATGGTAATGAATTCATGTCACCCTATATATTTAATACTAAGCTGTTTTTGATATCTCTATAATGAAAATATACACCTTGTAATTATGTATATTTACCTGCGGTTTCAGAGGAGAAAAGCACCATGGAAATCCATTTTGACATCAAAGCCAACATGGGGTAACTTCGCGACACATGTCGGTAGCGGAGTAAGCTTTGTCTTTTTCCTAACCCAGGTCCCCTCTTATATACATTACATCCTGGGGATTGACGTTAAAAGTGTAAGTGTAACCTTATTCAGATGGTTCTCTTTGTTGACGTTTTATTTTTAGAGATTTATGTTCGTTGAATTTTCATTTACGCCTCAGATTTAAATCATTATTAAATTTTCTTTACTTTAACCACCAGTCCTTTCTGTTTAAAAATTTTAAGCATAACTAATTGGTTTTGAACGACTGATGGGCAAAATTGTTATACAGGTAATTTGTTTAGTTTAAAGTGATAAAAAAAAATTGGAATACTCTCTATTTCAGAGTGGGATGTTGTCTTCTTTGCCGTACTTCGTAAGTTTCTTCTCCAGTATTGTTATTGGCATCATATCGGACTACATGACCAATAATAAAATTGTCAGCCTCAGAAACGCGCGAAGGATTTCTAACACCATTTGTGAGTAAAAGTATTATTTCTATGGTCATAAAATGAATTATACAAGAAAGGTGTAAAAATACTTGTTTGTTACTTGTGTGTAGTTCTTTGGGTTCGGTGTAAGCAAACAACAATACTTAGTGTTGCTGTGTTTATAAGGAATGCTTACCATTATCAGGTGGGCCAAACTGGTTACATACAACACTTAAAAGTTATAAAATTGATGATAATATAAATCATACATTATCATTATTATCATTATCAACAGCCTGAAGACGTCTGCTGAACATAGGCCTTCCCCAGAAAGCGCCAATTTGAGCGGCTACTCGCCTCCTGCATCCATAGGCTCCCCGCGGTTTTCCCAGGTCGTCGGTCCACCTAGTGGGGGGCCGGCCTAAGCTGCGTCTTCCAGTTCGTGGTCGCCACTTGAGAACCTTTCTTCCCCATCGGTTGTCAGTTCTACGAGCGATGTGGTCTGCCCATTGCCATTTCAACTTGCTAATTCTAAGAGCTATATCGGTAATTTTAGTTCCCCTACGGAGCTCCTCGTTTGGGATCTTATCTCGCAGAGGAACACCGAGCATAGTTCTCTCCATAGCTTGCTGCGCGACTTTGAGCTTACTAATGAGGCCAACAGTAAGAGACCACGTCACAGTTCCATAAGTCATCACTATCAATAATCATACATTTTGGACAAAAAAGGCTTTTAAAAGGCTTTAATACTGCCCATGAGTGTACCATTATCAGTATTACTAGTAGTAGGTTGGAGTCTTTGGACGTCAAATAGAACCTACCATTCAAATTTTTTGTGCAGCAGTAGTGGCATTACAGCAGTTAGTTTAAAACTTGAAAACATGATTTTAGTAAAGTTGAATCATGCATCCACATCAATTTATTTTCGATTTTAATATTTTCCAGCTCAAGTTGGAGTAGCAGCATCACTTATCTGTGCTTCATACGCCAGCAGCACCGCAGTAGCTGTGACCTGCCTTGTGATGTGTATGATGTTTCATATGTGCATACATACGGGGTGGATGGTAAGATCTGATCAAGTATAGGTACAAAAAAACTTGAAAATAAGAAATTTGGAAAATAATAATAATAATAATAAATAATAAATTTATTTGGGTTCACTTCAATCGTACATTAATAACATGGGCGTATAATTAATAACTATGTTATTACCAAAAATAACAAGTTGCATGCAAGATCAAAACAATATCAATAATACTTAATCCGGATTACTAAACCGTACCGACATTCAGTTCAGAAAATCTGTATCCTGGTTGTCGGTACATTAGGCCTTTAAAGGCTTTACCTGATAGTCTTCAACTTACTAACAAATGAAGCCGTTTTTAACATTGCCGTTTATCAAACTAAAACAGCAACAGTTCTACGAGTTTTAGATCTAACAACTAAAGCCCTCAAGATCGGCCCAATTATCAAAAATAGTTATGTAAAGAGAAAAACAAAAAATTGCATATTACTATGAATTTAAAGTTCTGAGTTTTAAAACTAATTCTACCATAACATGAGTACGTCACAAAAGAAAGAATGACGAATTTAACAATACGGTGTGTTGGCACCTAGACTAGAATATCTGTATCCCAGATGCCAACGTCTTCCTGCTAATACTATATAAAAGTTTAATTGATGCGTTTACGTGTTTAAAACTCTCGGTCGATTACAGGCAAGTAGGAATAATTTTATTAGATACAATGATAATTATCAATGGGTACCCACATAAGTTGAGGAAAAGTTACCTACCTCGCGTTCCGGCCAGCAACGGATTAAGACAGGCTACACGTCACAGTTGAAGGAATGCAGATAGCAGTGTAAAAGCAAAGAGTAGGACAACTGAAGTAATGTTAGATGGGCAAAATAATATGAGGAGATCTGAGAAAGTGCGTTAATTGAGTGTGGATGAGTATGGGCGGAGTGAGTGAGTATATTTATATATTATGTTGATCGTGAGAGTGGGAAAGTAAGCAATGTATTGAAGAAGAGTGATTTTAATGGTGAGGAAATATTAATACGTAGATATATACAACTGTACCACAAAATAAAACTTGTTTATTGTGTCTGTATATTCTATGAATGTTAATATCTACCGTACCTACTGTCTGTGCATCTGCATGTCTGTGTTTTCAATTTACCTGTAGGTACTTATTCACATTTCCTTTACCAACAACTAACAAACAACCTTCAAAAGAGATTCCGTATCAGCATAACTTAGTGTAAGCAGCCATAGTCTTATCTTGTTCTTACACATATTTTTATTGAGCGGGTAAATGTTAAGTAGTTTATTAATTTGACGATACAAAAATGGTGCTAAGAAACAAAACAGAGTATTAATAAAATGCGTTCTATATCTAATACTTTTTGTTATAACGTCACGGTTTCGTCTTTTGTCTTTCAAAGTGGCATCGTAAGGAGTTTTTGAGTGGTGTAGAAGAACAGTATCAAGTACATAAAGCTGGCGAACAGTTAGGACTTCACAGTCTGTGTAAAGAGCTGTAGTGGGGAATTTATAAGGTTTGAAGGTCATAACCTTTAGAAGCGATCTTTGGGCCCTCTCTAAAGACAATAGATGGATTTTGAAGGCACCACCCCAGGCTGTGATACAATACTTGAGGATAGATTGGCAAAGGGCATAATAGATTGAAAAAAGTAGTTTTACGGAAGTAAAGTGTCTCAGCTTCTTAAAAATCCATATAAGTTTTCTTACGCGAGAGGTGAGCATGCTGATATGTGGAAGCCATGACATTTGTTGGTCAATTATTGTGCCTAGATATTTTATGTTGGGTACTTTATCTACCGAGGGGCAGGTGCAATACAGTTCATCAACACAGCCATCAAAATGGACTCTAATGGCCAAGTGTGCAGGTGGGGCACTAGGACTACGGAGAGCGAATGCTACGTATTTGGTCTTTGAGATGTTTAACGTAAGCAGGTTGTCATTTAACCATTTGGTGATTATTTTAAGCCCTTGTTCAGCGGATGCATAAACCTTTGGCCAAGTCTCTTCCTGGAAAACAATGGCTGTATCATCGGCGTATGTGAAAATTTTTGCTCGCTCTAATTTCATGGAGCACAAATCGTTAATGTAAACTAAAAAGAGGCTCGGCCCGAGGATGCTACCTTGAGGTACGCCGTATGAAATTGATGTTGGATTACTTATGACATCTCCAATCTTCACATACTGGCTTCTGTTTGTAAGGTAATTTTTAAAAAGTTCCAAACATTTCCCTCGCACACCCAGCCGTTCTAGCTTAAGAAGAAGGATGGGGACAGACACCGTGTCAAACGCTTTTGCGAGATCAAGAAACACTGCTACACATTTTTTCTTTTTATCCAATGACTCAGCTACAGTAGAGCATAGGTTGATGACAGCGTCTTCAGTTGAATGTCCAGCTCTAAAACCAAATTGTTGGTCAGATAGTAAATGGTAGTCATTTAAGTATTTTATAAGTCTCATGTTCAGGATTTTTTCGAAAATCTTGGATAATGCTGGAAGAACTGATATGGGCCTGTAATTATTTACTAGGTGTCTGTCCCCTCCCTTGTGTATAGGATGGACAATAGCTTTTTTAAAAACTGTTGGAAATATACCTGTCTCAATGCATAAGTTTAGTATTTTTACAAGCTGTGGTGTTAAAATGTGTCTAGCCATCTTAAGAAAGTATGTAGGTATATTATCCCAACCCACGGCCGAGTTGGATTTTAATTTTAAAATTATATTATTGACTTCATTTTCATCAGTGGGCAGCATGACCATAGAATTTAACTGAAGATTAATATGGTTAACAGAAGTTGATCTAGTTGGATTGTTTTGAATAAGTGTCTCAGCAAGCAATCGACCTATGTTTGAAAAATACCTATTTACATCCTCGATGGACTCACTCTCAGAAATCTTTGACTGTAATAATTCTACAGGGGTAGACTTGTCTTTAGTTATGTGAGTAACCTCTTTTATCACCTTCCAAGTTTGTTTAGCATCGTGTAAACTGTTTTCTAATTTATGTTGATCATAGATAACTTTGGTTTTATTGACAATCTCAAAGCAGAACTGTTTGTACCTATTATAGACATTCTTAATACCTTCATCGTTAGGATTCTTTTTGTGCTCTAAATGTAGCTTATCTTTGTGTTGTATGCATCGAAGCAATCCAGGTGTTATCCATGGCTTAGAAGTTCTTAGTTTTTTAGCTACCTTTACAGATTTAGTATTTGAAGCAATGATGTTTGATATATGGCTAACAAAATCACAAACAACCACATCTGCATCCCCATTATTAAACAATAAGTCGAAATTTGTATTTTTGAGTTGCAGAAGAACAGCTTCCCAATTAGTCTTAATTTTATGACGCAGGGGCTTACTGTGGTTTGTAGCTTTATTTATGCTAAGAAGAACAGGACGATGGTCAGTTATTTGTGTTTCGATGACTACGACAAAAGATGTACAGGGTGTTTTAAGAAGAACATGATCCAGACAATTGCCTAGGCGTGTAGGGAGCGTGTGAGCAGGAAAAAGACCAGATTCTATCACTAGGCTTAAGTAATTTGAGACGTTGTTTTCTAATGCATTATTTCGTATGTCTAAATTTATGTCGCCTAATACTGCGATATTAATAAAATGTTTCAAAGTAGTTAGTATATAGTCCAGAGACTTTAAAAAGTTATCAATGTTGTAAAAAGAAGGCGATCTATATATTGCGACAATTGCGGTACTAGGTTTTAACTTAATTATTAAGCAGTTGGCATCCTCAAACGGAGGCTCTTCAATATCAACTTGTAGATCGCATCGCGAATAAATAATTATTCCGTCATTTTGATTACGACAATTTATTGACTTATGGAGAGAAAAACCTTCGATTTGAGGAGGGTTTTTATCCTCATTGAGCCAGCATTCAGTTAAAATAGCTATATCACATTGAAAACCAAGACGTTTCAGAAGTATTTCAAAGGCTAGTATATTTTTGTAAATGCTTCTTATGTTCAAACATAATATTTTTATACTGTGGACGGGATCACCTATATTACGTATACACTCCTCCGGTGTACATGATACTTCGGTCGCAACTTTAAGCTTATCGAGGTCTAGCATAATATTTTCGTTATCCATTATTAACAGTCTATAGATTGAGTGTTCGTGAAGGCATAAATAAGGATAAGCAGTTTAAATAACCTGGAATGAATATTAAAAACTTCTGGTAAAATGAGCAGTAAAGATGTTTGTAGGTACAACAAAGTGCATGTTACATAATAGTCCATGTACCGGTTTAGAAATTGATTACTGAATGTGCATACGATTGTGAAATAATAATTATAATACATGGGTAAGGATAAGGCTATATTTGTTAGGGACTGAGATTGATCGCTAGTGGCGTATTGGCCTTCAACTGGGAATGACGTTGAGTGAGATTGAACCCAATAACCATAGTAAAATCTAAAGTATAGAACGCGCGTTATTAAAGTGCATTCTTTTCTTAAACTATATAGTTTACGCGTTTGAGTGTATAGCATAGGTTGTAATCTATACGTGTATAACACAGCAGTATGTAGGTAGTTGTAAGTATAAAAAACTATTTTTGAGTGTTTTTTATTATCAACATTACTGTTCAAGGGTTTAGTGTCATAGAACCTAGATGTTCTTGTAGATAAATCATGTTCCAAGGTATCCAAAATGCGCCAAACTGTTTGTAAGTAATGATTACCGTGAATAATAATGTGGTGATTCAAATATATAAAAACAGTGATATTATTTCTTGCTTTATATGAGTTGAAAGTAATCACAGTAGTTAAGTTATGTGCTAGCTTATCTTTATAGACCAATAAACTATTTACGTGAGGTGGAGTGTGACGAGAAAATATGAGATTAAGGTAAGTGTAAGATGTGATAATAAGAAAAGCATTGTTGCATTTTAGAATAACCATTATTTTGCCATTCCGCTGCCGGCCGTTTAACATAATGACAAAACACGAAAACATTGTTATTTTAAGAAGCTCATTATTCGAGTTACAATACAATATATTACGACCACCATCTAAGAATGCATGAATATTTAACAATGCATAGCAGTACATAAAGCATTGTAAAGTAAATAATAAATATAATCCTGTAGAACTAATCCCAACGTATACTAAGCCTAATTTCAGTCAGTTTATTTTTAGCCTTTCGATTTGCTCTTCATCACGAAGTTGGACAGTTGGAGATGTTTCGGATTTCCGTAGAAAGACTTTACCATTAACAGTCCAGCAGAACCTATGAGTTTTTGATTTTACTAGCTGCCTTCCAAGATAGTAAAGCCTCCTGGCTTTCGCTGTGAGGTGTTCTCCGATAAAAACAGGACTGGTCAAGCTGTTACTGAAGCCAAGGTGCGATGCATTCAACTTGTTACTTGGGTGATTCATATTGTAGACCTTGGTTGCCTTCATTAAATTAAATTTTACGTTGTAATTAGAAAGCTCAGCAATAATGGTCTGCTTTCCATCCTTCTTGCCCGGGAGACGATAGATATCTCGCGAGTCAATAGACTCCATCTGAAGCACTTTTGCCATATGTGAGATATATCCCGTGAGGTCCTTTTTAGTCTCGTTATCCTTGAGAGGGACGTTGCGGATTTCAACATGAGAGATCTGTAAGTTACGTGAAAGGTCCTCAATTTTGCCTTCAAGTAGGCGAATGTGCATATCCTGCTCTTTAATCTTTCCATCAAACGTGTTGATTTTTTGCGACATGTCTTCATACCGTGACGTGAGATATTCTATGGATTTTTCGAACTGGTTTTCGATATTTGAAAGTTTCGCTTTCATATCATCGCGGAAGGTATTAAGGAACTTCATGAACTCGGTCCTAAATGCTTTTAAATCGCTCTGCCAGTCTGGTTCTTCGTGTTTACGCTTAAAGCGTGCGCCTTTGCCCTGCTTTTCACTGTCGGATGATGATTTTGCCGGAGAGTGGAGCATCGTTAGGCCTAAATGAACCCGACGGCCTGCAGATAATGCAAGGAGGCGGGACTAGTGAAGTGCAATAGTACGGGGCAGTATCTTATGCGCACACGCAGTGGGCGTGGCTTAGCTTGCGTGTGTGGTAACTGAGAAGAGTGGGGTCATGAAGACGAGAGTAGTGTGTGTGTTTCTTATCTCACTCACTCATGCACACGGGTTGAAATGTCCTGTTCTCGCAGAGCCGAAGTAAAGCCGATGGACAGCGGAAACAGCCGAGGTCGGGAGAAATGGTGCGCACGTCTGCTCTCGATGAGAGTCCGCAGGGAAGCCAAAAAAATAAGAAAGACTTAATATATATAACCGCTTTTGAGCCATTTAAAAACTGCTAAGTTAGCACTTAGGTACTTAATATTACAATTGTAATGTTACAATTTAATTCTGCTCGTCTAAATTGACTGGCAATGCAAAATCCTCTTTGTACAATACCTTATAGTGCAAAAATATTAATATTATTCAGTGATGTTAATTACTTCTTCGTCTATAAAGTCTGTACCCTTTTTGTCACTTACCTGATATGAAACAATATACAAACAGGTTTTCCAAAGAGTATGTATAGACGACGGTAGCTGCTTCCCATCAGGCGGGCCGTCAGATTGTCTGTCCAAGCATGTTATAAAAAAAATATTTTGTTTATGATACTTGCATTATTACATGGTAGCACTTGTACTTTTTTAAACGTATTTTTCCCCCATTTGCAGGTGAATCACATAGACATGGCTCCTAACTTCAGCGGCACTTTGATGGCACTTGGCAACACGCTCACAAACATCGTCGTCATGGTGATGCCTGTACTCGTCTCTAATATCGTTATCGATATGGTAAGCTTTAAATTTGTTACTTTCATAAACCACTAGGCCAACCCCCACTCGGTAGACCGACGATCTGGTAAAGCCGCGGGAAGCCGATGTATGCAGGAGGCGAGCAGCCGCTCAAGGTGGCGCTCTGTGAAGGAGGCCTATGCGTCTTCAGGCTGTTGATGATGATGATAACTTAAGATGTGGGATTAGAATTTTAAAAAAAATCATTAAAATTTTCTAGGTGTCAACCAAAATTCAGAAGTTATTGTAACTCAATCGTTTCTTAAATTATCATGTTATTTTACGACGCATTATTCAAATAATTTGTTTGTGATCTGTGTATTTCCGTTCTGTGATTCATCAAGAACTCCCAACGGATACCAGCGCTGGTTCAGCAGAACCAGCATTATGCTGAGTTGGGGCTGATTTTTGTCATTTTTTTCTTTTTATATAGGTAGTATATCTACAGAGATTTTAACTGACTACTGTGCCTAATTACTGTTTTTTAGAATAAATTAATTTCATTTCATTTTTAAATGAAAAGAAATTAAGCCATGCCATAAGAAATTTTACAAAATATTTAAAACATGATGACATTGTATGTAAATTAAACTCTACGTACAGCCCAGTTAACTTCCCATCAAGTAGACAAAGATGAATGCGTTCAGCCCACTGAATCGATGCGATTCAAACAAAGGATGATAAGCCTACACCATTCCAATCCAGGCTCGGTCCCAGGGGCACGACGACTCTGCTTTGTTTCAATCCACCCCATTGAAGGGTCCCACAGGAAGGTTTCAAAGGATGCCCTATTAGCAACTCGTAAAGCTTCAAAGGAATGAATTGAAAGATAGATGCAGTCGTTTCTGATGATTGAGAACTGTGAAAGCATTGTTTAGTTAAGTGCTTTGGTGCTGAGTTTAAGTAATTCGGTTGCATGTAGTTCGAGAAAGAGGAAAATATACTGCACGAACCTAACTTTTTAGGAGTGGGTGGATGATGTTTGATAGACTCAAATGTATCTTATAATTATTAATAAATATATTTTTTAATTATTTATTCTATTTTAATAGTATTATTATATCTTATTATATAAATTACAAAATATTCAAATAAATTAGATTATTAAATTAGAACTAATTTTAAATAATAATACATTATACACCTAAAATACTCCTATTCCTATTTTAAAATACTAGGTCACTCCAATAACCCACCCCTTATTGTTCCCGGTGCAAAGGTGCCCATAACGCTTGCTGCGTTGCCACGTTGGATGGCACTTTCCATAGGGTCCACTCTTCCAGTGGACGTAGCCTTCTCGATCCTCTTATCCCGGCAACGGCCCAAGTCGAGGCTCGCACCCCAGGGGTGCCCTTGTGCTAGTTGCCTCCCACTTTTGACGGTTGGGCGCCTTAAGCGCCTGCCCTCCCACCCGGTGACGCTGTAAAGGTCGGTAGAGACAAACAGCATTAGCCCGTTCAAAAAAAAAAACCACGTTGGATGGCAATGGTCATCCTTTCACCACCCTTCACCTTGTTTTTTTTTGCACCAGAAACGCACCGGAGCGGGAGTCACCCGACCTTTTGGCCATCCTACGCCCTAGCTCTGCCACCAAGTTCAAATTATTTATTTAAGTTATTTATTAATTTTTAATATGTTTTTTAATTGAATAATATTTCTTTTGAGCGTTTCGCTTGTGTTATGCAATTATTGTCTTTCTGATACAGATGTCATAAATTAACAATAATACTTGATTTGAACACTTGATTTACACCCCTTAGAGTTGATTTTTAAATGGCTGGATAGAGGTTATTCGACTAATAAATTAGAAACCAGCTAAAACAAAAACATTTCAATTTTCAGTGCCTATGCCACTTATAAAATTCGCTTATTATTTTTACAGTGTTTTTTAATTTAATGAAGAACTTTAATGTGATTATTGAAAAATCACGCCTAGTAAACTTTAAAGTTGACTTAAACCATTTTGATAACACTATTTATAAAAAGGCTGCAACTAATGCAGAATTGATCAGTCCAAGTGATCTACTTACAAATACACATAAATGTAGTTACAATCGAATTCACCTTTATTTTTGTACTGAAATTCAAATTATAAACCACTTTTCTCCGAGTTAACTCCAAAATGACAAGTGCCGCAATCTCTTACCTCAACCAAACGAAATGCAAATTGCGTCCTTCCTAAATCAAAAAGCAGGAAGTTTGCAAAAATTTCGACGGTTAAGGAAAGGTTTCATTGCTACGACATTTAACGTAGGATGATTTTGAGCATGAAATAACATGGAATATTTTGTTTGTAGTGAAACGAGAGGTGTTTTACTGGATTGAAGGGCCAAAAATTTTGCGTGTTCGTTTTGTAATAGCAGTGAAAGTTTTTTTCGCGATAGCTAACTCAGTTACATCTTGTTTTTTTTTAATGAAATGCCAGCTTAAACAGCATTATATTAATGTTTCTGACGGGGTTTTACGAATGACAGCTAATGGCTCCGCATTTATTTCCGGGTTTCGAAAAATAAAATAACCGTTTTCTCGCGAAAATTGATGGCACCATTAGTAGGTACTCTCATCGCCATCTTTCAAGCCGCATGGGATTGTGGAGCATAACCACTAATAGTTTTTTCTTGGCCTAACTCACAATCATAATGGTAACAGAACTAACCAAAGCAGAGTACTTAACATTTTTTTTAAATTTGTAAGTAGGTACTGAAAATTTCTATTAATTTTTAGCAAAACAATTCTAAAGCATACTTACTAAAAACTAATCATAAATAATCCTTTTATGTACTAACATAATTAAACTCCACACTTCCAATAAACACACGTCAAACTTTACAGACATTGAATACCTAAACATACAAGAAAGATAATTCTAAATTATTCTGCTTGAACTGTTTCGTGTTTTTTCGAATACAGAAATCCTATTAAAAGAATATTGTTAGACAGGCTATCTGACGATAATGACAAAGTGACAGTGACAGTGACAGTGACAGTGTATTAAGTGACTAAATTATTTACCGAACAGCTTCAAGAAGCTATTGCTGAACATAGGTCCCCCATACCTTTGAGCAGCTACTTGCCTTTTGCATCCAATGGCTCTCCGTGGTACTGACCAGGTCGTTGGTTCACCAAAGTGGAAGGAGGGACTACGTTGCGTTACCGGTTCGTGGTTACTGCTCGAGAACCTTTATTCCCATTAGCTGTCATTACGTTACATACCCTACCACAAGGCACTCAATTGACAGCCGATAGAGAAGAAAGATTCTTCAATGGTGATTATGAACCAAAAGACGAAACGTAGGCCCCACACATGATTTGGTAAAAACCAGGAGCAGCCGTTGGATGCAAGAAGAAAGAAGCCGACCACAGCGACAACCTATGGGGATGGCCTATGTTCAGCAGAAGTCTTCGAGCTGACTACGTGCACCACAAAATACTTACTTCTCTGCCACATCCATAATTGCTTTGCTTACAGACGAACGTGTACCAGTGGCGGATAATGCTGTTCGTGGTGGCTGGAATAGCTTTCATACCCAACGTGATCTTTGTGATCTTCATGTCGGCTGACGTCCAGCCGTGGAACGAGGGATACGTTTCAGGTGGATAAAAAGACTTTTATGGAAATATGTCATCATCATCATCATCAGCTGGGAGACGTCTTCTGCTGAACGTAGCCTTTTTTTATAGAACGCCACTTTGAACGACTACTTGCATCTTGCATCAAATAGCTCTCTGAGGGCTTGACCAGGTCATCAATCCACACATTTGTGTGGCCAGCAGCTTAGTGGATCATCATCATCCTCTTTGCTTTTTCCCACTTGTTTTTGGGTTCAGCTCCCAATCTAACCTGTAGCGGCAAGCTACCAGAATTACACGAGCGACTGCCATCTGACCTCGCAACCCATAAGGGACCAGTAACAGGGATGGTTAGATCAGGCATCGGATTCTATCAGGCGTCTGACTATCCGTAACGATTGCCATGGATGTTCTTATGACAACCAGGACCGACGGCTTAACGTGATTTCCGAGGCAGGAACGATGGCATCGAAAACTGCACATGACTTAATCATAATCATTATATTGGTAAAGCAATTTACATGTTTTTATTTATTTATTTATTTAACCATCAGAAAAAACAAACTTACATTCGGTAAAAATATGCCTTAAACCTAGGTTAGGTTTGTCCAGACATATGGTTCTCGACAACTATCAACAGTATCCGATTTGAGTACCAGTCCTACAACATACCAACGTAAATTAAAAACTATAAAGTAAACAAACTTTTGCGCGATAGCACAACACATAATATCTTGGCAGATGTCTGTGGGGTGATTACGGAAACAGGAGAAACTCTGTTCATAATGTAAAAAAATCCATGGAAACTGAGCACATAAACTACGTTTAGAAACTGTTAAATCCATACTGTGTTTCAATCAGTCGCAACCAAGATTCGTGATCGCTTAGCTGGTCACCTGACAAGTTCTGCCGTTTGTACGCGTCAGTACGAAACGAAGCTACGAGTAACAGCAGCCAACAGCCGTGTGATAAGATGCTCCGTTTTATGCAAACGGTAAATCAAGAAAGAAAATATTTCTTTAGGTATCGTTTAATATTATTTTTGTTAATGTCAGGCTTGCGATATCATTGCAACAATATTTAAATTAATATTAAAACTATTATAAATAATATTTAATATTATTATAGTACTTAGTGTAGTTAGTATAAAGAATAAAGGCACCTTGCCCGTTACAAAAACAATATTTTAACAATTATAATAGCAAATCAATCATGAATATAATAAATATTAAGAATTCAATATGTCATAATAAAAAATAAAAAAAAATATATAAACCTTTCAATCATAAAAACATAAACAAAACAGAACGTGGGGTGCCGATGGATGCAGGAAGCAAGTGGGAAGGCCTATGTTCAGCAGTGGACGTCTTCATGGTTTTGCTGATGATGATGAGCGTTAAGTAATTATGTGAATGTAGTTCAACAACGATCACATATTATTGCATCTTTCCATAAATTGTCTAGTGTAGGCACTATCGCTAGAACTTAGGTAAAGGTAGGTACGTACATTACGATACATTTACTACGTAATTTATTTGTTTTATGCACTCGATATTTCGGCACCATTGCAACCTATTTACTCGCAAAAATGGCGTCTTCAATGTCGCTGAAATAACTTATTTATGATCTGTAGCAGGTTTACCTGCTGGGCACCTATGATGATCTTGGTAAAAGTAGATAGTTGTAAGCAATCTTTGTGCTAAGTTTCATCTAAATAATTTCAGCGATTATGTTATGGGATTGGTGATGCCCATATTATAATCCTCACCAGTTCACTAAAACAGTACTTTTAAATGAAACTTGTTTTTATGATTTCAGAAACAGAAATAAACGATGTGAAACTGGAAAAAATCGAGAAGAAAGACACTAAAGAGTCTAATTAGAATAACAATAAAAATAATTTTATTATAGGTAGATAGATTATTTTTTATGCGTAAGTAGTCAATTATTGTAGATAGCAGCAGATATTCTAGCAATATTTTGTTCTTAAAAGGTAAAGATATTCAAATGAACTGTATACAATCCCTTAATATTTGTATAGTCAAAAATATGATAGATATTTTCACTATTAAAATTATTTACAATAATCTGTGACTGACTTAAATTACCTTCTGTACGGAATAAATGACTTAACAAGCTAGTCGTTTGTCTGATATTTGTCACTGCCGCCCATATAACAGACGGAGTTCCATCACTTGGAAAATGTGGAAAATAGTTCAAGAGGAGAATGAACATCATCGACTTTTGTCTAAGGTCAATCTTTGATGAACATGTTCCTTCTAAGTGAAGCGTGCTATACTTATGGTCGACCGCATTGTAAACGAAAACGTAAATGTAAAAAAGTCTACTAGAGTGTGGTTCAAGCTCAATAGCGGCTGTGAAGTGCGCTGCAAGCCCCCCGCACGCTGCGCACACCGCTTACCTCTGCCAGCGCACATCTCATTTTTGCTACTGCGCAGCGTTTCGCACCGACTTCACAGCCGCCATTGAGTTTGAATAGCACTCTACTACTAATGCATAAACAACGCTAATAAAATTATACAATGAGCGGATAACTTTGCAAATCACAATTTGCAGAGTGTTTTCGTTATTGAAAATTCATTCCAAACACTTTAATGGCTTAATAGCTAACCATTAAGATATGGCGATAAAAATAAAATATGGTTCAACAAAATAAGCTTTGGTTTTGATACACTGCAGTATCGCTTCACTTGTTACAAGCGGTGTTATTTATTATAATTGAAAATTCAATATCATTATTTTTCAAGAATTTATCGAACAGCTTTAAAAAAAACAATATTAAAAATGTCTAAAATTTTAAACAACTGGCTTAATTTATATTATTTGTAAAATAAGGAAATAAACAAACAGAACTCAACTTGCAAATTCGTCATAAGGAGTGATCTAAAAATTTGAAAACTCTACCACCGTCACGTGAAATTCTATCTCATATCGCAATTTTTCTTTCATAAAATTTGTCTTGGAAATCTATTGATCAGTTAAAATTTTGATTAAAATGGATTAGTTCTGTAAGACGGAAAATGTTTTAAACGTGAATAAATAACTAGTAGTTTTATTTCTTAATCTCACCTAATAAAATCTGCACTGAGAATTGAACAATCACTCGTCAGCCCATCACAAAATATGTGAAGTAACTGTTAAAGAAAATTGATTAATTACCAGAACTGTATACTATAACAATCGGTTACGTTTATGTATTTGAAGATAAAAATCAGATAAAAGCGGAAGTTATAAAAATTCTTTAGAAAACACAAATATTGAAAATAAAATTATCTTAGTAAAAGTCGACGTAGTGACCACGATTACGCAATGTTATGCAACAGGTGATTTTAATTTTACAAAGATTATCCTAATTATGTATCATGGGCATCAATCAGGTCATTAAAAATGATGAACAAGAATAAAGTAATATTATCATGAATCTTTGACATGAAAGTAATTAAAAAGTCATGTGTGCCTTTGGTCGTGTGGCTGTCATTATTTTCAGATACTATACCAATATTTAAGAAAGTTTTCAACCAGGGTGTGTTGCCAGTGATGACTTATAGCATTGGGACGTGCTTGGAGTTTCCTTGCGAGACAAGATCCGAAATGAGGAGATCCGTAAGAGAACTAAAGTTACCGATATAGCTTTGGGAATCAGCAAGTTGAAGTGGCAGTGGGCAGGCCACATCGCTTGTAGAACTGATAACCGATAGGGAACAAAGATTCTCGAGTGGCTACCACGATGCGAAAGACACAGCGTAGTCCGGCCCCCCACTAGGTAGACCAACGACCTGGTCAGAACCACGGGAAGCCAATGGATGCAGGAGGCAAGCAGCTGCTCAAAGTGGGAGGCCTATCAGCAGTGGACGTATTCAGGCTGATGATGGTGATACCAATATTTCATCATAATATATAACAGGTTAATGATTGAATTTATTGATACAATTATGTAGACTATAGTTTACAATGACAGTTTTCACAGCATTTTTAATAGTAGGTAGGTATTTACGGGATCTTTACCGTGATTAGAATGATTTCTGAGTTCCCGATATTTCGGCACAGTTACGTAGGTATACATGCATCATGTTCACGGGTAGACTGAAGACGCGGGTGAATGATAAAAAAGATCCCGTAAGCACTATAAAAATCTAGTGAACAACCGTGAAAAATTTAAACAGAATTTTTACAGAATTTAAAAATCTGCATTATTATTAAAGTATAACTAAGTTAACTTAGTATAACTAATTGTTATTAAAAGCATAGTAGACAAGAAATTACGTTATTAATCGTCATAAAGCAATTAACATAATCTAATAAAAATACAGGCTTCTACTTAAATAGTATTTGTTTTCTGATAACGATAATGAATATAGAGTAGCAGAAATCTCACGTGAACATTAGCACGTTAATTGCGCTCAGAAAGTTAGCCGTGATACCAACAGGAAAGGGTAGAATCAAGTTAATTTAATAATGAGCGAGGACATCAAAGAAAACGGTGAAAGGACCGGTGAAGTGAAATCTTTTGATGGCATCAGTGAGTTTAAAGGTGAGATCGATTTGACACCAATTAAAAATTGATAGATTTGATTGCTTATGATACGAACTTTTGAGCTGTTAAATGAACTCCTGTTCCTTTTCTGTGAAGTTTCGAATAATTGTAAGTAATTTTAAATAAGGAAGCAAATCGTGTTTGTTTTAGGTAAAGTCTGACACAATGACGTTTATTACTTCTATTTACTTTATGATGTCGGTACTTAGCTAATATAAATTTTAACTGCATGCAGTAAACATTGTAGAATAGAAATAACTCTGTGTTTATCAAAAATGTAATTTGTCTTCCAGTTTCATCATGGGGTTATAGACACCAACAAAGTTTAATTCTGTTCTTTACACTAACGATAGCTTACAGCATGAGGGCTTGCATGGGAGTGGCTCTTGTAGCTATGACACATCATGATTTTAAACCTTCTGCTACTAGTAATACAACTGTTATAGTGAATGAGATTGGAAACTTCAGCAGTGCTAATATTAATGCTACAATGAAAAACGTAAACCAAGAAGGTACTGAAGAATTTAAAGCAGGAGGATTTTTAAATGCACTCATGCTAACCCCTCCCGTAAGTATCTGCATGACGTATTCAATCTACATTATTATAATTTCGTTTAACGTTTTACATCTGCGCTTTGAATCAAATTCATTTGTATGAATATTATCGCATTGTGGCATATTCAAAAGTGAAATATAATACGTTGTTATCTTTTTTTTAGTATCCATCATTCAAATGGAGCAAAAAGGTTCAGGACACTGTGATATCGTCTTTCTTTTGGGGCTACATGTCTCTACAAATTCCAGCAGGACAGCTGGCACATAGATTTGGAGCCAGATATTTGTTGACTGGAGCTATGTTCATAAACTGTATTATATCTGCATTATTGCCATTGGCTGCTCTTTATGTAAGTAAATAGTACCTATAGTTTAAAATAATATTAAGGGAACTAGTTACACTTATAATTTGAATCCTTCACTATTTACTTTGACTATGTTTATTCACATATTTTTCTATGGCACGTCAGGGTGGATGGATCTGCACAGTATTTTTCAGAGTATTACAAGGGCTAAGCCAAGCTTGCATCTTACCTGGTATGCATACGTTTTTCGGTAAATGGGCACCCCTGGAAGAACGTGGGCGATTGACATCTCTGACTTATGGAGGCAAGTTACCTGTTTTAATTTTTTTCCTTGTCCCTAACGATATGTTATCTTTCTCATAATGTAAAATGTGTTTCATTATTTTTAGGTCAAGCTCTTGGGACTGTTTTAGGACTGCCAGTAACCGGTTTCCTATCGTCATCTTCATTCGGCTGGCCAGGTATATTTAGGTTTTATGCTGTTCTTTCGGGAACTATTGGTGCAGTTGTATGGTGGTTAGCAGCAGATACTCCTGCAAGTCATCCTAAGATATCAGCTGCTGAAAGGAAGTATATTGAAGATGGACTAGGTCAGAAAGCTGGTTATGAAAAGGTAACAAGTAGTAAATAAAGCCTCATAATAGTACTGTTATCCTGGACATTGACATTAGGCACTTTGTAATTTTATATGCTTTATAGAAAAATAATTTAATTAAGTAGTACCTACTTTTAGTAATCTAATTTTAATTTGTAAAAGTGGTAAAAATGGCATATTAGCAATAAATTATTTAATTTTAACTTGAATAATAACTATCAATATAAATGAAAGTAATCAATATTCCATTAACACTGTAATAACGAAGTGGTGTGTTTTAGAGTGCCTAGTAAAAGGTATATAAATACTAAACTAATAATCTAATTTCAGAATCAGCTACCTGTACCATGGTCAAAAATTTTACGAAGTGTAGGAGTCTACGCTATCATAGTAGGACATATTGGAAATACTTGGGGCCAACTAATCCTCTACTCTGAAGTGCCTGCTTTCATGGACAAAGTTATGGGAGTCAACATAAAAGCGGTGAGTTACAACTTATTCGGAACCTTTTAATGTGTTACTTCTTGCAGGTAGCCTTTTGAAACCAGAGATTTGGTTGGGTTATTTTATAAACATTCGTCTAAAGATAATATCATCTACAGGCCACCAAAAAGGATCGCGCAGGGAGAATCGTTTTTAAACTGACTCACATTTTATGAGTCCTAAGCAAATTTTAAAAGTGGTATGAATGACATTTTTGTATCTACTTCCTACTTTTGCATCTTTTTCAAGGTTTTAACATCTTTTTTATTTTCTTAGAACGGGCTGCTGACTGCGCTTCCTTTTATGATAATGTGGTTCACCAATTTCTTCTTTAGCTGGTTAACTGACATGCTTATCGTAAAAAAAATTATGACCGTTACTAACGTTAGAAAATTGGCCAATTCAATGGGTATGTATTGCATTCATCATTTCATGTTTCATATTTTGTTTAGCAAAATAGTTAACAATTATTATCCCTTATTATTATTTATTTAATATTAGTTTTTTTTTTGTTTTTATGTAAACAAATGACGTGGCGAGCTAGTCGTTTGCCTGGTGTTAAGCGTCACGGGTGCCCATATTGCAGCATCACTCGGAACTCTGAATTAGAACACAGTAGTGCTTACACACTACTGCTTGGCGGCAGAATAGCTGGCGACGCGGTGGTAGCTACCTAGATGAACCGTCCAGAAAAATCCTAGCATTAGTAAAAATAATCATCCACAAACGTCATATCATAACAATATCTTTTAGTCTAGATAATATAATAATAGTTATGTAAATATCATAATCTGATTCCAGTTTCCTCTATGTTATCGGGTCCATGCTTTAAAAATATGTAAATAGTAGTCACCAATGTGCACAAGATACTCCAGCAGTTCTATTTGTTCAACATTAGTTTTGATTTCATAAAATCATTTTCCTATCAAATTGACGTTGAATATTTCAGTAGATAAACTATTGAATAGATTTAAAGATAACTGAGATAAATGTATGTTTTCCAACGTTGCCATGTTTTATCTTATTATGTAAGCGAAAACTTTTAGTTTCACAATTTATTACTTTATTTATATTGCAGGTTCTGTGCCAGCAGCCCTAGGCCTTGTTGTGCTAGCGTTTGTGCCAAAGAACATATACGTCGTTGAGTCTATACTAATAATCATCTGTGCTTTCAAAATTTCTGCACATATGGGATTTCAGGTACCACTAATCACTTTTGTTTGGTATTGAAAATTTTACGTATGTCGTTTATATTTCAACTCTTTTCATTATTTTTTATTGATCAATGTTTTATTTACAGGTAAATCACATTGACATATCACCAAACTTTGCTGGAACTTTGATGAGCCTTAGTAATTTCGTTTCAAACGGGGTGGCTTCTCTTGCTCCTATTGTTGCTGGATTTATATTAACTGATGTTGTAAGTACTACACTAATTGGTAAATTCTTAGTTTTAAATGATTCATCCAATATCATGTTATGATCTAACAGCTTCACAACTTACACACAACTTGGACAAGACGAAAGTTATGTCTAATGCCTATGTTCCACCTGTACTGGTAGTTGTTGGGAATGATACTCTCGCAGTTGTCGACAAATATATCTACTTAGAACAGACTGGCCAATTAGGTAGGTCCAACTTTGACAAAGAAGTCGCACGAAGAATCCAACTCGGCTGGGCAGCGTCCGAGAAGCTTCAAACAATCTTTTCGTCCAAAATACCGCAGAGCCTGAAAACGAAGGTTTTCAATCATTGTGTGTTGCAAGTGGTGACTTACAGAACTTAGACGTGGACTCTTACTGTTGGCCTCATTAGTAAGCTCAAAGTCGCACAACGAGCTATGGAGAGAGCTATGCTCGGTATTTCTCTGCGAGATAAGATCCGGAATGAGGAGATCCGCAAGTGACCGATATAGCTCTTAGAATTAGCAAGTTGAAATGGCAATGAGTAGGCCACATCGCTCGTAGAGCTGACAACCGATGGGGAAGAAAGGTTCTCGAGGGGCGACCACGAACTGGAAGTCGCAGCGTAGGCCGACCCCCCACCAGGTGGACCGACGATTTGGTGAAAATCGCGGGGAGCCGGTGGATGCAGGAGGCGAGCAGCCAGTCAAAGTGGCGCTCTCTGGGAGAGGCCTATGTTCAGCAGCGCCGTCTTTAGGCTGTTGATGATGACGATGTTATGATTATTATGGGAATGTGTTTTGTTTATTGTTATAAGATAGGTAAAATTTCATATGACTTTGCATTTCCAGAAAAATGAATTCCTCTGGAGGCAGGTTTTCTTCGTTACTGCTGGCCTCTATTTTTTCACTAACCTGTTCTATGTGATATTCGGAACTGCTGAGATGGCAGACTGGAATGACCCAGATTACGGAAAGACTGATGAAGAAGCAAAACCGGAAGAAAGGGAGTCAATGCTAGAAAAGAAAACAAAAGAAACTGTAAAAGTGTGAAGAGAATATAGATGTTCAAAAAGGCGTAAATTAGAATAAGAAATATAATAGAGTTGTAGTAATTTAGGTAAATTATAATTAAGTAGTTTTATAAGTATCGTGAAGTATGGCTGTCTACATCTACAATGATGTGAAATAAGAAAATAGAATTTAGTAGTCGAAGCTTTAAAATTTCATTAAAAATGATTGATTTTTTAAGATAGTTTTGGTAGCAAATAAAAGTTACCTTATATTACTAGGTAGGTACGTACTCCTTTTTTATGTTAAAAACGTACTCTTAGTAATAGTTGTGTAACCTTCTTATTCATAAATACACGAAAAAAATCTGTAAACAACATTTTTGGGCATGTGGGCGAATTTGGGTGCATAATTAAATATTTCTAGAAACTTTACTCTAGACAGAAGAAAAGAAAATCAATATGCAGCTTCAAGTTAAGTTCAAGTCTCAAATTGATTAGATAAAGTTGAATAAACGGGACTTACTGTATCATCTCTGGACAGACAAAGACATTAGATTATCTCAAGAGCAGGATTATAGATAACTTCATCATGTAATGATTGCATGTTTCATTATCTTGTTCTAAAGGAAACAAAGTAAGTACTATGTGTCAGCGTATAAGCCTAGCAAATTTCATTCAAATCTGTACAGCCATATATAATGGCGTGAAGATATTAGAGAAGAAACGCGCTTATATAATATTATTATCATTCTTCACATTTTGCACAAGAAAATTTCATGCGGCAGAGATGAAAGTGATGAGCTGAATATGTCAATTTATTTTAAAGTTTGGTTTTGTCTCGCATAATACACTAACAAAAATGGGTTAATCTCATAAAACAATCTTACAAAGCGGCAATATTACGCCTCTATAAATCTCGTAACTATCTAGCTGATAACGTATTATGCAATCGTCAACTACAGATAATCTTGATAGAGTACTATCAAGATTATCTGTAGTTGACGACAAAATCTCTACAGAACCCAATGCTACTCTAACAGTAGATATAAACTGAGTGAAATTCCTAAAAACAGTAATAAAGGAACAAGAAACACCTAACAATGGTATAAGCACTTCATTGCTGGCAAACAATAACAGTAATTTTATATCTCTACAATGTCCTACCAAGGGTCGGTCAGTAGAGATAGAGACATAGTTAAATGAGGACAGTAGGTTAGCTTATGACGATACTGAAAAATATAAGAGAGGTTTAGTTTTGTCTCATTGTCAAATACTCCGTATAGTTCTTAGTGAAATATATACTAGATTTTTTTATGTGAACAAATGACGTGACGAGCGAGTCATTCGCCTGATGTTAAGCGTCATGGGTGCCCATAACTAGATTACGTTAAACCAATTGTATAGTAGGAAGAAGATAATCTTCATCGATATAATGTATGTAAACTTTCTTGTAATGTGTAGGTATACTGTCGTCCAGTTTTTGTAGCTGTCATTTTACGACTACGGAGTCCAAGAACTCCGCGGTCGCAGAATGCTTTCTCTGTTATGGTGCATAAATTCTAGAAGAATATTTTTAAAGCTTCTCGTTTTTGCACTGTGGTATGTGGTGGAGATGTCATGAAAAGAAACAATAAAATTTTAAATTGGAACCGTACTGTTTTGGTGATTTGTTTTTAGTCTCGGCAGGTCGTTAGTTTATTGTTGTTCAGAAGTGATATTCTTCAAATATCGTTGTGGCTGTTGAAAACTGAACCCTCATTAGTGTGTGTTTTTAACTGACTTTAAAAAAAAACTATGTTCGACATTATTTAACTTTTTATGTATAGGGTAATGTTCACCGATTTTTTCAAGATTTCTGGACCAATTTCGTGATTTGTTTGTTTGGTAGAAGAACCTTTGGCGGTACCTGGTGGAAATCTTCGGTGATAGACAACATAACCATCATGATCATCAACAGCCTGAAGACATCCACTGTTGAACATTGACCTGCCCCACACAACGCCACTTTGTGCGGCTTCTTTGCTTTTGCATCTATGGGCTCTCACGGTTCTCACTAGATCGTTGATCCTCCTAGTGGGTGGCCTGCCTACGCTACGTCTTTCAGGTCATCGTTGCCACGACTTTAGAACCTTACTTGCCGATAGACAACGGAACTCTTCAACTAATAAATCAAAATAACTTTAAAAAACACGTCATCCAAGTACTTTGCAATATGAAATTAAAGCAATAAGGATAGTCTCATCAAGATGTCAAATTCATATTTTTATTTCAAATAATTAATGTGAATCTTACAAAGCTTAAAATTATATTAAGAATGCAATAAATTCAGCTGCAGTCCCGTTTTAAGCTGAAATTATGCATCAGCTAATAAATTGTTCCTAATTAAAGCAGTAGCAAGATTTCTACTTTGGGTTAATTAAATAATATATATTTTACGCCAACAATCAGTGAATAAAGTCTTGGTTACGAGATACTGACGCTGTCTGCTACATAGCCTACTGTAACGAGATTTGTAGCAAGATCGGCAAGCATGCGTCATCATAAGCTGCGTCATCACTTTCCATCACGTGAGGTGAGGCAGTGGTCAAATTGTTGACCTGTAAACAATAAATTAAAAAACTACACCGTTGTGTTTGTATATGTTCTATTCTACTAGTCATCGTAAATGTTACCTTTGGAGTCAATATACACAGATATATTTTTTCTGGTGAAAGCCGTGAGGAGTCGATGCATGCATGAGGCGAGCAGCCGCTGGTGGCGCTCTCTGGGGGAGGCCTACGTTCAGCAATGGCCATCTTCAGGCTGTTTGTTTTTGTAATTTTAAATTAGTTTACATAAATGGCTTACGTTGGGTGGGAGAGACAGTTATCTCAAAATAAACAATTGATTAATGATTTTTATAACATATCGCCATTCCTTTACTAGGTGGTAGGACTTTTCTGCAAAGTTCGTCTAGGTAGGTACTACCGCTTTGCCAGTTATTCTGCCGCCAAGCAGTAGTGTGCAATCACTACTATGTTCCGGTTTGAAGTGCACTGTAGCTAGTAAAATTACTGGGCAAATGAGACTTTACGAGCTGATCTCACAGTCTAGAAAACTTTTTAGACTGTGATGTCTCAGGATGACGTGCGCAGTGTGCGGTGTCACGCGAAACTTTAATTTAGAGTTCCGAGTGACACTGCAATCTGTTATGGGTGGCCGTGCCGCCTAACACCAGGCGAACAACTGGCTCGTCACGTCAATCGTTTACATTTAAAAAAAATCCCCATTCACATTCTAGCTTTGCGCTTTTGAATGCTGCATCTGTAATGCCTGCCTGTGATCGCAGCATGGTATTCCAGATTCTGTCGTGATAAATACAGAAGTATTTAGTGTACCTAATTCCCCTAAAAACGCAATAAAGTTTAATGGTTAGGTTCCTACAACAGTCATTCGCTTAAATGGAACGGCTTCATTGAAAAAAGACATGATGGTCTTCTCTATCTAACACAAAAAGATTGATGACAAGATATAATTAACAACTTTTAGCTACGACGACTTTTTGTTTACTCTCACTGAAAACTTGATTTGTAAGGTCTAAATTAAAAGGAAGACTCAATGTTCGCAATCACCTCTACCCGGCCTTTTTTAAACCGTTACAGAAGACAAATATTTAACCTCAGAAAGGACTGGAAAGCACAAACGATTAATTTCCGTCAGAACAGGAATTTCATTAGTACTGGAAAAGTCTAAGCATTTTTGTAACAAAAGCCACCTCGGCCTTCGAAAATTTCCGAACGAGCGAAATGTTTTCTTTTATTTTCTGTTTGCTGTCCGATTTGAAAGAAGTGGTGTCGTAAATCTTTTATGGATTTTTAGAGTGCCTTTGTTTTTTTTACTTTTTTTTAAATTTGGAAGATCTCCATTTTTAGAACAAGTAAATTTGATTTGTTCATATCTTTGTCTTAAATATTGGTATGTATATTGTACAAATCCAAACCTTATCGACACACAATATCCAACTCCATAGAAATCACAAATGCCTCCCCGTCATCATTCCAGTATTCCGTTACGCTGTATCAGTACCACTGGAAAATTTGTACAAGCCAGTGCCACATTCTGTTACCTCAAGAAACTAGGGTGGTTCAAGTAAATGTTAGAAGGGGAAATGCATATATTATAACCCCAAGCGGGACGTCAGTGTAGAGAGAGGCCTGACCGTCACCTCTCTCTGTAAATATTCATCATCATCATCATCAGCCTGAAGACGTCTACTGCTGAACATAGGTCTCCCCCAAAGATCGCCACTTTGGGCGGCTGCTTGCCTCCTCCATCCATCGGCTCCCAACGGTACCCACTTAGTAGCCTACGATGCGTCTTCCGGTTCGTGGTCACCACTTGAGAACTGTTCTTCCCCATCGGTTGTCAGTTCTACGAGCGATGTGGTATGCCCACTGCCACTTCAACTTGCTAATTTTAAAAGCTATATCGATGACTTTAGTTCACTTGCGGATCTATCCTTACTTCGGATATTTTCGCAATGAAACTTCGAGCATAGCTCTCCTCATAGCTCACTGCGCTTTGAGCTTACTCATAAGGCCAACAGCTGTAAATATCGCGGGGATGCAAAGCAACATCCAGTATAGCGGTCTTTGTTATGATAAGAATGATACTAAAAATTTTCAAATTTGGTTTATTAGGATCCAGCACAACAAAATCAGAATACACGAGGTAAGCATCAAAGTGGCAATCTCTAGTCTATGTTCAGCAGTGGATGTCTTTAGGCTGTTGATGATAATGATGAAGATGACAAAAAAAATCAAGAGCATTATATTGCATCAGGTTTCATTAAACAACACTGTCTTCTGTGATTACGCAAAGCATCATTCTCTCCATTCACTTATTAGAACGATAGCTCTTCGTCATAAAATATTCACTTCTCAAAATGACTTATGTAAGTAAAAAACCTAGTCAATACTAATAGATGTTTTAAGCCGCTACAGCGTAGGTACGTGATTTACACTTTTATCATAAATCCACTCGATCATTATTTGTCACGATTGCTATGCGAGATGAACGTAGGCAGATATCTTAAAAGTCTGATAATTTTCTATGCAGGTACCTACCTATTTGAACCATATTTAAAAAGACGCCCAAGTAATATTACGATATCGAGAGTAAACTTAGATCAGAGTTCATATAGGTTCAAGAGTTTTTAAAAAAGGGTTCATGTCGCATTTTTAATTACAGAAAAACTTGCAAATGACTCAATAATGTGCTTCATAACATTTGACATGACTTAAATTTAATAATCATGACAGTAATTTTATTATGATAGTGATATATTTTATAATTATTAAACGTATGAAACAACCTTACAAAAACACACACTTTTGCACACTATATAGATAATTGGTAGATTAGGACGATCTATAATAATTATAATAAGAACTAAAATGTAGGTACTTACCCTTTTCATGGAAATAAATGATTTGATTTGATTTGATTTATACTTACCTATAAAATAATTATTATTAAAATTAATATTGGAATTTACTAAATATTATATACTTAGTAATTTTCGTATTGTATTGTATCGTTCTACTTCTCTGTGTTATTTAATTATAACACAATTATATATTATATTATATTCCAAAACGGTATTTTATTAGTAAATAACAAATACTATTTACAATTTTACATTACTTTGCTTTAATCGCTAACCGATTCAGTCTTTGTTCTTTATCTACTCGCAAGAGCAAGAGTTAGTCTCAATTTTTGTAAGAACGTGATTCCGGATATTATATATTATTATCTTATATATTATATTACATGGTTAAGTTTTATTGCTGTTAGTATCATATCTAAAATCAAAACAGGTGATTAGTATAGTTCTAGCAAGGCCAAATAACAGCTTGTTTTACGAAAGAATTCCAAATATTGTGACAATTAGTACGTAATGAGCAAAAAAATAAATAACTAAAATATGTCAGTGAACATCTATTCCTCCGGCTGGTGCTGTATATTCACGAAGAATAAATTCCGAACCGGTTGCTGAAAATTACCATTGTAAACCTACTGTTGATAGCTGTAGTTTTTTACATACGAAAATATAGCATTGCTTAAATTTACGTACAGTTATTGATGACATGCTTGCTATTGACTCACACATACTTCAGTACAAATAGTATGGTAATACATTATTATCCCCTGCAACCGTGCCGAGCTCAGCGGTGGCAGGGAATAAAAAATTAATTGATATTTTGAAACGTTGGTTGTTTTGTCACATTTTGAGGTATTGTTGCCGAAATGCAATGTTCTTGAACACAAAAAAATTGAAAGTGGAAAGAAAATTGACACACATTTGATAAACATAGATAATCCAGCCGATAAGAATGCAAATCGACATGCGGCTGTTTTCTCACAACACACCAATCTATGGACATGGACATTTGTACTCGATAACACCATTTTGTTAGCCTTACTGAATCTGACAGTAAACAGTTCACAGTCGTAGAGGCGACTTGTGAAGTAAATTCTAAGCTGAAGTATTCTTCAAATATAAATTAGTTGAGAAAAATGAGGACCGAAAAAGAAATAGATCAATTGAATAGCTTAAAGCCAAGTAAGTAAAAATTTATCTTCTAATATTCATAATGTTGAACAAAAAATTTTTTTTTTTCATGTTTTATTATATTGCTCTGTTACTGAAGTATGTTTTAATTTGAGACGTGTCAAATGCATTGTTTGACACAGTTAATTCAAGTGTAGAACTTATTGACAGAAAAACTTCAAGTGCGTCTAAAGTGTTGCAATTAGTAACAAAATAATAAATAGGGAATGGACCGACCTCTCTTGATCCTTTAGCCTTAAACAGATATTTTTTTTAGTACCATGTGTAAAATTATTTTAATTTTTAATATGTCGGATATCATTTAATACAAGTAAATTGGAGGTTTTACTAGGTGGTAGGACTTTTCTGCTAAGTTCGTCTAGGTAGGTACCACCGCTTTGCCAGTTATTCTGCCGCCAAGCAGTAGTGTCAAGCACTACTGTATTCCGGTTTGAAGGGCATTGTAGCTTGTGAAATTACTGGGCAAATGAGACTTTATGATCTGATCACTCAGTCTAGTAATCTGATTACTAGACTGTGTGCTGTCTCAGGATGACGTGCGCAGTGCAGTGTCACGCGAAACTTTATTGTTTTAAAGATCCGAGTGATACTGCAACTGTTATGGGCGGCCGTGTTGCTTAACATCAGGTGAACGACTAGCTCGTCACGTCATTCAATCGCATAAAAAAAAATCGGAGGTAACAATATACAGAGTGAGCAATACTTAAAAATGCTCGTTTCATTTTCGTTCGTGTTATATCGCGTCAGCGAGAAGTTGACAGAATATTCTAAGAACTGATTATTACAGTAACTTATAATACATGTAATTCTATTACTTAAATTTTAGTTAAAGTAAGTTAAAAGGGACCAACCGAAAACATTATTAACTACTTACCTTGCTTCTTATCTTGCTTCTATTTCATTATAAGACCAATAATTAGTAGGTAACATGAAATTATTAGGTCAGCATCTAAATCTGTTGAACAAAATAAAAAAAATCCAGAAACAATACAATTATCATGCGTAAACTAGAATAGGTATAAAGTTCAAAATAGTTTGGCAAGTTTTTTTGAACGTACCACCGCAACTAATTTCAGCAGATTACAAAACATTTGTTACACCTCCGGCAGTTACCACAAGACTAATCTATTTCCTTAAACGTAGTAGATTAGTTGATTATAAGAAATTGCACAGTTTTGATTTGTGAAAATGATTCTGTGTATACATCGATGTATAAAGTACTTACTTACCTCTTGGGTGCCAAGCCAAATGAAAAATTCCTGACTTATCTATTAACAGATTGACGTCTAAGTTAAGAGAAGCGTATACCCCGCTCTCTTGTCCATACAAAAAGTGCCAATGCTTTTCCACCTCTAAATTTTATCCGATTTTGATGATTTTTAATATATTGTACCCAGTAAAAACTATGCTCACACGTCTTCCTTTTAAAATTTTTACAATATCTTCGTAGTAGTTGTAACTAGAACACAAAACATGTTTTCAAAAAAATCAAGACGTACAAGCACAGATTATAATCTATCCAAACGATTGACACCGAAACCAAAAGGTTTTGTTGAGGTTTAGAGGGTGAAAACCGTTAGCGCCCGAAACGCTAAAATGTATATAGGTAAATTCACTCATGGGCTCTATTGTCTTTATCATACGTGTGGAGAGTACTTACCCTCTTCTCTTCAACTGGTTTAAGTGTAAAGCTAATGATGGAACAAAAGAAAGTAGGTGGCTCCTTCCTCCTTTCCATTTATCCATTTCGCTTATCATTTTGCCCCGCTTCCAGAGGGAAGAATTATGCATAGGGAAGAGTCCCTTGAACAGAGTTAGAGCTTAGGGCATGAAACATACGGGGGGAACGGGTTAATACCCGTTGCAAAACCGAGGTGGGTTTGCTAGTTATTAATAAAGAAGAAGTAGTAATTAATATTTTTAAATATACAACGTAAATTCAAAGGGTTTAATTTGAAACGTTAAATTCCATCAGTCATTGTTCGTTAATCTCACGATAAAACTATCGCAACAGGAAAATAGGTCAAAATTTTATAAATAGGACAAACGTAGGTCAAACCTATCACAGTCATTATCTTTGCGTGCCAGTGACCATGCTAATAATGATTTACTTACTCTATTGTGTACCAATAGGTACTATAATTCAATTATTTGCACTAGAAACCATTTACCTACTTATAAGAATATTTTGTTTATCTGGAGTTGGTTTGATAGAATCTGACGCCTGATCTAACCATCCCCTGTTACTGGTCCCTTATGGGTTCCGAGGTCAGGTGGCAGTCGCTTGTGTATTTATGGTAGCTCGCCGCGACAGGTTAGATTGGGAGCCGACTCCAATAACAAATGGGGAAAGGTAAAAAGGATGATGATAAGAATATTATTAGATGCTTTAGTTATACATCATACATCGCCTACAATTACTACTATGATAATCAGGCTGCGTCTTAATACATTAATTATTTTGGCGTTTATGACATTTTAAAATTTGGAAAAGTTTATTATTTTAATTATTGACCGAGCGAGTTCGACGTGTGTTAGCCACAATCACCAGCACGCTTGGTGATCGCAGTAGGTTATAATGTAGACCGAACCCACGAGAAACGTACCCACGGGAAGAGATGGGGTGGTCCTCATGGTGGTCATTCGCACACCGGAACTACATGGGTGGACATAGGTAATGACAATAATTGTAATTGATATTTCCAGAGGCAATCTTGGGCATCCGGCACTTGCAAACAGCTATGCTCTTCTTGGCAATGGTGTTGGTCTATGGAATGAGAGTTAACATCAGTATGGCCATTGTGGCCATGACCGACAAGAACGACGAAAATGTAAGAGTTATAACTTTTCTTATTATGAATTTACCTAAAATTGAATTAGAATCCAAAATTCGCAAAACTAAAGAATACGGTAAGTTACTGCAAAACCAATGTTAAATAAGGACGACCAACCAATTTTTATCAGCAATAGCACAATAATATCCTTGTTAGCACAACCACAACTGTGTTACGGTTTAAAAGGCACTGTAGTAGTGAAATTACTAGGTAAATGAGACTTGACGACTTAATCTCATAAAGAGACAAAATGAAACAAGAATATATAAAAAAGATTTTACTTATAATGAGGGCAATTTCAATCGATTGCTTTAAGATAATCTTCCGCGAGTGAGGGACTTGGCGTACTCAATACAGACAGCCATTTTAGCGAACCCATTTCCACGGCGTGGGTCACGCATATTGCAATGGGCTAATGCCTCAGAATGAGATGCACAATGCAGTGTTACGCAAATCTGTATATCTCAGAGATGCTGTTAGAGATAACTAACATCAGGAAAACAACACGTTATCCGTTACATAAAAAAAAAGATAAAAGGTATAAATGCAATGACAATGCAGCACCTGAATTCTAAACAATCCACCCACATAACCCCTAAAGCCCACTCATGATATACTATAACGACCTCTTCAAGGTGTCATAATTTTGATAAAGTCAAAAGCCATAACTTAACAATCAATGCGTTAATCTTGACATCAGATTATATTGGTTTTGATATTGATAAAAATGATTATTCACGTGTTTTTAAACAAAAAACTTGCGTATGTGCTTCCATTGACGTAAAATCTGTCAAGCAAGTTGTTGAAGTGTACAAAAATGATAGCGAATACAGATTGAATGAAATGTTTTATTGATAAGATAAAAGCTGTCACATTATTCATAAGATACGTGTTGTTTATTTGTCCAGTCATCTCGACAACCAGCAGACTTCCAAGGCTACAGCAACATGATGGTCTTGGTGGTCTAAAATGCTTGCCAATAAGTTACTGAGCAAATAAGTTTTAAATTATTGTCAATATAGGAACTGAAGGTCGAAAAATTGATTTTAAACCTAGTTATGCATGTCAACTAAAATTCAAGATACAATTATCTGAGATTCTTAAATCATCCACACTGACAATTTCTCATTACTGTAAATTTTTATAAGTGTAATGAAAATGTTCAATCTATCTATTTAATTTCTTTATATCGACGATTAAAAAAATGTTACAACATTGATATTAAAACTAACCTACAAAATCTCTCTTATAGTCATTTGACTGGAGCATGCAGACCCAGAGCGTGATTCTATCGTCATTCTTCTGGGGGTACATCATTCTGCAGATACCGGCCGGAGAACTGGCCGCCAAGTTCGGGGGATCTATCCTTATCACCATCTCCATCGCTATCAACTCTGCTGTATCCTTAGTCTTGCCGATTGCTGCCCACTATGTAAGTGAAAACATTGATTCATTGGCAACACTTACCCAGCATAGTGTATTAATCAAAGTACTCTACAGACTTAAACTAATCCCTATTCATTCGAAGTAAGATCTTAACTGGTCCTTGATTTGTGGATGTATATTTTATGTTTAATTTTAGATTGTAGGAAACAGTTGTATTGTTCAAAACGAGCACTTCTTTCGTTCATTAAAGGTATTTTTCAGCTGATTATGATGATAAGAAAAATGATATTGCATCAATTTATACAAGTAACTCAGTGGGCCGTAGACTTCACTAGTCTACGGCCTGTAGCCTTATCCGGAATACTTTTCTTACGTTTTAAAACCGCGTGGTTAACCATTTAACAAAAATATTCATAAAATTTAATCGACATATAAGTAATAACAATCGAATTTGCTCACAAAATTTCACTAGAGTCGATTGAGAGCGACTTGTAGAGAGAAACAGCCGGACGTTCACCGGACATCCACCGGACACATGGAATCATTTTTCCCAAGCTAAAACAGCAACGTTTTTCTCTCGCGCTTCGTGTTCGTTTGGTCAAAAAAGTAATCAGTAGCTCATCAGACGAATTTCACATAGTAATATACTAACGCTGATGATGACTTAAAATACTGTGCACAGCTCTCTCTCTCACACAAAACATTATAATATTCATTATTTGATTTCTTTGTATGACTGTGTGCTTTTTAGGCTGGCTGGCAAGCTGTATGCGCTTGTCGAGTACTCCAAGGCTTATCGCAAGGTTTCTTATACCCTTCCGTTCACCACCTCATTGGAAAATGGATACCTCTGGAAGAGAAGAGCAGTTTGGGGACTTTGATTTATGCTGGTAACATTTCAACCAATTTAAGTGATATTCCTATTCCAAAAATAAATTAATAAAATTTTCAACTGGGTTATCCTAATTATGACACCACATTCTTACACGTAAATATTTCTGATTCTAATTTCTTTTTAGGTGGTCAGCTTGGCACAGCGCTTCAGCTTATGGCATCGGGTTTTATCGCCCAGTACTGGGGCTGGCCAGCTATCTTCTACGTGAATGGAAGTCTGGGCGCTATTTGGACGGCTTTATACGTGTTCCTCGGTTCTGCCTCCCCGCAAAGTTGTAAGATGATCAGTGATCAAGAGCGGCTTTATATCTTGACAAGTTTAGGCCAGAGTGTGGGGCAAAAGGTTTGTCAGCATTTTTCCTCGGTGCATAAAAATGTCCACACAAGCCATTAATTTAATCATAAAGTCAGCGTCTCTAGTATTGCAAATTAATATCTATAATAGTAATGTTCAACACGTAACGTCATATCTTTTAGCTTGCCCACCATAACATTATTAGTTTGGTAGCTTCTATCAGACATTGACATGCATGTAGGCTTCATACATTGCCTTGAACAACAGCTAGAGCAAATGTAAATTTAAAAAAAACATAATAATGTTCCTGAAAAATTATGGCTGCTGCAAAGGTTTTATTTTTATAATCAACGACACAAAAGGATAAAACATCATGTATAAATAATAATAATTTTCAGAAATTAAAGACTCCATTCGCAAAAATATTTACATCAATGCCTTTCATCTCTTTGATCTTGGTGCACTCCTGCCAAGCGTGGGGCTTCTGGACTCTCATGACGGAAATGCCTTCTTACATGAACCAAGTATTAGGAGTCAATATTAAGGCGGTAAGTACATAATTATAGCATCACAAGAAACATATTCAATGAAGTTATTAAGTCATATAAAAGGAAAAATACTTTACCTAGTCAACTACTTTCTGTGAAGAATATATTATCATCTACCTAGACTACTTACTGATAATTTAAACTGCACTTTAGATTACTTTATTGATACCGGTAAAACCCTTTTTACAACCAATATTTGACAGTTGCATTGCGCATTTTGTTAGAAAAGAATTTCGTCTGATGGATTCCAATTAAAAGTATGTCATACCTGCATTCTAAGTAATAATAGTATTCTATGAGACATAAGCAATACCAAAAGTAGCATTCTGAAAAGTAATATCAATACTAATACTGAATTCTGTTTCCAGAACGGTATGATGTCAGCACTTCCGTACATTGCCATGTTTCTCCTGAGCTTCCCCTTCGGCTTTGTCTCCGACTACATCCTTAAAAAGGGATATCTCTTGATCACTACCACTAGGAAACTTTCCAATTCTGTTGGTGAGTAACTTTATGTGTGCGATACTAAATCATTATTAATAATAATTGAAGGATTATAGAACGAACGGACGACTTTGTAGCTTTTAATTTTTATTCAATTTGTTGTGCGTAAATCAACGATGGAAAGGTTAATGAAAAGACTGTAAAAGCATTGCGTGACAATGGATTTATAGATAGATAGATAATGCTATAACGCACAAACAACAAAAATGAAGGTACATAGATAGGCAAAATTAATGCTAGAGAGCATTATCTTCCAGCTAACCTATGATCATAAACTATGCACCTGACATTGGCGATGCATTAAATTAATAAACTCTACCTACATACAAAATTACTAAGTCATCGTAAATGTAGGTACAAAATGATTAAGTAAAACATTAACTTATTTAAAATTTTTGAAATAACTTTAATTATAACGTAGTTGGGATGCAATAATAGAATTGTGAGTATCATTAAGTTGTTACCGAAATTGGTTTTGAATTTGGTTTTGTTTACTATTTTTTGACAATTGTATTTTTTTTATGCAATTGAATGACGTGACAAGCTAGTCGTTCACCTGATGTAAAGCACACGGCTGCCCATAACAGTTGCAGTATCACTCGGATCTTTAAAACAATAAAGTTTCGCGTGACACTGCACTGCGCACGTCATCCTGAGACATCACACAGTCTAGTAATCAGATTACTAGACTGAGTGATCAGATCTTAAAGTCTCATTTGCCCAGTAGTTTCACTAGCTACAATAATAAATAAAAATCAAACAAGCTTATTATTCTTGCTGTTATCAACTTATATATTATAGATCAACTTTCTCTATGCCAATTGATTTTATAGGGCTGAATTCAATTTGAAATAAAATATGGAGAGAAGGGTCGGTTTTCAGATCTGATTGGATCTGTTGGTGAATGAATACCTGGAAAACTTAAAGAAGCTATCAAGTTTTGTTTTTAATAAAATGACTAGGTGACTGAATCTGTGTGAATGATGCGATTGAAAAGAGAAGATCAAGGACTTAAATTCATACTTCTATACGATTATTATAAGGGTTAGTATTAGATTATGACTGGCCTGATAGCTCAGATGGTAGTAGCCCTGCCTTCTGATGTGTAGGTTGTGGGTTCGATTCCCATCCAGGACAAAAATTTGTGTGATGAACATAGGTGTTTGTTCTGTGTCTGGATGTTATATTGTCTATGTATATGTTTACAACCAAAAAGTAATTTAAGTATTCTATCAGTTATCTGGTTCCCATAGTACAAGCTTTGCTTAGTTTGGGACTAGATGGCGCTGTGTGGCATGTCCAAAAGTATTTATTTATTATTTATTTACTTATTGTTTAACTACTTGACTACATCGCAAAATTACCAGTTCCTAAACTACCACATCACTAAAACGTCAAGATTCATAGAACGACTTCATCATTGTGGTCGTAGCAGAATGCTTTCATCTAGAAAAGAAAGAAATAAATTAGGACATTTATTCAGGACATCACACAACACTTCAATTCAATATTATATACCTACATTTATATCGATCAATATAGTTATCTTGCGGTTGATGATCGTTTGTCAGATTACAAGTTCGTAATATTACCCTTTTTTTTGTAGGTATGTTTGGTCCAGCTATTGCTCTAATTGGACTGTCTTACTCACCTGCTGGTAACGTCGCTGTGGCAGTTAGCCTGCTCACTGTGGTCGTTGGTCTCAACGCTGGTCATCTCACTGGGCTCATGGTAAGCTATCTGAAAAGATAATCGTTAAGGTTTTCTATTTTAAATGTCAGCAAAAACATCACGGCATATGCCCGGCTTGCACGCTGGTACAACTTTAGGTAATCTACCGTCGGTCACGGTGAGTTCATTGATCTTACCGTGGCCACCATGTGCGGTGTTCTTTTGTTTAGTCTGAAACTTGGAAACATAATTATTTTATTTTACATTATTCAGTTGCTATTTACCCTATTTTTTTATTGGTTAAGCAAATTTTCTAGCTAAAACTTACAGCACAAAGGTATTGATTCTGTTTATAATCACAGCTAGTAGGTAAAGATAATGCGTTCTATTCTTCCAGCTGGTACACATAGACATGGCACCTAATTTCGCTGGAACATTGATGGGCATCACCAACTGTGTGGCCAACATGGTTGCTATCATTGCGCCCCTCGCCGCTGGAGCTATGCTCAATGATGAGGTACGTGGATGAACTATCTCATAAATACTATTACAGTCCGGACGCTGAGAGAATATGCTTAAGAGGACCGTCCTGGTGTTTGAAAATGTTTTTGCCGTCACTCTGCTATTCGCACGTATGATAGAGACAATAGAGCCCGTGAGTAAATTTATCTACGTTTCAGGCAAAAACAGTTTTCACCCTCTAAATCTTAACAAAACCTTTTGACTTTAGTATCAATCGTTTGGATAGGATATAATCTAAACCTTTCTGGCTTGATTTTTTTGAAAATATGTTTCGTGTTATAATTACATTTCGTTTTTTTCGTCGTAATTTTGTCGTAATTTCTGAAAAATTCGTAACTTTAGGTGGCTATAACTTCTAAGATATTGCGAAACCTTAAAAAAAGAAGACGTACAAGCATAGCTTTTTATTGGGTAGATGACATATAAAAAATCATCGAAATCGGATAACATTTAGGGGTGGAAAAGCGTTGACACTTTTTGTATGGACAAGATTGTATGGGTATACGCTTTTCTCAACAGCTATTGTCGAAAGTTGAAGGCAAGCAAATAATTATAATCACATTCTATTTCTTTGGCTTTTTGGCTCATTATGTAGACGGTATGGTAGCCGTATTTTGTGAAGATTAGGGTCAAGATTAAACTCTATTACCTATTATTTTCAGACTGACGTCGGTGAATGGCGGAAGGTGTTCTACGTTTCTTCTGCTATCTTCATTATCGGAAACACGCTCTTCCTCATCTTTGGCACCAGCGAGAGGCAGCCATGGAACAATAATGAATCCAAGGACGACAATCAAACTGGTACGATCAGGGAGTTTATTATGTACCTAATTGATTGAAATACTCTGTCTCTCTCTCTAGCCAATTTCACTTTCTTAGCAATTTAAGTCAAATACTTAACTAGAATGTTTGTCTCCAAGATACCGGTTCACTCTTGCCTTGAAAACTCTCAGATCATAATTTATCATTGAAATTACTTTTTTGAAGATTTCCCATTGTCCTTTTAAATTATTCTACCTGAGTTGATGTTGGATGTTAATTTATAGCGCCTGCTCTAACAAGTAAAATAATTGGATACTCAATACCTAGTTGCTTTTTATCAGGCGCCAACAAGGTTTCTTTTTATTTGGAAGGCAGACAGCTAGATAGCTAGCATATTTGCCGCTAATGGATTACTAGTTTAATAATTGAAAACATCTACGTACGGTTACATAATTATAATATTATACTATCAGCTATATTGTCACTTACATCAGGTATCTACCACAGAAGAACAATTTGGCAAATTATTTTCTTGCTTATAAGTTAAAATGAAAGTAATAAATGTAACAAAAATATGATTAATATAATAATTTAATAAAATTGAATAAATATGTACTTGAACACGGCTGCCTGCACTTATAAAATGTTTGTTTAAAGTTCAAATTAGGCTTTAGGTATCAAAATAAAATTTGAAAAAGGCGTAAATCACTATAGTGAGTTATGTTATAGGTGTAGATGGTGAACTGGTGGGCTTTATTACTGCAATATCGTTAAATTATTTCATTTAATTAACGTTTAATTATTATTAAGATTATTTATTATTGTTACAGATATTGCTGAAACAAAATCGGAAAAAGTAGTTTAAGATACAACGACCATAAAAAAATTATGGTACCTGATACTCAATTAGGTTTAATTAATAAGTAAAATTAGTTAAGTATAAGATGTATAAAGTATTTTAAGGACAATTTAATAAAAGAGTTTTGCTTTAAAATTGTTTCGTTGATCCCTTCTCTTTTTACATTAGCTATTATTGTTATTCTTGTCTTAAAAATTGACAACAATGCCTTCAGTTTTGCAGATGTGCATAGGCGACGGTGACATAGTTCTCCACTTACGTCTTTTGACTGCTTTTCATAAAACGGTAGTTGTTTTGTCGACACAAAGTACAGTATTCCCCGTCTTCTATAGTTATAAAATTTTTACATAAGTACTAGTATTTTTTACATCGCTATCTTACGGCACCGGGTTCGACCCTCGGCCCTGCACCAATGACTTGTCTAGTATGTTATGTGTCAGTCTTCGTCGCCATCGCTCCTTGCCTCGGAGAGGTCCCGGTCGTCATAAGAACGTCTATGGCAATCATTACGAGTAATCAGAATCCTGATAGAATCTAACACCTGGTCTAACCATCCCTGTTACAAGTTCCTTATGGGTTTGCAAGGTCTTCTGGTAGCTTGCCGTTACAGGTTACAGTGGGAGCCGACCCCTATAACAAATGGGGAAAGGCAAAGGGGATGATAAATTTTAAAATGGTCATAATCGTACTTGACTAAATGAATTGCAAAGAACATTTTCTATCTGATTGTTATTGCAACAGGTGCAAAATGGTTTGAATAGTACAAATAAACATATGTGAAGACTGTACTAGGTGGTAGGACATTTCTACAGAATTCTTTTAGGTAGGTACCACCGCTTTGCTATAATTATTCTGCCGCCAAGCAGTGCTGTGCAAGCACTATTGTACTCCGGCTTGAAAGGAATTGTAGCTATTGAAATTACTGGGCAAATGAGACTTTATGATCTGAATGGCAATAAACAATTTTCTTCTTAGTTTTTCAGTCTGCCATTTGTCGCTAAGCCAATGATATGTAGGTGATAATTTTAATTGTAATATATTGATACATTATATTTATTTGCCAAAATCAGTTTTCGTGTAATCACGTTAAGTAATTAAGTTATTATTGGCAAAAGAACGCAAGAAAATTTGAATTTCCCGCGCTAGTGTAACGTTCCACCTTAAACATTATCACCGCTACAGCAAAAAGTGGTATTTACAACTGAGCGCTACCGTGCTTTGGAGGGCACGTTAAGCCATCGGTCCTGGCTGTTGTCGTAAAACAATAGTCGTTAAGCCAAGTCAGAAGCCTTTGGGTGGCCTAGAAATTCTGAAACCAGGGCTGACCACTTGCCTACACGAAGAAGAAGAACATCATAACATTTGAAATTACAAAGTTTATAGAAAAAGGTACAAATAGAAAATATATAGGCAACAGACTAATTTTTGGGGGATCGCCAGGAGCACTTTTCTCGCTTATTACAATGTGTGATAATGCACAATTAGAAAAATAACAGACTAATACAAAATACTAAAAGACAGCTAAACTGATACTAATGTTAATACCATTGCCACAAAAGAAAATGAATCTAATGAGACAGTTAAAACGTACGCCACGACGTTATAGATTGAGTATTAAACTTATCTAATACGCTCTAGTTAATACAGCCTTAGTTTATCTAATTACAACTTCTAAACGAAGTAAAGTTCGCGAGTCAAATTCTATGACGGAACTAATTGGCACTGTAATTTTAAAGAACGGCAAACGTAACACGTCGGCATTTTAATAACAAAAGACAATTTCGTGTCGGGTTGGTGTCGTGCGTATACTCGTATAACCATTGTATCATCATCAACAGCCTGAAGACGTCCACTGCTGAACATAGGCCTCCCCCAGAGCACGCCACCTTGAGCGGCTGCTCGCCTCCTGCATCCATCGGCTCCCCGCGGCTTTCACCAGGTCGTCGGTCCACCGACTGGGGGGCCGGCCTACGCTGCGTCTTCCGGTTCGTGGTCGCCACTCGAGAACCTTTCTTCCCCATCGGTTGTCAGTTCTACGAGCGATGTGGCCTGCCCATTGCCACTTCAACTTACTAACTCTAAGAGCTATATCGGTCACTTTAGTTCTCCTGCGGATCTCCTCGTTCCGGAGCTTATCTCGCAGGGAAACACCGAGCATAGCTCGCTCCATAGCTCGCTGCGCGACTTTGAGCTTACTAATGAGGCCAACAGTAAGAGACCATGTCTCAGTTCCATAAGTCATCACTGGCAACACACACTGATCGAAAACTTTCGTTTTCAGGCTCTGCGGTATTTTGGACGAAAAGATAGGACGAAGCTTCCCGAACGCTGCCCAGCCGAGTTGGATTCTTCGCGCCACCTCTTTGTCGAAGTTGGACCTACCTAATTGGACAATCTGTCCTAGGTAGACATTGTACCATTGACCATTGTATCGTTTGTTTCCAATTTGCTATACAGGCCACACGTTTACGTAGTGCCTCTTTTAGTGTAGTTTTAAAACCAGCGCTGGTTGTCGATGGGAACCAGCAACATGCTGAGCCGACGCCCATTCAATACTTGGTGTATAATATTATGTAATGTGTTTAGTACGTAGTTATTTTAAGCAAGTGTTGAATAAATGTTATTCTATTCTATTCTATTCTATTCTTTTAAGTAGTTTCTCTAAAGGGGTTTGGGTAAAAGTGGCATCGTTTTCAAAATTACTGCCCACTAATGAAACTAGTGCTATTTAAAAGAGCCACTAATAGTGAGCAGAATTTGTTCAAGCAGTTCCTATCTAAACCATATCGGAGATGAGTTATTAGACTCCAAATATCACATAAATAATGTCAGGTTTTCCATAATTTTTCAAATAACTCTTCTAAATAATGATATTAAATGAATATTTTTTTAAATACAGTGTAGTTACACATGCTTACACTTGATAGGCACTTCTAAGCCTCCGAAGCCAATCATTCATGCTGTCTCCTCCTAGGCTGGCTGCCTAGGGAGATGCAATTCCGGGCCTTGCCCTCGCCTGTGGTGTTCAATTCGCCGGCTGCGGTTTGCAGCCGGGTCGGGTTAGGACGTTACGCCAAATTATACAGAAGACCGAAGAGTATAATCGGCCGTTATGCCTAGCGGTTGTGAACTATAAAAAAGCTTTCGATTTAATCGAGACTTAGGCGGTGCTGCAGTCCTTACAGCGTTGCCAAATGGATTATAGGTATATTGAAGTGTTGAAGTGTTTGTACAGCAAGGCCACCATGTCAGTCCGACTACAGGACCAGAGTACGGAACAAATCCCATTGAAAAGAGGTATGAGACAAGGAGACGTCTGTAATGACATGATAGCGCTGGTGGGATCGCTATCTATGTCTGGTGAGCTGGGCTGGAGGAGCCAGCTCCGAAGGTGGTCCAGGTTCTGGTGGTGGTGATAAATGAAACAGGTGTTCGGTGGTACTGGAGTCTATTGAGGCGTCTACATGATGGAAGGCGTGAGCTTGTACTGTTGGGCGTCTTTACAAGTAGTTCGGACGCATGTTGCGGGTGTTAATATGATGTAGCGGTGCAAGTCCGAATTCACACACTACATCACCCCCCTTATTGAAAAAAAAATGGACTTACTACTTGTAAGGACATTTTTTTTCTATTACAATTCATTTTACGTCATACTTCATATTTCAAAATAACAATATCAACATTATCCGTCTTACTTCAAATTTTATAAAATAACATTGGTATACCGTCATAATTCAAATGACTAATTAATAAACAAATTGCAAATTCAACAGAACACTATTACCGAATACCGATTCATATGACTACCTACTACTTATTTTTAAAGGCTAATGTTACATGATATTTTAAAGTTATTCTAATTCTGTACCGTTTTTATTTAATTTCTTTATTTTAATTCTACATATTTTATTTTACCTTGGTTATAGTAAAAAAAAAATCAAAACATTATCATCTAAAAAAACTTCATTAGTTTCATATTCGTATTAAATTAAAAAAATAAAACAGTTTTTTTTTCGTATTAAGTTACACTTTAAAGAGCTTATCTCTTAATAGATTATAACGTTCCTATTAACATTTTATAAAATCAATCAACACACAAAAAAAAATATCAGGCCATTTTCCACTATTTACTAACTTACTTTTATATTTTATACTTATTCCCTTTTATCTAAATATCTCATATTAATAATTATCTAACTATCCACTAACATAAAAAATGCCTACTGTTGTCATTATATAATCTATTTAAGCTATCTATCCTATCTAAGTTATGCCTACTGAACGCCTGTCATACTTTTCATTAAATAAAATCCGTTCAAAATAACTCTTTCTTTCATCTACTAGCATTTTTTCATCAACACTTTCCTGATAATATTTCGCTAACTCTCTTTCTTTCCTATTTTCTCTCATTGTAGTTACCATGTCCCTTAGTTTTCTAATGGAACTGGCACTTTCCACAGGTTTTTTGTGCCTGGGTTCGCAAGAGTCTTTATTTGTCAAGTCCGTGAATATGTCTTCTACTTCTAACTCTGTTTCTGACTTTATGTCACCTTTGTCGCTATTATCTAACTCTTTATTCTGAACCTTCTCTATGCTTTCTAAATTCTCAATTGATTCCCTATCTTGAACTAAATCAAAACTCTCTGTTTCCAAAAATAATGTTTCGATATTACAATCATAATCTTCCAGAGTGGGATCAGATTTCATTACTTTGGATTCGTAACTATCTTTAAAACTGCACAAATCTTCAGCGTGACGGTGTATCTGCTGATCACGCAAATATGGAGCGCGGTCTGGAATGCATGACTCGGACACCTGATACCTCGTTGTTATCGGTGCGCTTCGCTTCTGCTCTACAATATTGTTCCTCATGTTTGTTTTATTCGTATTGTTACATGAGAATAAATTGAAATTTACTTGATCTTGATAACAAAAAGTTTCCTGAAAATGATTTTTCCTGAATGATAATATTGTATTTTCATCTATAGCGGTCTGGATGGCTTCTTTTAATGACTGAAATTGCCTCGCTATTAATATAATATTTATTCGATTATTATTTAAACCATTCGCAAAACATCTGATCGCAAAATTCTCATTGATTGGTCTCAAAACTTCAAATTTATTCCTGTCACCTTCTGACTGAGCCAAAGTTAGGTCATAAAATAATTCTTCTATCTCTTTACCAAAATGTACTATAGACCTATTTCCTTGTCTGCAATTAAATAGTTGAGTTTGAATTGCAACTGAACACTTTTTGGAAATTAAATGCTTTTTCATGTCCTTCAATAAACTTTCTACGGTATCGTAATTTGCTTTCAAATAAAATTTAGCTACTTGTGTTAGCCTGGTTTTCAGCACAAAATTAATTAAATATTTGTGGGAACTCTCATGAATCATTTCGCTATAATATTCAATGTTGTCAATTAAGGACTTAGTTATTTGCTCTTGTCCTGTCATCTCAGGTAACAAGGCGATGGCCGTTTCCATATCAAAATTCTCCATTTTCGTTTCAAAATTGTATAAAGTCAAGTAAAATAATAAAATATCTCAGTGTAAAAAAAAATCCTCAAGAGTTAGTAAATTATGTAAAATTGTAAATTAAGAAAATATAGGCCATAAAATATTCATAAAATCAAAAAAATAACTTTCATTAAAAAAATCTTTGAAGGAATAAATACTTACTTACGCTTTCTTAAAAAAAAAATATACCGTTACTTATTACGATAAACATTTTTACGACGGCATGGGACGGGGCTCTCTTCAATCTTGACTTTGTCTTGAGTCGGTGGTCTTCTTAGGGTAGCCTGGTGGTGGTACGCAGAACTGGTGCTCGCTGCTACAATCCTTCTTGCGTTTGGGCCGGGAATTCCCTGGACACCGATCCTTGCTCCCGTGCTCCTTGATTCCGAAGAACTCGTTCAAAAAAAGTAATTCAATAGGCCTTTTAAAAATTTAAAGCACTTGCAGCACACAGGTAGAGTCGGCTTATATTTTACCGCTCTATTTAAGAAGTCTTCTCATTATGTAAGTTAGTTTCTTCTTTATTTAGAATTATGTAGAACACCTTCGTATATTTATGGTTTATGTTCATAAATATATTTTATCATCACCATTAATTATTCATTTTATTTTGTAGTCATAAAATCTTCAATATACTTCTTCATAAAATAAACTTTCTTCCTTCTTCTTATAACGCCTCTTCTTCCTTCGTATTATTCTTCTTAAAAAAATCTCATCTCTTCATAACAAATCTTCAAAAATAAAATCTCTTCTTAAATAAAATATTCATTCTTCATAATTATTCATCTTCATTATTCATATTTATTTTTCTTCTTATTATTTATCTTCTTTCTTCATAACTTTTCTTCTTATTATTCATCTTCATTTTTCATAAGCATTTCTTCATAAAATTCATCTTCTTTCTTCAATATTTTTTTTTTATGATAAATCTTCTTTTTTTGTAATAGTTATGCGCCTCTATTTTTCTTCATAAATAACTTGCTTACTTTCATTATAATTCATTTCTTTCAATTTCTTCTAAGTCTGCAGCCACTGGCAGGATCGCCATGTAATGACAGAAGAAGCCCTCTGGCAGGATCGCCATGTAATGACAGAAGAAGCCCTCTGGCAGGGTCGCCATGTAATGACATGATAGCGCTGGTGGGATCGCTATCTATGTCTGGTGAGCTGGGCTGGAGGAGCCAGCTCCGAAGGTGGTCCAGGTTCTGGTGGTGGTGATAAATGAAACAGGTGTTCGGTGGTACTGGAGTCTATTGAGGCGTCTACATGATGGAAGGCGTGAGCTTGTACTGTTGGGCGTCTTTACAAGTAGTTCGGACGCATGTTGCGGGTGTTAATATGATGTAGCGGTGCAAGTCCGAATTCACACACTACACGTCGTTTCTCCGAAACTGTTCGCAAACGCATTGGAGAACGTTTTCAAGCTCTTGGATTGGAATGGATCTGGCATCAACATAAATGGCGAGTACATCACTAACCTTCGTTTTGCCGATGATATAGTCATAATGGCGTAGTCGCTCGAGGACCATAGCACCATGCTCAACGACCTCAGTAGAGTCTCTCAACAAGTTGGTCTTAAAATGAACATGGACAAGACGAAAGTCATGTCTAATGCCCATGTTCCTATATCGGTAATTGTTGGGAACGATACTCTCGAAGTTGTCGACAAATATGTCTACCTAAGACGGACGGTTCAATTAGGTAGGTCCAACTTCAACAAAGAGGTCACATGAAGAATCCAGCTCGGCTGGGCATCGTTCGGGAATCTTCAACCTATCTTTTCGTCCAAAATACCGCAGAGCTTGAAAACAAAAGTTTTCAATCAGTGTGTGTTGCCAGTGATGACTTATGGAACTGAAATGTGATCTCTTACTATTGGCCTCATTAGTTAGCTCAAAGTCGCGCAACGAGCTATGGAGAGAGCTATGCTCGGTGTTTCATTGCGAGATAAGATCCAAAACGAGGAGATCCGCAGGAGAACTAAAGTTATCAATATAGCTCTTAGAATTAGCAAGTTAAAATGGCAATGGGCAGGCCACATCACTTGTAGAACTGACAATTGATGAGGAAGAAAGGTTCTCGTTTGGCGACCACGAACCGGAAGACGCAGCGTAGGCCGGCCCCCCACTCAGTGGACCGACGACCTGGTGAAAGCCGCGGAGAGCCGGTGGATGCAGGAGGCAAGCAGCCGCTCTGTGGTGGAGGCCTATGTTCAGCAATGGACGTCTTTGGGCTGTTGATGATGATGATGATGATGTTCTTCGTCGTCTGCTGGATTGGGCTTGAACTGCTGTTTCAGGAAATCAGGTGATGTATAACTACGAAATAATCATAGTTTCAAAAGTGGGCAGTTAAAAAAAAAACGACTGCAACCTTCGAACAAAATTACCCAAACCCCTTTCTACTGTATATCCAATTTTACATAGTTAAAGATAACTCCATTAGCCCATGAAATCGAGTTTTTTGACGTGTTTGTGTCAGTTTGAGCCCGAATAAAAATATGGTGCTTAACTTCGCTATGCCCATGGCAGCGGGGAAAATACCAACTCAATGCCAATAAAATTAAAAGTAAGTTAATTTAAACAGTAATGATAACAATAAACAGTAAGTTAAGTTAAAAGGTGGTGATAATAATCGCTTTAATTGCGCCTATATTTAATTGTTTCTGCTTCTTAGATAACAATTCTTGGTGAACTATATGCTGCATCAACACTTCAAACATACTCACTAGTAGCGCATAATAAACCTGTTTTAAATTCAGCATTTCCAGTCCGAATTAGCTGTGTCTACACTGGACAATCAACAGTGCTGAAGCAGTGCAATCTGAAAGCATTTCATTAGGAATCTCTAAGTAACTTCTTAGCAGTTGTGAACTCAATACTATTTAAGCCATAAACTGCACACCATTAGATACAAACATTTCTTGATTCTTATTGACTAGTAGGTGCGAGTAGAATAAAAATCGACTTAAATATATCGGAAGATGTAGTGTAGGACTTCCAGCGGCGAAATGGAGCGATGAAATATGCAAAGTAGCTAGCAGCAACGAGAAGAATAGGTACAGCCGAAGACCAGGCTCAATGGCGTAGTTGGAAGAAGATTATATCCAGTAGTGGACAAGTAAAAGCTGACGATGATGATTATGTACTTGTATCTCTACATTTTTCAGTCGCGCAACGAGAGATATGCTAGCTATGGAGAGAGCTATGCTTAGTGTTTCCCTGCTAGATAAGATCCGAAATGAGGAGATCCGCAGGAGAACTAAAGGGGCCGATATAGCTCTTAGAAAATTCTAAGAGCTATATCGGCCACTTTAGTTCTAGTTTTAGTTCCAGTTGTGGCTTGTCCATTGTCAACTTGCAATTGCAAGTTGACAATGGACAAGCCACAACTGGCACTAAACACAACAAGCCACATCGCTCGTAGAACTGACAACCAATGTGGAAGAAAGGTTCTCGAGGCGACCACGAACCGGAAGAGACGCAGCGTAGGCCGCCTCCCACTAGGCAGACCGACAACCTGGTTAAAACCACGGGGAGCCGATGGATGCAGGAGACAAGCAGCCGCTCAAAGTGGCACTCTGTGGGGCAGGCTTATATTTAGTTGTAAACGTTTTCAGGCTGTTAATGATGATGATGATGAAGATAATCTCTATGTTCTGAAATGACGTAACACAGACCCCTACCAGCGACGCCTTCATTACGTCATCCTTCAATTTCATGTTTTCAAATAGTCCCATCATCACCGACTTTACGTGCCTAAATATAAGGTTCATTATCTCCATTTCGTTATGTATCTTTTTATCTTGAACTGTTTTGAATTTTCTGACACTATCAGGCATAGTTACATTATTAGAAAAAAATATGTAATTATCCACAGAAGGGTAACTTGGAAAATACGACTAAATAAGTCTAAATATACGCATGCTAAAATGATATAGTTAGGTAATATAGCACATACTAATGTGGCAAACCTCCAGTATAATAAGCATCCAAAGTGGTGTTTTATGGGGGAGGCCTATGTTTAGTCAGTGGACGTCTTCTATCTGTTGATGACTGACTGATCTCCCTAAAGTTCATAAATATTTAAAATATTATTGCGATCTGAGAAATATATTGGACATGCGCAGCTATGCAACATGATGACACACACACACACTGCATTTAAATAGGTGTTTTCTTGAGTTCCATAACATAGCTCATAGTTCAAATTATGGTGGTCATAGTTGAAATTATGTTTTAAAATAAAAAGAGTCCTTTTTGAGTGTCTATACTATCTAGTAAGTAAGAACATTCAGTTATTTATGCAATTAGATAAAATAACTTCTCCATTTATTTACACTTGTAATCGATAACAAGTCTCCCGCGACACAGGCTTGCCCTAGTGCGGGGACTACTAGCAATGTGTCATTTACTGTAAATTTTTTGGTAAATAAAATATTTTGTATTTGTATTTGTATTTTGTATCAGAATGATAAATCAAACTTTTATGTTTTGCAACTATTAAAAGATTTAAGAATTTCTCATCGCACTGGTGGGCTTCGGGTCTTCAGAGGTTTCCTCTTATTCCCCTCATTCTACGGGTCTCAGAGGAGTTATATCCCACTGGCAGGTTGAGCTGCTAGGTGCACTTACTGATACAATTATCTTAAGATTACGTCATGAGTTACACGCATCAAGTGGCTATGCGTGTGTAGATTTATTTACATCGTTTTTCTGAGTTCATCTTCTGTATGTATATTTTATGTTATGTTACTATGAGAATATGACATGTGTTATCAATAAGTATCGATTTCATACAAGTACCTAATTCTTAACACAAAACAAGTTTTCATGTACAATACATGGCCGTTATATATTTGCTTTACGTGATTTAATATACTCCTTTAAAATGGGTTTACAGGATGTGAGTGATGGTGTTGCTGAAAAGCCAAGTGAGTGTTAATTAATGCTATAACTTAAGATTGAAACCCTTTAAGCAAAGCTAGTTTTTAAAAGTTTAAATGCAGCTTTTAAAGGGTAGGTCCCAACGGATCCCACTTATAGTGCTAATGATAATACTGTCAAACTGGCTGACTGTGAATATCTTTTTGTTGTGATCTACAAAAATCAGACTAATCAGACTACGTATATTATTTTATAACGATTCCCAATATGAAATCATTCTCCTTTTTTTAAATGTCTATGAGTTTATTCGTGATTAAAAAGAACACCTGCACCATGTAATTCATAAAATGTAAATACTTTACATTAGGAAAAATGCAGCCTGGTCATTTTCTCTACCATAACCTAAGATGTACCTACATAAGCTTAGCCTAGTTCAGATTTTTTGTTATGTCTTATCACGAATGGCTTAATTTGACTACTGTCTCACCTGATGGCAAGTGGATTTTATACTTGTGCTTGTTTGAATTGCAATTCAATATCGATATTCAAAATGACTTACCTAATAGGTTCAGTATTTCTCGTTTATATCGTTTTATAGAGTTGCCATATATATTTTTTCTTAGATTAGTCTGTTCATCTGGCCTTGTCAAATCAACTAATTCAAGAAAAAATATAGTCTGTAAATTATGGGTAAATCTTTATAAAAAAATATATAAATTTATTGCGAGATATAAACTATGGAAGTATCTTTTAACCAGGTTCATTTACAGTAACAGATAATAATAATAATAATCAGCTATAATGAGATAATAATATGCTAATATTTACAAGTAATCTATATAGTATCAACTTTTGCCTTTCAGAAGATCTACTGGGCGTCCGGCATGTTCAAGTTATTCTGCTATTCTTTGCTATGGTGTTGGCGTATGGCATGAGAGTCAACATGAGCATGGCCATTGTGGCTATGACAGATAAGGATAATGAAATTGTAATAATTCTTATAACAATCTATAACCATCATTTAATTTTGTCAAAATGTTTATCAAGGCAGTGGTCACAAAAAGAGTGGACATAAAAAAATATCAAAATTATTACAAACATTTCTGAATATAAAATCTATGACCAGCAATTAGACCTCATTATTACTACCACTTAAATAAATCTACAAACAACTTATATACGTTTTTTTAGGCCCAAGTGAACACCGTAAAATTAAATCGTGGAATTTATGATTTATTTGTAATACAAAAACTTTCATGTCATTTTCAGTCATTCGACTGGAGCATACAAACTCAGAGCGTGATCCTTTCTTCGTTTTTCTGGGGGTACGTCGTGCTTCAGGTCCCAGGAGGAGAGATGGCGAAGAGATTTGGAGGGTCTATATTGATTACCATAGCCATATCCATTAACGCAGCTATATCGATGTTGATTCCTACTGCAGCTTATTATGTAAGTGTCTTTACTTGTCATAAGGTCTACTTTTTCTTAGATGAAATCTTCTCGATCCTTTTTTTCTTGAGAATTAAGTTTTCTTAAATATTTTACTTTTAGAACTTACTGTCAACTAATTCTACATCACAAAATATCATTATTGCATATAACAATATTTCTGTATTTTTAAATGCACTATTATTTTGATAATAACAGGTTTGTGATGTTTACCAAACGCTCACGTGTGTATAGTAGGTATAGGTATGTAGATACTGTGCTAATATCACACGCTGTATGCTATAATATTATGGCCTTCACTATGTATATTGACAGTGTGGTGTTCACCTATGTATGTCAATGATACTGGCATATGACATTTGTTAATAGGTGAATTACCTTTATAATTAAGCAAAACATCAAGCACTGCTTTGTATGATTATAAAAACATGTCGAATCATAACTGACTACTCCATAAAAACTGAAAATTTACAATTTTCAGTTTTTTTATGGAGTAGTCACACTCAACAAACTAATTATGTTTTGTAGAAAGTCAAATTCAAAGTCATCTTTTTTATTGCAAACAGGCTATTTTTTTAGCACTTTTTACACAAGTATCTACAATAGTAACTACTACTGTTGGCTGATAATACAAGAACTCCAGCACCATCATAAAGTGCATGTTACCTTTTATTACCGTACTGATTGATAGTTCCTTCTAGTTTACTGGCTATTTCTTCTGAATCTAATTAATGTAAATGTCATTTCGCGCTTATACTTGTTCTAAGTTTTTGAATCTAATTTTGAATTTTAAAATCAATATAAAAAGTTTATTTCCGACTTTAACTCTCTGTGTGCTAATTACTTTGGCCATCGTACATGGGCAAACTGTATGTAATAATGATAACGGTTTAAGGTAGTTCCATTTTGTCTTTATTGATAATATTAATTTGTTCATTCCAGGGAGGATGGCAAGTAATTTGCACATGCAGAGTTCTCCAGGGCTTGTCTCAAGGGTTCATTGTTCCTTCAATACATCATCTTATTAGTAAATGGGCACCAATTGAAGAAAAGAGCCGATTAGGAGCTTCAGTGCACGCTGGCGAGTAAACGCTTCGTGTAAAATTTACCTTCATATTTAAAACTCTGTAAGCGTAAACTAACTTTATTATATATATTTTAGGGTCTCAATTGGGAAATGCGATTCAATTAATCATCTCTGGCTTTATAGCAGACTCTTGGGGCTGGGCTTGGATCTTCTATGTGAATGGTTTTTGTGGAGCTACGTGGGTAGTTACATACATCATACTTGGATCTGATTCTCCTCAAAAGTCGAGGATGATAAGTGCAGAAGAGCGGTTGTATATACAGACATCCTTAGGGAATGTTGGAGAGCAAAAGGTAAGGGAAAACAAAATTCTTAACTTTTACCTAATACTTTTACAAACTCAGTAAAAAGATGCACCCTTTACAAGTTTATCATGCAACACTATACTAATCAAATATTTGAAGAACTTTAAAGCACAGTAATACAAAAAATTACAGAAATTGAAAACCCCTTGGAAGTCAATATGGACATCGCTGCCATTCATATCGCTGATCGTGGTGCACTGTGCTCAGAACTTTGGATTCTGGACCTTAATGACAGAGATGCCTTCATATATGAAACAAGTGTTGGGAGTGGATATAAAGTCCGTAAGTATGACTCTATAAAAAAATATCTAACCTATGCTTAGCAGTAGACTATTAATATTAATGAAGATACAATAGAAAGAAAATGAAATAAAACAACAGATTAAAGTTACCTACTAGTAACTATTTTTGTTTTTATACATGCCTACCATCACATAGATAGTAAATAATGTTTGACACTGAGTAACAGACAATTGCTTTTAAAACATGTTTCAAGTATTGGCTTCTCTTTCCTTTTTGTTTATCTCTCTTCTTTAAAACGTTTATCTTGAAACTGTTTACAGAATGGTGTTTTGACTGCTCTCCCTTACTTGGCCATGTATCTACTAAGCTTCCCATTTGGCTACATTTCGGACTATCTTCCTAATCACGGTTGGCTAAGCATTACTGCCACCAGAAAACTTTCAAATTCTATTGGTAAGTTATTCAGAAACCTTGAAATTATAAATATCTATTAAAATCTCTGGACATATTAATAAAACACAATACGTAGGTTTCACGCAAAAAAATTAACGACGTAGAAACCTGGATTTAATAATGATCAAAATACAAGCACAAAAAGAAGTAATAACCAAATTTCTCTGTAGTTCTTTCAATTGTATAAAATGATTTAGAAACTAAGAGGATTATCATTATTTCTGCGTTGGTTTCAGGTCTTTTTGGACCAGCTATAGCGCTTATTGGACTAACTTATACGCCAGCTGGTAATGTTGCTGCTGCAGTAGCACTACTCACTGTCGTGGTTGGACTCAACGTTGGACATATTACTGGACTTATGGTAAACTTTTTTACTATGTGAGAATAGACAAAGCGGTTGTGTAGAGTGAAGGAAAATGTAAAGTCTGGTAAAATATCTTTTACTAGTGTGCTCACTTATCTTATTGAAAAGCAGACAAATTATAAGACTGTAAATGTCAATTAATCTATTTGCCCTAAGGCACAAAACTGAAAATGAAACATAATATTTTTGTACGCAAATAAGGAATATAATCAAAACCTATATGGATGTCTTCGTAATTATTTTCCCTTTATGTATTCATCATAATTATAAATTCTCTCTAAGAACCTAGCACATAGTAGATACTTTCCATGATATGTTTGAAGGATTCTCCCCACATATAAACATCGGTTCCTTTGATTTAGGGCGAGTCGCTTTACACTTGGAAAACAAAATAAACTTCTAAACTTCGTTACTGGTTTACACTTGAGAGTGATTTACGCAGCTTGTTCGAAACTCTTACACAGCCTGATTACTAATGTGTGGGAGAGAGGCATTCAGTGTTTTACTGATATTGTGTTTCAAGCTGGCGTACTTTATTAATATTATTTCACTGTAGGTTCACTGCAGGGTCGAACTTACGTTTGACCACGGACACTTAATTATCAAACAAGCAAAAACATCCATTGTGTCCAATAGAATTAGGTTTAGGTTCATTAACACTTATAAATGCGAAAGAACAAGTCCGATTCCATATTGATTTAAATTATTCCCTTACAATATTTAGCTAATCTTCATGAGCCTGTGTTAGTCCACTACTGGATATAGGCCTCTCCCAAGGTACGCCATTGAGCCCGGTCTTCGGCTCTTCTCATCCAATTACTGCTAACTACTCGACGCAAGTCGTCCCTCCACCCAGTTGGTTTTAAATAGTTTTTACAGTAAGTTATAAACTAAGCCTTCTGCCTTTACTTATAATATTACCTATATTTGAGATTATTTTATTGTAGGTTTATATTTTGAAACGATACTCAGTGCTTAATCAGTGGTCATTTTGTAGTATGTTTCATTATAAGGTTTCAATTTTAATAATTTAAGTAAAAATATTGTAAAACACACTTAGTAAAAAACAAAACAAAAAAATTGATGTCACTGTAAAGTTTCATGTAGCTTCTTCTTTGCAGGTGTAATCGAAACTGCAGATCAGAGTTATCTATTCTGCATTGTACCGGATTGCTTGCACCAGTAGTGGGAAAATTAACTTTTTTTTCAAACTCACGTTATTGAAATAGGCTTGATATGTATAATATTTCACATTACGCACTTTTTGATTTTATATGCTCAGTATTTGAAATAACTTAAGTATTTTAAGTACCTAATCTCATTTGACTTGTAAAAGTGCTATGAATAGCCTATTTGCCTATATTTAATATAACACTGATATTATTTGATTCAAGTCAAGATTTCATTCATAAAAACATCTTTTGTGAATGAACTCTCAACTTGAGCACCAGTTTGAATCATGTGTGAACGTCGTACTGTAGTAATATGGTGCTGAGAATACTAATCTTATCTTAGGTATAGAAAAATGAGTAAAGATTAAACTTCTAATTTTCTTTGCAGTTAGTGCATCTGGATATGTCTCCTAACTTTGCGGGCACACTCTTGGGCATCACCAACTCTTTCTCTAACATCATAGCCATTATTGCGCCGTTAGTGGCTGGAGCCGTGTTGAAAGATGAGGTAGGTTATATACTTTCTTGTACTCTTTCCCTTTGGTGATGATAATAAATAATATGTGGATTGGATTAGTCATTTTACGGTGCTCTAAATAAATCATCAGCATAAATTACTCTCATAATATACAAATCTTATTCATGAATGAAATATTATAATCTAATTTATGGATTAAAATGATAAGTCTACTTTTTCCATTAGAAACGCCACGCGTGAAAGCAAGACAATCTATTTTACATCTGTTCGCTTATCGAACCTTTTTAATAGCGTTCGAATTGGGATCGGTAGCGCTTATGGCATTTGCAAAATTAGTGTTGACGTAAACCATTCGGCTTGAGAATTTCGCCAATAATGCCACTTTTGCTCACGACCCAAAACGAACGCAATATAACCAAATGCGGCGTGTTATGTCAAATGTCAAAAACAAAATAAACAATTTGGCAGCAAATACCTACATGAATTTTGGCGGGAACGCGGAAAAGTTCACGTCGGTGCATTATATTATTTTACAAAACATGCTTTTTCCAGTGTTAATGTTTAAAATTGGTGGTGTTTTACGCATTAAGTGCTAAATTGCGAGCATGAGTGTGGGCAAGTGATATAATGTAGTGAAACGTGGTTTTTCGTGTTGCTTCCAAAATTCCATAGAAGCCTCTAGTAAAGTTGCCACCACTTTACTAGGGCATGCCTTAGACTGGATTATGACTTAGACTAGACTATGACTACACTGACTGTGACTATGACTTGACTTTAAGTGAAAATTTCCATAATACGATGAAAAATTACAAAACTTGACACTGGCTAAATACAATATGTGTGGAGCCAAAAAAAAAATCTACATGAAATAAAACGTCAAACTCTAAATGTCAGAAAACGATCACTTTTTACCCACCTCCGCAGGTTGGTCAAAATTGGCAGTTCACAATGGCATTTTTAGCTGTTTGTAAGCTATCCGAATGGAGAATAAAAACCGTTTAAAAACCTAACTTTTTCTCACACATTTCCAAAACAAACGCTGCATGTGATCGTTTTTGGCGTTTTTAACTGTTAATTTTGCCACCCGTAGGCTATCCAAACGCGCCTGCAGTGTCATATTTTATTCAGATCTTTTTTTTAATTTACTGATGTTGTATTTCATCTTCATTGTCATAAATTAAATTGTGCTTCTACGCTGATATTCTTCTCGTATATAGATGTCTACACCAATGCCACTTCCATACACCCATCACAACACAAATAAGACACAAATACACAAACACGTTGTCTTATTGTCATTTTTACCATTGTCTGAAAAGTTACCGAAACCTGGCTGCACAGTTAAGATTTCATTACAACTTTTTTCTGTAATTTCTTCTTCGTGGTGTTCAAATATTACGTATGGCCACTTCTTCACTCAAGAACACTCCAACAAACAACTCATAGACAATAATCAATCATTACGTTAATTATTATCGAGTTAGTTTGTGTGTTTGATTGGCTGGTGTAATAATGTTTTATCTCAATTTCGATGCAGTAAGTATACAACGTGGAATTGAATTTGATATTTTCCTGAAATGTGTGTACTCAGTCCATGCTATAGAACAATGTAACAGCGTTAATTTAAAAAATAAATGCCCCAAAAAATAATTCACTGTTAGCCGAAATGTCTGTTTCACACTACATGCTGGGGGCAAATATTTCGAAGGTAGCTAAAACACTTGCACCGCTTCCCCACTGTCCCGGAGTGATAAATTATTACATGTCTGAGGCCTTTTATTCACAAAATGAATTTGGACTACATTTATAGTACCTAGTTTTACGTTTTACATTATAGGTACTTTTGTGTTTTGCTTTAAATAAATATTCTAAAGCATGGACTGATTACATAAATATTTCCGAAAAATATCGAATAAAATTCGACGGTGTATAATTTTTCTATTATTTATTTACAGACCGATCCTAACGAATGGCGCAAGGTGTTCTATATAGCGTCAGCTGTATACATCGTCGGAAATATATTCCACCTTATTTTTGGCACCAGTGAAAAGCAGAAATGGAATGATCCTGACATTAAACACGGTAATAATTATTATTTAGTTACATAAGTAAGATTCTTTTTACTAATAATTAGAATTGGCAAAAAAGCCAACACTTCCTCATTATCATCGACAGCCTGAAGACTACTGTTGAACATAGGCCTTCCCGACAAAGCGCCACTTTGAGCGGCTGCTTACTTTCTGCATCCATCGGCTCCCGGGGCCCGCGGTCAAGACACTGAATAAAATAAAAATGTGACATATTTTGGGCACACAATATTTTTACTGTGTCGAAGAATAATAATTAGAGGTCGATCATACTTTTTTAGTACTTCTACCTCTCCTCTCCTTTTCCCTTTTGTTATTGGGGTCGGCTCCCAATCTAACCCGTAGCGGCGAGCTACCAGAATTACACGAGCGACTGCCATCTGACCTCGCAACCCATAAGGGACCAGTGACAGGGATGGTTAGATCAGGCGTCAGATTCTATCAGGCTTTTGACTACCCGTAGCGATTGCCATAGATGTTTTTATGACAACCGGGACCGACGGCTTAACGTGCTCTCTGAGGCACAGAGCGATGGCATCGAAAACTGCACATAACTTACTAGATAAGTCATTGGTGCAGGGTCGAGGAGCGAACCCGGTGCCGTAGGATTGCGAAGCGCACATGCTACCGCTCGGCCACCATCGCTCTCCAATTAGTACTTCAATATCATGTTTTTCATTTCAGGTACAACTACAGCTAAAATGGAAGAGAAGGCTGTGTAACAATAACTATCCGTTAGAGAGAGAGAGAACGAAAATACGAGTATAATTTGTAAAATTATACTGCTAACTATATAAAACAAAAAGGGCAGGAGAAAGATACATTTTATTTATATTGATTAACTCTGTTTTATTAGCTACATCTACATTGACTTCTAGGTAGTTAATAGAATCCTACTTCTATTAAAACTACTAACTAACTTATATCAAGCTATCAGTGCTCTACAGGTTACATTTCGATGAGTGTGCTGCGGAGCTACACAATCTAATTCCACCATCTCCGTTTCACCATCGGACGACAAGACGTACATGTACACGCCATCTATTTATGGTTGACTAGAATAGAATAGAATAGAATAGAAAAACTCTTTATTGCACATACCAACAGATAAAAACTAAAAACATTAAAAATTATAAAGTAGGTTGGGGTACATTGGGCGGCCTTATCACTAAAAGTGATCTCTTCCAGGCAACCTTTGGATGGATAGTATCACAGGCATAAGGAGTAGTCAGCGGTGCGCAATATAAACAAAAAGACATAAACATTTAACTAAAATTAAACAAACTAGCTCTCTGTAGACAATAACTTTTACAGATAAGTAGTAGGTATGATATTATAATATACATATACATACACATACACATTAATAAATAAATAAATAGGTATTATAAATACAATAAAAACCTTACTTATATAATTTTATAAGCTTATACGAATTCGAGAATATATAGCACATAAATACATACATTTAGGCATATTAATAAATATTTATAAAGCAACGTTAAGTACAGTTGGACAGGTAATGTTGTTTTATCATGTTTTTGAAAATTGGCAAGGACTTGGCACGTCTTATATCTTCTGGAAGAGCATTCCAGAGTCGAGTAGCTTCCACAGTTAATGATTTGTCATAAAATCGAGAGGTGTGGACAGGCATCCAAAGTTGCAAAGTTTCCGAGGAGCGGAAGACTCGAGTGTGAGTAAGATATAGGAACTTAAAACGTTCCTTTAAATAGGGAGGAGTGGAAGGGTTAAAGAGTATATTATATAAAAGAGAGAGAATATGAGTATTCCGGCGACAGCGAATAGGTAACCATTGCAGCTTTTTCCGAAATTCAGAGATGTGGTCATATTTACGAAGGCCGTATATGAACCTAATGGAATAGTTTTGTAAGCGTTCAAGCTTATTAAGCTGATCTTCGGTTAAATCTAGTTATGCAGCGTCAGCATAATCCAAGATAGGAAGTAAAAGAGATTGTGCAAGCGAAATTTTCGTGGTAGTAGGCAGAAAGTTCCTCAATCTTCTAAGAGAAGATGCAGAGGCAAAGAGTTTTCGACTAGTTTCTGCTATTTGAGGCACCCAGGACAGTTTCTTGTCTATAAGCACTCCCAGGTTCTTCACTACATCACTAAATGGGATACAGATTCCGTCGAAAATTTCCTGTGGGAGGCGAAACCAATCAATTTTGGAGATCATTCTGGAGCTACCTATAACAATTGTTTGCGATTTCGCAGGGTTGATCCTGAGACCGTATGAGCGACTCCAATCGGAGATTTTGTGTAGGTCACTGTTGATGGTTTCAATTGCCTCTGGTAATTCATCTAACGAAGCCTGCGTATATATTTGTAGATCATCAGCATAAAGGTGGTAGGAAGAAGAAAGATTGTGTGATATTGAGTTTATGAAAACGGAGAAAAGAAGGGGAGATAGAACGCCGCCCTGTGGTACACCAGCACTCGTATTACACCACGACGAGAGTTTCTCCTCTACGCGAACACGTTGCCGGCGTCCAAACAGGTAACTATGAAACCACGCAATTACCGTTGGAGATATGTTAAGAGAGCGCAGAATTCCCAACAAGATGTCAAAATCCACGTTATTGAACGCATTGCTAAAGTCAAGTAGCGATAACACCGTTAGATTACTGTCTTCCATACCGCATCTTATGTCATCTGTGATCTTGACTAAAGCCGAAGCAGTGCTGTGCCCAGGCCGGAAGCCGGATTGAAACGGGTTGAAAAGATTATTTTGGATAAGGAAAAAAGTAAGTTGTTGATGGACAAGCCGCTCAAGGAGTTTTGAAAGGAAAGGAAGAATAGAAATAGGACGGTACTCAGAAAATGACGAAGGATTACTTTTTTTAGGGAGCTGCGCCCCGCGGTTTCACCCGCGGATAAAAAGTAGCCTATGTGTTAATCTAGTACATAAGCTATCTACATTCCATATTTCATCCAAATCCGTCCAGCCGTTTGGGCGTGAAGAAGTAACAAACATACACACATACACACATACAAACTTTCGCCATTATAATATTAGTGTGATAGTGTGATATTCCTTCGATTCGCACAAAACGGTTCGACTCGACATTTGTAATCCGAGCAGCCAAGGAATGGAACACTTTACCAGCGTCTTTGTTTCCCGATAAGTACAATCTGGAGCTCTTCAAGTCGTGAGTGAATAGGTATCTTCTAGGCAAGCATGTACCATCGTAGACCGCGTCGTCACTTCACATCAGGAGAGATTGCGATTAAATGCGGGCCTATCTAGTTATAAAAAAAAACTACCTATATTTCTGAAAAATTTCATTACCTAATTCATTCGGCGGTTATTGAGCAATTTATATCTAGTGAAATTACTGGGCAAATGAGACTTTATGATCTGATCACTCAGTCTAGTAATCTGATTACTAGACTGTGTGATGTCTCAGGATGACGTGCGCAGTGCAGTGTCACGCGAAACTTTATTGTTTTAAAGATCCGAGTGACACTGCAATCTGTTATGGGCGGCCGTGTCGCTTAACACCAGGCAAACGACTGGCTCGTCACGTCATTCGTTTACATAAAAAAAAAATATCATTTCGAAAATCCATACATTCTCATTGATGGTTTCGGTCATCAACATCCCTATACTTTTTTCCATAATGACCCAATCTGTAGTGCACTTTCCAGGAGTACCTTACTTAGGTTACAATACCAGTTTTAATGTCGGGTGCTTTATGTTCGTCTTTCATCATGACAGGTGACGCTACAAAGCTTGGTAAAGATCAACAACAATTTGGCTTATAGCACTACAACTACAAAAACCTTCATCAGCCTTTGTTAGTCCACTGGACATGATCCTACACAAAAATAAATAAGAAAAAAAATGAAAAAATGAAATGAATATAATTATCTATGTTAATATTAACAAGTATTTACTTGATTCATGTAAAACAAAACAAATGTTTTACTCGCAATAGTAGAAACAGATGAATAAAAAGTGCATTAGTTCCATTCCTAGCGGCTTCATTCAGACCGTGACTTTGATAGAAACAATAACAATCGCGTTCATTGCCAACCTATTAAATAAAAAACTATTGACAGATGACGCGATCAAGAACGCATCGTACTATACTTAGTTGCTGTAAAGGCGCGCGCGACGAATGTCCGCCGCGGAAGAAAAACTAAAAATTAACAACATCAAGAACCTTCATAAAAAAAATAAAATTAAAAAAACATTTCGAATTTCAATTGCATCGCAGATATTGAAAAACATGGCTTTGTTTTAAAAGTGCTATAAAATTTTTCAGTGAAAATATTATACTTAGATTGTAAATAAAAACCATCTATAAAATGAATACCAAAGAAGATGCAGCTGAAGCTAAGAAACCTGGTAAGCAGTTTTTCCTTATTATAAAAACTTGGAAGTATTATAAAAAGCGTAGGTACCTAAGTTGATTTGTATACGTTTGAGTTTATTTGTCTTTTATTATCAATTTTAGGCGATGCATAGGTACCTACAAATTGCTTTTTTTTTAACAAAATTCACTAATATGGCCGCCGTGCTAGAATTAAACGTGCACACCTTCAGAACTAAAAGGTAGGTAAAGGTAGGCATGGTGTGTTTAGACTCATGGCAAAGAGAACAACGATGACTTTCTCATCGTGTTAAGTACTAGACTATATATTTTAAACGTTGTTGTTGTAATGCACATGGCGACTGTTCACCTATACAAGCAAGTTAATTAACTTGATTATAGGTATTATATATAACCTGCGCCATGTGTGTTTAAATAATGTGTCATCCATCTAAAAAGTTACTAAGCGATCATTAAACGTCTTATTATTAACATTGAAGTAGATTTGACAGCCTCTGTGCTATGGCATGGTCAGCAGGTCATATTCTCGGAGGCGGTGGGTTCAATTCCCGTGACAGAACAAGTATTTGTGCACAGAAAATACTTTTTAAGAATAAGTATATTTCCAAAGCAATTAATTACAGTAGAGTATGACATTGTTTTTGTTTCTTATTTTTTTTGATTGATAAGCTTGCGCTTGACCACTATCTCACCTGATGGTAAGTGACGATGCGGTCTAAGATGTAACGCGCTTGCCTAGAAGATACCTTCACTCTCGATGTTTCGCATTAACTAGTAAATAGGGGAAAAGTATGAATGGATTCTATTGCCGTCACATCTTTTCATCCTTTTCCCTTTTCTTTCTCCCTTTCCCTTCCATCTTTTCTATGACAGAAGTAGTGTAATTAAAAAAATAATATAAAAACAAAAATTCTTGCATGTAAATTACATCCATAGTGCTTTGTGCAACCTGTACTTGGCCATTTTGGAAAATATAAAGTACCTTAAATGTTATTCTGAAAAATTAGCTATAACCATACCAAATTTCAGCAAAATCCGTTCAGTAGTTCCAGCGTGATGCGTGTTCAATGGGACAGATAGACAGACAGACAGACAACCGTCAAAAAAAATGTTTCCACTTCTATATCGGTAAAGAAGTGGAATTAAATCTAAATTGTCAAAAAATATTTAATGTATTGATTTAAGCCCAGCTACAGTTTTAATATATGTAAGTATAGATTGTTGTTGTGGCAAAATTGATTTTACCATGACAAAAATACTGTAATAGTTTTACATCATCCAGCGTTTGATAAGATACCTAACATCTGGATGTCAGGTGACGGTAATGGTAAAGGTAGTGTTAACTTTATCTATGACGATATGGGCGAAAGTGTTACTACGCTACAAACTATAACTTCTGGTAGATTTACAACAAGTGATCAAGATCAGCTATTGGCTAAATCTTCTAAGGTCCTAGCACTCTGTTAACTGCTTGGACACAGAGTTTTTTGGATTTACAGTTGTTGGTAAAACCATGGACAGGTCAAAACGCGTACTTTCCAGTATTTTCAATCAAGATAACATTCAAGATTTGAGATCTAATCACAATATTGATGTTAGATAGATCCCACCTATCCTATCTCGACAGCATAACAACCATTGCAATCTATAACGATTGAAATGTTGATAAACTATGCGATTACAGTAACTATATGTTTAAAACTCTAGGTACTCAACTTACATAATAGTTACACATTCTGTCTATTTGTAATAGTACTAAACTCAAAAATTACTTATTTACTGTCTTTCAATCTGTTGGTATGCTATACCCTAAAATTTCGGACTGATGACCACTTCAAAAACTTTTTTGCAAAAGCGTGCGTTCTTTAGTATAGTAAGAGACACACCACATTACTACACCTTTACTAGATGGTAGGACTTCTCTGCAAAGTTCGTCTAGTTAGGTACCACCGCTTTGCCAGTTATTCTGCCGGCAAGCAGTAGTGTGCAAGCACTACTGTGTTCTGGTTTAAAGGGCATTGTAGTTAGTGAAATTACTGGGCAAATGAGACTTATGAACTGATCTCACTGTCTAGAAATCTTTTTTAGACTGCGTGATGTCTCAGGATGCGCAGGAGGCGTGATGTCTCAGAAGGATGGTCGTAGTGCGCAGTACGCAGTGTCACGCGAAACTTTAATTTAGAGTTCCGAGTGACACTGCAATATGTCATGGGCGGCCGTGATGCAACGACTACCTCGTCACGTCATTTGTTTACATTAATAAAAGTCCTTATTATACTACTTTTCATCAGGTGACTTGTGATCTACGCAAGCCTATCTAGTACAAAAATTTTATAACCAAGGGAAGGAGACTCAAATCAGTTATGGGATAAGAGTTAGCAGATTACATATTTTATGTTGATAACTATATTTTTTCAGATTCCTGTCTCGGAGTCAGGCATGTGCAAGTCTTGTTGCTCTTCCTGGCCATGGTGCTTAACTTCACCATGCGAGTGAACATGAGCATGGCAATCGTTGCCATGACTGACAAGAACAGTGAAAATGTAAGTGTACTTTTAACGTCCAATGAAACGCATTCACCTAGCTAGGGTGAAGACTATTTTTATTTCGTTATCCCTATAAAAATATATATATATATCAGTAGGGATATTAGGAAATTTAGGAATAGATCATAAAAAAGCGTAGTGAACTTTTATTGTAACAACCGTTTTAAATTTAGAAGAAGATTCTAATAAACAATATTATGTAAAACGTAGTGAATAATAAAATGATGACAAATATTTATAAAAGAAATAAGAACACCAACCTGAAAATTTTACATAATGATAAACCTAACATATTAACGTATCAGTAGTAAGAAAAGTACCTAGTTATCGTCATTTACTTATGAGATGGAATTCTCAAAGTGCCAATTGCACGGACGTACAGTATGACACATACCTATGTTCTTTTTGTAGAATTCAATACTATGTAGTTAGACGTCTTGACCAGTGACACGGCTTGAATCATATAATTATTTTTCATGCGCAAAAGACTAATGACGATGAATTTGCTCCTTATTACTCATTGTATTGTGTTAAACTGTGGGAAGGTAACTAAGATAAATAATATTGTTATCAACCATGATAATATTTCTATAAAACATATTATATAATATACTTTTGTCGATATTGTTGCTTCAATATTCATCTCTGAATATCTTAACACGTTGACTTCACCTTTTATCTCGATGAAAGAGGCCTCCACGTAGAGATTATGATCAAAATGTTTGATAAGCGACTACTAAAAACTTTGTTGTTATTATACAATTTACAGTTCTAGTAGGTAATTAATAATATGTACTATAAATCTTTGAGCTAATAGCTAACAAGTAGTAACCAAGCTATAAACATGAAATCCCCGCAATTTCTGTAATTGACAGTGATAATATTTCTTACTACGAAGTTACTGTTTTTAATGTTTTTGTGATGTGATGTTTTTATCTACGTATCTATCTATATGCACCTGGGATAGATAATTTAATCTAACTACCAAATGTACGAAATATGCCATCGTGACATGGTTAACATCCCACCGAAACGCCTCCACGTTTATCATACGAACGGCCAAAGAGTGGAACGCTTTGGCAGCCACATATCTATTACAGCGTCTGTATTTCCTGAAGGTTTTTTTTTTACAATTTATAGGCACAGCATTTGACCACTGTCTCACCTGATGGTAAGTGATGACGCGGCCTACGATGGTGCATGCTTGCCTAGAAGATACCTGTTCACTCGTGACTTGAAGACTCCCAGGGGGGGGGGGGGGTTAACAATCTTTTCATGATCGAATCGGGAGTGAACAGTAATCTTCTGGGCAAGCGTGTTACATCCTAAACCACATCGTCACTTACCGTCAGGTAAAATAATGGTTAAGCGTAAGCCTATCAAACAATAAAAAATCAAATCGATAGTAAAATGGTTGAAATAAATAATAACAAAACTGATAGGAAGTATAACATACGTCATGTTTAGGTTCGATTTGTTAGTAGCAAAAACCCAAGTACCTACTCTTATTTCGTAATTTTTTATACCAACCTCATTAACGACATGGTCGAACGCGACACGTTCGCTGATAATGTTCGTGTGACAACATATTAAATAGAGTATGCAACAAAAGGTTTTTTTTTATTCAAAGTAATCAACTATATATTGCTGTGCAATAAGTATTTAGAATTGTATTATGTCCACTATTTTGTCAGTGCTAATGACAACAAATATAACTGATTCTAACATGTAATTAGATCTAGCGAAATGTCGGAATTGGTTGAAGAATTCTATTTTCAGTCTAAAATGTCCTAGTAACGTAGTAGTTGTAATCATCACCTACCATAAATGAAACCACAAAAGGTCCTATAAAATCAAATTAGCTGGTACATAGTAATGATTTCCAGGCGTTCGACTGGAGCATTCAAACCCAGAGCGTCATCCTCTCCTCATTCTTTTGGGGGTATGTCGTACTGCAAATCCCTGGAGGAGAGCTGGCTGCCAGGTTTGGAGGCATGATCCTGATCACACTATCGGTTGCTATCAATGCTGCTACTTCTCTCCTGATACCCATTGGAGGGTATTATGTAAGTAAGATTATGTTGTTGTTGGTGTTGTCATGTTATGTGTTGTTGTTGTTATTATGGTGTTTGTGTGTTGTTGGTTTTATGTTGTTGTTGTTTGTTATGTTGTGTGTTATGTGGTGTTATGTTTTGTGTGTGGTGTTGTTCTATATAAATTATGATGTTTTTGTTAGTATATGTCTTAGTACAAATAATTTTACTCAAGTGCCCGTGATTCCCTTTTCTCGTGGATTTAGTCAAGTTATAAAACAGAGGCAAGAATCACACTGTTTTCACTGCATTAATGTTATGGACTTTATGATTTATGATGGTAAATGAAATTTGCAACGAATAAAAAATTATGAAACCATCACAATCGTACTGTATCAAGTAAAATATGTAAAATGCTGAGACAAGATGTGTGTTATCAACCTTGGGTCAAAAATAAACAGGTTTTTGCGAAACAACTTTAACTAAAGGTCCTCGTAATGCTAAATCTCTGAAGTTTCGATACTCTGGTTGTATGTAATCAGATTGAAATGCATGTTGAAAAATGTTATCATAAGATAATATTCATGAGTCGAAAATCTTTTGGCGGCTTAAACTCAGACACAAGTATTGACCACATGCTTACACGAGATGGATGGCAAGATTTTAATATAAGTTCTAAGGTAATTTTGAGGAGGTGGTAGAAGTTAATAGAGGTACCACTGCTCCAGATATTCAGCCGCCTAGCAATTAATAGTGTGCCATGTTTCAGTTTAAAGTGCAAATACTCAAATACTGAAAAAAATATGTTTAAACGTTAGTAGGTACAGTATAATAACAGGCCATATCGAGATCAAAAGCACATATTTTAGAGCTATGTATGGGCGGTCGTGATACTTGACATTAGGCAAACGACTAGCTTGTTAAGTCATTTGCATTGATCAAAAAGTCCAACTACACCATTTTAATTATTGCACATCTATTACTTACGTATATTCAAATCAAATAAAAAGCTTTTTTTAACTATTTTATCATCATCTATTAAATTTTTCAGGGTGGCTGGCAACTGATCTGTGCCTGTAGAGTGATGCAGGGTCTCTCGCAAGGATTTCTGTTTCCTTCAATTCACAACCTTATTGGCAAGTGGGTTCCTTTGGAGGAGAAGAGTCGGCTTGGAACTTTCATTTATGGAGGTTGTCATCAATTTATGAAGACTTTAGATATTTAGTCATACCAATTTTTTTAGAGTAGTATTTTTATGGCTTCTATATTTTAACTGTACTGTGTGCTCCTGGTGTGAACCTAGTGCCAACCCATTCCTTCATCCCTTTTCTTAGGGAATAAGCAGCTTCGCTGCATTAATATTCTCTACGATTACCAAGACGCCTGTCATATGTGATTATTATGGAAAACCTCCTCTATGATAAGCGCCCATCAAAAGTTTTATGGGGAGGCGTATGTTCAGCAGTGATGATGGTGATGATTTATTACAAACTTAATAAAAATCTTTTTGATGGCGTAAAACTTTTATCAAGTCAGAAAAATTTGATGTAATAATAATCTATGTTCTACAATAATTAGAAAATAATACACATCTTTATCTACGGTAATAATTAGTAAAAGAGTAATACCACGATTGTAAAGGAGTTTTTTAGGTCAATAACCTTCCCAGAACAGTAAAGACCAAACAAGCGAAACCGCTATTTTTAAAAACACCGTACATTTTGTTCAGAAAAATATTATGGCAGTCGAATATACCAAAGGTTGTAAAAAAGTTTTGACTGGCCTGATAGCTCAGTTGGTAGTAACCCTGCCTACTGATCTGTAGGTTGTGGGTTCGATTCCCACTCGGGACAAACATTTGTGTGACGAACATCGATGTTTGTTCTGTGTCTGGGTGTTATATTGTATCCTATGTATGTATTTACAAACAAAAAGTATCTAAGTATTCTATCAGTTATCTGGTCCCATAGCACAAGCTATGCTTAGTTTGGAGCTAGATGGCGCTGTGTGAAATGTCCACACATATTTCAAAAAAAAAAAAAGTTAGTATAGAATATGCTATGCCTTGGATATATTTTATCGCTATTCGCTATATTATTATGTGTGTGATAATAATTATGATGAACATTAAGTATTCCGTAGGTAGGTAGTTACCCTAGAACTTGACAATCATCGATCCAGTGATTCACTATTTCAAACTTGTTTAATGTTACATAATTATGATTATGTACAAACATACATAAAATTTTATGCAGACGGTTAGAGTGGGGCGGAAAACTATAGACAGAACAGTCAGATATACTTAACTATAAAATAAAAATCACAAAAACGGAAATGTAATATTTAGATTTTAGCTCAATTCACCTGTTCTTGTTGAATTTATTAACCTTTGCATCTTCAAAACCAGTATTGAAATTTTATGATTATTTAAAAATCCAATATTATATTAACGATTGGCACCTATATTCATCAATTTACACCTTATTTTCTAAATGAATGTTTGTTTTAATTAGTAAATAACAACATTTTCCATAGTTTTACAGCATATTTACTTTCACAGGTTTAGAGCATGAATGTTTTTTTCTTAATCGGACCATCTTCTAGAAGATATTTCCTCTTTTACTTACATATAGGTTGCAGCATAGCGGTTCTAACTATTCCATCAGTCATGTCATTCAATGTCACGTTCTGATCTGCACATTAGTTATCCCATAACAAGCCATTATCATTATTCATCTCTTCTCTATTCTTTTAACTTATATAGACGTCACCTTCAATTTGTTATAGAAGGTGTTTTCCTGCTTTACTTATCTTACGGTTACTTCCTACTATTGTGTTGAACTGAATGTTATTGGCAGGAAAATAAATCAATTGTTATCTGTCTAAGAAACAAAAAGTTTATAGCAATGCGTTCATATTATTACAAATAAATAAATAAATAATAAATACTGAGCGATGGTGGCTGAGCGGTAGCATGTGCGCTTTGCAATCTTACGGCACCGGGTTTGATCCTCGGCCCTGCACCAATGACTTATCTAGTAAGTTATGAGCAGTTTTCGATGCCATCGCTCGCTCCGTACAGAGCACGTTAAGCCGTCAGTCCCGGTTGTCATAAGAAAATCTATGGCGATTGTTACGGGTAGTCAGACGCCTGATAGAATCTGACGCCTGATCTAACCATCCCTGTTACTGGTTCCTTATGGGTTGCGAGGTCAGATGGCAGTCGCTCGTGTGATTCTGGTAGTTTGCCACTACAGGTTAGTTTGGGAGCCAACCCCAATAACAAATGGGAAAATGCAAGGAGGATAAAAAATAGTTAAAATAAAATAATTATAATAATAGTGAAATAGTTTATAGTATCATGATAATAACAGCTACACAATGTTTTTTGAGAAGGTAATATTTCAAAGAATAGAATTGAATTATTTATTAGCCATATAATATTGCATGTTACACAAGGCAGGTCAAATTACATTATAAACTCAAATAACTAACTAACAAATCTTGAACAATGCATTCTTGATCTCATAGTTTTTTTTTTCTGTTAAACTTTATTCATAGCGCATAAATTTTGCAGTAGGTCCACCGCCATTAATTACCTACATCAGGAATGTCGTAATTAATTCTCTTATTAAAGTGATTCAAAAGTTTAATGTTACTGACTTTCATTGGTTCATGTCTTAAAATTTATAACATAAATATAAGTATATTTTTTATCAATCATTTGTAAATTATGTATATTAACGGCATTTCAGGTGCCCAACTTGGCATAGCCCTCCAGCTTATGGTTTCTGGCTTTATTGCGGACTATTGGGGCTGGCCTGCCATCTTCTACGTCAACGGCACCCTTGGCGTCATCTGGACAGTTGTTTACATCTTCCTGGGTTCTGATTCTCCGGAGAACTCCAGGATGATCAGTGTAGAAGAGCGGTTTTATATACAGAATAGTTTGGGGCAAATCGGAAAGCAGGCTGTAAGTATTTGAATTCGTCGTTTTATAAATATTTATAATGAAGATAAAAATACCGATATAGACGGCGCAAACTGTTAAGTATACAATTAATTCCAAATGATAATGAATGATGATATTCACGTTGACTTGGCCTTTATATTTTTTTGATTCGATCATTTGTGTGTCACTCAAAAAGAACACACCAACATTGTGTCTTCCTCTTAATACAGACATTAAGAATAGTGTTAATGGACACGTTCTTAGAAATACTCTACTTAGGGTGGGTTTTTTGATCCGCAGTTAAAGTAACCAATGGTTAAAAACGCCAAATTCTAACCAATGGTCAAAATTTGTTAGAGTTTTTAACCATTGGTTACCTTAACAACGAATCAAAAAAACCACCCTTAGCAGTTTAGATTAAATTTATGTTACTTATTAGCCAGAATGTGTTTCATCAAATTTGTCTGAATGAAACATTAGAATGTGGCAAAATAACAAAGTGATATTATAATTGAACTCTACTAATCATCTACATGTATTTCCCGAGAACTACAATCTTGGAGTCTTCAAATCGAGAGTGAACAGGTATCTTCTAGGCAAGCGCGTTACATCCTAGACCGCAGGTGAGATAGTGGTCAAGCGCAAGCCTATCGAACAATAATAAAAAAAAAAACCATCATTCTAATGACAACTTCCATGTAGATTTTAAAATTTTTAGCGCTTTTGATATGTTTGTGTTGGCAAAATTATTGCAATAATATTAAAATATTACATTTTTAAACCACACATTTAAATACACATACAAGCGACTAAATTATACTACGGAAATCTGCCTAAAATCCTTTAATGTATCCAATCAGAAACTTCAAACTCCGTGGAAGGCTATTTGGACCTCTTTACCATTCATATCACTCATCGTAGCCCACTGCGGCCAGAACTGGGGCTTCTGGACCCTCATGACTGAGATGCCTTCGTATATGAAGCAAGTACTGGGAGTTGATATTAAAGCGGTAAGCTATGCCTACATTCTTCTTTAATAAATTTAGATTCCTAACTCTGAAAGTTTTTGGTAAAAGGTTAAGGATAAACGACATCACCTCACTTGACGCGGTAACTTAAGAAAAACATGTCCTGGCTATAAAGATGGATGGATGCGTGTTCAAACTCCACTCGTGGCTTGAATATGTGTCATATCGCCGTGTTGAAATTTGTGGTGACACTGATTGTGCCATTCGTTTTCAGTTAGTTGTTCAACTTCAACTCTTGGTTAATGGCCTCTATGGTATTGCCATCCCACCACAATTCTGCCAATATTAAGTAGGCCGACAAATCCTAGAAAGAATAGTTCGCAGAGAAGAGGGTAATCAGTTTTATATTATATCAAAAATTAAATGGGGTCCAAGTATAATTTGCTAAATCATACAGACAATAAATTACATCTAAGATCTAAGTTTATTTAAGTAAACCATTGTTTTATATAATAACACAACTAATATATTCATAATAAAATGATTATATCTAGGTACCTATTTACCAGTTAGTTGTTATTTTGTGACGGACTTTTAACGTCTTGTCACCGTGACGTTACCACAAGCTTTTATATTTTGGGGAATTGGTCCACGATAATGTTTTAATTATGTTAGATTGACCACTAGTATTAACAACTAGTGCTTAGAGCATATGTTTGATACGAGTTGACCATGTATAGAATGAGTAATTTATTTTTATTGTGTTTTGCATTTCTTTCAGAACGGTGTGATGTCAGCCTTGCCGTACCTGGCAATGTACATGTTGAGTTTCCCATTCGGATACATCTCTGATTTCATTTTGAGGAAGCAGTGGCTTAGCATCACTGTAAGCAGGAAAATTAGTAATTCTATCGGTAAGATAATAAGCTTCTTATTACTAAATTAATAAATACTGCAGGTAGAACAGAAATATCTAAGAACTAAAAATTGAGCTCTGATGAGGCCATATAACTTACATGAATAATACTCATTATTTTTATTTTTTGACATTGCACAGGTCATTGGTATTCCCACTAGATCTATTTTATTTTAATCCTTTTAACTCTTATTTTTAGGTAGACTTATTTTTGTATTGTAGAATAAATAAAGCTTTTGTATACAAATAATAAACAGTAGGTTTAGTTAGTCATTGGTATAGAGAGCTGTCATTGCAACCGCAAACCACGTAAGTAATATTTGACTCGTTTAAAGGAAAATACACGTGAAACCCCTACAGGTATGTTTCGTCAACACATTTGAACTTAATGCGTTTCATCACTAGTTGACGCGTCACCTGTTTGAATTTTTAATAACTAGCGGCTCGCTCTGGCTTTGCACGGGTATAATAGTTTTCGCAGCGCACGCGACGTGCCTATAGAATATTTTAGCAAATTTTTGTACACTTTGGGTTACATTATTGGAGTTTTAGTAAGGATCCCTAATTTTTTTGATAATATAATATAGCTTATGTCACCCGGAGATAGTGTAGGTTCCCACAGTGAAAAAATTTTTCAAATCGGTTCAGCAGTTTTGGAGCCTATTCTTTGCAAACAAACAAACATACAATCAAATCTTTTCTCATTATAATATTGTTATAGATTATAGATGTTATACGATAACAATCCAACTTATCTAAAAATAAGTATTATCATCCCCTAGAGCAAATAGAGAAACTAGAGAAAGCATTATTTCGTTAGTGATAATAAAAGTTATGATAACGATGATATTGTTGATGATGATGATGATGACGGTGATAATGATTATAATGATGACATTGTTAATGCTTTTTTTTTCAGGTCACTACGGACCTGCCTTAGCTCTGATTGGATTGTCATATTCTCCACCTGGGAATGTAGCAGTGGCAGTGGGTCTGCTGACCGTCGTTGTTGGACTCAACGCTGGACATTACACCGGCTATTTGGTAAAAACCTATCAACATTATCTGCAGTCACAATTACTTATTCAATTGATGAATAAAAGAGTTGAAAGGTGAAATGTTATTCGATGGGAGGACAAGCATTTCTCTCTAGGGTCTTGATCCACACAAGTCGTTAATAAATCTCGATTATGCAGGTGATTATGATAATAAATCTCCATTATTTATATTATTCTTCGTCCTATTTCAATCACCCTCAGTGAAATAATCTCATAGCAAATTCATATTTAATTAAAAGACCATAAAGGTTAATTTCCATATTATTAATCCATCGCCGTCCCATTTTATCCATAAATTTTTACCATACCAATTCATCGCTTCCGTCAACATTGACGTTAATTTAATTTTGTTTGGTTCTAACTGTTTTTATATTCTGGTGCTGACAAAATTATGGAGATATTTTTATCAGAAAAATTACATCATCAAAAATATCACATAATATAATATCTATAATATAGATCTTATGTTGGTTGGTAAACGTACTTATTTCTTTCGAATAGGTTCCATTTATGATGCGGTTTGGAAACTGTTGTCTCGCTACAGCAGGAACAAAGAAATCCCATTGATTGCAAATAGATAATGCAATAGTGTTTTAACGTTGTTGTAAACGACAAGTTAAACCTTATTAATATCTCCCAGCTGGTGCATATCGATATGGCGTCAAACTTCGCGGGCACTCTGATGGGCATCACCAACTGTATCGCCAACATCATCTCCATCATCGCACCACTGGCCGCCGGCGCTATACTCGAGGATGAGGTAAGAACTAATTTTAAAAATGAGGAAAAAATAAGTGATGAAAATTACAAGGTAAGCCAAGTCACCACGGAGTGAGTAAATTTTAAATCATAAAATCCACATTTTGATTTATTAAAATTAACTTTATCAAAATATAGGACTGGCCTGATAGCTCAGTTGGTAGTAACCCTGCCTTCTGATCTGTAGGTTGTGGGTTCGATTCCCACTCGGGACAAACATTTGTGTGATGAACATCGATGTTTGTTCTGTGTCTGGGTGTTATATTGTATTCTATGTATGTATTTACAAACAAAAAGTATCTAAGTATTACATCAGTTATCTGGTTCCCATAGTACAAGCTATGCTTAGTTTGGGGCTAGATGGCGCTGTGTGAAATGTCCACACATATTTATTTATTTATTTATTTATTTAATATTTAAACATATCTGTGTGAGTCATATAAGCTCAATGTAGTTTGTAATGCAAATGGTAACTAATAAATTGATTTTTATATATTTGCATGATCAATGACCATGGGTAAACTCAACATGACAACGCCACTGATGGAGATGTTTTTTCCACCAATCTCCATATCGGCCCTTTGAGATTATGATCCATCTGCAACAAATTGTTTTAAAGTTGGGACCGATTTGTAGCAACGGCTTTTTTATTTATTTATCTAACTAGCCTACCAATGTGTATTAATACTGCGCCTGCGATAATCTGGCTATAGTTACAAGGCTGTGTGTATCAATTTTTTAATGTTAGTTTTGTTTTATTATCGTGGTTATTTCTATTATTATTTATTTTGACAATGATTATTTTTATTTTATTTTTATTTATGATTTTTATTAAGTTGATTATTTGTGCATGACATGTTATAATAATTCAAATGTTTAATTTAAGTATTTTTGGCCGTGAAGTGTTAGCGTGTTAGTCTGTAAGCAGCACTTATTTCAATAAATAAATAAATAAATTTCAATTCAATAATGAAAATAATTATGTTTATCTTTCAGACTGATCCATCAGATTGGCGGAAAGTGTTTTACGTATCATCAGCTATATACATTGCTTGCAACACGTTCTTCGTTATTTTCGGCACCAGTGAGAAACAGAAGTGGAATGAGCCTGTCCGCAATGATGGTAAGCAAATAGACCACTGTCAATGAGAATGAAAGAAGCAGGAAGACGCAGCGTATAGGCCACCGCCCTACTAGGTGGACTGACGATCTGGTCAGAACCGTGGGGAGCTGATGGAAGCAAGAGGCAAGCAGCCGCTCAAAGTGGCCCGCAATGGGGGAGGCCTATGTTCAGCAGTGATTGTCTTCAGATTATTGATGATGATGACGAGAACGCAGGTAGGGTAAAGCAAAGGGTTATTGATACCAAAAGAAAAATACTGCCTATTATCGATCTTTTTGTAAGTTATTTGCTTTATTCTATTTGAGGGTGGTAAGGCCTGCGCTGACGTCTCGCATGGGGTGTGTGCCCATGCGAGACGTCAGTTACTTGCTTTATTAAATGATCTATTTATGATTTAAAGAAATTTGCCATTTAAATAAAATTGAATATGAATGATAGTAATTTAAAAAAAGAATAACTCAAACCATAAACAAAATCAGTTTCAAATAGAACAAGTCTTATTTCTAGTAAAAGTCTTAAAGACACAAGAAAATATTATGTAGGTACTTCTAAATAGTTAACTCTAGACTTATATTTTCAGATGCTACAGAGGAAAAAGTTGAGAAAGTGATATAAGACAAGAATTAATTTATACGCGTATTTAATAATGAAAATTTTGTAAATAGTTAAATTAATAAACTATCCTATAGAAATAAGGAGCTGATCTTTTTTTTCAATTATATACCATTTACTTCATATGCACGTGACACAATATTTATAGTTGGGAATGAACACCTATGTAAATAAGCATAAGGCTTACAATAGAGTGACAGTTAAAATGCCTTCAATTCGTTACAGCAAAAAAGATAAAATGGTGATTCTGGCAAATCCCCCTCCCCTTCTGATAAGCGCACAAAGTGGCTTTTTATAGGGGAGGCCTATGTTCAGCAGTGGACGTCCAACTGATGTGTGTGTGTGTGTGACTTAAAAAAGGTGGCGCGACGATCTACGCACACATTGTAATGGCCGATTGGTTTGAAGTAGCATCTGACAGAGACACGAGGAAACAAATGGGGGAGACAAAAGTTCTCCAATGGGCAAAGGCCCAGCAGTGGGACAATATAGTTAATAAAAAAAATAGAAACAAACTATGCAAAACATTACTGTAGAGCAGGTTTTCACCAACAAATTGAACGCAGCTTAACGACTCGCCGGGGAAATTAAAACGTCGCCTTTATTACGATTCCTTATCAGCTGCAGAGGGTGTAAACAGGAGCGCTTATGCTTTTGTCACGGATTGATTGCGGAGATTTATAATTCCATAAATCTTTTTTTTTTCTTAATGTAGGCTTTGAATTCGTTTTTTTGTCCGTAGCCTTCATAGGATATAAGCTTGAATTAAAACGTTTGCTATAGCGGTTACCCTTTGGTTGGTTCATCCCTACAAAAAGTTGTGTTTACAACTGAGCGCTACCGTGCTATTTGCGTGCTATGGAGAGGGTCGTAAAAGCGCAGTTCTTTTAAGTCAAATCAAAACTATTCTTTATCTGGTTTAATTATAATTTTCATGCTTTCTCTTACATAGTAGGTACGTACTTTTTTTTAATTATCAGTAACTTTTTTTTACTGGATTTATTCATGATTTTTTTGGTTGTAGGTATAAAGAGACAGAAATGCCAATTCCAAAGATTTTTATCACCCCTTTAGGGGTTGAATTTTCAAAAACCATTTCTATAATTATGTACCTTGACATAATTATACACCATAAAAAGACACCCTCCAAGTTGCAAGTCCCTAATGTTTTTCGGTTTGGGCTGTAAGTTGTCAGTCAGTCAGTTACCTACTCAAAACAAATCCTTTCAGATATATTTATATCAGTACTGGCAACGTAAACTAGCAAGTTTATTTCATTTTATATTCAAAAACTTCAACTTTATCGAGACATGAACTGTCTTAGAAATAACAAAGAAAAATTACTAAGCCGCTGCAGACGTTCCATTTCTCAGTTAACTTTGAAACTTATTCAACTTATTCAACTTATTCAAGTATTATTCAACTATTCAAAGGCTTAGAATAATATCACGAGTAACCGCTTGAGCAATAACTAACGGTTAATGCTTTTATTACCAAAACATATTCCGTTTCCGAGCTTTGAAAACCTTTAGGGCTGTGGTTCTCAATCTTTGAGTAAGTATTACATTGTAACGAGTTAATAATATTTTATAAGATAACTAGATGTGCCCCACGGTTTCACCCGCGGTTAAAAGTAACCTATGTGTTAATCTAGAAGCTATCTACATTCCAAATTTCATCATAATAGGTTAAGTAGTTACCGAGATAAATGGTAACAAACATTCACACACGCAAATTTTCGAATTTATAGTATCATTACTAGGATATATATACTTATATATATATATATCACATAAGTATTTAGTCCGTCGTGTGTTCCCGGTTTGCAAATAGGGCTACCCCATTTCTTCCTGTGGGTGCCGTAAGAGACGGCTAAAGGCATAACCTAGGGAATGGGCAGCAGCATTCTCCTAGGTACATTAAAATCTTCTGCGAACACCAAGCTGCCTGCCAAGCGTGGTGATTATGGCAAATCCTCCCTATGATAAGCATCCTAAGTGGCGGTTTATGGGGGAGGCCTATGTATGGGGATGTTCAGCAGTGGACGTAATTCGGGCTGATGATGATGATGATGATGATGATGATGATTATTTACAGTGATTAATGAAAGTTTTATTTATTTCCGCAGCTGCGCTTTGTGAGTGAATGTAAATTTTTGTAGATACACCTATGTACCTTATGTAGAAGTGTAAGAATCTTACGGCACCCGCGGGAAGAGATGGAGTGAGTGATTTTGGATGATAGGTAAGAGCTGGCTGAGGGAATAACCAGGGAATTAGGAGCATTGTCCACGGTCTGCATTATAATCTAAGTACTACGATCACCGAAAATACCAGGCATGGTCAGCAAACCCCAACACCTAAGGAATGACTCTCAGCAGTATGATCATTTAAAATCCTTCAGGCATTTCTGCGCTGTTCGTTAGCAAAATCATACACATTAGGTATATTTTCACATTTATAATAATCATCATTATCATCATCATCATCATCAACAGCCTGAAGACGTCCACTGCTGAACATAGACCTCCCCCAGAGATCACCACCCTGAGCGGCTGCTCACCTCCTGAATCCATCAGCTATCCGTGGCTTACACCAGATCGTCGACCAGCTATATATTATTATTATTTATGTTATTTCCGTTCTATTTCTTGACATTGTTTTAATTCTTATAATTAATTGTAATAATATGTTGATCTATTATTGTGTAATATGTATAATTGGTAGGTATGCCGTTCATGTTACAATAAACATAATTTGAATTTGAATTTGTCGGTCCACCGAGTCGCCGGCCGGAGGGGGCTGGCCTACGTTATCATAATCATAATAATACAATAAAATAAGTTTAGATTACGACCCATTCTTACTAACTTAGAGAAACTCGCACAGCCCGGCAGTTGAAATGTTACGGCAGATAGGGCTGATAAAATTACAATTAAGTTTATTTAAAAAAAGGTACGGACGGTACATTATCAGTGGCATTCATTCCGCAATATTCAAACGAAAACATGTTTCTATTCCAAAAAAAAATAGCATGTTCTTATTTTAAAACTAAATTACACACTAAGTAGTGGAACTTGTTTCACGTAATTTGTATGACAGCAAGAGGTGCCATTTTGAGAACCACTGCTTTGAATAATCAGACAGTTGGCATGCGGGCTGGGACCCGTGAAATTGCAGACAGCGCATCTGAACTTATTGAAGTGCAACTTGCGAACTTAGTATGGAGCTGAGCTTGAGAGAGGACGGTTTAAAGTTTTGAGGACCACTGGAAACATTGAAATTAATGTTATTTCTAGCGAATAAGGAAATTAAGTCACTTTGAGTTCACAAGGTTGTGAGGGGTGAACTGATAGAGCGTCCTATAAATATATGTAAATACATTAATAACGTGCATGAAAATACAAATTTAATATATGAAATTAGTTTTACTGTAGATTTAGTTGTCCCAATTATTAATTACCAGGGGTGTCCCGCGATTTCACTCGCTTTTCACCCATTCACAAAAATCTTTAATTTACCTACCGGGTGTTAGGGTATTATGTTTCTAGTACTACTAATCTGTATGCATGAGTTCATTCAAGTCAGTTCCGCAGTTGTAGTGAAAAACCAATACAATAGATACGATACTATCCTAAAGTCCTGCCTCTGCTCAACCTAAATACCTCGTCACAGGTCAGTCACATCTACAGACCTAGAATTTTTTCGTTATTCTGTATGGTCACAACACAAATCGGTCGTACTTGGAAAATTACGAAGGCTACAGCCGAAGGATCCAAAAACATACAAAATTAATTTTAAACACTTATTTGAATTTATTTGATAAAAATTACAAGTTTAAACGCGTGTTACGCGACAATTGTTCGATGGTAGAATAAAAAGTGGCGCGATCCCACGATGCGCCCTCCGGTGTCCGATGGAAACGCTGCGGTGCGTAGGCCTGCGCCTCGTGTCCGCTGCATGGCCGCGCTGCACTCACGTTTCGCTGAATAGGCAGGTTGCGCGATCTATGTACCCTGTATGTCGTAAGTAGGTGGCTGCTGCATTGGCGATTCTCTATATGTGTGGTTGTGTAACAGGGACACCGTCTTGCTCACATCAGATGCTTCTATCATTCTCCTTCTCTTGTCCTCGCTTCATCTTGTTGCTTCCAGTTGAAACCCCCCGAGTGCCACCGAGTCGGGCCGCAGCTTACATTTTGTTATTGAAATGTTAGGATGTCACTAGTAAGAATACAATATATGTAGATACAAAGCCAACAAAGCTGATACAATAATCATCATCATCAACAGCTCGAATACGTCCACTGCTGAACATAGGCCTCCCCCACAGAGCGCCGCTTTGAGCGGCTGCTTGCCTGCATCCATAGGCTAATACAATAAGATGAGATAGTGGTCAAATGTAAGCCTATCAATCAATAAAAAAAAACAAATCAATATTTAACTTTTATTAGGGGTTTTATACATTTAATTAAAAGCAGTAACTAGTGGTGGGTTATAAGGGTGGGTTTTTAGATCGGTAGTTAAGGTAACCAATGGTTAAATATACTAACAAATTCTAACCAATGGTCAAAATTTGTTAGTGTTTTTAACCATTGGTTACCTTAACTACAGATCAAAAAACCCATCTTTAGTCTAGCAATTATGAAGCACAGCTAGTTTAAAACTAACATGCTAGCTAATAAGTATTGATCAGGCGTTGCTTGATTTAGAAACTTTGAGGCTTTTTGTATAATTAATTTCAGTTTTCTTGCAATTACATATAAAGTGCAAGGATTACAGAAAAAATGTATAATCTGTTAACAAACACAATGCAATTCACCCGATGGTAAATAATAATATTAAAGCGGGACGCTCGTCTACAATAGGTACAAGTTCCAGACCCCGTCTAGTTCATACGTCTTCTGAATCTGTTAAAGTGCTCGCAAGTCTCACTACTCGATACGCGAATCCTGACAAAGTTGAGCTTGAAAGGACTCAGCGTGTGAAACTACATATATATCAAGTTTGAATACGTAATCAATTTTGTGGAAATTCACTGGTTATTCTACGAAGGATTTGGCTCAACTTGGTATCTTAAGATAAGTCGTCGTCGTCTAATATCGACACAAACGAACTCATAATTTGTTAGCACCCAGTTCAAGTTAATTAGCGAGTTGAAATGGCTATAGCAGCCACGTCGCTCGCTTTAATGACAATGAGGAAGAAAGGCTCTCGAATGGCGACCATGAACCAAAAGTCGCAGCATAGGCACCCACTAGGTAGACCGACTAGTTGTGGTCACACTACGGGGAGACGTTGGATGCAAGAGGTAAGCAAACCGCTCAAAATAGCGGTGTATGGGGGAAACCTTTGTCATAAAAGTGAGGACAGGCGGAAAACAGTAAGGGACGCTGGGGTTGCATAAGGAAAGGTGGGGGACAGTGGATAAAGTTGAGGGAAAGGTAAAAAAAGCTAAGGGGACAGTGGCAAATGGTAGGGGTCAGATGGGAAAAATATTTTAAGAATCCATATTTTGCAGTTATATCTATTTTCTGCTGGGTTCGATTGCTATGAGCCCAGTAGGTTGCATTATCCTTTGTCATGGTTATCAGTCAAATACGTTCCTACTGACAAGCGATGGGGCAGAAAGGTTCTCGAGTGGCGACCACGAACCGGAAGACGCAGCATAGGCCGGTCCCCTACCAGGTAGACCGAGGACCTGGTCGGAACCACGGAGAGCCGTCGGATCCAGGAGGCAAGCAGACACTCTATAGTGGAGGCCTATGTCCAGCAGAGGACGTCTTGATGGTGATGATGAACGTTACTACTGCCAGAACACGAGCCTTCTCAGACAGGAAGAAAGAAAGTATAGACAGGCCATAATTCAAAATGCTGGGCAAGTGCAATTTGGTAGATCACACAATGTTCTCGAATTATGTTAGGTTGATGGATAGTTCATTAAACAAAATTGATAGAATACCATTGGCAATAATTGTAGCTGATACCAGTACTCAGGGCAATTAGATCGGCCAGCAATACGAACCTTATTTCCGTGACTCCAGCGGCAATTTGAAGATCATTGTAATTCTCTCATTAACATAATAAAAGCAAGAAACTTCAGCGAATTTTACTGCCTTTGTTAAAGTACTTTCGTCCGTTCGAAGGGCTACGTTCAGTGAATTCGAAATTAGTTAGAACTTGGTGTTTTGATCAGTTTTAGTCTTTGATTTATCGGTGGCTCTTGAGCTCGTTTGTTAGATCAATGTAAATTGAACTTTTGGGTATTTTAGATTCTCTAAAGGTAAACTGACAAGTTAGTTGTTTGTAAAAACTAGCGTGCATGCAACGTGTGCTGATTTGACTTTTAAAAAATTGATATAAGTGACTTCAATTGCGTTAATTTTATACTAAAGAATTCCATTACTATTTTCCAAAATGGCGAGGTCAATTGCCTTTAAAATACTATAAGTACTAAGGGTGGGTTTTTTGATTCGTAGTTAAGGTAAACAATGCTTACAAACTCAATTTTGACAGATGTTAAGGGGATCGGCTTGGTGTACATAAATTATGCGTGTGCAGAGCCAACTTACCTATTTTTAAGTATGCAATAAAGCGATCTAAGCGAGTCATCCGCGGTTGCCAATAGTTCATACCATTTCCAGTCCAGTCCCATATATTTCGTGATGAGTTCCATGCACCAAAACAAACACGTGGCTTACATTTTTCACGTGCAAGACAAATAGTGTTTCCAGGATTTATATCCTGCGGGATTTAGTTTCGGTTTGAAAATATGTTGGAAGTTTAAAAAGACCGGGTGTCTGTTGCATCGAACGGCTCTTGTTTGTTTGGTTTGTTCGTGATGTGCTTGTGGTAGCAACGGTCTTAGAAGGATATAGTGTGAAAATGTATAGTTCTTAAATTGATATGGAGTGATTATTAGCATACCTTCACCTTACATTAAAGTTATTTTAAGTGGTGGTAACTTTCGACGTGTTGATGTTTCAGCACGCGTCTCAGTAGAACATTGTGAATTGTGACAGTTCAAATTTAGCAAATTGAAATGGCAGTGGGCAGGCCAAATCGCTCGTAAAACTGACAACCGGTGGGGAAGAAAGTTTCTCGAGTGGCGACTACGAACCGGAAGACACAGCACAGGCCGGCCCACCACTAGGTGGACCTACGATCTGGTGAAAACCACGGGAAGCTGATGGATGTAGGAAGCAAGCAGCCGCTCAAGGTGGCGCTCTCTGGAAGAGGCCTATATTCAGCAGTGAACGACTTCAGGCTATGATAATGATGATTATGAAGACTATTTTATTACAGGCAGTAAAAAGATAATAAACCATCTGGTTTAAATCGTACTTTACGTACAAACCCTTTTTTTCTATACCATTACGTAATCGATAAATCGAGACGGTTTTATTTTAATACCTCCAAAATAGCAGTTCAGGATACCGTGATACGTTGATAAATCAGGACATACATCAGTGGCATAAGGTCAGGCGACTAAAGCCGAGGCAAGATGTATAACGGTCATTCCTTACTAGCATTGAATCCCCCCTCTCAGTCTTCGGCTTGTCTTTGGGTGGGGGGAACAAGTTAGAAGATATTGGTCTTATTAAAAAAATCTAAGGCATTTGGTGCTGTTTATGGATATTCACCAAGATGGCTGCCACGCTACTTCCCTATGATAAGCGTCCAAAGTGGCGTTTTATGGAGGAGACATTGTTCAGCAGTGGATGTCTTCAAGCTGATAATGCGTGATGGCGTGATACAACGTTTGTTCGTACTAAAATTCTACATAATTACTAAAGTAAGGTTTTAATTACTTGGTCAACAATTTCGCTTGGATTGCTAACGCAATTCCAGGTCTCAACTATATCCATAATATTCTATACGATTGGTTTGGAAAGGGAATTATAGTAATATAAAGTGCATTAGTGAATTACTTTTTGAACTGGAGGATGAAAAAATACGTAATGATATAGCGCTGCTTACTATATCACGTTTTGCAGTGTATCAATTTTACTAAAAATGATTGAAAAGAAGCTTTTGCACCAAATTGGCACGAAAGATATAGAAAATAATATCAAAAATGGACCAGGGATTCAGGAATGCAGTGAAAAAATTACTAGCGCAGTTTGTTGTACTTATAGAATGTGATTTAAACGCTTACGCTCATGTGTTGAACCAAATAAATATAGTCTATTAGTACAGAATCGAATCCTAACGAACACGCATTACTTAGGAAACCGATTAATATTTTCATTTTTACCTAATATAGAGTACGATAACGTGCGCAGTGTCACGCTAAACTTTACATTTCAAAGTGCCAAGTGACCGGCAATCTGTTATAGGCAGCCGTGACCCTTAACATCAGGTAAACGTCTGGTTCATTACGTCTTTGATAAATAAAAAAAAACAAATATAACACAACACCCAGAATATCAGATGAGACAGTGGTCAAATGCTTTGTAGCAACACCAAAAAAAACCAACAGAATACACAAATAAGTACATTTTTTGAAGAAAAACCGTCATGAACAAGATGGATATAGAAGTTATGCAAGTTTATGGATAGAAGCTAGTTATGACACAAAAACTAATTTTACTTTGTTCATTACAAACTCTAGTAAATTATGGGATAAAGTTACTAGATATTTTCTGGGGTTAAAAGGTAGGCATCCAAGAACAATAGCTGGGGTAAATTTTGTCCAGCTATTTTAGACGAAAAATTAATTAAAACCTCGGAGGTCATCTCTGGGGTAGTGGCATCAATATTCATAAGTGAGGCTACCCTGGAAGCTGGGCATTCAGCATTTTTTAAAGTTTTGCGAATTTTTGACGATTTTTTAAAGTTAAGCAACTCTCTTTCATAAATTAATGTAATAGTAGGGAAGCCCAAGATAGGGATTTGGGAGCTACTCCAGCGCAACAGATTGATATAAGGGTGCAGGGGTAAAGATACCTTGCACCCGTTGAGTACTTCCACCGAGTATAAGCCCTCTATATAGGGGGTTCGTATAGGGCAGCCGATCAGAATAGTAAAACAATCGATGGTTGATTTACTCCAGCGCGTCAGATTAAGTTATATTGGGTTAATTATACAATGAAAAACAAACGCAATTTAAATAATAATATTTATTTAATTATTTATTTAATATTTTTTTACTAGGTGGGAGGACTTTTCTGTAAAGTTTGTCTAGGTACGTACCACCGCTTTGCCAGTTATTCTACCGCCAAGCAGTAGTGTGCAAGCACTGCTGTGTTCCGGTTTGAAGGGTATTGTAGCTAGTGAAATTACTGGGCAAATGAGACTTAAGAACTGATCTCATATAGTCTAGAAATCTTTTTTAGACTGTGTGATGTCTCAGGATGACGTGGGCAGTGTGCAGTGTCACGCAAAACTTTACTTTCGATTTCTGAGTGACACTGCACTCTGTTATGGGCGGCCGTGACGCTTAACACCAGGTGAACGACTAGCTCGTCATGTCATTCGCTTACATTATTTTTTTAATTTTTTGTATCATCCCTCTGAACAGTAAGCTTGTAGTCACACCGTCTCGTTGATGATGAATATCTGTGTAGTTTCTTCGTCTTATAGACTTTATAACCATACTTAATTCAATTTTTAACAGCCATGAACGCTTATGCACTTTCTAGTCTCATAGACATAATTACATTTTCGCATTTCACCTTAATTACGTTGAATTTCCACCAAGTTGTAATTACATACAATATAGGTATCTCAAAGTTAGTAGAAGCAACATCAAACTACAGCGTAATTAATATGAAGTGAAAAACCAATGGAGCACTAAAATATAGGTTATAGGTGAGGTAATTTCATCGTATTCAAACTATTAGTTAAAGGGACCGTCCTGGTATTTTTAAATGTTATTGCCGTCGCTCTGCTCTCCCACCTGTACGATAGAGATCAATAGAGCCTATGAGTGAATTTACCTACATTTTAGCGTTTCAGGCACCAATGGTTTTCACCTTCTGAAACTTAACAAAAGCTTTTGATTATGGTGTCAATGGTTTGGATAGATTATAATTTATGCTTGTACGTCTTGATTTCTTTGAAAATATGTTTCGTATTCTATTTACAACTTTTCTTCGTCATAATTTTGACGCCAAAAATAATAAAACAATTATAAAAACTTTAAAAAGGAAGACGTACAAACATAGTTTTTACTGCGTAGACGACATGTAAAAAAATCACCAATATCGGATAACATTTAGAGGTGGCAAAGCGTTGGCACTTTTGTATGGAAAAGGGGGAGAGGGGGTTATACGCTTCTCTTAATCTATATCACGAGTCAAAAAAATGTAATAATAACACACACACCTACATACAGACACACACACCCCCCCCACACACATACACACACACACACACAAACACACACATTATACATTTTTTTATTAATCTATTCCTGCAGATAGGCCTCTCCCGTTTCGTTTTTGTTACTAACCTTGGTACGACACATAACAATTGCAGTTATTGCTTTCATTGGTGAATGCGATGAAACAGTATGACTAATAAAGCATTGTATTTTCGGCTGAGGATAAATACACGCAGTCAAGAGAATTTAGTCATTGACAGTAAACATGGAAGATACCGTAACCCAAATGCAGGTAATTAGAATGCCTCATGTGAAACGTAGGAAGCCAGGATATGAACTGCGCTTTACTGAAGATAAAGTTTCTATGCGGTTAAAATTAATGGTAGGTGGGTAGGTAGATTTTATTAATCTATATAATAATATATATAATGCCAATATGTACTTAAGTCTATTAAAATATCTGTGTCTTATCTCGATCTTGTATGGAATACTGCGGCCATCCCTGGGACGGTTCAGCTAAATACCAGCTTCAGGCCTTTGACTCAATTGAAAGGCGAGTAAAAAAGCTAATAGGTGACGATACAATGGTGAGGGCTAGGCTCCAGAGCTTAGAGCACCATCGTAAAGTTGCCAGCCTATCAGTGTTCTACAGGTTACATTTCGGTGAGCGTGCTGCGGAGCTACACAATCTAATTCCACCATTCACCATCGGACGATAAGACGTACGTACACGCCATGAGCCATCCATTTATGGTTGACATTCCTTCGATTCGCATAAAGCGGTTTGAATCGACATTTATAATCCGAGCAGCGAATGAATGGAACACTTTACCTGCGTCTTTGTTTCCCGATAAGTACAATCTGCAGCTCTTCAATGATGCGAGTGAATAGGTCTCCGTTAGGGTGCGAGTCTTCTAGGCAAGCATGTACCATCGTAGACCACGTCGTCACTTTTCATCAGGTGAGACAGCGGTCAAATGCGGGCCTATTCATTTATTTAAAAAAAAACGTAGCTAAGCAACACTTTCCGCTGAGTTCTAGTACGCTTTTTAAATTCCTGTACTTGGCATACCAATTATTACTGAACACTCACGTACAGTATTTGAATTGTTGACTTGACACGAGTGTGACAAACGTACCAGAAACCGACTAGCTAATTACGTAACTTGCAACAAGTTTGCAATAGCCGTAAAATAATAATAAATTTCGCCATCATTGCTCAAACATCACTTTGGCAGAGCAGAAAGCGATCGAGTATTACTCCCTTATCTAAGGATCGAGCACTAGATCACCGTCTGACGGACATCTTGCGACTAATTGCTAGGTGTTTGCTGTCGCTTTGCTACTGCTGTTGCTATGCTAGTGCTGTTGTTACTTTTACATAATACAAGCGCGGGGGCTGGAGAGATAAATGTGAACTGCTGTCAAACTTTAGTTTAGATCACAAATCTGTGTTTAGAAGGGCATAACTATGATACGGCGGGTTCCTTGTGAACATATTATTGTCAATTTTTAAATTGACTTTAATTGAGCTAAAAGAGTTTATGTATACTAATTTAAAAAATCAAATAATTTATTGCGAATAATTAAGTTATTGAATTTTTCAAACCATATCCAATTATAGCTATCACCATGACAACAGATAGATAAACATGCGAAATCACTTTCAACATTATCATTTTCATCATCATCAACAGCTTGAAGACAGCCACTGCTGCTTTGAGCGACTGCTCACTTCCTGCATTCATTGGTTCCCGTGGTTTTCACAAGGTCTTCGGGCCACCTAGTGAGGGGCCTACGCTATGTCTTTCGGCGCTTCATGCTTGACACTCAAGAACCTTTCTTCCCCTTCGGTTGTCATTTCTACGACAACCAACATTAATTCAACATTACACTTACGTAGTATTCATTGGGATTAACTATACTGAGTAGTGCAAACTGTAATAGTTTTAATGCAATTAGGGCACGTTTGACAGTCTGTACATTTGGTCCCAGACTAGAGGATGCACTCAGTGCAGCACACGCGCTTTGATATCTGTGCAATTTGGCTAATGAGGTACAGTGCGCAAATATATCTCCTTGATTTGAATTTGAATGACGTCTGTCTGGCATTCAAATGTAGAGCATACATCTAATAGCAGTTAGATACATCACAAGTTTTTTAGGATCAACAAACAGTATAACAACAGGATAAACTCACGGTAGCTGTGTCTATTGTACAATATTCAGTACCTATAGTACCTATTCAAGTATTTGTAGTTGTCCACAGGTTGATAAATAATATGAATAAAGATAATGACGATATTTGAAACTCTGATTATTGTTCCTTTAAAAGTGAGTAGATTTAAGTAATCGCCACGGCCGCTCATCACAGATGCAGTGCAATTCATAATTTTGAATTCTAAAATTTTGCGCGGTAATAAATAAAAGTAATTTATTTCAAGGCAATAAAATAAACCCACAAAAATAAAACACGAAACAAATTATGCGAAAACGCAAAAAGAATTTAAAATAAACCTGTGCCACACAGCACACGGTTCGTCATTTCTGGTTCTCGTTCATATGAACAGATAGATATCTAGTGCCCAAATATTGGACTGTGGCGAACATCATCATATACTACGTTCAGAATTATGATGCCAGAGCGGCTCAAACGGTTCCAAAAAGACGCTATGCATGATCGTAGAATGGCGAAAAAGACAAGAACCCCCGGCTCAGCAAACATGATTTACGCGCTGCAGTACCTCCGAAGCTTCATGACGCTTGGTGTGCGTCATTATACTGGACTCTTATTGTGTTGATGGCTTTCCGAGTAAACGATATCCACAGCTGGCAAGTGTACATGCATAAGCAATATGCTTTAAAAAGAGTGGTCTTTACGTCCTTACTGCATTTGGAAAATCGGCGAGCGAGCATGTTACTCCTGACGGCGAGGGCTCTCTGCTCACGCTCTATGTCTGCATCGTCCTGCAGCCGCTCTGTCAACAGATGGCCTAAGTACTTGAAACCATGCACATCATCTCCAGACACCAGCTACTGCAGAGTCTAATAATATAGTATTTCTAATTTGTTGGATCAGATGTGACCAGCCTCATAATTATGACTATGCTTAGTAATTGACTAGTTGCAATGCCCTTCAAACTGGAACACAGTAGCGCTTGCATACTAACTTCTTAGCTGCAGACTGTCTGGCAAAGTGATGGTGTCTACCTAGACAAACTGTAGCAAAAACGTCCTTCCATTTAATGAACTACAATTATTAGAGCTACTAGAGTTTATCTATCTATCTACAACAACCACAACATACAAGGAATAAATTGTTATTTTTATTATATGCATTGATATTTTCAGTTTTTATAGTAATCATACTTACATAGTTTTTATGATTCTTGGAAATGTTTGTTTAACTTGGTTTATTGCTTTGAGCGAGTGTATATTATATTCATTTTAAGCTAATAAAAGTTATTGAATAATTAGGTGATGAAATGTATTGTAACAATGGTCTATGCAAAATGCGTTGTCTGTGCTGCTGTGTAGGTATAATTTTTGTTTATCTATTTTTTGTAGTCTTTGTCTTTTTAAATATGTATTTATTTTACTGTAGGGTTTACTATAGGATTCTCACTTCTTAATGCATGATGTGGCCATTCTGTAATTAGGCCTACATGTAATTCAAAACCTGTCATGTATATCATGTAAGCTAAAATTTTATTACATTTGTAAATCATGTAGTACTGTTGAAGGTCCATAAATAAATAAATAAATAAATTACAAACCTTAACTCTTGTCGGTGGGTATGGAGTTTATGTTAACGAGTCTATAAACCAATTTAAATTTTCTACTACCTATTTTATTAAATGAATTGATTTATATTGTGTAGTATGGACCCAACATGTCTGAAATAAATTAATTTATCGAAAATTTTTTTAACGGGCTACTGCCTTTATTACTCAAACTAACTACTACAATAATAAAAACTATAATATGTACTAAATGCATTTGGACTGTATACTAGCCGCCATGGCCAATAGACAGTCCAAATGCTCCAGCCCCGTGCTGGTAGGTAGCGTACCCAATATATATACGTTTTAGTAATATGTACATTATAATTAATGTACAAATTACTAAAAACTCTTAAATAAAAAACTTAACTACATAATACATACCCGGGAGACTTCAAGTCAAGAGTGAACAGGTATCTTCTAGGCAAGCATGCACCACCGTAAGCCGCGTCAACACTTACCATCAGGTGAGACAGTGGTCAAATATAATGCCTATAAATTATAATTATAAAAATAAAAAACAAATAAACTACTTACTTAAAAATGAAATAAATAAATAAATAACAATCTAAAGAAAAATTTAACTATCTGCACACTGCTAAAAAGCTCCAATAGATAGTCCAAAAAATCTTTAGAATCTGGTAACGTGTACATACATAATGCTGGCAGCGTTGCCCCATTGTATGGCGAAGCTGATCCTTTGACCAAAATAGATGCCAGCATTTTGGTCACGTGCCGATTCAACTAAACTAAAATACTAAAACACCAGATTGTACAGAATTGTTATGGACCTGTTTTCTGGTACCTAAATGTTTCAGTAAAAATTAGACAAGTAGCCAGAATTAGGTTTTAAGTGGAGGTTTAATAGTGCCTAGGGCGCCACTTCAGCTAAGGGGAAAAGTTTTCCGATCTCAATTTGAAAAGTTAACCCTGTAGCCTTTAATGTATAGGCCTGGGGGAACACTTGTTAAGATTGGAGGATTGTACTTAGACATTTAAGTTAAATTTAGTTAAAAACTTAACTAAATTTAGTTAAAAACTTAACTAAATTTAGTTAAATTTAGTTAAAAACTCTTTTTGTTCCAAAATTAACATATGTGCTTAGGTGTTGTCCTCTATGGGATCAGAGCGATCTAAAAACTTTGGACGAAACCATTAGAAATATCTTAACACAAATTCTAAATTGTTCTCTTTCGGACAAATCTTGGAACCAAGCCTCTCTTCCAATCCGATTTGGAGGCATCGGTATCCGCAAAATTTCTAGTGTTGCCCTACCAGCGTTCTTGTCCTCTGTACATAGTACCGCTGCGCTTTTTGCCAAAATAGTTAAGCCTTCTATAGGCGGAGTGCCGGTACTATGCCTTGATGAGGCTATTAACGCTTGGAACATGGCCTGTCCAGGTGAGGATTTTCCCAAAAGCCCCCGGTCGCAGAGACAATGGGACGAGCCCTTATGTAGGATCATACAATCGTCTCTATTACATGATAGTAACACCCCTGATAGAGCTCGCCTCCTTGCCACTAGCGAACGTGAGTCAGGTTACTGGCTACATGCTGTTCCTTCGTCCAATATTGGAACACTTTTGGATAATTCAAGTTTTTCTATTGCAGTGGGCCTACGTCTGGGCATCTCCAGGACAGAACCGCATCTCTGTCACTGCGGGGGTGAGGTGGACCGTTTGGGCCACCATGGCCTATCTTGCCGCCGCAGTGCGGGACGTCTGTCGCGCCATGCCGCTTTAAATGACGTCATTCGTCGGGCCCTTGCCACCGTCAACGTGCCGGCTATCTTAGAGCCGAACGGTATTTCACGTGACGATGGTAAGAGGCCTGACGGCATGACGTTAATTCCGTGGTGTCGTGGAAGGCCGCTAGTGTGGGATGCTACCTGCGTTGACACACTGGCGCCTTCCCACATTAACAACTCAGCTCGGGCGGCATGCGCAGCGGCAGAAGCTGCAGAAAACCTCAAACGGAGGAAATATGAATCCCTAGGTGAGGGTTACATATTTGTTCCGTTTGGGGTTGAGACAATGGGTCCCTGGGGCCCACAGGCACGACTTCTAGTCAGGGAGCTGTCCAGACGTTTAGTCGAGCTGACGCGTGACCAAAGGGCTGGCACATACCTCGGCCAACGAATTAGCCTGGCAATTCAACGAGGGAATGTCGCCAGCTTTTTGGGCACGCTACCCGCAGATAGTGACCTAAATTCTGTTTTTTATTTATAACTTTTTATTACTCACTTATTTTGTTTTCTTAGGCTTAGTGTACATAGATATACGTAGTATAATTTTGAATTGTCATATATATTGGTGAATAATAAAAGTTTCAAATAAAAAAAAAAAAAAAAAAAAAAAAAAAAAAAAAAAAAAAAAAAAAAAAGTTAAAAACATAAACAATATAATCTTTTTATTTGCTTGAGTGGGTTTTTTGTACCATAAATATTTACGATCGCCACGCGCCACTCCGGCCCCCTAATTACCTAACTCGCAACAGGTTTGCGACAGGCGTAAATCTCGCGATGATTGCTGTCATACATCATTAGTGGTGTCGAGAATGTATGCTCCGCTACTGCTGTCGCATTGCTACTGCTGTCGCATTGCTGTTGCAAATTTTACGTAATTACCCCGCGGATGTCCTGAAAAGTATAATTTGAAAATCCATCGCGTTCATTGGTTGGTCTAAATAGTTCCGAGGATACTCACGATGTTACAATTAAAAATGAGTGCCAAAATGGCGACAATCAGATGCATTCAGTCAATTTTGGTCCATTCAAGATTGAATCACACTGTATAATAACTATATTTATTTTACTTTCAATAATTATCTCATGCAAAGTTCCTGTTAAATAGTCAAAGTAGCTTGTATAGTACATGCCTTAGGGCAAAATTAACCTCCACCTACCCGCATACATCATCCCTGAGTGTATCGTGTATAGATCTCATAAAATGAAGACAACACACCAATTAATAGAGTAATTACATAACTAACAACTGATTTCACGGATAACATGGGAGTTAACTCATTGTTCTGAACTAGTCTGCTAGCTTGCTCGATTATTAGTAAGTTACGTGAAGAAATAGTGACTAAAAATATTGCCCATTATGTGCTTGGCTATAGGGAGCGATGGTGTCCGAGCGGTAGCATGTATGCTTCGCAATCTTAAGGCACTGGGTTCGATCCTCGGCCTTGCACCAATGACTTATCTAGTATGTTATATGCAGTTTTCGATGCCATCGCTCCGTGCCTCGGCGAGCACGCTAAGCCGTCGGTTCCGGTTGTCATAAGGACATCTATGGCAATCGTTACGGGTAGTCAGACGCATGATAGAATCTGACGCCTGATCTAACTATTCCTGTTACTGGTCCCTTATGGGTTGCGAGGTCAGATGGTAGTCGCTCGTGTGATTCTGATAGCTCGCCACTACAGGTCAGATTGGGACCCGACCCCAATAACAAATGGGAAGAGGCAAAGATGGTGGTATTTGCTTGGCTATCTTTATCCCTATTTATTAATTAATCAAACTATTTAATTAATGAAATGTCTCTTTCCAAAATGGTACTTTCCCAAAATATCCCTTCCCAAAATACGATCAACAGCAGGTGAGACATTGGTCAAATGTTATGCCTATAAATTATAAAAAAAGAAGAATGCTGCTGCCCATTCCCTGTATATTCCCTTAGCCGGCTCTTAGGGCACTTACGTACTTACTCCTAATTATACAAAGACTCAGATTGATAGCAAAGCTTACTTCTCGTTCACATCCACATTGTCACAATCACCGCTATCTATAGTCATCACAATACATTGTCGGACGCCGACAAAAACAAACCTTCGCTAATGGTTCCGAACAAAAAGTATCAACTCAGTGTCTTCCTGTTGCAGTTGCGGTATTGATATAAACAGTAGCTAAAAACATAATTTAAATTAAAACGAGCTATGGAGAGAGCTCGGTGTTTCCCTGCGAGATAAGATCTGAAACGAGGAGATCCGCAGGAGAACTAAAGTGACCGATGTAGCTCTTAGAATTAGTAAGTTGAAATGGCAAGGGGCAGGCCACATCGCTCGTAGAACTGACAACTGATGGGGATGAAAGGTTCTTGAGTAGCGACCACGAACCGGAAGACGCAGCGTAGGTCGGCCCCTCACTTGATGGACCGACGATCCGGTGAAAGCTGCGGGAAGCAGGGGGCGCTCTTCAGGGGAGGCGGGGGGGTGGATGATGACGTTGATAAGTACTAAAGCTAAAGCATGTGTATCAAAAACCAGTTAGTATAAACCTTGGTAACTGTAAGACACTGTATACACAATCGATACGGTATGTTTGCTTTGCTTCCCGTGTTCACGTGACGTTGAGAGGAAGTGGCAATGTGCCACCAGTTCTATATCTTTTACTAAGAATTAAACTATATATTTGTTGACCACGAGGTCTTCCGATCACAGATCACATACACACACACACACACACACACACATACACACACATCAACAGCCTGAAGACGTCCACTGCTGAACATAGGCCTTTCCATAAAACGCCGTAGGCGTTATATAGGCCATAGGGTGGGTTTGCCATAACCACCACGCTTGGCAGGCGGCATGGTGATCGCAGAAGATTTTAATTTACCAAGGAAAATGCTGCTGCCCATTCCCTGGATATTTGCTGGTCTTCCGATAGTTCATCATCATCCTCATCATCATCATCATCAGCAGTCTGAGGACGTCCACTGCTGAAGCTAGGCCTTCCCAAGAGCGCGCCACCATGAGCGGCTGCTCGCCTCCTGCATCCATCGGCTCCCCGCGGCTTTCACCAATATAATTCCGATAGGTATATAATAATAATATAAACAAAGATAATAGTTCCAGAAAATTATAGCAACCAGCGGGTTTTGAACCCGCGCCTTCCAACTCACTTTTTAGGAACCATATATTATGAATGCACTTTAAAAAATTCCACATTCCATATATTATTATTAGTATTATAGGTACATAATTCCAGAGCAAGTGTGGCTCAAGTGAAACTCTCTTACCCAGGTTTTAAATCTGAAAAACTTAGGTTTGACTTTGGAATTGCTCAATAGAAGTACGTCGAACAACTTGACCCTTAGACGGCCCAATAGATTAGATATAAAACAATGAGCCAACCCCACAGGGGCCAGTGCAATAGCAGTAGTTTATATAAATTGTTTCTGCGTAGTCTGTCATAAAACAGTGGCTTAATTCTCTAAAATCAAGGGCTATTTTTAACAAATTCCCTTCCTAAAAAAAGAGCCTTATGTTTAGTAGTGAATGCAATAAAATCATCATCATCATAAACAACAGCCTGAATACGTCCACTGCTGAATACAAGCCTCCCCCAGAGAGCGCCACTTTGAGCGGCCACTCGCCTCTTGCATCCATCGGCTCCCCGCGGCCTTTACCAGATCGTCGGTCCACCTAGAAGGGGCTGGCCTACGCTGCGTCTTCCAGCATTTGTTTATGATGTGACATAAATAAAATATTATTATTTACATCGGTTGTTGACATATAAGCTTTACGATGTAAAAAAGTCATTTAAGTGACAGCTTTAATTAAAAATTCAACTAAAATGATGAACCATTCCATTTTCATAATTTCAAAAGTATCTTCAACAAGTGTCGTGATCATGAGTGACACATGCGCGGGGTATTTTTCAATTAACTACTCGTAGAACAAGCTACGAGCAACGAGCTACGGGGTCACGTAGCACTTTAATGCATACTACAAATTTTTATGCTACTGAAATTATTCTAGTTAAGAAACTCAATTAAAATTTCATTGGATATGACGGTATAGAGTTCCTCAATTTGGACTTTTTACTTTTGTAGCCTTTTAGCAAATGGGAAGTATGAAATATGTGTGTAAAACACTTACCTAAGACTAAAAGAACCAATATGAATTATTATTATATTTATTTCAGTAATATAAAAGCAATCCTAAACCATTTACAAACAGTTTCAGCTCAAAGCTTCAGCCAGATTACATTCAGCGCAAATATTTCTTGTTTACGTCTACTTTTCAGTTAACATGACAGTTTGAATTACTTTTGTGTTTACGTTCTTAAATATATTGAAATTAGGTTTTTTAGTACATGAAAGGAAACCTAGAGGGGATATACAGATCAAATAAAAGAACAGATAAATGTCATGTCGTACGGGGAAGTCAAAGCATTGGCTGAAAATAGAGAAAGATGGCGATTACTTCACCGAAAAAGCAAAAAAAAAAATAGAAAAATCTCTTAAATAAGAAGAAGAAGAAATGACATGAGATCGCAGTTGTTATAATGCAACAAATACTTTTCTTACATTTCACTCAGCGTCATCTAGCCCCAAACTGAGCATAGAACGTACTATGGAAACCTGATAACTGATACAATACTTAGATACTTTTTTGTTTGTAAACATACATACATACGTACATAGAATAGGAATACAATAACACCCAGACACAGAGCAAATACATAGGTGTTTAACAAACATTTGTGTGATGAACCTTTGTTCACCATCATCATCAATAGCCTGAAGGCGTCCACTGCTGAACATAGGCCTCCCCCAGAGCGCGCTACCTTGAGCGGCTGCTCACCTCCTGCATCCATCGGCTCCCCGCGGCTTTCACCAGATCGTTGGTCCACCGAGTGGCCGGCGAGAGGGCCGGCCTACGCTGCGTCTTCCGGTTCGTGGTCGTCACTCGAGAACCTTTCTTCCCCATCGGTTGTCAATTCTACGAGCGATGTGGCTTGCCCCTTGCCATTTCAACTTACTAATTCTAAGAGCTACATCGGTCACTTTAGTTCTCCTGCGGATCTCCTCGTTCCGGAGCTTATCTCGCAGGGAAACACCGAGCATAGCTCTCTTCATAGCTCGCTGCGCGACTTTATCCTATGTTCATCTTATTGAAATTGATATCTCATTTTAACACTATAATTAATGCGTATGTGATGTCTACAATGGCTTTGACCCAAATATCAATATTGTTTAGGAAAAATTTTCTAGATAATTTAAATCTACCCGACAAAACTTCAATGGCTTTTTTTCCTCTAATAATTATGTTCTACTGCTGAGAGAGCCGCTCTCTCTTTGCTTATCACTTCAGAATTATTGTTCAATTGGTAAGGAGCTCCAACAATCTAACTTTTGGGTTGGCATTCGGATGAGTTATAAGGTCATATTTAGTTTTGAAGTCTATTTGCTTATAATGTAGACTTTGCATTGTTAAATCCATTAAAAATACTTGTAATCTAAGTTCGCTTTTATTTTTCGCTTCTGATTCCTTACAATATGTTATTTCAATTTACCAACACAAAGCTGCGAGCATGATCCCAAAAACATAACCAGATAAAGCAATTTCAACTTTGACACACAAAACCGTAACAAAAGCAAAACTCCTAAACCAATTATGTTAAGCCTTTAATTGTCCTTTGTCCCCGACATTAAAGCGACAAGCGTAATCAATCAAATTTAAATAATGAGTTCCAAAAAGCATTACGTTTGTTCTGGAACGAGTTGTGAGACATGAAGTCTTAATACTGTAATGGAACTGTATTGACGTGGTGTTACTGCGAGCGAGAGTTTTAAAAAAGCATTTAATGGAGCGTCAGCGTGAGCGTCTTCTACGTTTAGGTAGTCTAATAATAGCTTAGTTCATGCATTTCCTATATACCAGACAACAAAATTATTTATTATATATTTAGAAACTGCAAATCATAGGTACAATATTTAATTAAATATGTACCTACTTAGACCTAACATAGACTTAGACGTAAGTTTTTTTTAATATACGGTAGGTCTATCTAATAAAAGTTCTATGGTATACCTACATACAAGTGATACGTTCGATCTTTTCCTTGTCATTTTCACTTCAACAGATGTTCTTGTGTTTACACCATAAAAACCGTTCAAGTCTTTATAAGAGGTTCCAGTAAATTTTGTCTAGGTAGTAGGTATACCTACCTATTATTTAGGCAGTTTAGAAAAATACAAAATAATCACACTAATGCTGTTTTGGTCAGTTTTTCATATCCGCGCACTTTTCGTTCGCAAAGAGTATCTTTGTTGCATTCACCAAATTTTTTTTAACCTAAGTTTGGCTCCATACGAATTGAGTATTTAGCCAGTGTCAATAATAAGTTTATAAAATACATACTTTACAGCTGGAGTGTCCCATTTACCTATACGATGCGTACATAATTAATTTTGTTAATAATAATTGGAAATCACAAGTACTTACGTACGCCACTATAAAAAAAGTTGTCATTTATATTATGTCCGCTATTTTCCACGTTGTCTCATTCCCACTGCACTTTCAACATAGTGATGGGAGTGAGAAAATAACATGTGTACAAAGCTTTAATCAGATTCGCTTTTGCAAAGAATGATTCATTTTAGGGTTCCGTAACAGTTTTGAAATAAAGGAACCTTTATAGGTAAGCTCACTTTGTTACCCGCCTGATTCTTTCTAAGTATATGTCAAGACCATCACTTATTTTAGGAATAACGAAAAGAATTAAGATGAAACTGATAATAAATAAATAAGCCTTTTTATTGCTGTTTGAAGTACAAATCAATTTCAACATTAAAAAAAAAAACATTACGATATTTTATTGTTATTTTTGTTTTGTTTATTTTTGTTCAAAATATCGGCACCGGTTCAACCTCTCTTTACAACAGCTTGCCCTTCGACAAAGGCCTCCTCTAAGAATTTCCATTTAGTCCTGTCCCTTGCTGTCCGAATCCATTCTGATTGGATATCTATGATCAATTAATTCAAATACGGCTATCATCATCATCATCATCATCATCATCATAATCAACAAAAACATCCTGCAGACGTCCACTTTTTGTGCTCTTTCCAAATTCTCCGAAGAAGAAGACCGAAGAAGAAGAAGAAATCAAAACCGAACGTTACACAGCCATGTTGCTAATTTGAGGATCTTACCATAATGTAGAAGTACCCATATTAAGAAACACCCCCCCCCCCCCCCCCCCCCCCCCCTCTGTATTTAAGTACCCTTTTAAGACATTTTTTTATAAAATATTTCGTATCACTGGCTAAATACAAATGTCGTCTAATGCCAAAATAATAAAAAAACATCTACTTTCACACTATTTAATATATATTTGTTGGTATATATGTATCTATTTAACTTCTACAATGATAAACATTCTCTAAAAATATAAATAGGGAACCTATAAATTGTTTTGACTCTGTTAGAGTAGCGGTACTAATATTGGTCATATCTATTCACAGAGATTTTTTCTTTAATGTGTGCCTCCAGATGAACATGTGGCACATAGTGTAGTCGATTGTTTTTTTTTCTTATCGTTAAGTTTTTTTTGGCGGGAACGCGGAAAATTTTACGTCGTTGCATTGTATTATTATTCAAAACTTTTTCTAGTGTTAATGTTTAAAATTGGTGGCGTTTTACGCATGAAGTGCTGAATTACGAGTATGTATGAAATATTCCATAGAACGATGAAAATTACAATACTTGACACTGGCTAAATACACTATGTGTGGAGCCAAAATACAAGAATATCTTACCGTTAGTGGCCAAAAAAAAGTATCAATCGGCCATGTTGTTTAAAACTCCGACTCGTTTCGTAATGAAATCTTAATAATTGTAATCAAATTTTTTTAACGATATTTCAATTTTAATATATCCTATTTTAAGCGCCGGTTATTTCTAAGCACATTAGTGAAAACCGCATGAAAATCCATTCAGTATTTTAGGAGTTCAGTCATAACAAACAAACAAACAAACAGACAAAGTGTATAAAAAGTGGCTTAACGTGATCAGCGGCTAATTTTAAGCCAATCTGTGTGATTATTTTTTTGATATCTTGCAATTACAGACTTTCTTATCTCTACAGTTTTATTATATGTATAGATAGATGATGATATAGAATCCACCTTTTTCGTCATTTTTATAGCATTTCTAGTAAAAATTATTTAAAAACTGCTCTATAATTCTAGCAACTATGAAATATTTATGAAATACCAAATCGCCTTTCCACTGGCGCCACCTCATTATCTTAAGCTTTTGAGTGAAATACACACTGTCTTAAATAAGGGACAGTTAACAAGAGTCTTTTGTCGGAACCAGTGTGTCGTGTAAAGAAAAAAACGTATTCCACAGTAACTAGTATCGTAGTTTTTTTTATTGTTGATAGGCGTTTGACCACTGTCTCACCTGACGGAAAGTGATGACGCAGTCTACGATGGTGCATGCTTGCCTAGTAGATACCTGTTCACTCTCGACTTGAAGACACCCAGATCATATAATAGTTAGCTGGAAACAAGGACGCCGGCAAGGTGTTCTACTCATTGGCTGTTCGCACTATAAAGTGCATAGCAAAACCCTCATTGCGGGTTGATGGAATTTCAACCATATATGGGTGCCGTGTTTTTGTGCGCCTTGATGTCCGGTAAAGGAATGGAGATGGAGGAATAAGATCGTGTAATTCCTTCGCACACTAACCAAAATGCAGTCTATAAAAAACCGATAAACTGGCAACTTTACGTCGGTGCTCTAAACTGTGGAGCTTAGCTTCCACCAACGCATCATTAGCAATGAGTCTTTTGGCTCGTCTCTAAACGGAGTTCAAGGCTTCAAGCTGGTATTGAGCCGAACCATCCCAGAGATGGCTATACAGTATTCAATACAGGATCGGACTTGCGCTACATAAAGGTTTAGCTGTCCCGATTTGAAATACTGCCACACCTTCCCTAGGATTCTAAGTTTTTCGAAGCTAATTTACGAAGAGTTTGTCTTCTACCGTAACTGGTTATGTACCTCCGGTTTCGTACGTGGCCGAAGAGAAAATGAAGATACAATAAAAAAATTACACGTAAAATAAATCACACTGCAGTAGTTAACGTTACTAAAAAAGCTACTATTACCTACATCACTGTCTTTCAGAAAAATAAAAGCAACCAAGAAAATATCAAAACTGAACGAACTTTTTAATTCTCATCTTGTTTTTCTGAGATCTTCACAGAATATTTTTACAGACAAGAACATAATTGAACAAGAAAAAAATATAACCAATAAAGTATTAGCTATTTCATCAGACAGCTCTTTCAAATTCTACGTCAACACGCACCATTTAACGCTCGGAGACGTCTAAACGCTCTTGTCATTGTGCCACATACATACAAGAAAACGCTTTCACACTAAGCCATGGTTATCGCCCGTTTGACTTCCATTATGAAAGCTAAAAAGTTGTACCAGGCTTTTACCATGGAATAAACAACCAGTGGAAAACTATACTTGAAAACTTAAAGAAATATCGTAATTAGATCATGGCTTAGTGGTAGAGTATTCCCTAGACTACGTACCAACCGTAAGTTTAGAATTGAACCAGAAGACGCAATGTGGGTCTAAATTTTAAAATACAGGCCATCGGTCTACCTAGTTGCCCACTAGGTGGACCGACGGCCTGGTCGAAACCGCGGGGAGCCGATGGATGCAAGAGGCAAGCAACAACTCTAAGTGGCGCTCTATGGGGAAGGCCTTTGTTCAGTAGTGGACATCTGGCTGACGATGAAGTTAAGAATTTGTCCCCAAGCATTTATACAGTGCTATATGATTAGGCTGCCTACAAAGCAAAATATCCATAAAGCAAAATAAACACCTAGATTGGGAATGCAGACCCATGTGTAGCGGCAGCCTCTCACTTTAGTTTGTTCCCAATCCATCATTCGTAGATAATCCCAAAAAGTAGCCAGCAAAAAATTAGTGAATGAATTTATGATTGTTTTGCGCTAATTGGCCGGTGCAATACTGTTTATTTAAACAGTTAAATTTAATTATGATCGGTGCGTACCAACTTACGGATACATTTAGCATATTTTTCGTAATAGAGAAGAAACAGTATCAGCAGTCATGTAGGTTACTTGTTTTTGGCTGCAAGGCTTGAGAGTGGGAGCCTTTTGGCGAGAGATCAAACTTTAATGAACGATGTCTTAGCGTATCTACAACCAAGCTACTTAGTAAAGCTGCTGGCAAAGTAATAACAAAAATATCCTCTGAAATGGCTCTAATGGATAAGAGTATTTAATTTTATCTCTGTGCATGAGACTGGATAGTTTTTAGCACATGTTTTTATTCCTGAAGCTATACTGTGCCTTAAGCATGTCGTCAGACACTACACTGAGCGAAGTACAGCAGTGCACGCATGTTTCCTTGACCTCTCCAAGGCGTTTGACTTTGTCGCATATGATATTCTCTGGGAAAAGCTAGAGACCATAAACTTACCACGCGAGCTTTTACTATTAGGTATACGCGCGCGTCGTACAGTGCTATCCGCGTTCAATTCAATAATGCGTTCAGGGCGATGTTGGGGCTGCCACGCTACCTACTGCATCGCTTCAGGCATGTTTGCCGGGGCACGCACAGATTGCTTTTACGCGACCATGCGGAAGCGAGCCGCGTCTCTGGTGTGCCGGGTGCGAGGCAGCACCAACACCATCCTAAGAATGACAGCGCACAGGGTCGACTGTCCGTACATGCAGCACTGCTGTGAGAAACATGTCGCCAGCAGAATAAATATATTATTTTAAATTTTAATTTTATTATTCTAAAGTACTTATTTTAATGAATCTATTTCTGTAATATGATTTTATTTAATGTACGTGAATTCTGGAATCTTAATGTAATTTTTGAACTGTTGTAATTAATTTTTGATTATGAGTCTATCGTTACTCGAAATAAATGAATTTTAATTTTTAGTTTTTTTTTTTTATAGTGAGACGGAAAGAGTAACAACATTTGCTTGTATTGAAAAATGGTTCAAGTGAAGCTGCCCATACGTGCTTGGTAAAGGTTAGATTTAGGATGGTTGCTAGAAAATGACCATGATTTGATTAAGCTTTTTTACATATAACTAGCATATAACGCGAGCCATCGTTAGCCATAACTTCTCCATCATCACTTAGAAATAAAACAGAAAGTAACAAATGAATTTTAAAGAGTATGTCTCGAATAAAACAACTCTAGAAATAAACTCACAAACATTTTTATAGTATTTGTAAATTTTTTATAGGATCTTAAGATTTTTTTCTCACAATCGCTTGTATTTCAACATTTTTGTCTTGTTTTAACGCGTGACGTTTTACGTCAGAATGAAGCAGCTGACAGATCATTAATTTATACTACAGATTAATTTGTAAGTAAGAAAAATAACCCTGGAGTTTTGGCGGGAACGTGAAAAAGTTCACGTCGTTGCATTGTATTATTTCACAAAACTTTATGCTTTTTCTAGTGTTAATGTTTAAAATTAATGGCATTTTACGCATTAAATGCTGAATTACGAGTATAAGTGTGGGTGGGCAAGTGATATAATGTAGTGAAACGTGGTTTTTCGTGTTGCTTCCAAAATTCCATAGAAGCCTCTAGTAAAGTTGCCACTACTTTACTAGGGAATGACTTAGACTGGATTATGACTACCTGACTTAGACTGGACTATGACTACCCTGACTGACTGTGACTAAGACTTGACTTTACATGAAATATTTCATAATACGATGAAAAACTACAATACTTGACACTGGCTAAATACACTATGTGTGGAGCCAAACTATAAGAGAAAAAAACCCAGCACTCATTTTCCTTCCTTTCTTCTCATGTAAGTGGCCAGCCATGGTGTCAAAATTTTTAAGCCGCTCATAGACTTTTATGGATTAACTCTTACGACAATAGTCAGTAGCGATGACTTAACGTACCCTCCGGCAATTATCTACACCACTGTGAAAGCTCTACAACCCACAGTCGAGTGAGAAGCACTTCGATTGGAATGATTCTCTCGTCCGATTGGTTTTACCTTGACAGAGTACGATTCATCGCCTCAAGTGGGTACTAGAATGCTTTTGTGGTGCTTTTTGCGGTCGGGAAATCAGTGAAGAATTTTTTTGCATAGTAACTAAGATGTTTTTGAGCTAAATAATGTCCTTTTATTTCTGTGCTAAGTGGTTTGATGAAAATAAACAGTCAAGGTCAATAGTCAAATTAAATGCAGGTACAATTTGGAACGTGGCTAACTTGTGGCTTTTATAGAATATCAATAACGTTAAGAACCTAATTTGATATTCTTTTCCCAATTTTTCTATTAGTAGAACAAACGAATGCTTTTTCTCACTTGTTCCATTAGCAGACCAAACGTAACGAAAGTAGAACAGATGGTAACACCCTTTCTCTCTTCAATGTAGCTTTATCGCTAAAGAAAGACACCAACCAAAGTATTACTAACTTTCTTAGTTTTTTCTTATATGTTTTTAGAAAACATATTAGCAGCGATTCCGGACTTACTAGAATCCGCAGGTGATTGTAAAATGCTCTAAGATCTGAATGCTTATATTCAAATCTTTGTCAAACATCATATTTTGAAATGTCCATACAACAAAACAAAGCTTAGTAATTAGCAAATTAGTGTAGGAGCCCCACCATACTCGGTAAACACTTGTGAAAGAATTATCTACCTTCTGGAAACATTCAAAGTTTTCAAGTAACATCACTAGACTTTCCAGATTCCTGATGATATCCAATATCATCTTTTGTTATTCAACTTCGGGGGAAATAAAAGAAAATGCTGCAAAATTCCTCTCTGTGAAGCGCACCGCGTCCGTTCTGAAACTGGACACTGGTTGTGCAGTGTAGAACAGTAATATAGCTTTGAAAATGTTTTTCAATGCGGGGCCTAAACTAGGCCATGGTAACTACTACGACTGTTAACTTGCCCTTAACTCTACTCTCTCTTCTTTCTTTACTTTTCATTTTTCGGGACTACTAATTTTTTGGTGTGCTTAGGATGATTCGTAAAAAAAGGCTTCTGTTTCCATTTTGCACACATGCAAGGAGACAACATCTAAATTTTACCATTTGTGCCACTGCGTGGGGGACATTTATAGAGGCAGACAGTAATCATTTGATATATTTTACATTTTAAAGACAAATGGTGCTTGTGGCCTGCGTGTGGGGGTTTTATTGGTGGCCAAACAAAACCAACATGGTAAATTTGGAACACCTAATCGGAATATTACCGTCATCACTCACTCTGTACCAGTGAAACAGGTGAGAGTAAAAAGTTCTGTGGCCCCGGTGTGCGAATAAGACCACCCCTCTTCCCGTGGTGGCCGTAAAAGCTGGCTAAGGGAATATCCAGGGAATAGGCAGCATATTCTAAATTAAGATGTCATTGTTATAATATATTTTTGGGATTTCACCAAATCTATGGAAAAGTCAGAGGCAAACAACTGTCTCCATTTCCGTTGACGCTATTGCAGTGTTGTACGATGGAATAAATACCTGCCAGCCGGGACTGAGAGCTAGTTTACTAAGAACGAAAAACAGGAAATACCTTACTACTAGTTATTTGAAATAATATAAAATCACTCTTTGTTAAAATAACAAATACCAAACGAGGTGAAAGATAAAAATACAGTGGCGAGCACTTACAGAGAGAGAGAGAGAGAGAGAGACTATGACCACCTTGCTGGTTTTGACAGAATCACAAAATCTGCAGACAAACAGCACTAGCACTTAACTACTGCTATATTCACGGATCCACTATCTCGCTCGAGCATTGCGACTTTTTTGAAGATATTAAATATCTGAAAGTACTCACAAAAAATCTGGCTAAACTATGTGAATAACATTAAAAATGTTCAACAAAAATATAATAATACAAACAAGTTTTCATACGTAAAAACAGTATGGATAGCAAAAAAATTGATACCGTTGTATTTGTGAAATCTTATTTGGATTTGTAAGATAGTTTTGTTGAGCATGTACAGATAAAGTATTCATTATTATAAACGATATCCCATGTTTCTAATGTCGCAAAAATCAAATAAGTGGTGTAACCAGGAGGCGGTGATGGATTACGTCTCCAGAGGGAATCATTACGCCCACAGCCTCGCAGTACGCCAACGCACCTTCACTTCTAACATATTACTGAAATTAATTGCTCGTGACATAGCCTATGTGATATATTGTTAGGTTTCCAGAAGTTGCCTAATTATCAAGGTAATGTCTTGAAGATGGTATATAATTATAATAGACCCACCCTGTCGTTTGTTGTGATTTACTCATATTTTCGCTAGAACTATTAGGTTTCAATCAACTTAAAAAAGAAGGAAGCTCTTCTTCTTTTTTCTAGTTGTATTTTTTTATTTAATTGTTTTTAAGGAAAAAAATTACCTTAGTTGTTGTTAATTGTTTTTAAAGGGTCTCGAGTAGCGACCACGAACCAGAAGACACTGCGTAGGTCAGCCTCCCATTAGGTGGACCGACGATTTGGTGAAAACCGCAGGGAGCCGATGGATGCAGATGGCGAGAAGCCGCTCAATGTAGCGCTCTCTGGGGGAGACCTATGTTCAGCAGTGGACGTCTTTAGGCTGTTGATGATGATGATGATGATGAAGGAAAGCATTTGACTGCTGTATCACCTGATAGAAGGCCTACCGATGGGCGCATACTTGCCTAGAAGCTACTTGTTCACTCTTGACTTAAGACTTCCATATTACAGTCAGCTGAAAACAAGGACGCTGGCAAGGTGTTCCACTCATTAGCTGTTCGGCACTTTATAGTACATAGCAAAATGCTTAGTGCGGGTTGATGCGTAATAGGTAAATACATTTCTTTACGTTTCTCCATGGTAGTGGTTACTGCGCAGCGTTGAGTGACATACGAGAAAACAGCATGACGGTCGTGTTGTGACGGGACACGCAGCGTGACATAACAACCTTGATAAATCCGAATTTTAAAATTCTCTTTTATCTCATGGCCACATTAGCTGTTTTCTGGATTAGTCCATACACATCTTAGCTCTTTGAAAAAATAGTTATGGTGACTAAAATTATTGGTGTTATTATCACTACTTTCTTTGCATTCACTGCCCTACTTTTAAACGATAGTTAAAGTTAGTCAATGATTTTCTATAAAAATACGTTTATATTTTTTACACTAAAATTAACATCGCGTCAGTGACATCCACCCATTACGTTACGGCTGGAGCATAAGCCTTCTTTTTCATGGGGAGAGTGTAGACCAAATCCATTATGGCAGGCATTAGCTGGAAGACGTCCATTGTAGAACATAAGCCCCCTTAAAACGCCACTGCTCGCTTATTATGGGGGGTTGCTATAATCAGCACGCGTGGCAGGCGGCTTCGTGATCGCAGAAGATTTTAACGTACCCAGGAGAATACTGCTGCCCATTTTCTTTATATTCTCTTAGCTGGTTCTTACGGCACCCACGGGAAGAGATGTACCACTCTGGGTAATACAAAATTAGGTCAAAATTGTGTATGTTTATGTTTATTAGTAAGATTATTTAGCTAGAGTTGCTAAGCACATAAGTGGAAGTGTGGGCAACGAACATAATTACATTTATTGCCGTTATTGTCTTTGATGCGTGCTCGTCACTTGATGTGTAGAGCTAAATTCTTTACAAACACGCAATCTATCGCGTTCCAAGCAAGCGTCCGCGTCGTAGCAGCCGACGGTCTCTCGGACAATCGAGCCATGTATTATATAAAGCCATGTATATAGCCAATATTTTCGTAACTGTAATATTGAGCGAATGTTGTGTATTTTATCATTATAGAGCATTTAATTTTTTTTCATTTGACACCCCACCCATGCATAAGTGTAATAGGGTTCATAGAATCCGAAATATTCGCAATTTTCAAAATAGGGCGGCTGCCATTTTGATGATGTCATATCTCCGGATCCAGATACTTTACAAGTAGGGTCCCGTTGGTTTTCAACATAAAATAACATGTTTAACAACATACTAACATTTGGTGCTGGTATCACAAAGTGAACTATTTGGAAGTTTTTGACCCTAAACGAAGGCACTAATACCATCGCAGTTCGAGACTAACCCATTTATCACAGACTACGTACCATATCGAGTTAGGGACTGTTTGCGGAATTCCATGAAAACGTTATCTTTGCTGACTTTTCGCGTCGTGTATCAAAGGCGCCCTGAAAGAACTGATAAAAGAGCCTTTCCTTTGTTTCGTGAACTGGAGACCGACCAGATAATGTGCACATACCGCCATTGACAGTACACTTTGTACTGGGGAGTTAGTGTAATTTATTATGTAGGTTTGTTGGCATTTGGAAAACTGATTTAAGCTAAATTATTTTGTAGATTTCTAAATCCATATGAGAGTTTCTCTAATTTCTGTATAATAATAAATCTTATATGCCTTATTGTTTGACTAACTATAGTAGTAATTAGTTAACACAATAAAGTATGCCCGTAAAAAATATTGTTATGAAAAAAGAAAGAAAGATTTTTATGTCCCTTAACTGGTTCACATGAAAATTTGCACGCAGGTCTTTTTGATTCAACAATTTACACATAAGGTACTATTAACCTTGGAAAATTAATTGTTCCTGTAGAAAACATGGGTGAACTCCGAGGTGCCATCAGCATTTACCACAGTAAAATGCTTGATTTGCCGTACGTAATTACACCTGTGATGGGTGACCGTGATGCTCAATATCAGGTGAACAATAAGCTCGTCCCGCCATATTTATTACAATAAAAAAAAAGTATTTTTAATACTAAAAAACAGTGCCCAGAGTCCAGAAAATCCCCAGCATGTTATGAAAGCCAGTAAAAATCCTCATTATTTCGCCTAAGCCCAAGTCGTACTAAAAACATGGACTTATCAAAATAAAAATATTATGCAAATGAAAAAAAATCCTCAAAACCCCCAAGTTAAGGGTTGACTAATCTGGCATAGCTTTGTACGACAAACACCCCGTGAAACAAAGTATGTACGTTAATTAAAGCAAAGCTTCTCTGGTCTAGGACTGAAACTGGTAGAAGTTGTATCGGTATATAAATAGAAAATGTATACCGGTTATTTATATTTGTGACGCTATGATAGCTCAGTTGGTACCTAGTGTGTTCGATTAACGATCTGTGGGTAGTAGGTTTGAATCCTGCAATGAGCTTGAGGTTTCAGTGAAGGAGAGCATCGTGATGAAACCATGGCATGTTAGTAGCGCACCTTCTAATGCCCGCCGGGCTAGGTATCACTTAGCTATGAAAAATAGATATATAAATGGACCAAAGACCTTCGAGTTAAGAATCCGTCACTAAGCACCTAGCCGTGCCTCTTCGCACGGGTGCTATAAAAGGTAAGAGCTACCTTAGAGAATATCCAACGAATGGAGAGCAATATTTTCCGGGTTCTGTATTATAATCAGCAGCGATCGCCAAGAGGACTTCCAGGCATTATGATTAATTACAACATGATGTACAGCAGTGGATGTAAAGGTCACTTGATTTCACGAGGACACATCCCGGCCGCCAAATGAATACGCGTGGCTATTCCCCTTTAACCGAGTAATGAGTATTTTAGATTTAGGTTAGTCGGTCCCTATTCTCCCCTTCGGGAGATTATAATAAACCACTAGGGGGAGTCACTTTCAGTAATTTACCTTCGTTTTTGAGTAACGCCCATGAGAGTAATAAATAAAGTGTTACGCGTAATGAATCTAATTTCGTATGTGGTTTTAATTAGCTCCAAGATATGGCAATTAGAAGAAAATGAATGAAATTGCGAGTTTCATTTTGTGTGCGAAATGGTGGTGATGCGTGTGTGTGATGAAAACAGTCAGTAGAGTGGGCTTATTTCTAATTTGTATAAAAGATTTACTGTGGTAGCAAAAGTCAAAATACACTTGTGCGGTCTGGAATGCACCCTGTGATGCTAACCAAAATAGTTGAATACAAGCATTTAACTCAGGTTCTAACAAGGACAACTACAGTGGCACTCTTGCCGCTTTTCCCGCAGAAACTCTTTATTTTCAGGAATAAAACCGGCCTTTTCGGTAATCTTAGCAATTGGTGTGCAAAATTTCATCAAAATTACGCAACCGTTTTGTAATGTAGCCACAACACAAACATAATTACAAGAAACAAAAAAATTGTGGAGAAATGTTTTGGTACTATCATACCAACCAATAATTAGTATACTACAAGAAAAAAATTATAAAACACTTATTATCACCAACAGCCTGAAGACGTCCACCAGCTAAACATAGGCCTCCTCCACAGAGCGCCACTTTGAGCAGCTGCTAGCCTCGTGCATCCATCAGCTCCCCCACGGTTTTCACCAGATCGTCGGTCCACCTAGCCTACGCTGCGTCTCCCGGTTCATGGTGGCCACTCGAGAACCTTTCTAAAAACACTAATAAGTACACCTGTTAATGAGAGGACGTATATAAAAGAGAAATCATTGACGAAAATCTTTCTTTTTTAGGATTTTCCAAACCGTTCTTAACAATAGGCAACTATTACAGCTCATGAGCTCACACACTGCATTATCTATCTATACTAATAATAAAACTGTAACAGGTCCAATTCTGTGCTTTTCAAGATAATTTGAATTTTTTTTTGGAGGGCTCCGTATTATCGATGCTGAAGCCAAAACTATATTTTTTCTTTCATTTTTGTGTGACTTTCTGTTTGTCTATCTATCGGTCTGTCTGTCTGTCTGTATATCTGTCTGTCTGTCTGTATCTTGGCTGATCATCACGCCGAAACTACTGAACAGGTTCAAGTGAAACTTGGCATGATTGGAGTTCATAATTACGAGGTAGGTTATAGGATACTTTTAATTCCAAAATTTGGCACGGTTCCCGCGGGAGAGGGGATTAAAGTAGAAATATGTATATAGTTGTAATTCATTAACGCGTGGTCCGATTTCATTCATTTCTTTTTTGTTAGAAAGAAAGTATTTTAAATATTGTCTCGTAAATATTCGGTCGTCGATTTTGTGGTTCAGAAATTACAGACATCCAACCTTCAGTAGTAGTACAGGATAAGAGTGGCTTTGGACGTCCAAAGTCATCTTATCCTGTACTATGGAAAAGAGAGAAGGGGGGGAGGCCCCCCTCCCCCCTTCTCTCTTATAACGGAAAAAGATTAAGGAATGAAAGTGAAAAAAGTCCATTCGCTGTTTCATCCATTCGTTCTTTTCCCGTATCTTTTTCTTCTTTCTTTGTTTAGACTGAGATAAGGCGTCAAACTAATTAACCCGTGCAAAGCCGGGGTGGTTCAGCCAGTTATTTATAAGAACTTCCTATATTTCCAATCATATTACCCAAAGAGGTATAAGCCTAAGTTATAAGAACATCCAATCTTTTAAATCACATTAACCAATGCTCTTAAGAGGTATAAGTCTAAAGCCATTAAAAATGTACCTATCATTCCCCTTCAATTACTTACGTCAGCGTGCAAGTCACGTAGACCTGAATCAACTTAAAAATTCTATCAGATCTCATTGAATCTGAATAAAGTGTAAATTTTATTAATAAAACTGGGTTGCTAATGTTAAACAGTGTTAATACTTAAATATTTTATCATAAAGATGTTTTTTATGTCAATTAAGCTTACGTTTAGCCACATTTTACCCAATGTTAAGCAATAATGCGGTTGACGAAGTAATACACTTAGAAGAAACCTTTTTAAACACTCTTCTTTTGAAGACTTCTCGATTAAAGTTTTTACAGATGTTAAAAAGAGACGATAAAATAGATAAGCTCTTTGTAGGCACCAATTAATATTAAAAGTTTACAAGTAATACAGCAAATAAGATATAGATGTTGAAAGTGGTCCACTTAAATTCGGTGCAACAAACACAATTTGTCGTCAAAGTCAAAGAATTAATAACAGATAGGCAACTCGTAGCACTTTCACAAATCAAAATCTAAATGCTTAAAATTATGATATCTATTAAAACTTCAAAATGCTTTCAAGGGTATTTAAAATTGTGTGAAATATATCGCTTTCCATCAGGTGAGATGTTGTCAAACGTCACGAGACCATTAAAGCATAAAAAAAATAATTTCAACTGCCTATCCAGCAAATTAGTTCAAACTTGCCTCGGAGTTTTATTATTCTTGTTTGCCTTACAGTTATCACATAATAAATAACTAAGAAGGTATTATTTGAACAAAATAATTGTTAGTACAGACCGTTCACCGTAAGATGCCCCCTGATGTATTTATATTAATTAAAAATTTGCAAGTATTATCGTATATGTAAAGTAATATGTAAGCATTCTACAAACTTGTATGTACCTACCACAGATTCATATGTTTAACTTGCATATTTTTAAATAATATAAGTACATCAGGGGACAACTTAAGAGCCAATACAACGCCAAAATGCTTAAAATGGCTTAGCTTGAAGCAGTGGCATGTCAACAATATTGCAACAATGACTTTGAAATGAATATATGGTAAAGTTCAGCACTAATGCTACTGCAAATGTATAGTAAAAACACGAATTAATAAATTTTTCTCGATAGAAAAAAATTACAAAGTTACCTCCAAACCGTACAAATAAACAGCGATCATTCAATGAATACTTTAAACAAGATCATCGAACTTTGTGTAGTAGTTGAACTAAATATAATGGAGGGCTTATGTATAGTGGATTTTTAAAATACCCATTATGTTCAGTGTAATAATAAATTACCTAAACTATTGCGCGTTGGAACCATTTTAACTTAGACCGCCCCTGCCGCTCGGCCCCCGGCTCTTGCCCGCTTTGGCCTAGTACTATATATCTATTCTGTGGCTTTGGCTTGAATTCACGCTGGCTTTGCACAAGCCCTTAAGGCGAACGGTCTATAGAGTGCTATTCAAGCTCAATGGTGGCTGTGAAGTCGGCGTGAAACGCTGCGCAGTAGCAAACATGAGATGTGCGCGGGAAGAGGTAAGTGGTGAGCGCAGCGTGCGGGGCTTGCAGCATACTTCACATTCGCCATTGAGTTTGAATCACACTCTACCTAAGGTACCTAAGCATCAGTCATAGCGTTACAACTTACTAATCGACAAAAATTCGGCTAAAAAAGTAGGTCGCGCTGGGAAACGCTCTTTCTCTCACAGGTAAAGAGTGTAGAACATAATCCACCGTGCCGGCCAAGTGCGAGTCGGTGTAATTGTTCAACACACTGATTTCCTCACAATATTTTCCTTAACTGTTGTAATAATGAGTTCGAATTCCACACAAACAACTTGAAAAGTTATTGTTGCGGGGCTTTTTTTTTTTTTTTTTTTTTTTTTTATATTAAGAGCGACAAACAAGCATACGGCCCGCCTGATGGAAAGCGGTAACCGTAGCCTATGGACATCTGCAACACTAGGGGCGTTGTCGACGCGTTGCCAGCTCAGTAAGGCTTTTTTTGATACCCTTTTTAAAAGACTGCATATTGTAGCATTGCGGGAATACTTCCGGGGGAAGATTATTCCACATCTTGCACGTGCGTGGTAAAAATGAACGCATGAAGCGAGTCGTGCGTGATTTCCATTCTTGCAAGATATGTGGATGAGCCTTTTGACGGTGGCGTGATGTACGGTGATAGAACACCGACGCCGGGATGATATCAAAAAGCTCCTCAGAGCATTCCCCAAAGAACAGGCGGTAAAAGATGCACAGTGAACCAATGTCCCTCCGGAGCTCGAGCAGTTCTAATGTTTCGGAGAGCCTTGGATCATCGATAATTCTAGTGGCTCTTCGCTGTAAAGAATCAAGAGGCCCAAGTAAGTATTTAGGTGCACCGTTCCAGAGGTGGGAGCAATACTCCACGTGGGGCCGCACTTGAGCTTTGTAAAGCAAAAGCCGCTGACTCGACGTGAAGTATCGCTTTGCCTTGTTCAGCACACCAAGCTTTTTAGAGGCAAGTTTAGCTTTGGCCTCTAGGTGACTCCGAAACTGGACCTCACTAGAAATTTCGACACCAAGGATACCAAGACTGAGTGAAATTCAAACAAGGATGCGTCTTTTTAAAAGATGTGCGTTCTACCTATGAGCCACACTAACTCTAACAACAGATTTTTTTTATCTGTAGCCGCACCACGCTACTGCTGCGTGTTCCTATTGGTCTGACTACAAAATTACTATAGATTTACAAAATTTAGTATAAATTCTGAACAAAGGGAAAGGGGTTACAAAATTAAATCTAAAAATGAAGACCCCTTCGAAGCTTCCAATTGCATACCACTTACCTTCACTCCCAGATTTTACAACCCCTACCGTTCTATAAAATCTCATCCATTATTATCATTCTACTCAATAAGCTTGTCTATTTAGGGGTTGGATCCACCATAGCTTCCCTGCAAGCCTCTTCAACGGGGCTTAGAACCCTTAGAGCCCATAATACTTACAACCCCCTGTTTTGAGAGCTTAGCGGTTTTCATTTGGTGTAAGCCCTTGTTTATTTTGAATATGCTTGATTAACATTTTGAAATTCTAAGTGTTATGATTAAATTTTGTGTCAGTAGGTCTGTCAAATGGATACATAGTATAAAAATAAAGGAACTTTGTCTTAAAAATAACACATAAATGCTTCTTCATTTTTTTTTTCTCTTAATTCTAGTGTATGTTTGACTGGCTTGTTAGCTCAGTTGATAGTAGCTCTGCCTTCTGAACTATAGGTTGTAGGTTCGATTACCATACAGGATAAACATCTGTGTGATGAACATCGATGTTTGTTCTGTGTCTGGGTGTCATATTGTATTCTATGTTTGTATTTACAAACAAAAAACTATCTGAGTATTATATCAGTGACCTGGTTCCCATAGTACAAGCTATGCTTAGTTTGGGGCTAGATGGCGCTGTGTGAAATGTCCACGCATATTTATTTATTTTATTTATTATTTATCATCAACAATAAGAAGACGTTCACAATTGAACAAAAGCTTCTCGCATAAAACGCCATTTTGGACACTTTTCGGGATGGGTTTGCTGTAACCACCACGCTTGGCAGGCGGCTTGGTGATCGCAGAACATTTTATTGTGCCGAAGTGAATGCTGCTGTGAGAGGCCCATTTAGACGGAGAGAGTTTCTCGCACGTCTCAGGGTGATAAATCGTACGCTATTATCGCAAGCAACGATCGCCATAAGATTATCGTGCCCTAATGTTTACATAGATGCAACAATTACTAGGTGGTAGGACTTTACTGCAAAGTTCGTCTAGGTAGGTACCACCGCTTTGCCAGTTATTCTGCCACCAAGCAGTAGTGTGCAAGCACTACTGGGTTCCGGTTTCAATTTAACATTGTAGCTAGTGAAATTACTGGGCAAATGAGACTTTACGAACTGATCTCACAGTCTAGAAAACTTTTTTAGACTGTGAGATGTCTCAGGATGACGTGTGCAGTGTGCAGTGTCTCGCGAAACTTTAATTTAGAGTTCCGAGTGACACTGCAATCTGTTATGGGCGGCCGTGTCGCTTAACACCAGGCGAACGACTAGCTCCTCACGTCATTCGATAACAAAAATAAATAAATTAAGTTCTCGCCTACGATCATGTCACACGATGATAATTTACTGCGTCTGTTTACACGGCGGAGTTCGTAGTAAGAAGTCTCACTTTGTATGAACATGATCTCATATGACATTTTTTCTAGTTCATCGTATCGCAGTATCGTACAAATCGGTTGGAACAATTTTGATTACGAGATTTGCCATTCGAGTTGAATAATTACTACGGTATATTGTTCTCTATATGACACAAAAATCATTCTTTGGAGCTGATAACGGTCATTAGAGGATAAAATAGGAATCCTAAATTATGTCTAAATGACCTAAAATATCAAACGTATAATGAAAGAGGAAAAGCACATTATCACAGGCTTTTCTTTCAATTCCAATTTGATCCTAAATTACAGAAGAGTATTCGAAAGGTTAATTAAAACAAATAAAACCCAAAAGACTAATCTACTAATTAGTACTACACTTTATTTGGTTCCTAAATAGGATCTAAATTACTAAAGTCAGGGTACAAAGTAATCATGATAATAGTTTAATTGTTTTGAGTGCTATTTGGATGTAATATATACTTTAGGTATAGACTTTTGGGTTTCAAACAATAGTAGGTATATCTATAAAGATATTACATTCATCATCATCATCATCATCATCAACAGCCTGAAGACGTCAACTGCTGAGCATATACCTCCCCCATAGAGCGCCATACTTTGACCAGCTGCTCGCCTCCTGCATCCATCGGCTCCCCGCGGTTTTCACCAGATCGTCGGTCCACCAGGTGGGGGGCTGGCCTACGCTGCGTCTTCCAGTTCGTGGTTCGTGTATTACATACCTACATAAGACATATTTATTAAAAAATATTAGGTGTCACCATAGCTGCTAAGTCAGTACAATTTTCACAGCCACTGGGGAATGCGACCACCGTACCTTAGTTTCACATACACATCAATAGCCGGAAGACGTCCACTGCTGAACATAGGCCTCCCCTATAAAACGTCCCACTTTGGACGGTTATTATAAAGGGGAGTTTGCCATAATCACCACGCTTGGCAGGCGGCCTGGAGATCGCAAATGATTTGAATGTACCGAGGAGAATGCTGCTGCCCATTCTCTGGATGTTCCCTTGGCCGACTCATTTAAAAGTGTAAAACATACTTTACAAAAAAATTTAGGGATTCTTAAAATATTCAGGCTTACACTTACGTGGTTTACACTTTGCAATGCACAGTACACACAAACACACATACACACACAATTGACAAATTCCATAAAAGTGATTATACCTGTGTAAGTATTTTTTCATCACAGTTGCTCGTAAAGTGGCTCTTCTGCCACCGCTTTTAGAACCAAAATCCAATGAATTTCAGACGTGTGCTTTTTGCTCTAAATTACCACACACACACCCGATTCGGTTAAGTTTGTATCTCACTGCAAGTTATACGTACATTTTCGTCGTTTCGTTTCGTTTCGTTTCGTTCCAGTTCCAGTTTCAGTTCCAGTTCCAGTGCAAGTTCCAGTTCTAATTTCAGTTCTAATTCCAGTTCCAGTTTCAGTTCCAGTTCCAGTTTCAGTTTTCATTTCGTTTCGTTTTGGTCGATGTCGATTTTATTCGCGCCGTCAACACGGTTTTTCTCTGACAGCGCGTGAAAATAAGAAGCCTGCACGACATTTTTCACAAAGCTATTAACAATACACCTCTGTTTTTTCCTCGCAACTGTGATGAAAAACGTCATATGAAATGTGTGTGCATTGATCATTACACTCTCATATTACACCGCCTCGAGTGTAATGATCAACTTTGCGCACTTGTATCATAATGTACTAAAATCCACTCATGGGCTCTATTGTCTCTATCACACGTGTGGAGAGCAGAGCGACGGCAATAACATTTTCATATGTCAGGATGGTCCTCTTAAGCTGCCATCTAACCAGTTTTTTTCTGTTGTATACACTACACTACAATTGTATACATAGTAGTTTGAAACAAACTTACAGCTTTTTATAGTCATACTGCTGGACAAAGGTCTCCCCCATTTCTTTCCGCGTGTCTCTATCAAACGCTCTCGAAGCTATTAACTTAATCGAAGCTACGGATCGGAGTTTTCTATTCTACATTGTGCCGATTGCTTGCACCTGTTGTGGAAAAGAGAATTATTTTTAAACTCGTATTATAATGGGTTTTTATATAATATTTTGACATTAAGCTCTATGTAATGTTGCTTAATTATGCTTGCTTGGTATGTACCACAATGTAATTTTATCATTTTTAAATATCTTACCTAATTTTGACTTGTAAAAGTGCTAAAAATAGACTATCTGCATTCAAATATTTGAGTTTTTGAGATTTTGTGGTATAAATTCGCAACTATAACTTATAGCTATACCTACATTAATAAAACATAAGAACATAGCAATTGAGCTATTTTATAAGAAACTTGTTAAGCATTACCTTTGCAGTTTTAGCAGAATACCATTATCAATAGTCTGTCGGTGAATGGGTTTTTTTTTTTTAATTTTTTTTTTATTTTTTTTTTTATGCGATGGAATGACGTGACGAGCTAGTCGTTCACCTGGTGTTAAGCGACACGGCTGCCCATAACAGTTGCAGTGTCACTCGGAATTTTAAAACAATAAAGTTTCGCGTGACACTGCACTGCGCACGTCATCCTGAGACATCACCCAGTCTAGTAATCAGATTACTAGACTGAGTGATTAGATCATAAAGTCTCATTTGCCCAGTAATTTCACTAGCTACAATGCCCTTCAAACCGGAACACAGCAGTGCTTGCACACTACTGCTTGGCGGCAGAATAACTGGCAAAGCGGTGGTACCTACCTAGACGAACTTTGCAGAAAAGTCCTACCACCTAGTGTTTGTATTATGATTCTTTGACTTCGAGGTCTAGTATAAACGCAGTTGTCGTAACTTTACACAAACAATGTACACGTGGGCCCACTTTATTTAACCTCTATTCATACTATTTTTGCTATTCAATATAACCGTTTATTCTGGGGACAAAGAGTATTTTTGCCGTTAAAAGAAACCGTTTGGGAACAGCTGTGAGAGTTTGACCTCTTTGAAAGGGTTATTTTATGCCTGTTATTTGTTATGTTAAAATTAAAACAACTTGACCTTGGAGAGGTTACTTAACTACATGGCGGGTATAATATAATATAAATTAAATGAAAAACTTTGCTTAAAATAATCTGTATACTTTTAATAAAACTGTAACTGTACAAAAAAGAAAACTTACAACGTTTTAGTAAAAATCACGGTATGTGATTCATTTTAAATTAATATATTTCCAACTGTTACTCGCGAATACTGTGTCAATTTCTCAACCAGGTTTCAGCGTATCTGATGCTCTTATTGAGACTGTGTTGCAATAGTCAGTCTGGAGCGCAACACGGTTAGAGTAGTGTGCTATGAGACCTGTGATGCACACGTATATGGTGATATATAGCTCTCTGCCTCTAATGACGTTAGTGCAATCCTGCTTGTGTATTATTTAAAAATTACAATAGCAGCAGCAAAGCGACAGCAAACACTTAGCAATCGGTTGCAAGATGTCACTGGAAATCGTAAGTCGCCCGCCTGTGGCTCGCCTGTCGCTGAATGCACATTGGCCTTAGACACTAGCGCCACTAGCAATAGAACAGCAATAAATAGAAACAAAATACTGCAATTTTTAGTTCATTGACTGTCCGACAGATGGTGATCTAGCGCTCGATCGCTTTCTGCTCTGCCAAAGTGATGTTTGACAGCAATGATTGCGAAATTGACAGCTGTTGCAAACTTGTTGCGGGTTACGTAATTAGCCAGCTGGTCGTCTCCGACTGCGTTGGATCCGTTTATTCCCATTAGAATACCAAGGTTGATAACCGGTTATATCGATCACAGATAATATATTACATTAGAAAAATTCTTTTTACATTACTAGTTTTGAATTAGGATCACACGGCAAGCCACGCGGTAAGCCACGCGGTCTAGAACGTGATCCTGATCCCGCCAGTTAGTTTCAATCATAAAACAGAAACGTCAGTGAATTACGAAACGAGAAAAATACAAGTAAATTGGAGTCACCTACGTAACACATCTTCAATTCTCGCCGCTTTCTTTACTTCGTCGCTCCGTTTTTATAAGCAGAGTAAAGGATATTGTTATCCTGTAGCAAACTGTTAAGACTCAGTACATTTTAAAACAGTATGGAAGCTTGAACTTACGATTACGAATAAGTTAATTTGCCGTCTTAGTTTTAACCGAATGGCATTCTCATCGTTTTCAGCAAGTCAACCTGTATACAAAACCAGTACTAACAATTACTTTTAAAGTGAATGCAGTATTATATTGTAAGAAATTACTGTGGCAGTTTTTTTGTAGTTTCTTGGCTATGTTTTCTCTACTCTAAATTCTCTTGCTTTGTGCCCAATGGCTTTGCACCAGTAAGATCTCTCGTTTTCGTTTATTGAATATTTGAAAAATTGTTATTTTCATAGCGTTTTAAAATAATAACCAGCCAAATGCGAGTCGGACACGCGCAGGAAGGGTGCCGTACCATTACCTATAAAAAAGAGCAAAAAAATCACGTTTGTTGTATGGGAGCCGCATTCAATATTTATTTTATTCTGTTTTTTAGTATTTATTGCTACAGCGGCAATAGAAATAGGTACATTATCTGTGAATATTTCAACTGCTTACCTATCACGGTTCATGAGATACAGCATGGTGAAAGACGGACAGACAGACAGACAGACAGACAGACAGGCAGGCAGACAGACGGACAGACGGACGGAGAGTGAAGCCTTAGTAATAGGGTCCGTTTTACCCTTTGGGTACGGAACCATAGAAACTGCGTTTATGATGTCATCATCGCCCTCCATACTTTATGATGACCTATGGACAGTCCAAATGCTCCAGCCTGCTACCAGTAGGTAGCATAATCAACATGCTGGTTACGTAGTATACGTAATATATTCAATAGCCTGTGATGCTGGCAGCATTGCTACGTTGAAAAAGATTAAGATAAGTAGCTGCATTCCAGTGTAATGTTTATTCTAAGCAAATTCGGTAGATCGCGTTTGAAGGCTGCGACTCGCAAGTTATTGCTTTTTTTGTTCAGCAAAGTGGCTGCCTTTGAACTCCCGCTGAAATGTGAGACCGCGTATATCCGATAAGAATGAGGACTGACTCAATGAAAAGTTATTGCTTCTTTTCGTCTTTATCTTTTTTGTCTTGTTGTTTTTTGGTTTAAAAGTTAAAGTAAAGCAGTTCTAGATTTTTTTAAGTTAACGATTCGTGAATATTAAGTTTTTTGTCTTTATGGATGCTTTTTTAATCGGGTCTTTATTCCTTCGTCGTCACACGGTGACGGGAAAAAGTTATAATTTTTCATAAAAATGTTTTCTTACATTTTCTACTGATTTTTCATTTGCTCACACTTTCTTTAAAATAGACAGGCAGAGGGACAACAAACTGAACCTGGGCTGCGTTTATTTATTTGTAGAAACCCAAAAGACACTCTACGTAACAAAGTTAATTACTTACATGACTTAAATAACTTACGCCTACAGTTAAGTATTGCCTTCGTAGAGTCCTAATCTTCCCATCTCAGGGACAAGTCTCTAATCCAAGCACTTAGTAGAGTCCGTCAAAAACAAGGCTTTTCTATGGACAAATCACTGAGCTTTTGTTTATTTAAATCAAGATGAACAGAGGCAGAATAACTGGCAAGTACATTAACACTCATTTGGTTTTCAAAAGTAAAAGCTTATAAAATCAGTTTGTAATAAAAACATGAATAGTTTATTAAACCTTGCGTTTTCGAAATCATTAACAAAAATGTAGCTTTGGAGTTGAAAAATAGGAACAAATGTGATTAGTGATCATTATTTTCCGTGTGGTCTCGGTTTGCGAATGGGACCACCCCCATCTCTTCTCGTGGGTGCCGTGAGAGCCGGCTAAAGGAATATCAAGGGAATGGGCAGCAGCATTCTTCTCGGTAGATTAATGTACATATTGTATGATTTATATCTAGTTGTGTACTTACCTAATAATATTAATAATATGACATGATAATACTTTTTTTTTATTATTTGTTTTTATATTGTGTACATTAAATGACTATTTTTGTAACGCCTTGGGCGCTTTTTTGTACTGTTATGTTACAAACTGTGAAATAAATTGAATTGAATTGAATTGAATAGAATTAAAATCTTCTGCGATCACCAAGCCGCCTGCAAAGCGTGGTGATTATGGCAAACCTCCCTATAATAAGCGCCCAAAGTGAAGTTTTATGAGGGAGGCCTGTATTCAGCAGTGGAAGTCTGCTGGCTGTTGATGATGATGATGATGATGATGATATGATACCTTTCCGCACTGCTACTGGGCCACGGGCCGTTTCTCTCAGAGGTATAGTGTAGACCATAATCCACTACAAATGGCATACTACGGGTTAGTGGATGACACAATTTAAGTATTGTGATTCTTGAACATGCTGGTTTCCTTGCGATGATTTTGTTCACTGTTGTAAGAGCGTGTGCTAGTAATTCCGCCATAGATTATAAAGCTTGATAGCTCGTGAACATAATTTCTCGTAAAAACACGACTCACCTGCGCGGGCAGGGGACGAGGTAACAAAACGAGACAAAGTCATACGAAATTACAAAAAACAGAGCAGGATGGAACAAAAGACATCAATAGGTTCCCTTGATTTATTAGAAATTCATAGTGGGTATTTATTAGAAATTAGTGGTTGACATACACAACTAATTTTCTTATGAGGGGAAGAGTGCGTTGCTTTGAAAGTTGCTTGGTCTACTTCTGAGCCATGCTCGCTCTCAAGGAGTTTAATTAAGTATAACTACTAAAAACATAGACAAACAAAATCTTCCTGACAAAATGCTTGATTTCACTAAAGTGAAAATATTACTGTCAACCTTTTCGAAGGTCCCTGACACAGGTAACTTTGTTCAAAACACCGCAGAATACCGAACAAATACCAGTCTTTATATCCGTGTCTAGGGAAAATTGGGAGTCCGCAACGAGGACAAACATTCCGGTGGCTTACCGGACATCCGGGTATAGACTTGTTTGATCTGGGAAAAGAAAAAGTTTTCACCTTTGAAATCAGGTTAGGTTTGACTTGAAAACTTTTATATTCAGCTTTCTAGCAAATAAAATGATTGACTCAGTAGATTTTTGGCTATTCGAGAATATGGAGTAAATTCTTGTAATACTCTTTTTGTTTGCTTGTTGCGCTATTTTGAATTGTTTTTTTAATAGTTATCGTCACACCATGTCACACGGAGCCACTGATCTCTATTATAAAAGTACGCTAGATAGACGACATCGTATAAAAATGGAGAATTTCTTGTGCCGATTTGAAGCGCCACTCTGAGCGTCCTGAGAACTATAATTTGAAAATCCATCGCATTGATTGGTTGGTTCAATTAATCCGAGGATACTCATGCTGTCACTCTTAGCAATCAGCGCCAAAATGGCGAAAATCAAATATTACGTCAATATTACGAAATCCAGCGTACGTATAATAGAGGTCAGTGCGCGGACCTCTCAAAAATGCTATGGTCCAACTATTTAAAAGTTGGACCGCTACCCCTAGTAAAGACCCATGGTTCAACTAGATAGACAGAGCAGTTGAACCACTGCCCTGAAACCAGATAAACATTGTCACATGAAAGCACAGATAATTTATACCAAGGTATTAATAAAAGTGTAATTAATGCCAGACTACCGTAGTGACGGTGTTGAACTAGCGTGATGTTGCACTAGAGTGGTGTGGAACATTTGTCGCACTAGCGTGTGTCAAACTACCGTAATTTCGTACCGTAGTGATTCGCAACCCTGTATTGTCGCTTTGATTCGAACCTCAGTGTATCGCACAAGCGTAGGGCACTCGGGAAAATATGGGTCACTAAAGTAGCTTCAAAGTATCCTTTCTGCCATTTCTAAGCTACATATCCTAGAAACTCATCTTGCTTATTGACAGATCACCGAACGACACGCCAAGCTTTGCGGCGTGGATGATACGTCCGCGCGACCTATGTAAATTGCCGTGGGCTGCACCCAAAGAACATGGAACAAGCCGAGCCAGTTTATTTCAACCTTATAACTGCAAGTACGTAAATATAAAATTAAACGACTACATACGAACATTTTGTTTATTTTGGTTTTCTAGAAGAGATCACTCTGAGCAATAAAATTGCCCTTTGTTACATATTTGTGAAGTTTTGTTCTCATATAGTTTATAATGTTCTGTAAAGTCGTATGTATGTGGTGGTTATATTTTTTTTAAAAGCGGTGAAACTAGCTTCATTCTCTCTAATTTCAAACTGAGAAATACTTGAATGATATTTTGATACATATGTTTATCCAGTTCTTTGATTTAGATACTAAACAACAGAACTGATAATTATGACATTTTTGGAAACCAATCTTAAACCGTAAGTAATATTTTCCAACATATTTTGTTCAAATCGGTTAATAAATAACAAAATCTGAGGTAACAAATATTGAAAAAAGATACAAACTAATTGAGAAACTCCTTTTTAATTTGGTTGTTATAAAACAGCGATCAAGCAATCTAATTGCACTTCAGATGTTTTCATGAAGGTTTCATATAAAATGTAAACGTAACATCAAAATTCCATCCAAAAATTACCTATTCACAAGGGTTGTTTATATTTTTCATCGTCCGAATCTCCCATTTTGTGACCCTCTTTGTGTAACGGGAATCCTGTAACGATGTTACTGAAATTGTATATTGGACATTTTTCGGTCACTGCTTGAGCAACGTGACCTCTACGTTGATGTAAAGAAAGAAACAGTGACCAAGGTTTCAACTTTTACGAACAATAACTGTATTAGCGTAAAAAAAAACGAAGGTGCCCGATTTCACCCTCAATATGTTTCGTTTATTACCCATTGTACTACCAGTGTAGTAATACTAGCAATAATATTTGTATTTATTGTTTTTAAAGAATATTTTGATGGATGTCTAGATATTCCTGGATCATATTGTATATACCGTAGAGATAAAAACTTGTTTTTATAACTAAATAGGCCTGCATTTGACCGCAATCTCACCTGATGGAAAGTAACGACATAATCTACGATGGTACATGCTTGCCTAGAAGATACCTATTCACTCGCATCATTGAAGAGCTCCAGATTGTACTTATCGGGAAACAAAGACGCTGGTAAAGTGTTCCATTCCTTGGCTGCTCGGATTATAAATGTCGATGTTTTGTTATTAACACAATTACAACGATAACATGAAAGCGGCCGGTAAAAAAATAAGTATGTTATAAAAAAAATGATAAGCTTAGGTACTGGTGCAGTTTGTACAGTCCTACTGACACGGCCCCCTTACGTGCCTATCATACGAACTCATAGTCACCCTCCAAATATTCTACCTCCCGTCCTCGACAGTCAGGGGTTAGTTATCGAATTGTACCTAACTATACCGGAAGGAGGATATGGTTATTATTATCCTGACTTCATTATTTTATTGGGTTAACGTATAGCTAATATGAATATGGGAAAATAGTCTAGTTGAGTATGTATAGCTAATAGCAATGAGAGCTAAAACCGCGAAAGTACCGACTGTATCATCACCAGCCTCAGGAACTCCACTGCTGTACAAGGTGGGTTTGAATTGGGGTATTATCCCAAAAGGAGGTAAATCTACTCCCCAAGGTAGACAATGTTTCTTCTACGACTTTTCTAAATTAATAGTTTTTCATTGAAGAAATGCCATGTAAACTTTACGTTCGAAGATAGCCCTAGTGCAGCTGGGTGGTTGAACTTCGTCCTTGACCGAATGCGTTTAAATGAGTTTAACGACCTGTGTTTAGAAATGGCTTTATAGTATCGTGTTTACTCTCGTAGCGGTCGCACGTTGTAGTGTATCCTACAGTTAAATAATAGACTTGAATTGTTCTATACATATATTAACTTATAAGCCCGTCCTCATATATACTCTAAGGTCCTAATCCAACCTATTTTACTAGACCTATTTGTCCAATTGCCTATTCTAACGCTATACCACCTACCTAATGTACTCTATGTATATTTATTTGACATATTATAATAACCCTACCTAACATAAAATAACAGATCGTAATAATTTTATTAGGGAAACGTAACTTCTCAATAGTTCTAGCCGGGCGTCTAGATGTCCAGCACGGTGTAAACAGGTAACGCGCCGCCTCGGTGATCCAGCTCCAACCAGGGGGGAACTCGATCACCCTCAGGAGAGCGGGAGTGGCAGCGGAGTGTAGGCCGTTGGTGCACAGCGGGTAGTTGAAGGAGTGCCCTGCTCTGGAGCATAGGCCTGGACTAGCCTGTGATTGGTGGAGTTTGAAGACACTAGGATAGCCGCCAATGGTGCGGCAATGAAGAGTGTTGTGCTTAGGGGCACAACAGCAGCCGGTGCGGAACGCCTCGGCCCCTTGGCTCGGAATCCGGACCGACAGGGAGCATCTGAAGGCACAGCGGGTGGCTGGCGTGGAGCCACCACTTTAGTCCAGTCTCGAGCAGGGGGTGACCCGGAGCAGCCACGGAGAGGTCACCGCTTCGCAGGCAGGTTCAGGATAAGCGACACGGACAAAGATCTTGCTGTGAATAGAAGTTATGTGGCCCCTAGGGGAATCCCAAAGCGGCCAAGGTGACTCTTTCTCGCGACTCGCGGGTTACCCAGGGGGTAAGGTACCTATGACAGGACTTCCTCGCTCCAACAGGAGCACTATTTTTAAGATATCTGATTAAATCCAAGATAAAAACTGAAGTTTTGTGTGGCCATGTCCCGCTTATATAGTCTGCGGTGGCCACCACGACATCAGTCACAATCTTTGAAAAACGAAAGAAGGAATTTTGAAAATCTGTCATAATTTTATGAACGGCTAGCATCAAATACGCGTAAATTCATGTAACCTTTCGCGAAGAATCTCATTTTAGGGGTTTGGCAAAGTCAAAAGTGACATTTGTCAAAAAAGTAAACAAACATTAAAATCGATATATTAGAGCAACTAATGGAAGAATCCGCATGAAAATACGATGAAAACTCGTAATAAAATCTGCTTCAACTCATGTGCGAATTTGGTGAAGATCTGTGAGGTAAATAGAAAAAGTTATTTCCTCTCAAAACACTCGTAATAGCGTGAAAGGTCTAGAGAAACAACACGTAACGTGTTCCTATGATCTGTATCCATCGATCCACTGCCAAAGTAACCCATAATAAAGGCTATAAACACAATTTTAGAGCTCAACATATTATGTACAATAACCAAGAAAACATAAAAAGGTACCTATCGTCTCTAATAGGTTATTACAGGTAAAATAAATGTATTAAATCATTCCAGGGGCCTGCCGCCTAGAATATATTACAATGGAAGAAAACACAACATGGAAAGCTAAATACCATATAATAACATACTAATGAACATTGAAATTATCTAGCAAGAAAGGCGTACCACCAAGCACCAAGGGCGTAAAGGTAACCCTACAACGTGCTATTTTGTGAGGGGATTTATTTTTTAGTATGGACATTTGAAAACAAGCAGTTTCAAGTAAGGCTCTCACAGCTTGTAGGCTATCATGGTGCCAGTCCCATCCTTTTGGGATAACATACCAATTCAAACTCACCTTGTATATAGGCTTCCCTTATATAGAACTACTTTGAACGGAATATAATAATTCTACTACATTAAAATTTGGAACGTGTACTGGCCGAAATGTACGGAAAGTTATTGTATGGCGTTATCTGCCTTATTTATGACTTTCGGGATTTTAACACTTCATTTTCTCCATTACTACTAAAAGTACACACAGTTTTGAGAAAAAAACTATACTCAGAATAATAGTCCTAAAAGTCACGATTTGGATTTATAATGTCTATAGTAAAATAAAACAGGTACGTTAGTTTGATTTAGGACGGGACATTATTCCAGCTCAATTTAAATAAGTAGGTGGACCGTGAACCAAAAAGCCAATTATATTTTTCCATCTGATAGTTCTAAGGAGCCAAGGGCAGACGCTGGGTAAATTAGGTTAGGGACATATTTCTTTGAAGGTATCTTATGTAATGGGAGACCAACTAGTGCAAAAAAGTTATACATGTTCCGAGTACACCGAGTTACGGTCTTCAAAACAAATCAACTCAAATCAAATCATTTGTTTATTTGCAAGAATACACAACAAAGGGTACAAGATCACAGAGTAAATAGTGGATACGTGCATTCGTCTTATTTTTTCGTCCAAAATACCACAGAGCCTGAAAACAAAAGGTTTCAATCAGCGTGTGTTGCCAGTGATGACTTATGGAACTGAGACATGGTCTCTTACTGTTGGTCACATTAGTAAGCTCAAAGTCGTGCAGCAAACTATGGAGAGAGCTATGCTCAGTGTTTTCCTGCAAGATAAGCTCCGGAACGAGGAGATCCACAGGAGAACTAAAGTGACGGATATAGCTCTTAGAATTTGTAAGTTGAAATGGCAATGGGCAGGCCACATCGCTCGTAGAACTGACAACCGATGGGGAAGAAAGGTTCTCGAGTGGCGACCACGAACCGGAAGACGCAGCGCCGGCCCCCCACTCGGTGGACCGACGACCTGGTGAAAGCCGCGGGGAGCCGATGGATGCAGAAGGCAAGCAGCTGCTCAAGGTGGCGCGCTCTGGGGGAGGCCTATGTTCAGCAGTGGACGTCTTCAGGCTATTAATGATTATGATGATGATGACGTGCATTCAGCCTGCAAGCAGGCTAATAGCAGGTTTATAATGGAGGGGTGCACTAAAAACGGCTGCTGCTAGTTGTACCTAAGTCACTGGTCTAAGCAATAATAAAAGGTCGGTCGATATGACAAATTGGTGCCGGAGTACCAGGATATCATCAAGAAGAGGTCTTATTATATGTTGAATTAGACAAATTTGAATTACTTATGATAATTGATGGAATAAAATAAAAGTAAAATTAGTAAGACTAGCTTTATAAACTGCCGTGAAGTCACGTTTGAGTCAATCAAGTTTTCTGAACATTAAGTTTAAAATATAATGATATTTATATCTGACAGGAAGTGATATTTGTCATCAAATTGTTCACTTGTCATTTGATCTGACCGTGGCTGCGTTGTCATGTTTATTCCTAGCTACTACCACACAATATAACACCCTCCTGCGTAATATGTCTACAGTTTTTGTACTGTGACCGTGTGGTAGTCGTGTTTGTCTTTTATTGCCACATTATTTCTTGTTCGTGGCCATATGTTTAGTATGAAGTGAACACTCTTACAAATGATAAAAACACGTGTGAGTTATAACATGGGGAAAAACGGTTGGTCTTAACGAAATGTAGGGGCTAATTTTATAAGCTTTAGTAATATGTAGTTTTGGGTACTTTTGTTGTACCAACCGTGAATTATTGTAACTGTTTTATGTTATTAAGTTAGTACAAATATCCAACACAAATACCCATAGATTATAAAGCCCGTTGATAGTTCGTGAACATAATTTCTCGTATAAACACGACTCACCTGCGCGGGCAGGGGGCGAGGTAACAAAACGAGACAGTCATACGAAATTATAAACAACAGATCAGGATGGAACAAAAGACATTAATGGGTTTCCGTGAATTATTAGAAATTCATAGTATTTGTTAGAAATTAGTGGTTGAAATACACCACTAATTTTCGTATGAGGGGAAGTTGTATCATTGGTCAATTGGATTTATAGTTCATGCATATACCCCAAGGCACACGGCACACCTCAGTTTACTTAATTACATGCTTTTTATTAACTTGTATATAATATTTTCAGGTCAAATTTTGCAATTTTAAAGCAATTATCCTCTACAGATTGAGATGAAATTTTGCATACACGTTCAGTATCTACGACAATGCATGGTTAGCGAATAAATGTCATTTTAAATCAAATATGGCGGACGGCCCAAGATGGTAGGCTTTTTAGTTTCGTGCACGTGCATGTGTGTATCACATGAAAAGATTTGCTGAGATGCATACGAACAAATAAAATGACTTAAATAAAAGTTTACTAAAACAACATTGACTATTATTTTATTTGATAAAATATCTGAATTTCATTTCCTTATCTTTCAGTAAAAATTCTTGAAGGAATTAAGACGGAAAATCTTTTTGGTTATACGTTGATAAAATAATAATAACGCCCAACGATCACATACATAGATCCTGGACCCTAACTAGGATTCCCTGTATCTAGGGACCGAGGTACTACGAGGACCACTCCCACAATATCCAGACACAGAATAAGTATTTGCGTTTATTTTTCTGTGCACTAACACTTGTCCTGTCGCGGGAATCAAACCCGCCGCCTCTGGGTTATGAGCCGACCTGCCGACCTCAACCACCGCACCACGGAGGCTGTCATAAATATATTTTGTAAATAATATAGCGTTGACTCAGAAAAGTAAAACTTATTGTACCAAGCAGATATTAAAACAAGTACAGTAGGAACGTATCTCAGTACAAACAGTATGGGAAACTGCACGGGTATAAGCCAAATTTACTTGCTACGTGTTCGGTACTAACTTTTTTTTTTTTGAGATCCATAACATTTTGTCACAATGGTTAATAACATAGCATTATTTAATTACAACACTAAAAACATTCTGTATGATTTTTTACGTTAATGAATCACGTGACGAGCTAGTGGTTCACGTGATGTTAAGCGTGACGTCTGCCTATTATAGTCGCATCGAGACATGTGCTTGCCACATCATTTTTACGGTTCCGTACCAAAAGGTTAAAACGGGCTCTATTACTAAGGCTCCGCTGTCCGACTGTCTGTGTGTCTCTTTGTCTGTCTGTTTGTCTGACCGTCTGTCACAAGGCTGTATCTCATGAACCGTGATAGTTAGACCATGGAAATTTTCATAGATGATGTATTTCTGTTGCCGCTATAACAACAAATTCCAAAAACGAGAATAATATAAATATTTAAGGAGGTTCCGATACAAAAACCTGATTTTTTTGTTCATTATTATAGATAATGGTACGGCACCCTTCGTGCGCGATTTTGACTCGCACTTGGCGGGTTATTTGTTTATTTATAAACAGATAAAAATAATTCAGTTATACTTTGGTACTGAAATTTATATCAAACTGAATAATAGAGCTAACTTACTTTTACAACTGAAGCCCGGTCCTTACTGCAATACCGTTGCACTGAGGTATACTTACGCTTATTCCTCACATTATTGAGATGAAAATGGAATATTTTTATTGAACATTCCAGTTTTATGAGCTTTCCACGAACAATATGGCTTTTATGGAATAAAAGGTAAATAACAACTACTCACAGGAGACAAATAAATAGTGTAAAAAGTGTGAATATTTTAGATATTGCTAAGGTAAGTGGCATCTGGTGGGTGCTACAGAACCATAATCATTACTACTAAATAATTTATGTATTTTGTGAAATGTGATAAAGAATAAGAGAGATGCAAGGAGAGAGCTATGGAGAGAGGTATGCTCGAGTTTCCTTGCGAGATAAGATCCGAAATGAGGAAATCCGCAAGAGAACTAAAGTCACCGATATAGCTTTGAGAATCAGCTAGTTGAAGTGGCAGTGGGCAGGCCACATCGCTCGTAGAACTGACAACCGATGAGGAAGAAAGGTTTCTCTAGTGGTGACCACGAACCGGAAGACGCAGCGTAGGCCAGCTCCCCACTAGCTGGACCGACGACCTGGTCAGAACCGCGGGGAGCCGATGGATGCAAGAGATAATCAGCCGCTCGAAGTAGCGCTCTTTAGGGGAGGCCTATGTTCAGCAGCGGACGTCTTCAGGTTGATCATGATGATGATGAATAAAGAATGGCGATCTTGTGAGTGTCTAGTGAAATTCGATCAAAATGAATAGTTTATTCGAAGTGATTTATGCGCCCAGGGTCCATGGGTCCAAAGAGTGATAAATAATATTGCAGTTAGTCACTTTAGGTGGCTTTATCTACAAATATTGTGAAAACTCTAAAAAGGAAAACGTTCCAGCATAGTTTTTCATTGTGTTGACAACATATCAAAAAATCATTTAAATCGGATAAAAATTACAGGTAGAAAACCGATGGCTCTTTTTTTATGGACAAAAAGGTGATATACTCTCTTTTAAAAACAATTCATAAGCCTAGATAAAATTTTTAAAAGTAGGGTGGAGTACATTGCCCACATGAGAAAGCAGTAAACGGTTGACCCAAAGTTGAAGGTCAATTTGGAGAGGCAAAAATAGCTTTACGGCAAATCGATGTGTCGATAACAAACACTGGCCACCCATATCACACTGAGTGGCCAGGGTGTGGCCAGTATTGCATGGTACACCACATGTTACTGGGTACACCACATTTCCCTTCCTTTTCTTTAATTTGTAGGCATAGCTTATGACCACTGTCTCACCTGATGGTAAGTGATGACGCGGCCTACGGTGGTGCATGCTTGCCTAGAAGATACCTGTTCACTCTTGACTTGAAGTCTCCCAGGTTATATTATAAGTAGTTAGTTGGAAACAAGGACGACGGCAAGGTATTCCACTCATTTGCTGTACGCACTATAAAGTTTGATGCTGTCTTACTAGAATAAACGTGGACAAGCTATTGATAGAGAACGATTTTTTAATAGCAGTAAATATAGTATGACGTCTTCTGGCTGATGATATGTGCCTAAGATATGAGGAATAATAGACGACCTTAACGCTAAAAGTTATCTCATCCAGGCAACTTTTGGAAGGAGAGGATTCATCGAACTGGTAAAGTACGGGATGCACAATAACTATAATTATGGATGATACGTTAATGCGAACGCTAACTTAAATAACTAACTGCAACTTGGAGATGTTTGTATATGTTTAAGTGAGTGGAAACTTACAGTAACTTCCGGTTGAAAGTGCAACGTCACTGGGCACTCAGTTTAATACAAAGTAGCGGAGACGCGGCTAGAGCTGGGCGTTTGATAAATTGTCTCAGGGAGGGAAGGGTTAACGCGACGCTATTTGCTTACTCTGAGATAAGGGACGATACGGTGGGAGTTTTTTTTTTTTGTAAAAACAATTTTTTACTGCCATAGAATCTGAAAGCGATTAACAATTAAATAAATAATGCCCAACGATAACATACATAGATCCTGGACCCTCACTAGGTTTCCCTGTATCACCCAGGAACTACGAGGACTATGATCCCACAACACCCAGACACAGAACAAGTACTTGCGGTTTTTTTCTGTGCACAAATACTTGTCCTGTCGCGGGAATCGAACCCTTCACCTTCGGGCTATGAGCCGATCTGCTCAACCATCACACCACAGAGGCTTGTCAAATTATTATTATTCGTCATGTACAATCTGTATAATACAAAAATATTTATAGTGTGAATAATGCAACACATTTGTCTTAATCTATCCAGAGAGGCATACCAATTGAATAATCATATGGTATCAGATTTTTATGATAATGAATGGTAGCGAGCTATTCTTTTAATTGATGTTAAGCGTTCCGGCTGCCCATAACAGTTGCAGTGTTACTCGGAACTTTAAAACAATAAAGTTTCGCGTGACACTGCAGTGTCATGACGTGATGACGTGCGCAGTGCACTGCGCACGTCATCCTGAGTCATCACACAGTCTAGTAATCAGATTACTAGACTGAGTGATCAGATCATAAAGTCTCATTTGCTCAGTAATTTCACTAGCTACAATGTCCTTGAAACCGGAACACAGTAGTGCTAGCACACTACTGGTTGGCGGCAGAATAACTGGCAATGTGGTGGTAGCTACCTAGACGAACTTTGCAGAAAAGTTCTACCACCTAGTAAAATTTCTATGCATTTTCCTATAATAAACAAAACGGATACATAAATGAAAATGAAACTTTAGCGTTAAATTCTAATATGACTTTTAAGATAATTGTTAAAAGAAAAATGATACTATTTTATTTATCGGATAATAAATCGTCAATATTTCATTCCATAATAATCTATTACGTAAATATTAAAACAAAATATCTCTTAAAAAAAGCTGTTAAGCCGACTTCGACTTTAATTAGGTATTTAAGACTGCGACTTTCCGTCGTCTATCTCCGAAGATTTTCATCATGTCTTCACTTTTACATGAGACTACAAGAGTCTTGTGCCAAAAAAAAAACGTAAAGCCATCCATACATAAAATACATACAGTCGAACACAGAAACTCCCTTTTTATGCCGGTTAACTATTGTTAACCGGATTAAATTTTTTTTAATTTGGGTTTTGGTTATTACCAAATTGGCCGAACCATTCTCAAGCGATGCGCTTATCAACAAAAAAATTAGACTCAAGTAGGATAAATCAACAACCACTTAAAAGGTTAAACTACAAAAGCCAATCCACTTCTATTTCTATTGATTAATGAAAATCAACACTCATAGCCGAAGCACTCAACCGCTAGACCAAAAGGGTGCTTCAAATAAATCTTTCTAAGCTCAACAAGCGCCAAATGGCTGTCGCAGCCATTAAGAAAACACCTAGCCATTCATCTTGCAGGTTACGTTGAACCCTACAATTCTATAGGGTGACTATTACATTTTGGCGAGCTCAGTACCGCGCGCGCAGTACTGAGCTCGCAGCGTCCGTCGATTGATATATAAATAAGAGCATTATTTAAAATTATGAAATAATTTGTAGTAGTTTAGAAAAATTATGAACTTTATTTTGGTAACAATATTTTGTCGATATAATATAAAACTCCGGAGATATTTGATCTTTTGTTGAAGCCTTTTTTAACAAAAAACAAATTTAATATAATATTTTTTTAATTACTTGATAGGCAATAATCAAAAATCTGTTTTTAGTAGAATATAATTTAGTTTGCAGACTAATGTTAAATAGAATTTGCAAATTATTAGAGTTCTCAAATCGGGTCTCTGTGTGTTTTTGCCAAAACAAACACCAGGAGAATGATGATTACTAAATAAATAGGTAAGTTACCTAAAATTCACTCAATCATTATCGAAGAAGATGAAATGAAGAGTATTTTTGATATAATGGCTGCGTATAGACATTAAAGCTATGCATAAAATATTGACGACAAAAACCTTGCAACTACGCATAATTTTGTAATAGCAGCCATAAGACCTGTTATGTGGGCTAGTTGGAACGAGGAACAGTGGTTCACCTTAATTAGGTTGTACATTTCCTTCCTTGTCGTGTAAGCAAGTTACGTTATCACAATATTGCAATGACGGCTTCCATGTTTTCTAGAGCACGTTAAGTCACCGATCTAAGTGGTTGCCGTAAACAGCCATTAAGCCATATCTAGAAGTCATCGAGTGGCTTACAATTCTGACACCAAAACTAATTTTGGAAAGACAAAAGTGTAACAAACTCACAAAGATATTAATAAACAAATACGTGTGGACATTTCACACAGCGCCATCTAGCCCCAAACTAAGCATAGCTTGTACTATGGGAACCAGATAACTGATACAATACTTAGATACTTTTTTCTTGCAAATACATACATAGAATACAATACAACACCCAGACAGAACAGACATTGCACCTACGTTCATCACACAAATATTTGTCCTGGATGGGAATCGAACCCACAACCTACAGTTCAGTCGGCAGAGCTACTACCAACTGAGCTAACAGGCCAGTCAAAAGATCGGAACGTTAATAATTCCCACTATTCAATTGTAATTTTTGCTGTTTCAATTGAATCCGCGCATGGTAAAGGACAAACGAGTTAAATCTTAACATCAAAGATTTACACCAATTGGTTTTTTAAATGCATATAAATCATCTTAGGTGCAATACTGCGCCGCAATAATATCTCAACTTATATGCCCTTACTTTTTGTTAATTCTGTAATTGTACGCCTGAATGCCTGCATAAACATCATTGCTAGGTACTGCGCTAGCTTACAGAGCCTCAGTACTTAGCTTCAGTAGCGAGCCACCCGCCGGCTGAAGCAGACCTATCCCTTTGCCCTAAAACCGCGCGCGTCAATTTCGAACTTCGAACACACGAGTTTTAATTTTAAAAGTTTACGTGCCAGTGCTTTGTTGATTTTTGTTCGCGGTGTTGTGTTTTTTTTTGGCAGATGATGTGCTTTTGTTTCGTAGACTAAAAGGTAAGTTTGTAAAGTTAGAAGTAGTAATTGAAGTATGGGAGGAGGTAACTTTTGTTTGGTTTTGTTTATATTTGATTGATGGTTGTTGTGGAGGATTGGATAAACTTTCACTAACCCAATGGTAAAGTTTTGTAACAATAATTGTATACGTTTTGGACGTGACTATCATTAGAGTAGAAAAGATTTCTTTCAGCTTGCATTTTTAAATTTGTAGAGATGATAAAGTTTATGAAAATGACTATTGAAATTGTTTCAAACAGTACATATTCTTTTTTAAATGCTTTCCACTTGTAGTTTTAAAAATAGATACCAAGATTATGTTATTGGTAGTAGTTAAAAATTAAAGGTGTTTGCTTTTATTAAAGTAAATATTATTTATATCATACAGATTATACAGAAAATAATGTGATTTTATTAGTAATCCCTTCATCATCAGCTTGAAGACTTCCACTGCTGAACATAAGCCTCCCCCCCACTTTGAGCGGCTGTTCGCCTCCTACATCCATCGGCTCCCCACAGTTTTCACCAGGTCTTCGGTCTACCGAGTGGGGGGAGTAATTCCTTACCTTTACATTATTCCATAAATGTGAAATGTGTTATCAATATCAAGAAAGGCAAAAAATACAAAGTTTATTTTAAAAACACTGATCTAACACAATCTTTAAATTACTAAGGCCCGATTTCGCCAAAGTAGAATAAGGTTTACTCCAAGTATACGGCTATTCGGTACTCTTGGATACAGCTAATTGACAAATGAAATTACACAAAAAACACGCCATTTTGATTGTATCCAAGGAATAAGTCTTATTCCTTCACAAAATTGGTGGTATAAGGGCTATATTCGCGTAACTCAGTTGTTCTCGGAAAGTTATACCTGGAATAAAATTAATTCTAGTTTGGTGAAATCGGGCCTAAGTGAATATATTGACATTATTTTCTCAGTTATCAAACGAGATGTAGATTTTGATTCGTATTTTACACGATTACACGTACTAACGTTTAAAAAAAGCAAACTCTCGAAGCTAAAACGAATCTAGAATGCCAACATCTAGAACAGAAAAAGCATTCATCTATCTATTTATCAGTAAAAAATTTAAGCTTAGAACAATAATTAACGACTACCTAATACTCCATTTTCAACGACTGACAATCAACTGAGATACTAATTCAACCTATTTACTTCGGATTAGTAAGCTAAAAGTAAATAAGAGCTTGTTACTGCTATAATTAACGTACTAATTAAATATACGGGTCCTGGTAATGGAAATGAACGCGATAACAGCTACGTGCAGGCACAGATAATGAGTTTCCTTTTCATTATGCTTTCCAATGGTGCTATATTTAATTTTGCACTATTAAAAAATAATAAATCATAAGCTGCCAGCTGCTGTGCTGCTACAGCTGTTTAAAAACTATTAATTAGGGTTGAAGTTCGTCTAGGTAGGTACCACCGCTTTGCCAGTAATTCTGCCGTCAAGCAGTAGTGTGCAAGTAATACTGTGTTCCGGTTTGAAGGGCATTGTAGCTAGTGAAATAACTCGGTAAATGAGACTTTACAACCTGATTTCATAGTCTTTGTAATCTGATTACTATACTGTGTGATGTCTCAGGATGACGTTGCAGTGCAGTGTCACGCGAAACTTTATTGTTTTAAAGATCCGAGTGATACTGCAACTGTTATGGGCAGCCGTGTGCTTTACATCAGGTGAACGACAAGCTCGTCACGTCATCCATTCTCATAAAAAAAGATTCAAATAAATTTAGTTTTTTACGCTTTGTCCCAGTAGTTCTATTGCCTAGTTCCATGATAGAACTACTGAGGAAAACCCACCTGTTTCATGAAACTTCAAGTACTAAAATATGATGGGACTAGACGTGTACGAAATATGTCTGGAAATTGAAATTAATGAAGTAAAAAATATCGTTCAATAAAGTTGTCACCTTATTTACGTCAGCACTTCATTTTAGTTCAGTACCTTGTAGTGCTCATAGCGAAGCACGACTAGCCGTTTCTAATCGATCGGTGTAAAGTTAAGCAACGTTCGCTGCGGTCACTACTTTGATGGGTGACCGCTACAGCAAAAAGTGGTATTTACAACTGAGCGCTACCGTGCTTCGGAGGGCACGTGAAGCCGTCGGTCTCGGCTGATGTCGTAAGACAATAGTCGTTAAGCCAAGTCAGAAGCCTTTGGGTGGCCTAAAATTTCTGACACCAGGACTGACCACTTGCGAAGAAGTACGTAGATCAGGTATAATCCAGTACTCAGGAAGAGATCTATCTAGCTCATTACTTCATTTGGGCATTTATTTTTATATTTTATTATCTATAAATAAATAGCCATTAGTGAGGATATTATTATTTATTTACTTGCAATAAAAAAAGAAAGAAGGAAAATATTTTTTTTCCGGACATCACACAACATTAAATACAATAGAGACATACAGTATAATAAAAAAATCTAAATATATTTGTAGCAATACTACCTACCACTGCTAAACATCATCATCATCATTAACAGCCTGAAGACGTCCACTGCTGAACATAGGCCTCCCCCAGAGCACGCCACTTTGAGCGGCTGCTTGCCTCTGGCATCCTTCGGCTCCCCGCGGTTTTAGCTAGATTGTCGCTACACCTATAGTGGGGGCTGCCCTACGTTGCGTCTTCCGGTTCGTGATCGCCACAAGAAAACCTTTTCTTCTTCGGTTGTCGGTTCTGTCAGCGATATGGTCTGCCCACTGGCATATTCAATCGATGACTTTAGTCCTTCTGTGGATATCCTCATTTCGGATCTTATCTCGCAGGGAAACCCCAAGCATAGGAGTTTTGGCGGGAACGTGAAAAAGTTCACGTCGTTGCATTGTATTATTTCACAAAACTTATGCTTTTTCTAGTGTTAATGTTTAAAATTAGTGGAATTTTACGCATTAAGTGCTGAATTATTAGTATAAGTGTGGGCAAGTGATATAATGTAGTGAAACGTGGTTTTTCGTGTTGCTTCCAAAATTCCATAGAAGCCTCTAGTAAAGTTGCCACTACTTTACTAGGGCATGACTTAGACTGGATTATGACTACCTGACTTAGACTGGACTATGACTACCCTGACTGACTGTGACTAAGACTTGACTTTACATGAAATATTTCATAATACGATGGAAAACTACAATACTTGACACTGGCTAAATACACTATGTGTGGAGCCAAAATATATGAAAAAAAAAACCCAAGCATAGCTGTAATATAAAATTGTATCACTATATATATAACTATAATATAGTTCAATATGTTCTAAAAATCGCAAAGAAGAACTAAACAAAAAGACCAAAGAGGTAAATTGAAATGTTAATTTTCCTCGAGGAAAATTCATGAAAATCGACATTATTTCGCTTATATATTATATTATGTAAAAGTAAAACAAGAACACATAAAATATGTGCAAACACATAAATTCCTTTACCTTGCGGGGGCTAACTCATGATTTAACATGGTACTTTATTATTCTATTATATTATCTATTATAGAATGAGAATAACTAAATCGAAAGTATAAGCGTGGGTGGGGAACTCTTTATTATTATTATATCTAAAGGTTGTCTGGAAGAGATCGCTTTAAGCGATAAGACCGCTCATTGCACTAGCAATTATAAGTCTATTAAGTTTCTTTGTATAGTTGGTGTACAATAAAGAGGTTTATCTATCTATCTATCTATCTAAACCAAAATATGTTTTAAATTCCAGTTCAGTTCATTTTTCTGGAAAGTTAGAAGTTTCCGCGATATTTGCTTTATTTAGACATGTCTGAGGAAACTATTTGAAGTTATCATGATATTTAGGCATGTTTACGTGTTAGTTTTCCTTTGAGAAAAAAATAACATAAAATTCAGAGAATCTTTATATATATTTACTTAACGTACAACTTTATTTTTATTTTTATAATCGAGTCTCGAGTTGAGTCATGTTTTTTGTATGGTATTCATGCGTACAGCATGGGTTCGGAGCATACTATTGTGGGAACTAGGTTCTATCCTTCAAATTTTGGCTTTTAGACAGATTCTGTGGTGTGGTGGTTGAGCAGGTCGGCTCTTAACCCGGAAACGGTGGGTTCGATTCCCGCGACAGGACAAGTATACTTATGTGCACATAAAAAAAACGCAAATACTTAAATACTTGTTCTGTGTACAGGGAATCCTAGATAGGGTCCAGGATCTATTTCCAGGAGCCGCACACCCACATTTATGTTACACGACCTGGAGGACTGGTAGATAATGCTATTTAGCATTAAGTTCATCCATGTACGCCTTTTTGTGCAAAACTATTAAAAAAATAAAATAAACGTATGTATGTGATCGTTGGGCGTTATTTATTTATTTTATTTCATGAAGTACCTAAATAAAAATACATTTAAAAAATTCGACCTGTAACACCTTTTTTTTACTGATTATTAGGCTTGCGTTTGACCACTATTTCACCTGATGATAAATGATGATGCGGTCTAGGATGTAACACGCTTGTCTAGAAGATACCTGTTCTCGATTTGAAAAAACCACGATTGGTTACCTAATTTGTTATAACAAAATGAAAAAAGTATATCTAGTGTAATTCCGCTAAAAGATCATATAAGATTATCTATATTGGGAAAGCTGCAAATGACTGTTGTAGGCAAATGTATTACAAAAATGATTAGAAAAGTTTATAATGTATAATATTTATTGAAACCAAAACTGGGACGGCTAAATTGGTCCAACATTCGTTGCGCAGGATTAGGAAAAACCCAGTAAAAACCTAATCAGACCAATGGCAAACTAACATAAACGATCAAAATTAATTTTAAACAAATAAATTATAATACTGGTATTTAACTATTAACTTAGAATACTTAAATATATTAATTAAATTAAATGAATATAAATAATTCCGAGAAATAATCTAAACGAATATAATAAATTTAAATGAATATAACCAAAAATTACATATACCTAAAATATACTACATATACCTATGTTACCTATGTGTGTTGTATGTGTGTTGTTGTTGTTGTTGTACCTATGTTATGTTGACGCTATAACAACAAATACTAAAAAACAGAATTAAATAAATATTTAAGGGGGCTTCCAAACAACAAACGTGATTTTTTTGCTCGTTTTTATAGATAATGGTACGGAACCCTTCGTGCGCGAGTCCGACTCGCACTTAGCTGGTTATGTATTTATTGATAGTTAAACATGACTTGAAAGTTTTATCCTTAATAACCCGCTGATGTTAATATACCTAACACACAGTATTTCAATAAACGGTATGCACATAGTCGTTTGGCAACATCTGCTAGGCCCTAATTCTCTATGAAAACCCAGATTCCACACGACACGAAACCACGTCGTAATCGTGTCTTGTTCAAATCGTGTCACAGCATTAGAAATACCTTCACTTTACATCAAAGTTATTTTTAATTTGAATAAATATTTTTTTTTTAATGTAAGTAAATATTACTTAGATACCTATTTAAAATCAATATTCACCAATATATATGACAATTCAAAATTATACTACGTATATCTATGTACACTAAGCCTAAGAAAACAAAATAAGTGAGTAATAAAAAGTTATAAATAAAAAACAGAATTTAGGTCACTATCTGCGGGTAGCGTGCCCAAAAAGCTGGCGACATTCCCTCGTTGAATTGCCAGGCTAATTCGTTGGCCGAGGTATGTGCCAGCCCTTTGGTCACGCGTCAGCTCGACTAAACGTCTGGACAGCTCCCTGACTAGAAGTAAAATTGACTAAATATTGACGTTGATGTTTCGGAACTTCGGAACGCGTCTCAGTGGAACATTGTGATTTTTGACCAATTCCACGCGCCAATTCCACATTCATTTCGCGTGGTTTCGTTTTCATTACGTAGTGAATATATTTTTGCAGGTTTCTTATGTAAGACAAGGAATTCGTGTGGTTTCGAAGTAAGGAATCGTAAGGTGGTCACACAGAATTAGGGCCCTGTTTGGACAATCGGACACCGCAGCCATCTGTGACCATCAGAGTTAATATACAGGCAGCTAGCACACTAGACCGCTGCTATGGAAATCTCACTTGGTAAATGAGGAAGTTTGAATGTTTATTGGTAATTTTATTGTAAAACTGAAAATAGAGTTTGGTAAAATTCAATTCAATTCAATTTATTTAAGAGAAACTTCCCGAGACACACGTTAGGGCCGGCGCCGCGGCTAATTCTGCTGAGCAGCTAAAACGGCGCAAATATAGTAATCTCGGTAGCGGTTACATATTTGAGCCGTTTGGTGTTGAGACCCTGGGTCCGTGGGGACCGGGAGCTCATCGCGAGCACCAAAGTCTATCAGAGCGCCTGGTCGATGCGACGCGTGACCAAAATGCTGGCACTTATTTGGCCCAACGCATCAGCATTGCAATTCAACGTGGCAATGCGGCCAGCATGTTGGGTACGCTACTTACCGGTAGTGGGCTGGAGCACTTGGACTGTCTATAGGCCATCGCGGCTATTATACAGTCCATAAGTGTTCTTTGTAGTAGGTAGTGTAGCTAGTTTAGTTTAGTTTAGCTTAGTTTAGTTTAGTTTAGCTTAGTTTAGTTTAGTTTTTATTATTGTAGTAGTTAGCTTGAGTAATAAAGGCAATTTGCCCGTTTAAAAAAAATATTTACAGAAAAATGGAACATTACATTCTTACATACTAAAAACCAAAGGTACAGTATTGCAATTAAAAAGAGAGAGAAAAAAATGAGAATAAACTTTATAAAGTAGGCTGCTCAAAGTATGGCATGCTGCGTTTGAATAACTTTATTTTGAGTTATACATTTACTGGCAAAAGTAATACAATACAATGCAATATCTCTTTATAGACACTAAGATATAAACATATAGAAATAAGAATTACATAATTAGATAGGTAAAGTGAGCGGTCTTATTACCAAGAAAAATCTCTTCCAGACAACCTTTGGATGGAAAGAGATGAGACACTATGAGCATGAATGGTGGTGCAAATAATTATTGTAGAATATATAATTGCATTGCATGTACATGATTGCATTTAATCAAACTTTCCGCAGAGTTATAACATGGAGTACTTTAAAAGTAGGGTTAAAAGAGTCCTACAGGGTAAGCAACGCATTGGTGACGCCTCCTCCGGTGTTACAGATGTCTATAGGCTACGGTGACCGCTTCCCATCAGGTGGGCCGTATGCTTGTTTGCTCCATTTAACATTTAAAAAAAACTTAAAACCATGCCGTCTCCACAGATGTCAGTGTTCTCCCTCCGTTTATCCCTTGGATAAACAAGACTTCACTCGTGTATTAATATCAATTCATATCTGATTAATTATTCATATGTACTTTATAAAGTTATAATTAGTATTAAAATCTAATTTTCAGATATAAGTGTATATAGGAGCGCGTAAATAATATATTTTGTAAGTGGAATTATTTATCTCCAGAATATAAAACACGTAATTTTCATTTATAGAGAAATTATTCTCAGAGTTTATTCAGTAATCATTTTTACTGCTGTCGCTCTAGAATAGAATAGAATATCATTTATTGCCGAATGTAGTACAAATAGTTGGTATTATGAGTAAACTGTCCGTACATTCTACCACGACAGTGGTGTGCAAATTGAAATTTTAAACAATAAATTTATAGAATATTAGATTACATTATGTCAAGCAGTCATTATAATTATGTGAGACAAAAATATATAAATTAAAGATTATATTACACATTACAAATATTATTCCTCAACAAATATCAACCATTCATCATTATACTCGTCATACAATTTTTAGTCCTTATGCTTATGAGTCATATATTCATTTAAATCGTAAAAACATTTCTCTAAAAGCCACTGAGTCAATTTTCGCTTAAAAGTAATTAAAGGTAAATTCTTGTAAATGTCAGGTAATTTATTATACACTCTGATTGCGTTTATATAAGCATTCCTTCGGTACAGCTCTAGCTTGCACTGAGGAAGGTAGAGTTTGTGTTTGTATCTAGTACTTCTAATGTATACCTCCGACTGTATTTGGAAATACTTCGGGTACTGCTTGACAAAAACACAGAGATCCCTGATATACATGCAAACCAGCGGCAATATGCCAAGTTTTTTGAAAAGTGGCTTGCAACTGTCCATGAACCAGGCGCCACAAATAGCACGCACACATTTCTTCTGAACTCGAAAAGCCTTCACAATTTCGACCGAGTTTCCCCACAGTAAGAGACCATAGGAAAGTACCGATGACACGTAGCCATGGTATGCACTCAGTGCGGCTTCAGTGGATACCGTTAAGCGTAACCGTTTGATAGCAAACACGAATCGGTCGAGTTTGTCGCACACGTAACCTACATGACTTTTCCAGTCGCAGTTTTGGTCGAGCATTAACCCTAAGAACTTCGTAGAGCTAACTTCTTCAATTTTTTGATGTCCGTGCATTATATTTAAATCCAGGTTTTTTTTCCTATAAGTCTGAAATTGGACCATTTTAGTTTTTTCGACGTTTATTTTTAAATTATTAATGTTAAGCCAGTTGATTATTTTATTTAGCGTTAGGGTTATTTCACTTTCATAAGTGTTTCGGTTAACGCATTTTACAAGAACAGTTGTATCATCCGCAAGTGGCGCTAGAGTGGTGTTGAATTTTGGCCACACTAGCTTGTATTGCATTAGCGTGCTGTTGAACTCTAGTGAGTCGTACAGACAGTCCGCTTTGTTGGAGCTGCCTGCAGGAGAACGAGACTTTGAAGCATGTGTTTCACTGCGAGGCCATGGAATAAATAAGATTCCGGAATGCTTGAACAAGCGCTAAAACTTAGCACCACTATCATCGTGAACACTTGCGACACCTACACTGGAGCGGTTGAGCCAGAACCTAGAAATTGCGCTCCGTTTAACTTTAAGGAGTTGTACTGGCTCAAGTAGATGCTGGCGGGTGAAATACACAATACACCCCAAATGGGACGTCAGTGCAAGCCTTACCACCCTCACGTCAAATTGCATCGTAATTACTAATTGCTTATTGAAATAATAACAGTGTGGCCGTTTGTATCATCGTTCCATTTATATTACGCACCCCAACTCACCCCTGGGGCAAAATTAGAATTGCATGATATTAATTTGGCAGTGTTATTAATTCTATGTAATTTTCTTTAAAATTCTCTTCCCGACGCGTACAAGTAATATTTTTGCAGCATAATTAAATAATTATGTTCTTCTCTGTCTCTTTCTATCTCTCATAATTAAAAAGTGACCTGCCTTTTAAATCCAAGTCGTAACCGTACATATGCATTTTGCCTTTCAATTCTTATTTTAGCTGCTAGCTCAGTTGGTAGTAGCTCTGCCTTCTGAAAAGGTTGTGGGTTCGATTCCCACCCGGGACAAACATTTGTGTGATGAACGTTGATTTTTGTTCTGCGTCTGGGTGTTATATTTTATTTACAAACAAAAAAGTATCTAAGTATTCTGTCAGTTATCTAGTTTTCATAGTACAAGCTATGCTTAGTTTGGGGCTACATGGCGCTCTGTGAAATGTCCACACATATTTATTTATTTTGCGTATGTTTGATCTTTTGACGGGAGGGCAAATATTAAGGCTTAAATATTCACATGTATAAAACGTCGAGTTAAAAAATTTGGCTATTAAAAGAAGCCTTATAACTTAGAACCCAAACTGCAAAAAATTTCCCTACGCCATATATTTTTATTTGTTCGCGTATATCTTCTTAGGAATACGGTGAACAAGTCCTTAAACTTCTCCAAAGATTGATGAATGTTTTAGTAAGTGTGTATGTGAATCGCAAACGAGGTACCCATGTGTATGTTGTGTATCACAAACTTCGTTATGATTCTCAGGGATGGCCCTTCGTGGCTTTACACTTTGCGGTTTCGTTATTTTGGGCTGGCTAGCTCTTGAATTATAAAGTTGAAAGTTCTTGTGAAGTTACAAACTTGTTTTATATCATCATCAACAGCCTGAAGACGTCCACTGCTGAACATAGGCCTCCCCCAGAGCACGCCACCTTCAGCGGCTGCTCGCCTCCTGCATCCATCGGCTCCCCGAGGTTTTCACCAGATCGTCGGTTCGTCTAGTGGGGGGCTGCGTCTTCAGTCCGTGGTCACCACTCAAGAACCTTTCTTCCCCATCGGTTGTCAGTTACACGAGAGATGTGACCTGCCCATGTTTTATATCATTAACGTCAAATTAGATAACGGTGAAAGTAAGAAAATATTACCTGGGCACCTTCAAGGCTAGAACAAATAGGTACCTTCCAGGTTTTATGATCCATCTTCGGTCATACTATGAAAAGTACATTTAATTTTGGTTTAGGCAATATGTACCCATAAAATTACAACAAAAAATGACACAGAAATCAAATAAAATGCATTAAAACTTACCATCTAACCGGTGGCGTTGCAGTGACATTGTATGTCGCACCGATACTTTATGTAGCGGCCTACATGCCCGCCATCATTTTTAGGACTATTGGTTACCATTAGGCGAGGTGGTGGCCACACGTTGATCAATATTCTTGCAAAAAAATCCTCAGTTAATGCAGTGGTAAAAAAATCTTGGTCTGCAACACGCAGTTGTTAAGTGCCCAAGTGGAACGCTGAAATCATCCCTATTGTTATCTCTTGTAATCACTACTATTTCCCATGTAAAATAGATATATTTGATGTATTACAGGTGCTTTTTGTATGAATTTATAAAGAGCAACGGTGACCAACAATGTTTTGAAAATAGTTATTTGTTTATAATTAGAAATTCATTAACAATTAAATAAATATTATTTCGAGCCATTATCAATTGTTATAGAAACCAACAAAGCCACCTGCCTATTCGATTCAAATTATTTCAAACTGTGCTTCGTTGACATTCCTATTGAAATCAGAGCTCGTCGATATCTGATTGAATTCGTAGCCCTATTGCTACGGTCGTATCTCTATTGCTTCTATCGTTCGTAGCGTGATTTCTACGCCGTAGGGCGGCTACGAATCCGTAGCGCGTAGCATATTCGTAGAGCAACTAGTCGATTTCAAGGCCGCGGCCGTTCCAATTTGCGCTTATACGGATTTAGCTAGAATCCGTGTAATATGTTAAATTAATAATGTAATACGCTAACACGTGGAATTTCTGTTGCTTATGATATGTTCTATGTTCTTGTTGTACTGAAAATGTATGTTAATAATTAGCGCTCCTACGAGATAAACTTGACTTAACCAACCAGTAAAGTTTTGCTACGTTTGGTGCGGTCACATTTGGTTAGGTAACCGCCACTTAAGCTTTGGAGGGCACGTTAAGCCGTGGGTAAGCCGTCAGTAGCCTTTGGGTGGCTTAAATATGCAACTTAAGCTTAATACCACTTGCTTTCATGAGAGCAAAAGAATAAATCATTTATATCATGTTCAAAACTAAAAATATTTTTTATTGACTTCACGATGGATGAAAGTCATTATCAATTTTACAAAAACTTATCGTATTTATCCCTAAATAAGTTAAATAACATTTCACAACCCAAAAAGAAAATAATTTGATCACCAGATATGCCATTAGCAAACAAAACTCATTCGAAAGTAAGCTCCGAAGAATATTAATTTGGGAAGGAAGGTCAAGAGGCCCTTACAGATTATTGTAGCTTTTAGCCGACATTTTTTATAACAACAGATTTATAGAAATCAAAAATTAAATATAAGAAGCCTTTTTGAGTTACAGTTTTTAAATACAGTTGGTCTACAACTCTACATACTTATTCTTCAATAGTTATATTATTTCGCTGTCGATATTACTGCAAATAAACTTTTATCTGATATAATCTGTGGATATTTTTTAAGTTTGTGTCATTAGGGGTGGGGTTTTCATCCGAAGTTAAACAATTAAACAATTTATTATCTCCCGAAATAGGTAATACAAAAGTTGTGGTCTTATTGTAATGTGTATAGTGTCTCTATTTCCGTCATTAAGACATGCAAGCAATTATATTTGTTAAAAAACATTTTTTTTTTTTTAAATTTAGTAAGTCACAAGAGATGCGTGTTACATGACTTGTGACGTAGATCTCCTTCTCGCCGACTACCTACTGCATATTTCTCAAATAAATAAGAGTGTTTTTTTACGAATGCGGCGATCTCGTTGATGTATAAAGATGGCATTGTTAAGTGTTCTAAGTTAGAGTTTTTAAGATAACCAATGGTTAAAATCTCTAAAAAATTTTGACCATTGGTTAGATTATGTCAGTTTTAACTATTGGTTACCTTAACTACGGATCAAAAAACCCACCTTTTATCTCTTTAAATTAACAAAACGCTTCAATATAAAAAAAGAATACATGTTTTTAAGTAGGTAGTATGTCAATCAAGCGCACGGGAAGTGGTAAGCTGTCGCTATGCCCAAATGTAAAAAAAAATGCAAATTTTCTTAATTTTGCTTAATGTCTACTTATCTCTATCCACTTTTGGGCCATAATTATGTATGAAAACACAGATTCCACACGATATAGAAACCCCGTCGTTATCGTGTCTTGTGCAAATCGTGTCACAGCAAGGAATCGTCAATTTTTGTATTCTTTATAATCTAGACAAATTTGATGACAGGTTTTGGATCCCTCGAGTGCGTTCCGAATTAGAACTAAAGAATTTCTCAGCCCAAAACCGCAAAAAAATGTAAATAAAGGAATGGCTTATATTTATGTTGTGATATAACAAAGCCATGGGTAATTATTAAAAATTAACAGAAAACCTTTAGATATACCTTCACTTTACATTAAAATTAGTTTTATTTTGAATAATTAATATTGACATAACTGGTGGCAACTTTTGACGGGTCGATGTTTCGGAACGCGCCTCATGGAACATATGATTTTGACAGTTCAAATCGCGCCAACCCCAGTCAATTTCACATTCATTTCGCGCGGTTTCATTCTCATTTCATAGTGAATAGACTTTTTGCAGATTTCTTGTGTAAGACAAGGAATTCGCGTGGTGGTAAATTGGTCATACAGAATTAAGGTCCTGATTTAACTTCGTAATCATCACATGCGATCTATACATTAGCGCTACTGGAAAACTAACAACAAAAAAGTTACACGTTAATACTTAGAGCAATTAACTTAATATAATATGTTTCATTGTGACACGGTATTTGCAGGTTAACGACGCGTACTAGGTTAGCCTTTATGATATACACATAAAGCCTAATTTTGCTAAGCTGTTGAATATTCATGGTTGAAATTACTAACTCATTGTAGTTAGTAATATTCATAATGTTTTTTTTCTTGAGTTAGCAAATTGCTTGGTTTTATTCAAATAACTGCTGATTTATATTAAACTTTAATTAATTAAACTAAAATGGCGTACAAAATTAAATAAACTTTTAGGTTAGAGTTTTGGGGAGGTTAGTATATTTTATTTGACCATATTTAAGACTCTTGTCATCCACTTTACCTTTTCCCATTTGTTATTGGGGTCGGCTCTCAATCTAACCAGTAGCGGCGAGCTACCAGGATTACACGAGCGAATGCCATCTGACCTCGCAACCCATAAGGAACCAGTAACAGGAATCAGGTGTCAGATTCTATCAGGCGTCTGACTACCAGTAACGATTGCCATAGATGTTCTTATGACAACCGGGACCGACGGCTTAACGTGCTCTCCGAGGCACGGAGCGATGAAAACTGCACATAACTTACTAAATAAGTGATTGGTCGAACCCGGTGCCGTAACATTGTGAAGCGCACATGCTACTGCTCAGCCAGCATCGCTTACCATAATATTGAAGACTAACTATAGGATATACTCACCTATTTAAAATAATATAAAAGTAAATATAATATAAATTCTATTGAATAACTCAAACAAAAAATCTATCAACCTACCTATTCTACTAGTTTCAAGATAGCTTTGATCTAAAACTAAAACGCCTATAAACTTATTTCCAGATCCCGTGTTCCCATATTTTAGTGCCATCTGCTGCTGTCAAAGTTATTTTATATCAGTCTTAGACTAAAACACCAATGTAGAAGATAAGCTTACAAGTAGAAAGTATAAAAGAAACGGGAGTCAATTTCACAATGCTGAGAATTTAGGGTAGTAATGGTATCTGCATTTTTGATTATCCCAGGAGGAGGAATCGGAAATCATAGCATTTTTTCCGCATTTACTCTGACAGGAACGATATTTAATATATTATGTTTTACGTAAAACATGCGCGTAGTTTATCTAGTGCAGCTAAAGATTAAACGTTGCTTGAGAATATGCAGGCGGAATGTTTTTATTTTATATTTCGTATTCCTTCATGCCTCCGATTCTCGGCGTCCTATCTTTTCTATTAATTTAATCTGAGACATCATCCAGCAGTCTAACTTTTTGCTATAAATCAAAGAAGTAATTTCAAAGTTCTACCTCCTCATGAGCGGAACTGGATGTCATGAATAAAGACAAGTATACTTAAACGTTGTAATTGAAAACATTGTTAGGAGACAGAATTTTGTATATAAATTACAGAATACTGCTCAAGTAAAGGTTCACATATTGAACCAATAATTTTATTAAAACTGAGAAAAAAACTAACCTAACGTCAGTCTTAATTATTCTACAGATGTATCCCAAGTTGTCCTATTAAGTTTTACGTGTCAAAGGTAAGTTTGACATGGCAATCCCATCGCAATGAGTTGGAAAATATCTGTTTCCAACCGACTATACAACTATAGTTCAAACAATTTAGTACAACACAGAAAAAAAAACTCCAATCCAGAGCTCCAATTCATCATCATCATCATCAGCCTGAAGACATCCACTGCTGAACATAGGCCTCCCCATAGAGCGCCACTTTGAGCGGCTGCTTGCCTCCTGCATCCATCGGCTCCCCGGGGTCTGACCAAGTCATCGGTCCACCTAGTGGAGGGCCGGCCTATACGCTGCGCCTTCCGATTCGTGGTCGCCACTCGAGAACCTTTCTTCCACAGCTCCAAAATTATACCTGTAAAAAATAAGATAACTTTCTACTACTACTACATAGTTTTTCATAATTCCTCGTAGTTCATTGTCATTGTCATAATGACTAGACAGGTAAGTATAAGAAAAACCATCTATAAAATGTCAACCGCAGAAGCAGGGCATTTTTGACTTTAACTAGAATGTGCCTATCTCGTGACATAAACCGTTTAGCCCCTTGACGCTGGCAGAAAAACGTCAAGTGGCCAGCCAAAACCCATTAATCAAAAAATAGAGGGCACCAGTTCTTTCTATAGCGCTCATAGCCAAGCTTGACTAGCCATTCTTAATAACGTTTTATTTTAAATATTATATAAACGAATGACGTGTGTTAAACAACGTTCGCTGCAGCCTTTTAAGTGGATGGGTGAGCGTTAACAAAAAGTGTTATTTACAATTGAGAACTGCTACATCGGAGGATTGCTTAACCCATCCACCCCAGTTGTTGCAAGGCAACAGTGGTTAAGCTGGTGTGAGTGTAGTACCACCTTATCTCTTCCCATAGCGCTCATAGCTAGCCATTCTTAACAGATCGGTAATGTTAGGCAACGTTCGTTGCGATCACTACTGTGATGGCAACCGCTACAAAAAGTTGCAGGTATCTTTAACTGAGTACTACCGTGCTTCGGAGAGCACATAAAGCCATCGGTCCCACCGGATGTTGTCGTAAAACAATAGTCGTTAAGCCAAGTCAAAAGTCTTTGGCCGGCCTAAAAAATCTGACACCGGGCTTACATGAGAAGAAGAAGATTTTTTCCCGTGGCTACCGTAGGAGCCGGCTAAGGGAATATCCAGGGAATGGGCAGGAGCATTCAGCAATCAGCGTGGGTATCGTCCAAAGTACCAAAGTAGCGTTTTATGGGAGGCCTATGTTTAGCAGTGGACGTGTTCCAACTGGTTTTGTGATGTAATGGTGTGGGCAGCCTAAAGATAATCTACGCCAGAAGCAAGGCAGCTATAACCCCTCCCTCTGTTACCCCTCAAAGGTGTTATTTAAGTGAGATTGAAGTGACAATCGGAGCAGATTACCATTTCCGTGATAACGCTTCCATCGATTCCCGCGCGTTCCGAGAAATTGTCAATTTGCGCGGGAACGTAATACTGCTGCGAAGAAATTGATTTGATTTCCATAAATTTTGGGTTACTTTCATTAGCTGGTTCTATACCTTGTTTGAAAAAGGAAAATACGTCGTACCTGAATTTAAATAAAAATATTATTACATTCAATTTTTTCTGTATTATTATCGTAGACTAGCTGTGCCCGCGGTTTTAACCGTGCATAAAAAGTAGCCTATGTGCTAATCCAGTCCATAAGCTAAGTATCTATATTTCAAATTTCATACAAATCTATCCAGCCGTATGAGCGTGAAAGAGTAACAAACATACTCACGTACGCACAAACACACAAAGACTTTCGCTTTTATAATATTAGTGTGACAGTGTGATCCTCACCTATTATATACTTAGGTTATTGACGGTCATAAGACGGACGGCTAAGATGCAGCGTGGTGATTGAGGCACGCCCCCTACCTTTCTCTATTATGATAAACGTCCAAAAGTGCATTTTATGTGATCTATATTCAGCAGTGGACTTCACCCGACTGAAGATGTGATGTGATAAATTACCTTCACAATATTACTACTCTATTAGGAAATTATTCAAAAGCTTTATTACTGCTTCACAATCGTGCAGAATGACTTGTAATTACGATATCATATTCAGTAGATGATCGGCTCTCAAACGCGTCGGGTAGAGATGCTTGAGCAAACATGGAGTCAGGTATAACTATTAGTTGTACAGACTTTCCTATTGTTGAGCGAGGAATCTATATGGATCGGAATTAGAAAGAGACTTATTTCACTAGACTTGAATTTGGCACACCTATGTACCTATTTTCTTTTATGTTTGAATAAGTGTAAGCCTTATAATAGTAGCAGGACCACTCAGAACTGTAAATTATAAAGTGTATGAGAGATAATTAAGTTTTATTGCTTAGTAATTGGAATGAAAAAAATTGTGGGTTGCGTAAAGAAGTAATGCATGGTCTACATAAACAAAATTTCAATGTGTTAATTGAATTTAAAAAATTAGGTTAGCATTAAGTAGCGACATGCATTATCATCATCTTCTTTGTCTTTTCCCATTTGTTATTGGGGTCGGCTCCCAATCTAACCTGTAGCGGCGAGCTACCAGAATGACACGAGCGACTGCCATCTGACCTCGCAACCTTAAAGAACCAGTAACAGGGATGGTTAGATCAGGTGTCAGATTCTATCAGTCGTCCGTCTACCCGTAACAATTGCCATAGATGTTCTTATGACAACCGGGACCGACGGCTTAACGTGCTCTCCGAGGCGCGAAGAGCACGTTAAGCACGTTAACGAATATTTCAACATGCATTATGTAAAACAAAAAATTTTCATTCCCACCATGGTGTTTTCTAGTTTTTGATGTATCCCTCAAAGTAAATTTATTAGCCTATGTCATAGATATTATAATACTAATACCTATAATTATAAAGTAGTATAAATTATACTACAAGTCTTATTTTTAATGTATACTATTTGCAGTCAGTAAAGATGTTGAAACCACAAAAAGACATTCATAACATACTCGCTCAGAGATATTAAAGATTTAACACACATCTTGCTCTTGCAGATTTCGAAAGCGCTCTTTTCGCGTGTAAATATTGAATCTTCATAGGCAAAGCTCTGCAACGAGCATCGAGCACTCTCTAGAAGACGAGCCGCGACCTACTAACTTGAATTTCATAACTATATGCCTTTAAAAAGGTTTCTTGCTTTACATACGATAGCTTCGCAGTGTTATATTGTATTCTATGTATGTATTTACATACAAAAAAGTATCTAAGTATTCTATCAGTTATCTTGTTGCCATAGTACAAGCTATGCTTAGTTTGGGGCTAGATGGCGCTGTGTGAAATGTCCACACAGTATTTATTTATTTTATTTATTTATATTCTAGACAACAAATAACTTGACTGAATGACTTATGGAACTGAAACGTGGTCTCTTACTGTTGGCCTCATTAGTAAGCTCAAAGTCGCGCAACGAGCTATGGAGAGAGCTATGCTCGGTGTTTCCCTGCGAGATAAGATCCAAAACAAGGAGATCCGCAGGACAACCAAATTGACCGATATAGCTCCTAGAATTAGCAAGTTGAAGTGGCAGTGGGCAGGCCATATCGCTCGTAGAACTGACAACCGATGGAAAAGAAAGGTTCTCGAGTGGCGACCACGAACCGGAAGACGCAGCGTAGGCCGGCCCCCACTTGGTGGACCGACAATCTGGTGAAAATCGCGAGGAGCCGATGGATGCAGGAGGTAACTTCAACTATTCTTACAGGCATATCCCAAATCATTCCTGTAAATCAATGTTAAAAAATACAAAATTAGCATAATTAAATCTAAAGTCAATAATCGGCATAAACTTAACATGATCCATCAGTCAAAAATAATAATAGTTAATGAACCGTTCAGGTGTTGGTCAGGCGCGCCCCTACAGTGTGAACCATTTATCTGTGTTAACGTCATCATACGTCATCAGGGTCATCACTCACTGTTACATCATAGGTCATGTCGGGCTAAATTCAAGGCCATGATTGTAACGGTTTTCGTTACTAATTTTAGCCTTTTACCTTATTGTTTTAAAAATCAAATTAAAACACTTTTCTAACGTGCTCACTTTACGTACGTGTTAGATTCAACTCTAGGGCTGTTGGAATTGAAATAATTATGTGTACTCACGAATCGTTTGATATTTATAATGTTATAGGTTATATTATTAACATACAATTATTTAACTCAAATAATTCTGGATTCTTATACTCAAAAGAAAAAATACAAGAAATTTCAAAAGTGAAAAAAATTTCCCCCGTGTGGTCCCGGTTACGAATAGGACCACCCCATCTCTTCCCGTGGGTGCCGTAGAAGGCGGCTAAGGGAATATCCAGGGAATGGGTCGCAGCGTTCCCCTCGGTCTTGGTGGCAATCAATCTTCACCTACTGCGATCACCAAGCCGCCTGCCTAGCGTGGTGATTATGGCAAACCCCCCCCCCTAATGACAAGCACAAATAAAAACGGCCCCCAGTCCCCGGCAGCTCTGCTATCCCGTGGCTACGGTAGCGGCCACGGTAACGGCAGGGCAAGGGGTGCGAAGAATCCCCGGCAGACGCCCGGCTACCAACCCCAACGACGACCCCTGGCCCTGGCAACACATAACGTGCGCACACTGAAGGCTGACGAAAGGATGGTCGAGCTAGAGGTGGAGATGGGTAAGTTACGCTGGGATGTAATGGGATTGTCAGAAGTCCGAAGACAGGGACAGGACACGATAATCCTAAATTCCGGTAACTTATTCTTCTACCGGGAGGGAGACCAACTCTCCCAAGGGGGTGTCGGGTTTCTCGTCCGCAAGTCTCTCGTCAACAACGTGGTCAAAGTCGACAGTGTGTCGGCCAGGGTAGCGTACCTGGTACTCCGAATAACCAAACGGTATTCGTTGAAGGTTATACAGGTATACGCGCCGACATCGGCACACTCAGACGATGAAGTAGAAGCTATGTATGAGGACATATCCGAAGCCATGCATACTTCCGAAACATACTTCACCGTTGTGATGGGAGACTTCAATGCGAAGTTGGGCACAAGGAATAGCGATGAGCTGAGAGTGGGGCCATTTGGATACGGGCAGCGGAACCCTCGAGGACAGAGGCTGGCTGACTTCATGGAGAAGGAGGGACTCTTTATGATGAACTCCTTCTACGAGAAGCGGCCATCCAGGAAGTGGACGTGGATAAGTCCCGACGGTTCCACTAAAAATGAGATAGACTTCATCATGACGACCAAGAAGCACATATTCGATGATGTCTCTGTGATCAGCAAGGTGAAAACCGGTAGCGATCACCGTATTGTTAGAGGCACATTGAATATCAATGTTAAGCTCGAAAGGTCACGTCTGGTGAAGTCTACGCTCCGTCCAAATCCTGTCCAAATCCAAAACCCCGAAGGCTTTCAGCTGGAACTCCAAAATCGCTTCCAGTGCCTAGCCGACTGTAACACAGTGGACGAGCTAAACGACGGGTTGGTGGAAACTGTCCAAGCTGTTGGATCGAAATTCTTTAAGACCCAACGCCGAAAGAAGACTCAAAAGCTCTCAGAAAAAACTCTTGAGCTAATGGCCGACCGGAGCGAAATGAAGCTGCAGTCTTCAGTTGATATGTCAGCCTACGGTGAACTCAATAGACGAATCTGGAGTTCCTTGCGACACGACTTGCGTGCTCTTAGTACTTCACGTATTGAGGCCGCAATTGAGCGGAACCAAGGCTCTAAAGTGTTCGCAAAGGATTCGTCTATTGGGCAACACCAAATGACAAAACTGAAGACCGAAAATGGTAGCGTCATTTCATCCAAGCCTGAGATTCTGAGAGAGATCGAGAACTTCTATGGACAGTTATACACCTCGACACGTAAGCCCGCTACTAACACAGCTCAGGACATCAGAGCCAAGTTAGTCCGACACTATACCGAAGATATCCCGGACGTCAGCCTGTACAAGATTAGAATGGCCCTCAAACAGCTTAAAAACAACAAGGCACCAGGTGAAGATGGAATTACGACCGAACTTCTGAGAGCGGGTGGTAGACCGGTACTTTTAGTCCTCCAGAAGTTATTTAATTCTGTCATCCTTGAAGGTATAACGCCAGAGGCATGGCACAAGAGCGTGGTGGTGCTCTTCTTCAAAAAAGGCGATAACACCTTATTGAAGAACTATAGGCCCATCTCGCTCTTGAGTCATGTGTATAAGCTGTTTTCGAGAGTCATTACGAATCGTCTCGCACGCAGGTTTGATGAATTCCAGCCTCCCGAACAAGCCGGTTTCCGAAAAGGCTTTAGCACCATAGACCACATCCATACGCTGCGCCAGATTATACAGAAGACCGAAGAGTATAATCGGCCGTTATGCCTAGCGTTTGTGGACTATGAGAAAGCCTTCGATTCAATCGAGACTTGGGCGGTGCTGAAGGCCACTATGTCAGTCCGACTACAGGACCAGAGTACGGAACAAATTCCATTGCAAAGAGGCGTGAGACAGGGAGACGTTATTTCTCCGAAACTGTTCACAAACGCATTGGAGGATGTTTTCAAGCTCTTGGAGTGGAAAAGATCTGGCATCAACATAAATGGCGAGTACATCACTAACCTTCGTTTTGCCGATGATATAGTCATAATGGCGGAATCGCTCGAGGACCTTAGCACCATGCTCAACGACCTCAGTAGAGTCTCCCAGCAGGTTGGTCTTAAGATGAATATGGACAAGACAAAGATCATGTCTAATGCTCATGTTCCACCTATACCGGTAATTGTTGGGAACGATACTCTCGAAGTTGTCGACAAGTATGTCTACCTAGGACAGATTGTCCAATTAGGTAGGTCCAACTTCGACAAAGAGGTGGCGCGAAGAATCCAACTCGGCTGGGCAGCGTTCGGGAAGCTTCGTCCTATCTTTTCGTCCAAAATACCGCAGAGCCTGAAAACGAAAGTTTTCAATCAGTGTGTGTTGCCAGTGATGACTTATGGAACTGAGACATGGTCTCTTACTGTTGGCCTCATTAGTAAGCTCAAAGTCGCGCAGCGAGCTATGGAGCGAGCTATGCTCGGTGTTTCCCTGCGAGATAAGCTCCGGAACGAGGAGATCCGCAGGAGAACTAAAGTGACCGATATAGCTCTTAGAGTTAGTAAGTTGAAGTGGCAATGGGCAGGCCACATCGCTCGTAGAACTGACAACCGATGGGGAAGAAAGGTTCTCGAGTGGCGACCACGAACCGGAAGACGCAGCGTAGGCCGGCCCCCCACTCGGTGGACCGACGACCTGGTGAAAGCCGCGGGGAGCCGATGGATGCGGGAGGCGAGCGGCCGCTCAGGGTGGCGTGCTCTGGGGGAGGCCTATGTTCAGCAGTGGACGTCTTCGGGCTGTTGATGATGATGATGAATTCTGGATTCTTATACTCAAAAGAAAAAATACAAGAAATTTCAAAAGAAATCAGCAATGAACCATATTTTTGGGTAAACGAATGACGTGACGGGCTAGTCGTTCACCTGGTGTTAAGCGACACGGCCGCCCATAACAGATTGCCGTATAACTCGGAACTCTAAATTAAAGTTTCGTGTGACACTGCGCACTGCGCACGTCATTCTGAGACATCACATAGCCTGAAAAAGTTTTCTACACTATCAAATCAGGTCACAAAGTCTCATTTTCCCAGTAATTTCACTAGCTACAATACCCTTCAAACCGGAACACAGTAGTGCTTGGCGGCAGAATAACTGGCAATGCGGTGATACCTACCTAGACGAACTTTGCTAAAAAGTACTACCACCTAGTAAAACAATACTCGGGTACAATAAAAATAACGATTACCCCAACCCACCCACACTGACGTAAACATCATGGTGACACACTTGGTGGTGGGAAATAGTGGTTGATTTCTAGAGTTTATGTTCCGGTCAGTTTGGTCCACTTCTTAAATTGTCCATTTCTATAGTTGTCATCTTCCTAATTTGTCTTGTTCCTAACTCGTCAATTTCCAAAGCAGCCACTTCCAAAATTGTTCACTTCCTGATTAGTCCTTTTCTTATCTCGTCCATTTCCTAAGTTATCCACTTTATACTTTTATTAACTTTTGACTGGCCTGATAGCTCAGTTGGTAGTAGCCCTGCCTTCTGATCTGTAGCTTGTGGGTTCGATTCCCACTCGGGACAAACATTTGTGTGATGAACATCGATGTTTGTTCTGTGTCTGGGTGTTATATTGTATTGTATTCTATGTATATATTTACAAACAAAAAGTATCTAAGTATTATATCAGTTATCTGGTTCCCATAGTACAAGCTATGCTTAGTTTGGGGCTAGATGGCGCTGTGTGAAATGTCCACACATATTTATTTATTTTTTATTTATTTAACTTATCTTCTTCCTAATTTGACAACATCCAAATCCACCACTTCCTAAAATGTTCACTTCCTGATTAGCACTCTTCTTATCTCATCCACTTCCTAACACGAATGAAAAAGCTGTGAATATGACACCTTTTTCATTCGTGGCATAAACATTACCTCTAGACATCTCCCACCATGGCGATATTATAAAGCCACCACAAAAATATTTTATTCCGTCACTCCATCAAAAAGGCAATATTGTTCATCGCCGATTCACATTTTTAATACCACACCACAACAGAGAACAAGCAATTTGTAGGCTTTTCCGCAGTTTTTTTACAGTTTGCAGGCATACCTGAGCAAAGAGTTCGACTGCATATTAAAATTTTATGTGTCACGATAATTCTGTTACGTATACATAACAAAAGCAGACAGCTAGAATTTTTTTCCAGAATTATCAATTAAATTTTAGTAATTACAACTAATATAGCAGATTTTAATTATAAATTTCGAAGTAATATTTTCGTAATTCGTGAGTTTGTGTTGATTCAAATCTCTAAAGTTCGTTAACACGGACCGGACTTGGCACCTAACAAACCAAAATGCACCAATGATACATTGGAGATACATAAAAACGCGAAGCGGTGCGAAGCCTCTAACCCTAAAAAAACCTTAAATTAAAAAGAACGTCATACTTGGGCGTAGGTATGTCTACAACTTTTCAAAGCTTGGGGCAATACATTTGAATTGCAATCAGAAACGTGCCGGCTTTTGTCTGTTGCATATTTTACTATTGCTTTTATTAATTGGAATTATTGCCATTGATTGACAACCTTGATAAGTATTGGCGTTGAAAATATTTTGAGGCACTGACGGTTTTAATCATCATCATCCTCTTTGCCTTTTCTCATTTGTTATTGGGGTCGGCTCCCAGTCTAACCTGTAGCGTCGAGCTACCAGAATTACACGAGCGACTGCCATCTGACCTCGCAACCCATAAGGAACCAGTAACAGGGATGCTCAGAACAGGCGTCAGATTCTATCAGGCTTCTGACTACCCGTAACGATTGTCATAGATGTTCTTATGACAACCGGGACCGACGGCTTAACGTGCTCTCCGAGGCACGAAGCGATGGCATCACAAACTGCACATAACTTACTAGATAAGTCATTGGTGCAGGGCCGAGGATCGAACCCGGTGCCGTAAGTTTGCGAAGCGCACATGCTACCGCTCAGCCACCATGTATAGAACATAATATAGTTATAGTGTAAGGACTGTCTGCTTTGGATATCTGTGAAATGGTGTAAGGCGGGCCCTACACGTTCAATTGTACTGATCAATCTTTATGATTGATCAATGTTATAATTCGTGTAGAGTTAGTATTACGCAATGTGTTTTGGTTTACTGTATGGAGAAAACATTGACGTAAAAGGACTCGTCAATTTAATTGATTATAAAAATTGAACGTGTAGGGCCCGCCTAAGTGAACCATAGTAACCCACGCACACATCCACTAACGCCGTACACTGCAGCCTTTGTCATCGAAAAATCTTCATGATCAAAAAAAACGCGTTCTGGCTGCGTTTATTTTACGTCCAATATTTTGATTAAGATCAGATGGGATATCGAAATAACATTTAGCCATGAAAAATGTTAGTTGGAGCAAAATGTAATTCATAACTCGCCGCCGGCCGCTGTCACGGCACGCTTTGCTTCTCTCGGTTCCACCTCGCTTCGCTCGTCGTTTACTAGTTTCTTTCCAAGTAAGGTTTCTATTAGGTATACTTGTGTAGGTATTTTATGGTTATGGATTTAAAAGTTCTCTATCCAGTAATATGTATTTCAATAACGAAAACTGTATGATATTTTTTTCCAAAAACATAATTTTCCATTATTCAGCTTCTGTTTTACTTAAATGAAATACGAATCTAAAAAAATATGTCAAGGTTAAAAGATATCACATTTTATTCCATCAAGTAAAGTAAACATTTTGTAATAAATGCGTAAAATTTAAATTCACGAGTGTACGTTTTATGAAAAATCTTTTCATTTTGCTTTCAGGGTGTTCACCTTTTATAATTATTATCCTCTCAAATGTATTAAAAAAATAATATCAAATGGCAACCCGGGCCTAGTATAATAAGTGATTCACAAACAATATTCACATAAAATTACAATTTTTCTTGAAAATATTAAAGTTAACAAAACATTATTATAAACTAGTTGCGCCCCGCGATTTACCCGCTAATAATTACGCCCTGCGGTTTTGCCCGTGGATAAAAAGTATCATATGTGTTAATCCAGCATATAAGCTCAAACCATTCAAAATTTCGTAGAAATCAGTTCAATGGTTACAGAGATTAATGGTAACAAACATTCACACGCACAAACTTTCACATTTACAATATTATATAGTAGGATACTAGATAGTAACACTTTCCTGCAGAGTTCGTCTTGGCTATACGTACTAGACTTGGAAACAACGGCTTATTATTGACAACGAACTATTTCGTTGTGCGATTTGAAAATAGCCGGCTATTTTAAAAGCTATTCGTTGTCAGCTTATTTTTCGTTGTGGCTTGTTTACGCTATCATAGAGGCTTTTTAGTTAGACTGTGATTCGTTACGCTGCTACAATATACTTTCGTTGTGTATTGGCACTTTAGGTACAGTGCACCTACTATTCTATATTATTACACTAAAATTATATTTACACTTAACGACATACTACTATCATTTATGAATAGTTATATAATTCATTCCAAGAAACGCCAGCAAAAAACAAAAAAATGTAAACAAACTCTTTTCATAACGTTGTGTAAGGCGACAAAATATCTTAGACCAAAGCCATCAACGTAAAACAGTCTGTTGTAATGCTTTTTAAATTATTCGGATAATACGTTTAAGCAAAAAGCATGGCTTATTATAATCGGTCAAATTAGAATGGTCAAAACATTTCAGACAAAAGAATCAAAGTACTGACTTTCGCAATAAGTCGATTAACATAACGTTGTGGTGGAATTAAAAGAAAGTAGTGCCATCTATCTAATCTAACAGTATAAAAAATATTCCGATAGATGGCGAGAATATACAATTAGGCTCCAGCGTTCCATTCAACGCAGCAAAACGCTGCTAATCGCGGACAACGACTCAACGTCTCATTCCTCACAACGAACGGCTGCCACCGTTATCAGCTGATTTTGACAAGCCAGCTATTATGCTTATTTTTTTAAACAGCTCATTACAACGGCTTTCGTTGTAACGTCTATCGCTAATACGTACCACCACTTTGCCAGTTATTCTGCAGCCAAGCAGTAGTGTGCAAGTTCCAAAGGCAAATTATTGCGCAAATGAGATTTTATGACCTGATATCACCGCAGTCTAGTATCCTATTACTAGACTGCGGTGATGACTCGTGGTGACGTGCGAAGTGCAGAGCCTATCACGTGCAACTTTATACTCTAAGAGTTTCGGGTGGCACATGCGACATTATTATGGGTGGCCGCAACACTTACCATCGGGCAGGTGACCGTCACTCAGTACCTTAAAAATATTATTTTCGCTAACTTATCCATGATCCATGCTGATACGTAATTCCGTATCTTTTACAACATTTATTTCACCTGCAATTGGAAAAAGAGGCATATAAGTCTACATAAAGAAGGAATTTTCGTTTATTCCAAAGCCAAATTATTCAGTGAGCATCGTCCTCATACTACACTAGGATAAACAGGAAAAAAGCTAAATATTGTACAGAACAAATACATTATTTTGATCAATATTTCCGATTGAGTTCTCGAAGGGGAGCGGTAAGTGCCAGCATTTAGTGAATTATGGGGTAACTGAACGACTTCAGCGGTGGCCACTAAATCAGAGACAAATCAGTAGGCTGGATGCCTAGTTTTATGAAAGTCAAAGTCAAATAAATTATTTTAAAAATGTAGGCTGTAGGTAACATTTTTGGTATTTTTAAAAGTCAAATTCAGAATATTCGAAATAATTTTAATTAATGTTAAAATCACATAAAATTACAAAGCACATAAAATTAAAAAATCTTTTCTACTTCTGGTGCAAGTAATTTAGCACAAAAAAGAAACATAAACTCCGATCTAGAGCTTTGATCGACTCAAACCTTCACAGATAAACATTAAAATAAATAAATATATCCCAACGTACACAAGAATAGAAATACTAAGAACCAGATACCATCATAAATGCTTTTAAACTGTACATAATTTTTTTAATTATAATATCGCTTATGTCATGGCCTACCTACAACAGTACCCTTACAAAATATTAACGGAACAGTTTTTTATTTACTTGCCAATATAAAGAGTAAAGTATATCGAACGGAAATCGACAACACAAATAAACAACATAAATAAATAATACACAACACAAACACACCGAATGACACACACTTACAAACTTATAATCGAATTTTCGTACTTATTTTCGGATGTTGAATTTTCTCTAATATATATAGATAAAAAACGGTGACAGATGATTCACTGACATGAATGTTCTGGCCGATGGGGCGATCGGACGACTTGGCAATGTACTAGAGTTGTGTGCGGCTCGGTCTCGTTCCCTCCGAAAAAATCGAACATCATCAGAAAGTCGTCTCCGAGATGGAGTACCCCAACGGATCTCGGAAACGGTAAAAGATAAAAGAAAAATGCTTCAACCGGGTCGTAGGAAACCCTAGGACGACTTCAAGGACATGAAAAAAAAAGATGGCGGCCATACAAAAACATGACAAAAATAATACATCAAAACTCACGGGGCAATAATCTCCCAGAAGGAGCCGTTCGACGACTTGGCAATGTACTACGAAAGTATAGGAAACGGTCACGCAACCACCAGAAAAATCTGACATTACCAGAAAACCGTCTCCGAGATGGAGTACCCCAACGGTTCTCGGAAACGGTAAAAGATAAAAGAAAAGCGCTTTTACCGGGTCGTAGGAAACCTTATGACGATTTCAAGGATATGAAAAAAAAATGGCGCCTATACAAAAAACCAATAAAAAAAAGAAATTAAAACTAAACTCGAATTGATCTCCCAGAAGGAGCTACGGGGGTGAAAACAATGTACTAAAGATGTATTGGTATAGCTCCCGTGACCCCGGAAAAAATCGAACATCATCAGAAAATTGTCTTCGTGATGGAGGACCCCAACGGTTCTCGGAAACGGTAAGAGGTAGGAAAATAATGCTTTAACGCTGTGGTAGAAAACCCTGGGACGATTTCAAGGATATGAAAAAAAAAATAGCGCCCATACAAAAAAACAATAAAAAAAAGAAATTAAAACTCGACTCGAATTGATCTCCCAGAAGGAGCCGTGCCACGACTTGGCAATGTACTACAAAAGTGTAGGGATCGCTCGCGTGACCCCGAAATAAATCTGACATTACCAGAAAATCGTCTCCAAGGTGGAAAACCCCATCGGATCTCGTAAACGGTAAGGTCGTTCATAAAAGTTTCTCACAAAAAATGTAGTGAACCCTGGGAAGTTTGCAAATAAGTAATGAAAAAGGTACCTTTCATACAAAATAACATGGTTTTCATTCAATAAATAACATACCACAAAACGGAAACCTTTATGTACCCACTTGCATATTAATTCAATTAGTATACACAGTTGGATGGACATTATTACCGATATATTAATGCAAAGCCTCTGCAATAAATAAAAAAATAATAAAGACTAAAACGGTTAACTGAATTGAATTTGACTTAGATTTAAAGATTCTGTCATTACGTCATCGGCAATACGGTACGCAAAGAAAGGGTGAAGCGAGATGTCTAAATTACATACATTTAAGGAGTAAAAGAGAGAGAGATGTGCAGCTTGCAGCTGACGGAACGACGCGACGGCGGCGACGGGTGACACATAATGTATAATTGTATTTGTTGTCGCGACAGTGCACGCGCAGCAATTTTCTTTTGTTGATTGCCGAACTCGCATTGATCTAGGACCAACGTAAATGTTCCGTGTCTGTCGTGTTTGTGTCTAATGTTTGTGATCATCTGACCATGACCGTAACTTTTTGCGGACATTGAAGAAAAACTTTGATGAACGGTCTCCAAGAAAGCAAGCAGCAGGGAATTATTTCACCACCTAGCAAGAATATACTTGTACTTATATTTGATGGTGAGTCCTTCATTATTATCTCAATGTTCATATCACTCATACTAAAGTTGCACTATTTTGTGATCTTAAATAGGTACCTACCTAGGTAAATAGCAAACATTCCTTTGTACAGCTTAAACTATCATACTCCATACTCCATCGGTTAAAGGTAGGTATTATTAACAGATTAATTTGTAAAGGAAAAATTACACGAACGGGACTTGAACCCGTATCCAACCATCCCTACTTAAGCTACCGTGACATGTGGTCTCATGCCTGAATTTATCCTTCACCTTTTCACCTTTTCGGCTTTTGGGACGGATGGATGCAGGTTCAAGTCCCGTTCGTGATTCAAATTTTTCCTTTACAAATTAATCTGTAGATTACGCTGAGCAGGCGATACTGCTATAAAAATCATAAATATTAGGTATTAAGAAGATTGAAAATCTGTGTTGCGAACTTGCGAGTGATGACTTATGGAGCTGAGACGTGACCTTTTATTGTTGGCATTAGTAAGCTCAAAGTAGCCCAGCACGCTATGGGGGAGCTCTGCTCGGTGTTTCCTTGCGATATAAGATCCATAATGAGGAGATCCGCAGGAGAACTAAAGTGACCGATATAGCTCTTGGAATTAGCAAGTTGAAATGGCAATGGGCAGGCCACATCGCTCGTAGCTGACCTGCCCGGGCTTCGCACGGATTTATTTGTTTTACGCCTTATCGCAGTCTTAAGGGAGAGAGAAAGAAGAGAGGAAAAGATAACGGAAAAGGATGATGAAGGTGAAAGTAGCCTCCATTTGCCGTTTCTTCCATTCATCCTTTTCCTTTATCTTCCCCTCCCCCCCCCCCTGGTAAAAACGCGGGGAGCCGATGGATGCAGGATGTGAGCAGCCACTTAAAGTGGCACTTTCTGGGGAGGTCTTTATTCAGCAGTGGACGTTTAGAATAGACTTAAGTTTGGTACTTCAAGAGTAGGTACCTAAATAACAATGTACATAACAAAGAACAAAATAATAGTGGTCATTTGTGATGATCATTTCAAACATTTATTAAACAACGCCTAAGCCTATTAGGGAAACAGTATGAATGAAAGCTCACAAAACAAACCTTTTTTTAAGTGGAAAAAGTTAGACTTTTGTTATTTTATTCTTTACAGTTTTTTTTTGCGAATACCTACCTGAATAATAATTTTATAGAGAAATACACCAAGCAAAGCAAGAAACACATCTGCGATCAATATTCAAGGTTCAGTAATCACTATAAGTACATAATTGATACCATATCACATTATCACTATCATGATATCATATCACCATATCAGAACCTTAACCTTTGACCTTGTATGGACCGACACTAAAATGGACAATGTTTACAAGTAAGAAACACAAAGTTTTTTCCCAATTATGGCATACTTAATCATTGGCAGATACAAGGGGGGGGGGGGGGGGGGGAGGCTATGGCCCTCTGGCCCGCCTCAAAAAACCAAAGAATTTCATACTTTCGACTCAATTTTCCGATTAAACACAGTGGCAATTTTACACGGCAAAGGTACGCGTTTAACTGAGTAAGATTGAACCTAGCGCGGCAGGTTTGGTAGCCGATTTTGGAGCTATAAAGCTGCATGACAACTTGCCGATGACTTTTCTCTCTTCCCGTTCATTCTATATTCAACTGTACGGCCAACTACTATGTACTCAATAGTAAAACACCCAGTTCGCCGCCCCCAACCAACAGCCAGTAATGGGTTTCTGCCTGCACTTTGTATGAGTAAAAAGACAGCGAAATTGTGGAAAATATATTTCACTATCTATAAGTTGTGGGTTGATTCCCACGCAAGATTTTGCTCACATTATACTTTTCACAAAGCAATCTCAATGGTATGAATGACAAGGACTGCAGGAATCTCCATACCAATAGGTAATATACTAACAGATTTGGAAAATTCTTCTTTTATATGTTGTTATAGCAATACTGTATCTTCAAGTTAGTTCCATAGAATTTCATCAAAATCAGGACTCAATTAGTTTAGCAATTTTATTACAGTTTTCTTTTTTCTTGACAAAAATTCAGTTTAGCTGCAAAAAATGCCTCAATCTGTGTGTCTATTATATTTAAATCCTCGCTTAGGAAAGTCCAAATTGTACTTAGATATTGTTTCCATTGCACAACACTTTGTTCCATCTAAAAAATGCACCTGTCACTTTGATGGCAAGAGTATAATGCGCACTAGCTGCGCCCCGTGGTTTCACTCGCGGATAAAGAGTAGCTATGTGTTAATCCAGCATATAAGCTATCTCTATTCCAATCATCTAAATCCGTCCAGCTGTTTGAGCGTGAAGGAGTAACAAACATACACACATACAAACTTTCGCCTTTATAATATTAGTGTGCCAACACTTATAGATATTGTTTTTGCAATGACTCCCATATTACAGAAAGTGAATGTTTTTTGTTTATGTGTTCCAGGGTTTTTACGGGTCCTATCAATTTCCAAAGGATTTCCCGAACGTCTACAGCTTCAATACAGTTCTACAGTTCCAAGTGGAAGATTTGATGTTATTTATTGCATAAGTATTTTCATGCAAGTCATATATTTTTTAGCTACAAAAAAGATTTCAACTTTGTCAACTTACATAATTATATACATAATAAAATGCAAATTTCCTTGTAGTTATTAGTACAGTGCAACTTTCAAACCAAGGCATACAGGTTTAAACCACTCAGCCTTGCACCAATCACTATTCCCAGTTCTTACCATTATAAAAACTAGGTGTATTGATTGGTGCAGGTACAAGTAAGTAACACTAAGTTTTTTCCTAAATGTGGCATATCTACCTAATGTTTATACTCACAATGTAGGTATGCTTTAGAAATTAAAGATGAATGGGACAAATTATTACCAAGATTATTTTTTCTTAGGCTTTAAGGGTGCATTTGACCAATCTTGGATTTAACAGAATAAATCTATTCAGGTTGTTCATATATCATTGGTCGTTTTACCATGCAATACAAAGTACCTACAGCTACGCTTATACGCGGATAGCGGAATGAATCAACGATGTCCGATGAACGACTCTAATACCCAGCTAACAATTATTGTTCTACAAAGTTACGGTATGTAAGCTTGTGTCGTATCACAACTTGATTTTGTCTTATTTCAGTGTTGGAAAGTAAATGTCAAATGTCAAAACAAAAACAGCATAAAATTATAATCATAATATGGGCGCTGCTGCCATTAAATTATTATTGGAATAATCTGTTATTCTACCAAAAACGGTTGTACCTATTGTAATTATTCACGAACAGGCTTGCTATTTTTAGTGATTTACTCTCGGCTAACTGGCGATTTATTCTAAGAATAATACTCTCGATTGGTCGAATCCACCTTTAGTAAAGCAAGTTAACTTATTCATTATTCTTATATAGAGGTACATAATAGCTAGATTATGTTAAAAAATGACGAGTTAGCTAAAGGAATTATGTAAATGAAATAGTTATAGTAAAATATTATAAAAATAAATATTAGCAGGTAGGTACTTACCATGTACCTAACTAACTATCTAATGTAAAAGTAGCATAACCGCACCGCGTACCGCCGTGTAGTAGCTTTTCCGTTATCTATCCCCCTCTGCCTTCTTTCTTTCTCATAGTACAGGATAGGAGTGCTTTTTTGAACCACAAAACCAACGATCGCCTACTAATGAGCCCAACAGTAAGAGATCGTTGTTGGGGGTTGGTAGCCGGGCATCTGCCGGGGATTCTTAGCACCCCTTGCTCCGCCGTTACCGTAGCCACGGGATAGTGGAGCTGCCAGGAAATGGAGGCCGTTTTTTTCTGTGCTTGTCATTAGAGGGGGGGGGAGGGGGTTTGCCATAATCACCGCGCTTGGCAGGCGGCTTGGTGATCGCAGTAGATATGATTGATTATCATCTAGACCGGGGGGATCGCTGCGACCCATTCCCTGGATATTCCCTTAGCCGTCTTCTACGGCACCCACGGGAAGAGAAAGGGTGGTCCTATTCGTAGCCGGGACCACACGGCAAACTGACAACCGATGGGGTAGAAAGGTTCTTGAGTGGCGACCACAAACCAAAAGACGCAGCGTAGGCCGGCCCCCACTAGGTGGACGGACGATCTGGTAAAAACAGCGGGAAGCCGATGGATGCAGAAGACGAGCAGCCACTCAAAGTGGCGCTCTCTGGGGGAGACTTTTATTCAGCAGTGAACGTCTTCAGGCTATTTATGATTTAGTAGAATAGACTTATGTTTGATACTTCAAGAGTATGTAAATAACAATGCACATAACACAGAGCAAATAATGGTAATTTGTAATGATCATTTCAAATATTTTTATCGCCTAAGCACCCTTAACCTTTGACTGTATGGACCGCCATTAAAATGGACAATGTTTACAAGTAAGTATCATGAAGTTTCCCCCCCCCCCCCCTCAATAATGCCATACCTAATATCTACACTCACAATATTTATGCTTTAGAAAATAAAGAGGAATGGGACTAATTATTACCAAGATTAGTTTTCCTGAGGTTTTGTGGATTTGACCAACCTTGGATTTATGCACGAGTAACTATACCAGAATAAATTATTTCACGATCTTGAACTTGATTTTGTCGTATTTAAGTTACAAAACAGCATAGAATCATAATCATAATATATGGCGCCCTGTGGCCATTAAAATGTTCTCAGAATAATCAGTTAATCCACCAAAAATGGCAGTATCTATTGTAATTATTCTTGAACAGGCTTGCTATTTTTAGATTTGTAGATGGTAAAATGAAAATGATTTACCCTCGGCTAACTGGCAATTTATTCTAAGAATAACCTTTACTCTCGTTTGGTCGAATCCACCCTTAGTGAAGCATGATAACTAATTAAGTATTCTTGTATCGGTAGGTACCTATCTAGACTAGATGTTAAAAAATAATGAGTTAGCTAAGGAATTGTGTAAATTGAATATCTACTTAACTATAGTAAACTCAATAAAAGTAGGTACTTACTATGGTAATCTACCTACCTATCTGATGTAAAAGTAGCATAATACTATAACGTGAGTTGAGATGAAAACAACATGAAACAGTAAAGTAATAATTTATTAAAAAAGTTAAATAAAGGGTAGGTATAAACTTAAGTATTATCAACACATGTAATAAAATAAAACTGTAACTGGGCTAAATCTGTACATTGAATATTTTTTGAAAACTTTGATTGCATCACATTTCTTTATCGATACACTCAGAAATAAAAACATTTTCTTTTGAACTTTTTGTCTGTCTGTCTGTTTGTCTGTCTGTCTCTTTGTCTGTCTGTCTGTCTCTTTGAACACGCATCACGCTGAAACTACTGCACGGATTTCGCTGAAATTTGGTATTTATAATAGCAGATTTTTCAGAATAACATTTAGTGTACTATGTTTTCAAAAACAGCCAAGTGCGGGTTGCACGCCGCAAGCGGCTCGCGACTGTGCAGCGAAGGTGAGCTGTGGTAGAAGATGGCGTTTTTATTTTTAGAGGTTGCTCTGTTCGCTGGGCTGCACGCGGCCTCCTTCTGCAAGGCGGAGACGCAGAAGGAGGCTGCGGAGTGGGTTAGGGAGGATGATCTTAACTCTTACACCCTCCGGCGTAAACGAACCGTGGGACGGAGGAGGCGTTTCGCGTGCCTTCTCCATCCTCCGTAGTGAAGTCAACGGCGGAGAGTCAGGGGACTCTTCGCCGTTCCCACACGGCGCTACACGTCTGGTGGGTAACTGAGGTGTAAAGTTACCCACCCACTGGCACAGAGGCCCGAATTCAGGCTAGCATTCACTGTCTCGCCCGGGGCGAATGATAGTGAATGCTAGCGCGACCCTATGGATCACGGGGGTTTAGTGGGTTCAAATCCCACATACCCCCTGCCATCACCCCCGTAGTGGCAGGGAAGTGGGAAGGCATTTCTCCATTTAAAAAAAACAATTCTTAACTATGTCGCAGAATACACAGCTTATTGGCCCTCAAGAGTAGGTAAATAACAATTAGTGTTAGAATGATTAGAAACATTTTTAAACACCCTCAGTCAATTGTGCGGGCAAACTTCCCATTTTTAAGTGGAAAAATATAAAAAAATATTTTTTCATGTTTTCAGTTCGTTCGAAGAACTACCTGCCTGACAAAGCGTTCAAAACAGAAACTAATCAAACAAAAGAAGAAATAATTATATAATTAGGTGTGATCAAGATGATATAATACAAGTTCAAGAATTGACAACACACAAGTACACCCATGGCAAAACGGAATTTATAAAGTATAACGCATAATATTTCATAATTATTTCACATTATTAGTGTGCCTTTCAAAAAAAATTGAGTGTTACACCATTAAAACGCAAAATATTGTACAAGAAACAATTTTGTTTTTAGAATATGGTATAAGTACCTCATGTCTACACTCACAATGTATGCTGCAGAAAATAAATAATGGAAGAATGGGAAAAATCATTACACCAAGATTCGTTTGTCTAAGTTTTTAAGTGAAGCAACTTACCCGGACTAGACTAGATGATTAAAAAATGGGTAAGCTAAAAGATATTATTATGTATAAATTATAACGTCACAGTAAAATCATAGCTATGCTTAGTTTGGGGCTAGATGGTGATGTGTGAAATGACCACACTTTTTTTTTATGTACCTACCTTTCCTACCTCTTTAATGTAAAAGTACCATTATACTATAACCTAATGCGAGTTGAAATGAAAACAACTTAAAACCATAAAATCATAATAGAATAAAATAAGTTAATATATTATGTAGCCACAAACCCGGTAGCTCCGTCGGTAGTAACTCCGCCTTCTGCACTTTAATGTTCTGTGTTCGATTTTCACCCAAAAGACATACATTGAGATACATACATTGATAATAGATGTTTAATCTGTCTGGGTTATTGTACTTATTTTAAGTATGTATTGTATCAGTTATTTGGTGCCCCATTGTACAAGCTTTGCTTAGTTTGAGGCTAAACGGCACTGTGTGAATATGTGTGGATATTACACACAGCGCCATCTATCCTCGGAACTAAACAAGGCTGACTCTTATAAGATCTAGGTGGTGGTATATATTAGTAGACCGACAACTTGGTCAGAACCGCAGGGAGCCGATGGATGCAGGAAACAAGCAGCCGCTCAAAGTAGCGCTCTATGGGGGAGACCTATGTTCAGCAGTGGACGTCTTCAGGCTGATAATGGTGAGATAAGATATCTCAAATTTGTCGTCTGGGTGATGCAGACCTTAAAAAACTGCTTTTACTTTCAAACTTATTTATTACTAGCTGACCCGCCCCGGCTTCGCAAGGGTTTATTAGGTTTACGCCTTATCTCAGGAAAAAGATAAGGGAAAAGGATGAATGGATGAAGGTAAAAGGAGGCAGGTGCGGTAGCACCTGCCTCCATTCACCGTTTCATCCATTCATCCTTTTCCCTTATCTTTGCCTCCTCCCTTCCCTATTTCCCATTGTTTAGGGTAGGAGTGGCTTTGGACCTAATACTGAAGGTTGGAAGTCTTGAGTTTCTGAACTAGAAAACCATATTTATGGGACGATATTTAAGGTACCCCCTTTCTAACCATAAAAAGGATTCATGAAATCGGGCCCCGCGTTAATCAATTACAACTAAGTACACATTTTTAATTATTTCCTCTCCCGATGGAACCTGAATGGATGCTGAATTTTGGGATTAAAAATATCCTAGAGCCTACCTCGTATTTGGATTCATTTAGTAGTTTCGGTGTGATGCTCAGCCAAGATACAGACAGGCAGACAAAAATGAAAAATATATAGTTTTGCCAACAGAATTGATAATTTAAAAAAAAAATTATATTTCGTTTATTTGCATTGTTGGACCTGTTACAGTTTCTTTATAAGTACCTATAGATAATAATGGCCTTGCCATAGTTTTAATTTTTTTAATTTAATATATCATATACGTTTTCACCCGTACGTACGAATACAATATAACACCCAGATACAGAACAAACATCGATGTTTATCATACAAATATTTGTCCTGAGTGGGAATTGAATCCACAACCTATAGTTCAGAAGCTACTACCAACTGAGCTCACAGGCCAGTTGAAGTCGAGTTTGACAAAGCACTTTATAATATGCTTAGAAGAAAATCATTGGTAATAGCTAAGTTACTTCTTATCAAGACTTGTTATGTAATATAACCTAAAGATCCATACTACTATATTAGAAAGTATATAGTCTCACAATAACTACTTGACTTTAAAAGGAGCTCTATAATATTATGTTTTTGAGTCTGTCACCTTATTTTTAAGTTCTTAACTTTGTTTAGTTTAGTAGCGAGTTAAGTTGTGACGTCAACGAGTTCGTTCGATTAAGTTGTAAGTTTTGCCCGCCCCTAATGGTGGTGTAGTTTCACATTTCAGTGCGTTAATACTTACCGACTTATGAACTGTTAGGTACTAACACTACTAACTAAACTTGACTGTTTGAAAGTGCGGCGAGTTTAGTGATTTAGTTGACGGGGTATGAAAAATAAAACTAAATTTGAAGAAGTAGCAAGTTAACTCGTTACTTAACTAAATACAGTTTAAACCAGCCTTTATGGTAAGTACGTAATCGTCTCATAACCCATATAAATTGTAGCTTAGCTGTAAAAGTGAGTAGGTAGGTAGGTTTTCTGTCTGTGAATAATCAACGGCTTGAAATAAAACACTGTCACAATTTTATTTATTTTTATGTACACAACACATACAAAGTAATTATGTCAATTAAGTACGTACCTATTATAATAATTACTATTCATTTTATTTTTATGGACATCGAAATGGTGTTTGGTAGTAGATTACCTAGATTCTTCAAACACCGTTTCGATGTCTTCTAACATAGTCATAGCCTCTGCGTCAGCAGCGTGGGTGGTGTCTCTGCCGTGACCGACTGTGTACCTTCTCCGAGGCGCAATCAGGTAGGTAGGTGGCGGGCATAAATTAGTTTTATGCCTTAACCCTGTTCAAGGGAAGCGGAAAGTGAAAGAGAAAAGACAGGGGAAAAGGATGAATGGATGGGACGGCTATGGAAGGGAGGCAGGCGGGAGTCGGGGAGGTGCGGACTAAGTGCAGAGGGAGGGGAGCATGTGCGGGGGGAGTCGGGAGGTGTGGACTAGGTGCGGGGCGAGGAGGAAGGGAGTCGGGGAGGTGCGGACTAAGTGCAGGGGGAGGGGGGCAAGTGCGTGTGCGTTTTAAGGAATGTTATAGCAAACCCTGGGATGATTCTAGAGCGAATAAAAAAATCCGCCATACAAATTTAGACCGGAAATGACGCCGAAACCAAGAAACTTTAGAAGAAAGAGTGCAAACTAATATTGTTTGGAGGCCCGAACGGAAGATTTCGAAAATTTTTTTTTTCAAAATGGCGGTAAATTCGGGCATGGCGGAAAAAAAAGTTTCACCGATCCGGATGAAAATGGATATCTGAGGGTCCCCAAGGATGTTGATCAACATTCTAAAATCAAATTTTGACTTTCACCAATTTTCAATATGGCTGCCATACAAAGGTACTTTTATCGAAATACAGACTTTTCTTTTTTGTGCCTCAAATACCAATATTTTAGAAAAGTCATTCCTGGGGATCGAGTATAGATGTCACAAAGGTTAAAATGCAAAAACAATAATACCGATTTTTTTCAAGATGGCGGATATAGACGTACTGACTTTAAGAAAACGTTATCCGATCCGGATGAAAATCGATATCTGAGAATCCCCTTTGATACTTAGTAGGAATATGTAAAAAAAATTTTGATTCCGCCATTTTGAAAAATTGCCTACATACAATCTAATAATAACTTTTTAAGGATTTTTGAATCGATTTTACGTGGAAACTATTACACATTAGTATTAAGGGTGTGAACTAATTTTGTTTGGTAAGACAAGAGGCAAATGGTGGACAAAATTTTTTTTTAAATGGTTTAATTTTTGTCACTTCCGAAAATAAAGTTTCTCTGAACCGAACGAAAATCGATATCTGTAGGTCCCAAAGGATACTTATCAACATACTTTAGTCAAATTTTGACAAGTGCCATTTTTCAACATGGCCGCCATACATACTGTTGAAACCACCAACGCGACGACGAGCGAAGCGAGGAGGAGCTTCAAACGACCCAACGCGACGACGAGCGAAGCGAGGAGGAGCTTCAAACCACCCAACGCGACGACGAGAGCAGCGAGGAGGAGCTTCAAAGAAAATATTTAGAATAATAGAAATATTAGAATATTTTTGTGAACATTGATTTAAAATTTTTTGGGCCAAGAAATCAAAATGGCCGCCATACAAAATTCAAACGCTCACACATTCGAAACTAACAAAGGTGGGCATGGCGTGTTTGGAATCATAGTAAAGAGAACATTGATGACTTTTTCGCTGTGTTAAAATATTTCCAAGATGGCTGATTCAAAATGGCGCCCGATTTGGAATTTGCTTAGATCCGTCTGATATTTTACATTTGGGGGTTTTAAAGGACGACGATTACAAATAATGACATTTTACTTCACTGACAGCATTTTTCAAGATGGCCGCCATGCATAAGTCAGATGAATGATCATTTTCTTTGAAAAATACCGCTGTTTTGTACTAATTCTTGCAAAATTACAAGTTTAAACTAAAGTATAACTCTTTTATAAATAAAAGAGCCCCAAAAACGTACTCGCGGGCCGCTCGCGGCCCGCGCACGGGGCAAAATACTAGTATATATATATATTTTTAATATGGATAGATTCGATCTAAGACAGTAGTTTTCTTTATAATATCATTTTAATTGCTAACAAATTTTGATTGTTACTTGTCACGTCATCGTCTTTAATACAACACGTAACATCGCTTGGCAATGCCAATTTTAACAGGTTTTACATGATCACAGGATATTAAATAAAAGAACTTCGAAGAAACAGGGAAAAGGTTCGAATTAATTTACAAACATGGGTCAAAATGTTTACCTTAAAAATTTCTTTGTAAAGCGGAAATGAAAACACGCCGAAGTATTTTTCCGAACTTTCAGGGTGGAAACGAAACTTTGGTGGATATACAATCACATTTATTAACATAAAAAGTAAAATAAGATTTTGTTATCTTTGCTTTTATTTGGTAATAAGTTTATATCAGTGAGGTTTATATTTTCAGGTTACACTTATTGGGATCTGTGCGTTGACATATCAATTATCACACTGCCAAATCACATCACACTAATCAATGCGAAAGTTTGTGTATGCATTTGTTCCCTCTTCACGCGGTTTCACTGAAGAGATTTGAATATTTGGAATGGAGATTAATTATACGCTGGTTTGACACAAAAAAACTAAAAAAAAATACTTTTTATTCACGAGTGAAACCATGGGGCACAGCTAGTTTACTACCTTAAAAATGTATGCACTAAATACATTCTATGTTAACTGCAAATGAAAATAAAGGATTCTCCCCAATATCCCCCCCCCCCCCCCAATAAAATTATTTTTAATCCGGGCAATTGAACGTTTGAGAAAACTAAGTGGTTACAAGTAAACTGCTGGGCCTCTACCTAGTCAAAGGTTATCAAGAACCTACAAACCGCGGGGTCTCCACCTAGTCAAAGGTAATCAAGAACCTACAAACTGCGGGGCCTGTACTTAGTCAAAGGTCATCAAGAACCTACAAACCGCGGGGTCTCCACCTAGTCAAAAGTCACCAAGAACCTACAAGCCGCGGGGCCTGTACTTAGTCAAAGGTCATCAAGAACCTACAAACGGCGGGGTCTCCACCTAGTCAAAGGTCATCAAGAACCTACAAACCGCAGGGCCTGTACTTAGTCAAAAGTCATCAAGAACAGGACTTACAAACCGCGGGGTCTCCACCTAGTCAAAAGTCATCAAGAACCTACAAACCGCGGGGTCTCCACCTAGTCAAAGGTCATCAAGAACCTACAAACTGTGGGGTCTCCACCTAGTCAAAAGTCATCAAGAACCTACAAACCGCGGGGTCTCCACCTAGTCAAAAGTCATCAAGATCCTACAAACTGCGGGGTCTCCACCTAGTCAAAAGTCATCTAGAACCTACAAACCGCGCGGCCTCCACCTAGTCAAAGGTCATCAATAACCTACAAACCGCGGGGCCTGTACTTAGTCAAAGTTCATCAAGAACCTACAAACCGCAGGGTCTCCACCTAGTCAAAAGTCATCAAGAACCTACAAACCGCGGGGTCTCCACCTAGTCAAAGGTCATCAAGAACCTACAAATCGTGGGGTCTCTACCTAGTCAAAGGTCATCTAGAACCTACAAACCGCGGGGCCTGTACTTAATCAAAGGTCATCAAGAACCTACAAACCACAGGGCCCGTACTTAGCAAAAAGTTATCAAGAACCTACCACGACGTTTTTATAAACTAAGAGAAAGAAAAGATCATGTAATTTTGACAATCACGCAATACTACATTTCATATCGCAGAATTTTAAAAACAAAAAATGAACAATACTTAGGTACTTATTAGGAACAAGGCAGCCTTTATTATTCAGAGCTGAACATTGTAGAAATCATTAATGGATTACCGTGTCAAAAAGAAGACTTTTTCCTTGAAAATATTTACTTCATTGCTTTCCCTCATAAAATAAGCAAATTTCCAATTATTTATCTCACTTGCCAAACATGTTTAAGAATATAAAAGATCAAAGCAAGTCTCAAATTACCGGGGAAATATTTCTGTGAATTTTATGAAATTCATTATTTTTATATCTTGGAACCTTCTCATTAGAATGGTAATTCTTCTAATCGCTAATCTGCGAACGATTTTAATTTTAAATCGAGAAGCTGATTTATTCTAATGAAGGGAGAAAATATTAAATTTCTCTGTGTAATATTATTTTGCCTTTTGAATACACTTGAACTGCTACTGTTTTGAAACCAAATACAAAAAGTAGATTTAAATAATTATATCCAATTAATTCACTCCACTCGGTGGACCGACGATCTGGTGAGAGCCGCGAAGAGACGATGGATGCAGCAAGCGAGCAGCCGCTCAAAGTGGCGCTCTCTGAGGGAGGCCTATCTTCAGCAGCGGGTGTCTACAGGCTGTTGATGATGATGATCCAATTAATTTGGATTTAAGTAAATCAATTGGTTTTCAATGTTTTATGGTAAGTATAGTAGTTTCAGCCTAAAGCTCAATATAACTTTAAAAAACTGCTATTGCAAAACTAACTGTAAAACAATGGAAGTAGTTTAAAGTTAAGCAAAAAAAATCCTTAGTCTTAGTTTGAATAAGACTGTTTCACAATATACCACGTATTTACTTATTCAATGTTGCTTTCATATTTATATAAGTATACATTCATATATTTAATGAAGTCACGTGCGCGATACGTTACGTTACCTATGATGTAGATGGAAAAATTGTTCATTAGATCCAGGTGGCTCCAGATTACCTTCCAGAAACTTGGAAATGAGATACCTACATGACAGTACATGACTGCTTGTAAAAAAGACAAGTGCGAGTAAGACTTTTATCCTACGGGTTCCCGGAACAATTTTGTTTGTAGAGCAGAATACAAGGTATAAAAACTAGGTAAAACTGAGCCCACATACTAAAGCCTGCATCAGAAAAGACAAGCTGTAGTTATGTCATGGGATTTCGTTTTCATGTTGCATCGTCCTCTGACGCATGCGTGAAATGCCATAGCGCATGCAATTACGCATATATCATAGCTGACTGAGTACCAGCGCATGCCACTAACGCAAGCAGATTTAGTCGCAGTGAGTTTTCACACAACATCCCGTTTAGAATTGAAAGACAATTGACTTTCAAAGATTAAAGAAAACGAGAGCGTAATGAATGAAACTTAATAGACCATGATATAAATAAATATGAATACTAATATAAATAAATAAAGCATTGAAGTGAAAAAGATGCGTTTAAAGGTATTCAACTATGCTAGATGCAAGTTTCTTTTATACTATATAGGCTTGCGTTTGACCACATTTCTTTTAAATAAATATATATCCGACTGTTACTCACAAATAGTGAGTCAATTTCTCGATCAGGTTTCGAGCATGTTCGATGCTATTCCTCAGGAGGTGAGTTTACGTAGCAAGGTTTCTTTAAAATGAATCACACTCATGAGAATTTTAACATATTTCTTCTGATGAATTGAAAGTTAAATGTTATTTTTTTCTTTCTTTTCTTTTCTTTCTTTGAAATATGAACGCGAAAGCGCAAAAGTGTAGTCTATACTCTTACTATACTATAATCTATCATACACGTTGTATTGTATTGTAACTCTACTAAATAATTTGTTGATACTCACAGATTTTCTTATTTACTTCCTTTGTGTCAATTTAAAGTAGGTTTTGATGAAATTTTCAATTAAATTCTTAAATGAAGGATTACAATCCTTTATTTTCGAATTTAATTGTCAAGTTCAAACAAGTATCAAGTTCACTTAATAAACGCTAGGTCCTCTGGTACAGATCTCCAAAAATCTCACGATATTTTATTACAAAAATATGCTAAGAAGAAACTCTTTTTTTTCTTTGTTTATTTTCGAGACACTGGCAAGGGAGCGGTTTCACTTTTCTTAGATTATGAACCACTGGTTGCGCTTCGTGGTACTTTCACATGTTCTTTTATTAGTTCTATAGTGCTTTTGCATTTTCCTGCGAAAAATACGTGAGATAACGTGAATGCTAGAATAATAATAAGCGCACACGTTATTATTAGTTTGTTAAATTCCGATATTGTATACGGAATGAGATGCTCATTCAAAATAATTATATCATGGGATCAGTTGCATAAAAAGTGAGATATAATTGTGGGATCGATTTGGAATTGCCAGGTGGGAGACCCAACCGGGCGAGCTTTACGTAATGTTTATTGCTGAACATTGAGTGGTAGATAATGCATTTTAGCATTAAGTCCTTTTTAGGGTTCCGTACCCAAAGGGTAAGGGTAAAACGGACCCTATTATTAAGGCTCCGCTGTCTGTCCGTCTGTCACCAGGCTGTATCTCATGAACCGTGATAGTTAGAGAGTTGAAATTTTCACATTATTATGATGTATTTCTGTTGCCGCTATACCAAAAAATATTAAAAAACAGAATAAAATAAATATTTAAAGGGGCTCACATACAACAAACGTGATTTTTTGCTCGTTTTTATAGATCATGGTACGGAACCCTTCGTGCGCGAGTCCGACTCGCACTTGGCTGGTTATTTAAATTAATCATGTAATTATTCATTCATATGGCATACATTTCATATATCACATATATTATGTTACAATAAATGTCTAATATAAAATGTATCCCATATGGCATAACTAAGCCTTAATTTCAAATTGAAAAGTGACGCAATTATTTTTCAGCTATTTTGTGTTAATAATTGCAAGTGCATCTCCGAAAATCTTCATCAGATCCACATCTACAACATGGGACTAACACACAAGGTTGTTCCACCAAACAAAAATCGCGTAAATCGGCCAGAAATCTCGGAGAAACCGGTGAACATACACAAAAAAAAATACAGTCATACATAACAAGTCTTTTTTTAAGTCGGTTAAAAATGCGTTAATTGCATATGCAACCACGGGCACCCCTATAGTAAGATAAGATAAGATAAGATAAGATAAATTTATTGCCAGAATAAAAGTTACAATTTTGTTACATATACATGAACCGCAAGAATATACATTTCCGTCAAATTAAACTTAACTATGAGCTCCAAACTAAGCACGAGGCCTGTATCTTGGAACTCTGATTTACCTAAACAAAAAATATAATTATGGAAAAAAAACAGTAAATAACTAAGAAGTGAATTTTGTGAGTGGCAACAAAAGAGGACCTAATTTTAAGACTAAAATTTACAAAATTAAAAAGGTATCATAGGTACACTTAAAACGTACTTATGTGTAAGCTAATTAATACAAAAATAAAATAATTATTACGTATGACTAAAAAAGATGAAAACTTACTGCTATTATAATACTATAATATTACAGTAGAAGACCACAGACGGTGATCGGAACTATAGGTAAGCAGATTAAATGTATGATATTATAGGCTATTGTAGAAATAAGTGTAAGGGTAATGTGTATGTGTGTGTGTGAGGGATAGGATGTGTGAGCAAGGATGGGAATGTGTGTGGTGTATGCATGAGTGAGAGGAAGTGGGTAAAGGTGGGAGGGTGTGTGTATATGCAAGTATGCTCTTACACGTCGTATTTTTAGATAAATATAAATACACCTAATTATATTTATTAACAAAGGCTATCTTGATGACTGACAGACATAACAGTGGGTCCACTTAAACGGTGATAAAAATTTGGTTGAATCGCAGTTATATTAGATTTTCAGTCTCGGCATAAGTGAGTGTAAGCAACCATTTCTTAAGTATTTGCTTACAAGCAAAATTGGATACATTTTTAATGTTACAGATTCCGCTCACCTTATTGTAGGTGTTTGGATGTGAGTATAACGGACTACGCCTTGCTAATAGTGAAAAGGTGCGAGGAAGAGGAACGCTGTACGACCGTTTTGCTACAATTTTGTCATGGTCTGACCGTTTTTTTAAGTTACGATGAATCCGAAATACTGCGTTGAATACAAAGAGTTGACGAACACGTAATACCTTGAATTCATCGTACAAAATATCTGTCGAGAACCGAAATGGTTTGCGTAACAAAACCTTTATTAGTGCTCTCTGCGCCCTCTCGATTTTTATAAAGGAACTCTTTCCAGCACTTCCCCAAACAGAAATACAGTACTGGATGATAGACTGGCACAATGCTAGGTATACTTGCTTTAACAAGGGCAATGGTGTGCAGTCTCGAAGGTTCTTCATGACGAAAATTAATCGCCGCACGCGCGCTGACAAATCACTTATATGTTGCTTAAACGACAGATTTTCGTCAATCGTCACCCCCAAGTATTTAATAAAAGTGGTACGGTCTATAGGGGTACAAATACACTGAGTGGGATTTGTTAACGCTCCATATGAACAGTAATGTATTTTTAAATCAGTTCCAGGGGGAGGATTGGAAACGCAAGTCTTAGAGAAGGCAACATACTTGGTCTTTTTAGTATTCAAGGTGAGTAGGTTTCTGTCGAAAGCTCTCGCAATCACAGAAAGACCTTCCTCAGCTATACCGTATACCTGCTCCCACGAATTACCATGAAACAAAATGACGGTGTCATCAGCGTAAGCTATAACTTCTGAGTTAACAACACTGGTTTTAAGAATGTCATTTATATACATTATGAAGAGCGTAGGGCCAAGTATGCTTCCCTGTGGGACGCCATAGTTAATTTCAAGTTGTTCACTCGAGTGATCGCCTATCTTAACAAACTGCTTCCGATTGCACAAATAGCTGGTGAACCACTCAAGAGATACACCCCTAATACCAAAAGCCTCAAGTTTTCTCAGAAGCAAACCGACCGAAACGGTATCGAATGCCTTAGCTAGATCCAAAAACACGCCAATACAATTTTCATTGTTTTCAATGTAGGATGCAACTAGATCGACGAGAAGCGTTGCCGCGCCTTCGGTCGATCTGCCTCTGCGAAATCCAAATTGCTTGTCCGAGATTAATTGGTACTTTTCCAGATACCCAACCAATCTATTGTTGACAAGCTAATTAAGCGAGCAGCAGCCGAGGATCTTAAAAAAAACCAAAATTCAAAAGCAACTAATTTAATTTTAAATCAAAATTACAGTAAAATATTCTAAGTTAAAACTAAGTAATGCACTCAGGTCAATGTGAGAACCAAAAGTGACGCGCGGCTCCACGTCGGTGTCGGCTTCCAGCGCGGTGTCGCCATCCCGCTGAATCGGCACCTTGATTCTTGTTACCCGCGCCTTGTGCAATAAGTATGTCACGCTATCATTGCACTTTACGTTGTTGAGCAATATGTAATTCCTCCATCCCTAAATCAGCAACTATTTTCCAACTTTTAGTGAAAATGTTGCTGGAAAATCTGTAGGGTTTTCAGGGTCTTCGTATACATGCTTCGCAGGTTTCTTGTTATCTGGTGGTTGAGGCGTTTCGGGTTTGCATAAGTTGAGTCGTCGTAACATTATGACCAGTGCTAGTGTAAATGCACTGATTAGTACCACGTAGAAGGGCACAGTGGTATGGTATAATATGTCTGACGTCACATCTCGTTCTAGGTTCGGCTGCATCATGACTTGGTTGTAAGCATTATGTAGTTTTCTCAGGTCGACGGACTGCAGCATCAGCTTGTGCGGTGATGTGCGTTCTTGTTCGAAGTTGTATGAGATGCCAGTGATTACCAAGGGCTGGCCATGTGCTTGGTTATTCTCATTGACTATGGTGAACTCTGACGTCATCACGGTGCAGTTTACGGGTACTGTGACTAGGTAGCTGCCTTTAAGTTGCTTGTATTCCTCTCTTCCACATTGCAGATGTATTTTTGTTGAGTGAGGGAATGACAGGACGTAGGTTTTGTCGTCCAGCTGCTCCATGGCTTCATTCTTCAATATTACAGTGGTCAGGTTGCAAGTGTCTCCTATGGTGTGGTTGACGACGAAATCTCGAGCGCAATCTTGCTGGTTGTTCATCCTTTTGATAGTGTCCCTTACGCAGAGGTACTGCTTATCTACCTTCGGGCATTCAGCCTCCATGTACGCGTACGCTTCCCTATTGGTTGCGAGGAATGGATGGGGTGGAATGAGGATTTGGTTATAACTATTCGGAGCTATAGAGAGTTTATAAAAATCGAACTTTTCTGCACTAACTATCGGTATTTTGAAAACTATGACGATCTGTTTTTCCATAAAGTAGGACCCAGGTTTTATTACACTATAATAATCGCGTAAATCTAAACTTAACAACCTACTATCTCCGTATACTATCCGAAGTCTATCTATCATTTTACCTAACGTATCTATATCTACCATAGAATGGTGCGTGCTTAATGCGCGCACAAGAGCTAAAATGTTTTCTATCCTAATTATTTCTTCTAATAAATCGTCTACATTTTCGGTTATAATAGTCAGCAATTGAGCAAACCGAGCATATTTTACTAAGCTAGTATCTTTATACGCGTTGCTGTCTAACAAAAGTTCCAACGTGGAATTAATCGACTGCTGGTTTCTAACTAACTGGTCGATGACGTCATTATGTTGCGTCATCCATTCTTTACTAAGGCTTATATGAGCGTTGAATTCGGTTATGATTTTGTCCTGATTTTTATTTAAGCTTTTAATCGCGTTATCAAATTTAATTGCATCCTGATAATCCAAGTTGCCTGTTATACTTTTAACTACGGATCCTAATCCATCGATTAGGCCTCTTTTAGAACGGGTAGGCTCCAGTCCTTTTAAGTGAATTAAAACCTTATTAATTTTATGCGATAAGTAATTAATTTGGAGCTCGTATAAAGCAAACGTGTCATTGTTAAGTCTGTGTTCAAATTCTAATAACTGTTCCCTAACTGCGGTCGCTTTGTTTTCTATATCGTCTATCTGAATATACTGTAGGAAACTGTGGTAATGCGTGACTAAACGAGTCGGTCCTAGTTTGTAGGGTAGAAGTCCCGGACCGTCGTTAAGACTCTCAAGTCTTATCTCCTGCGTGTGAGCAAGATGCGCCAGCATCATCAGCAGAATTCTGAAACAATTTGGCGCTATTAGGCACTCGCTTAAGGCGAGCTTTGGCCACGGGGCCGCGTTTCCGTGAGGTGTATATATGAATGGGTAGGTTGGCGAGTACGGTATCCTTAGTATACCTTGGTGCCAACTTCTGACGGCTAGCGAGCGGATTCTTAACAAAGATTTGCTGTTCAGGTTCATATTGTATCTCTGGTTCCCTGTCCCTGTTCCTATTTTCTATCAGAACCGTACGGTTATGCAGAGCAGATTCGTTAATGATCTCATAGACCAGTTTCATCTGATCCCTGTGGGTCTGAGTGTATTGTTGTAGTAAATGTTGTGTCAAATCTATGCTAACTGGATCTCTCGGATCAAAGTGGCCTGTAATTATGTCAAACGGTCTGCACTTGGTAAAGCTGTGGACCGAGCTATTGTAAGCTATAATCGCATATGGTACTAAGTTCGCTACCGGTTCGTCTTTACGCTGTAACTTGAGAAGTCGCAGATGTTCGAGTAAAGTCGAATGGAATCGTTCTATGATCCCGTTGTCATTGGGTGAGTGTGGAAGTACTTTGTGGTGATTGACGCTGTGTGTACGTAGAAATTCTAAGAACAGCTGATTACTGAATTCCGGGCCGTTATCGGTGACTATAGTTAGAGGTAATCCGTGGTGTGTACTATACTTTAATAACGCTTGTAGGACGCTGATAGCGGTGCCATCACGGAGATGATAGGCCTGACCGTACTTTGAAAATACATCAACGAATGTAACGTATTTTTCGCTATCTATTGTAAGTAGGTCCATATGTACTATCTCAAGTGGTTTACTAGGCGGCGGCACGATATTAAATCGTTGTTGGATGGGATTGCGGTCGTATTTCCCTTGGCCGCACACAGTGCATTCGTTAATGAAGTTAGTGATTTGTTCGTTCATTTTTGGCCAGTAATATTTTTTAGAAAGGGATAGGTAGCATTCGTTAATGCCTCTATGGTTCGTCTTGCCGTCATGATAGTGCCTAATTATTTCCTGCTGCCTAAGATACGGTTTAACGTTCTCGAGTTCGTGTTTCGTTAGGACAAGGTTCATGGCGGAACTTTTAAAATTATTTTGTATGACAGGTATTATAGAATACATGCCTAAAGGCGGGTCGATTAAAATTCCGGTTTTAATTTTTGGGGTGACATATTCTTTAATAGCGTTAATAACATCCTGTTCTAAGTTGGATTCTGTAACTTGTATAGAAACGCGTGTGTGAGTATCAAACGGCTTTGATACTGCAGGTCGTCTTTTAACGTCACTAACAATCGAAAAAACTAACTGGCGGTGGAACTTATTTAGCGGTTCGTCGCTAATAGGAACTTCCAGTATAGGATTTTCCTGGCTGGTGTGTACCGTAACGGTTGTAGAGCCGTTATCTTGTACTGGCTGTTCCGAGGGATTCACTATGAGTGAGTTAGTCTCTTCATTGTGTATTTCTATGCGAGATAAAGCATCTGCGTTCGTATTTGCTTTACCTTTCTTGTACACTACTGTGAAGTTGTATTCACTGAGCTTTAAGCGCCATCGGGTAAGCCGTGAGTTGGGCTCTTTTAGGCTCATGATCCACTGCAACGGTTTGTGGTCGGTAAGTATTTTAAATTTTCGACCGAAGAGGTAGGGTCTAAAATACTTTGTGGCCCAAACTATTGCTAGGAGCTCCTTCTCGATGGTACTATAGTTGAGCTCACTATCATTCAGTGTACGAGAGGCATAAGAAATAGGCTTATCAGAGCCGACTGGTCCCTGAGATAGAATAGCGCCTATAGCTACGTTGGACGCGTCCGTGGTAAGGATAAACTCCTTGTCGAAATCAGGGTATTGGAGTATCGGATCATTTGTTAACAGAGTTTTGCACATCTCGAAACTTTTGACGTACTCGGGATCGAAAGTTATCTTTTTACCTTTCTTGAGGCACTGAGTCAATGGTTTCGTGATTCGCGCAAAGTCTGGTATGAATTTCCGATAGTATCCGAGTAAGCCAAGAAATTGTTTAATTTCTTTTGGCGTTTTGGGGATCGGATACTTCTCGATCGCTGCTATCTTATCCGGGTTGGGCTTCACTCCTTCTCTGCTAATGACATGACCTAAGAAAGCCGTTTCCAACTTTAAAAATTCGGTCTTGTTCATTTGTATTTTGAAGTTGGATTCTCTGAGCCTTTGGAACACTTTCTCCAAGTTGGTCATGTGTTCTTGCAAGGAGGTGCTGAACACGATAATATCATCGAGATAGACCAGGCAGATCTGGTTCTGGAGACCTCTGAGGATATTATCCATCACCCTTTGGAATGTAGATGGTGCGTTCTTTAAGCCCATCGGCATTCTAAGGAATTCAAAGTGGCCATGTTCCACATTGAATGCCGTCTTAGGAATGTCGATAGGGTCCATTTCTACCTGGTGGAACCCACTGGCCAGGTCTAGGGTAGTGAAGTATTGGCACTTCCCTAACTTATCCAGAACATCCGTGATGTTCGGGATAGGGTACTTGTCGTCTGTGGTTTTTTCATTAACTTTACGAAAATCAACCACTAGACGCCACTTTGGTTTCCCTGAGGGGTCCGCCTTCTTGGGAACTATCCAAATTGGTGAGCTCCACGCTGATTCGGAAGGACGTATGATACCCTGGGCTAACATTTTGCTGATTTGTTCGCTGACTTCTTGTCGATGAACAAAAGGGTACCGATAACTCTTTGTATAAACCGGGGTTTCATCGGTTGTGCGAATACGATGTTTTATTTGATTGGTGAACGTTAAGTCTTCACCTTCAATATAAAAAACGTCCGCATACTTTGAACAAAGAGTTACTAGATTAGCCTTTTCTTCTTCGTTAAGATGTTCCGTACGAAGTCGCGATACGACGTCTTTAACTCGCGCCGGCGCGGGCGGTGCATCGGTTCGCGTGCACTCAATATTAAACAGCTCCGCGTGAGCCGGGCGGTCCAACGAGAAAACAACGTCATTTTCATTCGGGTTTTCGATCTCTAAATACCCTCTGTTCTGAGTTACGCTAGTAACGCATTCGTGAATAATACAGTTACACAGAATTTGTTCAGGAATGTAAACTTCGCCGTCGGACGTATCAATAGGTATCCGGGCTAATTTCGTACTTTTCGCCGGGATAATGTCCTCGTACAAATTAACATTCCGTGAATTGTATAACAAAATCGGATTCACCGCGTACTTGGTGTTTAAACGTAGCTCTTTTAGATCGATTTTTGCCTCCCATTTCGTAAGTAAATCGAGGCCGATCAGTCCGTCAAAATGATTATGGAACCTGTATACGAAAAGTTTTATAGGCTCGTTGTCGTTGATTTCGATAAAACACGGTACCGTTATCGAGTAATCGTTCTGACTAACTGCATGGACATTTGTGACCTCGAACGGATCGTAATCTAACTGCACGTGTGGATAGAAATTTTCTATAGCATCCGGGCTTAAAAAAGACTGATTCGCGCCGGTGTCAATAAGAAGTTTCAACGGTGGGTTCGAGATCTGGATAAATGGCAGCTGTCTTTGAGTCTGTAAATTTACTTCTATTTTGGCCTGTCTGATGCTGAAGCCTTCTGAAAATTTTCATGATGGCCTGGGGAAGGCTGCGTCTCAGAGGTTATGTCAGTAAAGTCGTGCACTTGGGCCGTCTCGGGGCCGTAGCTCTCAGGGTCAAAGTAACCGCTATAATCATGCGTGTCAGGGTAAGTCGGGTACTCGTAATAGTCAGGATAGTAATTTTGTTCATGTTCGTCGCAATAGACATAACCTGGGTAACCGTCATTAACACATTCGTTAAAATTCATTTCGCGGCTTTTAAAATAATTCGTAGGTGGCGGGTTGCCGTGTTTAGTCCAGTCATGTCCAGTAAGTCCCGTCGGTGGTAGCGCTCTAGGGGTGAAATGTTGTACTCCACTCATTGGCTTAGGACCAGAATTATGAGGAGCGTTACGAGGCGCCATACGGAATACATTACTACGCGCGCTATAATTCGGTGGCGGTGCGGCGAACATTTGCTGTGTACGTGTAGGCATTCTATATTGAGGATGATGCTGAGGGCCTGAGTTGAATCTGTATTGGTTATGTGGCTGAGTGAATTTAAACGCCTGAGGTGCTTGAGGTGGCGTAAATGCCGGCCTCTGACTAGCTGGTGGGAACATCATGTGTGGTGGAAGCTGAAAACCTTGCTTAGGAGGAGGAGGCATTTGAATTGAAGTCGGAGCTTTGACTGGTGGCTGAGCTTTATGCACTTCATTATTGCGCTGTTGTAAATATAATATATTGAGCTCTTCTTGTACGAATTCCAATGCCTTCTCTATAGTGGATGGTCTCATACACCTAATTCGAGAGCCGAGGGGCTCTTGTAATCCGCGTACAAACGCTTGCATAGTGAGCTTTCTATATAGCATGCGCTTCGACTCAATAGTAGTCGGGATAGTTTCATGCAAAGAAATGTATGTCATTATTGTACTGAATAAACTCTGACAATGGTCATAAAATTCCTGTGGGGTCTTGTGACCTTGTGTGGCTAGAGAAAGATCATTATACAATGCGGTTTCGTCCCTTTGGTCTGCAAAATTATTTATAAGGGAATCACGAATTCCTAGCCAGTTATCAGGGATGCCATTAGAGTTGATAATTGTGGCGGCGGGCCCAGTGATTTTATTTAAAATACCATTTAATAAACACAGGTTAGGTAAATTGCTACCGGGCTCATTACTCATATAAGTCGCAACAATTTGATCACATATATTAATAAATCTAGTTAATATGTTCGGATTTCCGTCGAAATCGGGAACTGGGCGTAAGGCCTTATAAATTACGTCTGGGTCGTAAGGCATTTTTGGATCACTTAAATCAAACAATGAAGTTAAATCAATTTCGTCTTCTATCTGCCTAATACTATCTAACTCTCTATTGCGGCGAGACTGACGCGATGCAGCCTCGCTGGCACCCTTATTTGTAGGGTGAAAAATTTTGAATAGATATAAGGATTAGAAATTAGGAAGGAAGCAACACAAAAAGAAAGTTTTGCGCACTTACAATTGCATTTCGGTTTCCTCCGCGTATCAATGGTCGGATACTCGTCCTCGGTGATGCGCCCGCGTAGATCCGGATTCCAGATGAAGACTCAGGAGCCTGCCAGCAGCACGAACGAAGTCTCGGCGATTTTTGGAGATTTTCGACCTTCGCGCACTGACTCTAGAATCCTACCGACTGCGCCAATTAAGCGAGCAGCAGCCGAGGATCTTAAAAAAAACCAAAATTCAAAAGCAACTAATTTAATTTTAAATCAAAATTACAGTAAAATATTCTAAGTTAAAACTAAGTAATGCACTCAGGTCAATGTGAGAACCAAAAGTGACGCGCGGCTCCACGTCGGTGTCGGCTTCCAGCGCGGTGTCGCCATCCCGCTGAATCGGCACCTTGATTCTTGTTACCCGCGCCTTGTGCAATAAGTATGTCACGCTATCATTGCACTTTACGTTGTTGAGCAATATGTAATTAGCTTTTCTAAAATCTTTGAAATAACACTGAGCAGTGCAATGGGCCGATAATTGTCAGGTAAGTTTTTGGGTCCAGTCTTGTATATAGGAGATATGGCTGCCACTTTCCAACAATCCGGGAAAGTACCAGTTTCTAAGCTGAGATTACATATATAGGTTAGCGGTACAAGAACAGCATGGAGTGAATTCTTAATTAGACCCACTGTGATTGAATCAGGTCCTGCAGCACTGTCTGTTCGGAGATTTGCAACTATTTTAGAAATTTCAAAAGGATCGGTAGGGTAAAGAAACAACGAATGTGTGACTGATGACGAGGGTTTGTGGGATTTGGTGAGAGATTCTTCTGTTTCAAGTAACTTGTTTAAAATATTATCCGCAAGCCTCTTCCCAGTAGACACAAAGTGTTGATTACATTTATTTAGCTGTGACTTAATATTATTACCACCGCTTAGTAATTCTGCGGACTCTTTACTACGATTTGAGGTATAACATATATTTTTAATGGTTCTCCAAAGCTTTTTTGGATCACTCTTATTTATTTCAAGCTGGTGACTATACTATTGGGCTTTAATTCTGCGGAGGAGTTTATTACAAAAGTTCCGGTACCTAGTATAAATTTTCTTGCGCTGAACATCACTCGGATGGGATCGACTATCCTGATGAAGTTTGTCACGGTGACGCATGCACCTTATAAGACCTGGTGTGATCCAAGGCTTCATGCATACCATTTTCCTACCAATTTTAACTTTATGAGTATGTTTATCTACCGCAGAAGCCATAATATTGGTAAACACTGCCGCAGCGGAGTTACAGCAAAGTTTTGTTGTAACCATTGACCACTCAGTATTGTTAACTTCTAATATCACAGCGTCAATGTCAGTTTTTAGTTGAAATCTCGTGATATTCGTAAGACTCTGTGGTTGGAAAGAGATGCCAGCTAAAACAATGTCATGATCAGTAATTGATGACTTACACACCAGACTTGTGGCGGCCGTTCCAGGTTTAATAAAAATATGATCTAGACAAGACTGGTTTCTAGTAGGATTACTAATCGCCGGAAGCAATCCATGTGCAGCCATTAAGCACAAATAATCGGATACTTGGTTATTGGAGGAATTGCATATGTCAATATTCATATCACCCGCAACAGCAACAAAAGGTCTACCCTGCAAGTCACCAAGAATTATGTCCAATGAACTGATGAATGGATCAATGTTAATAGTCGAAGGAGAACGATAAATGCCCAAAATGGCGATATTATCGTCTACTTGGATCAACAGAGAGTCAGTGTCTATAATATTTGGTTCTGAAACCAGAGTTCTATAGGTACTTTTAATGTAAATTACTATGCCACCATTTTTGTTTTTTTGTTTATTTGTGCGAAATGAGTTATATCCAGAGAGAGAATTTAGTATAGTGCCATCGGACAGCCAGCATTCTGTAAGTACAATTGCATCAAATAACATGTCAAACCGCTTTAATGTAATTGAGAAGTCATCAAATTTTTTCTGGTAGCTTCTGATATTTAACGACATAACTTTAAAGTTGTAATTAGTATTATTATTAAAAAACGTTCGGCAAGACTCTACAGACCCATGACTATGACAATTAATCGAGATTGTTTCATCAATATCTTCCGTAACATCAACTAAACCCATACTTATAAAATATATATTGAGATGTGTTCAGGGTCAAAACCCAGTGTGTCATAGTAGAATGAATAATTTTATCTGAATTATATATTGCCGTAATTTTACTGATCACGGGGTTTCCTATAGATAATACATACTTCAACGAAGTGGAGTTGTGTGAGAGCGGGTGATTTGGTGTGAGAGATTTTGTGCGTGTGGTGGGTTGTGTGAGTGTAATGTATGGGAGTGCGATGAATGACAATAAAAGGTAACAATATATAAAGTTAACTAATATGTATTTAACATTAGTTGCAGGTGGGACGAAGGAAAACTTGATACAGTACTGAAGAAGATTACTGAGCTGAGAGGCGGCCCAGGTGTCGTTCCAGATCTTCAGCGGATTTAATTGTAATAGCTGAACTGCCTTCTTGTTTGCGCACATGAATTGTGCCATTCTTAATCCAGCAGTACTTGAAACCAACTTCCTTGGTGCGCTGTCGGGTTGAACGAAATAACAGGCGGTTATCTTGAGTCAGGCGTTCATTGAAATATAATTTCCTGTTGGCCCCCTCGACCCCAATATCCAAGCTGGAGAGTTGACGTCGGCCTTTGGCGGCTTTCAGAAACTCTTCTCTTTTTTGCCGACGCACGAAGCGGACAACTAATGGCCGAGGAAGCTTAGAGGATGCAGATGCTTCATCTCCACCCTCCGGGCGGCGAGGCCCTACACGCATCACGTAGTCCAGGTCACAGTCGTCAACAGCTACCCCAATTTTTTGGGCCGTAACACGAATTAGGTGCGCCGTGTTTTCGTTAATTGTCTCTGAGATACCTGCTATTTCAAGTTCATTTTTAAGGCAAGCTTGGGCTCTGGTATTCAACTCTTGACGTAATTGAGCTACTGTGCTTTTCAAAGTGGCAACCTCGGCCTCACGTTCAATATCTCGAGCCTCTAATGCCTGCACTTTGGTTCCGTATTCGTCAAGGCGGGATGTAATTTTTTCTGTAAAGGTCTTCATATGGGACTTCATGTCGCCCACATCCACCCGTAATAGTTTTATTTCCGAAACAATTGCAGCGACAGAGTCTGCGTCCGCTGGGATAATGGGTGAGTAAGGCGGGGTATTTACTTTACGACCGCCCTCTCGCGTCATAACAACATTCAAGCGCTCGTCACTGAGCAAGCCAGACGCCGCGGCTGCGGCCTGTCTCAGAGGGGTATTAGAGTTATCAACCTTGGGCGCTCTGCTGAGACATGACGGACAAGCCCAAGCAGCCTTTACCTCTTCTGCTATTTTACGGAGATCTGTTAAATTTACACAAACTGCGTGAAAGAAGAATTCGCATTCTGAGCATTGGATATGCTGCGCTGAGCGAATGGTTTTGTTACAAGCAGAACAGTTATTAACCATCTTGTTTAGTATTTACTAATCCAATACGGAGATAGCGGCTATCCAGTTCTGCACTACTCACGTCACGATACAAGCGCAGGCGCAGCGCGCTAACCGGTCCCGTCGCCCAAACAGAGGAGTGCGAGCGAGATGAATTATTTCTGCCTCGCAGCCCGTCTCTTTTACCCGGAGTGAGGTGGTAACCTACCTCAGCGTGCGGCAGTGCACTTTTATAAAGCACTATCACTCAGAAAATTGCACACCAGAATGACGCTAAGCACTGCGTAGTTACAAGCGAGTATGCCGTAAAGTATTGGTCAGAGTTTTAAGAACACGCGAAACGCGTCCGCACCTTACACTGGTTAGAATCACACTCGTAAGCAATACAATTACAAACCTGATACTATCCATGCATCCATATTATAAATATAAAATTCTTTTCAACATTTTCTATCAAAGACACCTTTCACATCAAGAAATCTATTAAGCCGAGAGTCTCGGGACCATTCAACGGGACATATCAGCAATATTAAAGGAAAACGCTGCGAGATTGATGGCGCATGATGACGTCACTGGCTTTTGTATGGTGTAGAGTAAATCATACAGTAGTGAAAGTTGAGACAGTTTAAAACAACTGTGGAAGGTGATTTATTACCGCCCGCGATCACGAACATCTCTGACGTCATGGCAGGTGCTAACAATTACGGTTATTTGCCTCCGCAGTGGTGGAAAATAAATGAAGCTATAGGGTTATGTTTTCTTGACGTATAATTTATACCTACCCTACTCGGGAAATAAAAAACGTTCGTCAACATTAAGTTGACTTTTGCTTGTTTGCTTGTAACGGTACTGCCAACACATTTATAGAATCAAGTGTCATCGTTATAATAAATGTCTGTTTACGCATCATTTACTATTGAATAAAAATCTGCTCTACCTACACTAACACAAACTAGAGAGTATAGCTCAGTGGTACTTCATATCACTTTCAATCCTACGCAACATGGTTCGAATCCTGCCTGGCCGCCCTAATAAGTTTTTTAACAAGTTAAGGTTTATTGAAATTTGTATTCTCTCATTCTAACGTGTAGAAAACGTTGTGATGGTGCGAGAGCCCACTGAACAAATACTACGTCATCGGGTACCCCAATAGGCTATCTTTAGATCGTTAATCGACATCTGAATATGTGAAAAAATCAGGTCTGCCAGTTCCAATCCTGCCGGGTCATGGAAATAATTAAAATTTCTAGACAATATTTTTTTTGTCAATATGTACCCGAATGAAAGTTCTGGCAACAGTTAACCATTGATTAATTATGTAAAAAAAATTAGTCTGCCATTGCGCACCCTGCCGGGAGTACCTGGCAGACCCCTGAGAATGTGCCCTTCACACCCTTTACCTACCTCAGCGAATACCCCGATGAAACCTACGCCTAATAATAGCCAAGGTGACCTTGATAATAGATTAAAAGGTCTGCCAGGTCTAAACTTGGCGAAACTTAGTATTCAAGGCATTTGAAGTTGGTGGAGGTGGATTATTTCTATGACCCGGCAGGATCGGAACTGCCAGACCTGATTTTTTTAGATGTTTAAGTGTCGGTTAACGATCTGAAGATAGCCTATTGGGGTACCCGATTACGTAGGTATTTTTGCAGTGGGCTCTCGCACCATGAGGAAACTGGCATGTTTATAAAGTATTCTACACACCATCCCACAATCTGCCCCACGACTTGCCAACTCAATCAGTCAAATCGCATAATGTACAAGCGTGCGGTGACTCAACTGATCACGATTCCAGCAGGTTGCGTGGCAGATCGCACGGCGCATTGGATGGTGTGGAGCCACCATGAGTCACCAACAATCTCGATGATGATGATGGTTGAGAAGATATGTGCGTGGAACCATGGAACAAGGAGGAGAGGAATGCCAATACACCAAGAAAACAGCGTAGATCAAAAATATGCTTAAAACTAGATGGCGTTGCCAAATGAGCGGGTTTTAAGTTGAGCGCAGATCAGAAATATGACAAAAACCGTTTTAAACCTAGCCCACCGTAGCTACCCGTATAGCCCGCTCATTTTGCACAGCTAGGCTTAAAACGGGTTTTTGGCATATTTATGATCTGCGCTCAACTTATAACCCGCTCATTTTGCAATGCCATCTAGGTGTATTGGCATTCCTCTCCTTCTTGTTCCATGATGGAACAAATTAATGCAGAAAAAAACCAAGAAACGTTCTTGACAGAAACCTAACCTCATCATGATCAGCCGGCCTAAAGACTTCTACCTGAACATAGAGATCGCCCACAGAACGCTACTTTAAACGGCCGCTTGTCAATTGCGTGCTTTACGTGGGAATGGGGAAGTGGGGGTGAGGCGGATCGGTGATCACCATAGATTATAATGTAGACCGATGAGAAAGCTGCTGCCTATTCCTTCCCTTAGTCGGCTTTTACGGTACTGATGAGAAAAGATATACCAGCCCTATTCTTACGCAGGGACCACCGTTCAGGTACCTAATTCATAGTCATAAACTTCAACAACCTAAAAACGCCCTGAAAATAATAATTTCATATTCGTGTTTCAAACTAGAGTCATTCGATTGGTTGGCTTTCGATATGATGAGTTTCCAACCTCACGACTCATTAACAAAAATTTTCTCAACATCGTGCGTCGCACCAACGTTCTTCGCAAATAGGACTCCCCTTTTAACATGTTACCATAACGTTTATTACATCAAACTTGTAGTAAAAAACGTAAGTGCGTGTTACAAGCATGCGTTGTTATGGGACTTACAGGAATATCCAATAAAACACGCATTACAAGCTACTAACTACAATAAAGCTTGTTACAAAAGCAACATAATTCGTTTTATTGCCAGGTACGAAAAACCATAAATCATTCGGTAAATCGCTTATGAATCTAATAAAAACGAGTTGGGCATGAGCATTAGTATTCATAAAAGATGTTACGGTACGGTTAGGGTACGAAAAGTGGCCCATATGTAGCTATTCTGGCCAGACTAACCTAAAGGATCAGACAGACAGGTAAGTACCTACCTACTTAAACAATTTTTTTTCATTACCTAGAATGCCTATTTGAGCACTTTACTAATAGTACGATCTAGCCTTCCATGTAGGTATTAACTAATTTCGATTTAACTTTAATTTCTAAACACCTAATTTTATCTATGTGTCCAATTACACTTGTGTTATTGTCTCTAATAAGACGATTAGGCGCCTAACTTAAAAATGCAACCAACGGCTATTTAGCTAAGTAAGAAGCATTCAAATAGTTTATGATTTTGATGCCCAGGACCATTTGTATGCTTACGCGACAAGGAAAAAAAAATTGCACCACCACTACCGAGCATTTGTACTCCAATCAACTGAAAAAATAATCATAAAAACAGTACATCTGCGCCGATAAGCCACGTATTGTAATCTATATTTTCGCCACGACTCGCTCGTAAAACAACCGAGTTCCTTGTATGTACCCTTTATGTAAAACATCTCCATAAAATATTTATCAACTGGTTCGCAATACAGGCACTAACAAAATATACAAGAAAGCAATACCTTGAGAGCGCACCTGGTGCCTTCAATATATTCTTTCTATGAGAAAATGTTGACAAAACGCCCTTTGTCGTTGGTTCACAGTATAAGTGGAATTGCAGTTGCTCAGGTCGTATTAAACTTAATTTTCTCAGGCGTGACTTCGCGGAAGGTCACTTTAAATACAAAATTATACATAATATAAATTATAATATTCATAATTACACAGGAATATCACTTCACTGAAACTATTTAAGTACAATTCAAAAATGATTAGGTCCTGTATGTGTGCCAGCCTATGTATAAGTATTTACATCAATAATACAGCGACACCAAGCATCAAGCCACCCTCAACACCTGTGACTGTCCATGACCCACATATGAAATGCCGAATCTGACTGAAAACATTCGCAGAAACTTCCTATCGCGTGTATGTGAACTGTTTACACGGGGGCAGTCACTGGTCAATAGTAACTACCTTGAAAAACTTGAATAAAGTATTCAAGGTATAGAACCTTTGGTTGTGGATTCCATATTATGTGAATATATAATTGCAGGTGTGGTAAAAGTTAGGTAACTAAAACACAGGAGATGATTAAGTACGTGTCCTTTATGGTAGCGGCAGGGAATTACTGGCTTCAATAAAATATACAATGCAGAATGATACCTCGTTAGGTAGTTAGCTAAGTACTATGATGTAGCCCTATATCTGTAACATTACTTAAATATTGTTTATTAACGGGATATTTATTTTATAAATATATATTACTAGCTGACCCGCCCCGGCTTCGCACGGGTTAATTAGTTTTACGCCCTATCTCAGCCTAAAGGAAGAGAGAGGGAAGAGGGGAAAAGATAAAGGAATATTATTCAAGGTAGCTTTAAAAAAATTAGTTTTAATTCTTAATAGACTTGCTGGGTTAATTTATAAACAAATTAAAATTATGCAAAATGTAGTCAAAAGCTACCAGTAAATAGGTACTCAAAAACAGTTTCACAATGAATGCTGCAGAAAGCTATCTTAAGCAGGTAATATAAAAATATTAAAGTCCAACGTGTAATTTTTCAAATTCATTTTCAGGGTGAACTTTAAAGTACAAGCCTTTACAACGTATGGCAATAAATGTTGTTGTTTTCACCCACCATTAGACAACCAGACGAACGTCTTATCATCCATACATGGTTGCCATCCCGCCTATCTGTACCAAGTGTTTTGATTCGACCTTTATAATGCGAACAGCTAGGAATGGAACTCTTTACCAGCGTCAGTTTCCAAATAACTATAATCTGGACGTTTCCAAAGGAGAGTGAATATGAACAAGTTTCTTATAGGTGCGCGTGCTACATCGTTGACCGCATTGTCGCTTGACATGAAATGTGGTTACTTGATCGCCCACTGTGAAACATATTACTCGCTCTGTCTAAACAAACAAAAATAAGAAGCAGAGTAATACTGATCCAAGAGATATGCGGCTGAATCACGTGGTTACCATTCACAAGTTTAGCGAATCCAGCTGAGCGTTCCTGAGCGGTGATAAGCTGTAATCCCGTAAAAGTTGGCGAGAAGGTGTGTTGCAAACATTCGTGTTGTTGTGCACCGTTTTACCGTGAAACGTGAATAGACACACGAGTTAAGACTTTATAAATACTGGTTTAAGGTCTTTTTAAGATTTCTCTCAGTTATACAATCTAATAATTAGGTATGGCTTATAATCGTTTGAAGGAATTATATTCCAGTTGCAACCATGGATTAGCTGTTTTCTTTAATTCGCTTATTTTAAAGACTTCGTTGGCCTAGTTGGTGGCCAGATTTATTATTTATGATTGTTATTATGCTTTTATATAAGACCTTTATTCATTAGCCTTACTGGCAGGAGGAAGACGAAGGGAAATAGAGTTTAGAACTCTCCACAAAGAACTTAGAAGCGTTTTCAGGAACTAATTTAAACGCCTCTCAATTTAGAAGTGAAAACTTCGAGAGCATCGTCGAGGCAGCAGAGTAATAATAGAAGCACTCGGGGGCTTTCTCTAATAAGTTATGATAACTCTTCAAGGGCGGGAGACATTAGCGGCCGCCTCGACCACTGTAGGTACTAAAGTTGCCAGGGCTGGGAATTTTTCACAAATATTGTGATAATGATTTTCCAGGGAATTAATTTTTTTTTTTTTTTTTTTTTTTATGTGATTGAATGACGTGACGAGCTAGTCGTTCACCTGATGTTAAGTGACACGGCCGCCCATAACAGTACTAAAAAAAAAAAAAAAAAAAAAAACCCCTTAATATTAAATTAAAATAAAAATTTATTTATTTCAGCCAAATTGAGTCCATAATACATATAAATCAATACATTAAATAAAATAAAATAAGTATTAAAATAAAATCAGAATTTAAATTAAAATTAAAAACTTACAGTAGGAACATGATTATTAAAATTATTGAAAGTAATAACCTAACCTAACACTAGAGTGCGGGCATTCCACACTGAAACCTCCCCACAATGAGCTGCACATCAATGTCTACAGCTCATTGTGAAGACGCATCCAGTGTGCAAACATGGGATTACATAAGCTATCGTGCAAACTTTTTAGTCAAACTGTGATATAAAACAAATGGTTATTCTTATTTTAGTCAAAAAGACACAAGAAAATCTCCTTTCATTGTTAAGAAATTGGTAGGATTGGTATTTGTAAAAGTTTATTTAACCTTTATTTGTACAAAGTACATAATTATAACACTTTTGTGGGAACTTTAACTTTCTCTAACTACCTACGTAATTATTTTAAGATCTATTGGTTTCGTTGGGTTACTTTGTAAATCCCATTTCTTTACAAATTGTTTCACTAAGGTTGTGTGGTTTACAACGACGTTCGACCATTCGAAGCATTTTTGTCTCATTTAACGTATTTTTTTTTAATAATATTACTTTTTGGAACCATGATAAAAAAGTTTGCTTGCCCCTCACCACAGTCAAATAAAATAAGCTACTGTGAGAAATATCATTTACATAAAAATGAAATTTGCGTTTAAGCATTTTCTTATGAAGAATAAAGATATCTCAAATCTCAAGCATGGCAACCCTAAAACTGAAAGGAAACGCTTACAGCTAAATAAATAACGAAACTTTAGTGATACTAATTTAGGTGAACTGCCCGGGCACTCGTCTCGAGCGGAGGCAATGAGATAGATAATTGATACAACTTTTGTGCTACACTTAGAAGGTGCAAAGAGAATTGTCAGATTCAGATTCAGATTCGGATATTTTATTGCTTCCATAGTGTACATAGGTGGAATAAGCATACAATTAATTAAGTAGGCTCATTATGGACCCCGTCGGGCGCAGCACATTTGGAGTTGTTTTAGAGAAGTTGTATTTTTTCGGAGCTCAGAAAATATTTATACTCTTTATACTCTTCAATAGTTAATTTTATACTTGTTTGTTTTCAGTAAGGATTTTGGGAAAGATTTTCTTAACCTTTATTAGAGTTTATCAAGATGAAGTAAAATTAATTCAAGTTAGTATCGTGACGTGAAATGGTTAGGTATAAGTTGAACGACTTTTTCAATTACCCCCTACCAGGTGTGGACTGACGATCTGATGAAAACCACGGGGAGCCGATGGATGGAGGAGGCGAGCAGCCACTCAAACTGCGCTCTGGCCAACGTTCAAAGTGGACGTCTTCAGGCTGTTAATGATGATGATGATTATGATTGTATTTATTCTGTCCTGAAGTTCGCGATGCCAATGAATGTAGGTTACGACTAAAAATTAGTTATCCTTGAGCATGCTGAGTCGGGACCTAGGTATACAATGATGCCACGTAGCATTATGTTTTAGTGTCTTTCCTTTTGTGTGATTTGTCTTGTATAAGGTCCTACTTGTAAAAATGTGTTAATAATGTGTGATGTCTTGAATAAATGTGTTTTCTTTCATTAAATAAGTTCTTAGAGAACTGCAGGTCTCATAGTTTAGTAGGTATAGCTCTGTCTTCTGCTATAGGTTGTTCCCGTGGGTGCTGTAAGAGCCGGCTAAGGGAATATTCCTTTAGCCGGTTTTTACAGTACGGATGGGGTAGTACTATTTTCACACCAGGACCACTCGGCGTCCACCACCACGTTCCTGGTGTGAAAAACAGTAGTGAGTTAAATACATTTTATCCATATTTTGTACGTGATTTGGCACAGAATTCTCAAACTGCATTGTAAAACTGTTGTGAAAGTTTCTAACTGGTACTCCATCGAACTAATATGAACCTTGCAACGCGTCATTCGTAAATCTGTCCGCCAAAACTTTATTTTGTATTGGGTAGAAAATGTATTTATTACCGCTACAATGCATAAACTGGAAAATGCATTTGCAGTGTGAGTTGCATTTATTTTTTTGAAAATAGATTTGTATTTTCACATTTTATTATAATTTTACAGGTAAGAGAATTGAAGAAAATTAAATGAGTTTTATCAAAGAGAATGGCAAACTAAAATATGTACCTCGGTAAGTAAAATTTTACATTTTCAATACATTTTTCACATTGAAAATGGCGCAATTTTTTCATAACCATGAATTGCGTAAAACAAATAAGTATAGATACAGTGCAGCAGTGATAATAAAAAGTGAATTATGTAAATCGAATACTGAAAAGAAGAAAGTATTTTTATTTTAGTTGGTTGGTTGTATTTTAGCTATTGGTTGGACTGCCTTACAGAATAGAATAGAATAAAGTTTTATAAATCTAGCCAGAGTAAAATCAACCGAGAAAATTATATAACTGGAATTCATTCATTCCATCAGTTCATCCAAGAATGACAACCGAAATTAACTCAATGTTAGGTTTTGATCTATATAAGAGTATTTATACCCTGGTTGAAAAAACCATATTGTTTAAAGTTTAAATGATTGAGTATTGACTATTATAGCTAAAATCCCGAACACAAAAATAAACAAAACAGATCTACAAAATGCCACTAAAACTAAAACGCAAATCCCAAATCATCAATGAGTCGTCAATCAACCTTACAATCAATGCTGATGCCAATCCCACGCTCCGACCGGTGACCGATCAATCATAGCCGAGGCGCGTGGACAGTCGGGAAATGCATTCGTCATGGCAGCCCAGTTAGCGAAATAAAGGCTGATTCATTAGAAATTTGGTATGCTAGATTGGGACTGGTTTCAAATAATAGGGGAAATTGAGGGGGTGTTTGTGGACTGTTTCAAAACCCCCTGACTCACACGCGAAAAGATTTGTCCGCATGGCGGCCGCGCCGCGGACTATTTTTTATAAAATGGTTTAATAAGATGGTTTATGTTCAAATATTGTAGAATGTTGCTATTTTTTGATGAATTATGAATAGAAATGATATATCTATGTTTTATTTTTAATTTTACGTTATTTTTCATATTCAATCGATTTGTTGCAATACTTCATAGAAAAAAAATTTTTGCCGAAAAAAGGCGGTTTTTGAAAAATTCCCCAAAAATTAATAAAACCGCCAGGAAAGAACAGGTATCTATATTTTTCTTCAGTATTTATCGGCTCAATACTCTATATTCACAGTCTATAATGTCTTAGTACAAAAAAAACATGTGATGACGAGTTATGTGTCAAGGCACCGTCAAAATCTGCCAAAGTCACGCTCAAGTTGAAGTTGAAGTCTTTTCATATAAGATTCTTTCTTATCAGATTTTTAGCATTATATACACAGATTAGAGAAAAAAACAATTGTCTAAACAGATGGAGCGAAATTTGACTTTTGCGAACACCAATGCGTACCAGGGTCGGTGCAACTTTGCAACATTGCAACCCTACTAAGTGAAGAAATTGCACGAAGTTTTAAGTTGTTTTGTTTCTCCGGTGTCATTTTATTTAGTCGTCTTACGGTCATGCGTAGTTCCTTCAATGATAGAAGCAACTACGCATGCTCGTACAATGACGTTTCAGTTGATGTTACAGAAAACTATGTTTTTTGTGGTTTTTTTATTATATTTTAGTGTTTAGTCAATAAATTTAGCAAAATACTTATTTCAAATAAAGACATTGACGTGTAATGTGTTTGGAATGCATATTCCAATACTCAAGAAGATTTACACAGGACAAATTATTCAGTTTCTATGGTGCAAATACTTTTCGTGTTTACGATATATTTTTGTGTGTAAGTAGATTTGCGTTCACATAAAACATACGTAGAATTTTGTGCAGGATTAGAATTGGGTGATTTGATTGCTGCTATTAAATTAGAATTTGAATTTTGGTACATATCGTAAATCCACAAGAAGGTTATCCAGTTGTTTGCATTTCGAAATTAGAGATGATTTTACAGGTGTCGATGGGTTATCGATAATTTCTATATATGTATTATATGTAGAAAACTATACACTAACCAATAACAGTTCTAACCTACTGGTTCAATCCTTAGAGTATAGACTAAAAACATAGAGAGAACTTCATTATCTGTCAAGCGTACCACTTTTTTGAACACTTTTTATATGAAGTGGACACTTTGATGTAAATGAGTCTGACAGATTTGTATAGATAAAACAGTTGACTCGAGTCGAAAAAATGTACGGTGATTTTTGCAAGCGTAGCTAATTACTATATGTTTGTTTCTTTCCTTCGCCACTGACGTAGCGATACGTGTGAGCAGTATAAATATAACTAGTATTTTGCCCCGTGCGCGGGCCGCGAGCGGCCCGCGTGTGTGTTTTCGTGGCGTTCCATTTGTTCAAAACGCTATACTTGGAGCTAAACTTTAAATTTTGCAAGTACTTGTACAAAACTGCCGTATTTATCAAAGAAAATGATAATGCGCGTGACTTTGCATGGCGGCCATTTTGTTTGACTTGACAGCGTCATTTGCACCATGAGTAGGATGCAACCGGCACACATGCACCGTGCGCGGTGCAAGTGCTGATCGTGACCGTCCACTTATACCAAACTACAATAAACTAACTCGCTTCGCTCGTCGTCGCATTGGGTATGTTCGGAAAAAATTTGACGTTTGACACCTGTCAAAAATTGACATTTGACAACTGTCCTAAAAATTGACATTTGACATCTGTCAAAAAAATTGACATTTGATATTTGTCAATAAATTTGACATCTGTCAAAAAATTTGACAATTGACATCTGTCAAAAGTTTGACATTTGACATCAATCAAACTGACATCTGTCTACACTTGACAGCGGTATTAGAACAGTGCGCAGGTTGCAAGCGGCACACTTGCACCGTGCGCGGGCCGCACGCGGCCCGCACACGGTGCATGTGTGCAGGTGCAAGTGTTAGTTGTGACTGTCCAATTATACCAATGAGAGACAATAAACTAACTCACTCATCGCCGCATTTGGTAGGTTGGAAAAAAAAATTGACGTTTGACATCTGTCCAAAAAATTGACATTTGACATTGGCAATAAATTTGACATCTGTCATCAAATTTGACATTTGACATCTGTCAAAAGTTTGACATTTGACATCAATCAAACTGACATCTGTTTACACTTGACAGCGGTATTAGAACAGTGCGCAGGTTGCAAGCGGCACACTTTCACCGTGCGCGGGCCGCACGCGGCCCGCACACGGTGCAAGTGTGCAGGTGCAAGTGTTAGTTGTGACTGTCCAATTATACCAATGAGAGACAATAAACTAACTCACTCATCGCCGCATTTGGTAGGTTGGAAAAAAAATTGACATTTGACATCTGTCCAAAAAATTGACATTTGATATTTGTCAATAAATTTGACATCTGTCAAAAAATTTGACAATTGACATCTGTCAAAAGTTTGACATTTGACATCAATCAAACTGACATCTGTCTACACTTGACAGCGGTATTAGAACAGTGCGCAGGTTGCAAGCGGCACACTTGCACCGTGCGCGGGCCGCACGCGGCCCGCACACGGTGCATGTGTGCAGGTGCAAGTGTTAGTTGTGACTGTCCAATTATACCAATGAGAGACAATAAACTAACTCACTCATCGCCGCATTTGGTAGGTTGGAAAAAAAAATTGACGTTTGACATCTGTCCAAAAAATTGACATTTGACATTGGCAATAAATTTGACATCTGTCATCAAATTTGACATTTGACATCTGTCAAAAGTTTGACATTTGACATCAATCAAACTGACATCTGTTTACACTTGACAGCGGTATTAGAACAGTGCGCAGGTTGCAAGCGGCACACTTTCACCGTGCGCGGGCCGCACGCGGCCCGCACACGGTGCAAGTGTGCAGGTGCAAGTGTTAGTTGTGACTGTCCAATTATACCAATGAGAGACAATAAACTAACTCACTCATCGCCGCATTTGGTAGGTTGGAAAAAAAATTGACATTTGACATCTGTCCAAAAAATTGACATTTGATATTTGTCAATAAATTTGACATCTGTCAAAAAATTTGACAATTGACATCTGTCAAAAGTTTGACATTTAAAATCAATCAAACTGACATCTGTCTACACTTGACAGCGGTATTAGAACAGTGCGCAGGTCGCAAGCGGCACACTTGCACCGTGCGCGGGCCGCACGCGGCCCGCACACGGTGCAAGTGTGCAGGTGCAAGTGTTGGTCGTGACCGTCCACTTATACCAAACTACAGTATACTTGGTGCTTGCTTCGCTCGTCGTTGCATTTGGTAGGTTGGAAAAAAATTGACATTTGACATCTATCAAAAAATTTGACATCTGTCAAAATTTTGACGTTTGACATCTGTCACACTGACATCTGTCAAAATTACAACTATCTCCTTCCAAAACTGTACCATAGGCAATAAAACGGAAAACAGCAATTTTGATAATAGTATATACGGCGGCCATATTAAAAAATGACAGATGTCAAAATTTGACCAAACCATGTTGATCAGCATCCTTTGGGGCCCCCAGATATCGATTTACATCCCGATCGGAGCTTCTTTATTTTCGGACGCGGACCAATGGACCGCCATTTTGAAAAACATTCTTTTTCACTGTATGCCCCTCTCAAAACTGTACAATATTAGAACAAACCCTCCCTACAAAAGTCTCACAGTTTCGGTGTTATTTGCGAATTAAAAATCCTAAAAAAGTGAAATTGCATGTTCGCAATATTTCAAAATGGCGGAATCAAAAAAGTTTTTACACATTCCTACCAAGTGTACCGTGGGATTTTCAGATATCGATTTTCATTCGGATCGGACAACTTTTACTATGAGTCGGTACGTCTACAGCCGCCATCTTGAAAAAAATTGATTTCACTGATATTGCATTCTTACCCTTATAATATCTATACTTGATCCCCAGGAACGACTTTTCTAAATCACTCGCAACGGAGGCGCAAAAAAGCAAAGTTGATATTTCAATAAAAGCACCTTTGTATGGCAGCCCCATTGAAAGTTGACACATGTCAAAATTTGATTACAGAATGTTGATCATCATCCTTGGGGACCCCCAGATATCGATTTTCATCCGGATCGGTGAAACTTTTTTTTCCGCCGCGGCCAAAATTTCCGCCATTTTGAAAAAAAAAATTTTTCGCAATCTTCCCCTCTGACCTCCAACTAATATTAGTTCGAGCTCTTTATACTAAAGTGTCATAGTTTCGCCGTCATTTATGGTTAAAATTTGTATGGCGGATTTTTTTTTCCGCCATTTTGAATTTTTTTTGACATCTCCAAAATCGTCCCAGGGTTTGCTATGACATTCCTTAAAACGCACATGATCTATCTTTTATGGTTTGGCCAGGCCGTTGACCGTCCGAGTGACCGAAGTTCGGAAGACCAGGTCGCGAATTTTTTTGAAGACACCTCGATCATCTGGACACAAAACACAACAAAGACATTCAAAATTTTCCATAGGTGTCGAGAAACAATGCGTCAAAAATGAAAAAAAAAATTTGTATGGCAGCCATCTTTAAAAATGGCGGAATCCAAAATTTTTTTTGAAATATCGAATCTGCGGCCCCGAAAACCCCCCAATGCAAAAAATCACCCCGATCGGACCAACTTTCAAAATGGCCGCCATTTTGAATCCGCCATCTTGGATTTTCATGACAACCATCTGACAGCCCCCGTCATCCTCTATGACATTTGGTCGAGCACCACTCACATACCTCTTACCGTTGCCGAATTATGAGCGTTTCAATTTTGTATGGGGGCCACCGTTTTTTGTTCGGGGGCCCCCATTTTTTTCATTTCTCTGGAAACATCCCAGGGTCTACTCCAACATTAGTTAAAACTGGACCCCCATATCTCTTGTCGTTTTCGAGATCCGTTGACCTGTTCCATCTCAGAGACGATTTTCTGGTAATGTCAGATTTTTCCTGGGGTGACATGACCCATCACTATACAGCCTCATACTCAGTTTTGACTGACCACTTCTGAGAGCTGAGATCAATTATGTCAATCATCAGTCAGTCAGTCACTCATGGGTATCCAATTTTATAGTAATAGTAAAGTAAAGTAAAGTAAAGTAACTAGTATTTTGCCCAGTGCGCGGGCCGCGAGCGGCCCGCGTGTGTGTTTTCGTGGCGTTCCATTTGTTCAAAACGCTATACTTGGAGCTAAACTTTAAATTTTGCAAGTACTTGTACAAAACTGCCGTATTTATCAAAGAAAATGATAATGCGCGTGACTTTGCATGGCGGCCATTTTGTTTGACTTGACAGCGTCATTTGCACCATGAGTAGGATGCAACCGGCACACATGCACCGTGCGCGGTGCAAGTGCTGATCGTGACCGTCCACTTATACCAAACTACAGTAAACTAACTCGCTTCGCTCGTCGTCGCATTGGGTATGTCGGAAAAAATTTGACGTTTGACACCTGTCAAAAATTGACATTTGACAACTGTCCTAAAAATTGACATTTGACATCTGTCAAAAAAATTGACATTTGATATTTGTCAATAAATTTGACATCTGTCATCAAATTTGACATTTGACATCTGTCAAAAGTTTGACATTTGACATCAATCAAACTGACATCTGTCTACACTTGACAGCGGTATTAGAACAGTGCGCAGGTTGCAAGCGGCACACTTGCACCGTGCGCGGGCCGCACGCGGCCCGCACACGGTGCAAGTGTGCAGGTGCAAGTGTTAGTTGTGACTGTCCAATTATACCAATGAGAGACAATAAACTAACTCACTCATCGCCGCATTTGGTAGGTTGGAAAAAAAAATTGACGTTTGACATCTGTCCAAAAAATTGACATTTGACATTGGCAATAAATTTGACATCTGTCATCAAATTTGACATTTGACATCTGTCAAAAGTTTGACATTTGACATCAATCAAACTGACATCTGTTTACACTTGACAGCGGTATTAGAACAGTGCGCAGGTTGCAAGCGGCACACTTTCACCGTGCGCGGGCCGCACGCGGCCCGCACACGGTGCAAGTGTGCAGGTGCAAGTGTTAGTTGTGACTGTCCAATTATACCAATGAGAGACAATAAACTAACTCACTCATCGCCGCATTTGGTAGGTTGGAAAAAAAATTGACATTTGACATCTGTCCAAAAAATTGACATTTGATATTTGTCAATAAATTTGACATCTGTCAAAAAATTTGACAATTGACATCTGTCAAAAGTTTGACATTTAAAATCAATCAAACTGACATCTGTCTACACTTGACAGCGGTATTAGAACAGTGCGCAGGTCGCAAGCGGCACACTTGCACCGTGCGCGGGCCGCACGCGGCCCGCACACGGTGCAAGTGTGCAGGTGCAAGTGTTGGTCGTGACCGTCCACTTATACCAAACTACAGTATACTTGGTGCTTGCTTCGCTCGTCGTTGCATTTGGTAGGTTGGAAAAAAATTGACATTTGACATCTATCAAAAAATTTGACATCTGTCAAAATTTTGACGTTTGACATCTGTCACACTGACATCTGTCAAAATTACAACTATCTCCTTCCGAAACTGTAGTACCATAGGCAATAAAACGGAAAACAGCAATTTTGATAATAGTATATACGGCGGCCATATTAAAAAATGACAGATGTCAAAATTTGACCAAACCATGTTGATCAGCATCCTTTGGGGCCCCCAGATATCGATTTACATCCCGATCGGAGCTTCTTTATTTTCGGACGCGGACCAATGGACCGCCATTTTGAAAAACATTCTTTTTCACTGTATGCCCCTCTCAAAACTGTACAATATTAGAACAAACCCTCCCTACAAAAGTCTCACAGTTTCGGTGTTATTTGCGAATTAAAAATCCTAAAAAAGTGAAATTGCATGTTCGCAATATTTCAAAATGGCGGAATCAAAAAAGTTTTTACACATTCCTACCAAGTGTACCGTGGGATTTTCAGATATCGATTTTCATTCGGATCGGACAACTTTTACTATGAGTCGGTACGTCTACAGCCGCCATCTTGAAAAAAATTGATTTCACTGATATTGCATTCTTACCCTTATAACATCTATACTTGATCCCCAGGAACGACTTTTCTAAATCACTCGCAACGGAGGCGCAAAAAAGCAAAGTTGATATTTCAATAAAAGCACCTTTGTATGGCAGCCCCATTGAAAGTTGACACATGTCAAAATTTGATTACAGAATGTTGATCATCATCCTTGGGGACCCCCAGATATCGATTTTCATCCGGATCGGTGAAACTTTTTTTTCCGCCGCGGCCAAAATTTCCGCCATTTTGAAAAAAAAAATTTTTCGCAATCTTCCCCTCTGACCTCCAACTAATATTAGTTCGAGCTCTTTATACTAAAGTGTCATAGTTTCGCCGTCATTTATGGTTAAAATTTGTATGGCGGATTTTTTTTTCCGCCATTTTGAATTTTTTTTGACATCTCCAAAATCGTCCCAGGGTTTGCTATGACATTCCTTAAAACGCACATGATCTATCTTTTATGGTTTGGCCAGGCCGTTGACCGTCCGAGTGACCGAAGTTCGGAAGACCAGGTCGCGAATTTTTTTGAAGACACCTCGATCATCTGGACACAAAACACAACAAAGACATTCAAAATTTTCCATAGGTGTCGAGAAACAATGCGTCAAAAATGAAAAAAAAAATTTGTATGGCAGCCATCTTTAAAAATGGCGGAATCCAAAAATTTTTTTTGTAATATCGAATCTGCGGCCCCGAAAACCCCCCAATGCAAAAAATCACCCCGATCGGACCAACTTTCAAAATGGCCGCCATTTTGAATCCGCCATCTTGGATTTTCATGACAACCATCTGACAGCCCCCGTCATCCTCTATGACATTTGGTCGAGCACCACCCACATACCTCTTACCGTTGCCGAATTATGAGCGTTTCAATTTTGTATGGGGGCCACCGTTTTTTGTTCGGGGGCCCCCATTTTTTTCATTTCTCTGGAAACATCCCAGGGTCTACTCCAACATTAGTTAAAACTGGACCCCCATATCTCTTGTCGTTTTCGAGATCCGTTGACCTGTTCCATCTCAGAGACGATTTTCTGGTAATGTCAGATTTTTCCTGGGGTGACATGACCCATCACTATACAGCCTCATACTCAGTTTTGACTGACCACTTCTGAGAGCTGAGATCAATTATGTCAATCATCAGTCAGTCAGTCACTCATGGGTATCCAATTTTATAGTAATAGTAAAGTAAAGTAAAGTAAAGTAAAGTAAAGTAAAGTAAAGTAAAGTAAAGTAAAGTAATAACTAGTATTTTGCCCCGTGCGCGGGCCGCGAGCGGCCCGCGTGTGTGTTTTCGTGGCGTTCCATTTGTTCAAAACGCTATACTTGTGTTTAAACTTGTAATTTTGCAAGTACTTGTACAAAACTGCGGTATCTATCAAAGAAAATGATAATTCATCTGACTTGTGCATGGCGGCCATCTTGTTTGACTTGACAGCGTCATTGGCACCATTAGCAGGTCGCAACCGGTACACTTGCACCGTGCGCGGGCCGCACGCAGCCCGCACACGGTGCAATTGTGCCGGTGCAAGTGTTGATCGTGACCGTCCACTTATACCAAACTACAGTACACTAACTTGCTTCGCTCGTCATCGCATTGGGTAGGTTGGAAAAAATTTGACGTTTGACATCTGTCAAAAGTTTGACATTTGACATCTGTCAAAAGTTTAACATTTGACATCTGTTTAACTGACATCTGTCTACACTTGACAGCGGTATTAGAACAGTGCGCGGGTCGCAAGCGGCACACTTGCACCGTGCGCGGGCCGCACGCGGCCCGCACACGGTGCAAGTGTGCAGGTACAAGTGTTAGTCGTGACTGTCCAATTATACCAATGAGAGACAATAAACTAACTCACTCATCGCCGCATTTGGTAGGTTGGAAAAAAAATTGACATTTGACATCTGTCCAAAAAATTGACATTTGTCATAAATTTGACATCTGTAAAAAAATTTGACATTTGACATCTGTCAAAAGTTTGACATTTGACATCAATCAAACTGACATCTGTCTACACTTGACAGCGGTATTAGAACAGTGCGCAGGTCGCAAGCGGCACACTTGCACCGTGCGCGGGCCGCACGCGGCCCGCACACGGTGCAAGTGTGCAGGTGCAAGTGTTGGTCGTGACCGTCCACTTATACCAAACTACAGTATACTTGCTGCTCGCTTCGCTCGTCGTTGCATTTGGTAGGTTGGAAAAAATTTGACATTTGACATTTGTCAATAAATTTGACATCTGCCAAAAAATTTGACATTTGACATCTGTCAAAAGTTTGACATTTGACATCAATCAAATTGACATCTGTCTACACTTGACAGCGGTATTAGAACAGTGCGCAGGTCGCAAGCGGCACACTTGCACCGTGCGCGGGCCGCACGCGGCCCGCACACGGTGCAAGTGTGCAGGTGCAAGTGTTGGTCGTGACCGTCCACTTATACCAAACTACAGTATACTTGCTGCTCGCTTCGCTCGTCGTTGCATTTGGTAGGTTGGAAAAAAATTGACATTTGACATCTATCAAAAAATTTGACATCTGTCAAAATTTTGACATTTGACATCTGTCACACTGACATCTGTTAAAATTACAACTATGTCCTTCCGAAACTGTAGTACCATAGGCGATAAAACGGAAAACAGCAATTTCGATAATAGTATATACGGCGGCCATATTAAAAAATGACAGATGTCAAAATTTGACCAAACCATGTTGATCAGCATCCTTTGGGACCCCCAGATATCGATTTATATCCCGATCAGAGCACCTTTACTTTCAGACGCGGACCAATAGACCGCCATTTTGAAAAAAGTACTTTTTCACTGTGTGCCCCTCTCAAAACTGTACAATATTAGAACAAACCCTCCCTACAAAAGTCTCACAGTTTCGGTGTTATTTGCGAATTAAAAATCCTTAAAAAGTGAAATTGCATGTTCGCAATATTTCAAAATGGCGGAATCAAAAAAGTTTTTACACATTCCTACCAAGTGTACCGTGGGATTTTCAGATATCGATTTTCATTTGGATCGGACAACTTTTACTATGAGTCGGTACGTCTACAGCCGCCATCTTGAAAAAAATTGATTTCACTGATATTGCATTTTTACCCTTATAACATCGATACTTGATCCCCAGGAACGACTTTTCTAAAGCACTCGCAACGGAGGCGCAAAAAAGCAAAGTTGATATTTCAATAAAAGCACCTTTGTATGGCAGCCCCATTGAAAGTTGACACATGTCAAAATTTGATTACAGAATGTTGATCACCATCCTTGGGGACCCCCAGATATCGATTTTCATCCGGATCGGTGAAACTTTTTTTCCTGCCGCGGCCAAAATTTCCGCCATTTTCAAAAAAATATTTTTCCCCAATCTTCCTCTCTGGCTTCCAAACAATATTAGTTCCAGCTCTTTATACTAAAGTGTCATAGTTTCGCCGTCATTTACGGTTAAAATTTGTATGGCGGATTTTTTTTTCCGCCATTTTGAATTTTTTTTGACATCTCCAAAATCGTCCCAGGGTTTGCTATGACATTCCTTAAAACGCACATGACCTATCTCATATGGTTTGGCCAGGCCGTTGACTGTCCGAGTGACCGAAGGTCGGAAGACCAGGTCGCGAATTTTTTTGAAGACACCTCGATCACATGGACACAAAACACAACAAAGACATTCAAAATTTTCCATAGGTGTCGAGAAACAATGCGTCAAAAATGGAAAAAAAAAATTGTATGGCAGCCATCTTTAAAAATGGCGGAATCCAAAATATTTTTTCAAATTACGAATCTGCGGCCCCGAAAACCCCCCCATGCGAAAAATCACCCCGATCGGACCAACTTTCAAAATGGCCGCCATTTTGAATCCGCCATCTTGGATTTTCATGACAACCATCTGACAGCCCCCGTCATCCTCTATGACATTTGGTCGAGCACTACCCACATACCTCTTACCGTTTCCGAATTATGAGCGTTTCAATTTTGTATGGAATTTTTATTTTTTGTATGGTAACACTTTTTTTTTTAATTTCTCTGGAAACATCCCAGGGTTTACTCCAACTTTAGTTAAAGCAGGACACCCATCCGAGTTATACATTTCGAGATCCGTTGACCTGTTCCATCTCAGAGACGACTTTCTGGTAATGTCAGATTTTTCCCGGGGTGACATGACCCATCACTATACAGCCTCATACTCAGTTTTGACTGACCACTTCTGAGAGCTGAGATCAATTATGTCAATCAGTCATCAGTCAGTCAGTCAATGGGTTTTTACTATTACTATAAAATTGGATACCCATGAGTGACTGACTGACTGATGATTGACATAATTGATCTCAGCTCTCAGAAGTGGTCAGTCAAAACTGAGTATGAGGCTGTATAGTGATGGGTCATGTCACCCCAGGAAAAATCTGACATTACCAGAAAATCGTCTCTGAGATGGAACAGGTCAACGGATCTCGAAAACGACAAGAGATATGGGGGTCCAGTTTTAACTAATGTTGGAGTAGACCCTGGGATGTTTCCAGAGAAATGAAAAAAATGGGGGCCCCCGAACAAAAAACGGTGGCCCCCATACAAAATTGAAACGCTCATAATTCGGCAACGGTAAGAGGTATGTGGGTGGTGCTCGACCAAATGTCATAGAGGATGACGGGGGCTGTCAGATGGTTGTCATGAAAATCCAAGATGGCGGATTCAAAATGGCGGCCATTTTGAAAGTTGGTCCGATCGGGGTGATTTTTTGCATTGGGGGGTTTTCGGGGCCGCAGATTCGATATTTCAAAAAAAATTTTGGATTCCGCCATTTTTAAAGATGGCTGCCATACAAATTTTTTTTTTAATTTTTGACGAATTGTTTCTCGACACCTATGGAAAATTTTGAATGTCTTTGTTGTGTTTTGTGTCCAGATGATCGAGGTGTCTTCAAAAAAATTCGCGACCTGGTCTTCCGAACTTCGGTCACTCGGACGGTCAACGGCCTGGCCAAACCATAAAAGATAGATCATGTGCGTTTTAAGGAATGTCATAGCAAACCCTGGGACGATTTTGGAGATGTCAAAAAAAATTCAAAATGGCGGAAAAAAAAATCCGCCATACAAATTTTAACCATAAATGACGGCGAAACTATGACACTTTAGTATAAAGAGCTCGAACTAATATTAGTTGGAGGTCAGAGGGGAAGATTGCGAAAAATTTTTTTTTTCAAAATGGCGGAAATTTTGGCCGCGGCGGAAAAAAAAGTTTCACCGATCCGGATGAAAATCGATATCTGGGGGTCCCCAAGGATGATGATCAACATTCTGTAATCAAATTTTGACATGTGTCAACTTTCAATGGGGCTGCCATACAAAGGTGCTTTTATTGAAATATCAACTTTGCTTTTTTGCGCCTCCGTTGCGAGTGATTTAGAAAAGTCGTTCCTGGGGATCAAGTATAGATGTTATAAGGGTAAGAATGCAATATCAGTGAAATCAATTTTTTTCAAGATGGCGGCTGTAGACGTACCGACTCATAGTAAAAGTTGTCCGATCCGAATGAAAATCGATATCTGAAAATCCCACGGTACACTTGGTAGGAATGTGTAAAAACTTTTTTGATTCCGCCATTTTGAAATATTGCGAACATGCAATTTCACTTTTTTAGGATTTTTAATTCGCAAATAACACCGAAACTGTGAGACTTTTGTAGGGAGGGTTTGTTCTAATATTGTACAGTTTTGAGAGGGGCATACAGTGAAAAAGAATGTTTTTCAAAATGGCGGTCCATTGGTCCGCGTCCGAAAATAAAGAAGCTCCGATCGGGATGTAAATCGATATCTGGGGGCCCCAAAGGATGCTGATCAACATGGTTTGGTCAAATTTTGACATCTGTCATTTTTTAATATGGCCGCCGTATATACTATTATCAAAATTGCTGTTTTCCGTTTTATTGCCTATGGTACAGTTTTGGAAGGAGATAGTTGTAATTTTGACAGATGTCAGTGTGACAGATGTCAAACGTCAAAATTTTGACAGATGTCAAATTTTTTGATAGATGTCAAATGTCAATTTTTTTCCAACCTACCAAATGCAACGACGAGCGAAGCAAGCACCAAGTATACTGTAGTTTGGTATAAGTGGACGGTCACGACCAACACTTGCACCTGCACACTTGCACCGTGTGCGGGCCGCGTGCGGCCCGCGCACGGTGCAAGTGTGCCGCTTGCGACCTGCGCACTGTTCTAATACCGCTGTCAAGTGTAGACAGATGTCAGTTTGATTGATTTTAAATGTCAAACTTTTGACAGATGTCAATTGTCAAATTTTTTGACAGATGTCAAATTTATTGACAAATATCAAATGTCAATTTTTTGGACAGATGTCAAATGTCAATTTTTTTTCCAACCTACCAAATGCGGCGATGAGTGAGTTAGTTTATTGTCTCTCATTGGTATAATTGGACAGTCACAACTAACACTTGCACCTGCACACTTGCACCGTGTGGAAAAAAATTGACATTTGACATCTATCAAAAAATTTGACATCTGTCAAAATTTTGACGTTTGACATCTGTCACACTGACATCTGTCAAAATTACAACTATCTCCTTCCAAAACTGTACCATAGGCAATAAAACGGAAAACAGCAATTTTGATAATAGTATATACGGCGGCCATATTAAAAAATGACAGATGTCAAAATTTGACCAAACCATGTTGATCAGCATCCTTTGGGGCCCCCAGATATCGATTTACATCCCGATCGGAGCTTCTTTATTTTCGGACGCGGACCAATGGACCGCCATTTTGAAAAACATTCTTTTTCACTGTATGCCCCTCTCAAAACTGTACAATATTAGAACAAACCCTCCCTACAAAAGTCTCACAGTTTCGGTGTTATTTGCGAATTAAAAATCCTAAAAAAGTGAAATTGCATGTTCGCAATATTTCAAAATGGCGGAATCAAAAAAGTTTTTACACATTCCTACCAAGTGTACCGTGGGATTTTCAGATATCGATTTTCATTCGGATCGGACAACTTTTACTATGAGTCGGTACGTCTACAGCCGCCATCTTGAAAAAAATTGATTTCACTGATATTGCATTCTTACCCTTATAACATCTATACTTGATCCCCAGGAACGACTTTTCTAAATCACTCGCAACGGAGGCGCAAAAAAGCAAAGTTGATATTTCAATAAAAGCACCTTTGTATGGCAGCCCCATTGAAAGTTGACACATGTCAAAATTTGATTACAGAATGTTGATCATCATCCTTGGGGACCCCCAGATATCGATTTTCATCCGGATCGGTGAAACTTTTTTTTCCGCCGCGGCCAAAATTTCCGCCATTTTGAAAAAAAAAATTTTTCGCAATCTTCCCCTCTGACCTCCAACTAATATTAGTTCGAGCTCTTTATACTAAAGTGTCATAGTTTCGCCGTCATTTATGGTTAAAATTTGTATGGCGGATTTTTTTTTCCGCCATTTTGAATTTTTTTTGACATCTCCAAAATCGTCCCAGGGTTTGCTATGACATTCCTTAAAACGCACATGATCTATCTTTTATGGTTTGGCCAGGCCGTTGACCGTCCGAGTGACCGAAGTTCGGAAGACCAGGTCGCGAATTTTTTTGAAGACACCTCGATCATCTGGACACAAAACACAACAAAGACATTCAAAATTTTCCATAGGTGTCGAGAAACAATGCGTCAAAAATGAAAAAAAAAATTTGTATGGCAGCCATCTTTAAAAATGGCGGAATCCAAAATTTTTTTTGAAATATCGAATCTGCGGCCCCGAAAACCCCCCAATGCAAAAAATCACCCCGATCGGACCAACTTTCAAAATGGCCGCCATTTTGAATCCGCCATCTTGGATTTTCATGACAACCATCTGACAGCCCCCGTCATCCTCTATGACATTTGGTCGAGCACCACCCACATACCTCTTACCGTTGCCGAATTATGAGCGTTTCAATTTTGTATGGGGGCCACCGTTTTTTGTTCGGGGGCCCCCATTTTTTTCATTTCTCTGGAAACATCCCAGGGTCTACTCCAACATTAGTTAAAACTGGACCCCCATATCTCTTGTCGTTTTCGAGATCCGTTGACCTGTTCCATCTCAGAGACGATTTTCTGGTAATGTCAGATTTTTCCTGGGGTGACATGACCCATCACTATACAGCCTCATACTCAGTTTTGACTGACCACTTCTGAGAGCTGAGATCAATTATGTCAATCATCAGTCAGTCAGTCACTCATGGGTATCCAATTTTATAGTAATAGTAATAGTAAAGTAAAGTAAAGTAATATCGTTTTGATTGATCTCTCTATGCTTTTAGTCTATACTCTAAGGTTTATTCAACTCTTTAGATGGGCATATGATTGAAATTTGATATAATGACACAGAACAAATAATAGTAAGTAAAACTACTACTGTTTTAATGAACAATGTTTTAAATGAGAATTTAAATAAGGTTTTGTTTGTTCACAGATTCTGCCAACCGTCATGACCACCTTTGACAAACCTACTTCAATGAACTTTGTATTTAGGGCAAACCTACTTATATTAATAATTTGTTGTTTACAATAGCTATTTTGAAATAAAAGTTTAGTAAAAATACATTCTCTTTATTTTTCATTAATTATACTTTTCATTCTGGAATAACGTTACGGCAACTAAAGCTTAGGTTAGTACGGAATAATTTCGTTGTTGACCACTATCTTACCTGGCGATAAGTGACGATGCGGTCTACGAGAGCACGCTTACCTATAGAAGATACCTAATCACTCCCGACTTAAACTCACTCAGGGAAAAAAGATCCCAGTTAAAAGCTTTAGAGCGCATAGTAATATTATAATAGGTATTATTTTTCTTTATGTGCTTAATATATGGAATATCAACCATTTAGTGACGTTCAACCGCTAGTCAACCATAAAATGATGATGGAAATGATATATCAACGAAATTATTAGGCTCTATTATTTATTTCTTGAACTAGCTGGGCCATACAGTTATGACGCAAAAGAAGTCGGTTCTAGTTATCAGGGGTACCTAGTATTTTTTCCTCCAGACAGCGAAGATAATTGAGCTTTCCATCATCCCCCCACAAATTAGAGAAAATTAGCTCTGTTTATTTTAGGTGTCAGGCTTTTATAAAACTCTGTTCAATGAAGTATCGATATCGATAAAATAGCGTCTCATGACTATTTTTCAAAAATAGGTACGAAAATAATACACTGATGTTCCCTCTGGTTACTCTGTGATTATATACCAAAGAGAAGAGCAATTCTCCCTCTACAATTTTCTCATACATTGTTAGTCTGTGCAAACACCATGGAATTTACTATTGGTGAAATATTCACCCGTGGCGCGTGCCGTAAAATCTTTTCGCGTGCCAGTCGGGGGGTTAAGCAAATAATCTTTATAATCCTCCTAACCACACCTACTTTCTATCCTACTATCCCATCCTACTTCCCATTAATATTATAAATGCGAAATATTACTAGGTGGTAGGACTTTTCTGCAAAGTTCGTCTAGGTAGGTACCACCGCTTTGCCAGTTATTCTGCCGCCAAGCAGTAGTGTGCAAGCACTACTGTGTTCTGGTTTGAAGGGCATTATAGCTAGTGAAATTACTGGGCAAATGAGACTTAAAAACTGATCTCACAGTCTAGAAAACTTTTTAGACTGTGTGATGTCTCAGGATGACGTGCGCAGTGGGCAGTGTCACGCGAAACTTTAATTTAGAGTTCCGAGTGACACTGCAATCTGTTATGGGCAGCCGTGTCGCTTAACACCAGGCGAACGACTAGCTCATCACGTCATTCGTTACATTAAAAAAATTGCGTATGTTTATATCTTCTTCCCGCCACAACAGCTGGAAGATCCAATACTCATCTACAAATTAAAATCAAGCTATTTAAATTTTTTTCTTATTGAGAAACGTTTGTGGTCTGTGTTTAATATTTTCTTCTCTTTGCTTTACCTTACTTACATAAATAAAAAAGATCCTTCCATGAAAATCTTACATAGCTAAATCAGCTAGTGACCGTGTTTGCTGGATAAAAGTTTTCTATCAAGACCACCACTTTCTCTTGACACTCGTTGTTTCTATAATACAAACTTCAAGGTCCACTAATATTGGTGGTTGACTCGTTGTAAGGCATTAATTTCAAGTATTTACAGTTTCAATTATGGTCTTACATAAACTGAAATGAGTAACGGTGCTAAATTGGAACAGACTTTGATAAAGGTAGGATTAATTATTCAAGGTGTATTGTTCTAAGACGTTTTTTAGTAATCCTCGCCTCGCTTTGGCTTAAAATCTTTTAAACATTCAATAAAACATAATATTTATACTACTAAAACATAAAGTATATAAAAATTACTTCATTTTATCTACTTATTTTATAAAACTCTGAGGAACAAAAAATTTGGTTAAGACAAGTATGATTTAAAAAATAAAGTTAATGAAGTAAATGTATTAGAAAAGATATAAAAATTACCCAGTAGTTATGTATATAAGCAAACAATATAAAATAACAGAAAGCACGTACCTGCTCTCACTTTGATTAACAATGCATTGTGTGGCACAATACACGTTAAAGGATATATCTACTCGTGCGAGATATAGCTTTGACAAAGCATTTGATCTGGAAATCCACAGCTAACTTTGTCCGCTAGCTTAAGCCTGATTCAAGTAGCTGATTTTCAATTTAGCAATTCACTGCTGATAAAAGGAAATGACTCTAAACTTATTTAGTGTTTACGTATAGAAAATCAGAATTATCTATTACCGACGCAGCAGATTTTGATCAAGGGCTTATGCTAGGCCAAGCCAAAGCTACAGAATAGATATATATAGTACTAGGCCAAAGCGGGGATGAGCCGGGGGCCGAGCGGCAGGGACGGTCTAAGTTAGAACGGTTCCAACGTGCAATAGTTTAGGTAATTTATTATTACGCTGAATATAATGGGTATTTTAAAAATCTACCATATAAGCTACCTATAAGCTATTAATTTCAAAGTCATTGTTGCAATATTGTTGACAGGATACTGCCTTATGCTAAGCCATTTTATGCATTTTGGCATTGTATAGACTCTTAATGTTTGCTTTTTACCCCGACGTCATCAGCCAGATTACTTCGACTGTAAGGTATATGTGATAGCCCTTCTGCAAATTTTCTCATTTCAGATTCACATAGAGTAACTCTGTAGTACTTTCTATCATTCCGAGATCTTGTTCCAACTATGACTTACTCATTGCGAACTGCGTAATAACCCTCTAAAGGATTATTTTATTCTACTCTGTCGTTGACGTATCATCACATAATGTTACCACTAAATTCTCATCCGCAGGTTCTTATTGGAAGTTCGCTGTATTGTGATAAGTATTCAGTTCAGTTGCCATTATATAGAAGAAAGAGCTTAATCAACGGTTTAATAGGAGACCGAAACTGCATTTGTAACTCTAGGAATATTAAATGCACAACACTCGTACGCTTTTCAATCGTTCATGTCTATTGTTATTCAAATTAGCGCATTGGACGTTAAAGAAGGTCTCATCGTTTCATTCCTCGTTCATCTCTTAAGACTGTCCGGTGTCATTGTAATTTAGTGTTGTGTGATGTCTTGAGTAATTGTCTTTACTGTCTTTCTTTATAAAACATCGGTGGTCATTCAGAGTGAAAACCTATAGGTAACATGGTAAAATTGGCAATTGTAAATTCAGACGGTGACCCTTTGTTGTACTAGTGTGGATTCGCTTCATACAAAAACTGTATAGGCTTACTGCACTGAAATAAAATATTAAACCATCGAATATTCCTTCACCCGTTAACTGCTGACAACGTTGCAAAATACTTTTCTGATCCCAAACCTATCACAAACGCCCTTTCAACCCAAATATCCTGTCGTTGAGTGTAATATCTCCCCGCAGCTTTAAAACTTGGGAATTATGTCAATCATCGGATATCGCCTTTCGACCCGTCAACGTGTCGACATGAAGGCTCGATAGCATCAGGAATAAAGGCAAAGTTACATCTGACACTAACTCAGCAGAAATGTATAAAACGATCTGTCAAAACGTTTTATTTAGTGTAATATTTAAAATAATAGATTACTTTACGTTCTCAATTAACCAAATATTTAGGCACTTGTTTAATTCAAGGAATATCGGATGAATAGAAGACAAAACAGCTTTAATTTCATTGAATTAAAAGCTGTTTTCATTCACATATCATTTCATTTTGTTTTATATTCATGTGTTGTTTATTTATTTATTTATTTATTTATTTATTTATTGCATTATGTAATAAGGTGATACATCACACAAGTTACACAACCCTGCTAGGGTATAGCAAAACAATACTACTAACTAAGAGTTTACACAATAATAAAATTTAGACTATGAAAATACCGAGGAAATAATTATATCTAAGTATAGGTTATCTGCCTACAGTCACAGTGACTGTGTCATCAATATCATCGTGAATTTGTTACGCTTTTGTCTTCCAAGTATTCTTGCACTGTATAGTAACATTTTTGGGATAGGAATTCATTGAGTATTTTCCGAAATTTTGTTTCTTTATTTTCGCTTCTTATGTGAACCGGCAGTTAATTGTATATTTTTATAAGCATATAATGAGGCCCTCTTTTAAATATTTCTAGTTTAGGCTGTGGCGCTATGATTTGGTTTTGTCGTCGTGGATTTGTCTCGAATATAAATAAATTCGGGTGCTTTTTTATGAACATTGCCGCTTCAAGAATGTATATGCAAGGTAGTGTTAACATTTTGTATTGTATGAAGTAGGGTTTGCAACTGTCGCGTTGTCGGATGTTTGCCAATATGCGTAGGCATTTCTTTTGCTTAATAAACAAGTCGTTAGTATCAGTGCTATTGCCCCATATTACAACCCCGTATTTTAACCAGGCATAGGCATACGCGTAATAGGCGGTCATTGCTGTTTTTAAGTTGGTATTTGCTTTTAATACGGACAATGCATAAACGAACTGTGATAATTTTACTTTAATTTTTTCTACGTGGCCCTTCCAATTTAGGTGCGTGTCAATATTTATGCCTAAAAGAGTAAAGTTTTTTACTTCCTCTATTTTAAAAAATTTTGTAATAGCAGTGAGGTTTAGGGGTTTCTTTTGGTAAGGATGAAATTGCATTATTTTTGATTTTTTTATATTTATTTCGAGGTGGTGTGATTCTATCCAAGGTTTTATGTTTAAAAAAGAGGTTTTTACGTCGTCTAATGAGCTGGAGTCAGATGAGCATTTGAATAGTAGTGACACATCGTCAGCTAACAATGTACATGGCGAGTCCAACCTTTTTGGTAATTCGTTTACGTAAATTAAAAATAGGACGCAACCTATAACACTTCCTTGGGGAATGGACCAGTTTAAGGCGAGACTTTTCCGGATCTTTAGGTATTTTACGCTGCCTCAAGCCGCACTTTTTGAACGCACGACGTATTCATTTACGCGACCCAAAAGTTGTGTGCGATGCGCCGCGCGCACTTGTTTCGCTCGTTAGCCACGTTATGTAACTCAGTAGCGGAGATCAAGTCGCTTTGAGAATATAGTTAGCTTATGTTCTGGATTGACATAATAATATAATAATTGTGAACCTACCGTTATTTTATTAGATAAAAAATACGTATAAGATACAACCGTGTTTTTAATGCTATTTTTGGTTATTATTATTATTGTAATACCTACCCAGTCCCATGGTAGTAACGACTTCAATTACCTTATTTCCATTAGGTAGGTATAATAATGATGAATGGTACGATTAAAATGTTATAATGTTAAAAAAAGTACATGATGCAGGTATAATTTTGAACAATTTTTTTTTCATGTAAACTAATAGCTGCATGTTGATTGATTATGATAAACACAAGAAAGCCTTCCTAACAGAAAAAACACCTGCCGTCACTTCCACACATCTATCCACATCAGCTGCTTGCCCATAGCTGCTAACACTGTTTCTCACTTGCCCAGGCCTGCCCACTTTTGCCCACACGTGCCTACTTTTGCGCACACCTGGCCACTTTTTGCCAAACCTTCCCACACCAGCCGCTTGCCCATAGCTGCTAACACTGTTTCTCACTTGCCCAGGCCTGCCCACTTTTGCCCACACGTGCCTACTTTTGCGCACACCTGGCCACTTTTTGCCAAACCTTCCCACACCAGCCGCTTGCCCATAGCTGCTAACACTGTTTCTCACTTGCCCAGGCCTGCCCACTTTTGCCCACACGTGCCTACTTTTGCGCACACCTGGCCACTTTTCCCAAACCTTCCCACATCAGCCGCTTGCCCATAGCTGCTAACACTGTTTCTCACTTGCCCAGGCCTGCCCACCTGCCAGTAAAGGTGGCATTCTGATGTTGGCGACCGCGACATGCGACTGCGACCCGCGACCGCGACCAGCTAAGTGATTGCACATCATTGCGCATCGCTGCGCAGTACACACCATTGTGCACCGTTGCGTTTTCTTGCGCTCCGCATCGTATATGCGCTACGGTGCACAAAACTACGTGCATCGATGTGCGACGATACGCAAAGCAATGCGCAACACCGCGCTTGTGCTTCGTTGTATGGAGCTGACTTCAAGGACACTCTTTAAAATTCATGAAACTGCAATTGCCTAGGCTGATAGATAGATTGAGAGGATGGACAGTAGTGGTGGTCGTTAGATAAGTCGTGAGTTAGTGGTGTAGGGGGATTAGTGCTGGTGATACTAGACTTGCTGCGACCTGGCTTTACACCAACACTATTATCGTTTTCTTTACTCTCTTCAAGTATAATGTCTCTTATGGGCATACCACGGATTTGCCGCGGGTCCACGATTTCGGGTAGGAGACATTTGATATAAAATTCTACTATTGCTTTTTCTTATTGATATATTTTTTCGGTAATATTGATATTAATACTAATCTACTGACCTGATTTTGATGAAATTGCTATGGCATTGATCTGAAAGTATGTCAAACAAATTAAAACCCACAATGCCCACCCACGCTACTATGCCCACACCAGCCCAGCTGCCCATAGCTTTTTCACACTTGCACACACCTGCTTACGCTTGCCCACGCCTGTCCACATTTGCCCACACAAACTGCCTATTAGCGCATGCCTGCTAACACATTTTCAAACTTGCCCACACCTGCCTACTTTTGCCCACATCAGTCCAGCTGCCCATAGCTTTTTCACACTTGCCCCCACCCGTCCCTACACCAGCCGCTCATCTGCCCATAGCTTTTTCACACTTGCCCCACCTGTCCCCACCAGCCGCTCACCTGCCCATGGCTTTTTCACACTTGCCCCCACCTGTCCCCACCAGCCGCTCACCTGCCCATAGCTTTTTCACACTTGCCCACACCTGCCTACGCTTGTCCACATCAGTCCAGCTGCCCATAGCTTTTTCACACTTGCCCCCACCCGTCCCTACACCAGCCGCTCATCTGCCCATAGCTTTTTCACACTTGCCCCACCTGTCCCCACCAGCCGCTCACCTGCCCATGGCTTTTTCACACTTGCCCCCACCTGTCCCCACCAGCCGATCACCTGCCCATAGCTTTTTCACACTTGCCCACACCTGCTTACGCTTGCCCACGCCTGTCCACAATTGCCCATACAAACTGCCTATTAGCCCATGCCTGCTAACACATTTTCGAACTTGCCCACACCTGGATACTTTTGCCCACATCAGCCCAGTTGCCCATAGCTTTCTCACACTTGCCCCCACCTGTCCCCACCAGCCGCTCACCTGCCCATAGCTTTTTCACACTTGCCCACACCTGCCTACGCTTGCCCACGCCTGACCACATTTGCGCACACAAACTGCCTATTAGCCGATGCCTGCTAACACATTTTCAAACTTGCCTACACCTGCTCACTTTTGCCCACACTAGCCGCTCAACTGCTAACACTAATTCATACCTGCCCATACTTGCTCACACCAGTTACGTATTATCTAACACCATGTATCGTCATCATCAGCCTGAAGACGTCCACTGCTGAACATAGGCCTTCCCCAAAGAGCGCAACTTTGAGCGGCTGCTTGACACCATGTATACTATACTATGAAGCAAACGTATCCACAGCCTCAGTGGTGTAGGGGTTGAGCGGGTCGGCTCATAGCCCGGAGGTGATGGGTTCGATTCTCGTGACAAGACAAGTAGTATTTGTGCACAGAAAAAAAACGCAACTGTTTTTTCTGAGTGTGGGTATTGTGGGACCATGGTCCTGGTATTCCTGGGTCCCTAGGTACAGGGAATCCTTGTTGTACATGATCTATGTATGATTGTGGTGAGTGTTATTTATTTATTATTATTACCTATTCTATTATTATTTGGTGACCGAATTAGCCAAAACTTATCAGAACAGCACCGCTCCATGACCCCACCTAGAACAATGAAGATACTTACGTGTTGTCAATTTCGATGTCATTTGTTATATTATCCTTATCCTGGTTTAGTAACCTTCTGCAAAAAAAGAAATGTAAAATAGATCTCGTATTCATGTAGGTAGGTATACTAGGCAAATTGCAAATAAACAAATGATTTGATTTGATTTAGGGCGGGTATTTATTTCGCGAATACACGTAACGGGCCAAAACACAGAGCCGAAAAACAAAATACGCTCGCGCTCCGATAGAGGCGCAAGTAATAACAATAGGTATAATTCGCACCGAGCTTATAGGTTCCGAGCGCTAACACTACAAGACTGTAATTTAGTGACACTGTAGTGAGCTGGAGACTGTCTATAGGTCATCGCGGCTACAGTACAAATGTTTTTTTTAGTAGCATCTAGTAGTAGGTAGTTGGTGTTATTGTACCTAGTAGTTTCAAGATAGGATACCTACATTATATTATGCCATCTGCGCAGGTAAGCCATAGAGGTTTTATTATAATACGTCATCATCATCAACAGTCTGAAGACGTCCACTGCTGAACATAGGCCTCCCCCAGAGCGCGTCACCTTGAGCGGCTGCTCGCCTTCTGCATCCATCGGCTCCCCGCGGCTTTCACCAGATCGTGACAGATCGTGGGTGACGCTCTTGAATTGTATCAGTGTTGAGTAAGACGTCTCTATTGAGGCGTAGGGCAAGTGTAATTTTCTTTCTTGCTCTGTGGGCCAAAAACTGTCCATAACGGTGAGTATATGTATAATATTTTGAAAGCATAGGTAATTACTTACCGTCGTTTGTTCCTGGACTCGTACGATTTCCTAAATGCATAACTTGAGTATTTTTTCCTTTTATTACATTTGTTACCCATTTTATTAATAAGTTACTCGAAATAAACAATTAAATTAAAATATTCTATTTTTAAATTAAAATTTACGATTATTGTAGCTTCGCGTCGTAGAGCGCAAAAATTTGGCATACGTCCGGCGTCGACGGGCTCTGCGAGCGGACTGGCGGCCCCGAAAATGCGCTCGGATGCCATGACTCCAAGATATAAATTCATATAAAATTACCGTATTAACTTTTTAACATTTTTATTAATGATTTAAATTTTTTGATCAATACATAATGCATTAAAAATTATTTAAATAATACGATTCGTATAAAACAAGTCGAATAGTCATTTCAAAAAATGTAAGATAGAGGTAACTTTGGATTTTTTTTCGATCGAGTGAAGTTATTCCTTTTATGTATAAGTATGATCATTTAACTTGAAGACATCCTTAAGAATAACATATATTTTTTTCATATCTAAAAGTGTGGTTTATCTCAGAGAAAAGACGATTCAAACAAGGGCGTTTTTCGTTCAGTCTCGCCTTAAGGTAGGTAGTACCTCTGATTGTATTGTTTGTTTCATTGCAACACCGGGGGAAAAATGTTCTATTTCAACTAATTGTTTTCTATTTTTTAAGTACGATCGTAACCAGTTTAAGGGCTTACCTCTAATGCCTATTTCATTTAATTTGTTTAAAAGTATGTTATGTTCGTTCCATGGAACATAAGACGTACGTCGCTTTTCAATATTTCATCTGATGTTTTGTAATGCAAAACGACAATTTAGGTGTTAAATTTTGCGGCCTAATTCATATAAAGTTAATGTTACTTCAAAACTTGTAGTAACTTTGTTTTTGTTCCTTTTTGCACGGTATTGTTTTTTAAGTTACTACTTACTGACAAAACAGTTATTAGGAAATGAAAAATTAAATCAAAGACGTTATGATATAGGGTAGCGAGGTGATAACTAATTTAACTTCACCAAGTTATCACCATCATGTAATGAGCAAATATTATATTGCAGTAAGTCATAAATATGCTAGTAGTATTAATTAACTAACTACTAAAATAGTACCCAGCGGACAATATATTAGGGGCGGGCCATTCTAGAAATGTACGTCTTCGATGTCCCTGGAGGAAATCTGAAGTTAACTTTATACGATTTCATAGCGAATTGGACCTCGTTAAAGGCAGGGCTGCCTCTGCGAGGTTGTTTTTAACTTAATAGAACTTTACTTGGATAAAGTATACATGTTCTTCTGAAATAATTTTAATTGTAGTTTGATTTTGTCTTAAAACTGCACAAAGACTACATTCAAAGACCTTATGCATTATAATAATAAAAAGTTAGACTCAAAAATGAGATATGCTTTAAGATTTATGATTAATATCAGTATCGTCTTCTTATCGTTAATCGAAAGATTAATTTTTGATGGAAAGGAAATGTTTGATCTCGTTCGTGATCCAAAATATACATCCAAAATTAATCTGTAAGATGCTTGGTAATGTTTAATTTGTAATTGTAATTAGAATCGCATCGTTGTAGAGGCTGCAACAAAGAGAAAGTCAGTACCTACACTGCGGATAAAAACCACAAGTGAAGTTTTCCGAAATGGTCCAATATCGACTAAATCAAATATAATAACATCAACTTGTTAATACGAAATTGGAATAATTTTATAACACAATTATTGTGCTCTAATTTTTTAAAAACTATATACACTCTTCTAGAAGTGAATACTGTATGTATGTAAGTTTCATTGATATTCCTTATAGCTCTCCAAGAAAGACTTTTTATTTGGAGTCGGCCTTTTCATTTCTTTTAGGAGCGCCCCGCTTACTGGTTATCTAAATATTCACTGCCAGTGGTTTGGCAACCTTTTTTCTATTTTCTTACCTTCATAAAATGTTATTAAACCTAGGTAGAATGGAGAAATAAAGCTTAAGACAAGGTGATCTCTGCATAATCCACGCTCCGGTGAGTCAGCCTTTTTTATCGTTACTTCCGCGTATGTGGGTAATTGGAAATGATAGTATTCTGCTTCAGTTAACCAAAATTCAGGGAAGTATCGTATGATTTTTACTAGATATACGGCAATAACCTTCGATGGATAAAAAAGTATGATGTTAAGAAAGTTTTTGATTATTATTTTGCGTTTTTTGATTGTCGTGTTTGCATAACTAATACTTAGCTCACTTCTCCTAAAATTGTATTCGGAAATTTCATACGGGTCTGCTTTATGTCGAACTGTGGGCCGAAATGGCCTAACATACCACTTCAAGTCTCACGTGCTATTCAGTGACGTGATAACGGAAACCTTAGCTACATGAAACCTTTGGAACGACCTCTAGACTTTTACGGAGTTGATTAAATTTAAGTAGCGTGATAGTTGGTAAAACAAGAAAAAAGATTTACAAAAAGTGAACTTAGCATTAATTTCAAACGCTACCGTCTTTGTTTTCAGCTGTCTATAACGTCTTCAATGTTGGGCTGACTTAGCAAAATGTACAATACACCCCATGCAAGACATCAGTGCAAGATTTACGACCACGTCAAAATAGAATCAGAATCAGAATGTCTTGAAGTCAAGAGTGAACATCTAGGTATTCTAGTTAACCATGCACCATGCACCATCGTAGACTACGTCATCAAATCAGGAGATACAATAGTCATAAATACATTGCCTATTTTTCTTAACAATTGAAACTCAAAAGATATGAAAAAGCAAGAGAGCAGCCCTACCTTCAGTAACGAGGGGAACTGGGAAACCGTCACATCAAACATAACTCAGGAGTTTGCTTCTCCCAACTTGATCCGGACGGCTACGTGATTTGAACTTGCAATAAAACTTATTTGAATCTATATGCAGACTCACCTTTCTCTCATGGATTGATTTTTAAGTGTAAACCACACGTCAGGTATATCTATAAAGATATTATAGTTCTTAAAATTTTACCAACCAGCGGAATTAAACCCGCGCCTTTTGACTCACCGGATTAGACGCCCTACCAATTAGGCCATCGGTTGCTAAAATTTTAAGAACTATAATATCTTCACGTTTCTCTGCTTTTTAAGATTCGAAAGTTGTAAGTGTATCTTAAATCTTAAATCTTTTATCTGTGTGTTTTCGGTGATAGTGGGTATTTGAAAGTCTGTCCATTTATTTTTCTAGCCTTTCGCGGTCTTAAGTATCTACTTTGTTGTGTATGTGAAGCTAAAAAGTCTATTATTTTAATGATCAGCAGTCATATTTAACACCAACTTTTAAATTAAATGTATCTTCTACGTGGCTGTATGCCTCTGCTCTGTGTATATTTTTTTTAAATTTAGAATATTATTTGACCCGCTTGCTCTCAAACACCATTGACCCACCTTTCTGTCAACTGAGCTATGACACTTCAAATGAAATGAAACCACTCTACACCCACTCAATGTTGAACGGGGATTCAACAGTCAAATTGCAAACAAAATCTCCATAAAATTGAAACAATCAACATTGTAAAAACATTCATGATCAGGCTGGTTCCGGCTTTATGTGCTGAAAGCTCGCAAAGTCCATAAAAAATGTGTGCTCACCACATCAAATGGAAACGAGCAGTGAGTTGTATGCTTTATAACTGTGCGTCCTCGCATTACGTGGCGAGATAAGGGCATGTGCGGGACGCGGTGGTTATCCGGGACATGTAATGTATGGACGAAAACCGGGACATAAGGTAGAGGAGTAAATGGGGAGGTTAAAGTGAAAACATGCCAATATTGCCATTATTAGCGATGTATTTTCAAACGAGATGAAATAAATAAAATCGCCTTGATTTTTATTTTTGTTTTGCTTGCGTTTCAATACTCAGTATTACATATTTTACTGTTTTCAATCTAGTATGCCAACCTCATCACTCATCAAAGTAGTGACCGCAGCGAACGTTGCTCAACTCAGCTAGTTCTACATGAAAAGTATAAAATATGCAAATAAATAAATAAATATAATTATGTGGACATTTCACACAGCGCCATCTAGACCCAAACTAAGCATAGCTTGTACTATAGTAACCCAGATAACTGCCACAATACTTAGATACTTTTTGTTAGTAAATACATACATAGAATACAATATAACACAACACCTAGACACAGAACAAACGCCATCGCGTTTGCGCTTTCATTGTTCACACAAATGTTTGTCCTGGGTCGAACCCACAACCTATAGTTCAGAAGGCAGAGATACTATCAACTGAGCTATCAGGCCAGCCATAGTAAGCCACAGAATTATAATTATGACAGTATTTAGAAAAATTAAGTAACCGTGTGTAGCTGCATTGAACACTACCCATCAGTCTTAAATGTCGCATTGTTTTCTTTTATAAAAACCTAACAGTTTTATTTATGACATGAACTTCACTTTTCCAGAGAACATTCAAACATTTAGCTTAGCTTTAACTTTTTAAGCTTTGCTTTCAAAGTACACTTACCAGAAACAAAATAAGCGGAACCGGAATTATTATTTTAGCGGTGACCCGGCACGTCCAAAGAATGTTTACCACGAGTGTTGCCCTAGCTAGGTCAATGTTTATCGTGCCTGTCAACACTAGATATGTGTTGTGCTAGTGATGGGAGTCAGCATTATACTTTCCGGCATACACTTAAACTTTCAGTAACAAAATTGCCTATTCATGTCATAGTCGCTTGATTATTTATTTATTATTTATTTTATTTATTGATTGTGATAAAAACGACAAAATCAATTACAATTACCACAAAACATTTCATACAGAATAAACATGTCAAAGTATTAAATAATAAAAAATAGGTACAATGGATTATTACAAATGTCAAATAAAATAAAGTCAGAATTAAACATAGCAAACATAGCATTAAACATAGCATTTAACATAAATCATCATCATCATCATCATCATTGACAGCCTGAAGACGTCCACTGCTGAACATAGGCCTCCCCCAGAGCACGCCACCTTGAGCGGCTGCTCGCCTCCTGCATCCATCGGCTCCCCGCGGCTTTCACCAGGTCGTCGGTCCACCGAGTGGGGGGCCAGCCTAAGCTGCGTCTTCCGGTTCGTGGTCGCCACTCGAGAACCTTTCTTCCCCATCGGTTGTCAGTTCTACGAGCTTGATAAATAAATACTGATAATTAAAATATCAAGCTCAAAGTTCCATTAAAACTATTATGTGAAGACAATTTCAAACTTTCATGGTTTTTTTTGGTCTGTGATTTGTTTTATATTAGATAAAAGTGTAATAGAATCTGAATTCAAGCAGTGCATTCAATTTGATTTATATAGACAGTAAATTCAATTGACTAAGGGTAGGTTTTTGATCCATAGTTAAAGTAACCATCATCATCATCATTAACAGCCTGAAGACGTCCACTGCTGAACATAGGCCTCCCCCAGAGCACGCCACCTTGAGCGGCTGCTCGCCTCCTGCATCCATCGGCTCCCCGCGGCTTTCACCAGGTCGTCGGTCCACCGAGTGGGGGGCCGGCCCACGCTGCGTCTTCCGGTTCGTGGTCGCCACTCGAGAACCTTTCTTCCCCATCGGTTGTCAGTTCTACGAGCGATGTGGCCTGCCCATTGCCACTTCAACTTACTAACTCTAAGAGCTATATCGGTCACTTTAGTTCTCCTGCGGATCTCCTCGTTCCGGAGCTTATCTCGCAGGGAAACACCGAGCATAGCTCGCTCCATAGCTCGCTGCGCGACTTTGAGCTTACTAATGAGGCCAACAGTAAGAGACCATGTCTCAGTTCCATAAGTCATCACTGGCAACACACACTGATTGAAAACTTTCGTTTTCAGGCTCTGCGGTATTTTGGACGAAAAGATAGGACGAAGCTTCCCGAACGCTGCCCAGCCGAGTTGGATTCTTCGCGCCACCTCTTGGTCTTAAGATGAATATGGACAAGACAAAGATCATGTCTAATGCTCATGTTCCACCTATACCGGTAATTGTTGGGAACGATACTCTCGAAGTTGTCGACAAGTATGTCTACCTAGGACAGATTGTCCAATTAGGTAGGTCCAACTTCGACAAAGAGGTTAAAGTAACCAATGGTCAAAAATTCTAACAAATTTTGACCATCTTTAACTATAGATCAAAAAATCCTCCCTAAGGCATGACATCACTGAATTTCATCCTAAATACAAAATTATCTAATATTACACTAAATATTTCTATATCATTTTGTAATTTTGGTTTATCAGTATTTTTATGCCATCTATCCGACAACTATCCGGCATAAAGATATCCCGGTTCATCTCTAATGAGTACGAAGTACTTGTCATTATGATAACACAGCTGCAGTTAGTTTCGGGTAGCTGTATATGACCACAATAACAATATTATGGCCCAGGCCAGGATACGTATCTACTGTTAGGTTAGGTAACAAGTAAAGCCTAACGACTTGACCTGACCTGACCTCTGCTCACAAGGGTGAGCGCAAGGATGTGATTATTACTATTACACATTTATAGATGTACAGCTATTTATAGAGTCTAGGTTTTAGGGTTCTATGCCTACTTTTAATGTAGTAACACCACAGTAGTATATTAAAACTCATTAGTTAACTCAGTGTTTCCCTGCGAGATAAGATGCAGAACGAGGAGATCCACAGGAGGACTAAAGTGATCGATATAGCTCTTAGAATTAGCAAGTTGAAATGGCAATAGGCAGGTCTCATTGCTCATAGAACTGACGGCCGATGGGGAAGAAAGGTTCTCGAGTTTTCCTCAAAACGTTTTGAAATGATCACTACCAATCTACCATAATAGAGCACATAACAAAGAGAGAGAGGAGATGAGAGCGACTGATCTTTTGATAGCAATTATAGTAAAGGTATGAGATTTTATATGAGAGTTCTGACTCCACATTTTCTGCAGGTAACTGAAATCTTTATGGTATCTCCTTGGCAGACTGCCAAACTTACTATCTTTATATCGCTGCCTGCAACTCTTTCAAGGTCTAGTTTGTGGTTGGATTCAATCGCTATTTACATACATACATTTGGTATACATAATTGGGAAATAACAAAAGTTGCAAGATACTGCAGTAATTTTAATGTGCGGTAGTAATTTTAACATTATTATGTTATGTAGGTAGGTTAACAAAACTCATATATAATAGGAGCAGTACCCTATTGGCTACTCCTGCTATTCCATTTGAGTTTTGTTTTTATATTCTACCCGTTTATAAATAATATTTTTAAAGACATCGTCTAATTCATAACTTACAAAAATATATATTGTACTTTAAGGGTACTATCTTGCGTATCCTCCCCTTATCGTGCACTTCAATTCAGATATTAGCTCAAAACGTCTCCCTACGGGTCTCGTTCGGCTTAAGCTATAATCCTAGTACTATAGATGCTAGATAGATCTCTTAGGTTAACTGGGGTAGAAACGAGAAAAGCTTTAAGTTTTTAATTAATATGGTGACTGGTAGTTTAGCCTTATTGGAAGGAATGTAACTATTACAATCTTTATTTGTTATCTTAACAAAATAAGATAGCATCACACTGCAGTGCACACTTCATTCTGGGATTACTAGTCTGAGTTCAGATCATAGATTCTCATATAGGGCCAGTAACCTTCTTAACCCATTCAGTGCTGGTCCCTCCAGGAGAGTTCACTATTTCCACATTCGTGGGCCCGAGGACCCACCTCGAGCGTCCATAAAATATGGTTTTCATCGTAAATACACTGAAATAAAATTGGGAAAAAAAATTCGAAACTTTTGGAAAGGTATCATCTTTATAATCTATATCTTCTATATCTATACATATAATAAAACTGTAGAGATAAAAAAGTCTGTAATTGCAAGATATCAAGAAAAAAATGACACAGGTTGGCTTAAAATTTGCCGCTGATCACGTTAAGCCACTTTTTAAATACTTTGTCTGTTTGTTTGTTTGTTTGTTTGTTTGTTATGACTGAACTCCTAAAATACTGAATGGATTTTCATGCAGTTTTCACTGATATGCTTAGAAATAACCGGCGCTTAACATAGGATATATTAAAATTGATATATCTTTAAAAAAATTTGATGACAATTATTGAGATTTCATTACGAAACGAATCGGAGTTTTAAACAACATGGCCGACTCATGTTTTTTTTTTGCTACTAACGGTAAGTTGTAAGTTACCACATATTGTCACAGATTAGAAAAAAAACAATCGACTACACTCTGTGCCACAATGACCAAAGAGTAATATTAGTACCAACCGCTACTCTAAGAGAATCAAAACAATTTATAGGTTTCCTATTTATATTTTTACCGGTTGTTTAGCATTTTAGAAGTTAAATAGATACATATACCAACAAATATTAAATAGTGTGAAAGATGTTTTTTTTTATTTTGGCTTTAGACGACATTTGTATTTGCCAATGATACGAAATATTTTATGAAAAATGTTTTAAAAGGGTACTTAGATGTAGGTAAGTATAATTATACATTAGCGTAAGATCCTCGAATTAGCAACATGGCCGTGTAATGTTCGGTTGGAGCTCTTTGAAGAAAATCTGACGATGGTGGTTGTGAATTTTGATTTTTTTACCAAAACCTGTGTATTTTGAATTTCAATGTTTAATAAGGGTGGATTATTATTCCTTAAGTGTTCGTAAACGTGCACGAGTGTTGGCAAATGGTTCCACGTTTTTATAACCATCCATTTTCGTTTTCTCTTCAACGGCTTTTTAGAGTAAAATAAGAGTAAGAGCTTCAGTAAAATATCCACCATTTTACTGATGGCATTTTGACTGACAAAATAGGACTTTGACATGACATAACCGTACACATTTTTACTCACTTGACATTGGCAGAATGAGTTTTATTTAAAAAAAAGAAATGGTGTTTTATGTATGACCCAATAGATGGCGCCAGTTGTGGTTTTACCAAAATCTGTCACTGTCACTGTTTCCAGCATAGACCACAGGTTATAGGAAATGTGTCACGATACTGACTGACAACTCTAAACTGTTTCGTTTATTCTATTTTCGTTGCGCGATAGCTCGGCTTAATTTTGGATCATAATATTACCGTTTATCTGTCTCGCAGTTCTGCTGTACTTCAATTTACTTAAGAAGAATGCACCACAGACTACTTAGAAGATACTACAGACAATGTACTCGTGGTCCACTCAACTGAATTTGACATTTCTTTGTAGGTACTCTAAGCATATTCTTATGTTTGAACTACTCTATGGTTTGAAAATAAAAAGCCTCATTATTGCTTAAAAGCGATAGAAAGCCATTAACGAAGAAGTGATAGGTCTGTGACACATGGTTAGTGGCAAGATTGTGCCGTATTTGGCAGAAACAGTAGTCAATATAAAAAAAAACCGTTCGGTTTTGATTTCTTCTTCTTCTTTCACGTAGGTAAATGAGTTTTAATAGTTAAAATATTTTAGGTCTGTGGGCTTTTCAATGAACTAAACAAACTGAGCGGTTATCGGTAGCGGTTTCTCTTTAGGACAAACCACAGGTTAGAGCAATAAATTATGAAAGACAAACAGACGGACAAGAAAGTGATTTTACATATAAGGGTTCCTTTATTTTAAAACTGTTACGGAACCCTAAAAATGAAACATTCTTTGCAAAAGCGAATCTGATTAGAGCTTTGTACACATGTTATTTTCTCACTCCCACCACTATGTTGAAAGTGCAGTGGGAATGAAACAACCTGAAAAATAGCGGACTTAATATAAATGTCGACTCTTTTTACAGTGGCGTACGTAAGTACTTGTGATTTCTAATTAGTATTAACAAAATTAATTATGTACGCATCGTGTAGGTAAATGCAATAAATACTCCAGCTGTAAAGTGTGTATTTTATAAACTTATTATTGACACTGGCTAAATACTCAATTCGAATCGACCCAAACTTCAGAAAGTAAAAAAAAAATATGTGGTGAATGCACAGAGTAAATTGTTATTTTCTCTAATCTGTGGGTGAATGCAACAAAGATACTCTTTGGTTTTGAAACGAACAGCGCGCGGATATGAAAACCTGACGAAAACATGATTGTTTTGTATTTTTCTAAACTGCCTATGTAAATAATAGATTACCTACCTATTTTTTAGGTAGGTATACTTAGTACCTAAACAAAATTTACTGGAACCTCTTATGAAGACTTGAACGGTTTTTATGGTGAAAACACAATTAAGTGAAAATTACAAGGAAAAGATCGACCGTATCATTGGTATGTAGGTATACCATATTATAGAACTTTTATTAGTTAGCTGCCTAGACCTATCGTATATTTTAAAAAACTAACGTCTAAGTATAAGGTAGGTCTAAGTAGGTACATATTTAATTAAATATTGTACCTATGATTTGCAGTTTCTAATCCACTATTTTATCAATGTGTAGGTGATCTGATGACACGTGAAAAGCCATACTTACCTACTACCCAAACAACATTTTTACACGTGTGCTACCTAATCTGCTAATACTTGCTGAGCTTCGAAAAGATTTAGTGGATTTTGTTGTTTGGTATATAGAAAATGCATGAACTAAGTTATTATTAGACTACCTAAACGTAGAAATAACACAATACAAGCGTGCGAAGCCGCGGGCAAAAGCTAGTAACACATATATTTAATATGTATTTGCGCGTAAAAGCATATTTTATATTACGAGCACATACTATATTCCGCGAACCCTCCTCGTGGGCTCACTCTGGCGCATCTGTAATGCCGAGGACCCCGCGCGCTCGGGTCTGGTGAAATGTATGGCGGCATGGGGTATGAGCTCTATGAACGGGGGGAGGGCGCGAATGCGTAAACTACCCTTCCCCTTTAAACCAGAACACAGTAGATCATGCACACTATTGCTTGGAGGCAGAATATCAGGCGAAATGGTACCTAAGACGAACTGTTCCAGAAAAGTTCTACCACCTAGTTCAATCAGAATTTTTCACCACTTGAGCTGTTGAAGCACGTTTCCACCTGTAATTCACTTAAACATAGTACAGCACAAATTGCCGAAACCGTCGCGTGTGATTGCTAGTACGTGCGAGAAACAAGGATAGTAATATGGTGATTTACCGCCTCATAAAGGCGCTACGTATCTCGGATTCGGGACCGGATTGCGAGCGACAGAAGTTATTGCTTAGAAATGAGATCTGCGATGGAAATAAAAAGATGTGGTGGGAAACCAAATAAACACGGTTAAAATGTGCGATAAAAGTATTTCTGCTTATACTTTATAAGACTTCCTGGGGAAACTTAAGTAAGTGATTTAAGATGGTTAAGCCATGTCCACATTACAGAATTTACAGATAATAATAACCCTTTTTAACTGGAAAATTTTATAATGTGATATCTTTCAGAAATTCCCAGAAAATATTGATACAAAGAGTCTCTGAAATAAATAAAAACATGAATGAACATACAAAATTCTAATGTTGGACTCTTTAAAATAAATAAATTAATATCGAACTATGATAATAATCTAAACAGCATGCAATGGACACTCCATATAGATATACATATATTACCTAAGCCCCTTTTGTCTATAGGTACTCACAAAATTGATACGGATAAAAACTTTATCTAACTCTATCCATTAAAATCATAAATTCTATAATATAAAAGCTACTATTAAAATTATTTTAATAAAGATTATAAGTACTTAAATTTTATTTTAAGTACTAAGATATTTTAGACCCCTTCTAAAAGTACCTTTAATAGGCCAAGTTATTAAAATTTATGATATCCATTAAAATTTTATCATCGGCTACTCGGGAAGGAAGTAGAACTTCAATGAAAATGAGCTATAAAATCGATTTAAACACGAAAATGTTATAGTTTTCGATGTTAAATAGTGTTATTAAGTCACGAAGCTACGAGTGGTTACTGGCAATAAAGTTGGTGGGTTTATAACGTTGGACTGATTATGGGTTTTATTTTACAACCTGGAGAATCGATTGGTTTGGCATTATGTTTTTTAAGTTTTACGTGAAACTAGAGGTTTTTAGAGGTTTTTCATTTGGGTTTTAGATGGTATGTAGTCATCATCAACAGCCCGAAGACGTCCACTGCTGACCAAAGGCCTCCCCCACAGAGCGCCACTATGGGCGCCTGGGCTATCAGAGGCAGATCTATATGAACGTGATTTAGTTTCACGTAATTGAATTGCGGTCATCAAGACAAGACGATTGAGTTGAGGTTGCAAGTAGCGGTGCATTGATAAAAACATCGCTGTTGGGAGCTGTTGGATGCAAGAGGATATACTGCCGCTCAAAGTGGGGAACCCTATGTTCAGTGCAAGAGGCAGTGGCCTTTATTTATGAGGAGGTCTATGTTCAGCTGTGGACCTGTTCAGGCTGATGATGATGATGAATTTCATCCGTCTAAAAGTATCAAAGGGACAAAACTTATTTTTTTATATCATATACTTTTAAAATTCAAATAAGCTTAGGATAAAAAAATTCTGATTTCTCTGACGATAAGCAAATCTTTTTATGACTTACAACTTTTAAGGGCTAGATTTATAAAATAAATAAACGTTAGGTACTATATTGCATGTAATAAATAAACTTGTATGTTCATGTACCTCATACATTTTAGAGAGAATTAAGGATTCACATCAAATTGTTTATCCACGCCCGCTTATATAATAAGGCAGCAAACCCAGCCTCTGTAGCCTTGCATACAACAATCACATTATATACTGACAAACGACAGAACCCTTTGACGGCGTAGATGAGGGATAAATATGTTAATAATGAGGAAAAAGCGACGTTTGATCTCCATTTCTTAGGGCGCTCCGGAATAATATATCAAGCCCCTCAAGACCAGGCGCCGACCGCCATCAGCGGGGGCCACTCGTGCGTGCTCTTCTCGAAATAAGCTATCAGGAATACCGGAATTTGGAGACACAACGCGCAAGTGTCTGTGTGTTAAGATATCATTTTATCTTGTAAGTGTGTACAGTTTGATACATATTGCAATAGTCGCGTACTGACCGAGAGAGCAGCCTTGCGAAGCAACCTCGCTCTAAAGATTTCTTGCATAAGGCTGCGGTGCGCGGTAAGGTTGTGCACGGTGAGGTGGAGCCAGCACCGAGAGCTCAGTTTAAAGTGAAGTCGCTGTGAAACCGTGCAGCCACTAGACAACCATCCTACGGCAAATGAACTGAACTGAAGTCACGGCAGGTTCAGGCAGCGCGCGCGCTTGCCTCGGGTAAGGCACGATATACTAATCAACAGAACTTTTACCTCATGAGGCAACCTCGCGAGGCTATTCACTTTTTAGATTATCAGTGGCATATGGCCCACTTGATGGTAAGTTTCTCCATCGCTTATGGACTGCATTTTTTGAACGGGCTAATGCTGTTGTTATAGCGACCTTTGCAGCGTCACTGGGCGCTTAAGGCACCTAGCCAGTAAAAGTAGGAGACAACTAGCTCAAGAGCACCCCTGGTATACAAGCCTCTGCTTAGATCGTTGCCGGGAGGATAAGACTATGTTCACTGGAAGAATTCCGGTTGTTTTCGTAAGACAACAGTCGTGAAGCCACGTCAACGTACATTAATGGCATACCATATAAAATACAGTACATACATGACAGTACCAATCATCAAAGACGTGCGTTGTTCTATCAGCCATCAAAGAGTATGCGTAGATATAATATAACTGTACTTACTTAAGTCACGTAGTGCCTACAACCAGGCGTCCTCGGAGAGGCAGCCTTGTATTGGTGACACTGTGGAATACCAGATGTATCGTTTGAAATGTACAGTTTTATGTAACACTGAATAACGACTAACTTTTCGGAACATCTATTTTATTTTCGTTGTAGATACATGAGTTTTATTTGCATGCAAACTAGTAGCATAGAAATTGTTTATAATTCATAGCAGTATCACCCGTTTAGCGAAGTCAACATTATTTTTTAATTTAAAGGAAACATTTGAATCACGAATGGGATTTGAACCCGCACTCTTACAGTTTTTTACAGTTACCGTGAAAATTTATCTCATATCCAATTCTGCGCTTTATACAACAAAAATTATGAGGATGGCATTCAAAAGGGCTCCTGTATCGTTATTCTATCAAAAATGTATCTAGGTACTGATATTAGATCTTGTATTTCTTGTTTGATCATTTAGGGCTTACAGTTTCAACGAAATTCTCAATTTATTTTTCTATTAATAAACATAAAACATTCTCAAAGCATTTAAAAAGTGTTTCGTCACCACTTTCACATCAATTTATTTATTAAATTTCTATTTAAATATTTTCTGAACCCACAAACAAAAAAAAAGTTTGTCGAGTAATTCCCTGTAATTGAGCGGTCGGAGAGATCTCCTAAAGAAGGGGTGCAGATCGAAAGGTTCGGAATAAATTACGCGAAGTTCCCTCATTCTTTGTGAGTTTTTTCCCGCATGAAATAGGCTCGAAAATAAATTATCGGCTGCCTAAATAAATGGGCATAATTTTTCTCCGTCCATCCAAGAAAAATTGAATTGCTCCAAGTTTCAATTTGTCCGACTTAGTTACAATGATTTTTCAACTGTTACAATGGGCTTTCTCGCAATTGAAACCTTGTCTTTACTTTTTTCAAGAACGAAAACATCCCTGGTAGTTTCGAAACTTTTTACAAAATCGATTTAAGTAGTATTTGCCAATCACGAAACGTCTTTCAATTTCAAAATACATCACCTTATTACAAACGTTAACATACTCCAATAAAACATAATGGCTAATAAACCAAACAAGGATTTTCTTTCCAAAGTGATATCCGTGAGATCGCAGTGGAACGGCCGAAATGGCCGAAAAGGGGTTTATTATGGTAAATTACCATACGCATTTGAATATCATTCATACAGACATAAGGGTGAGAATCGTTAGATGTTGAATCATAAAAGGAGAGGGAGGCACTGCTCCGTCATCGTATTAAAGGGCGAATTTTTACAGTTATTTTACTGCGCGTTTTATGCCGTATTTTGTATGAATTCGTTTTTGCTTGTAACGTTGCGACTTGCGTGTTGCTTTGTTCTTTTTTTTCACTAGCTTCTACTCCGCGTTATTTCCGCGTATTTGGCACTAAATTATGGTATGTATTATTTTTATTTTACACCAAAACACCAACAAAATTTAGAAATAAATTGTCGTCATCATCTCTGCAGTAGGACAAAAAAGCTAGGATTATTCCAGAACTGTTGCATAGGCTGCGATTATGAAATACCTAAATCAAATCATTTTAGATTCAAAATTTACAAATTTATTTTTGCACCTAACTACAACTCCGATAAGCGTTAATTTTAATTTTGTCAGAATGTCGACCGACGCCTCCGAGTATTCCTATCAAGTATCAAAGTAAAAGTTTAATAAAATGAACACTCTTTATTATTGAATTCATAAACCTGATCCTTTCTAATTATTTGAGGAAACTTTCACAGAAAAAAATCTTATAAATGGTAAACTTCCTTTCGTTTAAATCAGTGGGGAAACAAATGTAGAGTTGATGAGTTTTGTCAAACGCGCAATGGCCGACCAGAGACCTACCGCGTTCAAATTTTGGTGATAAAGTAAATTTTGATATTTTAATTGGAGTAGTTCATTCTTTTTACAGACAGACAGACAGTATCAGCAACCCCCGTAAAATATATCTCTATTATACCTGACAATGTTATATTTTTTTTGAAACGAGTACTGTCTACTAATGTCTAGTGTTACAAGATGTCCATAATAAGCTACGGTGAGCTCCTCCCATGCAGGGCTGTATTTTTGTTTACTACTGACTTAGACAATTTGTAACGTTGTGGATACCACGATTACTAAATTAACCTCCAATCTAGCCTAAAACATATAAAATACCTAATATAAAAACTAAACTTTAAAATAATAACTAATTGAATAAAAAACCTCTTACTTTTAATCTTTTATTACATAAATAAATACTTAATTAACATATGATACTACAAAAACTATTATTTTAACTATGGAACACTTGGTTCTATCAAAAACATATGAAAGGTTCCCTTCTATACTGGCGCGCGTACACGGAACGCTAACATAAAATCTGAGACTACTCTTTCGTAAGCTGTGGCGCGGCATCGGCGACGGCCGGCATTCGGTTCAAGCTCCTCACATAACGCTTTGAGCTCTATAAATGAGAACACGTACTGCTCGTGTATCTAAAAATATAATATAAATACGCTAAAAAAGACTACCACTTGAAGATCCCTCTAGGGTGAGTTCCAATTTCTTACTGCTGCTGCCATACTGTGATTTTATCTGTTCTTATCGCCTTGTAAAGCTGTTCCGCGTCACTACTGCTAACTGCCGACATTTTGTCTAAGCATGGTCCTGGTACTGACCGCGCAAGCGCATCCATCTACCTCATCTAAGTGGCAAGGCACAGCTTGAATGCACCTTCCTAACGCGTGCCGCTCTTTCCAGGATCTTCCTTATCTTCATCTTCCTCATCTTCATCTACGATCTTCTTCTTCATTGTCTTCTTTACGATCTTCATCTTCATCTGCTTCTTCTTCACACCTTCTACAAAGGTACCTAACACTAAACGGTCGGACTTAGAAGGGAAGCTATTTTCCGGGTGGAAGGACCGAGTTACTGGAGGCTGGAACCAGGAATATTCCAGCTACCAAGAGCGATCCCGGGACTCCAGGAAGCGCCCGTTCAGGCCAGTGACTTAGTGCTAATTTGTGATGAGAAGTGGACTTATAGTGAGGTTGTGCAAGGAGCAATTATAGTACCTAAATATAGCTTCGGTACTTGATTGATCAGGTTGTATTATTACCCATCCCTGGACTACCCTACCTGCGACCAGTGGGTCCGCTACTGGACCCAACGCCGCAAATTAAGCCCTTAGAATTAGACAAGTTGAAATGGCAAAAATGGAATCGTTGGAATGGTAGGTCACATCGCTCGTAGAATAAGGCATGCATTTCGAAATTTCGAAACTTCATAGTTTCGAAATTTCGGACCATATTTGCAAGTTCTGTAATTTCGAAATTGATACCCTTTAGTTTCGAAATTTCGAAACTTACTTTTATTTAAATGCGGCTAGTAACCCAACGCAGAAAGGAGACTCATAAACTCTGAATACAAACTCAGGAAGTTCTGAGACTAATGGCAGACTGGAATTAAAGGAAACTGCGATCTTTAGTTGATATGTCAGACTGTGGTGCACTTAATAGCCAGATCTGGAGTTCCGTGCGACACGAGTTGCGTGCTTTTTTACATAGGTACTTCACGTATTAAGACCCCAATTGATCGGAAGCAAGGCTCTAAAGTGTTCACAAAAGATTTGTCTATGTGGCAAAGCTAAATGACAAAACAGAAGACCGAAAATGGCAGTGTCATTATATCCAAGCATGAGATTCTAAGAGAGATCGAGAACTTCAATGGACGGTTATACACCTCGACACGTAAGCCTGCTACTAACACAGCTCAGGACATCAGAGCCAAGATAGTCTGACACTATCAGCCTGTACGAGATTAGAACGGCTTGAAGACAGCTTAAAACGAGGCGCCAGGTGAAGATGGAATTACGACCGAACTTCTGAGAGCGGGTGGTAAACCGCTACATATACTCCTCCAGAAGTTATTTAATTCTGTCATCCTTGAAGGTACAACGCCAGAGGAGTGGCACAAGAGCATGATGGTGCTCTTATTAAAAAAAGGTGATAAAACCTTACTGAAGAACTATAGGCCCATCTCGCTCGTTAGTCGTGTACAAGCTGTTTTCGAGAGTCATTACAAACCGTCTTGCGCGCAGGTTTGATGATTTCCAGCCTCCCGAACATGCGGATTTCCGCAAAGGCTTTAGCACCATAAACCACATCCATAAGCTACGGCAGATTATGCGGAAGTAAACGGTATACGTATTATACAGAAGACCGAAGAGTAAAGGCGCCGTTATGTCTAGCGTTTGTAGACTATGAGAAGCCTTAGATTCAGTCAAGACTGCAGTCTTTATAGTGATGCTAAATTGACTATAGTTAAATATATATCGAAGTTTTGAAGTGTTTGTACAATGTACAGCAAGGCCACTATCTCAGTCCGACTACAGGACCAGAGTACGGAACAAATTCCATTGCAAAGAGGCGTGAGACAGGGAGACGTTATTTCTCCGAAACTGTTCACAAACGCATTGGAGGATGTTTTCAAGCTCTTGGAGTGGAAAAGATCTGGCATCAACATAAATGGCGAGTACATCACTAACCTTCGTTGTGCCAATGATATAATTATAATGGCGGAGTCGCTCGAGGACCTTACCGCCATGCTCAAAGACATCAGTAGAGTTTCTCAACAGTTTGGTCTTTAGATGAACATGGACAAGACGGAAATCATATTTAATGTCCATGTTCCGCCTATACCGATAAGTGTGGGAACGATACTCTCGAACTTGTCGCTATGTCTACGTAGGACAGACTGCCCAGTTTGGTAGGTCCAACTTCAGCAAAGAGGTCGCACGAAGAACTCAACTCGGCTGGGCAGCGTTTGAGAAGCTTCAATCTATCCTATCGTCCAAAACACTGCAAAGCCTGAAAACTATGAATCTATTTATGTGGCCAGTTATGACTTAAGGCACTGAGACGTAGTCTCTTACTGTTGGACTTATGAGTAAGCTCAAAGTCGAGCCGCCAGCTACGTACAGAGCTATCCTCGGAGTTTACTTACGAAATAAGATCTGAAATGAGGAGATCCGCAAGAGAACTAAAGTCACCGATAAAGCTCTTAGAGTTAGTAAGTTGCAGTGAGCAGGCTACATCGCTCGTAGAAGTGACAGTTTTACTATCAGACCAGACCACTCCTAAAAGTGTCAGACATATTGCATAGCGTAAATCTCCATAATAAAGCAGACCTTTGTATTTGCTAGGTAATACGACACGTGATCCATACGTTACGATAAAACATTGTCGACAACGACGATGAAGCTGCTCCTGTTTCTGCTGTAGGTACTAGGAAAGAGAGACGGGAAAAGGATGAATAGATGATTGTGACGAGAGGCCGGTGCACCTACTAGTTACCTAGTAATAATAATTGTAGTTCCTAGTTCAATTATTCATCATCAGAGCGTAAAAAAAAATGAAAAGTATAATGTATTTCATTGTTCTACTATGGTATCTACTATGTACATGTTTTACACTTTAATCATTCAAGATTAAAGCATAGAGCAAGAAGATAAAGCTAGAAGTTCAATTTGTACTAAATCAGATACGTGTCATGAGTTTCGAAATTTCGAAATTTCGAAACTCATGACACTAATTTCATAGGCCAATTTCGAAACTGAAAATCAATGAAACTGCACGCCCTATCGTAGAACTGACAACCGATGGGGAAGAAAGGTTCTCAAGTGGCGACCACGAACCGGAAAACGCAGCATAGGCCGGCCCCCCACTCGGTGGACCGACGACCTGGTGAAAACCGCGGGGAGCCGATGGATGCAGGAGGCAAGCAGCCGCTCAAAGTAGCGCCCTGTGGAGGAGACTTATGTTCAGCAGTGGACGTCTTCGGGCTGATGATGATGGTGAGACAATTAAAAGTTGTAATAGTTGTCCTGGCGGGAATTTTTCGCTATTGGGTAACAGTGTGCTTAATACAAAATAGTGTGCTCAATGGGAACCAATGAAATCTCGAGGTGCCTCTACTACATAATCAATAAAAAATACTTACCTACCTGAAAAAGCTCCATAAAGTCTCAAATAATGTTCAAATTTAATTTAGATTTTCGTAGATGGCAAATACTTAAGATTACATCCAGCATTACGGTGTTGACTTCGCGAATAGAGGACCGATCCAATCGTCTTGACGTTCTGCCAATATTTGATTGAGTCTTCAATATTTTTGCATTGTATTTACCCTTAATTCTTAGCGAAATTAAAAATGATTCTGAAGAAAGTGGAAGTTGAAGAAAATAGTAAGACACAACATTATATTTTGATTTCAATAATATTTTTACGGACAATGTGCCTTTATTCTTTTAAATAACTACTACAATAATAAAAATTAAACTTAGCTATCTACTACATAGAACATTTGGATTGTAAACTAGCCGCGATGGCCTATATATCTCAATAATTATGTAATAATTATTTTTATCTTCAAAAAGTGCAACGCAATTCCACCCGTTATATATTCCTGGTTTCCAGTATAAAAAGTATCATATGTTAATGATTTCGGTACATAATGTGAGCCATCCATTTGCAAAGTTTCATCGGCGGGAGCGGTGGTGGCTGAGCGGTAGCATGTGCGCTTCGTAATCTTACGGCACCGGGTTCGATTCTCGGCCCTACACCAATGACTTATCCATTTAGTTATGTGCATTTTTCTATGCCATGGCTTAGTGCCTCGGAGAGAACGTTATGCCGTCGGTCCTGGTTTTCATAAGAACATATCGTCGCTTGTTTGACTAAGTGACGTATCTGACATTTTTACGTATCTGAAATTTTAAATGTAGCTTTTATCTACTTTCAAAGACGCGTCGAACTGTCTAATCAACTTATTTGTAGAAAAAATGTCAGATACGTCACTTAGTCAAACAAGCGATGATATATGGCAATCGTTACGGGTAGTCAGACGCCTGATAGAATCTGACACCTGATCTTACCATCACTGTTACTGGTTCCTTATGGGTTGCGAGGTCAGATGACAGTCGCTCGTGTAATTCTGGTAGCTCGCGGCAACAGGTTAAATTGAGAGCCGACCCCAATAACAAATGAAGAAGACAAAAAACAATCATCATCAGATGATTTACAAAGTTTCATATAAAGTGCTTAGAAGTTTTGCCATGAAAGCCTCACAATTATTAGTACTTAGAGATAGAGAAAGAGATAGTCTGAAATTAATTTGAATCAAAGTTTTATTCATATTCATAATATAATATGTGATTGATGTATATTACGGTTTTTTAGAGAGTAGGTAGGTACTATTTTCACGGAGAGAGAAAGAAAGAGAGAGAGAGAGCTCAAAGATTTTGTTGTTTACAAACGATATACTTACAGCTAGTCCCAAAAATTAATGTCAAACAGAAGTCTAGAGGTATTAAAAGCTTCTTGAGACACTTGAAGTATGAATGAAGTTTTTAGGGCAACCATAATCCTTCCATTTTTGAGTCAAATCACAGAGTAGGAAAGCAAATCACGCTCGCGCCTCCTTTCTTGCTCTGTGACTGAAATAGCGGTGACCCTACTGTGACTAAATGGTTAATTTCGTGGCGGATATTTAGACCGCGTCAAGCGTAAACTTTGACGTTTAGATAATTGTGAGAGATTGCCGGAAAATTAATGTGAGAAACAAGCAACTGAAAAAGGAAATGCGTGACACTTTACCGTATCGATAACTTTTATAATTATTATAGGGGTCAGTACAGCATCGGACTGGGCCTAGGGGGCCCGGGTGGTGTGAATTTAGGGGCCCGCCACTTCAGGTCGATAAATGAAGGAAATATTTATTAAAAAATGACAAATTCGTAGAATCTGCTATTCTCGTCATCTTTAATAAGATAATTTTGACGTTCGTCTACTTTTACTATACCATCGGATTAAACAAAAAAGTTTAATGCGATAAAACTTATTCGGGAATCAAACCCGCTGCTTCCAGGTTATGAGCCAACCTGCTCAACCACCACACCACAGAGGCTGAGGCTGAACATGAAGTACCTACCAAGAGTCTAGACATATCTACTATAGAGGTAGAAAGTAGGTAATTTTTATAGATTTGGATATGTAAGTACCTATAACACTTATACTGGGTGGCGCAAAAGTAAAGACCCTATTTGGTTCAGCTATAACATTTTTTCTAAATTAGAAAACTAGATTTAGGTTTTTTTAAATGTATATTTGTGCCATTAAATTTCGTACCATTAGGATTTAAAGATGATGTCTTTTAAATGGTGACCTCCAGAGTTGATACACATTTGAGCCCTATTTATGACATTTTGCAAGATGATTTTCCTTCAAAATTGGTTATGAGTGACGAAGCGCATTTCCATCTCTCAGGGCATGTCAATAAGCAGAATACTCGGTTCTGGGGCACTGATAATCCGCGCATTATTCAAGAAACACCTCTACACCCACTAAAAGTTACTGTATGGTGTGGCATCTGTGTTGACAGAGTGATCGGACCCTATTTTTTCGAAGACGCTGGAGGCAATGCGATAACTGTCACTGGAGAACGCTACAGAACCATGTTACGTGAGTTTTTGATACCCAGTTTGGACGAATTGGGGCTGGAGCACATCTGGTTTCAACAAGACGGCGCTACGGCACACACAGCGCGCAACACTATGGACTTAGTGAGGGACGCTTTTCCAAGCCGAGTTATCTCTCGTTTTGGCGATTTGCCTTGGCCTGCAAGATCACCCGATCTGACCAGTCCAGACTTCTTTCTTTGGGGTTTTTTGAAATCTCGGGTGTATGTGAACAAGCCACAGACTCTCGCAGCTCTAAAAGAAAACATTCGTCAAGAAATAACGAACATATCGCAGGAAGTGTTACGGCAAGTTATGCAAAATGTCATAAATAGGGCTCAAATGTGTATCAACTCTGGAGGTCACCATTTAAAAGACATCATCTTTAAATCCTAATGGTACGAAATTTAATGGCACAAATATACATTTAAAAAAACCTAAATCTAGTTTTCTAATTTAGAAAAAATGTTATAGCTGAACCAAATAGGGTCTTTACTTTTGCGCCACCCAGTATTAATAATCCAACTTGAGTGAGTATGTGAGTTTCACATAAGAAACAACTCCCCTCACCGAAGGGTGATTCGTAAAGGGCAATAAATTCGGTGCTTAGTAAAAGGGCTCGTAATTGCACCGCAAAAGTGTTTTTCAGTGTACAAGGGGCCGAAATTAGGCTGGTTCTCAAAATCATATTTATGGTAGACGCTTGGCTAGCATCATTTCTACATGTATATGCCTACTTTTATTTGGAAAACATTAAAAATGCAATTAATAAAAAAATTAATATATGTGGATATTTCACACAGCGCCATCTAGCTCCAAACTAAAAAAGCTTATGATATTCAGTTTATTTTTGAAAGAAAACACTTTTCTATGATCTTCATTTTCTTATCGACCCAACTTTACATTTCTTATTGTTTAAGAAACGGAAAAACTCTAAGAAGTCTTTTAGTTTGCTCAGATACCCGTGTCTCTATTAAGGCTGCTGTTACAAAATTTGTTTGTTTATGTGGCTGTCACGTAAAAACAGCTGACACTAGTTGGATGAAATTTTGCATATGGATTGCCTAATATAATTAAAATGGCAAAAAATATAAAACCAGCCGGGCTAGCATGCGCATCGCGATTAAATTTTCTCGACACTTTTTCTCGTGAGAGACCGTGACAAGACTATGCTAACGCCTAAGCGTGTCTTATTCTAATAGCGACGACAAGTTTTCTCGCAGTGCGCATGCTAGGCCATCATGGCTGACCACTTGCCTACACGAGAAGAAGAAACTTGAAATACCCGGATTTTTATAATATTATAGGATACTTTTAATCCTGGAAACTTGAGAATGCCTACGGGAACTGCTAATTGTCGGTGGAAGCGCGAGGCACCTCAACTAATATTAAAATCTCCAGGTATTTAATATTGTAAAATTCAGGTACGCTTTAAAAACTGGTGAAAGTTGTTTAATTCAATATAAACAACAGTTTTAGACCCAAAAATATTTGATAAGTGCTTTACTTGGAATATACAAAAGTTGTAAATTAATTTCAGCGAAACTTCCACCGTAATTTTGTTCATTTTCGGACCAATAACGTGAAAGGAGAAGTTTCAAAGTTGGAATTAAAACTAACGAAATTTAATTTACAAACTTAAAATTTCATTATGGTATCTACATAGGAAATTCATATCATAATGGATTTTCACATTATGGGTCTGGTGACCAGATCTGAAAACAAAGGTTTTCAATCAGTGTGTGTTGCCACGTTGCCAGTGATGACTTAGGTACTGAGACGTGGTCTCTTACTGGTTGGCATCATTTGCAAGTTCACAGTCACGCAACGAGCTATGGAGAGAGCTATCACGAGGTTTCCATGTGTGATACAATCCAAAATCAGAAGGTCCGCAGAAGGTCACTGATATAGCTTTCAAAATTAGCAAGTTGAATTGGCAGTGGACAGGCCACATCACTCGCAGGACCAACAACCGATGGGGAAGGAAGGTTCTCGAGTGGCGACCACGAACAGGAAAGCGCAGCGTAGGTGAACCGATCATCTAAACAAAGCTATGGGTAGCTGGATGGTTGCTGGAGGCAATTAGCCGGTCAAAGTGGTGCTCTATTGAGAGGCTTATATCCAGCAGTGGAAGGCTTCCAGCTGACGATGATGACGGTCCGACTAATAGACTTGGTTATACTAGGGTCAATATCCCGGTCCGGGTCTGAATTGGTGAATGCTAGCGCGATCCCATCTCGCCCCATCACGGTGGTGGACGGATTACGGGGGTGTTTTAGTCCCACATACCATGCTATGACCATCGTCGTGGCAGAGGGAAGCCACGTGACATTTCACCCCCTCAATAAAGGTCATTAACATTAACCACTAAGTTTATCAAAGTTAATACACTTAGTGGTTAATGTTCGGTATAACTAATGGCGATGGAGTGTATACGTTCCGTCGTTCCGTGCTTTTAACGTAGTCAGGTTGCTACTATACGACACTGAACAAGCGACAAAATATTTAATGCACAATCTTCTGCAGTAGACAATCTCGATTGTTCGGTTGAATATGTGACTTACAGTGGTATTCATAGTCAACGGGTGAACAAACCCCCAAAATCCATCATTCAACTTTCACGTAGAGGTTAATTGTTGAATCGTTCTTCTTACACTTTCATAACCAGTCGCTGGAGAGACCCCTAACTAAATGGCAGTTCAACACATATTTTTTCTCTAATCTCAGCATTTCAATCATGTTGTCTATGAAAATATTCTCGGGTGTCATTTTGACATGATTTTGACGCGGCTTTTGAATTTTGATAGATAATATAACGCGGGAACGGGCCTCTCGTAACCATGGTCCGAGGTGGGACGATCGGTTGCCATGGTTACGAGAGGCCGTTCCCGCGTTATATCCATATAAATTCACTTTCATTATCTCACACTATAATTATTATTTATAGAAAAGTTAATATGATAAAAAAAACTTTATTAGTTCACACGGGTTGTAAGGGGGGTACATCAACTTGTAGTGTAGTAAAAAAAATGTTTTGTATTAAGTTAAAGTTATTGTGTATTTACATTACGAATATATCGCTTCGGCACTGATATAATTCGCATTTCATTCAAGCCTCCATCGGCCATTCATCATTTATGAGATCCAAGTCACCATCTACTTCCATATTTATGAAAATCACAACACAACACTCAAACAATAATAAAAAAATAGCACGTTATCAAAGCAAGGGGACCGTTTGGTTGACGAAATTCGGACAATCAGCATCCAGCCCCCGACAATGTCAAATTAGGGGTTACTTTTGTTTATGAAATGCATAAAACTAGAAATCGCTACACATCGCCTGAATCATCCCCTAGAGGAGCCCCCAAGTTGACTATGAATTCCAGTATAAGTGTTTTGTTTGCAGAGCCACAGATCTTTAACACAGAAACTCTTAGATCTTATATCAGAATAAGAAACGGTATAAAGCTGCGGTGACACGATCAGAGACTCCTCGGACCGAGTGGACTCGGATATTTACTCGGACGCAACTCGTGTCGTGGCAACCGATAATCCGAACGCACTCGGACGACTGCACCCGATTTGTATAGACTCGTACCGCGCTCTACTTATCCGAGCTAGCACGTATACGCGTAGTGAAACAAAATGGCGGAATACTAAAATTCCGCTACAGTTCAATACAAAGTCCAAAAAAACTTATGGGACTGTGTACAACAATGAAAAGTATGAAGAAAAAGATCCGAGTGAACTAAGACAATGTCAATGGTCAAGCGCAAGCCTATCAAACAATAAAAAAAAAACTGGTATGCTAGTACACTCGTACGAGTCCACTCGGTCCAAGGAGACTGATCGTGCTAACGCGGCTTAACAGACTTTGTTTGCAGACACGGTAATGATATTTTGGAAGACTAAGAAGATGTTGTTGTTGTATTGAATATTCTATTTTAAACCAACACAAGCGTTTCAGTATTTGGTGAGTCAAGTTGACATGAATTGAATAAACTTACGAGAACCCAGGGAAAGTGTCGCTCAGCTAAGTTGTATTTTAGACTATTGTGCGGACGGGCAACAGTGCTATTAGTTTGTTTGGACATTTTCGTGGTTGCTCTCCACGTTGAGTAACTATTGATGACTGTGTAGTGTGCGTGGGTGTGTGTATAGTGTTTATCTTTGGTCCTGTGACTTAACTTTGAGGAAAAGGGATCTAATTTTGATGCGGTGGCTTGTTTGCTTTAGGCAACGTTTTCGGGAAAGCTCTATCGGTTGGACTGAAGAAGTACAATGCGGGTTAACTACATAATAGTGTGTATATGTAGGATATTACCTACGACGGAGTTGTTACGTCATTGCAACTGCAATTATAAATCACTAATCACTGTATTTCAATCAAGTTCATCATAGATTATCAAATAGAAACTGATCCGGAGCTTCGATTACACCCGGAAAGAAGAAGCTCCAAGAAACTTCACGGTGATAATTATTATTCATTTTATCATTAACGATTTCACTCAAATAATAATAATGACTATCACGATTTCTACGACTTGTGTTCACGTCCAAAGTCGAACGACGAATGCCCCGAGTGCCGGTCGACCACTCCTTTTATACTTGTTCAGTGGCGGGTCGTTGCTGGTAGAATGTGACGCAATACCCGATTGCGACCAGTTTTGATGTTGCTTTTGCTGCTCATACCACGATGTTGCTATTCCGCTTATATCCCGACATATACAATAGTTTGATACGTACGATGTTCCGTAGATTAAGGATGTACCTAGGTAATAATTCATTCTTCTAACCATACTTGATTGTTTTTCTCTAATCTGTGGTTCTAATATTTACTTTAAATAACTATCATAAATAATTATACTTAAATTATTATAGTAAAATTATCATAGTTATCATTCATTTTTATAATTACCGAAAGAGTTAAATACTATAGAGAGAGCTATGCTCGGTGTTTCACTACGAGATGAGACCCGGAATGAGGAGATCCGCGGGAGAACTAAAGTGACCGATACAGCTCTTAGAATTAGCAAGTTGAAATGACAATTAGCAGGCCACTTCACACACACAACTGACAACCGATGGGGAAGAAAGATTCTCGAGTGGCGACCACGAACCGGAACACGCAGCGTAGGCCGGCCCCCCACTCGGTGGACCGACGATCTGGTGAAAACCACAGGGAGCCGAGGGATGCAGGAGGCGAGCAGCCGCTCAAGGTGGCGCTTTCTGGAGGAGGCTTATGTTTAGCGATGGACGTCTTCAGGCTGTTGATGATGAAAGAGTGTTTGTCAGTGAAACGATTATTTATGGTTACCGCTACTAGAAACCCTCATGTACATTTATGGAAATTCTGCACGAAGCATAAACCTATCACACGCAAAACGTAAAACTAGAACCGCCATCCCGAAATCAGTGTAAAAACCCCATCCGTCACCATAATAGCCAATAAATACGCCACGTAACATTCATCTCATTTTACTAACCGATAAAACTCGATCCGGTGGAAATAAATATCTTTTGTCTCGGGTTTATTACATCCGGGTATTAGGAGTTATGGCCGGTTTGGTTAGTAAATACATTGATATAACGGCTGCTGCTGTGCAGTTTAAAGGCTCCTACAAACTTCTGGCCACCTGGTACTCAAAATCTTAAAGCTATTAATGTTTGGTTTTTGTGTTGTAGGTTGTAGTAGTAATACTAATATGCACAATGTAATTTTTTTAAATGTCATCATCATCAACAGCCTGAAGAAGTCCACTGCTGAACATAGGCCTCCTCCAGAGAGCACCACCTTGAGCGGCTGCTTGCCTCCTGCATTGCTCGGCTTTGCATTTTTTTTTATATTTAATTATTATATTTAAGTATTCTAAGTTAATAGTTAAATACCAGTATTATAAGTTATTTGTTTAAAATTAATTTTAATCGTTTATGTTAGTTTGCCATTGGTCTGATTAGGTTTTTACTGGGTTTTTCCTAATCCTGCGCAACGAATGTTGGACCAATTTAGGTGTCCCAGTTTTTGGTTTCAATAAATATTATACATTATAAACTTTTCCTATCATTTTTGTAATACATTTGCCTACAACAATCATTTGCAGCTTCCCCAATATAGATAATCTTATATGATATTTTTAGCGGAATTACACTAGATATACTTTTTTCATTTTGTATTATAGTTTCGCCTAATTTGCGCAGATTACACTTACAATTAAAATATCCTGTACTATAAAACAACGCTTCTATACAAAAAAAAATCATCCGCCTGCTCCTTGCAACGAGCTAAATTTAAAATACAACCCTAAGCAACCAAGCAAGTATTATACACTAAACCCGGGTACCTAATATTGGCTTACCAACCTTTTTGGGCCTAATACATTCCAATTTTATCAGACCAAGTTATGGGTCAATTTTTCCTATAAATCGAGGGCATTACCGGCCTTTAGAGATTATATTTTCTATTTGTGGACCCATAAATTGTGTCTGTAATGTTTGCCAATTTTCCGGTAAGGTTTTCAACTTTGGGTACCTTTAAACGAGTGCGCTTATATTGGATTTACTTTTGTTTATATTTGCATTTTTAAATAAGCCCCTTATTATGGGTCAATGATCTCTTGTGTGGTAAACACGACACAGAATCTAAATAATTATGACAAGCAGTTGAACCAAGAACAGGCGACGGTTAAAGGAGTAGATGATGTCAAATTCAAAATACCATCAGGCAATGCGGTAAGGAAACTCATTTTAAATGTAACAGGTAATTTTTAACTCTCTTAGGCCCGATTTTACCAACGTTTATTCCAAGTATACGGCCATTCCTTACTCCTGGATACAGCTAATTGACAAATGAAATTACACAAAAAAGACGCCATTTTGATTGTATCCAAGGAATAAGTCTTATTCCTTCACAAAATTGGTGATATAAGGGCTATATTCGCGTAACTCGGTTGTTCTCGGAATAAAAGTTATACCTGGAATAAAATTTATTCTAGTTTGGTGAAATCGGGCCTTATAAGTCAAAGTAGAGAATGGTGACTTTTAATTGATGCGTAGAAAATGTGTGATACTTATGGAATGCCCACATATTATACGTCCAACGGCGAACCTTCGCCGTAGGCACACACACGTAGGGTACACTTCACGTAAGAGCTTTTAATTAAGACACATCGCATCAGAACACTCTAGTCCTAATATACATCAAAACTAATTAACATTTCACATTGAAGCGACATGAACGCTCACTCGCCGACGCAATGTTGCTTAGCAATTGTGAAACGATTACTAGTATTATGTGAAGATGCCATTAGCACATGTCGCACATTACCGATGTTCATTTGTCTTGGTAATTGTTTAATTAGTTGATAGACCTACGTCATAAAACTTATAATTATAGTCAGTTCTAGTTGAATAGAGACACCGATAAAGTGTAGTCGTCGCGTCATCACCTCAATTGGTACGTACTAGGCATGGGTCATTTGACAAGGATCAGACTAAAAATCATATGGTTTTTTTCTTATGTCACACCTGCTACTTTTTGTTACATACCTTACTAGAAATCACAGTGTGATAATCACACTTAATGAATCGTAGCTTCGTATTTTTTAATACCAGAGCAGTATATTAACAGTGAGTGTCAAAACATATATTTTGTATAATAAGCTTCAGTAAACAAACTGAGACATGTAAAGCATAATAATGAAGAAAAAAACTGTGCCTATGATGTAGCAGTGAATTTTGATCTTGTTTAATTAAAGAGAGTAGCTTTAGATTTCTTTGTAATCATTTGTAGCAGGTCGCAACTTTGCTAAGTTGCTCCTCCTCTATTTTATTTTATAAAACTTCACCAACTGCCATTGATCAAAGTCTTAGGCAAATCAATTCATCAAATCATGACAAATCACAGGTGAAATCACAGTGACAAAAATAAATCATGTCATAAAATGACAATGAGTCACGTACTGAGTGCTGGATGGGTCTTCTCTCGCAGAAAGAGAGAACAGACTATAATCTTGGCACTGGCCAGGTGCAGGTTGGTGGATGACACACGTTCTCAAGTTTTGTGATTCTTAAACACATCTGTTTTCACGATGTTTTCCTTCACCGTTGTAAGAGCGAGTGCATATTCCGCACATAACTAGAAAAGTTTTTGTTGCAGGGCTGAGCTGCAACATTTTAACTTACTAACTTTTTACTAAGTCACGTGGAATACCACTAAGCTTCACTCACTGCTGAACATAGGCCTCTCCCAGAGCGCGGCACCTTGAGCGCGCTGCTCGCCTCCTGCATCCATCGGCTCCCCACGGCTTTCACCACATCGTCGATCCACTGAGTGGGGGGCCGGCCTAGACTGCGCCTTCCGGTTCGTGTTTGCCACTCGAGAACCATTCTTCCCCATCGGTTATCAGTTGTACGAGCGATGTGGCCTGACCAAGTGCCCATTGCCATTTCAACTTGCCAATTCTAAGAGCTACCTATATCGGTCACTTTAGTTCTCATGCGGATCTCCTCATTTCGGAGCTTATCACGCAGAGAAACGCCGAGCATAGCTCTCACCATAGCTTGTTGCGCGACTTAATAAATCTATACGCACCCACAACTCTACTATAGAAATATCCGTCTGCTTAGTACAGAGCGGAAATAGTGATGCCAACTTCATACCTCACTGGATATCAGATCCTGGAAATTAATTAAGGGTTTACTCCAATAACAGAGCAACCGCTCCTTAGATTTAATTATAAAGGTATCGATTGGCTGATTTTCTGTTAGTTTTCAAATAGAAGATTTCGTCCAGAGCGAAAACTATCAGTTCAAAACAAAACTTCATCAATCAACTAGACTCTAGTGCTATTATTACCCAGTCTCTGTGACTTTCTGTGACCCTGTTTTGTATCCTGTACGCATCATAAAAGGTCAAGGAGAACATTTTGATAGTTTACAAAAATAGGGATTAAAACAGTGCTGACTAATTTCAGTGTGGAAAAAAATATTTTTCACCTCACTAGCTCGGAAAGATTCTCTTTGTCATTCAAAATCTGGGCGCAAAAACGCATTTTAATCGCTAGCGTGGAAAGTGTTTTTAATATTCGAACGTTTCTATTCAATAATTTTCTTGTCAAGAATTGAAGATTTAATCACAGATCTGCCCAAATTTAACCTTCTTGATATTGCCAGTCCACTGAAAACTCATGAATACCACAGACTACCTCCTAAAAGATACCATCTTTTTCTCGTTCTCCAACCTCATTTTTAGAATAATCGCACTGTCCAGCACCAAAGAGTATATAACCAATACGCTATCCAGCACGGTGACTGCATGGAAAATGGATGAAAAACACTTACCTTTAATTTTCCATGAATCACGTGACGCTGAGAGTGAGCTGTGAGCTAGTCGTTTACCTGATGTTAAGCGTTACCGCCCCGCCACCCATAGCTAAATTAATAAACTAAAAACTAATCTTTTCTTAGCCTTTTAGCTGTTTTTCTTGCCTTTTCCTTGCTGTAGCGAGGTGAAAAGTTGTGTGTTGCACTCAGCAGAAAAGTTTTTCTGCGTCTCGTACCTTTGAAACCTTCGCTACGCTCAGGATTCTTGATTTGAACCACTCGCTACGCTCGTGGTTCAATCCTTGTATCCTTCACTTACTCAGGTTTCAATTCAAGTACTCGCGCCAAAAACCAACTTTGCAGCCTTGCATAACAAAAACCCTGTTATTTTGACATGCTTCTTTTAAATGACGAAACATATCACAACAAACAACAAAACAAAGCAACAGATAAATTAGGTGGACATTGTCTTTTCTGTAATCTGTGATGTGAACAGCATTTGTTTTTTTTTATTATATAGAATCATTTGAAAATGAACAACCGAGTAAACATAGACTAGTATTAAAGATTATAGCCATAGAATAAACACGGTGTAAGTGATTCCAGTATCGCCTATTACTGAATGGAATGATTAAATGGCAGCATTCCGTGGGTAACCGGCCGGAACTCACTTTATTGCGGAGGGTTAACTTTTACAATATACAAGCTATTTACTGGAATAATTGGATAGACAGGAGAAAACTATTTAAGTTATAATTTCACTGTTGCTTCGGGTAAGGTTTTTAGTTAAACTACTAACCAATATTGTGTTTTCTAACTAATAGTATTGTTTTGATCCAGTTTTCATTTCTGTTAATCATCATCATCATTAACAGCCTGAAGACGTCCACTGCTGAACATAGGCCTCCCCCAGAGCACGCCACCTTGAGCGGCTGCTCGCCTCCTGCATCCATCGGCTCCCCGCGGCTTTCACCAGGTTAAAAAAAGGTTAAAATTATAAAGTACCTACAAGGTTACTTGGTATTGTAATAAAGTATACGAACTCTAGTAGGAGGACTAAAGTGACCGATATAGCTCTTAGAAGTAGCAAGTTGAAATGGCAATGGGCAGGCCACATCGCTCGTAGAACTGACAACCGATGGGGAAGAAAGATTCTCAAGTAGCGGCCATGTAATGGAAGACGCAGGGAGGCCTATGCTCAGCAGTGAACGTCTTCAGGTTGTTGATGATGATGATACGAACTCAACTTTGGTAGATCATAACAAACAACTTGTGCTTTATGAACGCAAAATTCCAACGAAAAGCAACGTGTGCTTCCAACGCTGCGTTTTATGAAATTCGCAGGAAGCTTTGTGTTGCTAATTCGTTTCATTACGGAGTCGGGGTCCAACTATTGCGGCAAACTAGTTGGACAAGATAGTTTTGACCCTTCAGTAGAGGCGGTGTCTATTATTGTTAGGTGGACATTGATATATATTCTTTCGAACCCACGGCACAACTAGGTACTATGGTCAACTGGTTATGCCATTCTATTATTTTGTACAATGCCTAAGCTATTTAACAATCTCAAACCATCGCGGTCTTTGTCATTTTAATCTATATGAAAGAGACAACAATATTTCATAGTTGTCAAATTGAATTTAGTTTATCATTCGAAATAATAAATATGTGTGGACACCTCAAACAGCGCCATCTAGCCACAAACAAAGCATAGCTTGTACTATGGCAACCAGATAACTGATAGAAATACTTAGACACTTTTTTCGGTTGTAAATACATACATAGAATACAATTATAACACCTAGACACAGAACAAACATCGATGTTCATCACACAAATATTTGTTCTGGATGGGAATCGAGCCCACAACCTATAGTTCAGAAGACAGAGCTACTACTAACTGCGCCAATAGGCCAGTCAATAAAGAAATAGTCAAAAGATAGCTATTTACATTACCTGCTCCTCTAATTTCTAATATAACTACCTATATTATTGTATGTATACTCAGGTCATCATTTGACATTAAAAAAGAAAAAAGTTAACTATTACAGATAGCGTTGAAATGTGCCTTATTAACAAAATTGAAATGAACTCAACTAAAAAATAAATATTATCTATTCAACGAAAAGGCTGGAATTTGTTTTGGCTTTCCCAAAACTAATCAATCGCAAAGGTTAACAGGCGTAAGTAATCCTAATCAAACGATTTTATTACGTTGATTCCTCAATTTGTGCTTTTCACAAATTGTTTTAAAGTTTCCACGCAATGTATATTTATTTTACTAATATAACGGATTATTTCCGAGAATATCTTTCAATTCGTGCTGTAATTAACGCTTTTCAGTTTGATTTAATCCTCCGTTTAGATTCGGGAATGAAAATTTTAGGTTGTGTTTATAAAACCAATTTGCGCCTTTTGTGGCTGATGGATCGATAACATGTAGGCATTTGGATTTCTGTAACCTTTAATAGCTCCATAACATCATCATCACCCTATATGTTTAGTATTTGGAGAGTTCCGGCGGTTGTGATTATATGAATCACCATCTTGGCAGGCATCTTGGTAGTCGCAGTACATTTCCCCAGTGCATACCGCCGGATAGTTGGTACCCAATTGCCCATTCTCTATAAACTTTCGCCATGAGATCCCGTCGTAAGGATAGAGCTACCTCATCTATTACAGTTGGTAGATCTGGCTAAGAGAATATACTACCTAACACTTCACGGCAACGACTGCACGGTTTGACATTCATACACGTTTGCCTGTGAGTACATAATAATTAGGTACATTTATATTATTTTTTTGAAAGGTTCTCGAGTGGCGACCACGAACCGGAAGACGCAGCGTAGGCCGGCCCCCCACTTGGTGGACCGACGATCTGGTGAAAGCCGCAGGGAGCCGATGGATGCAGGAGGCGAGCAGCCGCTCAAGCTGGCACGCTCGGGGGGAGGCCTATGTTCAGCAGTGGACGTCTTCAGGCTGTTAATGATGATGATGATATTATTTAGCATTCATAAAATAAATCTTGGTTAACCTTGACTACTAACCCAAAAACTACTTCTAAATAACTTTACTAATATATGTAATCAAAATACAAGTATAATTATAAAACATCATAAATCTGGCTTATTTATTTCATACTAATCAAGAATAATGCATCCCAAGAGACATCTTTATTCGAAAAACGACATGGCCACCACTCCTAAATTATTAATATACCCAGCCAGGCTTAAACAAGGTTTCATGAAGAAAAGTCTATTTTGGTCTCAGCAATGCCTGACTTCATTACTTTCCTTATGGACCTCTAGGGACACCTTCGCTATCTTTGCCGGTCTTGCGCCCGCTGATATTGACCTTACGGGCCCTTTGGTCCGTGCCCTGGGGCCTAACGAGAACAGTGTATTTTAGATTTTAATTTGAGGACAAAGAGTTCTTTTTACCCTAATTACCTCAGCAAGCTAACTAATAAGGTGTTATGAAATTTTTATTTGGATTTTTTTTTGTATTTGATTTTTCCTATACATAATGAAAACATCTAGTTACATGACAACCAAACAAAATTTAAAATAATTTTATTTTTTAATTCTTTACTATAGGCTAAATGAATTCACGTTGACCTAGCCGAATTTCATGCAACCCAACCTTGTTGACCTAGTTTATCAACCCTTGAGGTCCTTAAAAATATGTCGGAATCATGACCGTCAATTGCGAGAAAACATCACACAACTCAAATCGGCTAATTAATCTGTCCTTATCGTACTTTCGGCAATTTTATTATAATAATATAGTTTAGGATCGATACCACAAGCTTGCGCCGTTGTATAATCGGATTATCATGTTAATATAATATAGTTGATCCTACCAAAACTAATTTGAAATCGTGACTCGAAAGCGGGAATTAAGGCACGATATACATTGAGCTCGGATAACGAAAGCTTAGTAACCGCTAACATAATAATATTTGGTACTTACTTTAGTACTTGGTGCAACTTAACTTTAGGTGGCTATGCCAGTTTGGTGATAACGACCTGGCTGCAGTAGCCACTGAAGTCTGTCAGTAAGCGCCCTTAATTTATGCGCACAAAACGTTACAATAGGTCGGCTGTCATACACTTAAATATACCACCGGCCGTGGCCTGATTTCCACAACTAAATTTACGTATGAAGCGTTTGCTACAGTAATTGCTATAATTTTATACTCATGCATGTTAAACACCAACACAACTAGCGTGCGCGATGTCTATACTACACACCTTTTGGCATATTGAATGGCCAATAAATTCTCAGGGCGAGGAAAAAGCTTATTGGCAACGGTCCGTGGTTAGATTTCAGGCTAGGCCTAAGCTGGGCTCAAACTTCGGTGTAAGATTTCTTACGTAGGTTAGGTACTTGTCGGTATTTCCCCACAGTTGCCGGTTTTTATGAGCCAGCTGTGTTGTATGTACCAAATATTCTGCCTCAAACTTCACAGGACTTATATAAAACCGCAGTGCTCCTGTAACCATTTGGACGTTAGTACGAACGAGCGGAACATAGTACCTACTTCTTACATTATTGTTGATGTTGTAGCGGATTTTGGTTACTTTAAAAGAAAAAAAAACAAACTTAGCATTTAGAATAATAGATATCGTCATATTGGTTTTGTAAAAATTTTATAGAAAATTTTAAATGAATGGCAGTGACAGAAAAATAGCGATTTAAGATTATTATTACTGAGATAACAGAGTTTTTTAACATCCTAAAAGACTGAAAATTACAATATTAAGACATGTGATCGTGTACAAATACAGAATTATAAAAAATAATATTTCAAACAATACTTTATCCCAACATAAATTATTATTTTATCGACTAACCTTTCACTAACAATTTCTCAAAGCTATACCAGTAATCTGGAAAGAAATCGGTAAATGTTTCAGCCCCGAGGTTTCAATTTACCTTGACTCCAATGCCGGTTTTTGGGAATGTAGCCAAAATACTTGAATACTATACGCAGTGGGTCAAGAAAGTATTTTCCAAGTGACTAGGCTAAGAAGTGGTTCATTGCAGTTTGATGACTCATGAGATGCAGTAGGTGCACTATAGTACTGTGGTACTATAATTGTAAAAGATTAAATACTAACTGGAACTGTGAAGTCATGGGGAAATAGCAATGACACAAGACATAAACATATAGAATGCTCTTCAAAAAAATCAAAAATTCCTTCTTAAAAAACTCGTAACCATATCTTCTGGTTCTCTAGGATGTTCGCTTTACCGAGACATATTCGCATTTATAGAAAACTTCCTTCCAGGGAAGGGAGCTGGCAGACGGTAACTGTAAAAAAGCATCGTTTTGAGGAAGCTCGTATGCTTAGCTTATCTGAAAGGTAGATAATCAAAGCTCTTATCCTAGCCTAGTATAGTATTATATTATCTGTGTCCTAGAAAAGGAAACACGTGATGGGCCGATATTCAAGTGACAGTCGAGAAACGTGGGCTCAAATCCCGTTACAGTATTTTTTACAAATATTTTTGATCTGTACTGAAAATGAAATGAAATGAAATGAAAATGAAATGAAATGAAAATATTTATTTGCACGAAATATGGTACAATAAGGTGACAGAAAAGAAGCAGTTCAGCATATCTCACCAGAAACTGGCATACAAAAATTAAGTTGAACACAATGCGATTATAAAAGTTATTAAATCTACAACTTTGTTATTGTTGTCATGTGGCGTAAATTGTATAATTATAAAATTGTCAGCATAATAATTGCCACTTAAGTAAATCATTGAGATATAGTACAATACACATTCATAATAATCAATAATATTATACACATTCGTCGTAAATTATAAAATTAAATTAAATCAAATTATTCTACATCAATAAAATACAAAATTAAACACATTCTTCAAAAATTATAAAATTAAATTATCCTACATCATTAAATTACAATATTCATGTCATTCGTCATAAATTATAAAAGTAATTTATTCCCAATTAGTTCATAATAAAAGAAATCGAAATTCACCATTGTCAGATATTAAAAATTAATGTCAATCAAAAATAACAATTAACAGCGAAGTCCAGCATATTGTTATAAGAATTCATTTACAGTTTTTGAGATTAAAGAATTCCTTCATGTCATAAAAACAGTTTTCAGCTAACCACATAAATAATTTATGTTTGAAATATTTGCTAGGGAGTTCTCTTATTGACTTCGGGATTTTGTTATAAACTTTAATTGCCATAGCGTTACAGTTTCGTTGGTAAAGGGTGGTTTTACAGTGGACTACTTTTAACATACTCGGGTCCCTCCTTGTAAATAATTGTTTAGGCTTTTGGAAAAGACCAGGATGCTCTTTAACAAAAACCCCTACCTGCATAATATATAGGCCAGTCAAGGTCAAAAGCTTAAATTTTTTGAAAAGTGGTTTGCATGAGTCTAGCGGACCAATACCACTAAGGGCTCTTATGCATTTCTTCTGTACTAAAAACGCTTTGGTGATGTCCGTTGAATTTCCCCAGAGCAGAAGGCCATACCTGAGTACTGAAGCTACATAGCCATGATATGCCACAAGGGCAGCGCTTTCATTAACCGTACGCCTTAAACGCTTCAGGGCAAACACAAAACGATTTAATTTGGAACAAACATGCGCAATGTGAGCCTTCCAATTGCAGTGCTGATCTAAGCATATACCAAGAAATTTGTACTCTAGAGATTTCACTATTTGCTGTTCCTTACATGTGACATTAAAGCTACTTGTGACAGAGTTGTAGTTTCGGAAGTGAACAAATTTGGTTTTTGATAAATTGGCACGCAAATGGTTGGAGTTTAACCAATTTACCACCGAGTCAGCAGCTAGCTCAATTAAATCCCCATGAACCTTTAATGACGTTCTAATTTCGTCAGTCACTACAACTGAAACGTCATCCGCAAAAAGTATACATCTATGATCAATTTCCATCGGTAAATCATTTATGTATAGTAAGAATAACAACGGCCCCAAAATACTGCCTTGTGGTACACCACAGTTATTCTCCTTGTAGGTCGATCTGTATGGTGTTGAGACACGTTGATCATTAAGAGAAGCTACTTCTACACACTGTTCGCGATCTGAGAGGTAACTTTGAATCCAATCTAGGACAGGTCCTCTCAAACCATAATTTTCACATTTTTGAACCAGGATTTTGTGATTCACAAAGTCGAAGGCTTTGCTCATGTCGAAAAAAAGAACGGATACAGGAATTCGTTTGTCGATTTGTTCCACTACTTTACTTATTAGCGTAAATGTCGCTAATGTCGTTGACTTACGCTTTTGGAATCCATTTTGTTCGTCCTTTATGAGATTAAATTTTTCCAAATAGTCACTGATACGACGGTGCATCGCTTTTTCGAAAATTTTTGAGAAAATCGGTATCAGTGTAATTGGTCGATAATTGCTTGGATTCGATTTATCGTCCTTTTTGTGGAGAGGCCGAACAATCGATCGTTTAAACCTTTGGGGAAACAAACCTTTAGAAAAAGACAGATTAAGGAGATAATTTATAATGGGCGATAACTCCACTACACATTCTTTTACAACTTTTGTGCATATACCGTCAAATCCCACTGACCGTGTGTTATTGAGGGACATAATAATTTTCATCACTTCATCTGAACAACATGGTTTTAAGAACATACTGTGATTTGAGATTGGTACCTTGTGTACTTTAGCTATGATGTTAGAAGTCACAGTTGAGTTTTTTGTAATCCCTATGTAAAAGTCATTAAAAGCTTCTGCAATACTTGTTGGATCACGTAAAACAACGTTTTCAATAATAACAGAGTCAACGCCTGTATATGACTGCACAGAGTCTGCCCTATTCTTTATAATCTGCCAAGTTGCTCTACATTTATTTTTTGCGTTTTTTATATGTTTGAAGTTGTTTTTCTGTTGGGAAGTATAGACACATCTTCTAAGCAGAGAACTATAATTTTGCAACTGCTTTTTTGTATGGGGAGTGCTATTTTTGTAATAGTTAAATCGTAGTATCCTCTTATGTCTACTAGATTTACGTATCCCTTTAGTTATCCATGACGGGGCTGTATTATTACCTTTAATTTTCCGCCTCTCAATCGGAAAGCACAGTTCATAAAACATACAGAAGGTATCGTGGAAATCATTGAAAGCCTCGTTGAGGTCATCTTTGTTCAAAACCTCAGAGAAAGATATAGAAGATAAACATTCCCTAAACTTATCAATATTATCCTTATTATAACATCTTGTCTCAATATACCAATAATCAAATCTTATGGGTTTTTTCGAAACAGGTATTGATAAAGTCTGTCCAGTATTGTGGTCCGAAAGACACAATTCATGGGTTTGTCCTTGAGCTTCTTGAACATTGCTTATGAAATGATCAATGCACGATTTCTGACGCGTTGGTTCTGTTATATGGAAAATTAGATTATAATTCAAAGTAATGTCAAATAAGCGATTAGTCATATTATTAATTTTAAGAGTATCAATGTTTAAGTCACCAGTAATTATAATTTTTTTATTTGTTTTCTTTGTAATTTGATGTAAAATTGTTTCTAACTTGTCAAAAAATATATTAACATTACTATTTGGAGTCCGGTAAATACATAATATTATGAAGTTAAGTGTAGGGATAGTAATTCCACAACATTCAAAGTTTTTTTCATTAGCAAAATCTTTACACATAGCCATTTCTACATACTCAAGGTTATGTCGCAGAAGGATGCATACACCTCCACGTTTTTCATTTAACCTCGAGAAATGTGAGGCCAGTTTAAAACCCTTTAATAAAAATATTGCTCTCGTTTCCAGATTTAACGAAAGTCTCCGATAAACAAATTATATCGATATAAATATGTTTACGAGTAAAGTTATCGACACATAATTCCAAGGTTTCCAGTTTATTAAGTAGCCCAGCTATGTTTTGATGGAACAGTGTCAACACTTCATCACTATGAGGGACGAAAAAACGTACTATTGGGCTTAGTTATAGTCTCTGTAACAGTACTCCTTTGCTCAGTTTGTCCATCAAATCGTTTAGTTATGGTTGGAAAAAAGTCTGACATTATTCTTTTTTTTGGCTGTACTTTCAAATAGGAGCTATTGCTATCCCTATCATATTTTTTTGCCACTTTTGTTTCAAAGTAACGGGGTAAGGTGGTTTGTACGATTTTTTTTGACCTTGGTCGTCTATCTACATCATTTTCGTCACTACGTAGCCGGTTTCTAATTTTATTTGCATCCAGAAAATTATGCTCATAAAATCTACAGTCAGTAATAAAACATATCTTTTTACAAAGTTGCAACAGGTATTGGAAGTTAGACAAGTGTCTCTTTTCCACAGTAATAAAATTACAGTTGGGAGCATATTTACATAACATTTGTAACATATTATTTAATTTACTTTCGTCTAAATATATATTTTTATTTACATTTATCACTATAATATTTAATTTCTCCAGACGTTTAATTGCTCCTGACAGTTCATACAACATTTTATAGGGGTTTTTATCATTTTCGCCCACACATATGACAATTTGATCTTGACTAACATTTAAGTCAAGATAATGACAGTCCTTTAGAACTTCTTCTGAGGTCGCGAAGGGTTTAATACTTGCGAATATTTCATAGTGTTCGTATTTGGTACAGAAGTCTTGTCTAAACAATGTCAATAAGGATGCCAATCCTGTACATTGCTGGGTGGAGTAAATTAGCATTTTAGGTTTTTTTACCAATTCAACCGCAGTTTTTGAACTAGTGGCGCCATCTAGTACCGAGCGGTCCGGCTGAGGAGTCGTGTCTGAAATATCCAGTACTTGTATTTTTGCATTTGCAAGCTCCTCGGATACGGGACAGCGAAGCTCAGAATCGTTACAATAATTAACCATAGGTCCATCTTCTAACCCTAAATCAATAGTACTAGAATTTAACAGTTGGTGAGAAATACGGTGAGTTTTTTTATCTCTTCTTAAGCTAGTCAATGGCGTTGCGGAGCATAGCTTTTTTAAATGAGTTATTTTTTTTTTATTATCTTCATTTTCTTTCTGCGACAAAATCAATTTATGGGATAACTCCTCGATTTCGCTATGTGCGCTTGACAGTTGGGTTTTTAGATTACTATTCTCATTATGTAGCTCATCCAACTGGCAGTTCTTCATTGAGTAACAAAAATACTTTTGTACTCCAGTCAGATATCTGTTTCTCCCGAAACTATGACAAACTCGTCTCTCACTACGACCTCAATGTTAACAAGGCGAGATTTCGAGATCGCTTCTGAAAAGGTCGCCAAGGACGACAAGTAATTAAACGTCCCAGCCGGGGATGTTTTATCAAATCGGCGTATCAGTGAACTGGTGAAATGTCAGGGTGCTCGAACCGTTTGGCCTTTGACCTTTAGAAGAGGTGCGATTATATCGATGGTTTGGTTTTCAATGTACCATCAAACTAATTTGACTATTTAGAATGGCTTATAGAATACCTATTGACAAAACGTTTGTAACGTGAATACGTAATGTAAAAGAGAATTATTTTTATTTCTCTTAATTATAGATAACTGACGTAAATACTAAACTTATTTTAAAGCCCAAAACTCATAAAATACAAAAATATTTGAGTCAGTTGCGGTCAAGTTCCGTTAGGCCATGTCGTATGAAACGGTCACGCCCAAAATTGCTTTGCCATGAGCATGAGGCAGTATATCATACAAATACCCATCAAAAAGAGCTTATTCTACGGATAAAACAGTTTTCATACATTTGTTTTGCAGAAATTAAGATCATTATTTTTTTTATTTTACGTGAAAAAGCGCATTTACATATTGTAGACACGTGGAAATCTCATACGACGAGATTCTTGCGCTCGTTTCTTCCACGAACCTGCAAGATGTGGAATGATCTTCCTCCTGAGGTTTTCCGCATAACTACAGTATGGGCTACAGCTTCAAGAAAAGTGTTAAAAGAGTCCTCTGTAAGGGTAGGCAACGCACCGGCAATGCCTTGGGTCTTGCAGATATCCATAGGCGGCGGTGACCACTTACCATCAGGTGGGCCGCCTGCTTGTTTGCCACTCATCTCATTAAAAAAAATATTTATCAGCTTCAGAAACAGTTTCCAAGTTGTATAATATTAAAACCAACCGTAGTTCGTGTAAAAATGCTACCTTTGTGTCATGTTTTCTTTTCACACTATTTTCAAATCAAACATTGCATAGAGTACTATATTAGTTCAGCCAAAGGAACGTAGGGTATTTATTCCCTTGAGTCCACCACTAGTGCACGATAGTATGCATCCATGTCCATACAATTTTAAATCTTATCTCTTTTTAAATGAGGTAAATTATTGTGCAACGAATTTTGGTAGTACTTAAATTAGGCCATGAGTTTACCTACTTTGTATTTTAAAGTCGCGTATTTTCATTAGTTGTTTAAGTCTTTTGGGTACTTTTTATTGAGCACAAAAAAACTGCCATAGGGTAATTAATACCTGTTTGGGCAGCTAGGGTGTTGAATTGATTTTCATTCGCTTTCCACTGTTGGGCTTTCAGGAGCAATCAAATAGTGATGTTCGAACAAGCCTTCATTGTACTATGTCTTATTGTGTAATTTATAGGTCATGGTAGTTACCTCTCCCATTGCACAGTTGCGTTTGATTGTTACGCACAAATGGCTTGCCAATCTTGTTCCCATTGTGGTAAGGATTCAATTGTCTGAATATGATTCAATTGAATTTACTAGGTGGTAAGGCATTTCTAGGAAAGCTGCGAAGTAGTAGTTTGCAAGCACAACTGCTCTGGTTTTGAAGAGAATGCACTTCAAAATTTCACAAGCTACAATGGTAGCTTGTAAAATTACTGGGCAAATGAGACATCGTGACCTAATTTTTTAGTGAATTTGAAAATGGTCAAGTTGCAGGCTAAACTCCGAATCGCCTCAAGTCATTCATTAAATTATGTTATTTCGTAGTTGCTCTTCTTATTTTTTTCCCCTATTCAAAACTCGTGCTTTATATTAAGTGACAGCCTCTGTGGTGTGATGGTTAAATAGGTCGGCTCATAACCCAGCGGCAGCGGGTTCGATTCCCATGGGCTACCGCATATTGGTGCCGAGGAAGCAACATTGATGTGGGTGGCTTAGGGCGTCGAGAGGTGTGCACTTTCACTGAACGCTACTCGTGGCGTTAGGCCCTTTAACACTTCCACCCTGGAGCTTAGGTTTTAGCTCTTGCATCTTTCACCCCCGGACAGCCAGTTAAGGCAAGCCAGGGGTCAGGGGTCTCATTTAGCCCCTTGGAATCAGGGTACGCGGTGTCGCAATAATTGTTATTATTAATTAAACGGTATTTTTATGCACTGCTATAGCAATAAACCTCTGAAAATACGAATCAAGTATTTTAGCTCTATAGGTATGTATACTTCTCACAAGTCTAACAGAATCCCGTATCTGTCCCCAGAAAGCAATATTGTCACAATCGTGACCTGACAAACATTGTGATATATCACCGAACGATAATTCTATAAAGAGGCCTTCTGTAGCCAATGCCCGAGGCGCGAGCAAACATAGATAACCTTCTTGGGATTTTTATTGAGATACTAGTATAGTATTATTATTATGTGTGATCGAGATACAGCTCACTGTAATAATTTTATTGTCTTTATTTTGGTGTTTGCTATTCAATAATACGTAAGCAGCTGGTCTCCATTAGATAGATCGCACGGGGCATGAGCTGTAGAACTAGAAATCGACATATCTCCGAGAAAGCGTTTGTCCAATAAAAAGACAACAAAAGATATATTTATGACGTAATCATCGTAATCGTTTATTGGTTCAAACTGTGGCGAGAGCCTATGGATGCAGGAGGCGAGCAGCCACTCAAAGTAGCGCTCTATAGAAAGGCCTATCTTCAGCAGTGGCTGTTGATAATGATGTTGATGACGATAATGATGGTGATGGTTATGATGATGATGGCGATGGTGATGATTATTATGATGATTCAATAATACAAGATAGAGACTTAATATGTTCTGTTTGGATTGACAAATTCAATTTTAAAACTCTATCAACAATGTAGTAATTTTAAAGTTTAGTCTACAAAATTGCAGTGAGCGTAATTAAGGATTTTACACAGATATGGACTATCTAGCTAGACTACACCTACCTAGATATCTAGATCTAGTCGTACTTGTAAGCTCAGCTTAATGCAATCCACTCAGAACTTTGTCCGTCATCGTCGTTATTTGAGAAGGTTGTTTTTAAACTTACTAAACTCGGGGGTTTAATGAAGACTTTGTAAATCAGAGTAGTTTTGATGGTAGCCAGGTTTCTTTGATGGTCCGTCTTAAAGACTGAATACTAAGTAATTATACTGTTAGAAGTTCAATAGTACATTCGCGGACTGTAATGAGTGCGTTGCTGGCCGCGATGAATGATGGCGGACAGCGCAGCGTAGCGCAGGTCCAGGCCATCACAGCGTAGTCAGCATTGCAGCCCTTGATGGACAAGCTCGGTCTCCTGGGCTCGGTCGACCTTTATCTCTTTTCCATATTATAGCTGGGAATTCTAGCTCCGTTACTTCAAGGAGCTGGGGGCTCAGTCGACCTTTATCTCTTTTCCATATTATAGCTGGGAATTCTAGCTCCGTTACTTCAAGGAGCTGGGATGGCTCGGGTAGGACCCAGCTCCTTGAAGTAATGGAGTGTGGCACTAGGCTGGCACAGCTGCTCCAGTGACACTGGTGTTGGAGTTATGATGATGAGCAAATTTCGAAAAGCTCCCTCCACTTGGATCTACAGCTTGGATCCATGGATACTTCTGTTTCTTCTTTGATCCACCAGAATTATTGCTGAGCTGTGGATCCAAGTGGAGAGATCCTTGTATAAGTAGGTAGATAGATAAATAGACTTGACTTGACTTTACCTGCAGGCCAATATAATAGTAGATTTGACAGATGTCATGTTGACAGATGTCTGATTTTTGACAGATGTTTTGTTTTTGACAGTCAGTACCAAAAATAAAACATCTGTCAAAATAAAATGATGTGTGACTACGTGTGGGCAAACCTTTCAAAAGTAAACTCTATCACCTGGATTTTTACCATGACGTTCCTACATTGAATAACCTCTTGTATTGTTAAGAACCACTCCCACCCTCACGCACACGTGTCGTACCCACTCGTTACGTATAATATCAAATGCATTAACATAGAAATAGGACAGCCGGAGCCGTGGTGATGGAAGAAATACACACTCGCCCAGAAATTTATCAATATTAATATCTATAAGTATGCGAATGTATCGTATCTGTCGTGTATTGCCTTGAGTCTTATTGGAATACGATAGTGGATTATGTCGCAAGATTTTGCTTTATTATTTTTCTGGTCAGTATTTTTTTAGGTAGAAATGAATTTGTCTTCACAAACACAATATATTCCATATTGTTTTAAAAATAGAATACGGAACATTAAAAATAATAACCACCCAACTGCGAGTCGGACTCGCGCACGAAGAGTTCCGTACGATTATCTATCCCTGCCATCTAGTGTTGAGTAGCAGTACTATTTAAAACAGCGCCATCAATGACTCATCTGGTAAACGAGCAAAAAATCCCGTTTGTTGTATGGGAGCCCCCTTAAATATTTATTTTATTCCAAGTTTTTGTATTTTTTGTTATAGCGGCAACAGAATTACATCATCTAAGAAAATTTCAACTGTCTAACTATCACGGTTCATGAGATACAGTCTGTTGATAGACGGACAGACATACAGACAGTGGAGCATTAGTAATAGAGTCCTTTTACCCTTTGGGCACAGAACCCTAAAAAAGTAACGATACTTCAAAATAAACATCGTATTAAAATCCTTTTTAATTATTTTAGATATATTACTACAGCTATAAACAAAGGAGAACTTACATCATCTTCCCCTCTTTACATCTTTATAACACAAATTTCGTCTCAGAATACCGCGACAATGCTATAGAGTTGGTTTTGGCCTGCGCTGTTTATTAATTCTCTTCGTATAAAAGTGCCAAATGGAGCGCACCCCGACTCCGAATCGAACCCTTGTTGTTGTTTGTGAAACCTTTGTGAACACATCACTCTTCACCTGTTACTGATGTATTTTCAATTGCTGTTTTCGTTTTCAGGTATTATTTACGAGCGTATTTACGGGAAGGAAACGGTGACGTGGCGTGCGTAAGTGAATGGTTTCTTTTGGATAAATTAATGTCCTCATTATGAAAGCTGTGTTTTGTTTGGGGCTAGATGGCGCTGTATCAAATGTCCACACACATATATTTATCTATATGTATATATCTATAAAACGAGCAAAAAATCACGTTTGTTGTATGGGAGCCCCCTTAAATATATATATTATTATGTTTTTTAGTATTAGCTGTTATAGCGGCAACAGAAATACATCATCTGTGAAAATTTCAACTAACTATCACGGTTCATGAGGTACAGCCTGGTAACAGACGGACAGATGAACAAACAGACAGACAGACAGCGGAGCCTTAGTAATAGGGGCTGTTTTACCCTTTGGGTACGGTACCGTAAAAACCAAGCTGGAATACCTATTCATGCAACGTTGCTTCTGATTGTCTCTCAAAAATAATGTGGGTAAAATGTTAAATTTATGATGTTGATCTCCTCCTTAGGCTTCACTTTTAACTGCAAATCCATATTCTACTCTGAAACATCAAGATAAACTTAAATTAACATCAAAAGTTATCTCTCAAGCTAATCAAAACAAATCTATCCGAACTTGATCGTTCTATTTTACAAACCGGTTGCTATACCCATGTTATTCCAATTTCATGCAAAACCTTCAATCCCACTTCAAGCCTCGGCAAAGCCTATCCGTAATCGGAGTTTTACTTATTTCAATTTATCCGTAGAATCCTGAGACCCTCAAAGCCCTACAACGAGGGTTCTATCCACAGTCAATAACAGTGCAGAAACTATACAATACTATATAAAATTATTTAATTTTAGATTACGTTAAAACATTATCCTATAACACACGGGCAACAAATAAGTTCATGAGCGGCGACCACGAACCGCAGCGTAGACCACTCCCCACTAAATGGACCGACGAACTAGTCAAACAAAGTAGCAAAAAAAGGAGAAGCAGCAGTAGTAACAGAGTGGAGGCTTCCGGCTGACGATGATGATGAGTAGTATTCAAAAAATCATTTTTAGAATTATTATCATCTCTCTGCCTGAAGATGGAAAAAATTGACACTACACTAGCAGACTCGACACTAGCAGAATACAGGACAACTGCAATGCCCAAATCAAATCAGAACAAAAAAAGACCGCTGTGTGTAAGTAATGTACAACTACAGTGCCACCAATTTATCTGTTCCGATCGATTTTCCTTCATCTCTTTCTAACAGTGCAGGGAACGGCCTCATGAAAAAAAGACGGCAGAGTATTGAACTGAACAGATAAGTTGGTGGCACTATACCTTGTTCTTCTCCCTGGTGGCTCTGGTGTCAGAATTTTCAGGGCACTCAAAACCTTCTGACTTGGCCGATCGGTATAGAACGGCTAGTCGTAGTCGTGCTTCGCTATGAGCACTATATAAATACCAGCATTAGTGATTACATTACACTGTAGCCACGAGCCGAAGCCGGGTGAATCCGGTCTTTACCTGAGACCTAATCAATGCTCGTGTAATTGGTTTCTATTGAACACGAATTAAAAGCTTTTCTGATTACATTATAAAATATGAATAGGTTTCAAGATATAAAACGCGGTCATATTTCATTTTAGACTAATAGGTGCTTGTGGTTGCTTAGGGATTATACAGATGTTTTCGGAATTTCTGATTTTTCGAACATGCCAGTATTCTAAAGATGTTTCCTTCACCGTTTTAGGTTTGGGTGCAAATTCCGCACGTAAGTTTAAGTAAATGGTGCAAGGCCGAGTGGGATTCGAAGCAAGGCGCATTGGTTTGAAAGTAGTACGGTCTATAACTGAGCCATACTCGCTCCTCAACTATGGTGTTTTATGTAAGCTGCAAAAAATATTGTGCTTGTGAGGTCTAGGACTGTTCGCAGAACTGCTAATGATATCAATATAAAAAGCAAAAAAAATGAAAAGGAATGATGCAGGCGATGCAGCATATTAATCGAACACCTCACCAGGATCATTGTTTCTTGACAAATATAATCTGAGAGTTTTTAAGGCTAGAGTCAACCGGCACCTTCTACACAAGCATGCTCGATCGTCGATCGCGCCGTCACTTACCATCAGGTGAGACCGTGGTGAAAGACTAGCCTATCGTTTATTTAAAAAAATCGTCTCGTGGTTTCACGCGTGATAGTCCCATTTTCCTGTGGTGCATTTTCCGGGACAAAAAATATCCCATATCACCGGCAGTACGTCATCTATGTGCAAAGTTTAACCAAATTATTCAGCGGTGGCGGCTTTGATTATATTATACAGGTTCACTTTTACAGTAGATATGAGGATTATATTATTCAAAACACAGGTAGAGCTGTTTTTCTTGCAGCCATCATTCTTGCAATACAAACACAGTTCGTACTACATGCTGACATTAACTGAGATTTACGTACAGGAATTTAATCAGACAAGCATTGTAAAGTAAGAAAACGTCTCGCGGAGTGAAAGCAGAAATGTAAAGCTCGAGGCGGAGAGTACATCTGAAAAGGGGGGTGCGTTCTGTACCCATATATAGTATAAAAATTGTACATCTTTGCAAACTGTACACGCTGATGAAATATCGCAAAATCTTACCGTATTTCTTATTTATCACCCCTGCTTAAACAGAGCCTGTTTTTTTATTCGATTGCATAAACAAAAATTACTTGAAGAAACTCCTTGTTTCTCTTATCTTCAGGAAAAACAAGACCACAAAGCCAGTCGAATGCATTGCATCATTATCATCATCGTCATCAGCCAGATGTCCACTGTTGAACTTAATCCTCAATCATAGAGCACCACTTTGATCAGCTTATTAATTTCCTCTTGCCTCTAACAGCTGAGCCAGTCTTCGGTCATACCTCTGCATTTTGCGATTCGTGATTGCCACTCGAAAACCTTTCTTTTTCTCCATTTCTTTTCTCTGTTCACAGAATATACTTATGGCAAGGATACAGAAGATACATTAAACATTAATTTAGGTGAAGCGTTGTGCTTTAATGTGAGATACATCAAACATGGCATGTAGGAGTTGTGTAGAGAATGTTGTTTACGACCCCAGACCCTGAGAAATAAGAATTACCACCAATGTGCTCTGCAATTTGTTATGGCAACACATAAAGGACCAGAATTCCTTGCCAGGATTATAGCGTTTCTTGGGTTTATAATAGGTTCACAGCATAACAGCTATTTGTCTTTTGTATCGTAGGTATTTGTGCGAATTTAAGTTTAATTTTAGTAATACCAGTTGATAATAGGTACACTATTAGGTACACTAAAATTTTAAACCCATTTTTTCTTCAGTGATATTATTTATTTTCCAAACAACGATATAACAGTAGGGTGCGATGTTCTACAACATTTTTGGTTCTTAAATTCACTTATTGAAGAATTTCTGTGTATCAATAGTGTAGGATCAAAAAAAAAGTTAACTTTAATATCTGTATATAATAATCACTATACTATGTATACGACACGACACAATCATAACGTCGTGCCTGAGGTCTCGAATATCACAAAGAGCCGTCACCTTCTTTTTACAGATCTAACTCATTGTGTCTAATCATCCGACATCTGAAGTAACCGGCAAAAACTTAGCAAGGCTCACAGTAAACAAGTTACCGCTGAAATCCCAAACCTTTCAATTATAAAGAAAACTTTAATCTTCCACGCTTCAATGAAGACAAGCAAGTTCTTTAAAGTTTGTTCCAAACTTAACACACTCCCTAAAACACTCTAAAGTTCTCTGTCAGTCTTTAATTACTTAGGCAAAGCCTAGGCTCCCGGAACCTTTACAAATAAATGTCTATAACCACCCAAACAAAAGTTTACTACAGTTTTACAAACTTAGATTAAAGTTAGTAAATTCTCAGTAAGTTTATGAGTGGGCTTTATGGTGTGGTAAACTCGTCCATGTGAAAACTTTGAACAATAATTTTGAGTTCATGGAAGTTTAGTATCAGGATAATGTTTCGAATGAGCAAAATTTCGAGTAAACAATAATTGATAAAACCGATCAAGCTTCTGCTAGAATTAGTTTCAAGGATTATTTAGATAAATAAAAACTGCTTATATTTACAAAATAAATAACGGTTATATTCTACTGCTTTAATGAAAAATGTGATGAAAAAATTAAATTAAAGTTTTAAGAAAAAAATTCTATAGAACTGCACTAACGAATAACGACAATTATAGGATCTAATGAGAAAAGTATTCAGCTTGATGTATTTATGAATATAGCTAATGTATTTATTAATAACTAGCTGCGCCCCGCGGTTTCACCCGCGGATAAAAAGTAGCCTATGTGTTAATCCAGTACATAAGCTATTTATATTCCAAGTTTCATCCAAATCCATCCAGCGGTTTGAGCGTGAAGGAGTAACAAACATACACACATACACACAAACACACATACACACATACAAACTTTCGGCTTTATAATATTAGTGTGATGTGAAGCCCGCTACTAACACAGCTCAGGACATCAGAGCCAAGTTAGTCCGACACTATACCGAAGATATCCCGGACGTCAGCCTGTACGAGATTAGAATGGCCCTCAAACAGCTTAAAAACAACAAGGCACCAGGTGAAGATGGAATTACGACTGAACTTCTGAGAGCGGGTGGTAGACCGGTACTTTTAGTCCTCCAGAAGTTATTTAATTCTGTCATCCTTGAAGGTACAACGCCAGAGGCATGGCACAAGAGCGTGGTGGTGCTCTTCTTCAAAAAAGGCGATAACACCTTATTGAAGAACTATAGGCCCATCTCGCTCTTGAGTCATGTGTATAAGCTGTTTTCGAGAGTCATTACGAATCGTCTCGCACGCAGGTTTGATGAATTCCAGCCTCCCGAACAAGCCGGTTTCCGAAAAGGCTTTAGCACCATAGACCACATCCATACGCTGCGCCAGATTATACAGAAGACCGAAGAGTATAATCGGCCGTTATGCCTAGCGTTTGTGGACTATGAGAAAGCCTTCGATTCAATCGAGACTTGGGCGGTGCTGCAGTCCTTGCAGCGATGCCAAATTGACTATAGGTATATCGAAGTTTTGAAGTGTTTGTACAGTAAGGCCACTATGTCAGTCCGACTACAGGACCAGAGTATGGAACAAATTCCATTGCAAAGAGGCGTGAGACAGGGAGACGTTATTTCTCCGAAACTGTTCACAAACGCATTGGAGGATGTTTTCAAGCTCTTGGAGTGGAAAAGATCTGGCATCAACATAAATGGCGAGTACATCACTAACCTTCGTTTTGCCGATGATATAGTCATAATGGCGGAATCGCTCGAGGACCTTAGCACCATGCTCAACGACCTCAGTAGAGTCTCCCAGCAGGTTGGTGTTAAGATGAATATGGACAAGACAAAGATCATGTCTAATGCTCATGTTCCACCTATACCGGTAATTGTTGGGAATGATACTCTCGAAGTTGTCGACAAGTATGTCTACCTAGGACAGATTGTCCAATTAGGTAGGTCCAACTTCGACAAAGAGGTGGCGCGAAGAATCCAACTCGGCTGGGCAGCGTTCGGGAAGCTTCGTCCTATTTTTTCGTCCAAAATACCGCAGAGCCTGAAAACGAAAGTTTTCAATCAGTGTGTGTTGCCAGTGATGACTTATGGAACTGAGACATGGTCTCTTACTGTTGGCCTCATTAGTAAGCTCAAAGTCGCGCAGCGAGCTATGGAGCGAGCTATGCTCGGTGTTTCCCTGCGAGATAAGCTCCGGAACGAGGAGATCCGCAGGAGAACTAAAGTGACCGATATAGCTCTTAGAGTTAGTAAGTTGAAGTGGCAATGGGCAGGCCACATCGCTCGTAGAACTGACAACCGATGGGGAAGAAAGGTTCTCGAGTGGCGACCACGAACCGGAAGACGCAGCGTGGGCCGGCCCCCCACTCGGTGGACCGACGACCTGGTGAAAGCCGCGGGGAGCCGATGGATGCGGGAGGCGAGCAGCCGCTCAAGGTGGCGTGCTCTGGGGGAGGCCTATGTTCAGCAGTGGACGTCTTCAGGCTGTTAATGATGATGATGATGTGAAGTGTGATGATAGTGTGAAGTGTGATAGTGTGATCTACACAATTTAAATCAGCAGCTGGAAGACGTCCACTGCTGAACACAGTTCTCCCCATAACGCCATACTTTTGACGCTTATCATAGCTTTGGGGTTTGTCATAATCACCACACTTTCCAGCGTCTTAGTGATCGCAGATTTTAATATATTGAGGAGAATGCTACTGCCCATTTTCTGGATTTTCCCTTAGCCGGCTCTAACCCAGGCTCTAACCCAGGAGAAGAGATATGGTGGTCCTATACTTACACCGCCGGGGATCACACAGCAAGTTACACAGATAGCTGTGGTGTGGTGTTTGAGCAGGTCGGCTCATAACCCGGAGGCAGCGGGTTTGATTCCCGAGACAGGACAAGTATTTTTGTAGAGGATAACAATGCTCAAATATTCGTTCTGTGTCTGGGTGTTGGTCCATGGTCCTCGTAGTTCCTGGGTCTGTAGATACAGGGAATCTAAGTTAGGGTTCAGGATTTGTGTATGTGATCGTTGGGCGTTAATAAAATATTCCCACAAGCAAAGATGGTCTAGTCAACTTGACTATCGATACTTGTACTACGGACAAGAAGCAATTTTTTTTTAATGCTATAATGGGCATACGTTTGTCAACAACTCACCTGATGGTAAGTGACGAAGTTATCTAAAGTGGAGCACGTTTGCCCATGAGATGCCCATTCACTCTTGACTTGAAAAAAGATCAACAAGGAGGGTATTCTTTTTGCCAACGACTAAAATGATTTGCCATTTAGTTACTTATTTTTTCTCACTAACCAAACACATTTACAAAAGTCACTTAACCCAAACTTAAAGGGCGGTCCTTCAGATCAGATAGTTCGAAATAAACTGGGCATTTGCTGAGCCCCTAGGGCGGCTGGTCCCTAAATGTATTTATTTTATCAGCCCGTTTATATACTACTACGAGTTGACTCCTTACTATTGAAATGCTTTTTGGTTTGTTTGATTTGTGTTTGATGGACCTATCGTATTTTTATTACGTAGAAAATAAGCTGTTCGTCTAGTTTAATAGTAGTTTTTAACGTTTTGGGGACTATTCACTACTTAAAAGCAAACGCGCCAAAAGGCACACACAAGTTGAAAATCAAATATAGAAATGGAAAAGGCAATTGCATATTAAAACTGCTGTTCTGGCTCTGGCAAGAATTAGAAGCAGATGTATCAGTTTGGCGAAGAGCCATGAGATCTTCTATTAAGTATTAACATGAGTTATTTTTTTTTCTTTTTAGATGTTTTTTTTTAATGAGAATGAATGACGTGACGAGCTAGTCTTTCACCTGATGCTAAGCGACACAACCGCCCATAACAGTTACAGTGTCACTCAGAACTTCGGAAATAATAAAGTTTCGCGTGACACTGCACTGCGCACGTCATCCTGAGACATTACACAGTCTAGTAATAAAATCACGAGACTGTGTAATCAGATGTAATATAGTGCAATAAAATTTTATTTTAGAAAACGTATCTTCTAGCATTCGTGTACCTATATCGATCTTTTTCTTGATATATAGTGTTACAATTACCAGCTCCAGCCATCATTATTAATATACGAGTGTAGTATTCCTAGATAGTCTGTATCAAGTTGGTACTCTCTTACTCTATGGTTTTAATATGTCAATGATATGTAGTCTGTGAGTTATTAAATTAATTTCGGAGTGATTGATTGTATTTTGATATGCCGGTGGAATAATAATATTATAATGAGAGAGTAAACAACATTATGAGGAATCTACGTGTTTTTATCATCATGATCATCATCAAGATCCCACACAACAGGACAATACTTCAGAAGTGGTATGCTGGACCGAAAGACGCCGCCGCCGCGCCGTGGTCATAATATGCATGGACAAGGAAAGGAAACAGGCCTGCACAGGTCAACGAAGGTGAAAAGTCTATGAATGAAGAAATTACGGAAAATATCCAAGATTTTTCTTTCTGCGGCACGAAAAACGGCAATCCTCCAACAGGACAATAATAGGTACTTACACAAAAACAAAGCAATCTCATTCTAACATTATAAATACTGTTCCTATTGCTGCAAGACCTACTTGCCTTCTCTCACAGAGAGTAATAATGCACCACGCAGACCAAGAGTGGTTGCCGGATGAGTGTTTACATGCCGATGCCCTGTTTCTCACGAACTTTTCACCGTTGTATGAGCAAATATAATTTCGTATGTCTTGCGGATGTTCAGCGGATGTCCGGCTGTTCTTCCTCAATGAATCGCACTTCTCAACCGATTCTCGGGAAATTTTGTGAGTAGCACCCCTATTGCGTAACTGTTCTGGACATGGACTTTGCCTGCTATCCTGCACCCACCAATTTTATTTACAAGTCCGTGAGTGCGAGCAAGAGAGCAGACGATCGCCATCTCCATAAGACTTACGCGATAAGGCCCCAGATTCGATAATCATATGGATTTTTTGGCGATTCCGTTTTTGGAGTTTTTTCTAGATAGCGGAGCCATGGCGGTGGTTGTAAACGTAAAAATATTTTTTCAGTTTTTATCTATGCAAAGACGACTCGTGAGGTCTACAGCTCACAGAGCTACTAGTAGGCATGAGTACTACTGACATGTACATGTACTACTGACCCATGGAGCGTTTGCTTCACGAGACTGCTCGGTCATAAGCTATTGGTGCAGAACTGAGTGGGATGGGATTCGAACTAGCGTACGTCGGTTAGAAGTCCGTATGAGCTAGCGCTGAGATAACAATTATGAAAATAAAGTCAGGAAGTTAAGAAGTGTGCTCCGAAAAACATAACAGTTTTCGGCACATTTTGTTTGTCAAAGCTAAGTGTAAAATAATCCATTTCATAGCTCAGAACTCAGACAAAGGTGTTTGTTTTTCTAAATTGAAGCGAGAAGGCGAAAAATACTACCTTATATTTGAGGCTGGTAATACATTGTTGTAATATTGGTAGAGAACAAAAATTATTGTTTCTCGTACTTTTATTGTCGTTTTGACGTCATTTGCTACGTGTTTCACAAGTAATCGGTGCATAGCTAATCGTCATTTTAATATTTATTTCCACATTTATTTGTCTATAGACAAACGATTATTGTAGTCATTTTGTTAGGTAAGTAGGTATTTGTTTTTTTTTACTAGACAACCAGTTAGCATTCTTGGTATTTTAACGGAAAAAATATATTCCTGATTCATAACCAGTAATGAAACACGATTTTTTCTTCCCACTAGATAACCAGTTGTCAAACTTGGTATTCTAACGGGAATAAATGGAAAATATCGCCAAAAGTATTAGAAAATTACACCGAAACAAAAATATATTGGTCCTGTTTGTAAACATAGATATATGATCAAATTTGGTAACTGGTCAATTTGAACTCTTATCATGTAAGTCATCTCTACAATACCCTTCGCTAAATGACTATAAACCACTTTACTTTCCCAATATAAACTACCCTTACAATCTTAACCTTACCTTAAAGACCTTACTTAGCTAACATAACAGAACTTGACAGTTAATTTCACTTAAGGCGACGGGTAGACCAAACAAGGTGTTTTTTAGCACGTTTCCTGGCATAATCAGAACATGTGGAGCTTTGAATGTAATATATCATGTAATTCATATCATTAAGTCGTTTGTGATGACCGCAAATACAAGATTAATAAATATAGCTCTATAGAAAAAATCGCAAACCTCCCTCAAAAAATTTTAATGGTCCCATTTTACTGAGCTTCTATCGAATATATTTTTACAAACAATAAATCAGTGTATTCCCAACAAATATTCAGATGCCGTGATGACTTAATAACTTTGAAAAATACTATGTAAAAATAGATATGAATTAAAAACCGTCAAAATCAGTCATTTCGTGCGTTGTCTTTGTCGTAAGCGCCGTGCTGAAGTGCAGACTAAATTGATATTTAAGACTAAGATGTTAAGGTTGATGTTTCTTTGAACGGAATTGGATCTGCTTATCTGGCTCTATCCGTCACCTTAAATAAAAAAAGTACGTCTAAATATTTCTATAAGTATTTTTCTGTTTTTTCTTCATTATTCTTCTCTCATCGAACAATAAGTTCGATGAGAGAAGAATAATAAAGTTGAAACTTCCTTGGAATATTACTGTGAAGTGCTACATAAACGTTGATTATACTTAAGTATTTTTAAATATTACATATATTATCAGTTGGAAGCCGCCCACTGCTGAACATAGACCTCCCCAGTAAAACGCCAGTAGACGCTTATCATAAGAGGGATTTTGCCATAATCACCACGCTTGGCAGGCAGGTGGGTGCCCGCAGAATATTTTAATGTACCGAAGAGAATGCTGCTGCCTATTCCCTGGATGTTCCCTTAACCGGCTCCAACAGAAAATGATGCGGTGGCCCTATTCGTAAACCACCGAGACCACACGGCATAATTATGTTGATAGTTAAGTAAAACGTAGCGCTCATAGCGGAGCACGACTAGCTGTTTCTAACCGATCGGTAAAGTTAAGCAACGTTCGCTGCGGTCACTACTTTGATGGGTGACCGCTACAGCAAAAAGTGGTCTTTACAATTGAGCGCTACCGTGCTTCGGAGGGCACGTTAGGCCGTCGGCTCCGGCTGTTGTCTTAAGACAATAGTCAATTAGTCATTGAGCCAAGTCCGAAGCCTTTGGGCGGCCTAAAATTCGGACACCAGGGCTGACCACTTGCCTACACGAGACAAGAAGAAGAAGAAGTAGAAGAAGAAGAAGTCAAGGAGCATTTTTTATTTTAAATAGGTATTTTACTATACAATACTTCTCTTTATCACAATATTAAAAACTACGCACTTGCATCCGATACCTCAATGGCAAACAACAAAGAAGCAAGATAATTACATTAGCCCGGGTGAGCAATTTCACGCATTCTAATAAATCACGAGGGATGATGTATTACGTTACTATCTCGGGTTGCATAACACGATCCTTCGGCGAAAATGGCTTGGAATATTTACGTTTATTAAGGAACATAAACAGGTACAGTTCTGATTAGAATTCATACTTTTAGTAATAGTTGGCTACAGTCGCTACAGTGCTCTAAGTTGGTAGTGAAAAAGTGATGGATCTTAGACATTGAGAACACTTGTCAAAGTACCTTAAGAAAAGTAGGTGTATCCCAGTTTTAGAATGCCAATTCAAATCTCGTTCCCAATTAGAACTTTTGATTATGGTTATATTAAGTATCCTTTTAAAACACACATCATTTCAGTGTTACAAGGAACGTGGCCTTGAGGCCCTGACGGAAAGTGCACCGATGTGTTTAGGTCTTTGACCTTTTCAATTTAATTCAATTCAATTTATTATTCAAAAATGAAACATAAAGGGTCCAAATCGTTACATTCTTACGAGCTAAAAATAATCAATAAAAACACAATACAATGCAACAATATGAAAAGAGAAAAAAGAGATGTAAACATTACAAAGAGTGCTGTTCAGAGTAGAGCATGCTGAACTTTAATAATTTATCAAGTGTGTATGTAAGTATGTCCTTTGTAAGTATAATTATCATAAATAAAAAAATAATAATAATAAAATAAAAAAAAAAACAAATAAAAATAGTTTTACAAGCTTATCTGTGAATCTGCAACTTACAGACAATTTGTCAAACTATAAACACACCAGCGTGACACCACTTCATAAGATATCTGTTTTATGTGTTGAAAATCTGTTAAAAACTTATTAATACCTATACCTATAGAGCTGAACTCACCTATATACTCATATGCAGTGCGGTGCTTACATGATTTCTTCGACGTTACCTATACATTTAAGGTACTAATAACAGGACCTTTGATGCGTGTAACTTGCCAAAACCGGAAAGAAATCTAATGTTTTCCTGGTTTTATTACAAGAGGTATGGTTCCACTTGTAATTTACTTGGTTTCTTAAAATGTCTGAATTTTCCAGGATAAATTACTACTAACATGTTTGAATGAATTAACGACTTTATCTTTTGTTGATCTCTATAGTGCTAATTTAACAAATCCTGGCTTGGCGGGGCGGAGACCGGGACCAATGGAAAATAATAGTGCATTCCGATTAGTGGTTCCGATTTCCTCAACAACGGCGCTCACCGGACTGATGGCAAGGAAAGTTAGAAAAACAAGTAAATTATAAGTAGAACCATGCCTCTAGTAATAGCAGGAAAATCTTTCATCATTCCTTTTCGTCTTTGGCAAGTTACACGCATCAAAGGTTCTATTATTTCAAGTCATCGATGCCGACACCTGCGTGATATGGGTCGTGTGACGTGTCCTTTGTATCTGAAATGTATAGGAAACGTCGAAGATATCATGTAAGTACCAAACCGTTTACGAGTGTAGTCAGCTCCCTATTTATATGTTTTAACAGATGGGCAAGCAAATTAAAATTGCAATAGGCAGGCCGTATCGCTCGTGGAATTGACAACTGATGGGAAGGAAACCGGAAGACGCAGCGTAGGCCAGCCCTCACTAGGTGGACCGACGATAGATGAAAATCGCAGGGAGCCGATGGATGCAGGAAGCAAGCAGCCGGTCAAAGTAACGCTCTGTGGGGTAACCCTATGTTCAGCTGTGGACGTTTTCACGCTGATGATTACGACGATGACGATGAATGATTCAAAAATCCATTAAGCTTTGTATAAATACATACATTTGCAGTAAATGAAACATCAGACTTATAATAATAATTAACAGTTATTTATTAAAAACATGTAAACCGAGCTAGCTGTAACTAGTTAGTTGCGAGCCGCACTTTGTGAATCAGTCTTCATCGGATTCGTAATCACCTAGACCTAGGATATAAGATAAACTATAGTCTTCATCCTCCTCTTCGTCTGATTTTTCATTTGCCTCAGTTGGCTTAGAAATGACATCTCTGACAGCCCTTCTTCGGATCTCACTGACTTTGCTGACAGCAGGAAACCCTGCACTCCCAACGAGGAAAGATCTTTTTTCAATCTTAGTCCAGGCGTTACATAGCGCCAGTCCTATAATGGTAAGCCATAGAACCTGTAATGGAATAAACACTGCTTTACACATTTTAAGCACTGTAAATTCATTTAACGATAATATAATCATATTATTTTTTATTATATAAATACACTAGCGGCTCGCTCCGGCTTCGCACGGGTATAATATTTTTCGCAGCACACGCGACGTAAAGAATATTTTAGGTATTATTTTACGCCTTGGGTCACATTATTGGAGTTTTGGTAAGGATTCTTAATTTTTTTGAAGATATAATATAGTCTATGTCACCCGGGGATAGTGTAGCTTCCCAACAGTGAAATTTTTTTTTCAAATCGGTTCAGTAGTTTGGGACCTATTCAATGCAAACAAACAAACAAACAAATCTTTCCTCTTTATAATATTGGTATAGATTATAGATGTTATAGATATACTTTCTACCTCTTCATTTTTTTTTACGGGCAAATTGCCTTTATTACTCAAGCTACTTACTACAATAATAAAAACTAAACTAAACTAAACTAAGCTAAACTAAACTAAACTAGCTACACTACCTACTACAAAGAACACTTATGAACTGTATAATAGCCGCGATGGCCTATAGACAGTCCAAGTGCTCCAGCCCACTACCGGTAGGTAGCGTACCCAACATGCTGGCCGCATTGCCACGTTTGCCTCTTCATTTATTTATTACGAATAGGCCAAAGTTTGTTTAAATAAATTGAACACATTAAATTTGTATTTAATGTGTTCAATTTATTTATGTTTTTTAAACAATAATTCAATGTTCAAAAATAATAAATATAATTTCTTAATCTCATTATTGAATACTGACACAATTAAATTAGATCCAATTACGAATATTTGTACGCCTGTACCTATGGGCAGAATTTTGTTGGAAGAATTATGTGCTGATCCATCTTTGCAATATTGTAACCCAAAATTCTTACAAATAAATTATTTCATTTCATTTCATTTCATTTGACTGCAATCCACCTGATGTTAAACGACGATGTCTTAAATAGACTTAAATTATATTTACCAGGAAACAAGGAAGCCGGGCGTGAGTTCCAGTCACTAGCAGCTCGCATGATAAAAATAAAAGAGTCAACGAAACGTTTGGTGCTATATAATTGATATGATTAATGCGTATTATTTAATGTGAAACGTTTCACCAGCGCGGCAAATTTAAATTTTCTTGCGTTCTCTTGCCAATAATAGCTTAATTACTAAACGTGATTACATTTAAACAGATTTAACGTAAATATACAGAATATATCAACAAATTACGATTAAAAGTATCACCTACATATCATTATCATTGGTTTAGCTACAAATGGCAATAGACTGAACAACTAAAATGAAATTTGTTTATTGCCATTTGTCGCTAAATCAATGATATCTAGGAGATACTTTTTATCGTAATTTGTTGATAAATTCAATTTCTTTACGTTAAATCAGTTTTAATGTAATCACGTTTAGTAATTAAGCTATTATTGGCAAAAGAACGCAAGAAAATTTGAATTTGCCGCGCTAGTGAAACGTTCCACCTTAAATAAAACCACTCATTACTTGTTGGCATGGGGCAGAAGGTGATTTAATTGCTTAGGACTTCGGATTAAAATTCGCACGGACTGATGCACTCGTTTCGGAACAGTTACCAGTAAAATACCAGTAGGCCTAGTACGAATATTTGCGTAAAAGTAAGTGTATCGTTAACGTAAGCCATTTGTATGGCATTTGATCAGCGCCCCTACCGGGCGTAAAACGAATCCAAATTTGGTAGCACGAAGGGTTATCGTATTGCCTTCGTAGCGCCGTTTAACGCTAACGTTAGACATTTTGTATGAAAACGCGAGCACGATATTGCTTTGACGTAAACTCGAAGGATGGCTATCGTAGTGTCATCGTAAACTTACGAAGGTTTACTCACTTGGAATTTGTTCGATATAATATTTCGATAGTTGTAAAATTTGCTTCGTGCTACCACCTAGCGTCGCCCTGCGAACTTAAGTGTACGGTAAACTCGATACGTTAACCGTACGATTTATTGAAATATTCGTGCTAGGCCTACTGATCACATGAAATCGGTGCATCTGCTATAAACTTTAGACTCTCTGTGTCAGACACTGAATTTGGTTGCCATTTCCAAACGTTAACAAAATTGAAAATTTTAATTGTTCAAAGTTATTTAAACAAATACGATTAAACAGTGTGATAGCGGAGGAATAATTATTCAGTACTTAGTTTCTTCTATTGAGTTCGAGAGCGAAGATAAATAAATAATATATATGCAGTGTTAATTAGTAAGGGGGATAGAGTTTTACTCAAATAAATCAAAACGTACTCACCAATGTGAACCTCATATTGTCCGACAAGCGTCTAAAACAATATTCTTAAACGTACGTATTTATAATAGAATTTATGTAACATAATATTATGATTTCGTCAAACGAAAACGTGCATAACATATGCCAAACATACTGCGTTGTCTCTTTACAAAAGAATACATGTTTCTAAACGCCTTTCTTAATACCCATAGGGCATAGCTAATATAACTGTTTTTGTAGCACAAAGCTATGAACCAATTCTAATGACAGACTTGTGGCCGATTTTTCACGTCTTGACATAAAAAACGCAGTCCATGACGTGATCACACTCATAATTATTTTCACACACACACACACATATCAATAACCGGAAAACGTCCAGTGTAGAACACAGGCCTCCCCCATTAAAACGCCACTTTGAACGCTTTTCATAGGGGTTTGCCATAATCCCTACGCTTGGCAGGCGGCTTGGTGATTGCAGAACATCGAGGAACTACCTAGAAGATTAATATGTACCGAGGAGAATGCCGCTGCCTATTCCCTGGATATTTCCTTAGCTGGCGCTTACGACATCCACAATTATTTTAGTGTAAATTAAGTAAGTCTTTCAGTTTGGAGTTCAAAAAGTTAAACGGCGTTGATATCCCAATTTCATTTTTCAAATCACCCTAAATGCTAATATGTATTTAGGTAACAATATTGTTACTATTATACAGCATGCAATTAAATGTATTAGCATAAATTGAGTAAAAATATGTCATCATCATCATTAACAGCCTGAAGACGTCCACTGCTGAACATAGGCCTCCCCCAGAGCACGCCACCTTGAGCGGCTGCTCGCCTCCTGATTCCATCGAAAAATATGTACTTACTTGTAATTCATTAACGCGTGGCTCGATTCCATTCATTCTATTTTTTTTTTTTTTTAAAGGGGGTGTTTTAAATATTTTCCCGTAAATATTTCAAGGTCGTCGGTTTTGTGGTTCAGAAATTACAGACATTTGAATGTCTGTATTAGGTCCAAAGCCACTTCTATCCTGTACTATGGGAAAGAGAGAAGGGATGGGGAAAAGATAAGGGAAAAGGATGATTGAATGAAGTTTCATGACGTTTCATGCTTTTATGCATTCATCCTTTTCCCTTATCTTTTTCCCTCTTCCTTCTCTATTCCTTTAGACTGAGGTAAGGCGTAAAACTAATTAACCCGTGCGAAGCCGGGGCCGGGTCACCTAGTTATTGATATGTCAAGAAAGAACAGAAAATTGATGTTCTTAGTAACTAGATAAATTTTTTTTTTTTATTATCTTGAGTACGAGTAAATAATTGTTTTAACATTCTAATCAAGTTTTGTTACCTATATAGGACGTAATCATATTCATACTCATACTCATACTCATTTATTCATAAACTATGTTTACACGTCACAAAAAGTCAATATGAGCTATTGTAGTACGTAGTTGTAGTGTATACAACGAGTATACATCTACCTACAGAATTAAAAAAAAAATTAACAATAAATAATATAAAAAAATAAAATGGTAATAAATTACAATGTCCGGTGTTAAATGTCAAATAAAAATTTTATAATGTAAAAATGAATATCAATTAAATGGTAAAAATGTCAAGAGATAAAAATTAAATAATAATAATTGTAATTAGCTAATTAGGTACAATACATACCTAATTTTAACAATGCCAAAATTTGGCAATGATTTCACATAATACATTATTATAATTAAAGTTTCATAAATTCTTCCAAACTGTAGAAAGTTTGCTCGATAAGCCAGCGTTTTAGTCTGGTTTTGAAAGAGGCCAAGCTGGGAGCGGAAACTACGTCACCAGGGAGTCGGTTATAGACATCGGGACCCATCACATGGGTCAATTTGCAGGACTTGGCGAGGGAGCGCGGTACTGAAACGAGTTTGTCCGCATTGCGGGTGCTGTAAGAGTGCCTGTCCCTGTACTTTTTATACTTATTGGGGGTGATCCTCACATAAACCGCTACTTGAAATATTACAATGGCAGGCAATGTGAGAATCCCCAGTTCTTTAAAATAGGGCTTCGCAGAGGTCTTCATAAACAAACTCAAACAAGATTAAAATTCCACTTACACCACCTCAAACTTACTTGGTTGTTCAGTTTTTGACAGCGCAAAACAAAATTAGCTCTCTTTGTAAGGGAAGACCAGATATTAAGTTTTGGTGGAGATCTTCGGAGATAAGTTTTGGAGGAATTAATTCGGAAGTGCCTATTAAATTGCGGATTCGCGTGGGAAGGCCTCGACTCAAACTAATGAGGCTTGTGAGTTATCTGGTCCCGTAATCAGTTTCAGTCTCTTGCAATTGAGAGATAAAAGCAATAGGCATTATTGAAAGCTATATATATATATATACTTCTTCTTTTTTCTTTCTTTCCGTTCCCTCACTGATGAGGATCGTGACCATGCGCATGCGCACAGAAGGTATGTATGTATTAAGAAGTATGTATTTTGCACTAGCAAATCTTCCAGAATTGGTCGCTAAATCTTGTATTATAGGTACCGACTCGTGCCGAACTCGGATCTTACGTTATGACCGTTATATCTCGACAACCTCTCGACCGATTACGCTCATACTTGAAATACTTATGTAAAATTGAGTGCTCACTATTTCTACCAAATATTATCAAAATCGGCCGTTAAATGGCGCCGCAGCAAACTTCCCCCTTTCTTGTGGAAAATACGACTCCAATCAAAAATCGCCCTGGACCTGTAGAACCTGTATACCAAGATTCGTCAAGATTCGTTAAAAAATGCGACCTGCATGCGACTACGTACATCCGGACAGACGAAAGCAAAAATTCCGAGTTGAAGCAGAGACTTTCGCTCACTTCGTTCGCTCGGTCAATTATACTGCATCATCTACATAATACTTTCTAATAGTTCTAGAAACAGACTTTGCAATCACAACGACCTCATGACCTTATTAATATCTTGACAACCGAATTTTTCTGCCAGAGGCTAGTGGTTTCTCAAAATGTGCCTTTTCCAGATTTATCGCATTGGATCTAGATATTGAACTAAATTATTATTTATCATCATCATCATCAACAGCCTGAAGACGTCCACTGCTGAACATAGCTTTCTTCCCCATCGGTTGTCAGTTCTACGAGCGATGTGGTCTACCCATTGCCTGAACAACTTGTTAATTCGAAGAGCTATCGGTCACCACGCAAAAAGAGCCGCTGTGCGGCCTAGTTACGGAAAACAGCCCGCGCACCAATTACCAAGTACCAAGTAGAGCTATCGGTCACTTTAGTTCTCTTGCGAATCTTTTCATTCCAGATCTTATCACTTATCTTATTGTTAATGCTTAGTTTGTCTGAACTTTTAAAGCGTCAAATAGAATTCAACGTTGCCAACACCCCCCCCTTTCCTCCCCTTTTCCCTCCATTCCTTACTCAAAGTTGCTAACATGTTAGACGAACTCGCTACTCTACTTTTCATTTGAAAGTATGTGTACTCATTTACTATTGATGAACACTCGTAGGGCTGGTTGTCGACAGGAACTTTACTATTCTAATATTTCTTAAGTAGGCACTTAAGGTTCAAACAAAATAATGTCCTATAACAAAAGGGGTTGAACTGACTTCAATTAATTTCGTATTGAGAAAGAAAGAAAGCATGAAAGAAAAAACATTTATTCAACACTAACATTATAAAATAGAATATAAGTAGGTAAACATCATGAGAACATACTTGGATTATATCATAGTATATAAAACCAAACTAATTAACCGATTTTGATAAAATTTGTATAGTACTAATCTGAATGTTGTATATCCTTTCAAATACAAAAACATTTTATACACAATACAAACATATTTGACGATTATATATGAGATTAATATAAAAAACAACCGAAATGAGAACCGTCCCCTTTTTCGAAGTGGGTTGATAAAAAGTTTCGCAATCGATCGATAAACAATCACAAAAACACGTAACCAATAAAACTTAAATCAAATAGCAAAGTGACCTCACAATTCATGACACAGTTCCTCAACCACAAATAATGATACCCTACTTTTTTAATATGAAATCTTGGTCCTTAGCAACGCACATCGAGTAAGTGGCTTAGGTATCGCAAATCTTCATAAAGATACACTAAGAGAGCATTCTAGGTCGGTTATTTTTACCGTGTATTAAAATAGTCCAAAGCTCGAACCCATATCAGCGTATAAGCCTGGCATCCCTGTAACTGGCAACTTTAAGAGGGTCCCAAGTAAAAAGTTACGCGTCTACCCTACAATTACTAGGACGGTTTTACTTGGAACTTCTCTGGATACCGCCACGGATAAGAGACGGTAATAGACGCCCTAAATCTGACAAATGTTTTACTTACTTTTGCTTTAGTAATTTGTTTGGGTGATCATAAAATTTGAATGTAGAATGTCCGTAAGTCTGTGTTGAGCTTTGTTCTTTTGTTATCTCTTACGTAGTATTAATACTTCTCTCGAATTAATTTGAGGCAATACATATAGTCATACTTAGTGCTTAGATGTAAATAAAGGTGGGAGTACATAGATTTTTCAAAAAGGTCCGCATAAATTAGTTGCAACGAACACAACTTTTCAGTCCGTGTATATTATGTACACCGTGCAATTTAATTCGATATTTTCCTGAAATGTATGTACTCAGTCCATGCTTTAGAATGTTTATTTGAAGCTAAACTAAAACTAAACTAATAAAACTAGTCCAAATTCAAACTATTAACAAAAGGCCTACGAAATGTAATAATTTGGCACTCCGGTACAAAGGGGAGGACGCTGCAGGTGTTTTAGCTACCTACGAAACATTTGCCCGCAGCATGTAGTGTGAAATAGCCATTTCGGCTAACGACAAATTATTTTATGAGGCATTTATTTTATTTTCATTTTCTTTTTTATTTTAAGCTGTAATATTGCTATATAGCATGGACTAAGTACATACATTTCAGGAAAAAATCGAATTCAATACCACGGTGTACCTATAATAAAGTTAGCTAAAGTAAAAAGCACTCACTTATTTACAATCTTGTTTTATCTATCCTTTTCTCACATTAGAGTCCTATTACCACATTAACTGTTATCAGTGTTGCTAGTCAAAAAACCAAAATGTTTTACCCTTAATTTCGTTGAACGGTGGCAAATAATTTACCTAATTGCGTTGCAGTGGGAAAAAGGGAAAAAGTTGCGGTCAGACATTTGAAATCGGCGCTTAATTGCTGGACCAGGTTTTTAAGTAGAGCGATATGGCCTTCCTATTGCATGTTGTATTACTTTGAGCCATGTCGCTAACATAGGTTACCCTGCGGATTTTTCTATTCTAAATTTCTTGCATCAAATTCAAATTTAAATTAAATTTATTTCATAGTTTGTAACATAACAGTTTTATCCAAGGCGTTACAAAAACATAGTCATTATTGTACTTATAAATTATAAAACAAATAATAAAAAAATATTATCAATGTCATATTAATATTAAAAGTAAATTAAGTACATAACTATATATAAGTTATACATTATGTACCCATATCCACTATGTACGCATAAAATGGTAATCATATCATCAAATTACCACAATATATATTTTTTTTTAAATCTATACTTAAAATAATAGTCAAAACTTCCTAATAATAAACAAGAGAAAACCAAACTTTATATCCGACCTTCACTATTATACATGATTTTCTGGTGTTCGATTAAAACATCCTCTGGCACTCATGTAATAAGGCTAACTCAGCCAGCAAACCTCCAAAAAGTATACCATTTTGGAGATAAAATACAAATCTCCATAGTGGTTATTTTGTACCGCAAACTGGTTGCACAACAAATTTAAAATACAACAAGTTCTAAACGGTTTCTTTCGAAGATGCAAAGTTACGAGGGTTTAAAGTGTAAAGCAATCTAAGTTCTTTCTCCGCTGTGGATATACATACCTACCTATTGTAGATTTTATACTTCAGAAGACACGTTAAGCCACTGGTTCAGGATAATCTTAAAAGTAACAGTCGTTAAGACAAGTCTTTGGATGGCTTAAAAACTGATTGCATATACTATAAGAATAGATATAGGAAAATTTTAACAACATTAGTATGTTCAGCAGTGGACGTCTTCAGGCTGGTGATGATGATGATGATGATGATGATGATAGATAACAGACAATAAGCGACGCCATTGCCCGTGGCTTCGTATGCGCAATACCTTTATCCTTCCTCAGAATTCAAACCAAAATCAAACCAAATTGATATTTTGTATGGTGATAACCATACAAAATATCATCAACATCAGTTCAGCTATTTATTTGATAAAGGTAACAAAAAGACACATCATAATTCAAGAAGACAGGCAAAGACAATTTTAGGGTGCCGTACCCAAAGGGTCAAACGCAACCTAAGGCTCCGCTGTCCGCCCGTCTGTCTATCTATCTGTCACCAGGCTGTATCTCATGAACCGTGATAGTTGGACAGTTGAAATTTTCACAGAGGATGTATTTATGTTGCCGCTATAACAACAAATACTAAAAATCAGAATAAAATAAATATTTAAGAAGGCTCCCATACAACAAACGTGATTTTTTTGGCTGTTTTTATATGGTACGGAACCCTTCGTGCTCGAGTCCAACTCGCACTTGGCCGGTTATTTATCTCTATTCTTTGATGCGGTATTACCACTGAAACGATTGATTTTAATGACATTTTGCACACAGATGTCATAAATGTACGATATTTGATTGGTTTTTGGTACGAGCTATCTAATAGGTATGTATTTATCCGGGTAATGGGGTGTTTCACACCGCGCTTGGTTCACACCGCGGTCCGTGAATATTAAAAGTTCCCACAAAGAAATGAGTCGGGTGAAACCACTGCCCCTCGAAAGGTTTATGAATGAAGGGTTAAAAATGTTGTTTTATCTCTAATCTCTGGGTTGAATCTTTCTTTCTCTTTCTCTACGATAAGACCAAGGTTCATTACATCTCGGTCGCTTAGATTAAACACCCCTGTTTAACCCTAATCAAGCCGTGGAAGGGCATGGAAAGGCTGTTCGTTTTAGCCTTTTAGTTTAGTTTATGTATACTGAAATCATAGAATTAAAGAACAAATCAGACGTACATATCGCCTAAACTGAGGAAGCATACACAGAGGAGTGTTTCGAATTTTTAGTGAGCTAACAGTTCTATCATCATCATCATCGGCCTGTAGACGTTGACTGCTGACTTTCCGTATCCGCCTCCTGCATCCATCTGCTCTCCGCGGTTCTCACCAGATCATCGATCCACCTAGTTGGGGACCAGCCTATGCTGCGTCTTCCGGTTCGTGATCGCCACTCGAGAACCTGTTCTATAGATACTTTCAATTTGAATACAGTCTAGTTTTAAATGTAATTTTAATTGTTGGAAAATGTATTTCTTAAATAAAGAAATACAATTAAAAATAAGTATTGGTTTGCATTTTGCATGGGGTATAGTATGCACCATCTTGCATACATCTCTGCTCCGGCGTTCGCTTGTGTGTACTGAAGCCACATTTGAAACGATTCATTACGATTGAGCACACCATAATGAACAAATCTCACTCCATCTGGTTTGATCTAACATCGATGACGGGAGTTGATGGCGTCTCGTATCATTCTTTTGTCATTGATGAGGCCTTTTACTAGCCTTTTTTCGTGCCTCTTTTTACGACGCCCTTAAGTTAATAGCGCCGTCAAAGTAAAGTTTACTTCGGTTATGTAACTGACAAAGAGCACAAGTTAATATACTTTCAGGAAAGTTTAATGGGGTAAACTTTTATAGAGCTTTATTTTGTTAAGCTTATTAAATTGAATTTAATCTAGTTATTTTTAAAGTCGTTGCACTCGAAGTTTAACTATACCGATCAGCAAAAGTATGTAACGTAAGCAGTGGTCACAAATTTGACCGGCTGCTGCACAAAATGATATTTAGGTACAACTGAGCTACCATGGTTTGGAGGGCACTCAGTGCCGGTTGTTGTGACCTTAAAGCACCAAGACTCGCTTGTCGTAAACTCACTTTTTTATGTAAATGGACGACGTGGGGAACTAGTCGTTTGCCTGACGTTTACTGCGTCATGGCTGTGCATAACAGATTGCAGTATCACTCGGGACTCTAAATTAATATAGTTTTTCGTAACACTGCACTGCGCACGTCATCCTGAGACTTCACACAGTCTATTAATAAGATAACTAGCCTGAATGATCAGATTATAAAGTCTCATTTGCCCAGTAATTTCACCAGCTACAATGCCCTTCAAACCGGAACGCAGTAGTGCTTGCACACTACCGCTTGGCGGCAGAATAACTGGCAAAGCGGTGGTACTTACCTAAATAAACTTTGCAGAAAAGTCCTACCACCTAGTACCACTTCCTTCATAAGTACGCAAGTGGTAAGCACTGGTAGCCGCCCGAAAGCTTTTATCTTGGCTTCACATCTGTTGAAACTTAAGACCGATGACTGCTTAACGTAAATTCACTGAACAGTATCCATTATACTTACAATAGTTATAAAGGTACTGGTATAGAGGATTGGTTCAGCAGTGGTCATGTGAAAATTCAGGGTCCTACAAGCAAAACACAGAGTTTAAACATAACAAATGGTCGCAAATGTACCGCTATGAGTAATGACGAAGGGGCCAGCGGCTCTCAAACTTTGTAATGGGCGAATTATTATTTAATGTACCTGAGTGCCTCATAACTTTACTTGGGGGAGACGCGTCATATCACGTGATAAGATTGTAGAAGTTTTATCGTATATCCTCAGTACCTTTTATCTTGTTTTAGTACTTAAGAAATTGTTTTAACAAAGTGGTTGATATTAACTTTGATCACGCCAATATGTTACCGAATATCTTCGATGGAGAAACTAAAGTGGACTGTATCAAATTTATGGTACGCACAATCAAATAGGGCAAGGAGAATGAGAAGAAAGGACATGCAGCACATACCTCTGAGAGCACAGGGAAAGCTCCAGATCCTCCTGGGAACGGCGACCGCGGCGGGCCCGCCACACACGAGGTCCTGGTGTCCAAAATCCTCAAACACCATCAACAACACCGTATCCGACTGCACTAGCGTAAGCGTGATTGTTTGTGGGGAAATTACAAAAGCACAATGCTTGACTGCGGGACAATATAGTATCGAATTATAAGCACAATTCGCGCGGTTGCGTCTGCGGCCATTGCGGCGAGACGTTCAAGACTATCTGTCTTCTTCAGTAGCCGCTAGAGGGCTACTCGGCGGTGCGGTAGTACTTGCATGTATGGGTAGGAAAATGGAATAAAGGATTGTACCATAATATAAATTATTTATGATTAATTTAAGTTAAATAACTTGGCGTTACCATTTCCACCCGCCCTTAATGGGTCACCTTTAAAAACAACCATAAGGCGAGAAAATAATATGTCTATGACTCTAAGATAGAGCGCTCAATGCGCGCGGGCGAAATAGGAAGTCCGAAGAGTCACGGCGAAGCGGGAGTGTAAATATAAATTATAGATAAGCGAAGCGGTAAGAATAATAAAGTAATAATAATATAGCGGTAAATATAGATAAACTAAGAACTAAATTGCAGGGCAATTATTACTGTTTTGGAAGAGGGCATAAGCGAACGACTGGGCGGAGGTAAGTTCCCTTGGCGGTTCTCACAGTCGTAACGCGCACGATTCCATCCTTGGAGGGATGAACCTTCTCTACAATCGCTAACGGCCAGGCTAGGGGCGGTACGTTATCATGCATCACTACCACGATCGTTCCCGGTGTGATAGGTGCGGAAGGAGTGTTCCATTTCTGCCTAACCTGCAGACCGTGCAGATACTCCATCCTCCATCGGTTCCAAAACGACTGAACTAACTTGTCCAGTAGCGAGTGCCTATGAAGCAAACTGACAGGATCAGACTTGACATCAGGCGCGGGTAATGAGTTTAGCGGAGCGGTATGTAAAAAATGACTTGGAGTCAGAGCTGAAGGCTCAGCGGGATCAGAGCTCAGTACTGTTAGCGGGCGCGAGTTAAGTAAACACTCAATCTGAGTGAGAACAGTACAGAGTTCCTCATACGAAAGAAGTTGCTGTCCTAAGACACGTAGGAATGATTTCACGGCTTTCACCATACTCTCCCAAGCGCCTCCAAAGTGAGGAGAGTTGGGACAGATGAAGTTCCACGTTATGCGGCTCTCAGCACACTCCTGCTCAAGCTTTGGATGATATTCATCCTTGAGAAATTTATATAGGTCGCGAAGGTACGACGCAGCGCCTTTAAAGTTGGTCGCATTGTCTGAGTGCAAGAACTGCACTGGACCTCGACGCGAGAGAAAACGCTTGAGCGCGGCGAGAAAACTAGGAGTACTGAGATCCGTGGCAACCTCAATATGAACCGCACGAGTAGTAAGGCACGTGAATATACACAGGTAAGCCTTCTCGCTGTGGACACCACGACGGCGCACAGGAGTATATGGCACTGGACCGGCATAGTCACAGCCACAGTGGGTGAATGCCTTAACGACCTGACGAGTGCGGCTATCAGGTAAGTCAGCCATGAGCGGGTAAGTAGGACGCGGTTTTAGTCGGAAACAGGTATTACACATGTGGACTCTTTGTCTCACGATGCGGCGTGCGGACAGGATCCAGAACCTTTGGCGAAGCAACGACATTAATAGTTCTGGCCCGGCGTGTAAGTATTTTATATGATAGTAATCAATGATCATGTTCACTACATGATCACTGCGCGGTAATATAGCTGGATGCATATGTGCATAGTCCAGCGCGGAGTTGACTAGGCGACCGCCTACGCGGATCAGACCGTTGTCAAGGAAAGGCCTCAATCGGTTGAAGGCCGGCGAGCAAGATTTATTATTCTGAATATTAGAATATTCCTCTGCAAAGTGCTGTCTTTGCAGAGCACGGAGCATTTTATTTTCGGCGAACTGAAAATCATCGGCAGTCACTGCAGTAGTGCTGCGGCGGGGCAATAACTTAGCGAACTTACAAACGTACACAATTATACGCAGAAGTTTACTCCATGAGGAGATGCGGAGAGCGAGCTCATATAAAGCGCAATGCTTTACAGGCGTGCACACGGGGTGCGCGAGTACCTTTTGTTCAGGTATGTCTGCAATAGACTGTCCGTCGAGGCTCTTAAGAGGCCACTCAGACGGATTTGAAGAAGCCCACTGGGGCCCATGGAGCCACAAAGGGTGCGAGAGAAGCTTATGGGGCGTAATGCCACGCGAAAGTATGTCAGCGGGGTTTTCAATGCCCGCGACATGATAAAAGTTGTCAGCTGGAATGTTATCTGTGACCTGAACAACGCGGTTTGCAACGAACGTTTGCCACCGGTGTGGCGAACTCTTAATCCAATATAGCGCGACTTTAGAGTCGATGAACGCGTAAGTCTTGATTGGGATGCGACGAGAATAATTATCGTGAACAGTGCGAAGCAGCTTTGACAATAGGACAGCTCCGCAGAGCTCGAGACGAGCGATCGAAAGCGGTTTGGTAGGTGCGACCTTAGTCTTCGCGCACACCAGCTGGACCGTATTGCCAGTAGGGGCGCTCACGTGTAGGTACACTACGGCACCGTATGCGTGGAGACTGGCGTCAGAAAACCCCAATAGGGTGACGTCACAGTCCGCGGACACGCCTACGTGACGCGGGATGCGTAAGTTATTAAGAGCCGGTAATTCGACGCAGAACTGATGCCACATCTTAATGATGTGCAACGGCGGTGTATCGTCCCAATCGAGATTAAGCTGCCAAAGCTGTTTTATTAACATCTTGGCATACACAACTGTGGGGGCAACGAAACCCATTATATCCCACAGACGGGCGACGGTAGTCAAAATGGAGCGCTTAGTGCACTTCACTTCGCCGGGAGAAGAAATTTTAAAATAAAATACGTCATTATCTGTGGACCAGTGCAAGCCTAATATTTTATGTTGCACGGCTTTATCAAACTCCACTTCAGTGGGGAGTCTGTGCGAAGCGGGAAGATTATTTAAGACGGGTCGACTGTTGCTATTCCATTTGACTAGTTCCCACTGTGCACCTTTAAATAGGTCAATCAGCTGCTGAGACGCTTGGACCGCTTCTCGTTCGCTAGGAAGCGAGAAAGCAAGGTCGTCCATAAACAACGAAGTAGGCACAATGCTACTCGCGATCGGAAAATTAGCGCCGTCGTCGTCAACGAGCTGTCGAACCGTGCGCAGTGCATGGTATGGACTCGACGATAACCCAAAGCACACACGATTGAAGTGGTACAACACGAGGGGGTCTTGTGGGCGGAACCGGTACAAGAAGCACTGGTAACGACGGTCAGATTCGCGAACAACGATTTGTAGGAACTGCTGGCGACAGTCAGCGGTCATTGCGATTGCGTGTAAGCGGAAGTTCAAAATAATTTGAAATAAATCGCCCTGCAAGTTCGGTCCTGAATACAGGATGTCGTTCAGCGAAAGTCGGGAGCGGCTGCTAGTCTTACTGCTAGCATCCAGAACCATGCGAAGTCGAGTGGATGTCTTGTCCTCGCGGACGACTCCATGATGCGGTATTACGTATATAGGAACGGGGTCATGAGGATCGTACGGAGGCGCGGGGGCAATATAATCTTTTGCGAGGTATTCATTAATGACGTCATCATATGCTGACCTAAGTTTAGGTGAAGCTTCTAGCTTTCTTTCGAGGCACATGAATCTCTTACGAGCGGTTTCGAAAGAATCTCCGAGAGAATAAACATCATCGTTAAATGGTAGGCCAACAATGTATCTACCAGTAACGGGATCGCGGGTTGTAGCCGACTTATAAAATTCTTTACATTCAACATCGGCGGGATGATGAATGGGCGGTGCGGAGGGAAGCTCTTCGAGCTCCCAAAATCGCCTGACTAGTGAGTCAATAGCGGCAGGCTCTTGAGCGAGGCAACATGTCAAGGCCTGGTGGTTATGATGTGTGAGTATCGTGGGTACGGAACCCATAATAACATACCCTAACACCGTGCGTAAAGCAGGGGGCGCCGACGAGTCGCGGGGAGCATGAACTACGTCGGGGAGAAGAAGATGCGGGAAGAGAGCGGCTCCGATAAGCGCATCAATTTTATTAGGCATACCGAAGCTCTCATCCGCGAGCGGTACTCCTGATAAATGTGATAAGACAGAGGTGTCTACCACAGCGGTGGGTAACAGATCGGTTATTTGATCAACAACTAGCGGGGAGATATTAAAATTAATATTGTTGTCAAAGCGCGAATAAAATTTTAAATCGATCGAGTTGGTTTTAATTATTTTCTCAGCTCCACCGAACCCCTTAACAATAGTACGTTCGGCATCCTGGAGCTGGATACCTAACCGATCACAACACTCCTTTGTTATAAAGTGGCTTTGCGAAGCGGAATCTAATAGCACGCGAATAATATGTCGATCGCCCTTAGTATCATACGCGACGACTTGTGCGGTTGATAATAAAATAGTTGATTGTTTACTACGCGCGGGCACATCAGGTGAGCGGTTATCTATAGATGCATACGTAGCACATAACGCAACGTCCGAGCGCGCGCTCGGGACGAGGGGAGGCTGCAGCGGCTGCGCGGGAGGTGCGCGGCCGGCGGCGGTGTTATCGCTCTGCGCTGGCGCAGCGGTTGGCGGCGCGGGTCGCGACGTGGCTAGCGGAGGTTCGCGCCCGGTCTCCATACGCTTAAAGTGTAACATTGTGTGATGTTTTTGTTTACAAACGCGGCAATTAGAATTAGATGAGCAATTAGAAACTCTGTGTTTTAAACTGAGACAATTCACACACGCATTGTTATCCTTCACGCATTTAAAACGTTCGATAGGAGTCATTTTATTAAAATCAGGACATTTAAATAAATGTTGATGCGTTATATTAGTGCAAAGACATTTGCACTGCGGGTCAACCGTGGTACTACAGTAGGCTTGGTACTTCGGCGGCGGAGCGGTATTAGTACGACGATTATTATTTTGGCGAGCATTTAATGTGCTCAAGGCACACTGAGCGTGAGCTGGCTGAGTACGTTCGAACACCTTGGCGCGGGCGGTAATAAAGTCGACGAAGTTGTCGAAAGTAGGTATTTTGGAACCACAACTCAACTCGAAAGCGCGAACAGTATCTGAGTCTATCTTCTTGAGCGCGATATGAAGTATTATTAAATCGGTTAGATTATCTAACTTTAGATTCTTTAAAGCGCGTACTGCACTAGTAAAGTTATCTGTAAATAAATCAAAGTTCATCGCGGAGGCGGATTGTATAGGTTTGAATTCAAACATTTGATTTAAATACGCGGATGCGAGCATTCGCTGATCTTCATATTTATCAATCAGCGTCTGCAATAGAAGTTCATAATTCTCAGCGCAGGGAGATATACCTGCGCATGCAGACTGAGCCTTGCCTGTCAGCTTGCCTAATAGGTAGTACAACTTTTCGGCGTCCGTGAGCGATGGATTATCATGAACGGTAGACTTAAAACTGGCATAAAATAACGGCCATGAGCGAATGTCACCCGAAAAGTCCATCAGCTGGATTGGCGGCAGTGTAGGCCTAGCCTTATGCGGTGCGATACCATCTCGTGAATCCTGTATATTATTACTCGGTTGCGAATATTGCACTTGGAGTCGTTTAATCCTGCTATACAAAGTCTCGAAAGCTACGAGGCTCTTATAGTTAGGCTTCGCGGAAGGATTTAATGATAAGGTGCGAGAATTATGGTTATCTAAATTCTTTTCGAACCTAAGACGTAAGGAATCGATTTGCGAGGAAGCGTCAAGGAAACTTTCCCTATCTGCGGCGTCCGAATGAATATTTAAAGATAGATCATAGATACTTTGTACTACTTCAAAGATGGCTTCACATTTTGCTTGCATGATGGTTAGTTGCGCATCCTGCTGTTCCTCATTGGAACTTTCGCTATGTGAAGTAACCTTTTTAGGCGGCATTATGTAATACAAATAAGTAGAACTCGGTCAAATAAATTAGGTCAATATTATGCGGATAAATAAAGTAGGTAAGATAATAGTATCGAGAAGGGGCAAGCGCAAGACGCTGCGCGTGACTTCGTTACGCGGTAGGGTTATATCGAACGGTAAGGTCGAACGAGTCACAGCGGTGAATAAAGTAAAATGTGGGTAGAAAAATATTACAATGAATATTGAGATTTTAATATCAATTATATGATTAATTAGCGGGATAAATATATAATGTAATTTATGTAGTACGTAGATAAATATTATATCTAGGCGAGAATTCACGTAACTCAATGTTACGGGCGGTTTCTTAAGAAATAAGTGGGTGACGCAATGTCTACCCTATGCGGGTTATTAAAGTAATATTCGCAATTAATACACTAAAAATCTCTTACTAGGGCCTATAAAAGTATCCTAATAAGGGCGGCTGGATGAGTCTCGGTCGGAAAGAACCGAAACTTTTATCCGGTCGGAAGGACCACACACAAATGATCACGCCAATATGTTACCGAATATCTTCGATGGAGAAACTAAAGTGGACTGTATCAAATTTATGGTACGCACAATCAAATAGGGCAAGGAGAATGAGAAGAAAGGACATGCAGCACATACCTCTGAGAGCACAGGGAAAGCTCCAGATCCTCCTGGGAACGGCGACCGCGGCGGGCCCGCCACACACGAGGTCCTGGTGTCCAAAATCCTCAAACACCATCAACAACACCGTATCCGATTGCACTAGCGTAAGCGTGATTGTTTGTGGGGAAATTACAAAAGCACAATGCTTGACTGCGGGACAATATAGTATCGAATTATAAGCACAATTCGCGCGGTTGCGTCTGCGGCCATTGCGGCGAGACGTTCAAGACTATCTGTCTTCTTCAGTAGCCGCTAGAGGGCTACTCGGCGGTGCGGTAGTACTTGCATGTATGGGTAGGAAAATGGAATAAAGGATTGTACCATAATATAAATTATTTATGATTAATTTAAGTTAAATAACTTGGCGTTACCAAACTTAAAATACTATAATACTGTAAAATTATGTTCCGTTTAAAGAAAAAATTTAGAAACTAACATTTTCAAAGCAAGTTTTAAAGTTTTTTTTAATTCGTCCCTTTTCACTACACGGGTGCCATAAAAGCCAGCTGGGGGAATATCCAGGGAATGGGCAACCGCATTCTCCTCGATTCCTTCTGTGATCACCAAGACGCTTGCCAAACGTGGTGATTATGCCAAACGCCCACTATGATAAGCGTCCAAAGTGGCGTTTTATGAAGGGTGTCTATTGTTGGCAGTGGGCGTCTTCCAGCTGATGTGTGTGTTTGTGATATTCCGTCTCTGGTAGTTACCATAATATACTAGACTGCCTATAGTAAAGAAAAAATTGTCTTTTTGTGACACTTTCTTCATACTTGTTTACTTGTCAAGTGGAGTAAAACAGGGGAAAGACAATTTTGTGTACCGTCCATACCAGGGCAGCAGGTTGATGAATCTACAAAGTGAAGAATGATAAGAACGAAGTTACTATACCTGAATCTCGATCCGTTTGCCAGGGATATGTGATATTTATGGCTAAGACTTTTAAAGGAAACTGTGTTGTATCATATGAACATCATTTCAAATTATTACTCCTCTTTTCTTTAGTAATTCAGGTAAAATTTTAATTAAAACGTGGTGTGGCTACTACAAAAGTTTGAGAGCCAGTATCTCTGCTTGTCATTAGTGATAATAAATGGTATGTGTGGACGGATCGCTTCCACCCGTTACTCACTGTTATCAGTTAAATTAACCTGACGATGCTGTTAGCTGGAATTGAGTTAAATACAAGGTATTTTTACGATAGTTCCCTATGACACCGTCCATCTCTTATTTTTGTTTTCACGCTCATAGCCTTTAAAATTTTTTCAGCTTGTGTTTAATGGGAAATAACATTTTTTTATGTGATTGAATGACGTGACGAGCTAGTCGTTCACCTGATGTTAAGCGACACGGCCGCCCATAACAGTTACAGGTCACTCGGAGCTTTAAAACAATAAAGTTTCGCGTGACACTGCACTGCGCACGTCATCCTGAGACATCACACAGTCTAGTAATCAGATTACTAGACAGAGTGATCAGATCATAAAGCCTCATTTGACCAGAATGTAAGAAACATACTAGAAAGTAAGAATGGAGAAAGTAAAGAAACACGTCTTTATTTGCACAAACTGGTACACAGTTACAACCATCAATAATATTAATATACTAAACAACTGAACAAACCATAACCTCTAATTTAAAAAAAAAACTCTTGATTTCATTATTTCTGTCTTTCTCTTTCTCTCTCACTCTCTCTTTCTCCCTTTCTGTCTTTTTCTCCCGTTTCTTATTCGAGTTCAGCCATGCTTCCACTTCCATCATCAAGCCATTCAATAGTTTACAGCACATGTTTATTACAACCTCCTAGCATCATCAAATCTAGAACGTCTTCCTTGCAACACAAAACTAAATAATCTTACTCAAAACAAAAAACAATTCAACAACAATAAAATATTTATGTTTATTGCCTAAATAGCTAGCTAGACTTACGCGAGCGTATCCCAGTCCCGCGTCTATATCCCGCGATATATTAACGGGATGTCTCCGACTCTACTGCGGAGGTCCTATACAGCTATTACATAGGAGCAGTATACGGGAAGCATTTACTATACTGACTATCATTATGTAATAGGTACTCTGATGTGCGGATTCATTTAAATGTTGTATTGTGTTGTGGTTGTTTTGTGTGTATTTGTTGTCGTGTGTTAAGGTACTGTGTGTTAAAAATTGATAAAAATAAATAATAAATACCGCCCAACGATCACATACATAGACCCTGGACCCTAACCAGGATTCCTCGTATCTAGGTACCCAGGAACTACAAGGACCATGGGCCCACAACACCCAGACACACAACAAGTATTTGCACTTTTTTTTATTCTGGGCACAAGTACTTGTCCTGTCGCAGGAATCGAACCCGCCGCCTCCGGGATATGAGCCGAACGGCTCAATCACCACACTACAGAGGCTTTCAGTGGGTGTGTGGGGTGTGTGGGTTTGTGGATAATATTAAATATTAATCTTTTCACAATCAGAACGTACGTACTTCATAAAATGTAATGAAAAAATAAATAAATCTGAAAACAAATTAAATGAAGGGTTAGCAGAATGAAAGGTAATATCTCTGTCCTTATAAATTTAAGGATTATACGTCTATGTCATGAAAGCTCTAGTAAAGAAAGCTAATATATACAAACAAACAGACAGACAATGTTTCACCTGTATGTATGGGAAGTATCTTGGGTGGGAAGTAGAGATCGTGAGCTGTAACTTAATTTGATACATTCAAAATTTAAAAATTTACCAGGACCGACTATCGATATATCTATTGTTTTTATATTTTTTGTCTACGTCATATATTTTTGTTGTTGTTTGACTTGGAAAGTAAGTGGAGTTCGCCTATCTACTTATCTACTTACATTTGTTGTTTGTGCAATAAATCATTTTCTATCTTTAGATTTATTAATAACCCATAACAAAGAATATCATTTTTTTAATGAGTGTGTGTCTCACCAGCCATCAGGTCATCACGTTGTGACATTGTAGTACTAAGATATTATGGTTTTAACCTTGTAGACGTCTTTGCGAAAAGCCCCCAACTGCCCGGCGGCGGACAGACGTCTGTCCACATCTTATGAGCTCTGATTGGATCACGCTGAGTTCCGCTCCAATGCTTGCAACCTTTGAGTACAAAGTAGTCAATGTGTATTACGATTAATGTAATTGGCTCCTAGCCATTTTAATTAAAATAATAATATTATGTCGACAAAGTCGCGAGAAAGTATTAGTTACAAAATAAATAGCTTTTTGAAAATCACAACTGTCAAAACAAGTTTTAGTTTATCGTTTATTAAATAATATTAAATACTAGAGCCCTAAACCTCCCTAAATTAGGGCTCGCAATAAGTCATCAATCAATTACAAAAGTTTTTGTAAGTAATAAATCTCTCCGAATCCCTCGAAGTCTCTGAATAAAGAAAAGGATAAATCGTGAATAACGTAATAATAGCAAATCCCGCAGCAATACACGCAGCTTAGTACTTAAGCTCTAATGCCAATCATGGCAATTAGACCCGAGAATTTCTTTGTAGTAGGTACCATCTTCTCATCTAAAATGCGTTTATTTATTGAAGTATACTCACTGCGCTTACAAAACGATGCCAAAGCGTACAGAAAGCTATTATAACAAGTAATCTGCCCCCTAATTACCTAACTCGCAACAGGTTTGCGACAGGCGTAAATCTCGCGGTGATTGCTGTCATACATCATTATTGGTGTCGAGAATGTATGCTTCGCTACTGCTGTCGCATTGCTACTGCTGTCGCATTGCTGTTGCAAATTTTACGTAATTACCCCGCCGCTTCAATCATTTTTCAGTTTTTACTTTTATAACAATAAAATTTTATAAAACAAAAAGTTAATCTAACAAATTACATCATAACACTTATTAAACTTTCGCGACTTGCAACTCATTTACATTCTTTTTTATTATTCTCTTTTTTCATAAATTGTGCGCAAAGTGACCCGCTTTGACTTAATAATATCACTGCAATAAGTAGGTGTAATCAAATTATTTAGTAATTTTTTTTTAATCATTCGAACATTATGAATGGCCTTCGGGATGGACGAGGTCACCTATATATTCTGTAACACTAGTCGTGCTACTAACGAGCGGCTTACTCTGTGATAAATTGTTTTGACCCTCTTTTTAAAATGCTGCTTTTTGTGGTTCTGGGGAGAGACCACCGAATACTTTATTATACGGAAAGGAAAGACCACTGGGGGCAACCTATTCCACACCTTACATGTGTACGACAAGAATGTGCGCATAAATCGAGTCGAATGTGATTTTTACGACTCAATAATGTGTGTGTAAGCTTTTTCACGGTCAGGTCTTTAACATAATTTAGTATTTGATTATGGCGTAACCTGGCATAAACCCATTTTAGATCCTAATCGATTGTGGTCAAACGCTAGCCAGATATTGGTAAAAATATATTTCGTAAGACAATCCAGAATCGACAACCTATCTATTTATTGAACGAAGTTTTACAGTTTCTGTGATGTGATGGTTGAGCATGAGGTCGGTCATAACCCGGAGGAAGCAGGGTCGATTCCCGGGACGGGACCAAGTATTTTAGCATAGGAATAAAAGCACCAACACTTGATCTATGTCTGGGTGTTGTGGGACCATGGTTCTTGTAGTTCCTGGATCCCTAGATACAGGGAATCATAGTTAGGGTCCAGGTTCTATGTATGTGATCGTTAGGCGTTATTTATTTATTTATATTAGGTATTGTATCATTTTGGACACAAAGTATATCGCAAACTAATTCTAAATCAGATTGGAACAAGATAAAGAACATAATTCAGGACAAACGTGCGCAGGAAACGAATCCTCGCTGGTATAAATACGAATACAATCTCGGAGAGCGTATACCTTCATTGTAAGGGACTTGTTATCTAACAATGGTTTAGATTACAGCTTAGTAGTGCGTAGTACTATATATCTATTCTGTGGTAGTACGTGGAGGGCTGGCCTACGCTGCGTCTTTCTCATCGTTTGTCAGTTCTACGAGCGATGTGGCCTGCCCATTGTCTCGCAGGGAAATACCGAGCATAGCTCTCTCCACAGCTCGTTGCGTGAATTTCAGCTTACTAATGAGGCTAACAGTCAGAGACCACGTTTCAGTTCCATAACTCATCACAGGCAACACATACTGACTGAAAATCTTTGTTTTCAGGCTATGCGGTATTTTGAACGAAAAGATAGTTCGAGCTTCCTGAACGCTGCCCAGCCGAGTTGGTTTCTGCTTTTCTACCTTCCATAATATCTAAAATCAGGTTCTTTAATACAAGAACCTGATGTTAGGTATCACAAAACATAACACTAATAAAACCACTTAACGTTTTATAACAATCATCTTTTACTCAATGAACTCTTGCCACTCCACAAAGTTAAATTCATTACTATCATCATGTCATCAAAACACTTGAAGGGCCTTTCAGCCTTAAAGTTTTAATCACCGGAGGCAACACAATCCATTTCCGTCTCAATTACGGCAATTACGACGAGTCATCAATCAACATCAACGGTTTAACGCCGTTGTAACGGCTGATCCGTTCGCTGGGATTTAATTAATTTAAGTTATTCAATACCTCTTTAGCAAAGTGTTTAAAATTGACTAGGTACTTGCGGTTACGATGAAATTCTACTATACTGGCTTAGTTATAGAGGGTACTCTGTAAAGCAAGCTTATAGCCAGTATAAGGGCTTACTGCTAATCTTCTTTATAGGTGTAATCGAGACCCCTTTTCTGTGTTATGTCGGATTGCTTGCACCAAGTAGTGGAGAGGAGAACTCCTTTTCTTCAAACTCTTGTTCGAATGAGGTTTCACCAATTCTATGTCAGTGTTTTAAATATATCATTTTGCAACATTGTCTTGCGAAGAACATTGGGCATATAAACAGTAATTATTTATTAATTTAAAATTTTCTTTGAATAAGGGTAAATATTTATTATGGTATCAATCCTATGTATTGGTATTATGTATTAAAGGAATGAATTACTGTACTTATAGAATCAGTTAAAAAATATAAAAGAAACTTTGTCGTTGGCGTTGTTTCCAATAGAATTGGATGAATGAATAAATCGAGAGAATGCTCGAGTAGTTAGCCACTCCGTTTTGAGAAAATGCAATAAAAATATTTTCCATTACTAAAATAATATTATACGAGGCTAACTGACGTACCTTATTTGGGTATATACCTGCCAATTAAAACTATCCTGCGCTGTAGGCCCAAGGCTCTCAACTAAATTGGGTTAGCCAGGAAAGCTCTAGAATCATAAAGCAGATATATTACCAATGCTACATGACTGTACGCGATGTAGAGAAAGTTTTAATAACGTTGATAATGTACTTTGTTTTATTACCCTGTGTTGTTATATCATGTTGACAATGTCTTTTTGTTTGTCATGGTTTTAGTGTTTATAGTATAACTCTCATAAGATAATTCTTCTTTTTGTAGGCAAGTGGTCAGTCCGTGTCAGGACTTTTAGGCCGCCCAAAGGCTCTAACTTATTGACTTGGCTTGCTAAATGAGACAGGGCATTAAAAGCATAGAGTAAATTTATCCAACGTAATTTTATTAAAGAGTCGATTTCTGTTGTGCCAGCTGTCGATATTGTGATCAAACCTTTGATTATGCCTGGAATAGGCCATAGGATATTATGTTTCCTTCAAAAAATTGGGATAAATTCCGCAATTGAACCAATGCTTTCGTACCGGAATCATGAAAATCTCTTGTTTTTTTTTATTTATTTAGGTCCATCAGCAGTTAAAATATGAACTAACGCTAATGAATCTTGCTTATGATATCTAAACTACATGCTCAACCTATTGCAAACACTGCATGTGCCCATAATATAATTTGTATAAAGTGTACTGCAAAATCAATCTATTGTTAGTCATAGTCATAGTCATTTATTCATATAAAAAATACACGTCAAAAATAAACAAAATAGGTACAACAGGTACACATTAAATAATTTTCTATTTTTATCTATTTGATGTCAAAATTACAACATTATTTAATGTTAACAATAAATAAAAAATGTCATACACAAAAATTCAAAAATGTATAATAAAATAATATATAATTAAATAAAATAATTTAAAATGTCAGAACAATAATATACCTACTAATAACTGAAATTAAAAATATCAATTGCAATGTCACTTCAAATTAATTATAATATTTTTAAACTGTAAAGGTGAAAAAACATGAAACAGATGTGTAAAACGTGTTTGGGTTTGGGTTCTCATCTGATAGCAAATTAATGAACTTTAGGAAGCTATTCCTTCGTTTTTGTCTACCCCAAAAGAGCCTTCGTGTGATACAGTATACAGCAGTAGTTAATTTAACTTTACATTCATTTGTTTCAGGTAATTAAACGAATCAATGAAAATTACGGTTAGTCAAAGCAAGACTATTTTCACTGCTCAAAACATAGTAAGTGAAGAATAGTTGAATAGTTCGCTCTTATCCCTTTATGACGTACCTACTGCAACGTACTTATTTATGTACGTCCAAGAGAGCTAAGTGTGGACTTAAGAGGTTTCAAATTTAAGTACGAGGGCCATCAGTTTTAAGAGGATCATCCTGGTATTTAAAAATGTTATTGCCGTCGCCCTGCTCTCCACACGTATGATAGAGACAAAAGTGCCCATGAATGAATTTAACTACATTTTTACGGTTTGGGCGCCAACGGTTTTCACTCTCTAAAACCTAACAAAAACTTTCGTTTGGATGTATTATATATAATCTATATATGCTTGTCTTAATTTTTTTTGAAAATATAAATTTTGTTCTAGTCACAACTACTTCGTCATAATTTTGACGCCAAAAATTCGTAACTTTAGGCTATAAATACGATGATTTTGAGATATTTCAAAATCTTAGAAAAAGACGCCGTTCGAGCATAGTTTTTTTCTGAGTAGGCAACAATTATAAAAAAAATCATCAAAATCGGATAATGTTTAGAGGTGGAAAAGCACTGGCACTTTTGTATGGACAAGACATACCTATGGGTATAGGTACGCTTCTCTTAATTATTGAGCCATTGGAGTCAGTTCTTTAGTAATTTGGCTTTAACCATTCGTGCATTATGAAAGTGCAAACTGCCCCGGCCCACGCGACCGTCTGCGTTCCCGCGAGTTTAATCACGAACTTCCCCGGTACGGTAGCTACAATAAAATTTTATGCATCAAGAAAAATAAACGAAGTTTGTAAAAAGAAAATGTTAATTTTTATCTTGAACTTGCAAAGTAAGTAATGTAAGTAATTTATGATCGGTTATGTTTTTTTTTGTTTCCTTTTTAAACCTTTTATCTTTAAAAAGATATTTTATAGTGGTTCATCATCAATAGTCTGAAGACGTCCTCTGCAGAACATAGGCCTCCTCCAGTGAGCGCCACTTTGAGCGGCTGCTCGCCTCCTGCATCCACCGGCTCCCCGTGGCTTGCACCAGATCGTCGGTCCACCTAGTGGGGAGCAGCCTACGCTGCGTCTTCTGGTTCGTAGTCGCCACTCGAGAACCTTTCTTCCCTATCGCTTGTCAGTTCTACGAGCGATGTGGTCTGCCCATTGCAATTTCAACTTGCTAATTCTAAGAGCTATATCGGTCACTTTAGTTCTTCTGCGGATCTCCTCGTTTTATAGTGATTACCAGTGATTACATTAATTTTATTATAATTTTGTAAATAATAAATTAAAGATGAGTTTAGTACAGCATTTCCATATGTATAATTTTTGTCTCTTAAAGAACTCCAATAAGTGTTCCTAAATTTCCCATTCCTAATGGAATATACTCCTTTAAGAAAATTAGGATATTACTCATTCACATAATACCCTCATAAAACAAATTTAGGTACAGTACGGTACACAACAAGCCTCTGAAATTGTGACACTACATTGATAAATTCAGCAAAAAAAATAACAGTCTTAGTGTCAGCAGTCGAACCTCCACGACTGCCGCCTCTTCAAATTGAGCATATTATTCTTCTCAACTGAAGGACTGTATCTCAAGATACTGATAAAAGTAAAAATGGGTAGCCCATGATTGGGTTGCTGGTCTGTCAAAGTTTGAGCTGCCGGATTTATCTTGATGGACAAAAGTGTGATTGGATCAGTAAGTCAGCTGTAAAAATTACTATGTCGGGTTATCCGTCGCAATGTGTATAGATGTAGGTATGTGTGAACCCTAATAGTAGACCCATTCTTTTGCAGGGTGGTTTGCATTAACTTCATTCAATACTAAATGAACAGTGCATCTTAAATTACTAATTATTACTAAACTAAAAAAATATAATCGGTTTAATATAGTTACGGGGATAGAAAGTAACAAATACTCACATACACACACACACACACAAACTTTTATAAAAACCATCAAAAAGGCATCACGTGACCATAATGCTGGCCTCTACTTCGGCCCAACGTTGAGCATTCCTATTCAACGTGGGAAATTGGGAATGCTTCCAGCATATTGAGCACGTCGCATATACTGGTAGTGGTTCGTTGGATTAGGTTTTTTGTTTGAATATCAAAAATTATGTATATAATTTCAACGTGTTTCACTTACGCGTATTTTTTTAAAAGGAGGTAACTGGCAAGCCTATTCATTAAAAAAATAATGGAGTACAATGTACATAATATCGCTATTAGTTTAATACTGTTAATTTTAACTAACTTTTAAAATAATTTTATCAGCTGTATGTGAAACAGGACTTTATTCAGACTAGATTTATCTACGAACCGCGTTATTTCGCGCAATAAATATTTCAAGATCCGCGAAAGTGGAGTATAAATTCGTCTTGATTTCTGTTGCGAGTGAGGCATTTGTCTTATTCATGAGAGTAGATACAGCTGTCTTCAGAATATTTATTGCTTTAGTGGCAGGCTTAGTATTAGCATTCGAGCTGTTTTAAGCTAAGCGGATCTTCTTACCTTTCCCTGAACACCTTTCTCTATCTTTAGAATATAAAGCGGCTTTATTCTGTAAAATAAACAATAGCACATTAGCTGTATTTCAAATTTAAAGTGTTATCTAAAACTTTGGGTTTTCAAAAAACAACCAACCAATAAGGCCAACATGGGCATTTTGGCCCAACCCAACGATCATGATAGTCCAAAACTACTAAGGATGTAGGTACTATGGATTTCTTCGTAATAGTAGTATCGCATATGATCGGTCTGCTCGCAGACCAAGAGAAAAATCTCGCGCCCAAATAGAGGCGCCTAACTTGCTCAACACTTTAATTACAACTTAAGCGTATCACGTTTTAGAATCTTTGTTATACTAACCGACGTTTAAAAAAAATTGGGCTATCGACTCTGTGACTAGCTGGCTCGTGTTTTGTTCAAAATGTATCATCATGGCCATATACAGCGTGGCAATGTAGCTGCGTTCTTTTCACGTTTAGAACCTCTTTACCTGCATACTTGCGCAGATGACTAATAAACGTAGGTAGGTATTGCTTTGGCGTTAGCGTAAGCGCTCCGCTCAGTGCATATAATTATGTTCGGCACGAAATTCGACAGAATGATATCTTTAACCTCAAATTCATCTCTACAGTGGGGAGGGCGAGCGTTTTCTGGAGGTCTGGTTTTGGATTTATCGTTCACCTATCGGATCAACCATACACCGGTCTGAGCTAGTTTTTATTGATATGAAACTAAATAATGTGTACTGTTTAAATTCTTAATAATATATGAATCTACATACCATTTTTAATCTCTCAAACTATTTCATAGTACTGCTAACGTGAACATAGCTCCGTTGTTAGCCTTGAATGAACAAGTACTACACACGAACTTTGAGCACTAACTTTAAATACTAGTGTGGAAGTTAGCCTAGGAAGTTAGGGCTTATGCCAATACTGGGGGTCTACCAATGGTATCTTTTACATCAACTCAGTTTAAATGACTAAAACTTAATCGTTTCTAAAGAATTAAAAAAATCAACGTTTGACATTAGTATTCCTTTTATTCCAAACGCTACATGTCTGCTACGAAATTTATTAAGTTTATCAAATTACTAACTCTGTGGTGTGGTAGTTGAGCAGGGTGGTTCATTTTTTTATGCCCTGCGAAGGCGGCGGGTTATATTCCTGCGACAGCAAAAGTACCTATCTGTGCACGAATTAATAAAGCGCAATTATACCTACCTACTTATTTTGAGTCTGGGTGTGGATGGACCATGGTCCTCATAGTTCCTAGGGCCCTAGATACAGGGACCTAGGAACTAGTTAGGGTCCAGGATTTATGTGTGTGATCGGTGAGCGATATTTATTTATTTATTTACTGAAAGTAGCTGTACTTACGAAAAATCTGGCTAACATCGACCCTCAAGAATAAAATTACAAATATTTAGCAGAATATGGTATCAATCATAAGTTTCATACTCAATACAAAATCAACGTATTTTTCTATCTTCTATTATGTCTTTGGTATTTTCTTTCAGTAAACATTCGTGTAGTGTGAAGTCTTAACGTCAATGATAGTGCTAATATTTAAGAAGAGAGAAAAGATTAAACTTATAAAATAATATGAATAAATCCCCATTCGACACTGATGGTAGGCCCCTGGTGATTATTGTGGTAGAATGTGATGGTGACTAATATCAAAGTTTAATGGCTTTCCAAGCTACTATTAATCATTACAAGACTAGACTTGCAGACTACAGGGCTTTGGGCAAGAGCTCAACAAAATAAAGATAAACATACACGTAGGTAGTAGGTACAACTAGCGCCCGAAATTTCTAAAAAATGTTTGTATAAATGCCAAATATAATTATAATAAACAATACACGATAAAAGTGGTAAAAGCGATAACCTGAACTTTGCTTCATGATACATCTCAGCCAATCTTCATGCGACGTGTATCTGAATTAGTTTGCCATGTATTTCTATGATTAGAAAATGTTTGTTGTGGTCTGTGGCCATTAACTGGAATGAGTGACCGCTAACAAAGACTGGAACTTGCTTAAAACTTGGCGCTACCGTCCAATATATAAACTAACTTTATTTGGTCGCTATAATAACAGTTGTTAGGCCAAGTCAGAACCATTTTTAAGTCAATGCCTTTTGACACAAACAAATCATTTGACTTCACGATAAGGAAGTGATCTCAAATAGATACAATTTTTTTTGTGAGGTTACGTTTGTATGGTGTTCTATTCGAAGGTTTCTTCGATGACATCTTTTCAGCCCATGACTTACATAAGTATGTAGGTATGTCAAAGCTAGTTTTATTAGTTGAGTCACCTCCATGAGTTGAGTTGCCCCTTTAGTTTGTCGTATGAAAAGACTTTGAGTGGTGAACTCGATTACACCATTAGACCTTTCACACAATTCTGTTACGTCCTAATCAACTGTAACTAGTTGGGGAATCTTCGGCCTACCTGCGTATCCAGGTCAAAGGAATACAAGCTCAGTAGACTGTACAAAAACAACAAATAAAGTTTATTCATTAGAATAAGATAATCTACGTGTATTTGTAACTGACTTGCATCATCAGCGCATTGCGTTCTCAATGTAATGCGCTGGTTTTGTCACAAGCAGAAAGTAGTATAGGTAATAACCCACCACGCTGGGGAATTGGAGATTGGGAATGGCATTTATTATTGCCCTCGTAATTTCTGACTCTTTAACATATCGCCTGTATCACGATCTTTTCCTTCGCTGTTTTATAATTCTGCACATAAACAATCTGGAAAAATATTGGTGAGAACGAATTGGATAGGTAGTAAGCCTTATAAATTAATTAATCTTTATACAACAGTTTTGCACCATTTTCCTAACAGATAAAGTGCTTTAACGGTTATCATTACAGTTGTAAAAGTAGGTTTTGCTAATGTACTTATAGCCTATTAGCAAAACCCTTAGTTTGTTACTTAGTTCATTACTAACCCCATTAGTCCATTACTTTTACAACTTTCGATCGAAAGCCACTTGATGAAATTAGTTTATCATAATAATAACATAATCTTTCATTAGTGATATTTCACTGATACACTAATGAAAGCAACATTTTACACCTCTATTAAATATGTACCCAACAGGTGATTATTGGGGAAAGTTTCTGCGTGGTAGAAAGAGAAAGAGGTAAAGATTTGCGAGATGTGTTGGGCCCACGTCTGGCTCGCTACGTGCGTAGGGCTTTTAATAGCCCTTTGGGACAGATGTGTTGTCGAATTGGATAGTGGAGTTGGATGGTATGTTTTGTCTCATTAAGTGCGGAGGAAGCAATTTGGTGGCTGGAATTTACGTTCAAGTTTATTGCGATAGCATTATAGTTAGAATTGCGAGGGTTCTGTATTCCACTCTTTTTTTCCAAGTCAAAATACACACCTTCTCATTTAGTAATATTAGTAGTTCTGCTAATAGTATTATAATAGACCTTTTTCCCGTGTGGTCCCGGTTACGAATAGGACCACCCCATCTCTTCCCGTGGGTGCCGTAGAAGGCGGCTAAGGGAATATCCAGGGAATGGGTCGCAGCGTTCCCCTCGGTCTTGGTGGCAATCAATCTTCACCTACTGCGATCACCAAGCCGCCTGCCAAGCGTGGTGATTATGGCAACCCCCCCCCCCCTAATGACAAGCACAAATAAAAACGGCCCCCAGTCCCCGGCAGCTCTGCTATCCCGTGGCTACGGTAGCGGCCACGGTAACGGCAGGGCAAGGGGTGCGAAGAATCCCCGGCAGACGCCCGGCTACCAACCCCAACGACGACCCCTGGCCCTGGCAACACATAACGTGCGCACACTGAAGGCTGACGAAAGGATGGTCGAGCTAGAGGCGGAGATGGGTATGTTACGCTGGGATGTAATGGGATTGTCAGAAGTCCGAAGACAGGGACAGGACACGATAATCCTAAATTCCGGTAACTTATTCTTCTACCGGGAGGGAGACCAACTCTCCCAAGGGGGTGTCGGGTTTCTCGTCCGCAAGTCTCTCGTCAACAACGTGGTCAAAGTCGACAGTGTGTCGGCCAGGGTAGCGTACCTGGTACTCCGAATAACCAAACGGTATTCGTTGAAGGTTATACAGGTATACGCGCCGACATCGGCACACTCAGACGATGAAGTAGAAGCTATGTATGAGGACATATCCGAAGCCATGCATACTTCCGAAACATACTTCACCGTTGTGATGGGAGACTTCAATGCGAAGTTGGGCACAAGGAATAGCGATGAGCTGAGAGTGGGGCCATTTGGATACGGGCAGCGGAACCCTCGAGGACAGAGGCTGGCTGACTTCATGGAGAAGGAGGGACTCTTTATGATGAACTCCTTCTACGAGAAGCGGCCATCCAGGAAGTGGACGTGGATAAGTCCCGACGGTTCCACTAAAAATGAGATAGACTTCATCATGACGACCAAGAAGCACATATTCGATGATGTCTCTGTGATCAGCAAGGTGAAAACCGGTAGCGATCACCGTATTGTTAGAGGCGGTTCACTGTCGAAACTCATAAAATCGTTTGTCATAATTTTGTTACAAATAAAAATGTTACTTATAATCATCATTTCACATAATGTGATTTATTATACTTTCACTACATCTAATTTTCTTTATTATAAATCAAAATTAATAATAATCCAAATTTATAAGAATGAAACTCATAAGGCGTATATAACATAACAGTACAAATTTATAATGTTCTTTTACCATAACTAACTTTAAGCATAAAACAAAATATCAATAATACTGTAAATTAATGTGACTGGAACTGTTGATTGTTATATATATCCTAATCAGTTATAAAAACGTAGTACGGCAAGCCAATTTGCTCTTCAATCTATGCAGGCACTTCATCCAGTCAAAACAAACAAAATTAACGTGTGGACTGTGGGTAATTGTAAAATAACTTATATTTTCTCATGTTATGTTGATTTTGGTGTTGTTGGTGAACTTTGTGCATTATTTTAATAAATAACTTGAAATGTCTAATAAAAACACGTGTAAAATATTTAAATCAAATAACGGTAACCTGAAACTTAATATAGATGGTTTCTGTAATTTTTTAATATAAGGATAAGTGACTTCTGGCACTTCGCCGGCCGCTGCCGCGGCACGCTCGCTACGCTTCGCTTCGCTCGCTCGGCTCGTGCGTCGTGTGGTCACAGTTAACCTAACGCTCCTCCTCGCTTCGCTCGTCGTCGCACCTATTTATGACTTTGCCTTAGACTAGTATCTTAGTATCTTTAGGGTATACATGCATATGTATATAATGATTTAACTACCTCAAAATTATTATTATGTTAACTAAAAAATATGAAAAAGTCATTATGAACAATACAATTATGAATGCTGATTATTATGAAATTATAAGTAATGAAATTTATAATAAAAAAAAGTATGATAAAAAAATTCTTAACATTAACATTATAACATAATTTTTAATAAATTTAAACATTATTTGAATAAATTGTATAAGAAAAGATCAATATAAAAAGTAACTATTATGAACAAAGTTATTTATAAATAACCACCATTATAAATTTCATCATTATTAAAAATGAGGTATGTGAAATGAAATTATGAATAATGAAATTATTAGTACAGACGGTATCCCGTTAGAGGCACATTGAATATCAATGTTAAGCTCGAAAGGTCACGTCTGGTGAAGTCTACGCTCCGTCCAAATCCTGTCCAAATCCAAAACCCCGAAGGCTTTCAGCTGGAACTCCAAAATCGCTTCCAGTGCCTAGCCGACTGTAACACAGTGGACGAGCTAAACGACGGGTTGGTGGAAACTGTCCAAGCTGTTGGATCGAAATTCTTTAAGACCCAACGCCGAAAGAAGACTCAAAAGCTCTCAGAAAAAACTCTTGAGCTAATGGCCGACCGGAGCGAAATGAAGCTGCAGCCTTCAGTTGATATGTCAGCCTACGGTGAACTCAATAGACGAATCTGGAGTTCCTTGCGACACGACTTGCGTGCTCTTAGTACTTCACGTATTGAGGCCGCAATTGAGCGGAACCAAGGCTCTAAAGTGTTCGCAAAGGATTCGTCTATTGGGCAACACCAAATGACAAAACTGAAGACCGAAAATGGTAGCGTCATTTCATCCAAGCCTGAGATTCTGAGAGAGATCGAGAACTTCTATGGACAGTTATACACCTCGACACGTAAGCCCGCTACTAACACAGCTCAGGACATCAGAGCCAAGTTAGTCCGACACTATACCGAAGATATCCCGGACGTCAGCCTGTACGAGATTAGAATGGCCCTCAAACAGCTTAAAAACAACAAGGCACCAGGTGAAGATGGAATTACGACCGAACTTCTGAGAGCGGGTGGTAGACCGGTACTTTTAGTCCTCCAGAAGTTATTTAATTCTGTCATCCTTGAAGGTATAACGCCAGAGGCATGGCACAAGAGCGTGGTGGTGCTCTTCTTCAAAAAAGGCGATAACACCTTATTGAAGAACTATAGGCCCATCTCGCTCTTGAAACATGTGTATAAGCTGTTTTCGAGAGTCATTACGAATCGTCTCGCACGCAGGTTTGATGAATTCCAGCCTCCCGAACAAGCCGGTTTCCGAAAAGGCTTTAGCACCATAGACCACATCCATACGCTGCGCCAGATTATACAGAAGACCGAAGAGTATAATCGGCCGTTATGCCTAGCGTTTGTGGACTATGAGAAAGCCTTCGATTCAATCGAGACTTGGGCGGTGCTGCAGTCCTTGCAGCGATGCCAAATTGACTATAGGTATATCGAAGTTTTGAAGTGTTTGTACAGTAAGGCCACTATGTCAGTCCGACTACAGGACCAGAGTACGGAACAAATTCCATTGCAAAGAGGCGTGAGACAGGGAGACGTTATTTCTCCGAAACTGTTCACAAACGCATTGGAGGATGTTTTCAAGCTCTTGGAGTGGAAAAGATCTGGCATCAACATAAATGGCGAGTACATCACTAACCTTCGTTTTGCCGATGATATAGTCATAATGGCGGAATCGCTCGAGGACCTTAGCACCATGCTCAACGACCTCAGTAGAGTCTCCCAGCAGGTTGGTCTTAAGATGAATATGGACAAGACAAAGATCATGTCTAATGCTCATGTTCCACCTATACCGGTAATTGTTGGGAACGATACTCTCGAAGTTGTCGACAAGTATGTCTACCTAGGACAGATTGTCCAATTAGGTAGGTCCAACTTCGACAAAGAGGTGGCGCGAAGAATCCAACTCGGCTGGGCAGCGTTCGGGAAGCTTCGTCCTATCTTTTCGTCCAAAATACCGCAGAGCCTGAAAACGAAAGTTTTCAATCAGTGTGTGTTGCCAGTGATGACTTATGGAACTGAGACATGGTCTCTTACTGTTGGCCTCATTAGTAAGCTCAAAGTCGCGCAGCGAGCTATGGAGCGAGCTATGCTCGGTGTTTCCCTGCGAGATAAGCTCCGGAACGAGGAGATCCGCAGGAGAACTAAAGTGACCGATATAGCTCTTAGAGTTAGTAAGTTGAAGTGGCAATGGGCAGGCCACATCGCTCGTAGAACTGACAACCGATGGGGAAGAAAGGTTCTCGAGTGGCGACCACGAACCGGAAGACGCAGCGTAGGCCGGCCCCCCACTCGGTGGACCGACGACCTGGTGAAAGCCGCGGGGAGCCGATGGATGCAGGAGGCGAGCAGCCGCTCAAGGTGGCGTGCTCTGGGGGAGGCCTATGTTCAGCAGTGGACGTCTTCAGGCTGTTGATGATGAGACCTTTTTGCAACAACTGCTATGCAATACATATTTAGATTGAATTGAGTAAAGTACCGAATGCTTTTTGAATTGCCGGTAAATAAATGACGCCGCAGCAAACTTCCCCCAATTAAAAATAGACGACAACGAATTTTTTTATGAACTTGTAGAGCCTGCATATTATGGGGTCATTAAACGCAATTTTCGTCAAGATTATTTAAAAAATACGACTTGTACGCGAGTACCAACATACAATATATTCGGAGAGCAAATTTACAAAAAAAGCAGAGACTTTTTCGTTTCGCTTGCTCGTTCATCCAATAATAACATACTATAGTATTGTTGCTACAATCATTAATTACAGTATGCAAAGAATTCCACTTTAATATAACCAAACTTTATCTCAAAGTTCCCAACATGTGATAGACCTGTTGGGCGGCTGCCAACAACCCCGCTGCGGATGCTGTTCCGCTGAACACTATTGTTTCTTATTGTTAATATCTCAATAAAACTATAGCACAAGAAGCTTTAAAACTGGGGCATAGAAAACGACTCAAAATACTTGGCAACATTCAAGGCCGTCTAAGCATGAACGAGAATGTGGTATCTAAGAATTAACGAGAAACCGGTGCCTCTGCCGAGAATATGACAACCCTATATCGTTTTATGGTTCTAATTTGGATTTAATGCCAAGTAATTGGCGTTGAGTAGAAATGGTAGTTTGGTGCCAAGCTGGGATACACCAGGGAGGTGTAGCACATCTATAAAAGCTATTACTCGTCTTTTAATGATTAAGTAGCCAAATATGGCTCTAGCTCTACGTGTAAGCTCAATGTTGACTGTAATTATCTTAGTCTTCTGACTCGTCAGATATGCACTGGCAGCTATGGAGAGGCAAGTAGTAGCTGTTTCTTTGGTCGTAAGTTTATAATCTACTTTTGCATCTACCAAATTCGTATTTTTGTACTTATTTAACTGTATTTTAGAAAACAAACGACTACTTGGTTGTCACGCTATCCGGTTTTTTGGTGGTCTAGTCCAAAAGCAATGTAACCATAACGCGATATAGTCATTAGTCTTATCGACATTTGGTTTAAAAGCTTTTATATTGAGATGCAGTCCTGAAGCTTCTAACCCAATTAGGTTACCTATGTTAGACGTCTTTTCAACAATCAACAACAAACAATCTTAACTCCAGTTGTCAAGATTTTTTTTCTTTTAAGTCAAGTCATTCAGGTCCTAGTCAGAAACAATAGGTATAGGTATGACTTCCTACTGATTCCTGAAACTTTTAACAATACCCTCCCATTAAAAGTCATCGAACACGCCGATTGGGAATTTTAATAACGATCAACAAAACTTCCAGAAGAATGACTGTTTTATTATGAAAACTTTGGGAAGTTTGTAATTCAGATCCACATGAAGTTCATTCCTTTGTGAAACTTGTTGTTTTGGAACTCCTTGATACTTTTAATGTCGTTTGAGCAAGAGTTTGGTCCGTTTGATCAATCGTCAGCTTGTTAACTTTGCCTTTACATCTGTGTTTCATCATCACTATCATCATCATTAGCCGTAACATTTCCGCTGTCAAACATTGGCGTCACAACAAAGGTTGCTAGACGTTTGCGTCTGAACACACAAAATGAATGTTCATAATTAAAGGACTATCTAGATAGAATAATTATGTAATAAATCTGTATTAATATAGATATCAATTTCAAATAAAGAACTTTTACCAATAAAAACAGAAGAAATAGAAATAGGTACGGACAAATGAAATGAGCCTAATTTATAAAATGTATATATACCAACTGAACGAAAACGTAAAGCTATATATATAAAATAGGTACCTGATATTTAGAAAATCTCTTCACGTTATAATGAAAGAGGTCTACAAAAAAGTTTTACAAAATTTGAACTCTGAGTTCCTCGGGTCAAATGGGGTGTCAAGTATTTTATGAACGCGGCGAGGAAAACATAAGCCGCTAGTCACATCAACAGCCTGAAGACGTCCACTGCTGAACATAGGTCTCCCCCAGAGAGCGCCACTTTGAGCGGCTGCTCACCTCTTACATCCATCGACGAGGAGCCGAGCCGGCTTTCACCAGATCGTCGGTCCACTGAGTGGGTGGCCGGCCCAGGCTGCGTCTTCCAGTTCGTGGTCGCCACTCGAGAACTTTTCTTCTCCATCGGTTGTCAGTTCTATGAGCGATGTGGCCTGCCCATTGCCATTTCAACTTGCTAATTCTAAGAGCTATACACATGCATACACACATGTCACATGCATGGTTTATAATGTTTTTTCCATACAAAGTTTGTTTTTAATTTTACAGAAAACATAAACAGTTTATTTTTGAGGCAGTTAACATTACGAACGTACTCCGTCAGCTAACAAATGGAAAGGAAAAGAAATGAGAAAGTGTACGTAAATTCCGTAAACTTCTTGACGACTTCGCCGCGCGAACAATATTACAATTGTTAAAGAAATTGGATGCCTGAATTACTTTTTTGTGCCATTCGTAAAAGGAAATAATAAATAAAGACAACTTATATTTTCTTTGCGACTCCGTGCTTTTGTTCGCAACAAACGTTTGTTGTTCTATATCTGCACAAATAAATAACAAGTGAAATTATTTTCTATAAAAAACGAAACGAGAACGAAAATATCGTAGTTAGATCAGATTCTGATATTTTATTGATTGCATAATGTACATAGATGGTAGAGTGTAATCTGTGAAGTGCACTGCAAGCCCCCCGCACACTGCACTCACCGCTTACCTCTGCCCGCGCACATCTCATTTTTGCTACTGCGCAGCGTTTCACGCCGACTTCACAGCCGCCATTGAGTTTGAATCGCACTATACATAAAATTAATTAAGTCAGGAACTTAAGTAGGCTCTTTACGGAACCCGTCGGGCGCAGCACATTTGGAGAGAAGAGGACGACCTCATAAAAGACTCAAAATGTAGGTACTACAAGAAAAGAGAATGTAATGTTTGATTATTAATAAAATATCAATCGCTTAATTTTAATATTTTTATTAATTGATTTAATGTCAATAATAAATATAAAAAAACTACTATTAAATGTCATATTATCAATTCTTAATTTCTAATAAACAATTTTTAATTTTTAATTATTTTAGTGTATTAACTTAATTTGTATTTGTACTAAATATTTTAGTTTCGGAGGAGGAATGTACCTATACTATTGCAACTAAATTGGTCGCTCCACGCCATGCCGGCTGATAAAATGACTCGCCACATGCTCTCAGCCTAGCTCCGACAGTCTGCAACTCCACTTTGTGCTCTCTACGCTCCACCTCGTGGCTGCCTCCTCAAGGGACAGACACAACTTCGCTCCACATTTCTCCCTCGCTCTACTCCAATGCCTCGCTCACGTCAGTAGACAGGATGCCCAGCGGCGAGCAGCAGGTAGCATTAACCAACTGAATTAGAAATCCTTTTTAGCTTCTTTCTAACACGTAATATAAGATCGCTCAAATTAAAAGAAGTGTGAAGAGTGTTACCAAAACAGCTAATAAAATGTCAGTAAAATATTACATCGGAACACGCACATTATTTAAATCGACTTTTCTCGTAAGATGGCGAGAATCAAACGGTTAAACTAGAAAAACTCTATTGAAACAATGATCAGGTGTAGGTCTTTAGTTTGGTAGTGAAAAGTTACGAAGTGTATAATATTATAATAATAGAATAATTAAAAAATAAACAAAAGAAGATGCTCCTAAAAGCCACCCAAAAGGTGGTGTGTTTTCTGCTTCAGAGACTGATAATTATTATCAGGCGTGATAGTCCGCGACACGCGTTTTGAAGTGCTATCTCCTACGACCTTATAATAAATCACAAAATTTCTCACTGGAATCATTTCAGTATGGTATGAAGAGCGCAGAAAATCAATTAACAGAGCCAGATATTACCAGTAATTTCTGATGAACTGTTTAACAAACATCATTCAGCAGTTTCAACTAGTTTTGGGGCAGATCTGAGCAAATATTAGTAGCGTGTAAATAAAACCTGTCTGTATTTGAAAATGGAAAATTTACGCCGCAATATACGACCCTGAAAGTAAATACCACCGTTTTAGTGGGATTTCAGACAGCCTTCGCGAATGAAAATCTCTAGGATTGGGACGCTCTAATTAACAATATATTACCGATATGAGAGCAAAACCTATAGTCCGAATAGTAGAATGACACAGAAGAACAGACAAATTGAAAATTGGCACTGTGTAAGCTTGGTGGCTTAAGATTCTTTTAAATCATGTGGAAAAACACCAACCTCGTTTTGGCTATCCTGGTAAAGTATGACCTACACTGATTCAATTAGTAAAACAACTGACTAAGGTACTTTTCCCAACCCACATGATTCTACCGGTTTGCAAAAAGCTTTTCAATCAGCCAACAACACGTCAGCAATTCAGCACCAAACTGCAATTCAGCAGCAATTCAGCACCTATTTCCTCTCATAGTACCGTAAAACTATGAAAGCTCATCAGTTAGTTGGTTACGTAGATCTGTGATCCATTGATTGTACTCTTACTTCTGGTACAGGGGAGTGATTAGCCCTAAGAGGCAATTATAGTCTCGATATCACATTCTATTATCGTGAATTTATTAATTTGTTCCCAGTTGAATGAATTGATTTTTTCATTGGCAATACTGACTGGTGGGTGATTGGATGAGCACGGGGAAATAACTGAGCAAGGAAAGCGATTAGTCTCAGAGTTTTTGGTTTACTAGTGGAAAGTAATGTATATTGAAGAATGAAAAATAAGCAGAAGTCTTTGGCGTGCAGCTGATTTTATTAAAAATACTATTATGGGTATCATTTCAATTACTATTGTGATATATTTAACTTGTTTTTTTTTTGTGAGTGGGCACTGCACGCTTTGAAACTGGAGTCGTGGTCAGAAAATATAATATAACGTGGTATAATGGGATATGTACTCGCTAGTAAAACGTTTTTGAATACTCTAAAGGGAACGAATGGATGATAATGATTGTAAAAAGAAACGTTGGCGAATACGCGGGCTGGCAATATAAATATTTATACATATTCGAGTTTATGCCAGCTAAAAAAATCTACTCTATATACATACGATTAGTATTAAGTTTCGTTTTCAAGGGTGCCTATGTCATCGAATCCTCGTCGAGATTGACGCGAGAGCTTATTAGTGCTACCCACGGGTGTTACCGGAGCTTATCAAATTATTACGAACTACTTCCTGGAATTAAATAAGAAAAACATAGTTTTTGACAAGTCGATATAAAAATATATCAGAGCTATACAGATCATTGAAATGTCAAACAATAAGATAATCAAATGTAAGAGACATGAAATATCAATTTATACTATGGAACTTGTCGGTCTTTGTGAAATATATAGGCAAAAGGACCCAATTAGTGTAATATCTCAAACAGACTTTTATTGTTATTTGGATGTAAAAATGTAAAATCTTGTCTGTTATTCGTTTTGAAGGCTTATACACTTTTTATTACTTATTTGGCTTTTTTAATGGCAATGGGCAGGCCACATCGCTCGTAGAACTGACAACCGATGGGGAAGAGGGGTTCTCGAGTGGCGACCATGAGCCGGAAGACGCAGCGTAGGCCGACCCTCCACTCGGTGGACCGACGATCTGGTGAAAGCCGCGGAAAGGCGATGGGTGCGGGCGGCGAGCAGCCGCTCAAGGTGGCGCGCTCTGGGGGAGGCCTATGTCCAGCGGTGTACGTCTTCAGGCTGTTGATGATGATTACTTATTTCTTATTTAATTATTTCAACTGTGACAATTTAGTAGATTCCACTATAGTATTAAAATTCTCATGAGTGTGATTCATTTTAAATAAATATGTATCCGACTGTTACTCACGAATAGTGTGTCAATTTCTCGACCAGGTTTCGAGCATATCCGATGCTCTTCCTCAGGATGAGTTCACGCAGCAAGATCGCGGCGGTGACTGCGGGCGGCCGCCCGCTCCGCCCGGCGCGAGCGCCGAAGGGTCACGGGAGGGGACCGGGGAAGCACCGACGTTAGTGAAGGCGGCTCTGTACCACTATCTCCGTGTACGTCATAGGTGTCATCGCACACTACACTAACCGTGTCACACTCCAGACTAACCGTTGCACCATACTCCGGAGTACCGCTCCTGAGAATTGGTTTCCACGCAGATGGCAGCAGCCAACCACTGTCCCTGTTAAAATTGGGATGCCGACTGATTTCTATAGCCTCTCGTATTTTCCTAGGCACGAAAAACTTCTCCCTCGATAATACGGAGGCTTTGTCGAACCTGATGAAGTGGTTGGCGCCCGACAGATGAGCATGCTCGCTCAAAGCTGAAGTCACCGTGTCCAAGTTCTTGATACTCCTTATGTGCTCGGTCAGTCTGACAGCGACATTCCGTCGCGTCTCACCAACATAACTAACCTGGTCGAGAAATTGACACACTATTCGTGAGTAACAGTCGGATACATATTTATCCACTATAGTAATTAAATCCTAGTTGTTATCGGGCCCATTTAATCATTAACGACCGTGTTTTAAACTTTAAATAGGCTATTCCGCATACCGAAACCAATTATAATTATTTTTATGGACACACTTTTCTAAAAAGATTATTAGTATCTTCTTCTAATTATAAATATCCAAGTACCTCTTCCATATACTGAGAAGGTACTTGGATGGCATTTTACAGATATATTGATTTAAAAACCATACTATTAAATCAATTTTAATGAATCAAATACGTATGTGTCTATATCGTTCAAAATAAACAAGAATTTACCAAATCGGCAAACAAATGATTAAGTTTTAAGCTAAAAAATATAAAATAATCAGCAAAGTGCGAGTCGGACTCGTGCACGAAGGGTCGCGTACCATTATCTATAAAAACGAGCAAAAAAATCACGTTTGTTGTATCGGAGCCCCTTAAATATTTATTTTATTCTGTTTTTTAGTATTTGCTGTTATAGCGGGAACAGAAATACATCGTCTGTGAAAATTTTAACTGTCTAACTATCGTGATAGTTATAGGTTCATGAGCCTGATGACAGACGGACAGACAGACAGACAGACAGATAGCAGAGCCTTAGTAATAGGGTCCGTTTTACCATTTTGGGTACGGAACCCTAAAAACATCCAAATTGAGGACTTCCTCTTTTTAAGACGGTTACGATTAACCCGGCTGTCGAACCCTTTCTGTCGCTCACGACGCGTATTGGTCATTTATTTCTGACAGCAAATTTCGCCACGAGAAGCAAGAGCCTTATCATCCCTCTCTTATTTACATACTTCGAAAAGCTTTTAAAACAACCGCAGCCGATAACGTTTTATAAAGCGAATTAACAAAGCAATCCGGGCAGCATGTCGGAGTGAAGGGCGGGTTTATCGCCCAAGCGTCTGTAACACCAACCGCTGAACAAAAGCGCTGAATATTAATTTAGAACATGAACAATAACATGTCGTGGCGTGGGATAACGCTTTGTTGAGCATTATCAAGCTATATTCGCTTGATAAATGATTTTGACCGTGGTTTAACCCGTCGAAAAGTCGGAGCTGTGTTTTGAAAGGCTGTGGTTTAACTTAAGAACATCAATTTTAGGATTGTGTTCTTTTAAATAAATATATCTCAAAGATCGACTTGGGTATAGATTTTAAGATATAATAATTACATGAAACTGGTTACTGGTGAACTATAAGAATGGTTTTGTTTCGAATCTATGTTTACGCTACCGAAATTACGAGTCTAATCAAAATACATATAGAGGATACTTATTATCCCGGAAAATTATGAGCTTTCGTATAAAAACGAGTAGGCTGCGGTACGCCTTTACTGTTTAATATTAATTATGGTTTGCTTTTACTAAAGTATTATTCAATTCAATTATTTATTTATCTTTAGACATATTTACTTGCTTTTAGATAAGTCAGTCATAACATTGTTTTAGTATAAAATGATTACAAAAAGGAGTGCATACTATCAATACGACAAGAAAACAATAATATAATAGTTTAGTATGTGTCTGCAATAACATCGTCAAAAAAGTTGCATAATTATAGTAATGTACATTAAAATAAGAATTATTATTAATATCAATTATAATATTCAAGTGTGTGTAATGCTAATAAGTAAAATATTATTCATGCAAAAATTAATTAGTTCACATAGTAATGAAGCGCTCTATACGCTTAACTTAAATTTCACTAAAATTTTGTAGCAATTAATTTCTCGGGAACACTAGTCACGAACGAATTTAGGGACACAACTAAAAACAATTTCAAAATAATGTTAGTATAATAATAATTATTAATTTATTTTTTATTTTGTTTTATATAGACAACCAACAGCTTTCTTACTAAATTATAAAAGAGCAGGATACTAAACACTCTTAAGCCAAATACAGGTTATCATTCTTAGGATTAATAAGCAGGTGTTCAAAAATGGTAAGTAGCGGAATGTATTGTGTGTGATATTTTACAAGAGATCGAAAAAAGGCCACACTATATAATTATATGCATATATAAAGACAACAGTGAATATAGGTAGGTACCTCCTAGTTTGTGTGATAAATCGTCCGCCAAACCATTTTTTTTTTTTTTTTTTTTTATGTGATTGAATGACGTGACGAGCAAGTCGTTCACCTGATGTTAAGTGATACGGCCGCCCATAACAGTTGCAGTGTCACCGGGAACTTTAAAACAATAAAGTTTCGCGTGACACTGCACTGCGCACGTCATCCTGAGACATCACCCAGTCTAGTAATCAGATTACTAGACTGTGATCAGATCATAAAGTCTCATTTGCCCAGTAATTTCACTAGCTACAATGCCCTTCAAACCGGAACACAGCAGTGCTTGCACACTACTGCTTGGCGGCAGAATGACTGGCAAAGCGGTGGTACCTACCTAGACGAACTTTGCAGAAAAGTCCTACCACCTAGTAATTTATATGGAAATGAAACGTATTAAGACGAAATAGTTTTTTTTCTGGCCTTATAACTCAGTTGGTAGTAGCTCTACCTTATTTAGTGTTGGTTGTAGGTTCAATTCTCCCCCAGGACAAACATTTTGTTGTGATGAACAATGTTTGTTCTGTGTTTACTAACAAACACGCAGTAGTCAATCAGTAATCTATCCTCCTTACAAGCTTCGCTTAGTTTGGGGCTAGATGGTGCTGTGTGAAATGTCCACGGCTGATTATTTGATCAAAAACAGCATTCACAACATGTAGTTTTTTTTCTAAATTCTTCACATTGTAGCCCCATTCAGTCTTTTCTGAAGGCGCCATTTAACCCCCAGGTTTCTATCCTACGGTGAATGTAGCCTCATAACGGTACACTCGGCGCCAAAAAAAACTGGAAAGCAGCACACGGCACGAAATTGAGGCATCTCCATTTGCACGACACAGTAATGACTGCCGTAGAGCAGTAATAGGGTTGTCCCCAGCATTGTGAACTCGGGTTTTTCTCAACACATTCAGAGAGCTACGTGTGGTTTTTATATTAGGTACTTTTTTGCTGAAAGTCTAAGTAAAGTGCTTTTTTTTCTTAAAATCTCTGTTAAATACTCTAACAAATGTTTTATCAGTAAAAGAAATAACTTTATTGTGTGGGTAAGGTATTATAAAAGCAATCTAATATGAAGGGTGGATTTTTGATCCATTGTTAATTTGTTAGAGTTTTTAACCATTGGTTACGTTAACTACTGATCAAAAAACCCACCCTACGTAAGCTCACAATTATTCTTTACAAGTCTTGTGTTAAATATGACATCGACCGAGCAACCTGGCAACTCTGGCATGATAGTTAACGCGCTAATTTGTCAAAATACGTGAAAAAGTTCGTTTTAATATTTTTCTGTATTTCCTCTGCCATGTCGTCACATCACGATGATATTTTTTGAAATGGACGTGATTAATTACTGACGGCTCGACAGGATGACACGACACAGGATATAGATAGCGGGTTCCGTACAAAATTAAGTAGTTCAAAGAGCGTTATTTATTTATTTAAATCAATGTAGACTTACAAACCAGTGGTAGTTTTTTGTAAACCACTTTTATCGAGTACACGACATATACATCGTGGGTAACTTTAAATTTAAGATATAGGTAGGTATACAAAAACACTAAACTACGAGACTAATGTTTTGCCACTTCTGAAATTGTAGTGAGAGTGGGACAGCATGCTCTTTTAAGATTATTTTTCCTTTATATTTAGCTAGTCATTATAAATTCATAAAAAAGTTCAATTGGATACGTTTTGATGTGAATAAACAGACTGTGAGTGATTTCGATTACCAACTATGCAATGACATTGTAAGTTTGCAAGTAATCAACTGTATTTCCATTAAGTAATATTGTATGTATTTTGATTGGTTACGGTAGCTTTAAAGTAAACATCCAAGTAATATTAACTTGGGACTCGGTTGGAATACATAAACAGATAACCGATCTCGCATAGCAAACACAATCAGCAAATTAATCGAGCACAGGTTTTTTTCGTTTATTTGATGGTATATTGGCTTCAGCTTTATGCATCCCTATCCCTGTCTATCCTTATTATTAACTAACTAATCCGCTCAAGCTTTACACGGGTTTATTAGTTTTGGACACCCTAACCTTTACAAAGGAAAGAGGACAGGTTGAGGAAAAGAATGAAAAACTGCCATCATCATCATCAACAGCCTGAAGACGTCCACTGCTGAACATAGGCCTCCCCCAGAGAGCGCCACTTTGAGCGGCTACTCGCCTTCTGCATCCATCGGCTCCCCGCGGCTTTCACCAGATCGTCGGTCAGAGTCGGGCCCGGCCTGCGCTGCATCTTCCAGTTCGTGGTCGCCACTCGAGAACCTTTCTTCCGCATCGGTTGTCAGTTCTACGAGCAATGAGCCTGCCTCGTGCCATTTCAACTTGCTAATTCTAAGAGCTATATCGGTTGTAATAGGTACAGTTTTTTGCAAATTATATCTTCAATAGGCATCTAATGCGTTTAATTCACGTATATTTCATCATTTTTTATCTAAATATTTATCGATAAATAATATAAAATTATAACTAGAAATATTCCACGTTTCAATTCCTAAAACCCCTTTCAATTAACGAGCAAAATTCCTACGATAATAAACGAGCTGACGTCCGCTCTAGACGGAACCCTAAAGCCACTGGAAAGCCGCGGTTTTTACCCAGAACAAATGTTTTCCCTGGAGAGAGAACCTTCCCGCGTTTCGGTAATTAATGCTATAGATAATAAAGAATTTATTTTTACGGTACCGTAATCACGGCCGGTATTTTGGCGTGATGTGATTTCTCGTGTAAATTGGTTGAAAATGTTGCCAGTGGTTGTGAAACTCGTGAATCAGGATGGTATTTTTATTTTCCGCAACATTGAGGGTTTGGTCGCGTGGAAATTATGGAATACGTTAATGTAGATAATGAAGGTAGCTTTAAAAATTTGTTACTTTGGTATATTTTGTGGTTCAAGCATAAGCTCTATATCCAAACCAGCGCATTTAGGTATTCGTACCGCTGTGGGTAGCGGTATATCGCACGGGATTCCGCCCGGGTATTTTGTATGAAGTTTCGCTCTAGCCGCGGAACTTCAATACGAAATACCGCGCGGGATACCACGCGGTATTTACCGCTACTCACAGCGGTACGGTAATAATGCGCCGCTTTGAATAAGGCTTAACAACCGTGGTGGCAGTGCAGCTAATGTATTTATTTCTTTAATCTTAGACACGTTAAATAAATGCTAACCATGCATTTGCCTTTTACATGAAATGAGTTTGCGTATGACTTCCATATCACTGATGCAAAGAGATGAAGGTCGATGGTAAATCACGGTTGCCGAAAGAATCTACAGAAGGAAGAAACTCCATCTCGTTTGCTCTAACTGCAATGTTCTGAGCATTCCCGGAACAGCTAACGAAGACTCAAGTGCGATCTAACTAGTTAATCATTTAACTAAGCAAGTGCTGTGTTCAGAGCCGGTTAGTTAGTCGTAGATCCACTCTGTTTTAATCAGGTTTAGGAACTAACGGATATTTGAATTTGAAAGGGTGAACTTGGTGTTGGCTACAAAGTAGGTGTATAAGATAGGTAGGTATAAATAGCTGACAAATAACAAATATTATACAAATTCTGTACTGAAACACCAAGTCTCAAAATTATGTGAAAAACTTAACAAAGGTATTAGCCATGCTCGCTCCCTTCGTTCCGCCAACACTCTGCAATTGCAAATGCCAATTCATGCTTTAGTTGGGTATGACCACTCTTTCACTGTGCAAGCTGTCCGTTTATGGAATGAGCTACCCGTAAATATGCGTTATATTCGTATATCTACATAATATATGCATCATGCTATGTTAGATTATTATATTTATGGTTTTAAGAGTATGGTATTAGTATTTAGTATATATTATATGTATTGTTCTTTTTTTTCTTAAGTAATTATACTTTGTTGTCTTATTGTTGTTCTTAGTATGTAAGTTGTAACTGCAACAACACCAACCGTAATTTTTGTATCTTTAACTCCTGTCCATCCTAAGGTAACCTAAAAGAAATCGCTTAATGCGATAAGGTCGCCCGTTGTTCTGCCATTCTTATGTAAATTTTTATGTGCATTTTTATTTATTGGTGTTCAATAAAGTATTATTGTATTGTATTGTAAAGGTGTAACAATGGGCAGTCTTGTCGTTTAAAGCAATCTCTTCCAGATACCCTCGTATGGAAAGGAACAACGCAAAAATAGAATCCCTTTGTTTTTAAAGCGTTGGTGCTTTTTATATATAACTTAAAGTGACCCTTTTGGTAAACGTTCCGATTCAGTAAATAAAAAAGTGGTGATGAGCTAATAGTAAAGTAATAGTAGGATTACATAATTTAAAAAAAACTAATATTCGAAAAAGTGAAAAAGTTAAATAAATGTTATGTTTTCCTAAATCTTTGTAAATATTTATGTAAATCATTTGCTAAATGTTATCTAGTCATTTTGTTAAGTCGGTTTAGTGCAAATTACGAAAATAAAACACACTAATAGTCGAAATCAATCATTTTGATGAAGCTCGACCCTTTTCTGCTTTACGATAAAACCAAATTAATATTTTTTTCATAAAATTGTAGAGCTATCTAGGTACCTTGAATTGAAAGTTGAGATGGATTTAACGGAACGGTCTAAATATCTCACCGAAAAATATAACTGTATTTTTAAAATTCGACTAATACCTACCTATTGTCCAAATTGCCATCAATCAAATCACCCACCACACATTTTGTTATTAAATAACACCGATTCATTTTTAAAGTGAACGAAAAAAAGAAGCTTACTTGTAAATTGATCACCCACTTTAATGGGCATCAAATTAAAAAACAAATTAACTTAAAAAGATTTTTCGTTTACAGTTTGTTTTGTTTGGTTTGTTCCATTTCCAATAAAATAAAATTGAATATCAGGACAAAACTTAGGCGTAATTATAAATATCTCTGTTTGTGTGGTACACGAGAGTGCGATGAACTGTCGCATGACAGAGCGGTTTTGCGATAATGTTGACAGAAACCTTCAGCCACACCTGTGTGTCTGCGAAACGGAAGCGTCCACAACGTGAATACGGTAGGTACCCATTGCTGCCCGCGGGAAACGTAGCGTGGTTGTCCACAAACACGGGCAGCGATGGGTACCGAACGAAAGACGCTCCCGCTTCACTCCCGTCTTGGTTTACTTAGTTTTACGCCCTAACCTTGTCAATGGGAATGGATTGAATGGGGCGAAAGGAGGCAGATCCCTCTTTGTCGTCCCATCCATTCATCTTTTTCACCTATCTTTTTTCTTTTCGCTTATTCCCTCTTACCTGCCCGTGCAAAGGCCGGGGAGTCAGCTAGCTTATAATTCAATAGGCCATTTTTAACATCTAATAAAATCTTTTTCACTGCGCGCTTAGTCATGATATTACAAGGTAAGATATAGGTCTGAAATCTGACACAATTAACTCATAACCCTAAACCCTGGCCTTGATTCAAACAGAACCTTTATTTTATTAACACTAACAGAATATGTTTTGCATAAACATTCATAGCTTGTAGTAAGTAAATCATTAGCAAATAATGTTTTTAAAGATGATTGTATGTTTAACAATATTATAATGATCCAATATTAACAATTCAGTGACAAAAACATAATAAATCAAATGTTATTCATAATATTTATATCGTTTTACGATGGAAATCGAATGGTGATTCCTATTTTCAGAGAAATATTAATTCCACTCACGATTTTCTTTCTTACTTTTTAGACATCAAATAACCTATTATAACCTGATACGAAGGCTGGCGCAATCTAAAATTGATATAATAAAATGCTACGATATACCCGACCCAATAACAAGGTGATAAGGTCGTATTTTCAACAACAGCTGGTTAATTTCATCCTGTCACATCGAGTTTGCCAAAGATGACATAGGGCAAAGGTAATACAGGTAGCTGTAGTTAAAGTGTAACTACTTTTGGCGTGAGTTTCAAAGAAATGGCCACGTTTGTTTCTTTCATGAAAATAAAATAAATAAAACAACGGCCAACGATCACATAAATAGATCCTGGACCCTAACTAGGATTCCCTGTATATAGGGACCCAGGAACTACGAGGACTTTACTCCCACAACACTCAGATATAGAACAAATATTTGCGCTCTTTTTCATGTGCACAAATCCTTGTCCTGTCGCGCGAGCCGAACCCGCCGCCTCCGGGTTATGAGTTGCTCAACCACCATACTACAGAGGCTGTGTCATTTCGAATTACTTTATTCACTGAAAAGAAAAGACAATTTGTCATCGTCAGCTTAGGTAATACCTATGTGTGCAATATATTTATATGTAGATATAATAAGACAAGTATATATGTTGAAACATTGTATAATACATTTCTATTGGTATAGTATAGTCTAATACATCACAATAAACAGCGATTCTTAAAAATCTTAGCATATTCTTATTTGAAAAATCAATTAAAATTTATCAATTTAATTATTTTTATCTTATTCATTACTACTTACGGCTTGTCAGGCACACTTATCGAAAAAAACGTGCTTCAAAAGAATGTGTCACGTCAGTTTTATAAATCAAATCAATCAATCAATATATATTTATTCAAAAATAGTTACAATTGTATGTTGTAGAAGCTATGTTACTATACCTATAATTATGTATTATATTCACAAGTGGACGCTGGTTACCTATGTCATACAAACAGACGCACATCGACTTGAGATACGCAAATTTTGGTCACCGCAGTATCTTACGGCGATCACCGTCTCCGAACTAATTTACTATATTTCAGAGTACGGCGACCACTTCCAACACCCGACCACCAAAACTCACCCCGTTATTTGGGTTCGTTGCGTCCGTCTGTGATTTGAATAGCTCACTATGACCACAGAATAGATAATAGTATTATGTGACTGCCAGATATTCTGCCGCCAAGCGTTATTGTGCAAGCATTAATGTGTTCCCGTTAAAAGGGCCCGTAGACATCAGTGCAGTTACTGGCCAAATGAGGCTTTATGACCTGATCTCGCAGTCTAGAAATCTTAAGACTATGCTGATGTCTCAGTAGATTTAGAGTTACAAGTAGCACTGCAACTCTTATCAATAGTCATGACATAAGGCCAACGACTAGCTTATCACGTCATTCGTTTACATACAAAATGAGACAAATAGTTGGCTTACCAATCTCCAGCTTGCTGAAAAAGGACTTCTTTCAATTTTTTTGAGTGTATGAATTTCTAGTCTCCGTCATTTTTTTGTATGCTAAAATGGTCATACGTTTGACAACAACTCACCTGATGGTAAGTGACGAAGTTGTTTAAGGTGGAGCACGTTTGTCCATGAGATGCCCACTCACTCCTGACTTGAAAATACCCCGGTTATACTCATGAGGAAACACTGTTGCTGGAGGAGCATTCTATTCCTCGGCCGTTTGGACTATGAATGACACAGCAAAGCGCTTAGTGCGGATTTGTGGTTGTGGCACACTAACGACGTAAGGATGTGAAGAATCACCAAGCCTTGTTGTTTCTTCTAATTTTGAAAACTAAACGAGTCTCTCTTGTTCCAGATTAAAATGAGCTCGCGCTACTCTACATCATGGACAAAGCATTTGAAAATGGCATGATCCCTACTCTGGTACCATGCTGTGCTGGTGGTCTGCTCTCGTCTTCGCCATCTGCATCCACCACACCGAGATGAGGCATCCCGGAGACTTCAACTACTTCGAATATAAACGGCCAAAGCACCACCATAGGTAAAAGTTTAATGCTCTTTTTTTTTCTTTGATAAAACTAGCTGATGTCCAGACCAAATTTTAACTTGTTGGTTGTTCTACTCTCTAATGCTAAAGATACCTTACAATAATAGTATTACAACTTTGTATCACACGCAAAGTTCAACTAGCCTCGTTGTGATTATCTCTAACCACAGAGCAAGAAAAAACATACGCTTCGCCCCCGAATCGTCGTATTTTTGATTGCTCTGTGTCTACCGATTTCACTAATCCGTAGAGATAAGCAACGTTCGTGCGGTCATTATTTGTGCGGTATAAAAAGTAGTAATTACAACTGAGCGTGCTTCGGAGGGCACGTAAAATCTTTAATCCCGGCAATTGTCATAAGAAAACAGTCAGTGACCAAGACCTTCGAGCTGCTTAAAAATTCTAGCACTACAGCTGAACACTTGTCTTGTCCATCGAAGTTTAATCTAAATTGAGCTTCGACTTGTTATTTTACCATTACCAAAGGCATGCATGAATTTCCATGCAACAGGTTATCACTTAGGTGCATATATCTTTAAAAATTTAGATATGTCCAATTGTCCATCATTGCTCCAAGTTTAGTACGTCATACATTCCTTACAGGCACAAACACAAAGACGTAGACGTCACGTTTTTCGCGGACCGACCACCAGACGGATACCCTCTCCATTTCATAGAGACATTTGACCTCCCACCCGTCAAAGATAACAAAAATGACTGGATCATGTCCAACGATCAAGTTGGAGAACTGAAAGACAAGAAGCATCAGCACTGGCCTATCAAAAGGGAAGCCACTATTGAAGGAGATCTGGTGATAGGAGGTCTAATGATGGTACATGAAAGATCGGACAATATGACTTGTGGGCCAGTGATGCCGCAGGGTGGCGTTCAAGCTTTGGAAACCATGTTGTATACCCTTGACATTATCAACAACGATCTCAGACTGATACCTGGAGTTAACATAGGAGCTCATATCCTAGACGACTGTGACAAAGATACTTACGGACTTGAAATGGCTGTAGACTTTATAAAAGGTAAATGATTGTTGAATATAATATTGTATAATTAATGTATTATTTACTTAGCTACACATTTGAAACTGCTCACTATCCGATAACCACTTGATATACTTAAAATATAATAGGTAGGTATCTTAATTAATCAAAGTGATATTTATGTCAAGTCAGCAATCATGTTTGTATCATGCATTTTGGATAGTTAATAGACATTGATCATGCTACCATTCGTTATCAATCATTTTAATCGCTACATAAATTGGCATTAAATAAATTTAAATATTTTTTTACATATTTATTGAAAACAGTCGCTATTGAAACTCTCTGCTTTTCAAGTTATACAATTCTAAGAAAATAATTTACCTCATACAAAGAACACAACAACTCTGCGCAACTCAACTACGATCATAAATAACTTTAATTTACTCTAAAAGCGTTTTATCTAAAATTTTCAGTGCTTTTTAGATAAAATTTTGTTCTTAAAGCTTATTCAGTATATTTTCGAAATTATTTTAAAATACTGAATTGTATTCATTCATTTCGAGTAGATATGAAACTATGAAAGTATGTATAAGTTACAGATAATGTTTTTATGAAATAGAATATTTGTAGATGTACTAAATGCAAAAAATAATACAATTTTTTCCAAATTGTGATGTGTTAAATATGAACAGTTTAAATGCCGTATAAATATGCAGATCTAGACGACTACAAGATTTACAAGGCTTTTTCCTACAGGTTCGATCAGTAATATTGATGACGCAGAGTACGCCTGTAATGCCACGGCGATGCGCAAAGTGATTTCAGGCGTCGTCGGCGCAGCTTCCTCTGTCACCTCTGTTCAGGTTGCTAACCTACTGCGACTCTTCAAAATACCACAGGTACCTAGCTTTTATCCAAAAGTATGATTTATAACATTTACACGGCTCTCGAAAATCTAGCTAGTTGGCAGCAGAATAGTAATCTCGACCATTTCTTGAATCACATTAGATTGGAAAAGTTTCACGTAGTATTCATAAAAATAGAGATTATTCAGTAAATAATACAGCAATCATGGTGGCACGATAATTATCAACATCAACTACAGTCTACGTAGGTGACGCTAAGTCGCAAGACACTGTTGACAATGTAAAATATACAAAACCTGTCAACAAATCGGCTAGCCCAAAAATTACTTTAAGATTAGCACTGGCACAAAACTCACTCGATAAAATCTATCACGTATAGAGATGTCATTCTTCATCTTCTTCTGAAGGTGTCATTCTTCTCCACGTCTCCGGAGCTGTCGAACAAGGCACGGTTCGAGTACTTCACTCGCACCATCCCCTCCGACTTGCACCAGGTGCGTGCCATGGTCGAGATCGTCAAGCAGCTCGGCTGGCGCTACGTCTCTATCATCTACGAGGAGTCCAGCTATGGTATCAAGGTTAGCAGTGTTTACAGCTTTAAACACATAAGATTGTCTCTAAGAATCAATCTAAGATTGAAAGTATGATATTGGAGCAACGTCGATATTCTTTATGTCATTTTGAGATATGGTTAATTAATTGTGTTTATTTTATTTTTTTCATTATTGAATCATGTTCGGTGCAGCTAAAATACTAATCTAATTTTAACTTTCTGCGTTGGTTTTTTATGTTATAATTACGGCCTGATGACACTTTTGTAACTCAACTTTATTTTGACCTCTGAAAATTTAATATCCTAATTGTTTCGCTCAATGACATGTACTTATTTCAATACTGAAACTATCATCAATTTCAGTGAGCCGAATGAAACCTAAAACGGTAACCCCACGTGATGTCAAAACCAATACGCGGGAAATCCTACCAGGATTAAATAAACTGATGCAGCGGATATCATGAATACGAATGCACATTTAGATCAACGATGAAAAAATTATAATAAAATTGACCTGAAGGCCTTACGTACTTGGTTTTAGAACTAAACTCGTGTGACAGATGCGTCACTTTATACGCCTTATGATTTTCATTTAGGCTGTCAAATCAATGTGGAGTTGAATTGAGTTGACTGGACTCTATTTGGTTGTGCTTCGGAATATATTTGAGTGGCAAGATGTGTCGTTTCCATTCATCTAATTATTCTTATTCAAATCACGTTTTGAATATTAATTTTCATTAATTTCGGTCGCATTGTTTAATATTAATTACATGATTGTCGAATTTCACTTCGCGTAACTTATTCCTTGCGTAATATTGTAGCAATTTGTTAAACTTTCTCAAAATTTCTCAAAAGAATATCAGCTTCGGTGTTCATATTTCAAGACGCTTAAATCGTATAATAAGTCTAGCAACTTTTGTTCCAACGTCTGGGAAGGAGAGTGGTGCGTGTTGGAATTTAATTGTGGCTTTAAAAATAGAAACATTATAAATCTCTCCAATCAAATTGAATTTCTACTAATACTGTAACAGAATCTATTTTAATCTACCAGGCATTTGAAGAACTAGAAGCCCTGCTGGCGAGGAACGGCATTTGTATCGCAGTGAAAGAGAAACTTGTGAAGGACTCAGGAGTTGCAGATGAGAGGGCTTACGATGACATCGTGCAGAAGCTGCTCACCAAGCCCAGGGCTAGAGGTAGGACAACAAATTTTGTCGTTTAAAGAGTAGACATCAAGACAGGTGGTAAATATTTTATGTACGATAAGGCCAACGTTTGACTGTATAATCATCTAATTTTAAGCGACGGTGCAGTTGAATTTGTGGCACGTTGGGTACAACAACATGACCGTAAAGACATCGAGTCTTGGTAGGGTAAAGGTAAATAGATGATTAGTACTTTTTGACAAAAATTGAATAGAAACTTTTAATTGTCTTTTCCATTCAGATTGTTCAAAATCAAAATCGACCTAAATAGGCAGTCAGGTAGTCAGTCTGGCTTGACCCACCCTGATTTAAACAAATTCTGTTCTAGATTTAGAGGACTAATTTAGTTTAAATTATTATTTATCAGCTTCTACAGAGAGTATAGCTAGATTTAAGTAAACAACAATTTATAAATTTAATATTGGAATTTCCGAATTAATCTACCATCAGTTTTAATAAAAACCTTGCCTCATAGGCAGCGTCACAACATTATTTTTACCGTCCGCATCCTCCCTAATAAGCTGAAGATTTTACATAAATTCCTTTTAAACCCAAGAAATATCTTTCAGAAATAACAAGCCATCTTCTCCAATAGGTTCTTATAAATTCCGATTGGCTGTTTAGTATGATAATCATCTATTAGGGCCTCTGAAGGAATCTGCGACAAAAAATCTTTGCGCTGGTACAATTCTGTAACCATAGTAGCTTATTTGCCTGCGACTTTGTCCGCCAGGATTTTGTTCGTGGTATTTTTAATTAATCTGCCACTATTGCGTTTCCAAGATTAATTAAAATTTGTGTTTTTGTTGCTTTTGTAATACAAAGCCCTAAGAGTCTATTTACCTAGGGTTACATGTGATTGTATTCACATTAAAACTTAAATGAGTTTGAAATCTCTCGATAATCAAACAAATATTATTTTATTATCTGAATATTATATTCCGAACCGTCAGAATCCATTGGTACTTACCTAAACTCATGTCATATTAATTCCCATATTTTAAACGATAATAATAATAAATAATGACACGTTTGTTCACTCGCCCAAATTAAACAATCATGTATGCCTACTAAAAGACATAAAATATGAGAATTAACTTTACAGACACCAACAGACAGGCGTCATATTTTTTTATATTTGAATCCCTAGACAAAGCATTTTATTCTACGGTTATTTCGTCTTAAATCAAACTGAATGGTACTTTGGGCTTTATAGCCTAATCTCAGTTAATAACCGATGAAATTGAAAAGCTGTCGATTTAAAAATACGTTCCTATTGTTTATTGGGTGCTCGGGAGCTTCAGATGGCATTAAAGTTTGTGGAGCTTGTTTAATATCGTAAATTAAGAATTATTTGGGATGATTTAAATTTTTATAGCGTGTTTTCTGAAAACAGCAAAGAATGCCAAAGAGTTATGTTAGGACGATTTTTTTACAACGTACCTTTAGACAGTTAATAAAAGTAAAATATGATAAACATAAACATAACTTCTCTTACTGTAGGTATTTACATGTAACATGTTTACTTTTCCACTCTTTTCTGCCTATATGTCATGAATAATCAACAACATTTATTGATACATAGGCCTCACAGAGCGCCAGTTTGAGCATCTGTTTCTTTGTCCGTAGTTGCTACTCGAGAACATTTCTTCCTCATCGGTTGTCATTTCTGCAAGCAATGCAACCTGCCCATTCATTGCCTTTATTAAGACCTATTTCGGTGACTTTAGATCAATTGCGGATCTTCTCATTCCGGATCTAAAAGTAAGTCCTAATATGAGTAAAAAATAACACACCAATGTTACTTGAATTCAAAAGTCAAGTAGAAAAGCACTACGTCAACAAAGCAAAGCAGGTAGCTTTGCATCTGTCGAGGGGGCTATTAAAATATCCGAATGAATCATCAAACAACCTTCCCTCCCATCAAACAAGCATAAAGAAAATTCGGCTGCTTATCTATCGGGAACACTTGCCGTGACAAATAGCGCTGTGCCCGGCCGATAGCAGCTGCGAGTCGGGACAATTTCTCGCTGTGGTGAGCTCAAATTCAATCCCTCGGTCGTCGATACCCATGATTACTATTTAGCACGCCAATGTGCTCTCCTTTGCGCGTCTTTGCGCCTCCCTGCGCCCTTTGCACCCTTTTGCTTAACGTGTCTTGTTTTTTGGATGGATTGGGTGGATGATGCCAGATTGCATTAAAGCATAATATGTATATTATACAGGGTTATAGGAAAAATCGTGCTAGATCCGTTAAGGGAGTGGAGTACCCATCATTTCTGACTTATTTCACTATGAGTATGAATGATATTTTTTTTTATAAATAAATAAATAAATAAATATTTTTTTTTTTTTTTTAACTTTCACTTGTCTACTATAATCTATTCAATTAACTTATGTACTATTTTAATGATTGACAACCTAAAGCGTCTTATTACACAAATAAAAAAATTAAAAGTTGAATATCTCGAAAAGGGTTAAGTTTAGGCTGGGGTGTTTCATAGTGAAATAAGTCAGAAATGATGGGTACTTCACGCCCTTAACGGATCTGGCACGATTTTTCCTGTAACCCTGTATATCACGGTATTGAAGTCTGAAATTAGGTTATAGTTGTTGGCGAATTCCAGGAGTTGCATGTGGCATGGAAACTAGATTGTGGCGGCACCTAAACTTCAATAGGTACCTACGTGGATTTTCATTATCCCGAAAGATACATTGGAAAGTTTGAATTATCGTGTTGCGTGGATGTCTTTTTAAGCTGTTTTGGTTGATGTTTAAGTGAAAGTGACGAAAATAATTTGTTGGTATCAGGTGAAACTGCAAGTGATTGTTGTAAATATATAAAAAACTTTTATTTTCACAATACTTTATGCCCTTTGCTTTCATCGAGAGTGGATAGAACGGGAATAAGAAGATATAATTGTCTCATTGTCAGCTCATAACTATCATCAGCTTCATAGAAAAGTAATTACCTAAACTTTAAACATTAGTGCTTGAAACTGTTACAATTAGTTTTACTTTAGCTGGAAATATGTAACGCGTAATTAGGATTCCATTAGCAACAGTACCGAAATGTCTAGAAGACAAACAAATAAAATACGTTACAAATATTTCGTTGCTAAATACAATTCTAGATCAAAAGCGTCTTTAGAAATAATACCAAGATACCGAGCAAAAAGGATCAAACTCGTTATAATTGCCCTTGAAGTTGATATTAGGTATGCTAACAATCTCGTAACATCAGGTAACTTTAGAAACACCTGGACTGCGCAGCTGTAGTCTAGGATTTATATGTTTAAGTCTAGATGTTAATGTTTTTGTGTAAAACATCAAAGTTACTGGGTTTATCTATCTATTCATATTAATAAAAAGCTTTGTCGTGACTGACTGATTATTTATTAATAGTTATTACCCATCACCATTACAGACTGAAGTGAAGACGTCCACTGATGAACATAGGCCTCCACCATAGAGCACCACTTTGAGCGGTCGCTTACCTCTTGCATCCATCGGCTCTCCGCGATTTTCACCAGCTAAGCGATCATATAACTTAATTGAAACCGATAGAAACATAAATTTGTATAGATTTGACAGTTTCAATACGCAGTTTATGTCCATAGTTTCTGTGGAAATGTTTAAATTGGGAATGAAAGGAGAATGGGGGAAAATGTATGAAGGGTGTCCTATGAGCGGCCATCAATCATTTATGCCTATATTGTTGCGAATTAGCCTTGACAGTAATATGGTCAAATATTATAGTCCAAATCTATTTTGGAACTGAATAATTCCAACTTTAGTGTTTGCAGTTATTTTTTACTTTCTCATATAGTTTTGTTTTAATAGGTTTGTAAATATGAAAATAGAAAGCAAAACACTCGTACATCACTAAAAAAAACATTTATTACGACGATTTTCAAACTAATCTCTGTACATTGACAATTAATCTTGGTACTTTTGTAACATTTATTATTATAAGTTTTTATTATAACTTCACGACGATTTTATAATGGAAGCGATTATAGGGAGATTAACAATAGTCCGATCAAGCTGAGATTTGACATGGAGCTGTATACGATGACATGAGCTTGCTATGGTATTTATTGGAGCCAGGTTTTCATGAATAGTCATTTATGTTAGTTCTATGTGTGCGTGTGCGCACCTGTTTGCATGCACCACAGCACGCAGATAACGATATAATTTAATATGAGTTATCAATATGTAAGCTAGGATACAGCCGGGGATGGCCGGAGCCGAAAACGCGGTACACGGCTCAGGTATAGCATAGTTATTTTACTGGTTTGTAAATATATCTACATGGGCATTCGTTTTTTTTTCACAACAAAGCTTATTAAGAAAGTACCTAATTAGCTTTGTGTGATGTCGTCATTCCACCTAATGGAGAGCCAGTCTACGTTCCATCTTCTTCGTGGTCGCCACTCGAGAACCTTTCTTCCCCATCGGTTGTCAGTTCTACGAGTGATGTGGCCTGTCAGTAACAATACGGCAGCAATAATTAAAATCCAGTGCATCCGTTTGTTTGTCCGTCAAAGGCTCTTCAACAATACACACTTGAAGCGTATTATAATCCAAGATAAGCTGATCAAAAGCAAAGCAAGCGTAAGAGTCACTGCAGACGGACATAAGAGCCACTGCAAACCTCAATAGCACTTCGCCAGTAAATCTGTCTGATGTCGACCTTGACATACAGGTTATGGAGATGAAAGATGATCGATGCAGTTTGTAAATTCGGGTATATGAAAGAGCTAGGTCCTATTTTACTGCAACTTATTTGAGGTGATGATTGCACTCCGTGGGTCGTGGGTTCTGACCCTGTAAGAGGTTTTTAGTTTTCAGTGAAGGAAAATATCGTTAAGACTACTATCTATTCTGTGGTAAGTGTTTTTTCTAGTGCTCGTCTGGCTACCAATCTATTAGAAATTTCCGCCAAGCACCCTCCCTCACTTGAGGAGAACCAGTTCCTTCCCATAGCGCAGCGTGGGTCCTTTATGTGTGCAGTTTTCAATTGTAGACCCACTAAACGTCAACGTGAAAGACAATTAAAAATGAATCGCACTCATTAAAACTTTCAAACAACGTTTCAAATACTTAGCAGAGTCAGAGTAACGAAAATATCCTAGAGTTGTGACAGAATCAATGCCAAGAAAAAATGGAATCTTGCTTATTAAGGTTCCTAGCGTTCAAAATAACAAGTTAAGTCCCCTTAGCCTCTCTCTGCTTATTTATATAGGTAGCCTAAAAACTGTGAAAGTAGTTTGCCGTAGTATCTACACAAGCCCTGTAACAAAATGTAACCAGGTAGGTAGGGCTCAAACATAAACAAAACAACTTGCGCTCGGAACTAATTTATTACCTCTCAACTAATCCCTGGAGATTGGCCGCTTTATCAGCAGAATCCGCTTTAGTTTTATCTGAGGCTCTCAAACTTTTTCATCCATGCCCCTCTGACCTTATTTTGGGACACAACGATTTAAAAGTGTTCATTAAATTAGGGATACTACCGCATTGGGGTATTAAGTAGCTGTTTTGACTTTTTTGAAATGGCTTCTTTTTTAAGTTTGGGGTAAAAAAATTAAGAATCAAAGTATTAAGTAAGTATTCGTTCAAGTTCAAATGTTAAATAGATAGGTACTTAATCAGAGAATTTATAATAATAACTTCTCAAATATAACTTGAAAAGAGTATGTACCTACCTATTATGTAGGTATACATTTTTAAGAGTAGGTATGCATATATTGTTCTTCAGACTGTTGATGATGATGATAAATTTTTAAGTTTAGAAATATCACTTTGGGTTCGCTTTATTTCAATAAGCATTGTTGTGTAATTTTATAGAAATTAATTCAATTGTGTTATTGGCGCAATGCGCCGCGCACTCCTCACTCAATTAAACTCGTTAAACTCGTTTTTGAAGACATAAGTTATTTTCTTAACAGATAGAAAACCTTGATCTAAATGTAGCGTCTCGAAGTTTGACAAACGGTGGTTACTACAGGATCAATCTATCGGGAAGTTAGTTTATCTTGAGGGTTGAAGGCGCTTGACGGCTCGTTGATTCAGACGATGGTACTTAGGAAATGTTGCGCTTTATTTATTCAGTCTTTGTTAACCTTCGGAGAGTTATTTCCAAATCTCATTAAAACTTCATAAAAATAGTGACTTGTTCGTGATTTTGAAAGAAAAACTAACATTATAAGGATAGGATATTTGACAGCCGGCGTGGTGTGGTGGCTGAGCAGGTCGGCTCATAACCCGGAGGCGGCGGGTTCAATTCCCGCGACAGGACAAGTATTTATGCATAGGAAAAAAAGCGCAAAAAAACTTGTTCTGTGGCTGGGCGTTATGGGAATATGGTCCTCGTAGTTCCTGGGTCTCTAGATACAGGGATCCTAGTTAGGGTCCAAGATCTATGTATGTGATCGTTGGGCGCTATTATTATTATACGATCAAGGGTGTGTTTTTTAGTGTGAATGTTCAGGCATTGGATGGAAAAGGGCATTCACAACCAATTTTACAATGCCTTGATTGCAATTGAATGATACAAATATTTTTGATACCTCGTATTAGGATTTGCATACTACCTATAATAATTTTTGCATGCAACGTTAGAGATAAATTATATACAGCGTAGCATGATCACGCTTGATGTATACAACAAAAAATATGTGGCCATAACAAGTTAAGAAGAGAATTGCGTTAGCTAGATGAGCTAGATCCCTACCTGTCCAGCCCTGCCCTGCCCTGCCTAGCTGGGTCCTTACCCTTCCCTATAAAATAGCACCCAAATAGTGAGGACAGCGATGGTAGCCGAGTGGCAGTATGTGCGCTTCGTAATCTTACGGCTGTGGGTTCGATCCTCGGCCCGGCACCGATGACTTATCTAGTAAGTTATGTGCAGTTTTCGATGCCATCGCTCCGTACCTTGGTGAGCACGTTAAGCCGTCGGTCCCGCGGGGTAATTACGTAAAATTTGCAACAGCAATGCGACAGCAGTAGTAAAGCAACAGCAGTAGCAAAGCATACATGCTCGACACCACTAATGATGTATGACAGCAATCACCGCGAGATTTACGCCTGTCGCAAACCTGTTGCGAGTTAGGTAGTTAGGGGGCCGGTTATCATAAGAACATCTATGACAATCGTTACGGGTAGTCAGACGCCTGATAGAATCTGACACCTGATCTAACCATCCCTGTTACTGGTTCCTAATGGGTTGCGAGGTCAGATGGCAGTCGCTCGTGTAATTCTGGTAGCTCGCCGCTACAGGTTAGATTGGGAGCCGAACCCAATAACAAAATGGCAAAAGGCAAAGAGGATGATAATGATGAGTGAGGACAGAGAATAAATGGTAGTATGTAGGTATTTTACAATCCAGACAAAAAGTTTTCTCCTAAAATTTTCTTTCAAGCTTATTAGAACATTGTATGCCTTAATTTTTGAATGAATGCCGTTCTAAAATGTACGGTGGTACCTAACTAGAGCTTGGGCCCAATCATAGTTCTCTTGTCAGCGATTCTATCATTCCTTTTAGTTTGCGCATTTCGCTGACCCGCCGCTCTCGAATGGCTGAAGAGCCATTCACTGCACCTCGCTGCAACCTTAATTGGAATAGTCAAGAGGCCGTGGACTAGCTTTTATGACCGTAAGAGATGCCTAGTGCCTACCAATAAAAATGGGCTTCTGTTCACTTCGTAGATAGTGTTGTTTGAATACTTAGAATTTGATTGCTACTACTCCGTTCAGGAATATTTGGATGACCACTTCAGCAACTGTCATTTTATAGACACTAACGTATAAAGAATTTCTTTGTTTTCGAGTTTTGTGTTGGCTATAGCGCTATTTGTAACATCGGTTATCCATTATAATATGTAGGTATACCTAAAATTATGACTGCATGTAAATGATGAATTTGCTATACAAATTATTGTTTTAGAATAAATGAAATGAAATGATTTTTGAATGGCTCTTAGCTATGAAATGATTATACCTATCATGTTCCAGGCTAAAAAATATGTATGCTTAAAAATACGCGTCGTAACTGAATTTTAACTGATTTATTTATATTATTTATTTATTTATTACGATTACCAACATAATGTGCACCGTAGCGTACTGATAGATAAATATTAATTAAGTAGACTAAAGGTAGTGCTACGTTCATACACACGTGTTCTGACAGCGTTTATCGTTTTTTTTACGTCCAACTTTTTGATTGGGATCAGTTGGGAGCTCAAAGTAATATTTTGTGGTATCAGTTGCAAAAAAGTATCAGATGCTACATAAATTACTTTTACCTAAATCATCAGTATATTTTAGCGAAAAAATACGGTATAAACGAACAGGTTTCAGGAAGTCGAGTCTTGAACTCCAACAACAGCATTCTCAATATTGTTTCCAATTATCTGTTATTCCACCTCCATTCGAGCCTGTGATTCCAGCGCATAAAATTGCAAATTTTCCACTTGCTCGGGAACACTCGTAAATGAGAATCTAATAATATCTCTTAACGCAAAACAGGGCTACTTAAATACGTACCTACGTAAGAACTCCCCTTACCGTAAAGGATGTAATAGCAGGCGCATTTGGAGTTATCTAGTCACTTGAAGAAATATACTTCGAGAAAATGCCTAGAAAGAAGTTGGTTTACAAAACCCTGAAGCCGTAAAAAGACAGCGTTATCTGAGCAACTAAAGTTTAACTTACTAATATTTTCATAATGATAGCATACTATCTAAGCGATGCCTTCTGGTTTGGAACGAGATAAGTCTTACTAAGTTGATTTGGTTTTACTTTAGAAGTTTGGCTTTTATAATTAAACAGTACTGCAGTACACAAATTATAGTATAATGACTTATGCCCATCTGTACTATGTTTGAGAATTCTTAAGAGGACCGTCCTGGTATTTGAAAATGTTATTGCCGTCGCTCTGCTCTCCACACGTATGATAGAGACAATAGAGCCCATGAGTGAATTTACCTACATTTTAGCGTTTCAGGCGCCAATGGTTTTCACCCTCTGGAAACTTCACAAAAACTTTTGATTTTGGTGTCAATCGTTTAAATTATAATCTATGCTTGTATGTCTAGATTTTTTTTAATTTGTCTCGTGTTCTAGTTTCAACTAATTTTCTTCGTCATAATTTTAACGCCTAATTTTCATAATTTTAGGTGGCTATATATACGAGGATATTGTAAAAACTTAAAAGAGTATAGTCTTTTACTGGATACACAACGTATAAAAAAAACATCATAATCGGATAACATTTAGAGGTGGAAAAGCGTTGGCACTTTTTGTATGGACAAGAGGGGGGTATACGCTTTTCTTATTTTGGGAAGGGTTTCTTCAACGTTACGAGCTAGAGTTTCCTTGAAATGTCATATTCATATTTTTTATTAGATAAATACTGTTTTAAAATGAAGTAGATAGGTACTACTTTCTTTGGTGCCTTTCTCTATACAGTGTGGACAGTAAAAAATAGGGCTCTTTGATAACAGGATACTAAATAAAATAAAAAAGAAAGAGCGAAGTTATTCAAAGACTTGATCAGTGACATTTACTTTGAAGTCATATAAAATATGTATTTTAAATTCATTCTACTGGAACCATCTAAACCCTCTCAAAATATCCTGTTATGAGAACGGTAGGGGTCCCTTTGATACGGTACTATACTACTGTCTGTCTGTACAAGCAGAATATTATGTGGATAGAATCTTTAATGACATGTTTTTATTTGTAACATGCCCCAGTTGTTACTGTAATGTAAACCAATTATTTCAGGCGACAAGCTTATAACATAATCATAGACTCAGAGACTGACATACATAGTTATTTTATAATAATATTAAATTGGGGAAAAACGTACAAAATAATAATACACTATACATGTGTGTATTCAGGAATAAGTCCTTTTTATAGAATGGGTAAGTTAGAATGTCAAGCTCAAGAATATAGGTAGTATCAAAATTCAAATACCAAAGCTGTAACGCCTAAAGAAGAAAAGAGTACTTAGTCTTGACTGAGCGGCCAGAGTCTAATAGTTATCGTAAGAGGAGATATCCTCGCAGGAGTATACACTATACAGTCAAAATGACACAACATATCCACTGAAGATCATCATCATCATTATCCTCTTTGCCTTTTCCCATTTTGTTATTGGGTTCAGCTCCCAATCTAACCTGTAGCGGCGAGCTACCAGAATTGCATGAGCGACTGCTATCTGACCTCGCAACCCATAAGGAACCAGTGACAGGAATGGTTAGATCAGGCGTCAGATTCTATCAGGTGTCTGACTTCCCGTAATGATTGCCATAGATGTTCTTATGACAACCGGGACCAATGGCTTAACGTGCTCTCCAAGGCATGGAGCGATGGAATCGAAAACTGCACATAACTTACTGGATAAGTCATTGGTGCAGGGCCGAGGATCGAACCCGATGCCGTAAGATTGCGAAGCGCACATGCTACCGCTCCGCTACCATCGCTCCAACGAATCCACTGAAGATGCAAATACCAAATTGTAGATGAAGACCAATAAAAAATAAAATAGAGTTATCGGAGAATGACAAGCCCTCTCATGAGGGCAACTTTTTCTGTACATCGTAATAAATAACGGTTGATCTACGTCTTGTAGGTATTCATTTTTGTATCCTATAAAAAATACGTAACACGTAACACTACGAAGCTAGCGGGAGGCGCTGTGATGCTATGTTAGAATCGATTACACGTCTAATGTACGGAACGATGACTCATCGTTTATATTTGAAAAGTAAACCTTGAAGAACAGTAAAAGTAAACACAACTAGGTGGGCTAACAACAGCGGGGCTGCAAAAGGCAAACAGCCGCTCAAAGTGGAACATTATGGGGGTAGCCTATTGTTCAGCAGTGGACATTTTCTGGCTGATGATGATGATACTGAAACCTAAGGGTACCTATGTGGAAGTACGCGGTCACTTCTGTTTTATGGAGTCGTTTGGGCCATATAGAAGATACTTTCAGTAGAGCTAAGTTAGGATTACTAATAAATTTATAGGTATCTAATTTTTTCGATAGGCCTTTTGATACACGGATCCTGTGACGCAAAGACCCCAGATTTTATCTTCTGACATAACCACAACGAATGTTGTGACAATTGTGTTAATTTAATGCTTGGTAGCTATAAGAATTTTGGTATTTTTAGGTTCTGCCATCCTCATTTCATAATAATGTAGGCGGACGTGTCGGGAAGGAATGAAATATTGGAAGTATTTGTCACTGCGAAATGCGAAAGAGCGTTTGTTACGCATGGGAGGAAGAAATATTACGCTCATTTCGGTCCATTAACACGGGACCAAAATTAATGGTGATTTATAAAGAATTTTCTTGCATGAGCATAAAATATAAGAATATTTTTTGACATTTTGAGTAAAGACCATCCACCGAAGACTCAACCAAGGTGGGGAAGAAACAGTCCGATGTAGTGAAATTACAATCTAAAATATTTGTGTCTATAAATATTTATATTCTAGAGCCGGTGACGGTGGCTTAACTCCAGATTTACGGTAGTTTTTTTATACTTTTTGCCTAAAACACAGTGACTCAATGTGGAACTCCGTGTTTGACACAAGAAGTACTCAACACACTTTCCCACTGCTCTACTCCAACAACCTGACTAGTATATAGTAATCTGTGCCAACAGCTGTCGTCCTACTACACTTCATCAATTCTATAGCATAGGCGTCACCATGTCATCTCAAATATACGTCATATGAAATATTCCCAAGAAATACTCATTTTTGGAGCAACTATGAAAGGAATACTTTATTTTTGTTTTCTACCGTCAACAGGTGCAATAATCTTTGGTTCAGACCAAGAAGTGGCTGGCGTGATGCGTGCAGTAGAGAGAGGCAACGCAACCAGCCTGTTCAGCTGGGTAGGCTCTGATGGTTGGAGCGCCCGGTCCCTGGTCTCCGAGGGGAACGAGCGAGCGGTGGAGGGGACCATCAGTGTGCAGCCCCAGGCGAATGATGTGAAGGGGTTCAAGGAGTACTTCCTAGGGCTTAATGTGAAGAATAATAAGAGGAACCCCTGGTTTGTCGGTGAGTTCTGAACAAATCCTTTTGAGTTCTCTGTCTGTACAATAATAATACAATAAACTACGCAGGTGATTCATACTATTGGTATCAGAGCTTATTGGTTCTCCGACACCCACCCAAATCTCTTTTACACCTAAAATATGTATGCTGCGCGGCGCAGCCATTTCACATTTGTGCTTAGTTCCAAGGGCTCAAAAAGGTTGGCACAAATTCATTCTTTAAGTAAAAATTAGTTTCAAACAAAAACCAGCAACAGAGGTTGCAACTGGCAGTCTGCTACCGCACGCTGGATCCAAGATTTGTTCCTGGCATTTCACAATCATTTTCATAATTCGTTTTATCAATTTAAAATCTCCATAATATACCATAAATAGACTAATAACAGTGATTCGTTACGTCACTGCGGACTAAAATACGTCATTGCTTGAAGTTTTGAGTTTAGTAACTCTGAATTTCAAGAACCTAAGTATTTTAGTCCCCAGTGACGTATTATTTAGTTTAACAATAAAATGATCTCTTAACATTACTGTAGAAACTTGCAAATTACTCTTAATTTCTTCGGCAACTTTGTTCCAAATATTTAGGGAAAAGAAAAGTTTTCCTGAAGTTAAATATACCCTTTAACCAAGTTGAACACATTTTAAAGTATAATTATTGAAATAATAATGAATTCGCTATATTATGCTGAAAGAGATGAAAATTTATTTTTGTATGGTTCTTAACCCATCAAGTGTCGGCAATACTTTACTATCTTTCTTGGCAAAGTAGGTATAGGTTACAGAATGTTTCAAATCCCTTGAGAATCTCGTACATTGACTTTTGAGCGGACTGCAGCGACTGTCAACCTATTTTTTTGGTGGGCTGCTTTATATTTCGAAATCCCCTGAGAAACATGTACATTGAAACATGTCAAAACAGGTTTAGCGCCGCTGATTGACCTTATCTCGTACACTTTCTTGTACCACAAAACGCGGTAGATGCGTAAACGACAGTGAAGCGATGCATAATTATATGGAAAGCGATACTGCCGCTTTATATCGGGACTAACATAATACTGGGGCAGCAATGCACGAGTTTCTCAGACGATTTGAAATGTACTATAGTTTGTCATCCAACCTTTTAGTTTAGCTCAAAATCTAGATTCATCACAAATTCTATAAATTTATCGTACGAGTATCAAAGCTAACCTATCACATATAAAGAATTCATGTCACATTTCTGCATCTTCAAAGAGCTTTAAAAGTGCAGCTAGCAATCCTTATGGATCGAGCACATGCCTCTAAGTGGTTTGATAACGGCTAGATCACGTACGGAATAGGAGTTCAAAGCGGGGCGTTTTTATTTTATGAAAAATCTGCTTCTAGAATGGAAGTTTTGCGTTAGGTGCTTTATTGACAGAATATCTAGTGCGGCACGCTATTTTTGAGGTTGAGTTTTTTTGTGCTCTTTTTGTTAGTTCTATAAAAATGTTATTTATAATTATTATTGATCTTATTTTGCTTTAGAACCACGACTAACGAAAGTATGTTTATTTTATTTACTAGCCTAGTTTTTTTTATGTAACAAATGACGTGACAAGCAAGTCGTTCACCTGGTGTTAAGCGACACGGCCGCCACTGCGCACTGCGCACGCCATTCTGGATTGATTAAACCCATTAATTTTGTTAGTCTACGTTTTGTAATCACATTGTATGGGTTTAATTGATTTATTTATTTATACTTATATTTACAAATTATATTGTAGCGATTCAGTTTAGATCTTCAGTCATGCTGTCGTGCTTTACCACTATTTTTTTTAATTTTCCGTGGTGCGTGAATCATTTTTTTCTTTTCACAGAATTCTGGGAGGACGCCTTCCAGTGTCGGTACTTAGGCAGCCCCCGCACCCCCTACAACGGCCAGTATGAGCGCTCCTGCTCGGGCCTGGAGAAACTCTCTGCTGAGAACACTGAGTTCGAGCGACAGCTGCAGTACGTGTCAGATGCTGTACTGGCCTTCGCGTATGCTATCCGGTAAGTGTCTATGGCGTATCGAGTGCTGTTTTGAAGCACCGCTTAGACTTCTTTTTATTCTTCAATGTTCAATATACATTGTAACTTTTTATTTTTCACTAGCAAGCCAAAGTCTAAGGGTGTGTACAGATCTGGCGAATGCACCGTGATTGCGCCGCTCGCGTGCCGCGCGGTGCATAGCTTGCGCACGAGCGGCGCATTAACCATATCTGTACACACCCTAAGTGTCTGATTGCTTTTTTGCCCAACCACCTGACTCGCCCTCTCGTACAATCACGCACCAGCCAGTGTAAGTAATAAAGATATCAGTGGATCCAAATATGGATTTAAGAGGACATAAAGGTATCCGCAGATCCACATAATGGATCCAAGCTGTGGATCCGAGTGGAGTGAGCCATTCACGATTCTAGTTATAAAAGATTCAGGATGTAGGGGTAGGTAGGTACAAGGTCGATTAAAGTCCTCTAAATTTCAGGCACAGATCCACCGCGGGGCGTGGGACGTTAAGCTCAAATTTCGATCGAAACTTGAACAATAATAAACATTTGTACCTACTCACAGTTTCTATATCATATTGAGTCATGTATTCGTCGTTTCCTTATAAAGTGATAGATATATCCAACAGTCCAATCATGCACGAAGTCATACATCCTCTTTCAGACAGTTTATTAAGATTACGGGCGTGATATGTCATTCAAGAGAAAGGCATAAAAGTATTTCCGCAAATAAATTACCTAACAACCAATGTAAGAATTTGAAGGTAATTGGAAAACGTGATAATCATGTATTCTTTGAAATAGGTAATCTGTAATCTGAATCGTAAGAAAATTCACTGGGAAAACTGGAAATTTACTGGAAGTTTACTTCTCAGGGGGCTACTGGAAAGCTTACTAAGATACTTTCTCAGCATAATCATAATATTTATGATTACTTATATTTGTTTTTCAAGTACGAAATACCAGGAGGCCAGCATAAATAAGATACTAATAACTTTGAAGAGGAATATGTTTTAAACACGAATTACCTACCCTACCTACCAGTAGGTTAGCGATGCAGAAGAGGTTGTTCTATATTAGAAAACAGAGCATCTCTCGTATCAGGCAAACCAATGAGATTATATAAAATGCAATTTAGCTCGCACAGCACCGCCTTAATTATTCAACCACAAAAATCGCTTCTTGTTGTATCGTGGATTCACAATTTCACATTACAAAAGGTATAATAGTTATAGAAAGTCTGTTCAGAATCCAACTGTATCCTGTTAGTAATAAAAGCCTACTGCTCATACCGTTTTATTTATAGCGGGATCTTAACGTGTCCTTACTGATATCTCGCGGAAATAGAAACAAATTTCAACGTCAAGGAAATAGATGGTGAACTTATGTTACTGTTATAGCTTTGACCTACTTTCCTTATTAATGCATAATAGATCTGTCAATAGATGGGCTTGGTTGCAGAAAGTAGTTCAAAAGCTTTTCCGTGATGCAATTTCCGTTTTCGTCGTCAATATTTGATGCATAGCTTTAATGTCTATACGCAGCCATTATATCAAAAATACCTTTCATTTCATCTTCTTCGATAATGACTAATGGCGAATTTTAGGTAACTTACCTAATTATTTAGTAATCATCATTCTCTTTCCGGTGTTTGTTTTGGCAAAAACACACAGATACCCGATTTGAGAGCTCTAGTTTGCAAATTCTGTGTAATGTAAGTCTCCAAACTAAATTATGCAGATTCAGATTCAGATTCAGATATTTTATTGCTTCCATAGTGTACATAGGTGGAATAAGTATAAAATTATTTAAGTAGGCTCATTATGGACCCCGTCGGGCGCAGCAAATTTGGGGAGAGAAGGACGACTTCACAAAAGAGTCAATATGTACTTACAAAGAAAATAATAACATATTAGTTTGGCTATGATAAAATTTTACTCGCAATGTTTTAATTGTATGCTATGTATATTGTATGTAATGCTCCACTACATACATCCCGTACTTCCATAATGAAAGAATAGATTTTTGATTTTTGCCTTTCAAGTAATTAAAAAAGTATTAAATGAAACATGATTTTTATTAAAAGAGGCTTCAACAAAAAGTCTAATATCTCCGAAGTTTTATATTACATCGACAAAATATTGTTTTTAAAATAAAGTTCATCATTTTTCTGAACTACTACAAATTATTTCATAATTTTAAATAATGCTTTTATTTATATATATATCAATAAATGAAACTAGATATATTTGGTCAAACCGACGGACGCGAACGCTGCGAGCTCCGTACCGCGCGCGCGGTACTGAGGTCGCCAAAATGTAATAGCCACTATAACAGTAAAAGTGTGAATTTCGTTGCGACTTGGGGTTATGGTTAATATTCGATAGAACTATTCTGCTAGCGCCTTCTGGTTCACCGATAGTTCAAGGAGTAGTTGAAACGCATCTTAGTTAGAAAAGAAATTACCTTGCTCAGCATGTTAGCACCATAGACATAGGAGACGAAAATATTCTAGTTCTGTGGTTAGCACAAATGCTCAGTCAAACTATCGACTGCTTCAACTCAGCTCATACCTATCAGCTTTTTGGTTATATTATATACCTGTTTTTACGTCACATTAACACTGAAAATCACGGTATTTAAATACTTATCAATTAGTAAAGTTTTGTAATTAATAGCAGTATCGCCTGGTTAGAGAAATAGCTGCTACTTAAAAAATCTGTCTGGACTTTAAGGAGATATGCGGGTTCACTTTTCAAAACCATCCTGAGAATAAAGTTCCATTACAAAACAAAACAAGCGAAATTAATTCTGAGAAGATAAAATGCGGATAAAAGGGCACCTAACTCAAAAAATTTGAATTTCAAATATCGGTAAAGGACTACCCTCTTGAGATTTGACCCATCATTGTTCCAACGGATATCTAGGGATCCGACCGGATCATCCTTTAATTAGGTATATTGATTTGCATTAAATTCTAATACCTACCGCTAGTTTTTTGTTAAACGTTACGAGAAATGCCCATGCCACGTGATGCCAGTCATTTAAATTAGGTATGTAAAATAATAGTAAGCTTGTTGCCTAATCCATAACAGTTCACCAAAGACAAACCTACTTTGGTTTTATCTGTGTCTTTAAACACTTATCTAAGTAAAATTGGTAAAAAGATTGAAATGTATTTTTAAAGTGAATAGGAAGGTATTCTATTCACAAGCTACATATTATTGGTAGTCAACTAAAATAGCAACTTTACATTATAGCTCACTTATACTTTGCTCACAAGGACAGCAGCTGCAATGAATTATATAGACGAAGGAGTAATTAAGCCCATCGTGCACTCAATCACGTCTTGAGAATCGAACTTGATTGCACTACAAGTTATGGTAAACCATGCAAGCTAATAAAAAAAGAATGTGTAGGTACTCTAATGAGAATATAGAGTAAGAGTGAACGTGTAAAAATCACCGCGAAGAATAATTCATTTTTATGTCCATAACAAACATCCCTAACAAAATATGGACTGTTAAGAAAGCCCCTCGAGAGCTTTCAGAGCTGACCCATTATTTATCCATCACCGAAACATTCCGGGTTTCATTTGAACAAGTTAATGCTTCGCTTAAATCGGGAAATAATAGCGCGTGTTACCCATCCTGCATAATTTGTTCTGTATTTGATACGTGGAGGTTTACCGGATGTAGTGGAAAGGGAATCTCTGTTTTAGTCTCCGTCGTCACCCTTGTCTGAAAACATTAAACTAACGTAACGATTTTGTCTCATATGTTATTACGCAGTAGGTAGTCGAAAGACAAGTCCTCCATTCATCATTTATTTTGGTCGCCTAGATTTTCAACAAAAAAAGGTTCTCGAGTGGCGATCACGAACTGGAAGATGTAGCACAGATCGGTAAGTCCACTAGGTGGACCGACGATCTAGTAAAGACCACGGGGAGCCGATGGATGCAGGAGGCAAGCAGCTGCTCAAAGTGGCGCTCTATGGGAGAGGTATATGTTCAGCAGTGGACGTTTATTAGCTGGTTGATGATGATGAGATTTTCAACAGTTTGTATTCCCATTTTTCTATTTTAATAGGTCCATCATTATCAGCTTCATACTAGTCCACTGCTGGGGACATAAACCTCTGCAAAAGCACGTCACAGTCGGTGAGCCCAATCTTCAGCTTTAATAACTGTAGCAAGCTCTACTTTGTGTATGTCGTCACCTCATTTTGCGATGGGGCGTCTTACATTACCAACAACTGCCGATTCGCTGTCACCACTTAAGGTCACGTCGTCCCTAACGGTTCAGCTTGCTAACTTGCTGAGTTATATCGGTAACTTTAGTTCTAGGACACACAATTGTATTACCTACGTGTTATTTTATTAATTGTAACAAAATGCTTACTAGGCGGTAGGACTTTTCTGCAAATTTCGTCTAGGTAGGTACTACTGCTTTGCCAGTTATTCCGCCGTCAAACTGGAGCAAGAAGGACTTGAAAGTCGTCGTCCTCGTCGACTCCAGTCTCGACAGCAGCAACTCGGCTTTATTTTGCACCCAACCATGACCATTTTAGAGTTCTGAGTGACAGTGCAACTGTTATGTTATGGACGGTCGTTTCGTTTAACATCAGGTGAACGACTAGCTCATCACGTCATTTATTAACGTATAAATGAAGCCACTTGCCTTTTACTTTTTATATCAACAAACCAAAAGTTTCCAGTCCTGTCAGTTTACTTAACTTCGTAAAAAAGCTATCCCAGATATTCAGCAAATATTCTAAGCTGGTCCCAAAAAAATCTTAGAAAATAAAACAAACATTATCTGTTATTCATTTATTATGAACGATAAATTAAGTTATTTACTATGATTAATACAAATACCCTAGTTCTATAGTTCTTCGAACTCGAGTCACTACTAATAAGAGTATAATTATATTACTAATCTTAATAAATAAGAGGTCCAGCTTATATTATTATTTCTTATTCATTGCTTACACGTGTGTAACTTCAATATTTATACAACTTAGGTAAAAGCTACTTAATTCAAAAAGGTTACTTGTCCATAAATACTACAGGTTTATAGAAGTAAGAGAGCTTACAGCTCTCTAACGAGAAAACAATCACTACAGAGGATTTGCTTCAATATTTTATTTCTACATTAGGATTACTGTGTAGTTGAATCTCATTTAGAGACAAAGTTCTCGAAAGTTTACATTTAACGACACAGCCTTTAGAGATTTTAGTCTTTAATGACTAGAGATATAAAAAATACTTAATTGTGTATATTTAAGAAGCTTTAAGAGCTTTTGGGAGTCTTGGGAAGGTATTTATAATTTAGGCCGTTGTTTATTGGATAAGCTTGTCACCTGAAATTAACTCAGTTTTTATTAATGCGTTTGCTTTAGCTCAGAAAACACTTAAATACTTATTTTTTGAGTATCTATCAAGTAGGCTTTAGCGTAATTATTTATTTCGTACTCAAGTTCTTTGCCTGATACAATCTGTTCAAATATTTATGGTTCGACAATATTGGCGTAGTTTGTAAGAATATTTCATCATTTATTCCATCTGGGCTCCGATAAATCCTTTTTATAAGCCAATAGTAACGTTTGTTGAAAGAAGTGCCTTTTACCGAACTTTCGAACCGTCGTACTTGGGTCAGACAATACATAGTACAAAAAGCGGCATTGTGAATGCTAGGCCTCGCTATCGTGGTGTGTGCATTTGTCTGCGGGGAATATAGGGGAGAACTGTTATGGGAAGCGGTGTTTAGGGACCATGGGAATTTGATTCTTTTTTGCTTTCAGTAATGTTACAAAGTCGTCATTATCGCAAATATAAAGACTAAAAAATGGTAGGTAGTGCTTAAATTTAGTAGGTCCTGGTAATACTACAAAAAATAACGTTCTATTTACGTTTTTAAAGAAAATAAAGCCATTTTTTTTCTCTAATTTTGTGTTTTTGGGCGCTTCATGACAAAGTTTCTCTAAAATTCTTGCTAAATGCTTTTAAGATAGATGTCCTTCTCGCGTCTTTCTTGAATACAGTTTATATTATTAAAATGAAGCTCTTTAAAAGGAGGGTTGAAGATTATTGAAGAGTCCTATAGGGTAAGTACCGTATGGGTGACGTCTCCGGTGTTACAGATACCCATGGTCCATGGGCTATAAACGGTGACCGCTTTCCATCATGGGCCAGGTGGACCGCATGCTTGTTTGCTCCCTTTAACATAGTAAAAAGAATTAAGTAATATGTTTGACGAATTTGAGTTACTGTTTCTATACTTTATATCAAATTACAGATGTTACACAAGTCTTTAGACCTAGTACCAAAGGGTATAAATTGATTTTTAGTACTCGTGCCGTATTTTCGCCATTCTGTTGGCGACAATGGCAGTTTTGTTTGAAGATCTGTGCCTACACAGTACAAGTGTATGGGAATATTTGAAGAAACGGGGTCGGTGCTCCACAGTTTCGTTTGTAAACTTTTATGTTCGTGAAATAGGGTGGTACTGTAAACAACCTTTTTAGATTCCATTGTTGTCTATGTTTGTTTTCACTACCTTGTTCATGACATATAAAAAGATCTAAAAACTTTATTTGCGTACACTCTTTAGAAAACTAGTGCAAGCTAGAATTAAGAACAATACCGAAATAACAGCTAAATACCTACAATTTCAAAGTTACCACCACTTATTTATTTCAATATATTTTATTCAAAATAAAAACAACTTTAATGTACAGTGAAGGTATTTCTAATACTGTGACACGATTTGAACATGACACGATAACGACGTGGTTTCGTATCGTGTGGAATCTGCGTTTTCATAGAAAATTAGGGCCCTGAGGGGTGAAAATGCAACAAGCCAAAACTTCATTCCTTATTTAAAATTAACAAAATGAAAAAAGTATAACTAGTGTAATTCCGCTAAAAGATCATATAAGATTATCTATATTGGGGAAGCTGCAAATGACTGTTGTAGGCAAATGTATTACAAAAATGATTAGAAAAGTTTATAATGTATAATATTTATTGAAACCAAAACTGGGACGGCTAAATTGGTCCAACATTCGTTGCGCAGGATTAGGAAAAACCCAGTAAAAACCTAATCAGACCAATGGCAAACTAACATAAACGATCAAAATTAATTTTAAACAAATAAATTATAATACTGGTATTTAACTATTAACTTAGAATACTTAAATATATTAATTAAATTAAATGAATATAAATAATTCCGAGAAATAATCTAAACGAATATAATAATAAATTTAAATGAATATAACCCAAAATTACATATACCTAAAATATACTACATATACCTAACAACAATCACCTACACTAACCCAATATAGACAATCTTTACCGACACGTGTTTCGCCTCTCCACGAGGCATCCTCAGGACTGATGTTGACTCGACGAAGGCTCGTGCGAAAGTGATTGGGCCCGTTTTTTTTTTTTTTTTTTTTTTTTTTGAACGGGCTAATGCTGTTGGTCTCTACCGACCTTTACAGCGTCACCGGGCGGGAGGGCAGGCGCTTAAGGCGCCCAACCGTCAAAAGTGGGAGGCAACTAGCACAAGGGCACCCCTGGGGTGCGAGCCTCGGCTTGGGCCGTTGCCGGGATAAGAGGATCGAGAAGGCTACGTCCACTGGAAGAGTGGACCCTATGGAAAGTCGCGACCGTTCTAGCTAACCTACGGGGGGTACGTCGACCTCGCCGGCGGGGTCGGTGTCTGATTGTGTTGCGCTGGTATCCTATACCGGTGCCGAAAGCGGTACCTGAGCCAGAAGGGCTAGACTGATCCGGTGATCCTAGCGCAGCCGACACAACGGCTGCTATAGGATCATCCGGATCGCTCAAGACGTGTCTTGGGCGGCGACGACGGGGTGGCGGGTCTGTCATGTCTGTAGAGTAACTTGATGCTTGGACTACGAGAGGGTTGGGGTGATGGGGCGCCGCGTCAAAATAGCGGCGGGATGCATCCTTCATAAACTGACGGATGGATGGGAGTTCGAGATCGCAATGGAGGTCGGAGTTACGCTGGTACCAGCGAGCTCCGACCACCTTGCGAATAAAGCGGTTCTGGATAACCTGAAGTCGATCCAGGTGGACTGAGGATGTATGAGCAAACGCGACAGATGCGTAGGTCATAATCGGGCGAACGCAAGTTTTGTAAAGTGTCACCTTATTTCTAAGGGACATTTTACTACCCTTGCAGAGGAGAGGGTGTAGGCGGCCTAAGACGAAGGCCGCCCTATCGCGCACTCGCTTAATATGGTCTCTGAAGTTGAGCTTGGTGTCAAGGGTAACCCCCAGGTATTTGGCAGACGGAACCCAAGGGATGGGCTTGTCGAACAAGGACAGCGGTCGCAATGGCGGACCACGCTTATAGTCAGAAAAGTACATCGCTGCACTCTTATCTGGGTTAACCGTGATCCGCCATTTCCTGAACCACGCACCGATCTCGGTGAGGGCTCGTTGGAGACGACCACGCATATGGACTCTCTGCCAGTGATTGGGCCCGCCGGCCAGCCGCGCTTATATACGATTTCGTACCCTACCCCCACTAAAAATACGTAGCAAAGGTGACGAAACAATATTGGTTTGGTCATTCAACAATGTACTAGATGGGCTGTTGTGTTTTAGAATCTCTAATTGTTCCAACACACATAATCTAAAGCTCTTATCACATACGTGTAATACGTCAAATGTATCATTATCGCGTAATGTATGACCTGTATCAATTAGATGTTTTGCGAAATGTGACCTGTCTGGGTGGTGATTTCTGTAAGCGGAAATATGTTCTTTATACCTAGTTTCAAAGTTACGGCCCGTCTGACCCACATAAACCCCGTTACAATCGTTACAAACTAACCTATAAACACCAGATTTTTTAGAATTATTTAACCGGTCTTTGCCATTGCAAAGTTGACGTATATTTTGTGTTGTGCGAAAAGCAACGTGTACATTGTTTTTCTTGAGTGTCCTAGCGATCTTATCTGAAATTGGACCCATGTAAGTTAAACTCCCCACATATTTATTAATGTTATTTGATGGACATGAAAACAGTATCACTATCATTTGTTTACTGTATCCATTAGAAACCGCGATTTGATATATAATATTTAGTTCTTTGATGTAGTTGGTAGGGGAAAGAGGTACTGTCATTAATCTATGCACATAACTCCGAAACGCCGCTAATTTATGCTGAAAGGGATGACATGAAGATGATGGAATAGTTATGTCTGTATGTGTAGGTTTATGGTAAATTTGAAATTCTAAGCTGTTGTTGACCCTAGTTATGGATAGATCTAAAAAATTAAGGGACTGATTATCCTCTATTTCTAACTCAAACTGTATTTTAGGGTGTATATTATTGATTTTATTAAGAACCATACCACGTCGTGTCGTATGTTGGACCAATTTAGCCGTCCCAGTTTTGGTTTCAATAAATATTATACATTATAAACTTTTCTAATCATTTTTGTAATACATTTGCCTACAACAGTCATTTGCAGCTTCCCCAATATAGATAATCTTATATGATCTTTTAGCGGAATTACACTAGATATACTTTTTTCATTTTGTTATTAAGATGAACTTCCGCGAAGTCACGCCTGAGTCAATCAATTATCTTATTTAAAATTGTCTGTGCACGTAAACTGCGTACTGAGTACTTATTTCAAACATCATAACTAACCTATTTTCTAATGAACTATCTTCCATTTATCAACCTCACCTTTTAAACTTCTTACTACGCTTTATATAAAGGTATAATTAAGCTTTAGGTAACGGCATATTATAACCCGAAACTTTATTTATTACGGGATTTACGGCTCCCAGAGGCCGCTTTTGTAACTTGAATGATACAGGTACGGTTCACTGGCAGAGTTGACACTTGGTTATGTTGATACACCTGTTCAACTTAACGTGTACTGCTAAAACCAGAACTTGCACTCAAAGAAGTTTACTATTACCACTGCTTTTAAGAGGACCTTTATGGATTTTCAAAATGTCATTGCCGTAGCTCTGCTATCTGCAAGTGTTATACAATAGAGCCCGTGAGCGAATTTACCTACATTTTAGTGTTTCGGGGAAAAATGATTTTTCTCCTCTAAGTCTTCACAAAACCTTTTATTTTGTCGTCAACCGCTTGAATAGATTATTATCTAATGTTTGCACGTTTTGATTTTTAGGAAATATGTTACGTATTCATATTAAAACTACCTACTTATCTTCGTAGATAAAAAACTCGTTGTTTTAAGTGGCTATACCTACGAAGATATTGGAAGAACTCAAAAAAGAAAGATGTACGAGCATAGATTTTCATTGTGTAGACATCATTTAAAAAATCATCAAAAGCGGAAAATATTTAGGGATAGAAAAACGTTGGCACTTTTTATATGGACAATAGGGGAGAGTCTGTTCTTAACATTTTTTTTAAGTTTCATTAAAGTGGTGTTGAGTGGCTCGCTCAAGGAACTGTGCCTGTCCTATACAATTATACAGCAACAAGGCCGAGTACAATTGAATTAAATCTACACTTCGCGCCTGGAAAGGGTTGGAACCCTTGGGGCCCGCTAATTGATACGAACCCACCACTTAATTTACATGGTATTAGATTAGCAGACCGATATAAGATAGGATGTATCGGTTACATTTGAGTTTGATGAATCATTTAGTATCTTAACCGTAATGCGGGGTGTCGGAGAATTAAACGGCATTGTTTGTTTGTTTGGTTACCATCGTCGGAACAGTAACTATTTTTCTTGTACGAATATTACACTTATGTGTTTTTTTATGTAAAAGAATGACGTGACGAGCTAGTCTTTCACCTGATGTTAAGCGTCACGGCTGCCCATAACAGATTGCAGTATCACTCGGAACTCTAAATTAATATAGTTTTGAGTGGCACTGCACTGCGCACGTCATCCCAAGACTTCACACAGTATAGTAATAAGATTACTAGACAGTGTGATCTGATCATAAAGTCTCATTTTCCCAGTAGTTTCACTAGGTACAATTCCCTTCAAATTGGAACACAGTAGTGTTTGCACACTACTGGTTACGGTACAATAATTGGCAATGCGGTGGTACCTACGTAGACGAACTTTGCTGAACAGTCCTACCACATAAATGCTGTGTTATTGTTAGTAGTAATAATATTGTAGTGCGAGCAAGTGCTACCCAAAAAGTTGATTCTATTATTTAATTGATTTTGTAATACCACATAATTATGTAAGTACACTAAAGAAGCAATAAAATAACTAGAATCTGAATCTGAAGATCACGAGAACTAAGTGTTTTCGTCTTAATAGAGATAATAAGGAAAGTGTTATGGACACATTTTTAGATAATTCAATCATAGAAGTTTCAGTTGAATTCAAATTACGCATTATTCAAATATGTCTAGATTGTATATAATATAAAAGGGATTTGCACGAATAATGTCAAAAAAGAATTATGTCGTAAGCCAATGTCCGTTAATAAAAATGTGAAAAATGTTTATTCATACAAATGTCCAATAATAAAAACGTCCGATGATAAAAATGTCCATTACTTATTTATTTATTAAAATTAAGCATATGTAACGATTTAAGATAAGACTTTTAGACATTTTTTGATTGCGTATTTCTATTCCTGAGCATTCTTTTAAATGGCCTTTTCTTTATTTGGTCATTTTTGTAGATGTGAGTGGATGTTTCTATACTTGGACGGTTTTCCGATGATGGGGCGTTTTTATATTTAGACATTATCAAACTCTTGAACATTTTTCTTTTTTGACATTAGTCGTGCGAATCATAAAAATAGGGCCTAACAAGGCATTTTATAAATGGATAGAAACCATTGTGTGTTTCATTGTAGACCATATTAATTAATATCAGGTGTAATATTTAGTGGTCAAACGCAAACATATTCAGTATCTAAATCAAGCTATTCATAGCGTACTGCAAAAACCCCCCTATCAAAATAGGTACCGTTCATCCCCATATTTTAGAAAACCCTTTTCAAGGATCAAAACAGACCTTAGGGATAAAGCAATTTTCCACTAAATTAATTGATATTCTACCACATACCTAAGTAGGTAATAGATTTATAGGTACTTAGGCAAGCGTAAAATAATTGTACTTAGGTGTTATTTTTAATTTATGATTGGGGTCGGTTGGGGTCTACGATTTATTTGTCTCCTTTGTTTATTTAACAAAATATAGGCAAAACCTCAACGGTTTTGCTATTTGCAACCTTTTTGTGAGGCTGGGAAAGGTCTATAAAATAAAATGTATGGGTAGTCAGATTTTCTGACTATACTAGAGGCGCGCCGCAGTTTCACTTGCTATTTCAATATCTCGGTTACATTTCTGGGATAAAAAGTATCCTACGTTGATCTCGATAGGTAGGTAGGTATTTGATATTTCGACAGAACTCATCATCCTCTTTGCCTTTTCCCATTTGTTATTTGGGGTCGGCTTCCAATGTAACCTGTAGCGGCGAGCTACCAGAATTACATGAGCGACTGCAACCCATACGGGACCAGTAACAGGGATGGTTAGACCAGGCGTCAGACTCTATCAGGCGTCTGACTACCCGTAACGATTGCTATAGATGTTCTTATGACAACCGGGACCGACGGCTTAACGCTCTCCGAGGCACGACTTAACGTGCTCTCCGAGGCTTCCGATATTTCGACAGAACTAATAATAAAATTGTTTTTGAAATAAATGAAATAAAATGAAATACCTACGACTTTATTTGAGTGTATATCCTATAGGTACACACATTTTCCGTACGTTATGTGTGCCAATACCATTTTGATTATTATCTATTGTGTCTCAAAATAACGAAATAATGTTCATTGTCGGTGAAATCGTGTTCTTTTTGTAAACACGAAAATGTTGTTATTTGGAATCGGAATATCGTGAATTTGCTGCGAATAAAATAGTGAAATGTTTCATTTGATTCGAGTCCTAGGATTTTGCTAAAATTATGTAGTACCTACTAATAGGTAGCTAAACCTACTTATTCACCTTTAGGTTTGTTGCCTTTTATACCTAGTAACTAATTTCAACAAATTTTCGTTTTCGATAAAACACAGTTAAAATTACCTTCTATTCTATAAACTCTCTCTTTGCTTTGTAAATATCTTATAGCCCTATTTTACCAATTAAAATAAAAGGATAATCCAGATTGAAAGTAAGCTTAGTGCTTGAGCCTTAGAATAATAATTGTACAACAAACGTTGGTAAATTTTTAAGTCACCTAAGTTACCCGATGCTGTAACTTCAAAGGAAAAATAAGGAAAATAATATCAACCTTAATATTATTATTTTGTACCTATATCTTACGAACAAATTGTTTCTAAGGAAATCAACAGCAATCAATCAATTACAAAAGAAACGACCTTTTTCTATTACAAATCACAACGGACTTATTTTAGTCAAGGGCTCTCTATATAATATGGGTGGTATTGAAATGAGTCGAAGTTGATTTGAAAGTTAGTTAAGTACATAGACACCGCATATAGGTAGATGTTTGACTCGAATATTGCGTGTAATTCAATAAGTGATCTGGTAATTGTCTACCTTTATGTATGTACGTACAGTATGGCAGAAAATGGTGTCGACTATCGGTAGAGACTAACAGCATTAGTCCGTTACAAAAAGGTCACGTCACGCTACGCCTGTTGAGGGTTAGCTCCAAGTACCTACCTACTACATTCATTTCACACTTTCATTTCATTTCTTTATAAGAACATAGAGATGTCATACATAAATTAATAGTTCAATGCTCTACCGTTCCCAGGCTCTAAATATTTTAAAGGCAAGTTGTCAATAATTGGTATAAAATTAAATGTAAAATGATTATTGATTATGTTGATGTAGATGATTTTAGTTGATAGCGTGTAATACCAACTAGGATAACTGCTAGTAAATGCTAGAATAGCATTGTTTAGTAGTTAGTTCAAAGAATAAAGGCTCTTTGCTTGTTAATTAAAAGTGTTGATTACGCTCTCGGTAATAAACTCTAAGTCAAATAATTGCCTTGTATTAGGCCGTAAAACTGTGTCCAAAACAGCTCCTAGCAGGTCCAAATTTGTTCAGTGGGGTCCATAACACAAATAAAGATCTAAGTAGGTAGGTAATAAACAATAATAACAGAACAGAAACAACAAAAAACAATAAAAACAGAATAATAACAGAATAGTGTACCTATCTATTACAAATTGTCGTAAGTCTGTTGTAGTTTTGGCAATAAATATTATTTATTCTTTTATTCTTATTCTTAATAAGGCATTTCACTCATTTAGGGACTAATTGGTCCATAAGTCAAAAATGACCAAATTATTGATAAGTGTAAGCATCATAAACGTCTAAATGCCGAAGACATTCTTTTTCTTACCCTACATTCTGCTTTGATCATCTAATGTTTTATCTTTACTATACGTTTTATGGTAAGACGTCATTAATACATTATTTATAAGCAAATATTGAAAGGAGTGTGGTAATGATGGTTTCAAACGAATGAAAGGGTCTGATCTCAACTACTTGAAATTAAGCCTGGGTCAGATACGCCCACATGGTTCAGGTCGGTGCTATTATCCTAGTCTGAATTGTTTGTTCGTTTCATTGAATTTTAGATTAAAAGTAAGTATAGATACCAGCTTGTATATAACAGAGTTTTTCGAAGTTTCAATAGGCTTTGGTTCTTAGAATCCTCTATAGGTAAGTAGTAGGTAAGTAACAAAATAATTATTATATAACAGCAAACAACAACTAAATAGAATCGAATTTCATAATCGAATGCATCGTTTACCAAATATTTTATGTCAACCAAGGAAGACCGCTTTTTGTGCTTTATACTTATTGTTTGTTTTTTTTTTTTGAGGAGGAAGACGAAAACTTCCAATTTACTAATTTTTTTTGAATTCCAGTCACTTAAAAAATACTTTTCAGGTGATAATTTTTTTATTCTTATTTTTTTAGATCTGTAGTAGTTTCACCTGCTTAGCGTCAAATAGATGCGAGTCCAAATCATGCTCGTGATTCAATTTTTTATATTAGTTATGTTATAAGATACTTACTTAAATGCTATTTTAATGTGAGGTTGAATAAAATAATGATATTTTCTTTCTTTCTTTCTAAAATTATAGTTTTCAGTTTAAAGCTCTTATGTGAATTAACTGTTCAGGTGAAAATTTCACCTGATCAGTTAGGTAAGTGAATTCAATAACATTTAATGCGATTGAATTCTACTCCATCTAAGAAAAAACATGCCCTACATTTTTCAATGTGGTTTTCCCTAACAGTAAACATCACAAGTGGCATCCACATTCGCGGGAGCGTGAATCCAAAATACATTTGTAAAGATTTCCCTTTTCATCGTGTACCTTTTCCCGGTTCCATTCAGGATCGGACCCTCTTCCAGATGGATTTAACATTAACGCGGGAATGTCTGGTCAAGTGTCTGGAGTATGGATTGATAATGGAAAAGAACGTGAGTTAGAAATGTTGAAGGGAACAATTTGTCAGTTTGTGGCATAGATGTAGGCTTTCTTTGAGAAGACAGGTGACTGGTGTAATAGTTACTACGTAAGGCACGGTTTAGCTATTAGCTTGTTCACACACCAGAATAATGTAATACGGCAGTAGGGGTCTGCTCTTGCTAGCAGCCAAGACCAAGGAATATAATTATAGGTACTCTCTAGCAAAGCACAAGCCTGACCCAGATTGTGTAATACTAGTCTATGAGACTGACTATTCCATAACCCGTGTGCTCAAGACGACAACTTATTAGGCATGAAATGAAACTTCTTCTTGCATCTTCCATTATGTATATTTGTTGTTTCTTATAAAACTTTCAATACTAGTAAGTGTCATATGTCTTGACGCTACTGCTGCTCAACGAGAATTGACTGCTTTTTCGACCTTTTCGTAATGCCTGAACTCCCCCCCACAAACTCAATATTCCTCGAGCTGAACCATCCATGATTGGCTGATGGTACCAATACTACCAATCTACCAACCAATCATGGCCCTTCTGACAGTTTGCCAACCAAAATAGTATATTTTTGAACATTCTACTGAACTCAAAAACCGTCTTAATTTTTAATAGTAAGAATCAATTAGTAAAATTTCACGATAGGCATTAACGATAGAAGAGAGTCTACAGATTATACAAACACTACAACTGCTCGCCGACGCACGGACGACGGTAGACAAAATTGTTTTCCCTCTGTTTTTCTCTACTTGACAAGAAAGCAAGTATGAAGAAAGTGACATTAAATGGGGAAAGCCAATTTCTCTACCGCCCGTACTAGGCAGGCTTAACAGCCGTTAAATCTGTTCTGAACGTTTTTTAAAATGTCTATCTATAGAGACTATAAAACTGAAATTGAAGATAAAAGACGACCGCCATTTAAGTGCCTACTTGTAGCTATTTACAAGTAGTCCTACCTCTAAGATGAACTAAGCGTATAAGGCTTAATTTTTTAAGAAGTATTTAGTTTAAAGCTTTTTTCTAAACCGTGTTACTTTATCATGTATGAATATCATATTGTGTTTTTATCAATGCTGTATCCTCAAAAAAAGTTCTATGATATTTACATGAAGCGCATCATAAAAAGGGTTAGTAGTTTTGAAAGTGGTTATATAAGTACTCGCAGCAATAAATATAAAGAAACTATCAATTCAGCGTTCCACGTTTCATGTTCAGCTAAACCAATTCCAAACATTTCAAGTCCCATTCATGTCCAATTCGTGGAGCGTATAGAACCATATACACAACCTCTCCGGTTGAAAACACGCGTCCAATGCTTGCAAACAACCTTAGATTGCAATAGTAAGTTCGTCAATGAACATAAAATAAATAGACCGCACATACCGCATAGGTACTCTCAGACTAAATTCCGTTGCTTAAATAGTCATACTTCACATTTATATCCCGTAAATTATGTCATATAATATGAGCAATTTATATATTATACTCTAAATAAAAAACCATAATTTATCATAATCAGGATTTCGTTTAAAAAAAATCATCATGCTTTAAAATGCACTCCCACTGCAGTATGGTTCTTCTCCCTAGAACGTTGTTTTTGAGACATATAATTGGCTCACTCAACTTTTTGCTTACTTAAGTTATTATTTCATGATAGACTCCTCTATCTACAACATCGGCCCCCTAATTACCTAACTCGCAACAGGTTTGCGACAGGCGTAAATCTCGCGGTGATTGCTGTCATACATCATTAGTGGTGTCGAGCATGTATGCTTCGCTACTGCTGTTGCTTTGCTATTACTGTCGCATTGCTGTTGCAAATTTTACGTAATTACCCCGCGGCTTATTCTATGCCAAGTGGTACCTTCTTCTCTCAACCGTTCGCGCGTTCAATGATCTCGAACCTTTTTTTTAAAAGGGCTCTTAAGTTTAGATCCTTTCCTGGATGAAATATTTGGACCGGCAGTAATGTGAGTCTTATTTTTTTGAGTGTGTGCTGGCGTTTGATTTGGAAGGTAAGTGGTTAAATTTACGGAATGGTCTGTAAATTCCAAATGCAAAATTAGTGCTGTAGTCTGTTTGAAAATGTTTTAGCTAAAAGTATACCATTTACCTCAGGTTATCTTGTGTGAGGCCTATGTTCAGCAGTGGACGTCTTCAGGCTGTTAATGATCTTGTGACAAAAACCTTCTTGCAGACATAAAATCGTTCCTTTTGTCCACAAAAATGAGTCTAATAACCCTTCTTTTTATCCTTTTGCATCATCAAACTGAACTGATGACTCAATGGTGAAATTCTTTTTAGAATGCTACCACACAACTTCACAAAGTTAACTGCTACAAATCTACAATTACCTACTACAACAGTCAAACACGCACTGATGATTATATTACCTACAAAGTATTACAAACTGGAAGAGTTTTTGCAATTGCGTCTCATTTGCTACAGTCGTTATTTAGTCGCAAAACGTTGTTTAATCTGGAATTTAACCAAAGTAAAGAACCAACTTACAAGGGCAGCTGGGTTTTACAATGGACGTAACAAAACACACGTATCACGAGGGTAGGATGTCTAGTCGTCAATCACAAGCCGTCGAAGTGCCAACCCTAAATCCCGATGTTTTTTGGTCGGTGGACTGGCTGTAACTGTAAAGCGAAGGTTTAATGTAGGGTTTCTACCTATAGACTTCGGTATAATACTATAGGTATATACCTATTTAAGTTATATTATACATCCTTAAGTTTTTTTTTTGTTTCGAAATCGTTATTGTTACTAAATCTTGAAACCTATGAAATAATAAAAAAATATATCATATTATTATGATGATTTATTTTTAGATCAATATTACCATAATCACAGATTACTGAATATGTTACTACGTAACCATAATGTTGATATTGATGAACATGTTATTTATGTAAAGGTAAAAATTAAACTTCTTTTTACATTTGTCTAGTTTAATAAGTAAAATTAATACCTATTACATTTTATACCTACATATAAAAAAAAATGTAAACGCAGCAGCCCTATATAGCTAGTCGCTTTACGACTTGAAGGGTTACGATGCAATTTTGTGGGTGCTTTTCAGCTATAGGTGATTTACCGAAACTTAATCAACATCAATATTTGTATTTGTGTTTGAGTTCAGATTCCTCCACCACCTAACTATAGGTCTGTAGAGGAAGCTGTTCTCGTCTGTCTTTCTGAATTGTTACTTTTTCATTCAGCAGTAAACAAATACAAATATCGATGTTTGGTCTGTGGTGCCCTCCCTCTCCTGCGTGCGTTTTTTCATTATTGTTTCATACCAGAAAACCATATACCTAAATATCCAATAGATAATTACGAAAATAATAATAAAATAATCATAATAATGCTCAGCTCTGTTCATTCACCCATTTGTATATAATAAAAATGGCTTGCTGTACCTACTGACATGTCGAATATTCAACTTGATTGAGAGTAACGTAAATATTCTATTTAGGTGTACATGCTTGTTACGTTGCCGTGTGACGTCAGCCCACAGCTCACCGCGACTGGTGCCATCCAGGCATGCGCCGACGCAGCAGACAGTGTCTTATGTCATTTCACGAGTTTTTGAATGGCATAAGGTACTCCGGTTCCGACCTTGGAGCCGGAAGCACCACCTTAGATTGTAGGAATATTAGAATACTACATCATGTATTATTTTATGTTCAAATTATAGATTAAATTAGTTATAGAATCCATATTGGTTTCTCTTCTGCATCCTCCACCTGCAGCCTCCGTAACTGGCGCAGTCGGTAGGATATTCGAATATAGGCTTACCATGATAGGCCATTCGGATATCAGAACCTACGAGTGCTACAGGACAGGAGGAGTATCCAGCCATCGATACAGCGGCGAAGGAACTAATATGCTAAGTGAGTACCTTAGATTCATACTACGGTTGCTCTCCTTATTTTATAACTTTCATTATAATTACTTATTTAACCAAGTGTTAAATAAAATTCCAAGATTTTCCAATCAAGGCAATCGCGGTCCCCTAGGTTTTTAGATAGCTTATAGGTAGATATAGGCATAAATTTTTCGATGTAGGATACATTCTTCAGATATGAATAAAAGATAGAAAGCATACCTAGTCATAGTTAGTAATAAAATAAATTTAGATTTTAATGTTATAGCAGAGGAATTTTTTTATGGCCTTATGCTTGTGCCAATTATGGTAGTACATATGGTGTACCTACCTACCTATGAAAAGGTATAAAATTCAGTGCCAATTAAATTTTAAAGTTTTACCTTAGGTGTGGTTAGCCCTGGAACATTTAAAGTTATGTTCCCCACATTCCATGCATTTTTATCAGACTTATATTTTTTTTTAAATATCATAAAACAATGAAATTGTTCTATCATGCTACCGAGTTTCTCAGAATTCCGTGCAGAAGGTAATATGATGTTCATTGTTCATTATAAATTTTATTCATTCTTGGACGATTCACTCATATCATTTGTTGAAACAATAGAAATCAAATTTCAACTTGAAAGATAGCGTTGGAAACTTGAGACGTGACGAATGAAATTCAATTCTAGGTACTAGGTACCTGTACCTAACCCATGCAGTTGCAATCTTTATGAATGGCTTCCCACGAACTGAGCAAAATTTAGTTTACTTGTCCACTCAGAATTAAGATTTATTTCAAAAACCAATTAGAAGTTGATATCTAATTACATTATTCATGGATAAGTCACCAATTTTAAGGACGGCCGCAGCGTAACTCGACTAAGAACTAGACGTAGTTTCTTTTACCCGAATACGGAAAAAGGAGGTTTAAGTAGTAGGTATGTTGCATTAGCGATTTTGAAAACCAATTCTTTTTATTAATGAAATTAATATCTACAGTAGGCATTGAAATAGATTCAGAAGTACAGCCATGAACTGTGTGTTAGCAAAGACTGAAGTAGAAGAGAAAAAAACAACTGAATGAAAATGATTTTTATTAAATTGTAACTTCCCCTTTGAAACTATACCTACTTGGATTCCAATAATACCTAGTCATGAAAATTTAAAAATCCCTAACTTCAGTTTAAATTTATTCAACAAATTGCTCAGTCGATGCTTTCTCCAAATATGCTCGTGCATATTTACCAAGAAGGAACAGCATTGAGCAGCATGAGCTCTGCCTCAGGTTTTCACTCATCATGCTGTGCTTTTGACTGCTATATATTACCAGATACATATTATGTATAATGATTGGAACATGGTAAAAGAAATACTGAATAATGATCATGATGACATAATGTTTCTTAAGGTTCACAAATTATGGTCTGCATTCATTCTTAAAAATCAGTATGAGATCAGTATGACCCCTAATAGATCGGATAAGTAGCCAAAAAAATAAGTACCTACTTGCCTATTAAAGTTTGACGAAACACATTTTTGCAATGGCTAAATGAGAATTACATTACGATTACATTAAGATTAGGTATGTTGAGATTTAGGAATGCCCATTTAGCATAATATAGGTAAGTTAATTATAGAAGTTAGTAGTTAGGTAGTTAAGGAAGTTAATTATAATATAAATACTTGTCCGAGGAAATAATTTAGCTAGAGATAGCTTTTCATTCTTGTGCATCGAGCACTCCTCAATAAAGTAATAGTTTAATCCTTAAAAATAGAATCTCCGCGTTTAGAGAATTTAGGCTAACTTAGGTTATTTCTATTTATACAATGGTTTGCATTCTGAATCTTGGTTGCCTATCCTTGATTTACTACTTCTAATACAAAATTCAAATTTCCTAGTTAAAGCCACCTATCCACCCAGTAGCATGTGCAACCGATAGTACGAACTCTATGTACTATAGAGACAGAATGTCCGAAGATCAGCCCCTGCTGCTGGTACTATATAAAAGTTCCAGCCAAGTCATTCATTAGTTCATCACCATCCAGTCCAGACATCATAAACCACTATCAACTAATCACGAAACAGCAACTAATCGCATCCAACATGATGACTTCCATCGCCCGTCTTCTAACAGTTGATGAACATCACACCAAAAAGTTTCTACATCACCTAAATCTGTAGGAGTTTCTGTGGAAAAAATTAAGCTGAAAATTCAGAGCAGTTGTCCGCCATGATTCATTCGGAGCTATAACGTCACGACCTCCATAAACATGAACAACGATAACCACATCATATATGCAGAACTTTCAAAATTATGACTACACCATCTCTCCACCCAATTCAAGAACAATTTCATAAGATGATGCCGATCCTCTAAATTCAAACTGCCCATAAAACTTTCTAACGTCATAACGAATAACGAATACTTCATTATCTCTCCGAGTCTCCAGACCTCTAAGAAGCTGAAGCTAGTTGGCGAACCATCAAGCCTTATATCACACTACGGGCAGCCTGCCGTCTATCAGCCCGCACGATAACCGGTGCAAAAGCCCTTGCAACTGAGCCATCACCTGCAAGTACGTCAATGCAGAGATTGCGGAAGACAAAGAACCAACCCCAGCATCAGTCCCATGATGGTTGATGCCTGTGCCATCGACAACTCTGACAGACACGGCCTGCCATCAGTTGCCGATCTTTGGGAGGGAGGTGTTACGTTGCCGTGTGACGTCAGCCCACAGCTCACCGCGACTGGTGCCATCCAGGCATGCGCCGACGCAGCAGACAGTGTCTTATGTCATTTCACGAGTTTTTGAATGGCATAAGGTACTCCGGTTCCGACCTTGGAGCCGGAAGCACCACCTTAGATTGTAGGAATATTAGAATACTACATCATGTATTATTTTATGTTCAAATTATAGATTAAATTAGTTATAGAATCCATATTGGTTTCTCTTCTGCATCCTCCACCTGCAGCCTCCGTAACTTGCTTGTAACACCTACCCACCCACATCAAGCGAATGCTCTTTGCAGTCAGTCGCCGCCTTTATATTCCGGCTGGTAACACCAGCACAATAGCGATTTATGCCATGAAGGTAGCATCAGTCAGCTATTGCCAGAGGCGATTCGAGCTGACATGAGAATGTACAAAGGCTATATGTCTGTCAAGACAGCAACTTGCATCGTGTAACCTTTATCCTTGACTCTGTTGCTGTGCTCACAGAGAACAGTTCCAAGTTACCGCACAGTAGATATTTATATCGTGTATCTACTAGGAAACGGAAGAAAGAAAGAAGAGAAGAAAGAAACTCGAAATACTATTTTTGTCTTCGATAGGTGCTCAAGTCGAAATTTTATTCACTAAGTGATCCATTTGTAGATGGAATCTCGTCTTGAGCACAGTTTCACGACAGATTAGTTCTGTAATATGGGTCCAAGACACCCTCCAGATACTCCAGATACCAAGTCTCTGTGTGAAGCGGTTTGAGCTACTTTATACGTTGCCAGTACGTTAACAGTCAGTCGCTAACGACTTGCTCAGGACAAAGTCTATTATTATTTATATTGATTGATCATAATAATAGGTACTAGTGTAGAATTTCCATCAAATCATGGAATAGTTAAACGCAGGTACTTCAACTTTGATTAAAAATCCATCCAATCTCCCGTACGCCCATAGAAATATTCCAATTTCTCTGCGGGAGACGCCGAAGACATTCCAAAGAGGCCTCTGAATGCGTGAAGTAGAGCGGTATTCAATGCAGTCGGGTAGTTGCCGCGTGCTTCCATAATGCAGCCTTTACACTGAATACAACTCTTAGAAAAAGGCGGAAGCGGGTGAAAGTAGGGCTGTTACCATTTCCCTTTTATCCGGTCATGCTCGTTTAAATGTAACTTACATTAAGTGAAATTTTACAGTGTGAGGGTAACCTGACACGACTATGGAGCGCTAACGCGACGATGACACGGGGCTATTTATCGTATCGTAACACAGCTGTATCAACACGTACAGTAAGACGATGCTGTGCTCTCTTGCATGGTAGCGTTCAGTTATAAATTCACTTTCGGGAGCGGTCAGAACTGATTCTTCAATCTTCTATGTGTACATTTACATTGAGAGCTATGCTCGGAGCTTCCTTGCGAAATAAGATCCGGAATGAGAAGATCTGCCAAAAAAAGTTAACGATGATTTGAATCAATTAGATCAGATTCCGCCTTCGTCAGAATAAATATGAGGCTGTTTTTCTGACAAAAACGGATCTTCTTGTACGACAAATTTATTTTTTAATATAGCTCCTTCAATTAGCAAGTTGAAGTGGCAGTGGGCAGGCCACATCGCTCACAAAACTGACAACCGATGCTGCTCACTTCTTGGTACTCAATATAGAAGCAAAAACATTTTTTTTATTTGTTTGTCTATCTCTCTGTCCTTTCGGACACGCTACACAGTAAACTGGTGGACGGGTTTCGATGAAGCTTAATTATTACGTTTACTTATGGCTATCAGGGTGAGTTTTACCCCTCGGAAATTTTTCACAAGGATTCTTGATTATGTAAAGACTTGTATGTTGTTTCCAACCAGAGACATGCACGCAACGGTGTGCGGCGGCCGCACAGGGCTGTGTGACGCGATGCGGCCGGCCAGCGGCGCGGACCTGCTGCGATTCCTCAGGAAGGTCAACTTCACAGGTAGGCCCCCGATGTATTATCACTTTACTCCTTGAGTAGGCAGGCATTAACTCTTCTTGGTTTCACAGTTTCAATCTACACCTAGAGTTTGGAAACATATCTAAAACAAGAAATATGCTAGTACAATGGGAATCTTCCAGTGTCGGAAAGGAGAGGAAACTAAGAATTAATTTGGGACTACGTACAGTTAACTTAACAGCCAAATTGGACTCCATTTCATATAAAAAATTATAACAATCTACACGTTCTGTTATAGTATTAACATCGTAATTGACCGAGTGAATGAAGTGAGCGAAAGTCTCGCTCGCCTTTTTTGCTTTCGTCTGTCCGGATGTACGTTGTACTCGCGTACAGGTCGCATTTTTCAACAAATCTTGACGAAACTTGGTATACATGTTCTACGAGGTCGGGGTTTTTTTTTGTCGACGGCGATTTTTGATTGAAGGGGTATTTCTCCGGAAAAGCGGGGAAGTTTGCCGTGGTGCCATTTATCGGCTAATTTTGATAATATTTAGCAGAAGCATTGGGTAGGTACTCGATTCTAAACCAGTTTATCAAACATGAGTATAATAGGTTGTCGAGATATAAAGCCGTAAGGTTTGAGTTCGGGACATACTTACAAGCGCTATAAATATAACACCATACAGTGTGGTCCAAGTGCTATGAGAATAGTAACACCCCATCTCTTTCCATGAATGCCGTAAAAGCCGGCTAAGGGGTATATTATCTAAAGAATGGGCGACAGCATTCTCCTCGGTACATTAAAATCTTCTGCGATCACCACGGTGCCTGCCAAGCTTGGTTCCTTGGCAAACCCCGCCTATGAAAAGCATTCAAAGTGATGGCGCTTTATGGAGTAGCCCACCCAGTTGGCCTAGACTTCCACTGCTGAACACCGTATTCAGCAGTGGACGTCTTCCGGCTGTTGATGGGAGTAATATTTACCTATATGTAATTGTAGTTTTTTTACAATTACATATACTTCGGTAATATTATAACCTATATATAATTGAAGAAAACTTTTTTGTTCTCAAATATTTTGATGTATTTTTAACACAAAATGTTAGAGACCAGAAAAGACCTTATTGATAAATTTTTAGCCCGGCATAGTCCTCTTGAGTCATCAGATATCTTATTTGATGGTCACTTAATGTCAGACTGAAGACGCTTGACCTTCTCCAGACTTTTGTTGACAGCTTCTTCAGAACTTGGATTGACGCCATTATATTTTTCAAGATAGAGCAAAAAGTCTGTGGCAGAATTCATATTTGAAAGTTCAGCCAGTGATATAAATAAGATCTTTATTATATTGGACAGTAAAAATCAGTCAAATATTGACATATTGATATATTGGGACATTTACTGTACACTTTATCGAAGGTTAAAGGCGACGGGCACATGAAGATTTATAGTGCAATCACTACGCACACCTTGGAAGACATATTATTATCAGTAAGGGCATACGCTCGTAGTACTTAGCATGTGATCTCAAATGACGCACAATATCTATACTTATAATAAAACTGTAACTGGTTCAATTCTGTCAACCGTGGTCAAATATTAGCCTATCTTGATAAAAAAAACCTATTTTCAATTTACAGTATGTTAGCTTTTATTTACATTCTATTAAACTCAAATTGGCATACAACCTTAGTGTTTGTGTGGCGTGTAAGTACCTATAATAAATTAACTTAGAAAGAGAACATCGATATCTTTGTCCTTACTGTTTGTTTATCATCTCTGTGGTTTACGAGATCGTCTCGATTTCGGTTATTAAATTAAATTTACGGCAGCACCTTGCGGCTGACGGCTATAGAAGCATCAAATTGGACGGTGTTGATCTAACAGTATTTGGTTATGTTACTATCCTATTATCTAGGGGTGTCCCTTCGTACAGAATATAATAATATAAACTGCAATAACCTGAAGCAATAGACTGACAAGATCAATACGTCGGAAATATACGTGCACATACGTACATACCTACAGTACCACAGTACACAGTACAGTACCATAGTACAGTAGTAGTGAACGCCAGGGCCACTTTATGGCAAAGTGGTGTCACACACAAGAACATTAAACACTGGTCTGTAATTTACCATCTTTAGATGTCCATTCTCTAGAAAAACTCCAGTTTTCATTTTTGCCTTAGTAACCTATCGTCGTCCAACCAGGTCTGAGTGGCGATGAGTTCCACTTCGACAGCAATGGTGATGGTCCCGCCAGATACAAGATCTTGCACTTCAAGCAGGTCTCCCGCGGCGTGTACCGCTGGGTCGAGGTGGGGCAGTACTTGGATGGGGAGCTGCAGTTGCATTTAGATGGTAAGCGTAGTTTTTTTATTAAAACATGAAACAGACCTTTTTAGATTAGCTCCGCGTGATGAGTCTGTAATGGAGCGAGTCAGCTTAGAGTGAGAGTCGTCAGACTTGTAATCTAACGCACCATCGTGCATCGTTTAAACCCCGGACACCCTCACACCAAGGCTTTCCAAGATATATACGGAGTTAACGCTCGTACTTGCAAAGGAAAACGGCACGTTGGTTGTACAGCTGGGTTAGCATGGACGGTAGACAAAATTGTCTTTCCCCGTTTTACGTCACTTTCTTCATACTTGCTTGGAGTAAAACAGGGGAAAGACAATTTTGTCTACTGGCCGTGCTAGCCCTACAGGTGAAGGAAAATAACATGAAATTAATACTAGTGTCCAAACATATCCAGCGTAGGTACCATAATGTCAAATTTGACGATCTAGGTATAAGCCGTGTGGTCCCGGGGCGGTGTGAGAATAGGACCACCCCATAGGGAAGACCCATGGGTGACGTAAGAGACGGCTGAGAGAATATCCAGAGAATGGGCACCAGCTTTCTCCTCGGTACCTACATTAAAATATTCTGCGATTAACAAGCCGCCTGCCAAGCGGTTATGGCAAACCTCATGATAAACGTCCAAAGTGGCGTTTTGTGCACTCTTTATCAAAGCATAGTTCATCAGTGGACGTGTTCCAGACGATGATGTGAAGGGCTATTATCATAAATGATCCAGTCTCCAATGTCCTATTAGTTCCAGTCCCACAATATAAAGTGTTTCTTTTTCCCCCACTAAATTCGCATTACAACGCAGCACTCCAGGGTACCATTTGAACTTTATACTTTATTTCTATTCCAATAGAGATCCAGTTCAAGTGGGAGTCCCGCCGGCCCCCGGAGTCAGTCTGCAGTGCGGAGTGTGAGCTCGGGCAGGCCAAGCAGTACGTCGAGGGCGAGAGCTGCTGCTGGCACTGCTTCAACTGTACGCAGTACGAGGTACGCCCACAGGCATATAGTACGACCTTAACCACCGTTGCGAGGCAGTACATAATAATAATGCTAGCTGGATATAGCTGATATATATCGCATTAACATGACAAGAACAATATTTTTCGAAAGAAAGATAGAGGAGTTTTATTTAAAAAAACACTAGTTCCGCTTCTTTTCTAGATGGCGCTGTAAGTACAAAGTTTAAACCTTTCAAACCACAGAGTAGTTTAAACATAAGAAAATGCTTAGACTATCTACAAAGAAATGTCAAATTCAGTTGGGTGGACCACGAGTACATTGCCTGTAGTATCTCCTAAGTAGTCTGTGGTGCATTCTTATTAAGTAAATTGAAGTACAGTAGATCTGAGAGATAGATAAACGTTAATATTATGATCCAAAATAAAGCCGAGGTATCTCGCAACGAAACTAAAAAAAAACGAAAGACTTTAAAGTTGTCAGTCAGTATCGTGACACATTTCCTCTAACCTGTGGTCTATGCTTGAAGCAGAGACAGTGACAGATTTTAGTAAAACCACAACTGACGCCATCTATTGGGTCATGCATAAAAAGCGATTTCTTTTTTTTAATAAAACGGCTCATTGCGATGAAACGTGTCAACACCGGTTATAGCCGCAGGGTAGATCGCGTAGCGTTAGGCTAAACCTCTAAAAACGAAATGTTCGGTAAAAAAATCATAGCCTATTTTCCGAACCAAGAGCAGTAATTTTTCAAAGGCTACGTTTTATGGAAGCGAAGTCATCGCAGTTAAAAAGATTAATAGTTGTCGTTTAAGCTTAGTGAAAGACCCTCTTCGTTTAGTGTAAGGAAAAGTAGTTTCTATTAGAAAGTGATAAACAGCTTATAAAAGTGTGTTTAAGTTGAAGTGCTATAGTTAGCGTATTTTAAGCCATAGGTCACTTTTAGACCACTCCTATTGTTAATTTATGGTCATTTGAATGCTAGTTTAATAAACTTTACTCATATACGTAAGTTTATTAAACTTTCATTAAATAAATATGGCTATGGAGAGAGCTATGCTCGGTGTTTCCCTGCGAGATAAGCTCCGGAACGAGGAGATCCGCAGGAGAACTAAAGTGATCGATATAGCTCTTAGAATTAGCAAGTTGAAATGGCAATGGGCAGGCCACATCGCTCGTAGAACTAACAACCGATGGGGAAGAGGTTCTCGAGTGGCGACCACGAACCGGAAGACGCAGCATAGGCCGGCCCCACTCGGTGGACCGACGACCTGGTGAAAGCCGCGGGGAGCCGATGGTTGCAGGAGGCGAGCAGCCGCTCAAGGTGGCGCGCTCTAGGGGAGGCCTATGTTCAGCAGTGGACGTCTTCAGGCTGTTGATGATGATGATGATAATGATGATGATGATGATGATGAAATAAATATAATTGTTACGCACTATTGTTATGAATAGACACATGAATGTATAAAACTTTACCTCTATACACAATTATTATTAACTAAGATAAATGAAAAGTCAAAACTAAAACATTATTTACAAAACGAGTCCGCTGTCTACCTCGCAGGATCGTATAAAGCTTCAGCCCTACCTGCGCGTCATGTTGCGTCAGCGTCCGCGTCGGTCGTTCGGTACTTCGGTACCCATCCCTGCCCATATTTGTGGATGGCCGCGGCCGGCCGTGCCGTGATTGCTGCGGGCAGCGATGGATACCGCATAGTTCCACGTTCTTGACACTGCCACTTCGCAGATGCGCAGGTGTGGCATGAGTTTCTCCATCTATGTATGTACCTCTCGCCCCACAGATCCGTTCCCCGTACGTAGAGACGGCGTGCATAGTGTGCCCCCGCGGGACCCTGCCCGACCCCTCGCGGACCCGCTGCCGCGCCATCCCCGAGGCGTACCTACGTCCGGACTCCGCCTGGGCCATCGGGGCCATGTCCTTCTCCTCTGTTGGGATATTGATAACTTCGTGAGTTTTTTAATGCTGAAATGGTCATACGTTTGACAACAACTCACCTGGTAAGTGACGAAGTTGTCTAAGGCGGAGCACGTTTGCCCATGAGATGCCCATTCACTCTTGACTCTCTTGCTTACTTATACATCAGTGATAACTAGTAAGCGTTACCAGATTTCCTTAATATCCTTTTCTAAGACCTGTAAGGCTAAGTTTATCTTGGTTTCTAATTTATTTCAATTGTGTTTCTTTCAGGCTGTTGCCTAGTTTGGGGTCCGTTGGATTCTTAGTACATATAGTATAACAATAAATGTAATCTAATATTTTTGTAATAATGGTAAACACTTATATTATTTTTTTCTGGAAATAAATTCTTCAAATCTTCTTCAAATTCTTAAAATTAATTCTTCTCTGTGAGGATTTATTGTCAGTTTGCGGGTCAGTTCAGTTGACTGGGGGCGTACCGTGAGCTCTTAGCGCGATTTAAAACAGAGCCTACACTGGATCGCTTGTCAAAATCCCCATACAAAAAAACAAAGCAATCCAATATAAGCTCTGTTTTGAATCGCGCTAAGAGCTCACGGTACGCCCCCAGGGCTTGCACTTGTGCGTAAGTATACATTTGAAGACATTATCTACAATGAAAAACCACTTACGATGGCCTTGGGCTCTTGAATGACTTGTGCCGCTGATCTAACTCACTGAACTGATTCGCAAACTGATGAATTCCAAAGTATTAAAAACGGCAGTGCTAGTGCGACGTTTGAACACGAGTACTTGCAACTTGGGATAGCTGAAAGCACTTTTAATTTAGGTACTTATTTATCAGGTGTAACTGGAAAAATAAACAAAGCTAACATACGCTTGCCTTAAATGATACTGATCAATAGTATTGATCAAGTCATCAAAATTGTCGTGAAATCGTTATAAAGAGACTTCCGCCCACCTTAGGTTCGTGGGCGGAGTGTGGGTCCGGCACAGCGCGACCCCGGTGGTGCGCGCGAGCGGGCGCGAGCTGTCGTACGTGCTGCTCGCCGGGATCCTCATGTGCTACCTCGTCACCTTCGCGCTCGTCTTCCGTCCCACGGACATACTCTGCTCTATACAACGGTACGTACAAAACTAGAGATGCTCCATAATTTCACCCACAGTTTAATGTGCAACTCTAACAACGGAACTCTTTTTAAGTACCTTTAGGATCTTTACTTGATGTAGATAGAATAAGCAAAAAAATAATCCAAATTGTCATTTTTTGCGTGAAAGCCACACAAACAAACAATTAACCAAGCTGCTGTAATTAGTAAATATGCTTTTTGTACAGATGTGGCATAGCCATGTTACTAAGTAATCGTGAAATTGTTTATAGTAATAATTGTCCTAAATAAAGATGGTGTTTTTATTTCAAGGTGCGAGTTCACACGTTTTATACCACAGAGTAGGTACACGTCAAGATAGTAAAAATTATTAAGTACTCATTCCACTACAACAAGAAACGGCAGTCAATCGCAACGGCAGGTACCTATAGTACAATAAGGACAAAAAAAGTCCGGAAGCCGGAAATTATAATAAATTATTATTATTATTCAAAGTAGTAGTACCTAGTGGTGTTTTTTTTTCTTATATTTTGGCTCCACACATAGTGTATTTAGCACTTAATGCGTAAAATGCCACTAATATTAAACATTAACACTAGAAAAAGCATAAGTTTTGTGAAATAATACAATGCAACGACGTGAACTATTTCACGTTCCCGCCAAAACTCCACCTAGTGGTGTTTTAGTGGTCAAATTATTTGCCTAGAAGCAATAAAAAAAAATTATAAATTACTATATAATAATTATAGTCGCTGTCATATTGCTGACAAGGAGGCTTACGTAATATCAATCAGTAGGAAATAGTAGGCTTAGAATCCACTTTTGAGTTCATCGATTGTCCGACATCAGAGGGTGGTCGCTACTTGATCGCTTTCTGTTCTGCTGTTGCTAATACCTATATAATACCATATGTGTAATAAATACTAATAGTGGGTCAACTCCTTTGTTATACCGCAAAATACCTACAAGAGCGTCTCGACGTCTACTCCCTAAAAATAAGCAAGGGTTGTCAAAAAACATGTTCTTAGATAGTAATTTTTGCTTCGTAATAATTTATTTTTCGTCACAGTTGCTCGTACAGTTGCGCTTATCACACCGCTATTAAGTTCATAATCCAAGATATTACGGACGCGTGCTTTTTTACTTTACATTACCGCACTACTGTTTTATGACGATATCTCGATTCAGTTAAGTCCTCAATATCTTACTATAAGTTATACGTAGTATCATCATCATCAGCCTGAAGACGCCCACTGCTGAACATAGGACTCCCCCACAGAGCGCCACTTTGAGCGGCTACTTGCCTGTATCTATCGGCTCCCCGCAGTTTTCACCTGATTCTACGAGTGATATGGGTTGCCATTTCCATTGCCATTTCAACTTGCTAATTTTAAGAGCTATATCGGTCACTTTAGTTCTCCTGTATATCTCCTCCTTACGGATCTCATCTCGCAGGGAAACACCGAGCATAGCTCTCTCCATAGCTCGCTGCGCGTCTTTGAGCTTAGGTATTAATGAGGCCAATAGTAAGAGACCGTGTCTCAGTTCCATAAGTTATCACTGGCAACACACACTGATTGAAAACCTTCGTTATAATAGTTATTCGTATTTTGGACGAAACGATAGGTCGAAGTATTCTTCTTCTTCGAAGTATTCTTCTTCTATTCACGTAGTACGTTCAATATACGTATAATAGAAGAATTCTTAATTTACAGATTCAGTATTATACTAACAAAGAGTTTTTATGCGGCTAAAATCGATACATAAGTACATAAACATTTTCTTGAAGTAGGATCTAGGTAGGTAAGAGGTAGGCACTTCTTAGTAAACATTCAATTTTATCAAATTATATGCAAACATTGTAGTTCCATAGTATATTCTATACTAACGGATCGCCGAGTAGCTTGAACACAATGCATGCAACTTGTTCTTAGTAAGCGACATGCCTGAACGGGCGTACCGATACGCAAGCGAAGCCGGTCGGTACTGCTGCAGACGTCGCGGGCAGGGGGGACCTCCGCTCTTCTTCATACCGCACCCCATCGTTGCTCCGTCTAGACGCCGAGTTGACTCACTATTAATATTTATTACACATATGATAATACCAAAGTGACGTTCGACAGCGGTGATTGCGAGATTTACGCCCGTTGCAAACTTGTTGCGTGATACGTAATTACGTAGATGGCTGACCGAAGCGGTCAGCGTAGCGTTTAAAAGTTTTCCAATATCTAAAGTTTAATGTTTCAATACCAGAATAATATTTTTTTTATCAATATGTTAATAGTTAATAACGAAGACATTTCAACTAATAAAACCTGTTTTCAACAATTATTACACTCATCCAAAACTCTCATTTCCCAGGAAACTTCAGAAGGCGTACCGCGACAGACATTTGCACAATTTTCACTGTCGTTTGCCGCCTTTGTGCCTTTGTATAAAACCCTTTTCTTAAAAATAAAGCCAGCTAGCCAGCTGCTAGCAAATAATCAAGTCAACACACTTACAAAATATAATTCCATTTTTCTTTGTAGACTCTGTAGCAAGGCGAGAAAACAAGGAGCTCTTCTGGTATTAACGTAACGAATTACATCATTTAAACAGGCTTTAGCGACGGTTTCATTAGGGAAATGTCGACAGCTGCACTGGAGTTATTGTTCTACTGGGGTTAGCTAAACTTTCTCGGGGTAGAAATTAAACTGATGTATTAATTTACTAATGACTTTAATGTAGAAGAAATATTGTAACGTCATTCTCGCAGGGTTTGACATGCTTGTTTTGGTTATAGGTTATAGGTACCTACCGTGTTGGCTTTGAGCCTGAGGACGCGTGAATTTCACACGTAATAGTATTAATTTTAACTATCAATTTCAGCTTAATGCCTTCAACGGTTTTGAGAAAATACTAAATAAAGATCCTATTAGGTGGTTTGCTGCATTAATGTTAGTTGGACTAACTCCATTGTTTGTTGAGTGATGTGATAACTGATAACATAATAATCAAATTATTTTATGCTAGACACACATAATATACGTACGCAACTAGATCAACCTCTGTAAATCAACTTCGGTATACAGTAAAGTTTAGTCAATTAGAATTGTCGTTAAAATAAAAGTCAATAAAAACAATTTCCAAATGTTACGTGACTGACGTGCTAGTTAGTTGTTTTGAATCACTTGATAACCAATTTCAACCGGATCTGACCGTCTGGTGCCAATGAGAGCTCGTTAAACATAAACAGCTCGGAACGCTCGATTTTGTTGCTCTGTTTCGTTCTGACTATACCTACCTATATATGGACCGCTTCTGACTACCGATACTCGATATGAGGCTGTTTGCATATTTCAGACATGCTCCGTACAGATATAAATGGTTCTGGTTCTATCCCTGGATATTTCTGTTCCGTGAACATTTTGTTGTATCTTATACAGTACATTTTGGACGTACATTCCAAAGAATAAATAACCGCTACCGTAGGTACGTTCTAAAATGATTTTCAGTCGTCTTCAATAAGGTGTTTTTATTCCATTGCATGTCCTTGTCTTTGACTAGACTAAGAAATCTAACAAAAAAAGGTATATCCACGAAAATGAAGTTATGTGATCAGACACTGAAGTAAAATTGCAAACATTATGAGAAGATGATTGATAGGTAGAATAGAATAGAATAAAATAGAATAGACGATAATTTGTTCAACTTCACAATGCTTACGCAATACACAATAAAAACACAAAGAACAAAGAAGCTTAATTAATGTAATGTTACTGTGCATATAACTTTTAAAAGAAAACCATTCCCGTGGTGCAATTGAAAGGGCGTTCAGCTCAGCATAAATGTCAAGTACCTTCCCTCGGTACCAGACGCTGATTTTCAGCTGAAGGTAGTTTTTCTAATGTCATTATAGATTGTTACAAACATTCCTATCAATAAAAACGGTTTATTATAAAACGATTTCTAAACTGCTTATACCTAAGCTATTAAAGCCTATCTTAATACTTATATCTCTTTTAATAAACGGCCAAAGAAAAGATAAAGCTCATCAGCATGCGACGGCCTATCTAACCCCTATAACGGTAATCGTAAGCACCCTCCCCACAGCTGATAGGTTCAGGAGGCTGTAGGTAAGGGTAGGTATTTAAATAGATATTGGATGCTTCCGTAATTGTATTCCGATACTTTGATTACAAAGTATTGTCATTCACGTCAGGCTTTAGATAATGAAGGTTTTTCTGATGTTTTGTGTTTTTAACGGTTTCAGAGTAATTGATTTAAAAATCTTGAACATGATTTTATATAAATATTATCTAAATAATTACAACTAGCAAACAGCTAGCACTCACGAGACTTAGTCAAACAAAACTCTACGGTGTTCAAGCAATGGTATATATCGGATCTTGATTGTTTAAGGCGGCGGGTAGACCAAACAAGGTGTTTTTTGGGCCGTTTCCTGGCGTAATTAGAACATGTGGAGCTTTGTTTGTTTTTTTTTGGTTTTTTTTGTGTTTAATATATCATGTAAAAAAATTCCTGTATTTCATAAAGTTGTTTGTGATGACCGCAAATACAAGATTAATAAAAATAGCTCTATAGAAAAAAATCGCAAACCTCCCTCAAAAAGTTTGAATGTTCCTATTTTACTGAGCTTCTACCGAATATATTTTTACAAAAAATAAATTAGTGTATTCCCAACAAACATTCAGAAGTCGTAATGACTTAATAACTTTGAAAAATACTATATAAAAATAGATATTAATTAAAAACCGTCAAAATCAGTGTTTTCGTGCGTTGTCTTTGTCGTAAGCGCCGCGCTGAAGTGCAGACTGAGATGATATTTAAGATTTCGACGTTAAGGTTGATGTTTCTGTGAACGGATTTGGACCTGCTTATCTGGCTCTACCCGTCACCTTAAGCATGCAGTATAAATGTTTATCTAAAGCACGCACATAAAATTATAGATACTAGGTAGGTATATAGATAAGTATGTACCTAAAATCAGTGTGTGATGTTTGAAATGAAGTATAGATCAATAGATATGAATGGAATCTATAGATGGATAATTAGTATAGATAGATTAGATAATATAATTTGACAGCCTCTGTGGTGTGGTGGTTGAGCAGGTCCAGGTCATATCCTGGGAGCTACGGGTTCGATTCCCGCGACAGTATTTGTGCACAGAAAAGAAAGCGGCAAATACTTGTTCTGTGTCTGGGTGGTGTGAGACCATGGTCCATGTAGTTCCCGGGTCCCTAGAAATAAAGAGAATCGTAGTTAGGGTCCAGGATATAATTATGTATGTAATCGATGGTGAGTTATTTATGAATATGTGGGCATTAATGCTTTTTTACTGGAAAGAACATTATCTTTTTATATTCCATATGAAAAGAAATACGGGGTACCACTAGTAGCCGTTACTTGTTACGATTTGTCGTAAATAGTTATGATTTTGTCGTATTTTATAACCTCTGCAGTGAAGTGATTTAGTGATTGCTCTGAATTCTTGCCTATATATTTGATCATGTTCACTATTACTATTTTATTTTGATTTTCACCTAAACATTTACTGAATAAACAATGTGTCACAGACGTGTCTCTCTTTTTGACTAAGTTTCAGAAAGCCAAGATCCAGTTTCTATTACAAATAAAAATACAAGTCAAGTGGCGAGATCTTTTAGGCAAGCATGTGCCATCGTAGACCGTGTCGTCACTTTCCATCAGGTGAGATTGCGGTCAAATGCGGGCATATTTAGTTATTAAAAAAAACGATCGCTAGCAATGCTGTTAAAAGCAATGCAGTGAGTAGGTACCAGCTTACACGAATTTAGAATAGAATTTTTATACACACATTCCTATAGTCAAACAAAACATCAAATGGAAAGTTTACGTTATCTTATCCCCATCCCAGCAATAACAAAATTCCGTGGACATGCCGCTAGATGTGTATGAGTGTCAGATATGATCGCAATGCTACCGCGACGGATGATTGTGCTGGACATCTGCGGATCCGGAGAATAAACGGATCATATTCGGTTATTCTTCTGAACCACTGGTTTTATCGACGCTTCTCCCGGGGATATATCCGTCTGTTGAAATGGTATTTGGAAAACTTTAGCTCTGCATTTTGTGCAGCTTTGTTGAAAGGATTTTCTACTATTTTCGGTTTTTGAACTTAAACCGCAGCTGTTGGCAAAGCTTTGCAAAAACAGTGATTGTATTAAAACAGCTTTATGAAATTCAATAAAACTAGATATATCGATGATGTTTCAGGGTGCCTATAATCCGTACAAGTGAATGTAGAAGGTGACAAACCAACCGATAGCGATATCAGCGGATATTTAGATTAGTAACATAGAGGTTAAGGGTGGAATGTGGAGCAAATTCAACTTCTCACCTCATGATCAATTCTCGGAAGCTATTGCCATAGGCTTCGACATGATTGGACTATTAGAGGAAGTTATTTCGACAAATAGAAATATAATAATATGCATGGAGTAAAGTGTACCTAGTACTACTTTGCAGCATTCATTTTGGTTTAATAGTATTTGATCACCGTTAGAGAAGAACATGCTTAGCTAAATGTTGCTTAGTAGTTCCTATTAGTTATGTCTGTATTATGTATGGTGTGACAGGTTTGCGACAGGCGTAAATCTCGCGGTGATTACATCATTAGTGGTGTCGAGCATGTGTATGCTTCGCTACTGCTGTTGCTTTGCTACTGCTATCGCATTGCTGTTGCAAATTTTACGTAATTACCCCGCCGTAGAGACCAATCTCTCTGAAATTGTCCAAGCATGATGTACCAATAACGATGATGCCATCAAAATACACCTGACGCCCGGCAACCGACGGCACTGGCTAGCTCGATCGCATATCGGACAATACAATTACCCCCCGAACGAGATAGGCTCACCACTGGGTATTGTAAATTGGGTTTGTGGAATAACCCGCAGAAGTGATGAATGTGAATAAATATGGCTGTTTGTATACTTCTACTACCAAAAATGCTTTTGCCATTGCTATAAAAATAAACAGTTAAACGTGTGTAAAAAGTTCACAATCACATACCACAATGTGCCATGACATCATCAGTGCCAGAAGACGTCCACTGCTGAACATAGGCCTTCCACATGAAACGCTATGATTGCATAATATTTTAATGTACTGAGGAGAATACTCAGTGCTGCTACTTTTTCTGTAGATGCGCCATAAGTTTATTGAAAGTCCGTTAACTATAGCACAACCTTATATAAAAACACGGTGCCAAGAATAAAATCATTTTAAACCGCCCACAATGGTCGTTCTCCATCACATCATCCATCATGTCGTATCTAGTTTATATCACAGAATAGATATTTATATAGTACTTTAAACATAAAATAGAACACAGCTTCTGACGCAATATTAATATATTATAAATTCTGACTTGTAAAAGTGCTAAAAATGGCCTATTTGCAATAAACATTTTGATTTGATTTGCAATATGCTGTTCTTTCAGGGCCCGTTTGCATGAACCAAAATTTTTAGGTGACGTCCAACAGTTTTGTAAAGCGAATATTTGACATCTATTCCGATATGCCCCGGTTCGGATGAAACCGAATGGGTTATAGAACGGCAGTTACCCGGGTTACGGAGTAACTGTTACCCGGTCGGGGTCACAGGTGCTCGGGGACACAGACGGGACGTCACGTCTGAACGCGGGATTAGATAAATCTCAGTTATGACGTCGATGTGTCGACAACCGTGACCGGGCGAATATGCGTCGCTGATATTTTGTCATTGGCTGTTAAACCTTGTGATACTAGTACCATTTACGTATGTTCGATACATATTTCACAGTTTATATTACTTTTACAATTAGCTTGTGCTTTAGTAATGTAAGCTACATCTTCATTTAGTTATATCTAATTCAGCTACGGTAAAGAGACAATGCAATAAACCAAACTTAATTTAATTCTCTTAATCTTTCTCTTTTTCTTTCTCTTTTTTTTCTTTACTTATTATAAAAGAAAAAAAGCTGGATATAAATGTGTTATTAAATGAAATACAAATTCATATACAACTAAAATTACTCAATAGAAATGTAGAGCATAACCAATTTTTAAGTGAAACTATATATTGATAACTTATGGCGTCCCAAGCTCCCAAAACACATCGAGTCAATTTGGATCACAGGTGGCCAGGAATTTGTAGGTACATACATGTACTTGTACTTGGCGATGTCAAGGGAATTCTCAGATAGCCAGATCATTCTCAGTTTACGGCACAAGCTGTTTCCGCTCTTGTGTGTTTACTCAGTTTCTACAACCCAGTGTCAACAAAGTGAACTAAAGAAGTATATTCAAACAGGTATGCAACCCTAAAAAAATAACCAACGTGTTAAATAATTAAAAAGCTAAATACAAAGTAATTGTTTCAGTACCTATTTGATTTTATTCAAATCATTGTGTCTCGGTTTTAGATCAAGCGATAGCAATGTCTGCAGTTTTTCCAATCAACTTTCATTCGATCAGTGGTAAAGGTATCAAAAGTTCTTTCAACAAAAAAATCATTATAATATTTCTATCAGTAACAAATTGAAACAGATTGGATTGTTGTATCGGCGTAGTGTTAAACAGGCAAATAAATTGAACTAACTGGGTAAAATAACTAAATATCTGACAATATTCTACAAACGACGATTCTTCTAGAGCTAAAACCTCAAACGTATATTTTTCTATCACAGCAACACCGTCTGATTTCATACGTGATCCCATTCGACTCGCTATTGTCATACCTACTCGGGAACGACAATTGCTATTGTCATTTCCGGGAAAGGTCCCGAACGATGCTGTATGTCTGCTGTCCTCCGGGGGGACACGTCCTCGATTGTACTTGGCCTGGGATACGACAATACCGAAGATTCATGTGCCGGATAGAATGGCAGTCTACATGTCTTCCACAATTTGTAATCATGAATCCGGAATGCACGTGGGATATGAAAGACGAACTTCAAAACTCGTACACAAATATGCACGTCACTTAGAATAGTTGCGGAAAAGTCGATGTGGTTGCTTCTGTCGGTTTGTAAGTTGACATTTTTTAAACAGTTTTTTTTGAGATTGAAGTTTTGTTGGTTTGTTTTGATACGGATCCTTGATAGTAAATCTTCAGATTAATCTAACATAAATAACACTAGCTTTCACTAAAGCTATATAGTAACACTGACAAATCTTGTCCCTCAGGTTTGGGACCGGTTTCTGTTTCACCGTAGTCTACGCGGCCCTCCTCACGAAGACTAACCGGATTTCACGCATCTTTAATGCAAGCAAACACTCTGCCAAGCGGCCAATACTGATCTCTCCCAGCTCGCAGCTCGCTATCTGCACTGCACTGATTTCTATACAGGTAATGTAACACAGAGAGTCCCCAATATAGTCGCCGACATAGCTCTTAGCATTAGTAAGTTGAAGTGGCAGTGAACACGCCACATTGCTCGTGGAACCGACAACCGATGGGGAAGAAAGGTTCTCGAGTGGCGACCACAAAACGGAAGACGTAATGTAGGCCTCCGCTAGTTGAACTGACGACCTGGTCAGGACCGCAGGGAGCCGATGGATGCAGGAAGCAAGCAGCCGCACAAAGTGGTTCTCTATGCGGAATGTTCATTAGTTGGCGTCTTCAGGGTGATAATGATGATAAACACAGATATAGACTAACAGGAACTAAAAAACTTTACTAAAGTAAACTAAGTAAGTAGTAGTAACCTAGTTTCACTAAAGTAGCTTTGTCAGAAGCGAATACTACAAGTGAATCAAGTAATAATAGTCAATAAGTTCATTAAAGAGTTCCATTAAGTACACCACATTTCACACATTTCTCAGCTCAATGTAAGCTAAGAAATGTCCTCAAAAATACATTTATTTGAAAAATGTACAGACAACCTGATTTAGCTGACACATCACGAAGTCGGGAAATAAAAACACGTTACTATTGTGTCTGTAGGGTCACATTTTGGATAATACCGAAACCTAACGTCATTTGAATCGACGTTACATATATATTTGTTAAAGTTTTTGATTTCTCTTTGACAACATTAAGGTACCTACTCAGCTTGTTGTTTTATAAACTGCCTTTTTATTAAACTCTGCTAAGCGATCATGTAACTTAATTGCAACCGATAGAAACACAAAAATGTATGGATTTGACAGTTTCAATACGCAGTTTATGTGCATAGTTACTGTAGAAATTTTCAAATTTGGAATGTAATTTCTCCTGTTGCATTGCTATCAAAGTTCCATGATCACTCCGCTGGTCATAAGTAGAATGATGCCAAATGCTTGTTTTATCAAGGTCTGCGGGGTGATCATGTAACTTTGATAGCAATGCAACAAAAGAAATTTCAATCCAAATTTGAAAATTTCCATAGTAACTCTGTACATAAGCTGCGTACTGCAACTGTCAAATCCATACATTTTTGTGTTTCTATCGGTTGCCAACAAGTTACATGATCGCCTAGCTGTGCACCGAAATAGGGACACCGAAATTAGTGCCAGTGTTCGTGGCAATCTCTGCCAAACTATATTACAGGCAGACAGGAGGCAATCACAGCAATCTATCAACCGAGGCCGCCTTCCTTCCACACGAATTGCTGTAAAAACCTCATTACTCCGATAATGGGCAGCAAGGGCACTAGACTGATAATAAAATTTACTCGTTTATGTAGAGAAAGGGCTCGGATTTTACGTATCACGTTCATGACTACGGTGTCTGCCAATCAGTAGATAAAGGGTCTAAAAATAGCTTGTAAGTGCCGACTAAAGTTTTTGTTGGGCCTTTTTCAGGGGTAAAAGGGTAGAAGTCAATTTGTCATGCACGTCTTGGGTTTAGGAACTAGTAATAGTTTGTTCGTGATGAATATTACAAATTAATTTTCACTGCTTTGATTTATTTCGGAAGTAAGTTTGATAATAGGTAATCAATATAAATTTGCGCAAACTGCTAGGCGATCATGTAACTTGTTTGCAACTGATAGAAACACAAAAATGTATGGATTTGACAGTTTCAGTACGCAGTTTATATACAGAGTTACTATGGAAATTTTCAAATTTGGAATGAATATTCTCCTGTTGCATTGCTATCAAAGTTACATGATCACCCCGCTGTTCTGTTTCTGTATGAAGGGTAAGGAATAGGTACCACAACCCCTTATTTGCAATACTCAATCGACTGTAAAATAAATTACTTCTAAAGGTAGGTATTTGCGTTGTTCTCAACTTGATTCCTTTTAACTTTTAAGTTAACAACCTGTACAATAACAAGATGTTTTTAATTAAAAAACTTGTTCTCTTTATTTTCGGTCTAATGGCGACCAATTTTGGAGTTACATTGTTGATAAAAAGGAACGGAAAAAGGGGCTTAAGTAGTACCAATCTGAAGAGGGCTTCGTCTAATGATAGCAGTTTAGTAATCCCTACTGTAACCATAAAAACTCTTGGTATTTGGTTTTCTATTTAAATAGAAAATCTTTGGGTTTTCTTTTACTTTCTTTATCATTGTTCCTAACTAAAGTTTGGAGGGAGACACGAAATAAGCTATAGTATCTCATAGTTGTATTTCTATACAGGTATTAATCGTAGTGGTATGGATGATAGTAGCTCCAGCCAAGGCGATGTTCCACTACCCCACGAGGGAAGACAACATGCTGGTCTGTGACTCCTACGTGGACGCTTCATACATGATCGCGTTTTTCTACCCTATCGTGCTGATTCTGGTCTGCACAGTCTACGCAGTGCTCACTAGGAAGATACCTGAGGCTTTTAACGAGAGCAAGCATATCGGTGAGTAGACCACAATACACATTATGATTAAGTATAATTATGCTGTACCTACCTACGAGTAGTTTTACAGCTTCACAAGACTCCAATTCTTCCTTGACTCGAATACACAATTGGTTGTGCATTCGAGTCAAGGAACTTTGGAGTTTGGAGTTGGAAAATATACATGACAGAAAAACGCTCTATCATTTAAAGGTTTTATTCACAAAATGATCATTATATGAATGAAACTTGATTTGACGGTCAGTAAATACAAACCAAAGAAAGGCAATGTAAGGCTCTGACGCAGCATATCATTGAGAAATAATTTCTCCTTAACGTTTGAGTATTTTCAGTTCTTGGAACTGAATTGAATTTGAATTTGATCCCTTGGAGAACGGCGATGTTTTGCTACGGATCAATAAGTACTTGCAATAGGACCACACTAATTGGCAATTATGGACGAACGCTTCCGTACTCGGAGGGTGTGTATGTCGCCGGTCTTGATTGTTGCCCTAACAGGAAGACCAGTCGTTAGCTGCTGCGTTGGACATTTTCGAATAGCTATAATTGTCAACAAGTGCCAGATAGGCCACACTATTCAAAAGCTCATTTCTTTAGGCAGATAAACAGTAAAAGCTATTAAAACAGATATTAATATCTCTTTTACACCATCCTTTTAGTGAAATAGCCACAAAAAAATTAAGCCAAGTGCTCACAGGGATCGGGGTGATAAGCCACCCATGAAGCTAATGCTAAGTTTGTATTATATTTTACTTTTTACCGAAAGCTAGACCTGAACAGTGTAATCTAATCCTGTGTCGATTGCACTACTATTGATATTATAGCCTCTCTAGGTTACAAATTACAGACGCCACTTTAATTAATATTTGTATAAAAAACGTATTAAGTATAAGAAATCTTAACCACGCATAAATATTTTTACGTATATTTCTCTCTCGCGTGTTCTTTACAAGCCCATTTCTTTGCTCCGTTCCTCACAATGGCTTCGCTGGAATGAGGTCTAGGTGGATACATTCTTTTTGTTATTTAAGAAAGCAAAGCAGCTGCGTCTAGGCTTTTAAGTGTGCAACGAATTGTGAGAAGAGCCTCTTGTATAGCACATTTGTATAGAGCTGTTTTGGCTTTTGTTTTTAATAGCTTTGTTGTTAGATTAGCTCTCTTAATCATCATTGAGGTAGAAAGCGGTACCCGGGGTTAATATGAATGGGACATAATTAAATCGCCACAGGATTTAAACAATAGTGTATCTGGCTGGTTCACTTCATACCACTATACCTGTATTATAACTGATTAGGTTTCTTTTATCTTATAACTAGTCGCCCCCCGCCGCGCGCCCCGGCGCACGGGTTCATTCAGTTTACGCCTTAACCCTGTTTATCTACCCAAATGGGTAAGAGGCAAGCGAAAGGGAAAAAGATAGGGGAATGGATGGGCTGTCGAACTATATGTTCTGTTGCCGTCCCATCCATTCATCCTTTTCCCCTATCTTTTTTTTCCTTTCCCTTCCTCCATCTTCCCTTCGACAGGATGAATAAAAATATATTTTACCCCTCACTAGCTCTGAAAGATTCTCTTTGTCATTCAAAATCTGGGCGCAAAAACGCATTTTAATCGCTAGCGTGGAAAATGTTTTTAAAATTCGAACGTTTCTATTCAACAATTTTCTCACCAAGAATTGAGGATTTAATCACAGATATGCCCGAATTTAACCTTCTTGATATTGCCAGTCCACTGAAAACTCATTAATACCACAGACTACCTCCTAAAAGATACCATCTTTTTCTCGTTCACCAACCTCATTTTTAGAATAATCGCACTGTCCAGCACCAAAGAGTAGGTACCTAACCAATACGCTATCCAGCACGGCGACTGCATGGAAAATGGATGAAAAACACTTCTTCTTTAATTTTCCATGAATCACGTGATGAGCTAGTCGTTTACCTGATGTTAAGCGTTACCGCCGCCCATGGTTAAATTAATAAGCTAAAAACTAAACTTTTCTTAGCCTTTTAGCTGTTTTTCTTGCATTTTCCTCGCTGTAGTGAGGTGAAAAGTTGTGTGTTGCACTCGGCAGCAAAGTTTTTCTGCGTCTCGTATCTTTGAAACCTTCGCTACGCTCAGGATTCTTCATTTAAATCACTCGCTGCGCTCGTGGTTCAATCCTAGGATCTTTCGCTTGCTCAGGTTTCAATTCAAGTACTCGCGTCAAAAACCAACTTTGCAGCCTTGTATAACAAATAACTATTTTAATGTAGGTAAGAACCTAGTCTACGAAGTATTGGAAAACATTTAAAAAAAACCCGTTCTGTGGTTATAGCGTGACCAATATAAATAGGGGTTCTTTTTTGTAGGTATACCTATAAATAATGTTCGTAATGAATGAAGGAAAGTTAGTAACTACTTAGTTTGTGATATATACCACACAAATAAATACCATGACTACAGCTCGTGATTATGTTGATATGGTATACTGTGACAGTGCAAACAAAACTAACACAGAAATACTTAATTTACCTATGTTCCAAAAAAAAACATAACTAAACTTACCTAGCTAAAGCTTTTAATATTACCTATATTTGTTTATGGAAATTTAACGTTAACGTGTTTATCGATTTATGAATAAGCGCAAACAACCGTCAGCTTGCTCAAGGGGTGTTTGTTTCCTATTACCAACCATCCTCTGATATCTATTGTTATGAAACAATACCACGGTATTGGCGTGCGCTGATGGGGGTCGCAATCAGGCCCTTGAACTAATACGTCATAATGGAAACGCATACACTATCATCCCAGGCTACCCAATTATTAATTAATTTTCCATGCTATGATCCTTGTGTGTGTATATACTATGTAGCAAACTATTGTAAGTATAGATAGAGATACTACTATAGGTTATCTAATGCTTGCTCTGTGACTGTGGTCCAATGGTTTGCAAAATCGAAAATAGAAATGATAGTACCTTAGCCTTCGTAAAATAATTGTTGCTGATCAAAATATTTCTACGAATTTAACAATTCTTTATGTGCAGATTTGTAAAAAAAATATTCAAGCATTACACACACATATTCCCATCAGTGGTGGAGAGTCGGGGGACTCTCCGCCGTATAGCACGGTCCCACAAGTCTGGTGGGTGGCCTTGGTGAGCAAGGGTACCCAACCCAAGGCTCAAAAAGGCCCGAAAGGGCCTACCGCCGGGACGGGATGGTTCGACTGCGAACGCGACCCCCACCTCGCCCCACCACGGCGGTTGACTGCTCTTTGGGAGGTTTTAGTGGGTTCGAGTCCCACATATCCTCTGCCTTCACCCCCGTGTTGGCAGGGGAATGCGTGGGTTGGCAGGGGAATTTTTTTGGGGGAGGAAAATTCCTCCCCCAAAAAAAAAAGGTACATATTCCCATAGCCCCTTATATTTAACGCAATAATTTTAACATGCCAGACTGTGTTATACCGTCTACAAAAGACGAAAGAACCTATTATATAATTCACGGAACGTTTTACATAGTATGTAAATATATCAAGCTTAGCTGCCAAGCACGTAGAAAATGAAAAATAAAATCCAACGCTGCCGCATCGATATTCAAGATATAAAAATAACCTACGGGCAAATTTCACTGGCTGAGCTACGGTACAGGTGCCCGTTCCTGATATATAGAGTAACACCTTCCCTTTGGGAGCTATCCACTCCATTTTACCTCCACGATAAAACCCCTCGAGGAAATGTGACAACGTTTTTCGATTCATTTTGTTGGCGGTTGACAAGACGTGCTTACAAGTCCTTATCCGCGATGTTTCACGTCTGTTTAGTTCGGCATTACTTTCAGTTTTCGGTTGTACTTGTAAAAATTGCAAAATATACCTAATTTGATTTTGTAGGCATTTATCTAGTACTAGCTATGGCGTAAGCGGTGTCAGGCACGTGCTGTGGGCACGTGTGATAGTCGGTTTCGCCGCTTGCCTCCTTTTTGATTTTGTCTTTTATTTGCGCCATCTATATAGATTGTGAATCTTAGCCCCCTTTTTGAAATCATGTTCCTTTTTATTAGTTCGTTGCCAACTTTCGTTGTTTGCCCCATAAAAAAAAAAAAAAAAATCGATCAATAGCTTAGAGTCTGTTAAAAAACTAGAAGCTATAGGTATTCATAAAATTACATCAATTCACCCACATAATTATTTGCTGTTTATTAACAAACATCATCTTAAGAAAATGCTGCATGCTACATTTCAGCTTGGATTTATAAATATATGAAATTAAAATTAAGAAGTGTTGAGAGAATTCAGGCATAGATAGGCACTTACAATAAAAAAATAAAGCTGCTACAGCGACAACAAGTTATCCAATCAACACTTCTCATCTCAACAGCAGCACAGCTAATTATCAACGAGGCAAGTTAACGCAAAGTGTCAGAAAGCTATTAAAGTTTACTAGTGGGCTGCGGTATTGAATAATAAACTTCAGGCAAGTCCAACTTATCACAACTTTCCTGCCCTGGCTTGATGACTTTGTACTAATTACATGCAGTTATCTCACCGTGATTTCTGATTTTGAGATGAATTAGAAACTTCGAAAGAGAACGGCAAATAAGCAAGTGTAAATATACGTTTATTTACAGAGTGATAAAAGTTTGTTTGGTAATGAATTGTTTTGCTAGTTTTTTTGGAGTGTTTTATAGCTGTTCTGATCTACGAAATACCCGAACAAAATGGCAAAACAATATTATGAAACTACAAGGTAATAGAATCTTCTAACAAAATGTCAAAGAGATTGGTTAGATGTAGCTACAAATGAAGTTTTAGTCTTACGGCAGATTGTGCAATTAATGGTTCGCTGTTGATAGTTATATTTCCATTTGTACTTATCTATTCCCCCAGGGTTCACGATGTACACGACGTGCGTGATCTGGCTAGCATTCGTGCCGCTATACTTCGGCACCGCGTCGCACGTTCCGCTCCGCGTCACCAGCATGGCCGTCACCATCTCGCTCAGCGCCAGCGTCACGCTGGTCTGCCTATTCTCGCCAAAGGTACGTTGCTGTCATTTTTGCAGCAGATCAACAGAGATTGCTGGGACACTACGCCTGCCATGTGCGATCCTCTTTGCTGTTTTTTCCCGCATTTCTGTAGCGTCGAGTCTTAGGTATATGCAGAGTTATTTACAGACATGAAACTTGCCCATAGCATACTTGTTACGATTCAGACGTCAGTCCACAGTTCACCGCAACTGGTGCCATCCAGGCATTCACCGACGCTGCAGACAGTCTCTTATGTCATTTCACGTGTTTTTGAATGGCATAAGGTACTCCGGTCCCGGCCTTGGGGCCGGAACCACCACTTTAGATTGTAGGACTAATAAAATACGTAGGTACATCGTGTAATATTTGAACGTCAAATATAGATTAATTTAACATAGACCACATCTTAGTTTCTCTTCTGCATCCTCCACCTGCAGCCTCCGTATTATTCAGGCTATTTATAGCCTGATGTCAAATTTAGTGATGAGTGTTTGGTGGCAACGACAGAATCATAAGACTAATAACTGGATGTTAATCTATGGACTAACTCTACTGGACACTATGTGCTTGGTCGAGCATCAAATCCACACGCAGCTGGGCGGGCTATCACGCATGGCGCGAGATCATGTTGTCTTCGCATTATCTTATACTAAAACTCAAAATTCTGTCAGATTTGACGTTTTCACGTGACACAGGCGCCTCATACGTTGTTGTTGCTTCTAATTAACTTATTTGTTCGAATATTTGTCGTCCAAGTCATCAATCTAACAGTATATTACCTACTATGTATGTGCCCATGTTGCTTACTCCGCGACTACGACAATAGGATTGTCAGATGATGATGATGATGATGATGATGATGCTCGTGTTCCCATTCCAGCTGTACATAATCCTGATCCGTCCGGAGCGGAACGTGCGACAGAGCATCATGCCGGTGCGGTACAGCCGCAAGCCGCCGCCGACACATACCGTCGTCACACACGCTCAAAGTAAGAGTAAGTATCTACACATTACACAACTAATAACAAAATAACCATAATAAGTTACACTTTTATTTTGGACAGTCATATCATCGAAACACACTATCACATAATCGCACAAATATTATAAATGCAAAAGTGTGTGTATGTATGTTTGTTCCCTCTTCACGCCACAACAACTGAACAGATTTTAATGATATTTGGCATGGAGATAGCTTATCTTTAAGCTGGTTTAAATAAGATAGTTTTATCTACGGGTGAAACCACGGGGCACAGCTAGTGTTAAAGGTAGCGTCAGCACTACATATGCATTGCAAAGTGGCTCTGATGTGAGCCAGTCGGTATAATACCTACATAACTAATAAATATAAATAAATATGTGTGGACGTTTCACACATCGCTAAATACTTTGTTTGTAATTATACATACATAGAATACAATATAACACCCAGACATAGAAAAAACACCTATGTTCATCACACAAATGTTTGTCCTGGGTAGGAATCGAACTCACAACCTACAGTTCAAAAGGCAGAGCTACTACCAACTGAGCTATCAGATCAGTCTAACTAAATGCAGTCTTCAGGTATAGGTAAAAGAATGCACTAAAAAAACGAATTTTAATAAAACTTTCCTTGTTTTACAGAAGCAACAAGCGCCGACAAAGAGACACAGACCGAACCCGGTGATTTTAAACTCGTCAACGGGCAAACCTTGCCACCTTTAGAAAATAACACCGACAAAAACACAGAAGAGAAACACACCAAAGATAACCACACCAAAGAGAAGGACCAAATAAAATGCAACAACGTTAAAAATAGCGTTAACGAAAAGATTATTAAGCCTCCTGCGTTAAATAACGTTCCAGTAGCGAATAGCGTTCCAGTAACAAACAACGTTGCTGCAAACGACAAAGCTGATACCTTATAGCAACGACATTCATCGAGATCTCTCAATGAGGTCTTCACAAAGAATAATAACTTTAGTGTGAAAAAGAAAAGTTGCTCGTGTAAGGTGAGGGAAAGAAAACCAGTGATAGTGTGAGAACTTTTTAACAGTGTGACATTTTAATGTGTTTACGAGAAAAACGAATAAGATAGAGCGTTGTTTTGAGTGGTAATCGCAGCTATCGTCATAATGCTTACCTATATAAACGCTGTAAGTATTTCAACGGTAAATTTCACCAAAAATATAAACTAGTTAATGAAACAGAACGTTAACGCAACGTTACAATAACAAAAGCGTTAATAAGCGCATAACTAAAGCGTTAATCGCATTTGGTGACCTTTGCGATTACAAAACAATGCTGCATCTTATCAGTGTCAGTTTATATCAATACTCAGTAAGGCTGTTTAGGGACGTGTAACGTCGTTTTTATCACTAAAATTAATGCTAATGCTATTAGTAGATCGCTTTTAATGTAAATAAACTATTTCATAACGTTAAATTCGTTATAATTAAGTATGTCGAAACAAAACATTGTTAATAGTTTTTTTTCTCAATCTCGTAACTTTAAGTCTCTGTAAATAAATGTAATGTAAGTAAATAATAATAATGACCTGTGTGTATATACAAGAGAACAAGACAAAATAGTGATGTTTACTGTAAATACGATTTCAAATATTATTAAGTTTGTGTTTGATATATCAAATAGTAAGTGATACCAAACTAAATATGTGCTAAGAGAGCTGTGAGCCAGAACAGTATGGATTCTAAATAATAACTAGATAATCTTTAAAATATTTATCAAGCTTATTCTTCAAATAATACACTGACCTATTAATTATTATTATAATAAAAATAATAAAATATAACCACTCACGAGTCGCTAATTATATTAGTAAGAATACTAGGTATGTACGTAATATATGTAAGCTACCTAACATGCTATATTTACTTACATTGCACTGACAGTTGAAACAGCTAGTTTTTAGAGTTGTCGCCACGAAATGGTTGAGCGATATCAGCATTACGATGATTATACCTATAAAATATATCAGATTTGTCATAATTTTCAATATTTACGTCAATGCTATGAAAAATCTAAGTACTTGAATTTAGAAATCTTCAATAGGTGATCAAAAACGAAGATGAAAATCACCAGAGATGAATCAATGCCAACCATAATGTCTTGTTTTGACGTCCTGGGTAGGAAACTATTGGTTTTACTTTTTATCTATGATCCGTCGCCCCTAGCAACCTATGAAGCTGATATGAAAACTTTTTCATGGGCGAGTACGCCACAGCCCTAAAATGTTTGTAACCCCAGCCAAATATAATATAACCGCTAACGCTGAATCCATGCTTTCAGCTGATTTAACTGTCAGTGCAATGTTATTAAATATTGCATCTTGAATTTAACTGATCTTATATGTATACATAGATAATGATTGTAACCTACCTAGCACAAACAAAACCATGGATAGATTTTTATACTAATTGCTGATAATTCAGGTTCTATGTTTGTATAATCAAAATTTGTCCGTTCAAAACGATGAGATTATAGGTATCATATTAGGTAGTATGGAAAAAAGCAGTAAGTACATATGTGACATTTTTGTTTTTATTATTTAAGTAGGTAATGAAACACTTCTTCGATTATTATATTGGATACTTTTTATAGTTAGAAAACGTATTTGTAAGATATTCGTCTCTACTGTTCTGCTCTCCTAGTGAATATTTACTTCACAAACGAGTATTAAGCTAAGCTAAGGTTATCAATATCATTATGAAAATACACAGTTTTGATGTTGAGTTGTAAAGTGTTTTTATTGTTTCGTCAAGCAACAGCAAAGTTTAATAGACATCTTAGATAGAACAAAGGTATATGTACCCATGTACGTAAGTCTTTGAGATAAAAGCAGGACGTTGCCAATATCAAGTCAACCTACATGGGAAATTGATTTGATGTGATTGATTTTGAAATTTCTTTATTAACATAATAATAGATTTTTGCAAGACAGCGTTAGCGTCTAAGTTACAAATTTATTCTAAGAATAGAAAATATGGTTTTTTAGGCTGAGGGCGCCTCTTAAAACTAACAATATACTTAACAGAGTTAATAAATATCAAGTTCTATTTAAAGCAGAAATTTTAGGATAGTTGGGAAAAAAGATAATAATTTTACGCATTACTTCGCTGTTTCGTGCGTTTTTAGCAACATTTACATGGGAAATTAAGAAGCGTAATTTGTCTGTCGTACGAATAACATTCTTTGAGTCAGTTTGGAGAGGGCACAATTTATCCATATAATTAATTTTGTAAAGGAAAAATTACGTTAGAAGTTCTTACCTACTTATCCATGAATAGGCACTGAGATCTTTTTTAAGATTTTTCTTACTTGACCTAAAGTGAACTAGTACCCACCCCCCGGTAGTGACCTATACTAACTTATGTAGGTATAGCTAAAGACATTCTAAGACTTCAAAAAAATACTAACCCACTCCTGCGTAACTTACCTACTTAAGCTTAAGCTGGGTACTTTGGGTAAAGCAATTAACACCCCAATAAGATAGGTATAAGGGTTGATCCACATTACCTACAATCACACAAAACGATTACTCCGTAATGGATACCCCAAATTGATTAATGACTAAGCGGGGTAGATTAGACACCCTATTCAAGGTAATTTGACCAGTTTAGCCTGATCTGCGTAATGTGTGGGTGCTTTTTGAGGGCTTGAGGGTTCATGGGTCATCCTCGCTGGTAGTGGACAACTTGAAAGGCCCGGGTAAATCATCAGCCCTTGTAATTGGTTAGGCAATAATGCCTAGCCTGGGTATATCATAGTTAGGTACTCAATAGGCCATCGACTGCGCAGACGTAGGTAAGTAAATGAGTATAGTTCGAGGTACACCGGAAGTATGTACCTACTTCCGTAGCTGATCTAAGGAAGTATTCACTTTACCAACTTTACCAGTCAAAAAAAGTTTTTGACAGGTAAAGTCGGCTAGGCAGGTAAGTATAGTTCAGTTGTGCCTCGTACTGAACTATACTTAGGTACCTGCCTGCCTAGCCAACATTAAACGACAAAAAAAATTTACATGTTTTGATAAAGTTAATAGGTCATGGATTGATTTTTTAAGTGTAAACCACACTTCAAATAAAAGCTATAAAGATATTATAGTTCTTAAAATTTTAATCTAATCCGATAAGTTAGAAGGCGCGGGTTCATATCCCGTTGGTTGCTAAAATTTTAAGAACTATAATATCTTTTAGGTAGGTACTTGCCTAGATGAGCTACACGTAAGAAGTAGGTACCCACTTAGCCTTACGCTGTTATTCGTATGATAATTTATTATAGTAGGTATACGTATTAATAGATAGAAATGTATTCAGTTATCTTTGGTACCTATGTAATACTACACAAGTATGGATAACAAACCGAAAAATAAAAATTAGATTTAAATTTCACAGTTACCAACACTATATCATTAATTCAAAAGTAACTCTGTATGTCCATTTTATTTGTATATTACCTATCACGGACAAGCTGGTGAACCAACCTGACGAAATTAAATACTAATCTTGGAGAAGGATTTAGGATGCTATTTATTGCAATAAACTGCAGTCGGCGCAAAGCCGCAGGCAGCAGCTAGCTCTTAGTAAAATCAAGGCGTAGCTGATGACAGTGATGGGTGATACATGCCTGGGTGATATACGCCTTCTATTTTTAAAATGTCCGAGCGGCGCCCAACACGCTACGCTACTTCGCGTCGTCTCGTCGCTACGCCGCTGTCGATACCTATCGCTACGATATGCCGCTACGTCTCTACGGTCGTCTACGGTGCTCTAAAACACCAGCTAGTTTTCCCCTCTGATCAAATAACCTCTGATCATGGAGGTCTTTTTTTATATAATTATTATAGAGGTTTATGAGTGTAGGTAATTTGAAAGAAAAACATACGTGTAGACACAGAATTCGCCCTATTTACATAGCGTGTCTATTTGACATTATGGGTAAGTGAGACATACTTGCACATCTATCCACTTTGTGAATTCTGCTAGGACGCTAAATTTTTTTACACATAGAAAGCCTAAATCTGAAATGGCAAATGACGGCAATAAATACTTTTCAAGAAAATAATTTTTGAAAATTCAATTTACGTGAACGAAACATCACTTCAAAAATGGTTCACGATTTTGACAGAAACATTCCGATTCAATATTCTGACGGTAGGTTGACGTTGGCGTTTGACTATTCTGCAGTTGACTATATTGACAGTTTTGTTTTTATTATCTGTTACCCGCAGTCATTATATTAGGTACCTACTTATATAATAATAGCTGCCAGCCGGGCTAGGATGCGCACCGCGAGATATGTCACGCGCGAGACGACATATTTCCTCGATGTAGACAAGTTTCTCGTTTACTCTAACATGCACGCCGCGACAGAGAAGTTTGTCGTTTTATGTCGCGTAGACAAACCAATATTGCCCTTTCATGACTCCTACTGTATTTTAATGTAGCAACGTAGGTTTCGTTCATTCAATTTTACGGTTTTTTACATGAACGCGACCTTAACACTGACACTGAAAATATACTCTTTGACGAAAGACAGAAACAGTTATATATAGTTGTTTCTGTCTTTCGTAAAAGAGTATTATTATACTCTTGTTTTTTTCGGCGGGAACCTGAAAAGTGAAAAGGCGCGCTTTTAAACAAATATTTTTAAAAAACCCAAAATTATTGTAAATTTGTATATTTTTCGTGTATATAGTCTTGTATATATTTGTAAATAGAGCACAACCTTAGAGAGGGCCCAAGGATGGGCAAAAAACGTAAAAGAAAAGGAGATGACTCTCCACCTGATGAGCAGCAGCAGCGGCAGGTCTCATCCTTCGAGTCTTGCGATTCCGACTCGGACTCTCTGAAGTCGATCGCTGTAGAAACACCAAAAGCTAAAAACAAGGATAAGTATGACATCTTTAAGGTACGTGGATACTCGCGTAAGTACCCTGAAGACTCGAAAAAGACCGAGTTTATTGTGTTTCTTTCGCACGTGGAAGAAAACATTACTTTCAGCGACAAGGATCGTATGGCACTGTCCAAGGGTTTGCGGGAGCATGGTGTTTCAGGCGTCATGCACCTCAAGTCTATAAACAAGTACAAAGTAGGTATAACCTTCGATTTACCTAACAACGCCAACATGTTTCTGAAAAATAAAAAGTTACTGGAGCAACTGTCCCTGAAGGCAAATATACCGGCTGGAGACACCGAAGTGACGGGTGTACTCACCTCGGTGCCGACCGACATGTCTAATAAGCAGATATTCTCACTAATCGGAAGCTCTAAGAATGTTATACAGGTCAGGCGCTTTATGCGCAGAGTTAGAGTTGACGGTGGCGCTGCTGGCGCGTCCTTCGTACCCACGCAGGCAGTCGCAGTTACATTTGCGTCTACCAACCTTCCCGAGTACGTTTATCTTGACTCATGGCGTCATGAGGTGAAAATGTACATACCTCCCGTAAAACAGTGTCTGAAATGTATGTCTTACGGCCACATAGCCAAATTCTGTAGGAACACCGAGGTATGCTCAGTCTGCTCAGAAAACCACAATTTCAAAACATGTCAAGTTGACTCCAAAAATGCTAAGTGTGTCAATTGCAAAGGTAATCACATAGCCATTTCATCAGCATGTCCCGTGAAAAAACAAAAAGTCGAAGAAAACAAGATTAAGTCCCGAAATGCTACCTTCTCAGATTTGTTTGATTCAAAGTCATTCCCAGCACTAGCAGCACGAACACTTGATGTTCAAGTAAACAACCTTATGAAATCAGAAACATTTATTAACATTCTAATTGAAACAATAACCAAAATTATCAGTAACAAAGATGTACCTATAAACTCAGGGTCTATTCGAGAGACTCTTAAAAAAACCCTCAGTAATAAATTACCTCCTACTTCCTCATAATGGATCAGTTAAATATTATACAGTGGAACGCACAAAGTCTAAATAGTAACAAGCATATATTTATTAACTACCTCTACACAAATAATATACATATTGCGATCATTTCAGAAACATGGTTTAAAGCTAACCAACATTTTAAAATTAAAAATTACAACATTGAACGTAATGATTGTGGAAATAGCCATAATGGAGTGGCCATAATCATTCATAAAAGCATCACATATTCAAATATCAACACATACTTTGATGATTCGATACAAAATATCTGTGTCAAAATCACAGTAAATAAACAGGATTTATGTATTGTCAGTTTTTATAGTCCTACTAATTGTAACCCAGCTTTTAATAAAGCTAAATTTGATACATTGGTAAAATCGATTCGTAGTCCTTTCATATTCGCAGGGGATTTCAATGCCCATCACACCTCTTGGGGTTGCGGTTCTGACTCTCCCCGTGGAAGGGAGGTGTTGGAAGTCATCGATGACAACAATTTAGTCTTGCTTAATGATGGTCAAGCAACAACAGTTGGTTCATTAACGTGGCGTCCAAACGCACTTGATTTGTCGTTGGTTTCCCCATCACTGGCTCTTCATTGTGAATGGTCCGTTCTTGATACTCCTCTTGGTACTAGTTACCACCTTCCTGTAATCATTAAAGTATTGCTTAGTAATAATAATGTAAATTCAGATGGAAACTACTGTAATGGCAAACACTTGCCCATCTACCCAAATTATAAACAGGTAGATTGGAAAGTGTTTAGTAGCTGTGTAGATGCATTATTGAATGATTTTGAATTGAATCTTTGGAGTCCTCAGGACGCATATTTGCTATTTTGTAAAATATTACAATCAGCAGCAAAATCCGCTTCGAATTTAAATAGTAGTTGTTCTAACAACATTAATCAATCCTGTCATAGGAATCTCGGTAAAAAACCTCACCTTCCATGGTGGAACCAAAAGTGCTCAGAAGCTGTTCTAAAATTCAAAGAAGCATATCTTAAGTTTAAGTACAACCCAACAGAAACCAACTACTTGGAATTTAAAAGACTTCGAGCTCTCAAAAAACTTATTATAAAAATAGAAAGACAGAACAGTTGGAAATATCTCTGCGAAACTTTTAATCGTTGTACTCCTATGTCCATTATATGGAAATTTATGCGTAAATTTAATAAAACATATGTTTCTAGCAATAATGCAGATGATTCCTGGATTTTAGATTTTCTACAGATGTATACCCCAGATTTTGTATCAAATGGTCTCAACACATCATATAGTAGCACTGGCAATATAAACTCCAGTAATAGTTACTTCCTTAGTCCATTTTCTATCAATGAATTAATATCTGCTGTCACATCTAGAAGAGATACTGCCTTTGGTCTTGATGGTATACCATATTCTTTTTTTAAAAATTTCAGCAGTAAGAGTATGGAAATCTTCCTAAAAATACTGAACTTACTCTGGGAAAACAATAATATACCCCACGATTGGAAAGTAGATTGTCTGGTACCAATTTTAAAACCTAACAAACCAAAATTGTGTCCTGATTCCTATCGCCCTATAGCGCTTACTTCATGTGTTGGAAAAATATTTGAACAATTGTTAAAGCAGCGTTTGGAGTTCTATATAGAACAAAATAAAATTTTACCTTCAAACCAATTTGGTTTCCGTAGAAATCGTTCAGCTAGGGATAGTATCTGTCAGTTACAACTTGATATCCATAATGCTTTAGATGCACATAATCATCTCCTTGCTGTTTTCTTCGACATCACAGGGGCCTTTAATAGTGTGAATATTGATATACTTTGTCAGGAATTGTTGTTAACAGGAATACCTGGAAAGATTATACACTGGATTAAAATTTTTTTAAGTAGCCGTGAAGTCTTTGTTAAATATAATAGGCATCTATATGGTCCTAGACTTTCAACAAAAGGAGTTTGTCAAGGCGGCATTTTATCGCCATTAATTTTCATATTGTACATACGTCGTTTAAATATAATATTAGGCTCAAAAGTGAAAAATTTGCAGTTTGCAGATGACCTAGTTGTTTATGCATCAGGAAATAATATAAATCAACTGGTTGAAATTGTTAATGATGCATTGGCAAATCTCAATAATTATTTTTCTTACCTTGAACTTGATGTTAATCCTTCAAAGTCAAAGGTTGTTCTCTTTGGGAAAAGGTGTCCCAATATGCCTGTTGTTCATTATAAAGGTTCTTCTTTACCTGTTTCACTTGATGTTAAATTTTTGGGAGTATTGTTCTCCCACAATTTATCCTGGAACAATTATTTAAAACATTTAATAAACAAAGCTAACAAAGCTTTTAATGTATTAAAATCTTTGTCTGGTACATACTGGGGTGCAGACCCACAAATTCTACTATTATTGTACAAATCATTAGTTCGTAGTCATTTTGAATATGGTTTTTTATGCTTTGCTGCAGATGATAAAATTGTAAATAGTCTAGATGCTTTTCAAAACAAATGCATGCGAATAATAACAGGGGCATTTAGAAGCACACCTATAAATGCAATGCAGATTGAATGCAGTCTGCCCCCCATGACCATTCGTTTTAGGTATCTTAAAGAAAGATTTCTCCTTAAACTCTACAGTGTCTCTAACAATAGTCTTATAACTAATCTGTCTAATACATTAACCCAATCCACTGTTAAACCGTTTTATATGCTACAGGGATATGAAGGTTTCTTAGATTTTCTTCAAAATCTAAATATCTATCAATCAAATCATATTTTGCCTTGTTATGAAGGATCTTTTATTAGCAAATTTCCAGCAATGAATATAGTCATAAACAAAAAACTGTCAATAAAAGAAGAAGTATATACAATGTTGGCAGAGTGGACAGGTCACAAATTTGTTTACACAGATGGGTCGAAAAATGATAATGCGGTGTCTTACGCAATATTTGAACCCTCATTGAACATTGCTGTGGGATATAGAATTGATAAACATGCTAGCATTTTTACTGCTGAAGCTGTTGCTATTTTGAGTGCTTTGAAGCACATCAAAAACAAAAATCAGGGACACACAAGATGGGTTGTTGTTAGTGATAGCATGAGTGTTTTGAAAAACTTGGCAAATAACAAATTACATGCTAACACTAATTACATTATTTACTTTATAAAACAGTTATGGGTGGAATTATCTGATTCAAACATACAAGTCAGCTTTGCGTGGGTACCTTCACACATAGGTGTTGATGGCAATGAAAAAGCTGACTATTTAGCCAGCACTATAGTTAAATTTTCAGATGTTATTTCCAGGTATGCCAATGATGCAGATGTTTCATTGCCATACACAGATATTGTAAGCCTCCTAAAACAAAGGATGGTTCAACTATGGGGGAAACATTCGTACCATTGTACACAAGTTGAAAACAAAGGTTCTTGGTATGCCGCTTTAGATGTTCAGATAAATTCAAAGCCATGGTTCTGCAAGGCCGGTACTTTTTTAAACAGAAAGTTTTATTCAACTGTTTGTCGTATGCGTTTTGGTCACTGTCGTTTGAACTTTCATCTCCATCGCCTTCGAATGGTGAATTCCCCATATTGTGACTATTGTCAGTCCTCGAATATCCAATCCTTAGATCACATTTTCTTTGAGTGTTCATCTTTCAGCATTCAGCGCCTTGTGTTGATAGACGAACTTCTACAAATCTATGATAAACCTGAACTGGTCCCGCGGTGCATTCAGGAGTTGCTTGAGAATGCCTCTGTTTTTACCTATTTGTATAAATTTATATTGTGTACTGTAAATGAGATTTAGAATAAGATATAAAATGATAATTTTATTATTACAATACATATTACAATGGTTTTTTTTATAAAGTTTTTTTTTGTGTGTAAATATGTAAATGTAAATAAAGGTATTTGATTGACAGTCTGACACTGGCAGTCTGTCTGTCAGTGTCGGAGTGATGAAGTAAACGTCAACAATTGACGCTTGAAGTTATAAGGTACCTACTAATTGTAAGGGAAAAATTAAAATTGACTTTCATTATCTCGGAAATGAACAAAGGACGATGATCCTCTTACTTATGACAAAAATGATCCGGATTTGACTATGAAATAAATAAAACGAATGAAATTAATATCCTAACTATGACGAAAGAAGTAAATCCTACGAAAGACTAGGCGGTATGGTCTCATGACTTTAGCCTGCCCAATAGGGCGAACAAAAAAAAAAAAAAAAAAATTATTATACTCTTTGACAGAATCCGTCAGTTGTAAAATGAAAACAGTGAAAAAATTTTCGTAACTTTCTCTAAAAATTTGGATTTAGATTGAAAATACTAATTGCAAGCATATAAACGTAAGTAAAGTTTGATTAAGCCTAAATATCGAGACTAGCGGGTCTGTGTGTCTGCCTGCACTCGAGTATTGAGTTAGTTCTTTTGTCACAACGGAACATTCCTTTTCCATCGTAATGATATAATATTAGTCCTATTTCATCATATGAGGCATGAGGAACACTTGTAACTAGCTGGATACAAGTACAAACCTTCTATTCAAGACTACAGTCGGATACTAGACGGCATAATATTATGCTATTGTTGCATGTAAAACTTGTACTTAATTAGCTGCACTATTTTTTCAGAATAAGTACACGGAAGCAGATAAAAGTACGTTTATCAATATATTACTATGGCTCAACATCCAGTTTTCAGCTGGCACAGAATATATAATAGTACCACAGGGGAATATTGTTCACCACAAGGAGCCCGTCCACATCAGTACCTAACAATATTGCTTAGTTTATTACTTTATTTGTTCATCTAGAACACTGTAATACCTACAATTGATACCAAAATATTGTTAAACAAGACGGAAGCCTTAATATGTACCTATAAGAATTTATAAGCTATTAAATGTGATCTAAATAAAATAAGCGTTTTTAATAGATAGTATATTGTAGGTATACCTATACCTACGTATGTACCTACACAGTAATGAAAATCCTGAAAGTTCTACCCATGCATCTAGCTTGAGCTTGATCCTTATACCTATACATTTTAATCATGTGACAGGTGAGTTTCAACACGGTCTGTTCGCCGTTTGCCCCCTTCCTGATTTTGTCCATTATTTGTGCCATTCATTGATAGGATAAATACCACAGAATTCGCCCTATAAGTCTATGGTAAATACCTTTATAAAATGAAACAGTAATGTGAGATACCGCCATATTTACGATCTCTTGTTTATTTCGATTTTTTTACGTAACTACTGTATATCAAAATACCACTTTGCCTTTGGATTAAGCCTTCTCTACGTATCTCGACCTCAAAAATTACGACGAGATAATACTCGCGCCAATGTGTCAAATAAAGCTCAGACTATGGTGTGCATGTTAGCGGTTGTCGACAAAACTCGACAAAAGTTCCACAGATAGATAAACATTTGCATTATCTCTTCATTTGACAGAACGAGATGAGTTGCTTGCGCTGCCATGTTAGCACAGGTAGACATAAAGACATATCTCTATTTTTCACGACATAAAGAGACGACAAAATTATCTCACGGCGCGCATCCTAGCCCGGCAGGTATCACTTTATTAGCGCAGAATCTCCATCTCTTTCTTTGGGTGCCGCATAAGAGCAGACTAAGGGACTATCCAGAGAATGGGCAGTAGCATTCTCCTTGGTACATTATAATCTTCTGCGATGACAAGCTACTTGCTAAGCGAGGTGATTATGGCAAACCTCCCTATAATCAGTGTCTAAAATGGCGTTTTATGGGCATGCCTGTGTTCAGCACTAGACGTTTTCCAGCTGTTGATTTGAAATACGTGATTTTCGCCCATGGGACATTTACAATGACATTTGTAATGTAGTAGGTATTTGATTGATTTTATTACCTGTGTCGTCTGTGGCTGCAAATACTAACCCCACATTACGTGTCGTTTCATGTATTATTTTCGTGTAAAAATGTACATAAACACTATTAAATCGCTTCATGGCATCAGCCGATATGTGTTTTGTAAACATAAAGATAGCTGATTTCTTTTTATTTTATGACCTAGCAGAAAGATTGACTGACGCGTGTGCTCGCGCATTGAAACCATTTCGCCACGTAGCATAGAGCTAAACTGCGTGATTTATTGATTACGATAGGGTTTCACTTAGGTACTCCTTCGTTTCACTTACCCCACCTGACCTTAAATTTTAATTTTTACAATAAAGAAGCAGTGAACACTGGTAAAACATAAATTCTAGGTATCAAGGTAAATTACTCTATAGATAGAGCTAACGAAATCACCCATTATCTACCCAAAATTTTGGGAGACGTTCTTGTTCAGGCAGCACCTTGTGTTGAGCAGGAAACAACTAGGCGGCCACGCGAAATAGATTTCTACTAGTGGGAATTCTGTAGATTTATCAATGTTTGATCAATGTTTGACAATGACAATGACTGCAGTGACAAACCAACTGACATTACTCATCCATCACACTGACAGCTGTAATTTTTTTGTTTTGCTTTTGCGCATGGCATGTTGTTTTTAGGGATGTTTCGATACCTCCAATGTATCGATACCTATCCATATGAGTAGTACTCAAATGATTATTTTTGATACTACTCATTATATGAAGACCCTAAAAGTATTTAGGTACCTGTTAAGTATTAAGGTTTAGGTATTAAGTACGTACTCATATCGATATATTTTTTCAATTACTTATTAAAACTGATAAAATTAATTTCACCTTACTGCAGTAAAATTTTAATATTTCTTTAAGCGAACTACATTTCGAAGTGTTTTAGCGCGTAGAGGCAGACATTCGAGCACTAGGATAAAATAAATAAATAAATATATGTGGACATTTCACACAGCGCCATCTATCCCCAAACTAAGTATAGCTCGTACTATGGGAACCAGATAACTGATTATAATACTTAGATACTTTTTGTTTGTAAATACATACATAGAATACAATATAACACCCAGCGGATGCGTTCAGGATATTTTATTTGACATTATTATGTTGACATTATATTAGATACAAGTACTTTCATTCCGATACCGAGTAGGTGTCGTGAGAATTATTTGTTTTGAATTTATCTAATTTAGTATAATATATTTAAACTGTACCTATTCAACGCTTAGAATTAACTTTTCATTCCATTTAATCCTGCCATAATAAAAAATGGGGGTGTTTAAAGCCTAAATATAGATTAAAAAATCACCCTATAAAATTAGGCGATATTAGGCTAAAGAAAAATTTATTAAGGCTGCTTGCTATTGAATTTTTGGCGATTATCTTGTTTTGACTTGGCAGCACTGATTCGTTTCGGTACTAGTACTCTCTTTCCGATACCAAGTAGGTCCCGAAAGAATGATTCGATACTAAAAAGTACTTGGTATCGAAAGAAAAGTATCGAGTACTTACTCGTATTTACTAGTAACGGAATTACGGAACATCCCTAGTTGTTTTGTTTGCTCAAAATTCTGTTGTTGTTTGCATTGCAGTTTGATTTTTGATGGAAAATTACAGAATGTTTTAACTTTACTGCAGTCATATAAATAATTACAAAAATACAAACAGCCTCCGAAGGAAGATGCAAGAAGAACCAATACAAACTATTAGAGAGACAAGCCGCAATTTGCTCTTTCTCAACCGCAGAAGACAAAAAGAAGAACAAACTGATGTGCGGCGATCGCTATCAAACCTAAGGTAGTAATCACTAATCAGCTAACAGAACGGTAACACAGGTAAATAGATCCATAGGATAATTATTTATCAATTTGGATTTACCATGCAGGGTTTTGCAACCTAACCTTTTCATATTGTGATAGTATTTGCTGCTGACATATAAAACACCAAAACTAATTATTAGATTACTTTATTTTAATAGCCCTCAATTGATTCATGAATGCCCAAATCCCAAAACCAAGCTATGCACAATAAAATTGAGTTTATGGAAATCTTAAGCATGAGCAAGGTTGGTGTGGACTCAGGGCATACGGGGACTTTTCCCAGTGAGTCGGTCCCTCTTTAGGCTGGTCCAGACCCAGGACCAAACACCAGCTCCATATTATCTACATTTTAATGGGAGCTGAGCTATGATGACTGATTTAATTATTGTCTAATTACTTGCTATACCTAACAAAAAAGTTACCAGATGTTGTATTTTACAACAAACAGAAAAATCTGGTCTGGTAATAAATAAAGTAATTCAGGGTTTTACTCAATGTCAGAATTTGGCTCAACTTTAGATCAGCACCATACAAGTTGGAGGAAAATTAACTCAAAAAAAATTCGCACTTGCTGCGCTTGCTTATTTATAGGTATTTTAGTTAGTTGACAACCCATCTCCATCTCATCACTTGAACATTCTAAATTAACAAAAAAAAATCTCAAATAAAAAGTAGTTAAGGCCGCATTTTGAAAATTTTTTCCGTATCAGACCATCACTAAGCAGAAGAGAGAGATTTTTGTAAGGTACTGTAACCAGGTGTGCACTTCACGTGTGAATGACTAATTCCAGATTAAACCAATCCAATGTAACAACCATTGCAAATAAGTTGAAGACCAAGTCCTCAATCTCCGCATCCGACATGAAATTATTACAGAATGCACTTGTGGATGACCCCAAGAATATAGAGCTTGTGCTGAATACACACGGAGCTTTGCGAGGGTTGGTGAGAGAGCTATCTGGTATGTAACCTGTGATATTATTCAACATCACGCAAAAAGGGCCGCTGTGCGGCCTAGTTGCGGAAAACAGCCCGCGCACCAAGTGATATTATTTATGTATAATATCATCTAAGGTGGAATGCTTCACTAGTGCAGCAAATTCAAATTTTCTTGCATTCCTTTGCCAATAATAGCTTAATTTCTCAACGTGATTACATGAAAACTAATCTTGCACAAATAAATAGAATGTATCAATAAATTACAATTAAAAGTATCACCCACATATTATTGCCGTGATCGACGACTATATCGTATCATGTGCCGTGTGGTCCCGGTTACGAATAGGACCACCCCATCTCTTCCCGTGGGTGCCGTAGAAGGCGGCTCCCCTCGGTCTTGGTGATAATCAATCCTCACCTACTGCGATCACCAAGCCGCCTGCCAAGCGTGGTGATTATGGCAAACCCCCCCCTCCCCCTCCCTAATGACAAGCACAAATAAGAGTTAGAGTTAGAGGCGGAGATGGGTAAGTTACGCTGGGATGTAATGGGATTGTCAGAAGTCCGAAGACAGGGACAGGACACGATAATCCTAAATTCCGGTAACTTATTCTTCTACCGGGAGGGAGACCAACTCTCCCAAGGTGGTGTCGGTTTTCTCGTCCGCAAGTCTCTCGTCAACAACGTGGTCAAAGTCGACAGTGTGTCGGCCAGGGTAGCGTACCTGGTACTCCGAATAACCAAAAGGTATTCGTTGAAGGTCATACAGGTATACGCGCCGACGTCGGCACACTCAGACGATGAATTAGAAGCTATGTATGAGGACATATCCGAAGCCATACTACCTTCCGAAACATACTTCACCGTTGTGATGGGAGACTTCAATGCGAAGTTGGGCACAAGGAATAGCGATGAGCTGAGAGTGGGGCCATTTGGATACGGGCAGCGGAACCCTCGAGGACAGAGGCTGGCTGACTTCATGGAGAAGGAGGGACTCTTTATGATGAACTCCTTCTACGAGAAGCGGCCATCCAGGAAGTGGACGTAGATAACTCCCGACGGTTCCACTAAAAATGAGATAGACATCATCATGACGACCAAGAAGCACATATTCGATAATGTCTCTGTGATCAGCAAGGTGAAAACCGGTAGCAATCACCGTATTGTTAGAGGCACATTGAATATCAATGTTAAGCTTGAAAGGTCACGTCTGCTGAAGTCTACGCTCCGCCCAAATCCTGTCCAAATCCAAAACCCCGAAGGCTTTCAGCTGGAACTCCAAAATCGCTTCCAGTGACTAGCCGACTGTCCAAGCTGTTGGATCGAAATTCTTTAAGACTCAACGCCGAAAAAAGACTCAAAAGCTCTCAGAAAAAACTCTTGAACTAATGGCAGACCGGAGCGAAATAAAGCTGCAGTCGTCAGTTGATATGTCAGCCTACGGTGAACTCAATAGATGAATCTGGAGTGCCTTGCGACACGACTTGCGTGCTCTTAGTACTTCACGTAATGAGGCCGCAATTGAGCGGAACCAAGGCTCTAAAGTGTTCGCAAAGGATTCGTCTATTGGGCAACACCAAATGACAAAACTGAAGACCGAAAATGGTAGCGTCATTTCATCCAAACCTGAGATTCTGAGAGAGATCGAGAACTTCTATGGATAGTTATACACCTCGATACGTAAGCCCGCTACTAACACAGCTCAGGACATCAGAGCCAAGTTAGTCCGACACTATACCGAAGATATCTCGGACGTCAGCCTCTACGAGATTAGAATGGCCCTCAAACAGCTTAAAAACAACAAGGCACCAGATGAAGATGGAATTACGACCGAACTTCTGAGAGCGGGTGGTAGACCGGTACTTTTAGTCCTCCAGAAGTTATTTAATTCTGTCATCCTTGAAGGTACAACGCCAGAGGCATATGGCACAAGAGCGTGGTGGTGATCTTCTTCAAAAAAGGCGATAACACCTTATTGAAGAACTTTAGGCCCGTCTCGCTCTTGAGTCATGTGTATAAGCTTTTTTCGAGAGTCATTACGAATCGTCTCGCACGCAGGTTTGATGAATTCCAGCCTCCCGAACAAGCCGGTTTCCGAAAAGGCTTTAGCACCATAGACCACATCCATACGCTGCGCCAGATTATACAGAAGACCGAAGAGTATAATCGGCAGTTATGCCTAGCGTTTGTGGACTATGAGAAAGCCTTCGATTCAATCGAGACTTGGGCGGTGCTGCAGTCCTTGCAGCGATGCCAAATTGACTATAGGTATATCGAAGTTTTGAAATGTTTGTACAGTAAGGCCACTATGTCAGTCCGACTCTGTAGTCGGAGTAGACCAGAGTACGGAACAAATTCCATTGCAAAGAGGCGTGAGACAGGGAGACGTTATTTCTCCGAAACTGTTCACAAACGCATTGGAGGATGTTTTCAAGCTCTTGGAGTGGAAAAGATCTGGCATCAACATAAATGGCGAGTACATCACTAACCTTCGTTTTGCCGATGATATAGTCATAATGGTGGAATCGCCCGAGGAACTTAGCACCATGCTCAACGACCTCAGTAGAGTCTCCCAGCAGACTGGTCTCAAGATGAATATGGACAAGACAAAGATCATGTCTAATGCTCATTTTTTTTTTTTATGTAAACGAATGACGTGACGAGCTAGTCGTTCGCCTGGTGTTAAGCGACACGGTCGCCCATAACAGATTGCAGTGTCACTCGGAACTCTAAATTAAAGTTTCGCGTGACACCGCGCACTGCGCACGTCATCGTGAGACATCACACAGTCTAAAAAAGTTTTCTAGACTGTGAGATCAGTTCGTAAAGTCTCATTTGCCCAGTAATTTCACTAGCTACAATGCCCTTCAAACCGGAACACAGTAGTGCTTGCACACTACTGCTTGGCGGTAGAATAACTGGCAAAGCGGTGGTACCTACCTAGACGAACTTTGCAGAAAAGTCCTACCTCATGTTCCACCTACACCGGTAATTGTTGGGAACGATACTCTCGAAGTTGTCGACAAGTATGTCTACCTAGGACAGACTGTCCAATTAGGTAGGTCCAACTTTGACAAATAGGTGGCACGAAGAATCCAACTCGGCTGGGCAGCGTTCGGGAAGCTTCGTCCTATTTTTTCGTCCAAAATACCGCAGAGCCTGAAAACGAAAGTTTTCAATCAGTGTGTGTTGCCAGTGATGACTTATGGAACTGAGACATGATCCCTTACTGTTGGCCTCATTAGTAGGCTCAAAGTCGCGCAGCGAGCTATGGAGCGAGCTATGCTCGGTGTTTCCCTACGAGATAAGCTCCGGAACGAGGAGATCCGCAGGAGAACTAAAGTGACCGATATAGCTCTTAGAGTTAGTAAGTTGAAGTGGCAATGGGCAGGCCACATCGCTCGTCGAACTGACAACCGATGGGGAAGAAAGGTTCTCGAGTGGCGACCACGAACCGGAAGACGCAGCGTAGGCCGGCCCCCCACTTGGTGGACCGACGACCTGGTGAAAGCCGCGGGGAGCCGATGGATGCAGGAGGCGAGCAGCCGCTCAAGGTGGCGTGCTCTGGGGGAGGCCTATGTTCAGCAGTGGACGTCTTCAGGCTGTTAATGATGATGATGACATATCATTGGTTTAGCGACAAATGGCAATAGACTGAAAAACTAAGGCGAAATTTGTTTATTGCCATTTGTCGCTAAACCAATGATATCCAGGAGATACTTTTAATCGTAATTTGTTGATACATTCTATTTCTTTACGTTAAATCAGTTTTAATGTAATCACGTTTAGTAATTAAGTTATTGGCAAAAAAAAGGCAAGAAAATTTGAATTTGCCGCAGTAGTGAAATGTTCCACCTTAAACCTAGATTGCGCTGCAAAATGAGTGAGCTATATGGCTAGCTATGGCGGACTAGGTTTAAAACGGTTTTTGGCATATTTCTGATCTACGCTGTTTTCTTGGTGTACTGGCATTCCTCTCCTCCTTGTGCCATGATACTTTGCAGTTTTCCCACACTTCAGTTTGACAGAATTTATTTAAAATAAATGTTACTCTATTTATAGTATGAGTGCACCTTGTGAATATTTATAGGTCATGAAGTCAGCAAACAGTGTGCTGCATGTGGGTGCCTTTGCAACTTGTCTCTGGGCGACTCCAAAACATGCTGCACCATAGCCAAGGCAGCGGGGGCTTATCTTGTTGCTGCACTGGATACTCTCACCACACAATTGGCTGTAAGTTTAACAAGCTAACTTTTCAAATACTAAGCTTAAAGAGGTCTGCATAATAAGTATTAGTTAACTTAAATGTAGGTAGATATGGTTTTGTGTGAAATATCCTCCAATTACCCATATTTTTTATAATATGATCAGTTACTAATTCATACACAAGCAGCATGACTACTGTTTAGTGTGTATCCACGCATACATTTTTGTACAGTACTTTAATGCCCATCTCTGCTCTAAAGTATGACAGCTCCTAAGTTTGCACTTATTCTTCTATAACATACTGCAACACATATTTGCTAGTGAGATAAATGCAAACTTAATCATTGTCAAACTTTAGTGCAGACGGGCATAAGTATTGTCAAGTTTCTTGGAGATATTTACAAAGGGTGTTGCAATGAAATCTTCTGGTAGCTTGTACCAGTTGTGAAGTTGGATTTATGTTTTAATATTTATTCAACTTTTCTAGGTAAGTTGTGCATGGACACTGGGCAATCTGGCCGGCTCAGGCAGCCAAGCTTGCGACATCATCATCATGCAAGGTGCACTCGGCAAGCTCTGTGACGTCATGCAAAGCAGCGTGGAGATGCAAGACGCAGCTGTGTATGCGTTGACACATCTCGCCTATGTACTGAGGGATGATTTGAGGTGAGGGCATGATGAGTGTGAAAGTTGGGGTGCTTTAGGGCAAGGATGTAGAATTTTATTACCATAAACTACAGTTCATGTTTGTGAAGCTGTGGGATTCTGCTAGGACATGTAATATTCATACTGTAGGTATAACCAAGACAACATTGACATCAAGTACAACACATCTACCGCTAAATATCTCACCCATTTTAAATTCTTAAGGCGGTAAGATATAGCCAGGTAAGCAGGTCAAAGTCCGTTCAAAGAAACATCGACCCTATCGTCGTAGACTTAAATATCAATTCAGTCTGAAGCTCAATCGGTGCTTACGACAAAGACAACTTACGCAATGACCGATTTTGATGGCTTTTAATTATTAATGTTTATATTATATTTTTTTAAACTATGAAGACGTCAAAAAATTTGAATGTTCTTGATAATACACACATTTTTTTTTGTAAAAATATATTTTTATTTTATTTTTTATGGGTCTATTGCCTGAATTAAACGATTTTTATTTATTTATTTATTTATTGGATGAAACTGAGTAAAATTGGTACATTCAAATTTTTTGAGGGAGGTTTTCGATTTTTTTATAGAGTTAAATTTAGCTATCATGTATTCGCAAGCGTCACATAAAACTTAAAGACACACACACAAAAACACACACAAAAAACAACACAGCAAAACACACAACACACAAACAAATAATAACACACAAACACGTTAACGTTAATCACATGATATATTAAATAATAATTCAAAGCTCCACATGCTCTAACTCGCCAGGAAACGTGCCAAAAAACACCTTGTTTGCCCTACCATTCGCCTCCATATTTGGTTGTTTTCAAGGTGAAATATAAGCAAGTGATTATGTTCCAATATTTCTTCTCAACATTTCAGGCCAGAACATCTTCAAAAGATAATCCAAGCTCTCTCAAAAGCGGACCTAAACATGGAATCATCTCAGCTTCTATTCATCTTGTCGTGCCATAATGATTTCACCGCTGAAGACATGCCAGAAGGGTACCTCAACAAAATTGTAGAAAAATTTACGGTGAGTATGGCAACCCACCTCAGTACCTGTAAACATGACTCTAAAAGGTCTAAAGACTACAAATGCTGTGAATTAGTATACTTAGTAAGGGTACTAGCTAATTTTAATAGTGAAAATGTGTATAGTGTTCTTGTTAATTATTTTGTAAGCAATAATTTGGTAGGAAATATAAGAAGTTTGGTAGAAATGGATGAGGACAAAAGTTTGCTGTGGTTTTTGGGTAATGTTCACCGCCATTGTAGTGATAGTGTGTTTTTTAATCAATTAGTGCTTACATAAAACTTGATTTGATATCTAATATGTACAATTAAAAATAATGTGTGTAAAACTAGAATGGTAAAAATAAAAGATACATTTCTATTTTGCAATAAATATTTTATTATATCAATAATGATCATAATATTCAATAATAATAGTTAATCATTTATTAGATTATTTAGTTATGGATAAGGCTACGAATATAGCATTTTAATATTTTTACACCACTCTCACAAATATAGCGTAAAGGTCGACTCACACGAACGCGGTACATTTCAGTGCAGTTATTGAGATAGCTAATTTGTTGGCTAAAATATGAAACCGCTAATATAATAATTATTATCTAATTTAAATACATAAATATTTTTAACTCCTTGTTCTCTAAGCTTACATGGATGATAAAACAACAATAATTATTATTAATAAACAGTAATTATTGAGCTATCCTATAAAAACTTTCGCCAAAAAACGTAATGTTTATCAAAATATGCGCTTTTTGTGTGTTATTAATATGATGTAATTTTGATAAATCACGGTTCAACGGTGATTTCGACTTCAAACGTTTAAAGTATATACGTTATACCTTTGAAGACAGACGACATGTTCCCGCCGTTTAAGTATATTTTGATTGATTTATTGCTTATTTCTAGTTTGCCATTTCAAATGTCTACAATAACAATGCCTACCTAATAATGAATCTACCTTCATTTAAAACAGCAAACCTTTCAGTCTCACTTTTATTTCATTGCTTTTTTCTTCAATGTTGTCCCTGGCAGTTTTTGTGGCACATCAGTAAATTATTGGACCTGTCGATTTTGTTGCCAAGTTTTGTTTTGATACTGAACGCTTTTCATAATAATAAGCTTTTTATAGTAGTAGCACAATATCATGTCATTTCTCTTATTTCGCCAGATTAGAAAAAAATGTGCCATTTTGTTTGACGTGCACTAAACGTGCTTCAGTTGGTACGAATTTTTAACTACCTAAAATGGTTATTTTCTTTTTTTTTTGTTATTGCTGTTATCTTTCACGTGTGATCTACATCTATAAATGGAAGGGGTATTATAATCGTACCGCGTACATGTTGAATGACCTTGTACATCGAAATAAATGCTAATTGGCAGTAATTTATTATTGGAATCAAAATCACTTTACTCTTACAAAGGCATAGAGAAAAGCTACCATTCTAAGTTGGAACCCTATTAGTATCAAATACGCAAAGGATATGCTCATAATTAATTTAATTAAAATGGGTTATTTAAAAGTTTTTAGGGTTATAGCTACATTAAAATTATTGGCCTATCGTCTACGAGCTTGACAGGCAATTTTTCACAGGCATTAAATAAAATTTTAATTACGATATTAAAAATCGAATAAAACTTTACTTTTTCGAGTTTGTCATACGTCCTTTTGGAATAAAAAAGAATGAGACGGAACTATGAAAGGCGTGCCTTTATGTAATGGCGTAGCTATTCGAAAATTGCAACTGCACTCATTGGCGTTTGGTTCATAAATGATAAATAAGGTTTTACACCCCTACGAGTATGGTAACATTTTTAAGTTCCCGCCAAAAAACTATAAATCATCGTTCGTTACAAGAAACGTGTGTGACGACATTTTTCACAATAAAACCTTAAATGAAGAATCAAAATAAACAAAAATGTGTTTATAACCCTTATCCAACTATACAAACGTAAAGCAACTTGAAGTATTTGAACTAATTTTATGAGCAAAAAACCTTATGAGGGAGATGTATTTCAAAGTGATGTTATATTTGTATAAATCGGCGCTTAATAGAAATTGACATTGGTTTATTTAATGATAGTATCATAAGGCCCGAACCTAAGTATTATGTGCCTGAACCATGTGAACCAAAGTTAACTCATTTGTACTAGCTGCTGAAAAAAAAAACAGAGTTCCCGCAGGAAAATGGATAAATAGCGGGTAAAACCTAGTCCAACAAACTCTAGTTAAAAATAAAACAAGCCATAATCAAAGTCCGGGCATTATGACTTACACAACGGTTATAAAAGTTGGTGCACTCTATAATATTCTGTGCATAATATAATACTTGTACTCTGTTAAACCAATTCAGTATACGCGACCTTTGTCACGCTGTATTGCTGTTTCCACATGATGTAAAAGCCATAAGGCCTAATTTTGTACGACAGCTACTCGCTATGTACTTACAAAGACCAATACTACCACCTACAGACCTTATAAACATGCGAATAATTCCCCGAGGAATTCGGGGTGCTTTCGCATTCTTATACAGATCAGCCCGGGCCGTTATCATCGTAACGCGTTAGAAGGGATATTATGCTGCACTTTATTACGTTGGAGACAGAGTCTCCATTTATATAAATTTTTCGGGGTGAATCATCTGTATGTACGATTAAGCCTTCTGTGATAGAATGAAACCTTCCCGATGCCAAGGGAAATGCACCCTAAAATACGCCCGTCCCAATCGATAAGATAGTATAAAGTCGCTTCAACTCTGTCTGAACCATTCACGATGTCAAGCGAAAAAACAGCCTAAATTAAGCCCGTCGCAGTCGGTAGGATACTATGGATTCTTTTTAACTCGGTATGAAACCACGGTGCCACGCGAAAAGCACCCTAAAGAAAGCTCGTCGCAGTCGGTAGGATACTAGAGTCGCTCGAGCTCGGTCTTTGCGTGTACATAGCAGTGGACTACGTCCGTAACCTGTAGGATAGACTAGCTAGACTAGTGCGGCCGGCGCTAGTTACGTGTGCTCGGGCGCGTGCTTGCGGTGCTGGCGCCGCGGCCTCGCGCGGGCCGCCTCGATAGCTTCACCGTTCACTGGGGATGGGAAAACATTGCTTATTTGTATTTAGCTTCATGCAATATATTGTCGCATCTCTTCCGTGAGAGTCCGCTAAGGGTATATCCAGAGAATGGGTAGCATTCTCCTCAATCTGCATTATAATCACCAAGACGCCAACAAGGCGTAGTGATTCTGGTAACCCGTACTAGGAGAGGCCTATGTTCAGCAGTGGGCGCATAAAGGCTGATGTGTCATGTGATGTAAAATACGTGGATTGCTTTAGAACTTTCAATCGATTTCCTCTTTGACAATTGGCTGGATCCACATGCGTGACACTTTCTTTTTTATTATTTGTTATGTATGTATGCCGGTAGTATCCACATTTGATTTGACATTATTAGGATACTGAGTTAAAAAAAATATTTTGGTCTGTTGGAATGTATTATTATTATTCTTGTGTAGGCGTCAATAATAGGCGGACAACAGACTTTTGATACGTACTTAGTATTATTTCAGTGCAAGAGTGTAATAATGATAATAAATAATGCTATAAAAATCAGTTTTACCAAGTATAAGTATCAAGAAGAGCGGCTTTTCAATTGGCAGTGTCAATTTTTTTTCCCACATACCTAATTATTTATGGTAGACCTATTTATAAACTTTTCGATGGATAACATTTTAACAAATAGAAGCTTATCTAACAACTTGAAACATGACATTATTGTCTATGTAAAATAATAATAATTTATATTCCCTGTACCTAACAGTCATGCACACCAACTTAACTACCAACTTTTGTATATACCAAGTGAAAGCAACATTTCGATACCATACGTCTACACAACTAATTATAATCTGCGCCAGTACAGAAGCAATTACAATGACTTCCGTTGTTGTTTTCTACCCACTCACTTGCATATTTAGTGGGGCAACAGAACGGGTGACTTATTCTGATAGTTTTAGCGTGGACTATTTACACATACCTACACATTTACGAAGTACGTAATGTTAGTATTTAGTACCATGCACAACAAGGCAGTTAGTTGTTAGTCCAACTGTTAGTATAACACGCACCAATAAAGAGCGATCTAAATAGAGAGTCCAGGCTATTGTGTTCTCACTTTCATACTTACAACAAAGGTGTCAGAGTGAGAAAACTATATTCTTGTGACTCCCTTTAACGAATTTCTAAATTTTGTTTATTAACAGTACATTTACCATGTAATTTATTTGTTTTGAGTGGCGCTATTACAAGCACGATGACCAACAGCGCCCAAATATCGGCAACACGGAGCAAATGAATTACATGGTAAATATCCCGTTAACAGAAAATATTTTAGAAATGTTTAGTGACCATGACAATGACAGTTTCAAATCCCTTTACATTACTTCCTTGGTGTAAGTTATATTAGTACAGAATAAAAAATAAATATGATTTCCTCACCGTTACCGTGCGGTATCATTTTGGTAACGACTATTTTCAACTCGGGGTACGTGGCTACGGTAGCCGGGTTACCGTTACCGGTAATGTTCGGTAATATTTCATAGTTCGGGCTTAAGCGGCATTCTGAAATTATAATGATAACAATGGTTTAACTGATTTGTTGTGCGGTCTTTGAAACTACTGTCACGTGTAGAAATTCTCCACCTAATGCGATATTTCCATACTCCAAGCGCTATACAAAGTACTATACTGCACTACCAGTAGTGGAGTGAAAGAATATTATTTTACTTTCTGCACTACGCCAGTGTTGTGCCTATTGACTTTGATTTGGTTGATACCAATAATATTGCCGAAAATTCTATTTGAACACCATTTTAACAATTTTTATCGCGATAATTCAGGCCTACGTACTATTTGGTTCAATATACAGCTGAATTCGAAGGTTTTGATAACACGTCGGGTACCATGGTGACTGTAAAGTACTTTACGCACGATGCAATCTGCCACGCGATTTGTTGACTCAATCGGTCAAATTGCATCGTGCGGAGGCACGTCGTGCTCGACCATCCAGCGCATTGTATCGTGAGGAGGCGTGTTGTGGCTCCCATCCAGCAGTTGAGATAACGTATCGCGTGACGGATTGGATGGTGCGTAGAGAGTACTTAAGGTAACACAATCAATATGTAGAGATATTAGTTTCTTATGTGTTAAATGATAAGACTACAACCACGAACCCTAATCTTGGGCACATTTGACTACTGTCCTTTTCGCTCACACGAGTTTTAGAATGTGAGTGAAAATAACAGAGAAGCTAAAAGACATGGCCCAAAATGAAAAAAGTAGGTACCTGGAAAGTTCAATTTGATTGCGTCACAGATATTTTTTTGCTTGAAGAATATCGACTACTTGTATGACGATCAGAGAATTTTATATGAAAATCTCGTTTTTTATGCTGTAGGTACCCTATGGACATTAGCAACACTAGACGTACCAATAATGCGATGCAGGTGAAGCTAGGACTATAACATACCTTGTGGTTCCTCCGGACTCTTCCCGTTGGCAACTTCCCCATTCATCGACTGTTGTCTCTTGTTCTTGTTCTCGTATCCGTTTGCTCTCGGTCGCGTATGATCTGGAAACATTCAGATTGTTAGCTTCATATTTAACAATGTGCACGGCTGTACAAAGATCATCCAAGAAGTACAGAATTAACAGTCCCATTTGAAGGCGTTCGCAAGTAAGTATATAGCGTTCGGATCGAAACGCTGTCTTGTTTTGAGAATTGAGCACTATCGATATTCTAACGTTCCATTAAGCTAGGTCCCACTCGTACAAAACTCATCTCTATGTTTTGTGCTTTCGGTGGCAGGCTTGATCCAGTGCGTGAAGAGCGCGAAGGGCAACGCCGCTGGCTGCCCTTTCCTGTGTTTACGGGACCCGTAGTATAACATATATAGGTAGCTATTTCTATTACGGCAGGACCACATCGGGGAAATAACGGCCTACTTGCACAGAACGCCGAAGGTAAGTTACTATTTTACAGTATTGTAGTAGGTACGTAAGGAAGACTTACTGTTAGCGTAGACCGTGGAGCGCGCGAGCGGCGCGCCGGCCAGCTCGGGCAGCGTGAGCGGCCGCCGCCCGCGACCGCGCGGCACGCCGTACTCACTGCGGACAATATATCATACAGGATGGAACAAAGTAACTGTCCTAAATATTGAAGCTAGCAAATTTTACTCGAAAGATACATTTCTTAATTCTTGTAAATAAAAATAACTGCACTTCACAACAAGCAAATAACTTAAAATGGCTAAGTTTTTTGCAAATAAAATCATCTATTTATTCTAACTCGTACTCTAGGGGTACTAATCAGTATCAAAGCGAGCCTCACTCTCTGGTGGGTTCCCGCCAGAAGTCCGTGGTGTGTACGGGCGGGAAGTGGTAGTTGTTCTGGTACCCGAACCCGTCCAGCGCCGTCGCGCGCAGGCTCGCGTGCAGGGAGTTCTTCATGCACTGCAACTGTGGGGACGGGGTTCATTCATTTGTTCTGGCTCCACATGTGCATATTGATCTTGTATGACAGCCATTCAATTTGCCACGCGATCTGCTGAAATTCCGGTTCGCAGCATATCATTCGCGATCGCAACACTCCTTTACACGGCTGACTTTTTTTTGACTGATTGACCTGACAAATCGCGTGTCAGATTGAATGGTGTGTAGAGTCCTTTAGATATAATATATTAGTATACTATCAACTTGAACCCTGGAGGGCACTATTGAATTATAATGAGGGTTAGGCTTATTCACACATTTGATGGTTTGACACATTGCTTGACGCCTTTTTGTTAGGTTGGTAAATCATACTTTATGAAACATGACTAAGGTCGGGCTTTTGCCGCACATCATCACGATACTTTTTTGTAAAAACTTACGTGAAAGGAGCTGACCCTTGTGGCTTGGCACGGATTGTCTAAACCATCTACATGGAACTACTTGAAACGCACACAAAAACAAAACATTAAAAGTGGCCAATCCACTTGGGAGACTTTCAGTGACATACACAATGTAGATACATGGCGTGTAGATACGGTTTACGTCTATTTGATATATTGTAATGCTACGTTGTCTTTCTAGTGTAGTTAGTAGTTACCTACACAATATTATTTATAGTTGATTGCCGAAATGAGATGGTTATGCTGGTGACTGAAAAAAACCTTCATAATTAAGCGCAAAAATAAATTAATGAAGATTTGAAGTAGGGTGTTTAATCTAATATTTTCATACTGTGCTAGTGCTAATCTCATAAACTCAATATCATACATTTCATTCTTGTGATATTCTGAAAATAATTACAAACATTTGTGTTCTGATCTATAGGTCCAAAAATTAAATAAAAAGTCTGCCTACAGCTTTAATGTATTTAACTTACCTAATGAGAAAATATTTTTTCTTTTTAGAGAATGATAACAGTGGTACAATAATAGATAAGTAAGTAGGTAGGTAGGTACTAAGTAACAAAAACGCAGCGGAACAAGGACGGGACATAACTAAGAAAGACTAGAACAAGCATGCATTCCGAATTTAATTAACTACTTAAATGAAGTACAGGTACCGGTTAAATAATGCAACACACCGGGCTAAAAAAAGGAGATAGGTACGTAATCGGCTACTTTCGGCTTCGTACAGCGCAGCATCCGTCACGGAGCAAGCCAAAACTTGACACGACTAGCTTGGCATTTGACTTGAGTGACAAAATCACATAATGAACTGAGTGATTGAGACGATTTTCTGCGAAGCTAACATTAGCCGATTATTTTGACCTCTGAGTTACAGACGCGACGCTCTACGAAGCCGACACTAGTGGATTATTTCCCTCCGAGTGACAGACAGACGCGACGCTCTACGAAGCCGACACTAGACGATTATTTCCCTCTGAGTGACAGACGTGACGCTCTACGAAGCCGACACTAGACGATTATTTCCCTCTGAGTGACAGACGCGACGCTCTACGAAGCCGACAAGACGATTATTTCCATCTGAGTGACAGACGCGACGCTCTACGAAGCCGACACTAGACGATTATTTCCCTCTGAGTGACAGACGCGACGCTCTACGAAGCCGACAAGACGATTATTTCCATCTGAGTGACAGACGCGACGCTCTACGAAGCCGACACTAGACGATTATTTCCCTCTGAGTGACAGACGCGACGCTCTACGAAGCCGACACTAGACGATTATTTCCCTCTGAGTGACAGACGCGATTCTCTACAAGCTGATACTAGTCGATTATCCCCCTCTTTAGCTTGATGTGCATTATTTGCCGGTGGTACTTGTAACTTTTGATTGTGTAAAACATAGTAAGCAAGGCTTTTTACAAAATAATTTGGATGATATATGTAAACATTTCACGTGACGTCCCGTCCGCGCCGGCGTGTTAGTGCCTTATAGCCGCGCCCGCGGCCTCGCACGGGCTGTTATTGTATAAAACTATTACCTACACGGCAAAAGATGGCCGATTCCTACACATGTGTATTGTGTAGAGCAAAGTACAGTGCGACCAACATATCTGTTCAGTTGAATCATAGAAATCGTAATAAATTATTACGATTTCTATGAGTTGAATAAACTCCCGTCATCTCTTTTTAGTAAGGCCATCACCTGCCCAATTAGAAAGGGATGGTGAAAAAGATCACCTCTTAGCACCATTCAATTGAAGACCTAAAGCAAATCGCAGTAGCCTAAAGGGCACCCCGTAGCACGTAGCACCATAGCGAGGTCATTTGAATCGCGCTAAGAAGGTCCCAGAAAAGATAAATTGGACGCAATGTAGTCGGCCATCACTTAGATCGCTTGTTACCGTCTTAAAATGACTATCTCAACCTCCCTGGCGTCCCCGGCCCGCTAGCAGCCCGTGCGGCGCGGGCGGCGCGTGCGGCGCGTGACGTACGTGTGCGTGTCGCGCGGCGGCCCCGTCGAACAACAGGTTAGTGACCGCTCCCCCCGCGCCCGCGCCCCCGCCCGCCGCCGCGAGTACCTCTCTGCGGCGGCGCTCCGCCTCGGCGCGGAGTCTCCGCACCAGCCGCTCGGCGTCCGCCAGCCTGGCGCGGAGCTCCGCGCGGGACTCCGCCGTGCCATCCTCGCTGTCTGCGTCTCCGGCCGCGGCGCATGTCGGACATGACGGTGTGATCTCCAGCTCGCGGAGCTTTCTGAAATGGTTGTCTTGAGTGACTGGGTATCGTCGGTCCATTAAAAACAAAAGGAAAAATTTGAATCGCGGTATTCATCTGTTGATACTAAGCGATGATGCTAAGCGGGCGACAGAAAAGCTAATAATAACGGGAAACCGATTTCATTGGTCCTTCGAGCTGGATAAGAACCGACGAACGATGGATAACATTACCCATGCCGTGCCACAGATAGTATAATACGTGCACGTACTGTACGTACTTACTTAAAAGAGAAAAAAACTGGCTCCTCAAAAGTGATCCGCTTAAATTAAGTGCAACGCACACTTTGACATAAAAAAGATTAGCGTCTTAAGCAACAAGTGTTTATAAAAGACGCGTGGCCAGTTTTTGACCGAATGTGTGAGAGTATCCCATTTTAATTACATCTAGGTACATATAACTATGAGACTGTTAAGAGGTCTATGATTTAACACAGACACAATTTCAGCCAGCCCAAGGTATAGGTACACAAGAGACATACTCAGCCTGCGCGTCCACCAATCTCTGCAGCTGTAACGCCCTTGCTTCGGCCGCTCGAGCTTCGCTTCGTGCTGATGAAGCTTCTCGCTCCAGGCGAGTTACTTCACGCTTCAGCTTGGCTTCCTGTGTGTAAACATATATCGACTCTGAGAGGAGAATCATCATATAACCGTATTTCATTGTCATCATCAGCTGAAGACGTCCATTGCTGAACATAGGCCTCTCCCATAGAGCGCCACTTTGAGAAGCTACTTGCCTCATGCAGTCAACAACTCCTCGCAGGTTTGACCAAGTCGTTAGTCCACCTAGTAAAGGGCCGATCTCTCGGGCGGACTCTTACGATCCTTGGTCGCCAGTGGAAAACCTTTCTTACCCATTGGTTATCGTTTATGCACGGGTGGATTGGCCTGCCCATTGCCATTTTTACTTGCTAATTAATAATTTTGGAAGCTATGTTGGTGACTTTAGTTTTCCTGCGTGTATGTACCTATGTAATAATACTAAAATTACCCAACTATTAACAGCATTTGAAGTAAAAATATAAATCACCATTAAAACAGAACTAAATAACCACCGTGAAGCTATAACGGGGTTAAATCATGAACGCTTATCAAGCGTACGGATTGTAAGGAATGTTAATTGCATTACGAAATAAGTGCGTGCCTGCAACTATCGGGTATTATTTAGGTAAACCTATAAAATGGAAACTATAGGTACCTCCAAGTTGATTACCTCACTGTTTTCGGAATTCTCTTCGCTATTAGGCGAAGTCGGTTTTGGTGACGATTCTTGTTTGAAGATCAGCTGGAATTGCAAGTCTGAAAAGATGAAAGTTAACTGTGTTTATTTACAGTTTTTTTATCATTTCAGTTCTAACAGATTGTTTCCTTTCTTTTCATTTGACTTGATCGGTTGTTTGTTTTATCAGAATCGAATATGAAATATCACAGTCAGCATCTTTATAAAAAGAGGTAGGTTTAGTAAATCGTAATAGATTTATGAGAGTAAAACAAACTTTCCATTCTAGTCGCTTTGTTTGTTTCCCCACACACAGCCAGACACTCCTAGCAATGCATCAGCGAAGTAGAATGATTCACGAATTACGCAAGTTCACAGATTCATGCGGCTGCTTACGGCATTTTTTAGATAATTATGTTTATTTCTGAACAATTTTACTAAAACTCACGTCTTTATGATTTGGTAATGTGTTAATGGAAAGAACGTGCGTAGAACAATAACTTTGTGCAGAGTTAGATATTGATTGAATAATTCCAGTCCATAAACTGATGTAGAACTTAAAAAATGTAAACATTGAAAGTTGTCTGTATCAAAGACGTTTAACCCAGTGATTGACCGGTGCCTGTACAATTCCAATGGCGTTATTGACCGACTATAAGCTGTGCACTGCCCTCCTAATCCCAGCCAAATTCTCCATAACATCTTCAAATAATGTCTTCGATCTTACAAATCAATAGTTTCGTCAAGTTACCTCGGTTCCTCTCCCGAAGTGCTTCGATCTCTGTGTGAAGTCCGCTCAGCATGAGCCGATGCTGCTCCTGGAGGAACCGCACGCTGTGCTCCAAGTGAGAAACTCTCGCTGCAGCATCGCCGCCGATGATGAACCCGGGCCCACTTGACTCGGGTGGAGATTTCTTTACCTGAAGATTTAGGCATAATTGTCTGAGACTAACAAAATCTTTAACCCAAACCACAAGAATCAAGCCTCACATTGGATAGAGTAGCAGCCGATGTAGTAACAATATTCAGATGATTGTTTGACTAACAATGGGTGCTAAAGTTTGCACTTTTAGTAAATTTGTAGACAGGCTTCATGCTTTAATTTAATTAGCTTTCGAATGTTCATATCGTTGTAACGCGGAGTAGGGTATACACATCCTACTTGTTGTTAATTTAACTTCATATTACGTTTCAAATCGCACTGAATGAAGTCGTCCAACCACAAACAATATAAAACTACGTACTATGTACCTAATATCCAAACCATGAACTCCATTATATCTATATCTGTGTAGGTACAGGTGGAACAATGGACCATAAATAATTACAAAGCAGGGACGTATAGAATTTCCCATAGAGGCATAGGCAGGTGTGCGATGGGAAATCCCATCTGATGGGAGCACAATGACATTTTCCAATAAAGTGAATGACCGGGTAACTGTCCTTTGTGATTTGGCGGTCCGATGTTTATGAGCTTGTAGATTTATCCTGTGTTTATTAGGCGCTCTTGAAAAATACCATGGTATGTTACATTTGTTAGTTGTTAGATAGTTGTGAACGATGTTACATTTGTACTCGAAAAGCTAGTGGAATAAATAGGTACGCGTGAATCAAGTGGTGAAAATTACGAGGCAACATGAATATAAATAAGGATGAAGACTGAAGTACCTACGTATTCCTGGATGCACCGTCTAAGAACATGATCAGACGGCAAGAAATATTTGTAATATCAATAAGAGTGTCTATATTTATTTACTCACTTGAAGCTTAGCGAACGGAGCTGCTGGTACGAGCACTTTCGATGCCATAACTGCACTATTATTATGATCAAAAATCAAAGCACCAAAATATCGGTGTATAGCGCAATTAGCGCAACCTCCTTTGTTGTGGACCGCCTCGGATCACGCGCGACCGACCAATGATGAAAATCCAGCATTTGTGCACGGACTCGGCAAAACACGACCTTGCCCACTACGCGTAATAATTAAAAATAAATATTTCACCGCAAATATAAAAACAACACCGTATCCAACTACTACGTTATGAGGTAGACGTTTTGTTAACTATAAACGGGGGTCATCGACCGTCGTGACCTTGAACCAGTGATCTGATTGCGACCGGTTAAATTGACTGTGAAAGCACTTTTTTGCAGATTTTGGTGAGTTTTCAGTGAATTTTGTGATGTTTTTTTGGTTTTTGAGGACGCGGACGGCTCGCCGGGCTCGGGGCTGAGTGTGCCGAGCAGGTGCAGGGCGCGGGCGGGCGGAGGGGTGCAGTGTCTATCGATCGCGCCGCCCGCCCCGCACAGGTTCCGCGTACGGCTGACTCACGGGCTTCTCTCTCACTTCCAGCGATGGCTCGCTGCCAACTCCTCCGATGGCTTAATGCCGTGTCATTCCACCTATCTGATAATAGCTCAATTTTGGAAGATGAATGTTTCTTTGCTCCACTTATTTCACAACCGAAAAACTATGTCATTATCTAATTTCATCAGAGAAGAGAAATATAGGTTAGGTAGGTACCTAACTATATTTTATAACAGAAATTATTCATTCAAATTCAAATTCAAATTATGTTTATTGTAACATGAACGGCATACCTACCAATTATACATATTACACAATAATAGATCAACATATTATTACAATTAATTATAAGAATTAAAACAATGTCAAGAATTAGAACGGAAATAACATAAATAATAACAATATATAGCTATGTCAAATTACTATCATAAAAATTAAAAAGAAATGTCAAAGGTAGGTAACGTACATCTAAACATTTCATAAGCACAGGCTTGTTGGCTGGATTAAAATTTCAACTATAATTTTATCTAATCCCCCTAATGGCGCGACACAAATGGGTAAAAGTTCGATAAGGAACGTAACTAATGTATCGCGGCCTCTAGGTTATATATTTAGTAATAGAAAGTAGGGAAAAGCTACCAGTTATTTTGTGAAATATGGGGAGAAAGTACTAGAAAATGAGGATACTTCTGTAGGTATGTAATTGAGCAATTATAGTAAATGTTTGCTATAAATTATTCAGTATCTACTCTACACATCTCGACTTGTATTGAACTAGAAAAGGCTTACATTTTTTCTATTTATAGTTTTAGGCGTAGTCATGAAGATCAACTGAAACTGAAAGTAGGTACCTACTAGGTACATGAATGGATCCCTACTCTCCTACTAATATTAAAATTGTTAGAAGGCTTTCAAGTCAAAACTGGTTTAGCTTTTTGCATAGGTACAGATGAGATTAACATTAGGCACTTTTTATCCCAGAATATTAAGAGTTCCCTCGGGAAATTGCGGCCGAAACTCTGGGGCGCCTCCACAGTACAGAAACGAGTAAGTAAGTAAATATAAGTTTGAAAACAAAGCTTATATTGTTGGAAACTTGAAATGTCCACAAGGAAAATCCTTGCAGGAGACATTATTAAGCGAACAGCCTTACTATAGCGTTAACGACGTAAACATGTCGGGGATGTGGTAATGTAATGCAACCATGCTATGCATTGGACGTCGGAAGGTGAACCGGTGAACAACGACTTGGTCATGATCATGCGCGACTACTTATATCCGTGATTATCCTGAGGCTTTTGTGACTTCACATCTGTTTATTTAATAACCATTTAAAAACTATTTGCCTAAGTGTTGGTATTTGAATCTTTTCGTTAACTTGTCTTCGAATTTGCTTGTTATTTTTGGACTGTAGGTACTGTAACTACTATGAAAGGTGTATGCACTGTTAAGTATTCTGTGGTACTATCAGTAAAAGCAATGAGAAGAGAAAAGTACCTAAGGAAGCTTTTTACTCAGAAAACGCGTACCTACCCGTAATTTGGCTCGAAAGACCACAGTTTAGCTATCCCCCCCCCCCCAAATTTTGATCTTTTATAAACTGTTCATCGACATCGAATTCACGCCGCGATAATTGCGCGAATTCGATGTCGATGTATAGAAGTAGGTAATTAAATAATAGGTAAGTTTGTTTTTTTTATAAAGAAAATTTAAAAAAAATATATTTAGTCAATGTGCGTGTAATTTGCAAATAAAGTACTTACCTCTGTACCCTGAACCAAATTAAAGTTTGATGACCTTTTTCCGGCAGTAGGGCACAGAAGGCAAACATAATAGCCCCGCTGTATTACAGTACCTAGTGCATGCATTAATTGTAAATTGTGGAAACATAACCAAGCCGTAGTCAAACGGCAGTTCATCACGCGAACAAAGTACCTATAGGTTATTATCAATAAGCAGGTAAACCTACCTATTGAATATAATATATCGTATCATGGAATCAAGGACGTGAATACAGTAACGACTTTAGGCTGATTGTTTACTCCTTCCTTCCTACTCGTATAGGCATAGGCAAGTGGCTTGCCACCGGGGGGCAACTGGAAATTATACCGTTCACCTTAATCTAAGTAAAATTAATACTTGGCAGTTAGGTAGTAACTTATTTTGTTTATCAAGCTAGGAGCCAATTACTTACTTCTATAAACGCCTCATCGTGACCGCTTGATAGAGTCAGTATCGCAGTTCTGCTCCACTGGGGGAAAAGGCGCGGCTGCACCTCTGGCAATGGTGGTGCACCCATGTCCTTTACTAATCGTGGACTGAATAACATTTTCAACCCATGCATAGTGCACACGCTACACATTAACTGTGATTGTAATCGGTAGGTATCTAATTTCGCTGTCCATCAAGCCGTCAATCGATCACGAACGAAACATCGCACACACATTGAGGACATTGTAATCTTCAAATCAACTTCAAACTTTTCAATTTGCGTCTTTTAGTTTTAAGTTTTGTTCCGTTTACAACAGGACAATAGGTAGTTGTATAGTCAACGATCAAAGTTTTTTTTATTCTTTTTGCAATTAATCATTACCCAACTAATAATATTTTAGGTTAAGTTCCTTTTTGTTATTTTTGTTTGTTGTTAAATGTCCGTTGCTTAGCAACGGACGTGGGGTCATGGTCAATGACCTTACTCTAAGGTTAGTTTCAGTTAGTTTACGTAACAGTTCATAGTTTGTATAAGGTACTGTGTTACGTAATAGGCCAAATTAAATTAAACTCCTATAATAATAACAGCTAAATTCTTTAGGGGTTCTTCTAAATAGTCATAAATAAGTAGTAGATATTGGAAATATTTAATTTAGACCTAGACAGGAAATGAAGTCATGACTGGGTGACATGATTTCATTTCATTCATGTTTCATTGCTGCTAATCAAAGTGACTTGTCATAAAAAAAAATTCAAAAATAAAATATATTTTGCGGATGGTTTGCGATATATTCAAGCAATGGTTTCAGTTTAATAACTTTTTACCGTATTATCTGGTAGCTAAATCAATTTTGGACTGATTTTTGAATTACAGAACTTGTGCTTCTGAGAGCTAATGGAGACGTGTGTGCGAGGTTTTTGCTACATGCCCGAGAATACGTCGGAAGTTAATATGGATCTGCAGGTAAGATTCCTATTTATTATAGCACAACCATAGACTAGTATTGGTATAATCTAAGAAGCACAACCTAATCCAAACAGTAGTAGAGCTGACCAAGTCCAGGGAAATAATACCTACAATAGTACAATACAATACAATAGTGTTTTATTTTAATTCCAGTACATTGAAGGTGGAGAGCTGGAGCGCACATGGAAAGCCAGCCGTCGCCAAAGGCTCAAGGAGCAAGAACAAAAAATATGGGAGGAATTTGTCAAAGAGCAAGACATTGTTCAAAACGCATACAGTGGTAATGGTAACGAAATTTTCAATTACTATCATATTCTAAGTTTTCTTAGTTTAGTACTTCCCTACCTATGGAGCGATGGTGGCCGAGCGGTAGCATGTGCGCTTCGCAATCCTACGGCACCGGGTTCGATCCTCGGCCCTGCACCAATGACTTATCTAGTAAGTTATGTGCAGTTTTCGATGACATCGCTCCGTGCCTCGGAGAGCACGTTAAGTCGTCGGTCCCGGTTGTCACAAGAACATCTATGGCAATCGTTACGGGTAGTCAGACGCCTAATAGAATCTGACGCCTGATCTAACCATCTCTGTTACTGGTCCCTTATGGGTTGCGAGGTCAGATGGCAGTCGCTCGTGTAATTCTGGTAGCTCGCCGCTACAGGTTAGATTGGAGCCGATTCCAATAACAAATAGGAAATGGCAAAGAGGATGTTGAGTACTTACGTACCTACTTATAAACAGAAAGATATTGTCTCGCTAAAGTACCCACTTATTTTGTGACGATATTACGATGTGAGCACGTCGAATACAAGTCCAATATTCGGCTTGCCAGTACAGCGATCCGAGCAGCTGATGGATGGAACAAATGTTCACAACGTGCGATCGAGCGAATGCTCATATCAGTCGCCACCTTTATGTAAAAGGGGAGTGAGTTCTAGGGAGATCTGATAGAAGAGAATGGAAGAAAAGGTCAAATGATAAATTAGATAACCATTTAAACGTTTATTTTTTATTCAATAAAAAAGTAATTGTATTCCAGAAGATCCTTACCAGTTTCTCCATCAGCTGCCTGAGATCTGCTTGAAGGAGCTCATGGAGGCTGAACTGCAGAGAATGAAGAAAGAAAATGAAAAAGAGGAAGTAGTCATTGTGGTTGGTATCACTAAATTTATTACAGGTAATTCCGGAGACAACATTATAGTGATTTTTTATGATAGCTTAGGGTTTCAAGGTAAGAGTAAACCGGTATCTCTAGACAAGCATGCTTCTATCGTACGCCGCGTCGTCACTTACCATCAGGTGAGCCGGTGATGCAGTGGTCAAATGCAAGCTTATCACAGATAAAATAAAGCTTAGTTGGTATATACGTGATGATCCGTGGGTATTAGGTTTGAATCCTGCAATGACATTGAGCTTTTGGTGAAGAAAACGTGATAAAACCATAACAGGTGGTAGGACATTTGGTTCTGTCTGTTGTCTGGGTATCTATCTACCATAGATCTGTTTAGCTTATACAATTCTATGGTAGATACGATCCTAAAGTTAAGCATCTGTCACCATTGTGTTTTTCGGCCAGCAGCCTCACTGAAAGCCGTGGACGGTAAAAGTGGAACGTTTTGTTTGGTTGTTTGTTTTAAGCGCTTTCCACTCCAAAACAGTTGAACTGAACTGCTTGAAATTTTGCATACGGAGTGTTTATATTACTGGGACCAATATAGGATACTTTTAATCCCGAAAAATCAAGAGTTTCTTTAGGAAAACGGGAGAAAATGTGGGTGAAACCACGAAGCGCATCTAGTACAAAAAATCAACTTGTTCCCAGGAGCATCCAAACCAAGGAGAAGGCGATCAGCCCAGTAACGATAAGCAAGTTCTGCACTCCGTCACCTTTGCAGAGGAAGATAAGGCTGAAATGGATATGTTTCACATCTTTGATGATGACAACGATTTTTCAGGTACTTACCTTAATTAATTTGCTGCGGGCTGAGGTACATTTTTATGGGTAACAGATTAGAAAACCATTTGAACGTGCGTTGCTATTCCCTTGCATGAAAACAGTATGCTTCATTACAGCATACTCGCGTTCCTGTTTGCGGTTGGATAAATTCGATAAAGTAACCAATCGCGATGCGCGTATTTCTGAATGAATTAAGGGACGTCCAATTGCAAGCGCAGTTTTACAGAAACTTGTGCTGAACAATCAACCCTCTTTCAAAGGTGTGCTTTGAGATGTGCTTTATTTTCAGCAGCAGATACAAACTGGTCTATTATTTTTTTAATGCAATACGCACATTTGCCCGGAAGTTACTTTGACGAAAATTCAGAAGGAACTTCTCTACTCTTTATGTATTTTTCATTTTGACTTAATCTTCTGCTGGACAAAGCTACTGTACCCATAGAATCCACAGATTCCCCCCGCCAGAGTGCGATTCAAACTCAATGGCGGCTGTGAAGTCGGTGCGAAACGCTGCGCAGTAGCAAAAATGAGATGTGCGCGGGCAGAGGTAAGCGGTGAGCGCAGCGTGCGGGAGGCTTGCAGCGCACTTCACATTCGCCATTAGGTTGGAATCACACTCTACCCTTGCCCCTCCCCTCCAGGGCCGGACGAGGATGGAGACTACTCCCCCTCCAGCCCGGGCACCGTCCGCGAGCGGCCCTCCAGTGCCAGCGCTAAGGGATCCAGTAAGATATACTCCTACCACCTCTATTTCAGCACCCTTAATACCTTAGTCAATATGTCGATTTCTACAGCTCATGCTGCACGTGCTGGTTTTATCCGCTTCGAGTGGAGCAAAAGGAGCGTTCAAGGAGAGCTGAAAAGGATTCTATCATTAAACTACTATAATTATTTCACTAACCCTGGGTATTTTAAGACAAGAGTGAATAGGTACCTCATGAACCTGCGTGCTTCACTTTCGTCTGCATCGTCGCTTACTATTAGGTGAGATGTAGTCAAAAGCAGGCCCATTCTAAAAAAAAATTACTATATGTGTCTTGCGTATTCAGCCTGATAGTGCGAGTGAGATGGCCCCACAGCTCTAAAGAGTAACTCTGCATTAAGTTGAATCTTGAAGCCAACAAGTGAAGACATATCTGCCTTTGAATGGAACAGCGTTTTTACGAACACTATGGTTTTTCTGTCGATTTATCCTAATCTGAATATATTTTCGTTGCTTCTTTAAATTGAGCATTATTTAATACGTTATCCTGAACTTTTCAGTTTATCCAGCTAAATCGACTGAAAATGTGACAAACCTGATCGAGAACAGCATTTACTGGGCGAAGGTTAAAGACCTAAGACTGAAGCTTAACGATGAAATCATAGCCATAATGTAAGTATACTTAACTGTTATCTGTCTACTGCCAGACAGTAACGTTTTCAGACTAATAGTTATCACTTTAGCTTGCCTTCCATCGTCTTGTATAGACTTCTACCATCTCATACCGACTTTTACAGCCTCGTACATACTTAAGTTTCTACCGCTTCTTACTGTCTGATATAGAATTTTATCATCATTTATCATCACGTACAGACCAGTATGAGTCTGTACGAGATGATAAATGATTTACAGACTTGTATCATCCAAAACCAACGCCAGCTTCTACTATTTCATATCGATTCCTACCATTTCTCACATATTTCTATCATCTCATACTGATTCATATCGTCTCCTGCAGACTTCTGTTATTTCATACTAACTCTACTGCCTTGAAAGACTTTTACGATCTCATCCTACTGTCTCATACAGGCCCTGTAGTAATATGTTATATCTTCCATATCATCGTTACTTCCCATCGTGGTCAAAAGCACAACTATTATGATATTTGGTGTAAAAAACTTAGCGGTACAGCTTCAAAAGTAGGTTCAAAAAGTAGGTTCTTAATTCTATATATTTTATCAATATCCTGTAACCACGGTTCCAGCGGCTCCCTGCAGCACACGGACCTGGCCTCGCTGCCCGCGGAGGAAGTGCGGCGACGGTGCAAGCGGTCGGCGCAGTTCACGGCGCGCTTCACGCGGGTCTACATGTACCAGCTGCAGCGGCAGGTTAGTGTCCCACACCACGCCATATCAGAAGCAGAACCGAGAAGAAAAGTTGTTCAGTGGCGACCGGGCCTCCACTAAGCCAGTCCTGTTAGTCAGAAATTGCGGGGAGCCGTTGGATCCAGAAGCAAGCAGCTGGTCAAAGTGGGCCTCTAATGAGGCAGGCCTGTCTTCAATAGTGGACGTTTTCAGGCTGATCATGATGAGTGTTTTCATTCGAATGAATTACTAATTTATACCCGTTTTCGTTGACCGAAATACGTGTTGGGTCTTAAGGAATGTTATTCATACCATATTAGTACGCTTTTTTATTGTTCACCTAGTGTTTTGCGGTCGGTAGATGCCAACATTAGCCAGTTAAAAAACTTATTTGTACAGGTATCAGACATGAAGCGCGCATGTGAGCGGTGTCCGGTGCCGCTACATACACAGTTCCAGGCGCACATGTTGCGCGCTGTCTCACTACACCACAACCTGCTCAACGCGGCGCAGGTACGGTACTATATACACCCACTATATAAATTAAAATCAGTAGCTGAGGTTAGAGAGTGAGGTAGATCGATTTTTGTCTTTTCTCACAAAAACAAATCGTCAATAATGTAGAAACCATCAACAATATTAAATTTAGTTCAGATCATAGACCATTAAAAATAACAATAGCTTTTAATTTTAAAATCCAAAGATACCAGTTGATTAAAAAGACCCTTCAAAGATTAGACAAAGCATCATTACTGAACAATAAAGACAAATTTCTTCTAGAGTTAAAAAATAGCTTCAGCATTTTCGATTCAGACAACCTAGATGTAAATGTCCAATGTCACAATATCACTCAAAGTATTCAAAAAGCATCTCAAAAAATAAAAGCCATAAAACCTAAAACCCGCAAACTTAGTGACAAAACAATACAATTAATTGAAGAGAGACAGAAATTAAACTACTATACCGCAGACTATAGAACCAAAGATATTGCAGTAAAACGAAGTATTCGAAAAGATAAGAAATTTTAATGTGGAACAAGTCAAATTAGCCTTAGAAAGTAGTACTTCTTAAAAACCGCTAAACAAGGAATGCAAGCCGGAAAGTCATCCATTGTATGCCTAAAAGATCACGCGCGCGTGAAACAAGGTGATAAAAACAAAATTCTGGAAATATGTACTGATTTGTACAAAACACTCTACTCCCATAATAGTCCATCCACTCAACAGCCAAACAGAATGTACACATGTCCTGACAATATTTTACCGATCTCTGGTTATGAAGTACACCGTGCCTTAACTAGCTTGAAATATAGCAAAAGTCCAGGAGAAGATGGCGTAAATACAGAAAGCCTAAAAGTTGGAGAATCTATTCTACTTCCAAAGCTTTCCAAAGCTATTCAACACTATATTACATACAGGCGAATTTCCACGTAACTTTTGCCATTCAAATATTATAATTTTACACAAGAAAGGAGACAAAACCGACATCACAAATTACAGACCTATCAGCCTTGTTTCACACCTGTACAAGACCTTTATAAAAATTATAGAAAATAGAATATCCGGAAAACTAGACCAACATCAGCCTCCCGAACAAGCCGGGTTTCGCCGTGGCCTCTCCACCACCGACCACCTTCACTCCGATAACCAACTTATTGAAAAACACATAGAATTTAAAATTCCGTTATATCTGGCTTTTATAGATTTTTCCAAAGCATTTGATAGCATCTCACATATCTCTATATTCAACGCTTTAAAAAATCAAGAAATAGAATCTACATATATACACCTATTGCAAAACATAATATATAAAAACAGTACCGCTGCTATTAAACTTCATACCACAGGGCCTTCCTTCAATATAGAAAAGGGAGTCAAACAAGGCGATCCTTAATCCCCGAAGCTATTTACAGCAGTATTAGAAGAAGTGTTCAGAAACCTTGCAGCTGGCTGGTCTGAACGGGGTATCCTTGTCGGCAAAAAGAGATTGACCAATCTCTGTTTCGTTGACGACATAATCCTTTTCTCGTCTTCAGCTTCTGAGTTGGCCCAAATGCTAGAAGATCTTAGCATGGCTAGCTTCGAGGTCGGACTAAAGATGAACATGTCAAAGATCAAAATCATGACTAATAGCACAAAAAGTCGAATACGTGTGGGGGGTGGGGAGATAGAATACGTCCATGAGTACATATACCTAGGCCAAATAGTCTCTTTCCAGGCGAGACAAGATAAAGAAATCACACGACGCACTGAAAACGCCTGGAGGAGCTATTGGGCCATGAAAGATCTGATGAAGGGTAATCTTCCACTTTCCCTCAAGAAGAGACTCATGGACGTGTGCATTCTCCCCATTCTTACATACGGCGCACAGACTTGGTCTTTGACAGAACATCAAAGGTCCGCACTCGAAGTGTGTCAAAGAGCGATGGAGCGTAGTATCCTTGGAGTAAAGCTCACTGATCGTATTCGCAACACCATACTGCGCTCCAGAACTCGAATTACAGACGTCACTCAAAAAGCTGCCCGGTTGAAATGGGACTGGGCTGGTCACATCATTCGCATGCATGACGAACTTTGGGCCAGAATAACCACCGAATGGGCCCCTGGCAATGGTAGAAGGCAACGCGGCAGACCAAGAAGGCGATGGCGTGACAAGCTCGACTCCCACCAATGAGACTGGCCCCTAACAGCTCAAGACCGTGAGAAATGGAAGGAAGGTAGGGAGGCCTTTGTCCAGCAGTGGGAAAATACAGGCTGATAAGAATAATAATAATATCAAGTTATCAAGACGAACAACTACCGGAAATATATCATGAAGGACGGTACGGTCGACATTTGTCGGGCATGCCGCCGTCCCGGAGAATCTCTCCGACATATCATTTCCGGTTGTTCTCATCTTGCTAACGGAGAGTACTTGCACAGACACAACCTAGTGGCCAGGATCATCCATCAGCAACTTGCCCTTCAATACGGCCTTGTGGAGTTTGAGGTGCCGTACTACAAGTACACACCGGGGCCGGTTCTCGAAAATGGCCGTGCATTCTTCTATTGGGATCGCTCTATCATCACGGACAGGGCTATTGTAGCCAATAAGCTTGATATCGTGCTGGTAGACCGATCCCAACGCCGGGCAGTGCTCGTTGACATCACCATCCCGCATGACGAGAACCTCGTGAAGGCTGAGAAGGACAAACTCAGCAAGTACCTTGACTTGGCTCACGAGGTAACCGCCATGTGGAATGTTGACTCAACGAGCATTGTCCCGATAGTCGTTTCGGCGAACGGCCTTATAGCGAAGAGCCTCCACCAACACCTCGAGAGGCTCTCGCTAGACGGTTGGATCAAGGGTCAGATTCAGAAGGCAGTACTCCTTGACAGTATTGTCAGGAGGTTCCTCACTCTGCAGCCCTAACCACCGGTAGCTTGGGTCCTGCTCCGCTGCCGGCGGCACTCTAGGTTTAGGTTTTTTTTATAGTATTTTTGTAATTTATTTTTATATGAATATTGTAACAAAACCTAAATCTAAGAAAATGTAATAAATGAGTGAATAATAATAATAACTGAGGTTGTTGTTTGCAGCCTTAGTTGTATGCTGAACCAGGACTTTTTCCTGACATCGCGCAGTATCGCATAAAACAATACTGTGTGCAATACTACAGCTCATAGGGCCTAGCGGCTCGCGTGCCCTTGCTCTGTGTTTGTTCCTACTAGCCAGTGTGTGTGTGTCCGCGTGCAGACGTTCCACAAGTCGGTCCCGCAGACGGCGTGCGCGCGCGAGTCGTGCGGCGCGCTGCGGGCGCTGCTGCGCGCCGCGCGCGCCGCCAGCCACGTCACGCGCGTCCAGGGGGGGTGGGATGACGTGAGTTGTAGCGATTACTTGACATCCATTTGTTTCATTGAAAAAGCGGTCGGGCGAATGAGGTCTAAACTATCCGATTTCGATGATTTTTTACGTTGTCTACACAGGGGGGGTTTCACCCCGCTTAGCAGGCGGCTTGGTGATCGCAGAAGATTTTAATGTACCGACAAGGATACTGCTGCCCATTCCCTGGGAGTGACATGGTCTTGTCAATATGTACATTGTCATCTTCATCATCATCAGCCCGAAGACGTCCACTGCTGAACATAGGCCTCCCCCACAGAGCGCATCTTTGAGCGGCTGCTTGCCCCTGCATCCATTGGGTCCCCGCGGTGCTGACCAGGTGGTCGGTTCACCTAGTCCCCACTAGCCGGCCTACGCTTCCGCTCTGTCTCTACGGCTCTACGTCTTCCGGTTCGTGGTCGCCACTCGAGAACCTTTTTATTCTCCATCGGTTGTCAGTTCAACGAGCGATGTGGCCTGCCCATTGCCACTTCAACTTACTAATTTTCAAAGCTATTTCGGTGACTATAGTTCTCTTGCGGAGCTCCTCATTTCATCACCCACACCATGTACATCACCCACTTGTAAATCGTTGTATACTTTGTAAACATTTTAATATTTGGTTTGTACAACAAAATCTGTCTATCTACGTCTCCTAAAAATAATTACAGGAACTACTCGACAACTGCGACAGGCTCGACGAAACTATAAACGAGTACAGCTGCCGCGTCGCTGAGTTCATGAGCAGTACCAATATATTCCCTTCGGAAAACAACGTTAGTATAACTCCGGTCATTTCATCACTTTCCATCGTCATCATCAACAGCCTGAAGACGTCCACTGCTGAACATAAACCTCTCCTACAGAGCGCCACTCTAAGCGGCAGCCCGCCTCCTGCATCCATCGGCTCCCCGCGGCTTTCACCAGATTGTCGGTCCACCGACTGGGGGGCCTACGCTGCGTCTTCCGATTCGTGGTCGCCACTCGAGAACCTTTGATCCGTATAGGCTGTCAGTTCTTCGAGCGATGTGGTCTGCCCATTGCCATTTCAACTTGCTAATTCTAGCTATATTGGTGAACTTAGTCCTCTTGCGGTCATTACTTTTAGTGAGGGGAAATTTAATGAGGTCAAACGCATTCATGTCTGATTAAAAAATACGTGCGTTATTTATTTACAGAGCACTTCGCAGTCAGCATCAAAATCGAATAGTCGACAGAAGTTGAAGAAGAAGGGACGACTTTCCCAGCCCTCCTCAAAGACGGAATCTAAGTCTTGGTCCAGTAAGTTGACAGTAAACTTTTTGGTAGGGGTGATCAGTTGAGATAAATTTCCATGATCGATATATTATTAGAAAGAACAATTTGGTACCTATTTCACAATTTCCTATCATGATTGTTGGATGGAATTATGCTATATACTTGTATGAGCATCAAACATGCTGCCAGCATGTTGGGTACGCTACCTACCGTTAGTAGGCTGGAGCATTTGGATTGTCTATACGCCATCGCCGCTAGTATACTTAGAGTACAAAATATTATTTGTAGTAGATAATAAAAATAATAGAGTGTCTTTTAGTACCTACATATAGTAATTTTTATTATTGTTGTAGTTAAAATAATAAAGTTACTTTGCCCGTTAACAAAGCATCAAATAATGCGGAAAGCCAATAAATAGAATCCCATAAGACATCATCCTATTGTGGGATTCAGGGATCAAATAAACATAAATCATACTCCACCGTGCACATCTTAAATGTCTACTGTTTGTTATAATGCAGAAGTTGACTTCTAATTCAAATGAAAAAGCAATTTATTACACTTATTTATTGGTTTAAAAATAATGAATATTCCAGCTAAGGACACGGACGCGCGCCTCTCGATGTATTCCCTCGACACACTGCGCATCAACCTGCATGGGAAGGGTTCCAAGCATAACAGGTGATATTTGACATGTTCTATACTAATTGTAGTTCTGCGAGCAAAAATGCCCTCTAGGCGTTATAGATTGTTATGTGCGGTTGTTCTCTACAGGTCGCATTAATTCTAAATCGTTTCGCGTGTTTTGTAAGCAGGTTCGATAATTATATGGAATCTTGAAACCCTTTTCACCGATTTTGCTCATACTCAAAATTCTTGTTAGGATTTGATTTATGGACTGTTTCTGCCTTTCATTAAAATCGGCCGTAAATAGTGCCGCAGCAAACTTATCCTCTTTTGAGGGAATTAATCCACCAATAAAAGCCACTAAAAAAAATCATACGACTATTAATAGGAATTTTAATTCAATTCACGACATGACATTTTGCGGATTTTGTGGATTGTCAAAAATGAGACCGATAACTTGATAACATTTCATTGGGGAACGCGGAAAAGTTCACGTCGTTGCATTGTATTATTTTTCAAAACTTATGCTTTTTCCAGTGTTAATGTTTAAAATTGGTGGTGTTTTACGCATTAAGTGCTGAATTACGAGCATGAGTGTGGGCAAATGATATAATGTAGTGAAACGTGGTTTTTCGTGTTGCTTCCAAAATTCCATAGAAGCCTCTAGTAAAGTTGCCACCACTTTACTAGGGCATGCCTTAGACTGGATTATGACTTAGACTAGACTATGACTACTCTGACTGTGACTATGACTTGACTTTAAGTGAAAATTTCCATAATACGATGAAAAATTACAAAACTTGACACTGGCTAAATACACTATGTGTGGAGCCAAAATGTAAGAAAAAAAAAAAAAAAAAAAAACATTTCATTCAACTGAGTGAACTAATAAATCACTCATTAAGAAATAATATTGTTTTGATTACCAATCACCGTAATATGGGACAACACTCCGGGAATCGTAAACTTTGATTTTGAGCAATTGATACACATTGGTCGTGTTACTCTGAACTGTAGCTACCACTATTGGTCTAGGTATGGCAACATTCCGGGGCGAGATAGTGAATGCCACCGCGAGGCTACCTCGCCCCGCCGGCGGCCCGGAGGGTCGCGGCGGGCGCGCGCCCCACGTACCGTCTGCCGTCACCCCCGTGCTGGCAGGGAAGTAAGAGGGCATATCCCCCACTCAAAAAAAATATAGAAAGACATGGCATGGCATTATTCCTTGTTTTGGCAAATGTTAGCTGTCAATTCGTGAATTGAATTACCATCATGATTGCTGTGCCGATTTTGATAAAGTTCACGTCTGTTACTTATTGTTATATTTAATTTATGTATATGTGGGTAGTACGCCGAGCAAGCCCCGCGCGCCGCTGAGCGCCGGCAGCGGCAAGGCGCCCGACTATCCGAACGATAAAGTTACGTCGCCGCGGACACACAAGTTGTCACCCAGGTATTTGGATATATTTATTAAAACAATAAACGCTACACGATCGCATACATTACAGACCCTGGACCCTAACTAGGATTCCCTGTATCCGGGGACCCAGGAATTGAAAATGGAAAAAATATATGAAAAAAAGAAAAATACATTTATTTGGATCTGGCATATAGGTAGGTAAATACACAATTGTTTAGAAAACCTGAATTCCACACTAGGCTCGGGCCCGTATTATGAGATTTATGAGGTCCAGGACTTTCGCCGGAAACAACTAGGTAATGTCTAATCTAGGTTACAAGTAATTTAGCTTATGTTATTATATTCAGTTATGTATTAGTATTCGCATGGTAGAACGCTAATCAAACAGTTTCTGCGATTGTCACAGATGATGTGTAAGGGTATTTAGGGGTGTGTATATGTGTGCGCGGGGGATTATGAGGATCATGGTCCCACAACACCCAGACTCGGAATTATTTGCACTTTATTGTCCCTGTGCACAATCACCTAATATTTTGTCCTGTCGCGGAAATTGAACCCGCCGCCATGAGGTTATGAGCCGACCTGCTCAACCACCGCGGTTCACTGTCGAAACTTATAAAATCGTTTGTCATAATTTTGTTCCAAATAAAAATGTTACTTATAATCATCATTTCACATAATGTGATTTATTATACTTTCACTACATCTAATTTTCTTTATTATAAATCAAAATTAATAATAATCCAAATTTATAAAAATGAAACTCATAAGGCGTATATAACATAACAGTACAAATTTATAATGTTCTTTTACCATAACTAACTTTAAGCATAAAACAAAATATCAATAATACTGTAAATTAATGTGACTGGAACTGTTGATTGTTATATATATCCTAATCAGTTATAAAAACGTAGTACGGCAAGCCAATTTGCTCTTCAATCTATGCAGGCACTTCATCCAGTCAAAACAAACAAAATTAACGTGTGGACTGTGTGCGGGTAATTGTAAAATAACTTATATTTTTTCATGTTATGTTGATTTTGGTGTTGTTGGTGAACTTTGTGCATTATTTTAATAAATAACTTGAAATGTCTAATAAAAACACGTGTAAAATATTTAAATCAAATAAAGGTAACCTGAAACTTAATATAGATGGTGTCTGTAATTTTTAATATAAGCATAAGTGACTTCTGGCACTTCGCCGGCCGCTGCCGCGGCACGCTCGCTACGCTTCGCTTCGCTCGCTCGGCTCGTGCGTCGTGTGGTCACAGTTAACCTAACGCTCCTCCTCGCTTCGCTCGTCGTCGCACCTATTTATGACTTTGCCTTAGACTAGTATCTTAGTATCTTTAGGGTATACATGCATATGTATATAATGATTTAACTACCTCAAAATTATTATTATGTTAACTAAATAATATGAAAAAGTCATTATGAACAATACAATTATGAATGCTGATTATTATGAAATTATAAGTAATGAAATTTATAATAAAAAAAAGTATGATAAAAAAATTCTTAAGATTAACATTATAACATAAAATTTTATAAATTTAAACATTATTTGGATAAATTGTATAAGAAAAGATCAATATAAAAAGTAACTATTATGAACAAAGTTATTTATAAATAACCACCATTATAAATTTCATCATTATTAAAAATGAGGTATGTGAAATGAAATTATGAATAATGAAATTATTAGTACAGACGGTATCCCAACCACCGCACTACAGTTAGTCAATGTGGTAATTCAATCTAAAATGTCACAGTCATTTCAGTTGAAGCCTCAACGACCCATGACAAATGTTGTCCATTTGTGTTAAATTAATGTTTGGTAATTTAATATTAATTATTATGATTAGGACTGGCTAGAATAGCTTCTTTGCAATAATTTACTGGATTTTGGTTTGGTATAAAAGCAATAAGTAGGCCGGCCCCCCACTCGGTGGACCGACGACCTGGTGAAAGCCGCGGGGAGCCGATGGATGCAGGAGGCGAGCAGCCGCTCAAGGTGGCGTGCTCTGGGGGAGGCCTATGTTCAGCAGTGGACGTCTTCAGGCTGTTAATGATGATGATGATGATGATAAAAGCAATTGCTGAAATACGTAGCCTAAATTCACGATCTCGCGGAAAAGTGATTCGACATCTACGTAATTTATTTGGCCGCTAAACCACGACAGATGAGTAGAGTTTTGGCGGGAACTTGAAAAAGTTCACGTCGTTTCATTGTATCATTTTTCTAAACTTGTGCTTTTTCCAGTATTAATGGTTAAAATTGGTGGTGTTTTACGCATTAAGTGCTGAATTACGAGCATGAGTGTGGGCAAGTGATATAATGTAGTGAAACGTGGTTTTTCGTGTTGCTTCCAAAATTCCATAGAAGCTTCTAGTAAAGTCGCCACCACTTTACTAGGGTATGACTTAGACTGGACTATGATTACCTGACTTAGACTGGACTGTGACTAAGACTTGAAGACTTGACTTTACACGTGAAATATTCCATAACTCGATGAATAATTACAATACTTGACACTGGCTAAATACACTATGTGTGGAGCCAAAATATAAGAAAAAAAAAATCTTTTCTCTATGGGAGTCCCATCTCTTCAGCGTAAGCGGTTATTTTCTCTATGCTTACCGTAAGTAGCCAAAAAAACCTCAATCGGCCATGTTGTTTAAAACTCCGATTCGTTTCGTAATGACATCTTAATAATTGTCATCAGAAAAATTAACGATATTTCAATTTTAAAATATCCTCTTTTAAGCGCCGGTTATTTCTAAGCATTTTAGTGGAAAAACCCCATGAAAATCCATTCAGTATTTTAGGAGTTCAGTCATAACAAACAAACAGACAAAGTGTAAAAGTGGCTTAACGTGATCAGCGGCTAATTTTAAGCCAACCTGTGTAATTGGTGGTAGGACTTTTCTGCAAAGTTCGTCTAGGTAGGTACCACCGCTTTGCCAGTTATTCTGCCGCCAAGCAGTAGTGTGCAAGCACTACTGTGTTCCGGTTTGAAGGGCATTGTAGCTAGTGAAATTACTGGGCAAATGAGACTTTATGATCTGATCACTCAGTCTAGTAATCTGATTACTAAACTGGGTGATGTCTCAGGATGACGTGCGCAGTGTAGTGTCGCGCGAAACTTTATTGTTGTAAAGTTCCGGGTGACACTGCAACTGTTATGGGCGGCCGTGTCACTTAACATCAGGTGAACGACTAGCTCGTCACGTCATTCATTCACATAAAAAAAAAAAAAAAAAATTTTTTTGATATCTTGCAATTACAGACTTTTTATCTCTACAGTTTTATTATATGTATAGTATAGATGCTTGTAACTTTGCCATTATTTGAGATATTACATTTTTGTTTTCACGACTGTTTATTTTTTGAGGAATATTAATGTGTTCATTAAACAAATAGCACGACACAAGCCTATTAAGGTTAATTAATCCTAATTAGTAGATCGATTGTAATTCATAGTACATAGTTTTCCTCAAAAACAATTGATATGAAATAGCCAGTAGCACCTAATACAGCAAGTTGCAATCAATCTTCTATTATATAAAAGGCTTTGTCCTGACTGACTGACAGAGAACGTAAATACAGTCCAAGTTCTGAACGTGGAGACATGTTTGGAGGGTGGCTTTTATTTATGACGTAATCGCGTGCTAAGAAAAGATTTTTGAAAATTCAACCCCTGAGGGGATGAAAAGGGTAAAATACTTTTGTATGAAAATCCTACATTTGTTAACGTTCCGGGCTGAAACTTGGCACATACAAGGTGTAAAAATAAAGGAAACATAATTTCTTAGTGTATTGAAATTTAACTCCTAATGGGGTGAATTTTGTAGTTAAAGTTTGAAAGAAAATTTCAAAAGCTTTGATTGTATCATACTGAAATTTGAAGTGTGTAAAGAAAATACAAAATAAATAAATACGCGGGTCTCGACAATTTGTCAATTTAATCCCCTAATGGGGTAAAAAATTCAAAACAAGGTCCCGTCGTAAGAAGCTTTTACTAGGTGGTAGGACTTTTCTGCAAAGTTCTTCTAGGTAGGTACCACCGCTTTGCCAGTTATTCTGCTGGCTGTGTTCCGGTTTGAAGGGCATTGTTGCTAGTGAAACTACTGGGCAAATGAGACTTTATGATCAGATCACACAGTCTAATAATCTCATTACTAGAGTGTTTGAAGTCTCAGGATGACGTGCGCAAGTGCGTGACACTGCACTGTGCAAGTGTACCGTACAGTGTTACGCAAAACTATATTAATTTAGAGTTCCGAGTGATCCGTCTAGCCGTTTTAGCGTTTAGCTAGAGGCAACAAATATTGACGTAGACAAACTTTCGTATTTATAATATTAGTAGGAAGTAGGATGGGAGGATAGGACGTAAGAAAGTACCTAAGCAAGAATTTTTGAAAACCAACCTCCAAAGGGTTAAGAAGGGTAAAAAAGTTTGTATGAAAAACCTACATTTCTTCACGTAAATTGTTTTTGAAGGAAAGTCCACGCGGGCGAAGCCGTGTGCAGAAGCTATTAGTACGTCAGTATAAAATTACTCATACTAATGAGACATTGCGGTTAAAAGGCATACAAACATTGCTCACTATGGTAGGGAATGCATTTGGATAGAACGGTTTTAATTGCACATATTCCATCAATCGTTTAAAAAGTATTTAATATACGGTTAGTACTTAAACAGCAGTGAAAGTATTCGTGTTTTCAATCTACAATGTCCGTCGAGGAAGTGAAGTCAACGTCGGATCTGATCGAAGTCTCGGAAGTTTTGTACATGACCGGAGTGTGTCTCTCCGCACTTGGTCTGGTCGCACAAGCAACGATCTTGGTCATGGTGCCGTGCAGTCGGCAGCTCGACCAGAAGCTTCTCACGCAGTTCACTGTAGCGAGACTCCTGAACATTGTGGCGTTATACGTGGAACTATACCGGGACAATATCCGCACGAAGTACTATGTTCTAATGTTGATCGCATTCACGAACGCCGCGGTCTCGTGCTGGATGTTCGCCTTCATCAAACATTTGTACGATAAAATTTTAAATGTGTTTAGTTTCTCGCGAAAACATGGTTTCGTTGTAATGTCAGTTATGATTTGGATTGTAACTTTTTTTATCGGTCTCGTAATAACTCTGGCGATTTACTTTGAAGATGCTGAAATAATTGACCGCAAAATGTATGTAGCTCATGTAGTCTGCCAGGCTTACGCCGGCATGAAGTTTATTCTACTGTTTGTAAACCTTTTTTTGTTTTATAAAATATTCGCGTTAGCTGTCTCTAAAACAGAGAGACCAGCGGGAATATTTAAAACTTGTGCTGTATCTGTTATCCTTGTCAGTATATCGAGTGTGCAAGAAATCGCTGAAGTGACCATAACGCACTTGAATGTTTACTTTTATTCGTGCATAACATATAAATCATGGGTTATCATTTGCCTGGTCAATTCGTATCAGATCGTAGCTATAACCGGTATATTTGTGATGTTAGTCCAAAGCAGTTGTAAGGAATCGTTATCCAAAATGATTTCCAGGAGGTTTATGGAAGAAACAACATAATGTCATATACCTGTAGATATAGAGAAAAATTTACATAAAGTGAGTTTTATTAATATACATAATTCAAGTTTAAATGTATTTTAGTTAAAATTTCCTACTTTATATTATGTACTGTAAGCGAGATAGCATGAGCCGGGCGCGAGACGGGTGGCGCGGCGGCCGGGCGCGGGCGGGGGGCCTGGCCGCCGGCGCGTGGGGGAACCTTCGAGAAGGCAGTGTGGAAGCAACCGGCGTGCGCACGCGCGCCGGTTGCTTCCACAGTGCTCCGGTGCTCTTGTCCGCACAAGAGCACCGTGACTTAACCGTGACAGTTTAAAAAAAATAAAAAGTAAAATAAATTGTAAAGTTATAACAAATTAGGTTGTCTCATTTCTGAACGCCTTTAATAGTACCTATACACACATCAATAATAATTTTGTTATGCACTAGTTGCGCCCCGCGGTGCTACCCGCGGATAAAAAGTTAATATGTTAATCCAGCGTATAAGTTATCTGCATTCCAAATTTCATCGAAATCGGTTCAGTAGTTACCGAGATATAAGGTAACAAACATTCACACAAACTTTCGCATTTATAATATTAGTAGGCTCAACCTTTTGGCGTTCACTGCTGTACTTAGACCTCCCCATTAAGGGGCACTGCCAGGGTAGTCAACTCCCAGGTGGCGCCACTAGGGTCACTGAATGCGCATATCTTGGAAACGTTACGCCGGAGGAAATTTGTTTCGTACAAACCTTGTTTTGTCAGGTATCCATGCATATGGATAAGTTTTATAAGTGGCCACTATTTTGAAGCAAAAATAAAATGGTGGAAAATAGGTGTTGCCGGGCTTACTAAAATATTCAAGGCCCTTTGGACATGAGATAATAGATATGGATAATAGAAGATAATAGATATGGATAATAGAAGATAATAGATATGGATGCACCGTGCATATAGCGTTTGTGAATAGCACGTACTGAGTGACCGACCAGCCTCGTGAGGGTGCCTCGTGAGGCATCGTGGAGCTCGGTCGGTGAGTACGTGACTCAATACGGTGAGGCACTTACTTGGCCCTATCTCATTAAACGACAAATCATAAAAAACATAAATATCAGTCAATATGACTTAATCATCAGTCGCGTCGTGATTGTTTGGTATATGAAACGCAGGTTTGGCGTATCCCACTGACATTTGTAGTTTTATTATAATTTGTCGCTTTATGAAATAGGGGCCACAAATAGAGACCGAACGAGCATTTGCCTCAGGAGAGTCATGAGGCAGCCTCGCGATGCTGCTCGGTCAGTACATGGCTATTGAAATATATGCCTTATATGAAGTCCCATATCGTCCAGGTCCCGGCGGCCGCTAATGCGCGCGCCGTGCGGTGCGAGCAGGAGGGCGCGCGCGCCGTGCGAGGGAGAGGTCGCCACGCTCGTGGAGGCGGTCGGGACGGTGGGTTACTTTGACATAAAAGATGAATCATTTGCTCTTTACAATATCCACCACTTCATTTTTATTCATTTCTTTGTCTATCATTTGATCTTGTCTAGACAAAGACATAATGGAAAAGTCAGCACAAATGTTTCTGCCGCTAAGTAAATGCGTTTTACTGTTACGTACAGCACATCATCACATGCAAACTACTAAATTAAAATTTAGGTATCATTTATTATTTTAAGCCAAAGAAACTAGCAAACTTGATTGGATTGAATTAATGGGTATTTGTCAAACGACTTTAAAAAAGAGGAGGTTCTCAATTCTGTTGATTTTATGTAATTTATAAACCGATGTGGATTTTTTTTTTTATTTGAAGAAATATAGATTTCAAATATCCCATAGAAATGTCGTCAAAATCAGTTCAGCAGTTTGGCTTTTAAATGTAAAAAAAATATCATCTTAGTACTTTTAGTGTGAAATTAAGGGTGGGTTTTTTGATTTTGATTCGTAGTTAAGGTAGCTAATGTTTAAATAATATTCCAACAAATTCTAACCAATTTTCAAAATTTGTTGGCATTTTTAACCGTTGGCCACCTTAACCACGGATCAAAAAACTCACCCTAAGGCGATCGAAGTCGATTTAACCGTTTTCGTATAATTACATTAATATTTTAACAATGCTAACCCAACCACATTGTACCGACACTAACGTATCCCCCGCAGTGCCCGTCGAGCCACATGAGCCGCGAGCTCTCCCCGCGCAGCCGCGACCGCACCCCGCGACACCACTCGCCGCGGTAACTGTCGCTACACTATACTCCACATCATCATCATCATCATCATCATCATCAACAGCCTGAACACGTCCACTGCTGAACATAAGCCTCCCCTAGACATCGTCACTTTGAGCGACTGCTTAACTCCTGCATGCATCGACTCACCGCGGTTTTGACCGGTCAATCTACCTAGTACTGACAAACTACTAATGGCTAACTAATACTAACTGTCTAACTTAATGCTATTTAGCATTAATTTTTTCTGTACACTTTTGGGCAAACCCATTAAATGGCCTGGTACCTTGCTAGGTACCAGGCCAACCATCTTTGTTCTTTATCGTTCTTGCATGTTATGTATGAATAAGGCCTCACATCAATTTCTTATTCCTCCTATTCTTTCGCCTGATATAATCTGACGCCTGGTCTAACCATCCCTGTTACTGGTCCTTTACGGGTTGCGAGATCAGCTCGCAGTCGCTCGTGTGATTCTGGTTAGATTGGGAGCCGATCCCGAGAACAAATGGGGAAAGGCAAAGAGAATGATGATGATCGATTTCTTATTAACCCACGGTCAATCCCAACAGGAGTCTACACAAACCAACATTCGGCTACAAAGCTCGCTCCCCGAGCCCGAAGACCAGATCTCCCCAAACCCGCAAACCTAAACCACCTGGAAAACCTTCCAACGCACTCCGAAGCGAAACTCACGACACTATCACTACAAACCGAACTCCGATCGCGCCGATCACTAAAATACAATGCGCTAAGAAGACACCACCGAAAGACATTGACAAAAACGTGTTTTACGACGCAGACGATCTTGCCAGAAACAGTCTGGTCAGCGTATCAAAGGAACCTTACGACAACGGTATAAGAGCCAAAGATGGCTGGCGTGACGTTACTGGCAACACCCAGCAGCGCGGTCACATTGGCAACCCCGGTAAAGAAGACGGCTATACGGGGAAGGAATGCTGCAGCAGTAGCGGCATTTTGACGGAGTTTACTATTGGAACGGAATGCTCGCAATCGACATTGAAGAATGAGGGTGATAAAAGCGAGCGGGAGAGGGATAGAGATAGGGTAAGTTTTACTGTTGTTATTGTTTTTGCTAAGTAGTAATACGAGAAGTTATCTATTGGCCATTGAGTCGAAAGATGCGAGTCGAAGATTATTAGACGTTTTTATAATAATTTTGATAAACTTCATTGACTTTTGTCTGGTTTTGTTAGCGTATGTTTATGTCAACTGAGTTTTAATGAAAATTACACTGGGTGAGTACCATTTCCTCTATAATTATGGCAAGTCATTTTGGTTGGAGTCATCAACTCATCATAGCAACTTGTAGGTACTTTTATTCAAAGAAAACCCATTACAATTATTTGTAAGACTAATAAGTACACGTCAGGAGTCTAAATAAAACTATATTGTATTAAAAAACAAAAGTAATAATTTATTTTAAATAACTTTATCTGAAGGCATACAAATCAACCTAGCGAATTTTAAATTCCAATCTTCTTCGTTAAGAAGAATAATTATAATGTATCGAAAAATGCATCACAGCGACTTATAATAAATATAATTATTTACAACAATAAATCAAAGTTTAAGCAAAATAATTTGGGTTCAAAGCCTTTATCAATATATTGTGCTTTATAAAAAGCCTTTATTCAATGTTTAAAACAACGTAATTCAAGAAATGTATGATTTCGTATAGAATAGAAGTAAAAAACAATATTAATAAATATTATGTAAACAAGTATGTATGTAGATATCTTAAAAATAATGTCATCTTTTACTCACGTGAAAAATACTTACTATATATTTAACAAGCTTTTAACAATATAAGTGTTCTGATCTAACAACTATCTATGTTTTGAATAGATTTTGAACAAGGTTGAATTATCCCCTATATATGAGGGCTAAAATAGTCACTATAACAAAATGGCACTTTATAGTATCAACCATCCTATATTAATGACTTTTCAAATTCATACATTCGATGCACATAGATGGCGACACTGGGTACCGACCACTCCCTAAGTAGCCCTCATATAGGAGCAAATCTTGAGCGTTTTAGACTTAATAGAGAAAAGATAGACTTTTCTCAATAAATCACAAAAGAACTACTTATAATCCCACAAAGCTAGCTGGTATTCAATCAAATTTAAGCTTAGACACATCTACGCAAATCCATAGGTGTAAGCCTTAGCATTGAGAACTTAAACTGTAGCTAAAGCGTACATTAATATTGACTAAATCCGTTGTCAGTATTGATAATCTCTGTAACAATTCTGTCAGCTACACTTAAAACTTTGTCATGTCAGTTTGTCTCATTGTGCGTTTGATAAATGTATGAAAATATATCTGTGAAGATGTGTATTTCTACTCGATGGGTCTACGGCTATGTGTGCGTGTGGGTGTTTGCCTTTCGTTCCTTAGGCGCACTTGCCGCACAGGGGCTTGTTGTCCATCACTGAGAATGTGGAATCGGTCACTGGGTTTGTGCATTTCTGGAAAGAGATAAATAGAAAGTGTTATAGAGAGATAGAGAGAAGGGAGAGAGTTTAAGCAGACAATGAATAAAATAATGTTCCTTATTGACATGATCAAATTAAGGAACAGGGGGTCTAGCAAAGATGCCATAAAGACGATAAAGAAGTATGGGAAATGACATTGCCTGTGGAAAACTTTCCCGCAGCTAATGTCATTCCCATACATTTTGGAGTTAGCGTCAGGCGTGAACTCTAATGGAAAGGCATCTTTGCTAGACCCACCCCCCCTGGTGTGTTATAGCTAATGTCATTCGCATACATTTTGGAGTTAGCGTCAGGCGTGAACTCTAATGGAAAGGCATCTTTGCTAGACCCACCCCCCCCTGGTGTGTTATAGCTAATGTCATTCGCATACATTTTGGAGTTAGCGTCAGGCGTGAACGCTAATGGAAGGGCATCTTTGCTACACCCCCTGGTGTGTTTAAGCAAACCCCAAAGGGGATCATTCAATGAGCTTTTTTGAGCTGGAAATCTTGAACATAATGTATGCGTTCATTACTTATTTTGTGTTGTTCTTTATACTGTTAAGTGGATACATACCATGCAAGTGAAGCAGTCGCGATGCCACTTGGCGTCGAGCGCGATGATGGCCTTGTCCACGATGGGCTGCCGGCAGCCCGCGCAGCGCGCCGCGAACTGGTCCGCGTAGCATGCCGCGCAGTACGGCCGCCCGGCCTGCGGACGTACAACACACTCATCATACTAAATGCGCTTCACTGTTTTTCTTCTTCAAATTGCACAATGGTTCCTTATACCCTCTGGGTCTAGGCTGAAAAGCCCGTTCAATACTTTTTCTGTAGTTCTAGACTGCGCAGATCCTTATAAAATTCCGATAATTATGTATAAACTTTTCATGACCAGCCGTGACGCTCTCGCACGATCTCATTCAAAGTTACTTTAACATCAGGTCACTCGCATTGATATGAAGCGCTGTTTCGTGACTAGTTATGTTTGTCGCTCTCAGCTAACGCTTAAAACTTAAAGCTGAAACAGATGGCTTCAAGGCTCATAGCCTTCATATAAGACATAAATATCTACTTTATAAAAAGGTACCTTTGTACTATATATTACATACCTGTTCCATAAAGCCACCTCCGCCGAGCTCCTTCCTGCATCCTCCGCACACGAAGTGATGCGCGTGCCACGACACGCCGAGGGCTTGGATCACGCGCTGTAATGTTTACAAACAGATGAATAAGTTACACAATTAAGAACATTAATTGAACCGGGATCCGTGGGGACCGGGAGCTCATCCCTTTTTCCAAAGTTTATCAGAGCGCCTGGTTGATGCGACGCGTGACCAAAATGCTGGCTCTTATTTGGCTCAACGAATCAGCATTGCAATTCAACTTGGCAATGCTGCCAGCATGTTGGGTACGCTACCTACCGGTAGTGGGCTGGAGCATTTTGACTGTCTATAGGCCATCGCGGCTAGTATACAGACCAAATGACTTTGTAGTAGATAGTGTAGCTAGTTTAGTTTTTAGTATTGTAGTAGTTAGTTTAAAGAACATTAATCAAACAACATTTGGCAAGAGAAAAGTTACTACCGGCACCGTTCACCATAAGTATGATAATCGTCTACGCTAGTAACGAACAAGAACATGATAAATTGCGTTACCACCACTTAAAAGTACCGTTCCATCGCTTTGTCAATTAATCAATTTGTGGACCTCACACGCATTTCGAATTCACACCATTGTTATAGTACGTCAGCGGAAAGCGGAAAAACGAAATTTTAATTCAAGTATGAGAGTTTAACTTTGGGTGGCATTTACGTACCTCGCGGGCTCTCGTGTTAAAAGTAGAGCAACAAAGTCCCTAAATAATGTCCTCCGCTTTCCCTGAACTGCCACCCAAGCCACAGCCTTACAATGCATTGGGTTGAATTCAAATGTTAAAACCCACAATAGACACTTGCTAAACTGTGATTTGTGCCCTAAATGATCCTTTTGAACCACGGCCCGGTCTCATTTTGACATATTCTGGTGGAAGGAGTTATTATAGTTAAAATAGCTTTAAAAGGTAATGACCAAGCATAATGACAGAAACGCTATAGTAATAGGCTTCGTAGCATCAACCTTTTCAAGCATACCTAACATAATCTTCATCTCCAGGGTACGGAAGCACCCAAGTGCTAACCTTATAAGCTTTTCTTATTATAGCCGGTATAGCTATTAAGTACTATCAGACTCAAGCTACGGTATCAAACGCTGTATAAAATGCTGTCAACACAGGTGTCCGCTTCGGCTACTGCTATGGCATAAACCGAGGTCAATATGTCATACAAATTCAAATCTGTACGGCGAGCAACGCCATAATAAACGATTTTTGTTCTCCCCATGATGTCACCGTGAGACAATGGCGTGTTTTAATCACGGCGGTCGCTGATAATTTGTTTTGCCTACTGATGTTTAAATCGGGGATCATCGGTCTTATTTGCGTAGGTTGAACGTAGGCTTCAACTGTACAGTTTATTTCTACTGTCCATTAAGATTATATCAGCCAATTAAACTCTGTTTGCAAACTAATGATTCATCAAAGATTTAAAGATAATATTGTTTGCAAATAATAATTAAATTAATGTAACGCCTACATCCTTAATTTAGGTTCTTGATCTGTGTATTGAAAAAATAACCATTATGGTTCCCCCAAACAAACTTGAAACAATAATTGGAAAGGTAACTCAAAATAGTTTGTCGTACGGGTAACGTCTAGTGGCGCTTCTATTAATACATTGAATCAAAATAGCAGAATAAATAAACTTTTGTACAGATATGCCCATATAAGTGTAACCGTGGAGGGCTCCTGTGACTCACACAATGAGACCGACCCGACAGTTTATCTGTTGAGCATTACTCTCTTGTTTTTATGACGTAATCCGCTCTACATACGTACTGTGAAAACTTCCTAAAGGGCCAGTATACAACACCAAAATGCTTAAAATGGCTTAGCATGAGGCCATGTCCTGTCAATAATATTGCAACAATGACTTTGAAATTGATATAATGGAAAAGTTCGGGACTAATGCTAATGCTTATGTATAGTGAAAGCACGAATTAATCAACTTTTCTCGATAGAAAAAAATTACAAAGTTACCTCCAAACCGTTCAAATGAACCGCGATTATTCAATGAATACTTTAAATAAGGTCATGAAACATTGTGTAGTAGTTAAACTAAATATAATAGGGGGTTAAGTATGGTGGATTTTTAAAATACCCATTATATTCAGTGAAATAAAAATTACCTAAATTATTGCGCGTTGGAACCATTCTAACTTAGACCGCCCCTGCCGCTCGGCCCCCCGACTCATCCCCGCTTTGGCCTAGTACTATTATATCTATTCTGTTGCTTTGGCTTGGCCTAGCATAAGCCGTAAAGCGTTTGCAATTTTGCAGATTCCCGATTTCGATATAGCTCGACGAAAAAAGTGTTTTCTGTTGGTTGTTATTCATGATTTCTAGTAGATATACTAGTCGCAAAACATTTTTAAGTTTTCCATAAACGGAGCGAAAGATCGTCGTCCTACCAGTGGGTATCTGTGATTCACTATGATACCATCACCAACAATGTCATATTGGTTTTAAAACCTTGTTTTTTTTGTGGTAGGACCTTGATATACAAAAAATTCAACAGTTGACGCATTTGATTGTACTGTAAACAAGATGACAATTTACATCCATCAATTAGATGCCTACAACCTGCTACCATCTCTCTGCGTATCTTAATAGGTTGGATGCGGTTGTGGTTACCTTCCTATTTACCAAGGCCTATTGTGAGTCAGGTGTCAGGCAGCGGGAATAATACTTGATAAGTTAAATGTAGGTATTATATTATCTGTGGTAGAATGATAGCAATGAATGAGTAATGACGGGAATGCACTTGCGTATAGTAAAATATAGGTCTAAGTTTGCATGGCAAAATGTACCGATGATGTAGTTACTGCCAGCTTATCCATAATTTAAAAATAAATTTGAAATATCTGAAATTGACTTGATTAAAGTCACAACGTTACGATGTTTTATCGTCATCATCATCATCGAGTTTTTACATTATCACAGTTCGTATCGAGAAATCCAACTCGCTGCGATTCTCCATACAAATGTGTCCAAACGTATTTCCTTCCTGGATTATGCTTCTAGACAAAAAAAAAATTTCTTCGTAAAATCTGGGTCTACTGTAGGCATGTTCATGTCACGTGATTTTTCAACAACTAATTACCCAAGGAATTTGACCCTCCACAATTCCTAAAAAGCTCCATTATTATACCGCCGTGATCAAATGACTAACCAGACAAAATTGAAAAGTTATTAACATTGCAAAAAATAAGAGGAACCTAGTCATCATTAAATCTTGACTACTCTTTCTTTAAATTTTAATTTATAAAATAATTGTATCATTTAAGTTTTCGAGGAGGAAACAATACGAAACACATACGATGAAATATTACTTGATTTAAACGAAACACCGATTTCTTCAAGATTTTTGTAGCTGTCTCTATCACACTCTACGGGAGAGACGTGGCGCAGTGCGACGGCAATAGTTTCTACAAATACCTATCGAGTGTCCTCTTAAACCTACCTACTAAATGAATACCTAACCACTTGCCTGCAGAAGGAAGGCATACCTAACATAGGACGTGGAAACATAGAATACAGGTTGTGACTTTAATAACTTCTAAAACCCACAATTCTTCATTATCCGCTTTATGGATATGCAGTAGGCGTGTTATTTATGCGATGGTAAGGTAAATAATAGTCATTTAACACGTTATTTGATGTACTAATAAAGTGATCATACATTTGTTTACAAGGCTCAATTGTTTATCAAAAAATACCTGATTGACAGGCTGACCTAATGCCTAGTTTTTCTAACAAACCTATGTCTAAGGCCCGCATTACAACTATGCTCAGTCGTCGATGGTTGAGTTTCGTCTTGAACACCAATTCACGATAGAGCGTATATAGTTCGATAAGCTTCAAGCAATAACACACAAGTTTTCCTGATAGATATCTAGATGTCATGCAAAGGAAATATTTTACGAACGGCTACCATTACCATCCTTAGGTAAGACAAGTTCAAAGATGGTAAGATAAAAAGAAAGAGGACAGCTTCACGGCTTCGCTGTTGGAAGTGTATAAAAATGAATTAATATATCGATGAAGTGAAAGAAAATGAAACAAAGACAGAGAAAGTAGCGTTCATTACTATACACTTTTTCTGGGTAGGCGTGCTTCACCTTCGACCTCATCATCACTTTCTATCAGGTGAGATGTAGTCAAACGCGAACCCATCGAAAGTAAAAAAAAATGCTGTCCACAGCAGACTTGCCGTAATCACACTATCACACTAATACTATAAAGGCGAAAGTTTGTATGTGTGTTTGTGTGTATGTTTGTTACTCCTCTGCGCTCAAACGGCGGGACAGATTTGGATGAATTCGGAATGGAGATATACACTGGATTAACACATTAGGCTACTTTTTATCTGCGGGGCGCTGCTAGTCATAAATAAATCTTCATTACGATATATAAAGTTTTATTTTTAAAGTAATCATTGCTAATAATGATAAGTTTACTTATGCACTAATGAATATTGACGTCAGGAACATGTCGACATCTATCCTAGTTGTAATTGATTGAGCCTGATACGGCAGAACATACATACATGCGCAGTATACCTATGTTCAACGTATTATTATGTTTATGTTATTTATTACTACTGATTACAAGATGTCTTGCTATGTAAGTTATTACGATCGTCAAGACAGTCTTTTGTAAATCTAGATTTTCATATTAGTTTGTTTTTTTAGACTGCGTGATGTCTCAGGATGACGTGTGCGGTGAGCAGTGTCACGCGAAAAATATACGAAACACATACCTATGTATGTCTGTAATTTGTATGTTTTTCTTAAGTGTTGTATTGTATCCCTTACATAACATATTATTGCAACAAATTTAATATGCCAATTTGTATTATATTCGCTTGACTTTATGAGCCTTGAGAAAAGGCGTTTCCCCAAATCCGTCCAATAATAATTTTCTTATGCAATTCCTATTCTGTCATATAATAACATTTACGTTATACGCCAAAATAGAAATGGAAATTATAAATACGAATTAGTACTAATTACCTTTACTTTTGATCTAAAACCGTACTAAAAATTTAATTCTACGCCTATATACCTGGTTATATGTATTATCTATTACTATGAAAACCCAAAACGGAAAACATTTGTCATATAAAATACCTACTCCTTTTTACTGATTTCCTTACACGTATCATAATGTGATTCATTATGCCTATTTGGTACCGCTATCAATGGATTAGTTGTTCTATTCTAAGCAAGGTCGAGGATTAGTTACTATGTGTTTATTAGTAAATTGTTACTTGAAACTATGACATGCATTTTGATATACATTTCAGTATTTCGTTCGGTATTTTTACAAATACAAATACGAATACCTTTATTGCAGTAAATGTGGTACAATTCGATCTTAATATAAAATTTTAGTTTCATCACATTCAGGTTGAATAAGCATACATTAGTCATATAATTTATTCGGAACCCTATTATTATTAAACTATTAATATTTAAAATTCAAGAGATCATTTATGGAATAAAAATTCTTATACCCAATTCAATAACTCCGCTTTGAATGGCTTCAATTTTAATGTCTATATATGTTTTGGTAGAGCATTATCAACTTTTACAGACATTGCGTGTACTACGGTATATGTATCTTCTTTCATTCTATTGTTGAGCTGCCATCCACATGTCGACCTATAAATCCTATAGATTGACCCGATCCCTTTTGCTAATGTTTCTTCTAGAGTAGGAACTCTAGAAGAATCATTATTTCCATTCTTTCAAAAATCTTATTATTTAGCTGATTTTATTCAGCAGAAATCTACAATTGAATTCTCATTTGTAAAGTAACTTTTCTTTTCCATTTAAGATTAGAACTCTTGTCTGTGGAGTTTCATAGATTCATCAGTTTCCAGTATTTTAAACTGTTGATAAGATTTGAGAACAACCTGCTCTCTCACCTCCCGCTCCTACGACCTAATGTTGTGTGATGTCTTGAATAAATGTTTTTTTATTTCTTTTCTTTCTCTATAATCTACTACTACAACTTTGAATAATATTAGTATCTATAGCCTCTGCTGATATTTAGAAAATACGTCTAGTTTCTTGTAAACAGGAAGCGTTTTTATCAAATGTGCTATTGTTTATTAGCCTGTCATGATATCTCATCCACAAATTGGATTAATGTGTTGGTGGTAGATTAAATGGATTAACCGAATTGTTTGTTAGATTAACTACTACGATGTTGGTGTCTATATTGTCGTTGGTTTTCTTAGAATAGCGATTGGGTTTCGATAAGTAATAATTAGGACCTAATAGCTACAAGTTCGAAATTCCAACTCCAAGGTAAGTATGTAGCTAATGTAGATTTTAGTTTGAAAACTATCGTGAGTATGACCAAAACATCAAATATGTCCGAAACCTGGTTGGAGTAATTTCAACTTTTAGATGACGTGAGTTTAGTCTTTGTCAATGTAGATTTTGTGCAGACTAGTAGTAAGTAACCATGTAGAAAGGTAACCATAGCGTCAACATCGTTCACAGTGTGAAACACAACTAATTCATTTTCATTATATATTTCGAAGAAGTTTAAAATAAAATATTATGATTACCTTGAGAAAATACAGAACGCACGAGATAATTAACAGCGGCGTGCAGTCTACACGGAGAATTATTTTCGGAATTGAAACAATAACATTTTAAATTCTGTTGTTTTAAATAGCATAAGTGTGGGTGGATACTTATGCTTTATGTTTAAAAGACCAGCAGACCAAGACATTCGTTTGTATTAGTCTATACATATTCCAGAAATTAGAATGTTAAAATCATAAATAATTTTGTGTTTCACGATAACTACTCGTCGCAAAACAACGGATAAGTTATAAATGTACCGTAAAACCTATGTTCTGCAGTGGACGTCTTTAGGCTGATGATGATGATGACTCTACAATTTAATAATGTGCTATCTATGCTCCAAATACGTGTACTTACGTCAGTAATAGGTTCTCCGCAGCCGTGGCAGCGCGGGCTGTGGTGCTGCGTGAAGCACGGCACGCAGTGCACGCCGCCCTCGTGCTGGTGGAACTTGGCTCCATCTATCGGCTTCCGGCAGGTGTTGCACGTGAAGTGCTCGGGGTGCCACTTCTTGTTCAACGCTGTTACGATCTGGAGGATAGAGGAACTAGATCAGCTTTCGTTGTTGTGAATATGTGTAAAGAGTTAACGTAGACTAGATCACAAAATTTCTAAGGTTGATAAGGAAAAAATTGGTACCTTTTTTAACTCTATTGCTCTTTCTCTCTACTCGTCACGTCCAGTAATCAAAATAAATAAGGTTACAAAGGGATGTATTGGTTCAAATTATTTTGCATTTACCTACAGTCCGTAGTATCACGGAACAAGGAGTAGAGGAATGCTAATACACCAAGAAAACAGCGTAGATTAAAAATATGCCTAAAACTGGATGGCGTTGCAAAATGAGCGGGTTATAAATTGAGCGCAGATCGGTAATACGCCAAGAAACCGTTTTAAACCTGGATGGCACTGCAATGTGAGCGGGCTATACGGGTAGCTACGGCGGGCTGTGCTGTTTTCTTGGTGTATTGGTATTCCTCTCCTCCTTGTTCCATGGTAGTATGGACTCCGTACGTCAAGTGAAAATATTTGAAAAATATATTGCTATGAGATGTAAACCGATTTTAACACTGCTTATTGTGTCAGTTTTGGCCTGCCTTGAACTTGCAGTGCGTTCAAAATGTAAGTAATTCTCTTTAAAACCGCAAAACAATGCTGAACAATAGCTAGTTTCCCACCTAATTATCTACCGGTAAACGCTGACCGCATGTTTACACACGTAATGGATATTACAAACTTCTTGTTATGGTTTTTTTTTTACAGTATCTATTTAAAACTAGATTTTACCCTTGCATTGCATAACTTTCATGTAGCTCTACTTATGTTTCTGGTACGGAATGTAGCGGTTTTTATTCTAAGAATATGTTTTACTGCTCAACTCTCCCATGTTTTATTTTATTTTATTTATTGAGGAACAACAAACAACTTACACAACATTATACAAATTACACAGTAGAATATAAACTTAGACCAAGTTTTATCAATAATGCAGCCCACAACGTTATTCATTTAGATGATTTATACATGTTTTATGTAACATCCTATATCGTACTCTTAACTCAAATTGTCAGTTTCTAACCAGGGGCCCAATTCTGTATGAAAACACAGATTCCACACGATACAGAAACCACGTCGTTATCGTGTCTTGTTCAAATCGTGTCACAGCAAGGAATCGTCAATTTTTGTATTCTGTATAATTTATGACACATTGGTGTCGAGCGCGACGGTCTGTGAAAATCACGGCGAGCCGATGGATGCACGAGGCGAGCAGCCGCTCAAAGTGGCACTCTGTGGGGGAGGCCTATGTTTAGCAGTGGACGTCTTCAAGCTGGATGATGGTGATGGTGATGATGATGATGATGATGATGATGAGTTATAGTAAAGGCATATAAAACTAGCCCGGCCCCCCACGGGGTGGACCGACGATCCGGTGATAATCACGTCGAGCCGATGGATGCACGAGGCGAGCAGCCGCTCAAAGTGGCACTCTGTGGGTAAGGCCTATGTTCAGCAGTGGACGTCTTCAAGCTGGATGATGGTGATGATGATGATGATGATGATGATGAGTTGTAGTAAAGGCGTATAAAACTAGCCCGGCCCCCCACAGGGTGGACCGACGATCTGGTGATAATCACGTCGAGCCGATGGATGCACGAGGCGAGCAGCCGCTCAAAGTGGCACTCTGTGGGTAAGGCCTATTAATTAATATTGGCATAAGTGGTGGTAACTTTTAACGGGTCGATGTTTCGGAACGCGCCTGAGCGGAACATGATTTTTGACAGTTCAAATCGCGCCAATCCCAGTTAATTCCACATTCATTTCGCGCGGTTTCGTTCTCATTTCATAGAGAATAGAGTTTTGCAGATTTCTTATGTAAGACAAGGAATTCGCGTGGTTTCGAAGCAAGGAATCGTAAATTGGTCATACAGAATTAGGGTCCAGGTGCGATATCCAATCCTAAGATAACTGGTATATTTTTGAGTCTCCTATAATCCAGATTTATTCAGTGATCTTTGCATTCATCAAATAATGAAATAATAATTCTTTGTTACTTCAGTTCACTACTTACACTATAAATGGTATGTAAGTAAATATCAGCTTTCAAAAGTCTCGAGACAGTTCTCCAGAAAAAAGCTCATCAGTTTATCAACAGTATCATGACGGTCATGTCGCGGTCAAGGTCGGATCAGTAATTAGTTGGCTAACCGTGAAACTTGTGACAGATGGAAATAGATATGACAAACTTGAAAATTTCACTTCCGACGAATCGTTGGTATCTTTTTGCTTATAACGGATTTCGTAAAATATGGTTGATTTCTTGAAATTTATCTATCTACCAACACTTAACAGACTCATGTTCATTTTAAAATATTTAAGCAATCAAATATTACTCAGGCTTGTAGTTGAATAGTAACCAAATGTTTTACTCTCGTTCTACTGTTTCACCTATAAAATACGATTTGCGGTTAAAACACAAAACCAGATGTAGGACGCCTAATATAGGATGTCGAACTGCAAATACCGCAGTGTCTCTACTCTGCGCTGATCACTCGAAGAAATCACTTTCCGTGTTATAACTATTATTCTGTTTATTCACAAACCCCGTGTCATGTTTCTTATGCGTAACATGGCGTCAAATCTATTTCCAGACTTACGCATGCTTTTTGTAGGAGTTGAATTCTGCTGTGATTCACCGTAAAGTTATTGAATAAGACTAAAGCTATGGGTTGTTTTGTCAATAGCTTGGCTTTATTTTGCATGCCCCCGATTCTTCCTCGAGCGGACTCAACTTCGCAAGGTCGCGAGCTGATTCACCTGCTTATGCTCTATGTTTTATTTATACGCTGTGTTTTGCGGTTGGTTTATTGATAGCTTAACTAGCTGAAACCTCGTTAGGAGAAAGATTACTGATAAGTACCAGGTTCTTCTTTCTTCGTTTTCAGAAAGTATGAGGAATCGTATCTTCAATACCGCAAAGTGTCATAGCTTGTAATTCAATCTAACATCAACCATATGAGTTATTGGAAGAAAATCGGATTGAATACATCGTCTTTTTCGAAATGTAAAATATTTTAGTCACATATTTGTAGGTAAGTACCTACTCAAACTTATCAAAGCAACGTCAGTGGCATGTCGTTGAGACAGAAATGGTCTTGTCTAAGCGAAGTAACTACCTAAGACTTCTTCCTCTTACGTTATTTACCCGGTTGTTAAAGCAATGTGTTGGCAACATTCTTGCAGCCCGGAAAATTCTGGAGTGTCACCTCACCTTCTCTATATGTGAGAATTGACATCGATACAAATAGAACTGACGTGACTGGAGTGTTCTTCTATATATAGTTTCTTTGTCTTTGTTTTAGTACAAACTAGAAGTTTGGATGAATTCGCAGTCTTATTTTAAACAATGATTTTATTTAGAAAGAAGTGACTTTGACCTTCAGAGAAGAGCAATACCTAGATCTTAGCCGATGCAACGTGAAATCTACACAAACAGAAAATGTTCCTTATGTATTAGTAGAGATTCATAATACCTACGGCACTCTGTATCTAGCTATACGACATTATTAAACCGGTACCTACTTATTACTCGTATCGTATCTAGGTACTATATCTATATAGATAACGATACCTGGTGTTGGTGAGTGGTATGGTGACGTCTTTGTAACTAGGTTCTTGTTGTTTGTAAAATCGAGTGCATCGAAGTAGTATCTAGGTATTCATTAATGTATAGTCTATTAGTCTTGTGCCATCATAGAATTTAATTATCGCTGTTAGAGGTTTCGAGGTAGGTATTAGTATCCTAATAATGCAATTTGGAAAAATTGTCTCCCTAAATTTTATACCTACATATACCACGTTCGATAATATACTCCCACATACACCATCAAACCAGACAAATGAGTTAAATTGATTAGGCCAGGTTAATTGTAAAGACTAGATAAAACTACTCACTCTTCCTGTGATAACATGGTTGCAGCTATTGCAGACTGCTGGGGCTTCCTCCTTGGTAGACTGTAACAAAAATTGCCTATCGTTAGTTATTTATTTTGAAAAAAGCTTCTAGATACATGGTTTAAATATCCCTCTTTTTGCAGTAGGCAGGTAAAAAAGGCTTTAACAACAGTCCAAGAAAGAGTCGAATGACATGTTTTGGAAAAGTAAATTGTTTTGTAAACGCATAAGTACTATAGGTAGTTACTCGATTTTGCGTTTTACATAGGCTTATATGTTCTTGTGGTTTGGGGGAGAAATAGGTACAGTTTCGTTGGGCTCTTGACCACAAGTTCTAGAGTTACTCTACTAGTAGGCACTAGTCAGTTATGTGTAAGTCTACATTCAAATTCCTTAACAAATAACACAGAAATGTTTGTACTAAACGCTTATCAAACTTCCGTTTTCATATATATTCTATTTCCAGGCTTATTTATGCTCAATTCAATATGACAACAAGTTACGACGAGTAGGGGGTAGTGGGTAACTTTCCTTAAAATCATTATTAAACTTACATTATAAACAGTGTTGTAAGTAGACATTTTCCACACGTTTAACCGGCAATGGTACAAAAAAATAATAAAAGACATATAATCTAATCGAACGCCATTCACCTTGTCGATTTCGATGCACGCTGCGTGTCGATAAACGATAAGATAGGGTTGGCAGCGTAGCATTTATTTACATAAATATGTTTACGGTAAAACTGTTTGTTTGTTTATTTATAAACCGTTATCAGTAACACTTTTTATGAATAGCAGTTGATGGCTGTTCATATGACGGTACTGAACTGAGCTATCGTTGAAAATTTCATTAGAAAAGAAGTGGAATTATGTGAACCTAACATCGCGTATCGACGTACAAGTTTACTTCTCGTTAAGTGTTATTGTAACTTAACGAAAAACCCATAACCAGAATTTGCCCAGGCAAAGCTGCCGGAAAAGCTTTCAATTTTCTACCACCGCGCTTCAATGGATTCATTGTATATCACGGAAAAAATAATACTTATGAAGAAGACCACCGCCTAAAAAGAATAACAAATGAACCGTAACCACCAACCCTAGATATAAAGTACATTTAAAATTTGTTATGACATCATCTCGCAGCCTGTTCCCGCTGCCCTATTAGGACTTGTTCGTTGTAATGTATTTAATGCCAATATGCCAATCGCTTCCTGCATCCGTCAATTCACGACTTATTTTCATCAAGATGCTTTGATGACCATCTTTGTTTGTGCTTTAGAACAAGAAAGGACTAAATTGAGAATTATATGAATATTGCTATCGTTATCAAAGTGTTGAATTTTGAGTAGTCTCGTATTATTTAGATTTCCCTGATGACCCTTATTGTGTTTTCAACTCTTATATTATGCGATATATCCTAGTTGTGATCATCAGTTTTTTTTTCCAATTCTACTGCTTTTGGGACTAGAAAAGCCAACAATGTTCGAAAAGATATATACAATGTTCGAAAAGATTACAGTCTGGCGTATTAACCATTGAGGAATTGCGTGCCACGGATTCAGTTCTAACTACCCTGATACTAGAAATTTTAAGACTATCCTTCGAATGCCAATCTAAATGTGATTCATTCAAGAGATCAATGGTCCATCATCACAAACAGGTTATTATCGACCTCCGCACAACGCAAGCAAGCGTAAAATTCAACATATTCCCAAATATGCACATACTGAATCAGCAACTTGATCGGACAGTTACTACCACTTATCAGGAGCATGTGGGTGGCTTATCTGACACATAGCAGGGGATTGAGAGCTGGCCATTCCACTTGACAGGCGTTAATTAACCACTCTAGATTGCTTGCTGGAGAATAATGATTGAATCCAGAATAACTGAGGATGTTTGACTGTTTCATTCATGAGTCCACTAGACTAGCCTAGTGGTAGCACTTTTCTGCGGAGTTCGTCTAGTTAGGTACAGCCGCTTTGCCAAATATTCTGCCGCCAAGCAGTAGTATGCAAGCACTAGCATCAGGCGAACGACTAGCTCGTCATGTCAAAAAAACATTGAAGATAGGTGGAATGTGTTTCTAATTCAGTTCTTTCATTATGTTATGATGGGAGAACGCTTCATCCGGCTTACTCTCCATGTTGAGCTAGTATAGTCCGTTTGAAAAAGATTGTTTTTCATGGTTGTCTGTAAAACCACATGTCGTTTATGAGAAAATGTTGCCTGTTTCATATATCCCCTCTTTTTGTATGAGGCTGCAAACCTACAATATGATAAAGCATCTAGGTCATAATTACTAAAGACAAAGGCCCTAGGCAAAAGATTTAGGATGATGTTCATCTAACTACCAATACGAATACGTTTTATTACAATGAGTGTCACAACAAACAGTGCAAACAAGACATTAGTTTGTAAACATTGATTTTAATTGTTGGGAAGACAAAATTAAACGAGAGCGCATTAATTCTAAGAGCTAGCTAGCCTTGGCCTTTATGTTCAACAGCGTATATTGTTGGATGAGCATTCATTAGCATTCGTGCTAATAAGCTTGTTAGTCTTCCAAGGAGTAGGTACTGTTTGATAAGTACTGGATTTTAGATTTTTCTACCGTTTGTATGTTCTTGAAGCAAGATATGATAGAGTAATATCTCTAGCCTACCTAAACTAAGACGAATAGAGAAGGCAGAAGAGAACTTCTTTCTTTGTGCTTATAAAGGAAACTTGGCATTATAACATTAGAAGTGATCATTTCGTAAGGTTCTTTGAAATAGACAATTATGCTGATAACCTTGCATTTTATATACCATCAGAAAAACTATTTTAATTCAAGTCATGTTGGACGCACAGCATATGTGCTCCTTTTTATTGTAAATCCTATGTTTATGCAAACATCAACGTTCGTCAGGAGCGCTCTATTTGCTTTTTTTTTATTCTATTCAAAACAAAATATTTAATATCCATGGAGTGGACCCCTGGAGCGTCTCGCATCCTATTCAAAGATCAAGTTCCCTAAGTATGCTCTCTCTCTCTCTCTCTCTCTCTCTTGAACGGGGTAAAAAGGGCAAGACATTTTGAATTTTTGAACGACCAAGTCATAAGCGACGAAACTATAAAGCAGCATAAACAAAACTGAATAATAAATTGTAGTCTGATAAAGGAGGCTGCTTTTTTAACCATCAAATAATACTGCTTATGTTTGGTAAAACATGCCTTACGGTTAGGCTAGGTTTGTCCAGACATGTGATTCTCAACAACAGGCTAGTTGCCTGCTATTGAAAATGAACATTAAATATTATTTTCATAAAGTAGGTTTAAAAATGAAAGCAATAATTGAAAAAACAAGTAAAATCGGTAAATAAATCACGGAGTAATAAGTTTCTGGAGGGAGCATCGCCTGTCCCTTTTTCGCAAAACAGAGCATCCCCACAGTTACTACGAAAACACGTGATTGTGCCGTCACATGCCAATTAGTAATGAGGTAGTATGAAGGACCAAATTCTGACGTCACTGCATGTTTGTGCTGTCTCTTCTATTCCTGTATTTTAAAATGCTTGTTACTTTGTAATTTTTTGAGATATTAGATTTTTGTTTTCATGGCTGTTCATTTTTTGAGGTACCAATATTATTAATTTATGCAATAAAAATAGTAGTCATCTAGCCTACTATCAACTAAGTATCCGATTTGAGTAGGTACCTGTCCTACAATACATACAAGGTAAAAACGAAAAAGTAAACAAACCTTTGCGCGATAGCACAACACATCATGATAGCCTAAGAATGTGTTCGGCGTGCCAACTAATTAGTCAAATTTTAATATCAAAAGAAATACACATATTATTATGTTAGTTTAATTACTGGACATAGACACAGAAAATAAAATATTCTAATTTAGAAGTGGTTTTTGCTAATCCGAGCAATACCTACGCTGACAATTTTGAATCACTAGTCTAGTAATTGTTGGTGACAATGTATGGTTCGTACTGCTGCATGAAGTGTGTCACATTTGTAAGATCAAGGTGTCCTGACTTATGTCTCATACCGAGAGTTTTGGGACATGGGACATACTGTTTTTATTTGAGTTATTAAGCTACAGTCCAGTCTACAGCTTCATTAGAAAGTCAGTTGACTGCTAAATTTCATTTACAATTTTTTTCAAGTAGTGGTCATCTTCATGTAGTATTTATAACGACAGACACATTTAAAACGGGAGAACCCAATGGCATAATATTAAACCATGCTTTAATATTTACAAGATCGTTGAACATTTACATCAAAATTAGTTTTATTACACAGCAGGTGAGATACAAATCTGTTGCGCTTTGAGTTTATGACTTGCACCGTCGCGACTTGCATCAGAAGTAGGCCGCAGACGCAAGGTCAAGGCGTCAGGCTCAGGACTTATTGTTCGTATTTTGGCCCGCGCTAAATATGTCTACAGCTTTATGTGTAACGCTTTCCCTTTTGTTTTGTCCTGTTGAAAGTGTACCTATTGTATCGTAACTTTATAAAGGTTTTCTACTGAAAGGCTAGTCGAAATGTAGGGCTTTATATGCCTATAAGTAGTATTATTTCCTCGTCATCATCATCATCATCATCAGCCTGAAGACGTCCACTGCTGAACATAGGCCTCCCCCAAAGAGCGCTATTTTGAGCGGCTGCTTATCTCATCCCGCGGTTCCCCGCGGTTCCGGTCCACCTAGTGGGGGCCGGCCTACGCTGCGTCTTCCGGTTCGTGGTCGCCACTCGAGAACCTTTCTTCCCCATCGGTTTTCAGTTCTACGAGCGATGTGGCCTGCTCATTGCCACTTCAACTTGCTAATTCTCAAAGCTATATCGGTGACTTTAGTTCTCTTGCGGATCTCCTCGTTTAGTACTTTCCTCGTACTTTTACATTATTTTTGTATTTTCATTGTACGGGATGTCATTTCTGTTGTGTCTGTCTAAAGCAAATAATATAAAGATCGTGGTGTGTTGAAATGTTTTTTTAGTTGAATAAAATATTAAGATTGGAGAGTGATCACCTGCCATTAGGCCTGTTTGGGTCCAGTTACCGTCTCGACTAATATGTCTATTGCAAGAATAAAATGCATTCTCTGTATAATAACTTGACATAATAAATCTATGCAAGTTTCGTTTTTTAAATTGTTTGTTGAACAAATTTTTTCATAATAGCATTTTCAGCGTTTTCCTCTATCTATTTCCGTTCAATTTCCAGTTGTTTATCCGTCCCAAAATGTCCACCTGTGTTCTGAATTGTAAAGTGTTGTAATAAAATGAAGTATGTCGGGTACTCTTGGCAGCTATTTCTTGATACTTTATGAGGTCGTTGACATAAAAACGCTGTTATCTCGAAATCCCTTTTTCACACAAACACTGCTTAGTTCTTGCAGTAAAACAAAAGAGAAACGACAATGGATTAAGAGTTATACTATTTTACGAGTCGCCCGCGACACTTACGGTTTCTGTGTATTTCTATGAAATACCTTCCGTGGCTAGCGACGCGTCGCGTCGCCTGAAGGTATTTCAGAGAAAAATGGAGGCAGTACCTGTCGCGGCGACACGTCGCAAACCGCTGCTGCGTGAAAAAGTTGAAGTTGAATTGTGTACGAAGTTGTACATTTAAACTTAATTAAATAGTCGCTTATTTATATTAAAAGGTTGGTATCACTGAAGCACATACGTGACTAGAATCATATTTACCGCACCAAAAGCTGACTCAACTTCATACGAATAAATAAAGCTACAGAAAATATTCCAGAAAATAATTGATAAAATTAATTGTTCTATCTGCAGTTATCGTACGCGTTCGTTGATTAAGTATATTGCTTCGATAACACTCGCTGTAACATTAGTTTATCTTTTGTTATTGGTACCTATTATTATTTTTTATTTATACTAGGTACCTAATATACCTTAGGTACCTTTCAAGGAGGTAAGCGATCGCTTCAATGTCAACATCGAGTAATTATTATATATTGAATCGGTTAGATAATGATGGCAATCGACATTTTTATAAAAATTGGACATATAATTTAAGTGAGCTTGTCACTAGTCTGATGGTAAACGTCTCGCATTATAGTGCAGGTACGGTACTTAGTACCGCCCTTACCGTTATTGTACCATGAAGTTTTCTAAACTGTACTGTGAATTTTTCTGAACTGTACTATTTTATGTTTTCTCAACTGTAGGTACTATTAAGATTTTTGAACTGAGTACAGTTCAGAAAACTATACTACTATGTATTATGTTTTCTGGCCCGTAACAGGTCTAATGGAATGGAACAGTTGCAATATGCCACCTTTGTTTTAGCTAGGGGGAAGGGAATATCAATTTTGTTGTGTTAGAAAAGATAGCGTTTGACCACATCTGATGTTAAGCTTGGCTTGTGTAGGAACTGGCTCTAAAATAAGAAAGCTGGAACATACCGTTCAGTGCTCGTCGACTAATTCTTATCTTGAGGGTGGTAGCTAGCCGACAAGCATTAGAAAATACTACTGCCATCCTATATTTCCATCATACCGTAAGCTGAAGCTCATTGCAGAATTCGAACCCATGACCCACGGAATGCAAGCCTACCTCACTACCAACTGTGCTACAACCGCTTTTAAAACTCTGCGCCAATTTTCTGTGAATGTTCCATAAAGTTTTGCATAGTCTTGCAATATCCGAGCGTGCGTTCGCGATAACCCTAAAAACTGAAATAGCCCACGCGTGGGCGGCATTGTAATACCGGCCTCGCTCTCCAGAATCAATGACGAAACTCTAGTGATGTACCCGCTGGTGTCGACACTTTTACGAACAATTACAGACAAACACATTGCTTTTTACTAATAAACATTGTAGCGGAAGTATAGTCATTTTGTAATGTGTTTGAAATAGTCACAGATAAAAAAACAGCACTAGCTATTCCACTGTTATGCAGAGTTTATTAGTATGCGGGAAAGTGGTTATCAGAGCTACTGTTATCATTCTATATATTTCAACACATGTCAGACGCACACCATGTGTGCAGTTTTCGATTGAGAGACTGAGTGGCAGACAACGTAGAGCCCAAACGCTGGCGTAGAGAAGTCTCTATGATTTGGAGGGGTTAAGTAGAGGTATAAGTAGGTACTTACAAAGAAAAGGTTTTTGAAAATTCAACCCCAAAGGGTGTCAAATAGTGTTAAAGTTTACCTATATGAAAAAACGCGAGCTAAACCGTGGTTTTCTTCTATATGAAAGTTTGCGTTTTTTGAACTGTTTTACGGATTTGAATTTCAATGTCATTTAATCATTGACATGGTTCATCTTCTTGTTTTTTTACAATGTGTAATTAAATATGAATAACCATTAATATCGATGTGAATTTTGATAATTGTGTTTTAGTACTCTTTTACTTAATTAGTAATTAGGTACGGTTAGTTCGAGCGTCATTTTCCTGTAATAAAATAAGGAAAAACAGTATACTTACTTCTAGTATTTTCGCAATGCTATAACAATCGTGGTAAATGAATCATTCCACTATTTATATCAGAAATGTTCATAAATATAAACAAGTATTTTTAGTATCCTTACACTCAAAAATCTAATAATATAAATTTTGTGTACTAACTTGGGCTGATCGGAAACACCAAAGCTCGTGGCAATAAAACAAAAACTAAAAACATCCAAATTCAACCCATAATCTGTTTAACAATCAAGTTTACAAAAGCATCTAGTCAGACATAGTTATTAAAAGTCTAGCAAACTGCAGATAAGTACTCTATTGCGTATATCTACTTATAAAACTATCTTACTAAAATTTCTTGTAACTTTATGACAGTAAATTGTTTATAAATCCTAATAATAATGATCTTCAGGTGTAAAATTATAATAACTTATAACGTAACCAATCAATGGTGAGTATTTATCATATATAACCAATCAATGGTTAATAACCAATAAGTAATTATCATTTCATGCCTTTTATGCATATTATGGAACATTTTCCATTTAATTATCGGATTTTGTTGTGATTTATCTCTGTTGTATTAATCATTCTATGAAATTTGTATTCACAATTAGTAATGGTTTTAATATAGGTATCTCTAGGTATAAGTTTATAATTTTATATATGTTGGTTTTCCATCCGTTATACCGTGGACATACCTACTTGTTTTATCTAATCAGTGGTTACCTATACTTGAGTTGTACGAAAATGCATCTATAGCATTTCTCGTACGTGACAGATAACCGGATAAATTAAAAATACTTAAAAATCTTTCCCATCTCTATCTCCAACGGTACATTTATATAATAATGTAATTCTCATTGTGACAAAATAGCATGTACTATTTTTGATTTTACGAAACATTCTTGAACATTAGTTTGACCTGTGTGTCATCTGTGGCTTGTTTAGATACTTTTGGACAGCTGAAATAGTCGAACTCTATTATGATACTGTTTATAATTGTGGTTCGGATGAAGTGTAATTTAATAAAGTTGCAATGTAGGTATACCTAATACTAACCTATGGATGCTGCTGAGTGTTTAGCTACGATGATGACTAGAGCAATTCCTCTACGTATAACGAATTCATTTATTGTAATTCAGCTGATTTATTACGTAACTTTGATTGCACTGCAACCCGTAAAATGTTCTGCTTAAGCTGTTTTTTTTTTCGAAACTATCTAATCCAAATTTCATATTTGGTCCATTTTAATCAGTTTACATAATTTATTCACTAGCTTTTCTTTAGAAGTGTCTCTAGTTTCAGTTCTATTTAGCTCCAGATTAGATTAAGGTGAAAAGTTCAGCCGTGCTTGCAATTGTTTTATTATATAATCTATATTTAATGATATGTTAAATTAGTTTCTACATAATGTAAGTATATCATCCTCTGTATACACTTATCTATAACTTGCTTTTAGACCCCCTTTTCCAACTACGTAGATTAGCGAACGTCCCATCTTTAACGTCATCCACTCCACAAGTCAAATGCCAGCTTCGGTATAAATTAATGAAATGTATTACATAATATGTATTTTTCATGCACCTATCATCTTGTATAACGTGTAATAATTCTGATGCCTATTGATATGCTAAAAACATTATACTATTCTACTATGATACTATGATTCGTATTAGGAGACGCCTACGCATCTAGATTTGCAAACAAGCAATATCATATTACACTCAATACATTAGATTCTTTTCCCATAGTTATCTTAGCTTTGCTTTTCGCTTTGCATTTGATCTTTTTGGATCACAGGATCACTTCAAAATGTAAACTTTTTTAGAGCCAGGTTTTAGATATCATCTTAAAAATTTAATACCTCATAAGTATAGGTTGAGAAGTATACGACTTTTGTAAAATAACAAAAAATTATAACGGTTCGGTTTTCAAAGTATCTAACGAGCATAATTTGTTTTGATCAGAATCGTTTAACACAGATTGATTGTTAAGATGACAGCAAATAGATTTAAATCTCTTTAAAATAGCGGTTAATCCGGAATTAATAGTCCTTGTGGTCTCTACCCACAACCATTCCGCTGGTACCATTCCGTGGGCGGTCAAAATAATGTCATTAACTGTGGCCCCGATTAGATCATCCATTTCTTTGAAGTGTGTGTTTGAAAGAAATTAAAGCAAGTGTTTTGGATATTTTTCATTTTTTGTTTCTTTTTGATTTGAGCGTTGGGTTTTGCGGTTGAATTGAGGATATGGTTAGTATTGCCAGCAAAGTTCTAAGAACTGTATGTTCCGAGTTTTTGAAAGGGGTTTTCTCTCGAAAGATTTTACATTGTATCAATCATGTCTGTGATCTGTAGCACAGAAATAAATAAAAATGATAAGCTAGCTAGGTAGATTACTAAATCAGTACCGCCTACATCAATATTAATCATGACAAACCTGGCGGGAGTTATTTACAGAATCTACCAATATTCCGACAATGACATTAAAATACACAATGTCTTTCCCAGATCCAGAATCCAACTTTGTATCGTTACACACGACACTACAGACACTGTTATTCTAGTATGGTTTAGATATACCTGGTTTTTAATGAGGAAAAAACAACGCTACAGACATTTTGGCAGCCGAATTGTTTATAGTTTTTTTATACTCCATCACTGAAGATATTATAGACTAAGAACTATTTTTTGCAGCTAATGTCTGCAGCTTTTTGCGATATTATTTACACTTTAGGTATGATATACCTATATAATTTAAATAGCATAAAAGGATCTGTTGCATATCTGCTGTAATAAAAAAGCCATAGTCTTTTCGTGCCATATCAAAAAAAGTTTGAAAAGTATTCGGGTTCAAACCAGTGAATATACCTAGATTCATTTCTACTCAGATTTTCATTTTCAAATGTCACGCTAGTACAAGTAGGAACGTAATACTATTTGGGATAAAAAACGCTAGCAAGATCTGAAAGCTCAGTTGCTGTTAGTGCAGTCACAGTTGTTACGTATTGGCAGTGAAATCATCATGCTCGTAAATGCTGTGGATGGTTACCGCAAAGAAAATAGATTTAAGTGAGCCGAGGCTGGAGGTAAATGATACGCTTTGTCACAGTGCAGAGCTAAGCGAAGGAGATGAGTAGCCAAGAAATAATTCTTCAAGTGTACGGCGAGGTGAGGTCAACAGGATAATATTAAAAGGATGTATGAGTTTCCAAGCATGTGGATGGGATGTATTTAGAATCAAATTAGGTAGTTGTTTTAAATATTAATGTTTTGTTAACCATCTCATAAAACGATAAAACCCCATTAGGCCCATTAGCCCATTACGCCTTTTGACTAGTCAGGCTGTTCCGTTTTGTCTGGTCTTTCCGTTTCGTCTGATTCATTGTTACAATCGCGTTTTTTACAAATGGGTACACGTTTTTCTTTTTATAAATTCATACTTATAATAATAGGTTCGATTTGAGAGTGAAAATAAATACTAAGCTGGGTAACACAAAATATAACTATACCGAAACAACGCCCTAAGTAGTAACATATTTAGTCATCTGTGGCCTTACTAGCAAACTTTACATTAACACACGTCATCAGAAATATAAAAATGACTCAATATTAAAACTGTATCAACAATTAACTTGCGAGTTAATTAAGACGTTCCAACCTTCGTAATTGTGTCATCTGATTCAATTTTGTTTAACTGCGCGGTAATTGTTCTTACGGCGATTACAATTTATACGGGCAATTAATTCTTTATACTGTGCAGAAGTAAGAAAAATAAGAAATTACTACAAAAACCTGTACTATAACACTATACTACTACATAAATGAGAAATGTCCACAAATATTTATTTATTTAAATGTATATTATTATTAGTGCAATAATTGTGATGTATTTGCGAAACCTGTTATACCGTTATTTCTACCTTCAACACATCTCTACGTGTAGTTTGTGGTAGGGCTTTGAATGGAAATGAGGGGTTCTATCTAGCATTAGCTATGACTTCATTATTCTGCTTCATTATAACTTTTGATGTCATTCTTGTTAAGTTCTCTGACCACATATTTTTTTTAGGAATCAATGTGCTTTATTTAAAGTAAAGATAGTTTATCATCTCTTCGCTGTCACTCCTCGCTATAAAGTATTACAACTAGTGGGACGCAGTGATATACTCGAAGACATTGGAAATCCACATTCAGATTCGCGCACATGACTAACCCAAAATACTATTCACAGTAGTGATTCATATTTCGTATTGATGATAGGTACTTGAGCTTATACAAGACACTCGAAGCGTATAATCATTGTTAGTAGAGTAGAATACAATTTTATCAACATCAAAAAAAAATACTTGGAGTAAAACTATGGCAGTCAGTATGATATGTTAGAATAAGGGCATTAGGTATCATAGTGCTTTGGATTTGGAATGTTTAGAAATAATGTTGATCGCAATTATATGGCTAGTAATGCAGTGCAGACTGCATTTAATTTTGTAGACTGATCATGATTATTATAATAGAGTTTTGTTATTTCAAGATAAGAATCAAAATTATCGTCATCATCATCATGGAGGCCTATTCGTGATCCAATCTTGGACATAGGCCTCTTCCCTCTTTCTCCATTCCCGGTGGTCTTGAGCCCGTTGTAGCCAGTCCTAGCCTCCGTGTCGTCTGATGTCATCCACCCATCGCTGTGGTGGTCGCCCTCGTTCTCTTGTATCGGCCCTGGGTCTCCATTCAAGGACCTTTCTCGTCCAACGGCTTGTGTCCATTCCTGGAGAGAGGTGTCAGACAAGGAGACACAATATCCCCTAAGCTATTTACTCTGGCGCTAGAATATATATTCAAACAAAGCGACTTAGCCGATAAGGGGTTATTAATGGATGGAGAGAGACTCTCCAATTTGAGATTTGCAAACGATCTGGTGCTGTTGTCCGATAACGTCGATGATATGATCGGCATGCTAGAAGACCAGAATCAAAATGTATGATAGTAATTGTGCAATCGTTGAATTAATGTTTAAGTACGAACTATAATATTTTGTCTCTTAGCGACCAATATTGTCTTTGTAGCGGCTAAGGCTCATTTCGATCTATTATTGTAAAATTATCACGTCTGTGGTAAGTATATATAAAAAAACTCATATACATAAATCAAACGTCTAACATTCAGCAAAAGAAACTCGGTCAAAAACAAGTCACGGCTAGGGTGAAGGCCGAATCCATTAGTTTCTAATTCTAACATAACCTATTAAGCGGTGATCTAATCGGAATCAATAAATTACTATCTTTTGATCGCACAAATGCATTTTTTGCTTTATTCTGCTAATGTTTAGGTGTTAGTTTTTATCATTTAATTTGTTCTTTAACTCCTCTGTTGGTCAAACTGAGGTCAATGTGGAATTATATTAAAGAATATGTGTACCTACTATTCCTGTTATATCTATATCTACATACATTTTCAGGGTTCCGTACCCAAAGGGTAAAACGGACCCTATTACTGAGGCTCCGATGTCTGTTCGTATGTCACTAGGCTGCATCTCATGAACCGTAATAGTTAGACAGTTGAAATGTTCACAGATGATGTATTTCTGTTGGCGCTATAACAACAACTAAAAAGCAGAATAAAATAAATATCCCATACAACAACCGTGACTTTTTTTGCTCGTTTTTATAGATACGGAACCCTTCGTGCGAGAGTCCGATTCGCACTTGGCCGGTTATTTTTATTTACTTTGCCTTTGAAACTAGTACAATGCAGCAAGTGGATATTAAGGTACAACATAGCATTACACTATCAATTCAGTCTATGACATAGACTAAATTGATATACTCTGTGATAGACTATTGTAAAAGTATGTAGATGTTTCATATTCACGCGTATCGATGGCTCTCTTGAACACGCAACGAGTAATAAATTGCTACGAACAACACAGTGCCCCTCATCCGATCCAATTGAGCGAATTGCTCAATGAATCGGAGCACTTATTCAATAGCTTTATAAACAAACATCAACGCATTCTAAAAATATATTCACGAAATTCCATTCCAATATATAACTTCTAAAAACAATAAAGATCTAATTTAAGCAAACAGATGTTTGGTGTTGTAATGTTGTTATAGCTCATGTAATCACGTGAGAATACTATAACACTTATAAATGTACATTAGTTCTTAACGAATAGTTTCCTCTTGTTTAGTTGTTAATAACAGTTCTTGTACTAATAGGTAGGTATATCTAGTTTTTATTATCGGTAATTAGTTTTTCTATTTTATTTCACTTTAAAGAATATTGGCATGAAATTTGGAAAAGGTGTATCTAGTGGACTTAGTGGTAACGTTTAATATGGTAAGTTAAGTCAAGTGGTCAGATGACACTTTTGTTGCGCCCAGTTTTCCTCCAAACAAGTCTTAACTTCCTCAATAAAACTGCATGGCAAACACATTTTTCCAACCAAAAATTTATTTTATAGTTTTGCGTTCAAAAGTACCTAAAAAGCCGTATCTCGTGCACAACAAATTACATTATTATTTGTCCGCGACAGTTCTAATAAATGTAGTTGTAAAATCTGAAAGACAGCATTGCATAAATTGCATTTGCAATGCATCATTGTAATCCTTATATGGGGGAAGGTTTTATGCATATTTAGCACCATCCTAGGATTTTTAAACAATGATTAATTTTTTAATAACGTAATTTATAATCATGTCTCAGGACGAGATAATGCGCAATTACATCATCATCATCATCAGCTTAATACCTACCTTCCCGCTGTTGCAGTTCAAGGTTTATTAGATTGTGTATAATCTACTGCACTAGGTACTGGCTCAGCGTTGGTCACAGACATGCTTGTGATTTGTTGGTTCTTGGACGTGAAAGTTCCATTAAGATAGTTATATTTTCCCTCACTGATAGAACTCAATTGTGTCACATTTCTAAAACCCTGACAATATTCGGGTCCTAATTTATTTTTGTAGGAAATTGAACTATATGTTACGTTTATTCCTCAACATTAAGCACAATAATGAAAACTACTTGTTTATGATTTCTGTAATTATAATTTTGTGACCACGATCTCGAAAACTATCTTTAGCTTTTATTGCGACACGAACATCCAAATGATTGTTTTCAATCCAGAATTTATGTTCAAATTCTAAAATAACCAAGAGTTGGGGCCGTCAGGAGCGTCAACCTACATTTTATCTGTCCCACTGCGCTGTCCACGTGAAAACACATCATTTATTTTATCTGGAACATGAAATTCTACTGAAGTGGACGAAAAAAAACCTAATTTTATTATTGAGTCTAGAATAACATACCGCTTTAATTGTTTCTGTACCGTTCAATTGCATACAAATAAATAAATAAATATTTACTGTTTCGTTACAGAGAATTATGTGGATCATCGTTCGTTCTTTCAATAAGAACTACGTAAACTTTATAATAGTTTAATTTTACATTTTTAGAACCATTTATGTTTATGAACGGCTTATCAATATGTGATAAGGCTTACGGAAATGCTTAGGTAAGTCTAATCCGATAATCTACTTACATTACGAACAATGGTTATAATATGCGTGGTAATAGGTTTCTCGTAAACAAATATAGAGAATAGAGATAGATACACTAATAAGGTTATCCTAATCGTACTAATATTATAAATGCGACAGTTTGTGTGTGAGTGAGTATGTTTGTTACCTTCTAAACCGCATTTAATGAAATTTTGAATTTATATAGCTGGATTAACGTATAGACTTTTTACCAGTGGGTGAAACCGTGGAGCGCAACTAGTAAAAACTATATCTTCACTGTCCTTATTTTCTGCCCCTAGAAAGGGCAAGTCCTTTCTAGGGGCAGAAAATAAAAGGACATTGAGTAAAAGGACATTTGACGACAATGCCTGACAGGCCTGATTAAGATGATGGTGATGACGCAGAAAATACTCAAAATGTAAATGTAAATAATTCGCAGTGTTCGCAACAGATTTATCTCAGCCGGCAGCTACATATCCGATGCTTTGGAAGGATTTCGCGACTCATAAACATAGTGTTATTTATACTCCAGCCTCTATTTCAACGCTCATTATTGTTATAGCTCTGCTCTGTATTGCTGCGGCCTTCGTGTTTACATTCTGTATGTCTTGTACGATAATTTTAAATCCAACTGTTCTAAATTATGCAAATTATCCAGAAATACTTACCAAGAAGTTTATACCTATCAAATACTTGTCAAATACTCACAGATTAGCGCAAAAACAATTGTTCTACTAATCCAGATAGCATCAACGTGCGTGCAATTAAAATCTATCTATAAAATGAACGAAACTTATTTTTAATTCCTGCGCTTTAGGGTTCAAGTTCAACACAATTTCGTATGCGATTGTTCCAATAATTTTAACCATAAAGAATCATCTTACATTCATAGAGTAGATGTTTAATATTTAATCCAAAATAATATGAAAAGTTTATTAAAATATTTTACGTTTTACGATGCAGTAATAAAATAGAATGCTTCTTCTACCTCTGTGACTTTTGTCTAACATTTTTATAATTCCGGAGCGTGACGATAATTTCAAATAGTAAAAAGTTGAAAGTGTGGGCGGATGAACCTAACCCAAACATTATTAGCAAGAAATCTCTTTTTCTTATGAAATTTCATTATGTGAATCGTGACACATTTTAATAATTGGTGGTACTAATGGCCAACCTAGATACCATTTTAGGTGTAAGTGCTATATTCTGAAAAGCCGTTTCATTATAGGTTTCACTTCATGTAAGGCAATAGCAGATGGTTTGTGAAAGTTGTCATCTTTGTCCTTTGAAATTTGCAATGGACTGCCAAATGTACGTACAAATGTAGGTGTAATATCGCTCAAGACGATTTTACGGTTGTGTACCTATGTGTATTGTTCCGTAACAATTAAAATGCCATTTGATGAATTTACATATCCGTAAAATCCAAACCTTCAGTGTTATGACAGAATTGTTTCCAGTTATAAAAACTGAAATGGCTTGTCTAATTCTATTAGACCACCATAAATATCTGGTGACCTTATATCAACACTGACCTATACCTATGAGCTACCTTGAATGTCTTTCGAAGAACACTGACTGATTAACATAGTTTCTTGGTGCAATGGAACTAAAAATGCAACAGATCGTATCTATGTATCTTTTTGGAGTAGGTATAAAACAAAAAATTAAAATCATCAATAATTGTCAGTCCGTTACACAACTATTGTTTATTTATACGATCATGTTATGGTTTTGCTAATATGTTTAATTTCATACATATGTTTTACGATATTCTACACGTGCGATAAATCAGTCCTACTTGCAGAATAAATCTCATTTGACCTTCAAAATAAAAATCTATTATAAGCAATCAAAACGTTAGAAATGTTGACAGATTAGAATCAGAGTTAATCTTAGACTTGCATGTCACCGCTGTTTCTTCACTGAACTGAATTAAACCAGATGCTACGCGTCAGGCAATAAACTTGAACACCAGCACCTGCACCTGGCATGCTGGATCTAACCACGACTTTGGCTTTTTAGAACATAATTAGAACCTGAGATTATATTGAATTTACAATAGTATACAAGTTTAGGTTTATGGAGGTTAATATCGCGTCAGCTGTCCAAATATACTTAATACGGTTTGCTCATAAATTAATGTAAGTACCCCTAAGTTATTAATAAATGTTTTGTCACAGTCATCGTAGCTGCTATAAAAAATACAATTTACGTAGAAAATTCTGACCATGCGTATGGCCACTCGATCTAATTGGGCTGATCAATCATGAACAATCAGTACTGAATCACTATTTTTGACAAGTTTCTGAAGAATTCGCAATGAATACCGGAAGTAAACTGATTCGGCCTTATTAACAACGTAGTAGTTTTAGATTAGTTACTTCAGCTTTTGTCCTTTTTTGACATTTGAATATTGAATGCGATCGAAAAAGACAAAAGATGGTGTAACTAATCAAAAACTACAACGACTTTATTAATAAGGATGTATAAGTTCTGGCTAATGCTGTAGACTCCACAATGACGATTTTGGTGAAGCCTCCGTCCGACGCTAGTCAGGTAGCCATCGAGATCTACACACCGTAGTGTACACAGTGTACACACATTTGAAACTGTATAAGCGGCGGGAGTAAGTGCTTGATAATATTATAACAATCGAGATTAAATTTTACAACATCAGTGTACTTTCACTGTATAAAGTAATACATTAACATGGTGCGGTTTATCATTTAAACTTCAATACACAAGATTAAGTCGTATTACATTTGCTCTGACGTAATTTTGATCTTTAAAATCGTGTTAAAGTGACCTTTTGAACATTATAGGTACCTGTAACTGCTGTCACTGAGAACTGTAATTACTTCGTTTACTTTAAAGAATTGAGATCACAATTTAATGTAGGTAAAGTTCAGGGTTTAAACTGCATTATTATCTTAGAATTCGTTTCACATAATGAAAAATCGTGGACAACCGGTGTTGTATTTTCTGGTTTGTTTTTTACTAAAGTTACTGAGTTATTTCAGTGTAACTTTGTTCCATGTCTTAGCAATGTACCTAACTCAAACTCAGTCATATTGTTATCATTGGTTTACTTTAAAAATATTAATTAAGCAGGTAATTCAAATCAAAATTCACATATTTTTACGTATATGCTTTGGAATGGTCAACTCCATACCTTCTCAACCGTTGCCGAATTCTTTAACATATCATTATCTCATCACTGAAAGTTATCCAAGAATAGAAGCAGTTTACAAACAACTCACCATGGTGTCGTCGGCAATCGGCAGTTAAGTAACGTAGTGGTAACGTGGACGGTGAACGCGTGCGTTTATGTATCGGGTGTATCGCGGACTGGCCCGTGTTGGTGCCGGCTGCCGGCAAGCTCGCGACCATCCGTACTCCGCGGCATCGGCAGCCGGCTGGAGCGCGTTATCGCGTGACGTAATGCTTGCATTTATTGTCCTCTACGTATTGTTTTCTACTTTTCATTAGTTTTGTTAGTAATATTAAATTGTTCTTCCTTCCTTCTCTTGTAGATACTTGCTTAGCACCACCAGTGCTGACTTGGATAACCCTGGTGCCGAAATGTGTAAACCGCTCGAAGGCTCCTGAAGATGGAGCTCTGTGGGATTGAATACATTTTTTTAAATGCAATTGACTTAGGCATGAAAAGTAGGAAGTATAGAAATACTTATCTAAGAGTCTAATTCCACTGAAAACAATAAACAAAATCACTTATATTTGGCTAGTAAGTACCACACAGAATCACTCAGATCCATCCAGAAACACAGAGAAACAGAGGTTTTGTACCAGCCAAATCGAAGTGATTTCGATTATTGTTTTCAGTGGAATTACACCTATCTCTCCAAACCCCACTATTGCTATTAGCTCGTTTTCATATTCGCAAAAGAACCTAAGGTCATACGCTAAAGAAATGCCAATTATCTTTGTACGAAATCTAAAATGAATAACACAATACGAACGGATGTAAAATAACTCATCATCATCATCATCATTAACAGCCTGAAGACGTCCACTGCTGAACATAGGCCTCCCCCAGAGCACGCCACCTTGAGCGGCTGCTCGCCTCCTGCATCCATCGGCTCCCCGCGGCTTTCACCAGGTCGTCGGTCCACCGAGTGGGGGGCCGGCCTACGCTGCGTCTTCCGGTTCGTAGTCGCCACTCGAGAACCTTTCTTCCCCATCGGTTGTCAGTTCTACGAGCGATGTGGCCTGCCCATTGCCACTTCAACTTACTAACTCTAAGAGCTATATCGGTCACTTTAGTTCTCCTGTGGATCTCCTCGTTCCGGAGCTTATCTCGCAGGGAAACACCGAGCATAGCTCGCTCTATAGCTCGCTGCGCGACTTTGAGCTTACTAAATAACTAAAAAACTATAATTAAAACTTTTTAGTACTGACTTCTCTTCAGAACAAGCAGAGTTTCTGCCACTATTTCTGTTCTATTTTGATATTTTATCTCATAAGTAATGATAATTCGTTCATCAGCGAAAAAAGTTAAACGCAAGTGACGTAAGTTTACGTGTCTGGGATAAAAATGCAACATCTTGTAGGCAGATAAACTAAATGGTTCGATGCTGCACGTGTGACGTGCGGGAGTTGCTTTCCGTCAGGTAGACGATTCCTGACAGGTTCATAGTTCATAGTACCAACATATATTATATTATTATTGGCCGTCGGACAATATATTGAAACTGAGCTTGCTGCATTTCTTTAGTAAAATCAACGTGGTCTTTAAGACATTAAAAAAAATCTATTCTGCATCCCACAAAAGAGAGTCATTTACTGAATCTAAAAATAAGTAAAAATAGTGTGAATTTCCCAATTTACATCGTTTATAACTGTGTCAAAGTTTGAGCTGAGTCTGCCCTAGAACCCTATAGGCCTAGGAACTGGATAGGTGCAAGGTTCTGGTGGTCGCAGTAATTTTTCCTTCAGGTGCTTCAGGATTGTTCGTGCTGGGTTAGCACGGCCGGTAGACAAAATTGTCTTTCCCCGTTTTACGTCACTTTCTTCATACTTGCTTGGAGTAAAACAGGGGAAAGACAGTTTTGTCTACCGGCCGTGCTAACCCTACTGGCCGTGCCTTTTGGAAATACCTCTGTATCCAATTTTTAGGCTCCCATCATAGCATAGACATAAATATGACTTGATCTATGGCTCCCATACAATAAGGTCTATGTTTTGTTCACAGAGCTTGGCACCCGCGCAACATGTGACCAGGTTACTACGCAGATTGTGCAGCGCGGATCCCACTGGGTATGTTCTATTTCTATTACATATTAGGTCATGACCTGGAGGCAGTCCACATCTGAACATATAGGGCTTATCCTGTTAGAGGTGAGAGAGTGGCCAGAATCTCCACTTGGTGATCGACTGATTGTAGTAGTTGATGGATGTGTGTCTACTAGCTAGTATTTCCGGTTGCAAGACACCCATGAAAAGAGGTACATTATCGAAATCTAAATTTCAACCAATCGTGTACTTTGGAATAATTTTGCCCCAAAAGTATCTCCGTAATGCTTCAATATAGAGCCATTTAAAAGGGTATCAAAAAGCCTTACTGACCCTAAATCATCCTTTGTGAACATACAAGACCAGTATGTTTTTTCATAAAATTGCGTTCTTTCGTACTTAAGTGACAGCGGATAAACTTGGGTATCTTCTATGCCAACAAGACTAATTACCAGCTTTAACACCTAATCATGAAATTCCGAACATCATTATCATCAATTTACGAACAATCCGACAAATCGGCTATTACTTTATACGGGTCCACATTATTTTGCGTACCGGGCGCAAAGTTCGTCCCTCTCGTTCTATTTATACAGGGTGGAAAGAGAGCGAGGTGCGTTGAGTTTAGTTCTGCGCCCACGTGCGTTTCTTATTTGGTCGCGTGACTAACTGCACCTGAGGAGGTGCGATCTACTCGTGCTCTTTGGAGAAATGCGAGAGCTTTTGTTTTGGTACGCATAATAATTATTGGGTATTTCATTTACTGACGATGTTTTGTATATTGTCCGGAAATTCGTAGGGCAATGATAAAAGTATATAGCTAAATTTTAACGTGTTTCATTGCAGTATTATCTAGTATAGTGTGGTTTCTCAGCCTGAAGACGTCACTGCTGAACATAGACCTCCCCGAATATTATATTACTAGCGGCTCGCCCCGGCTTCGCACGTGTAGTGGTGTAGCCTATGTTACTCAGGGTGAATGTAGCTTTCCAATGGTGAAAGAATTTTTGAAATCGGCACAGTAATTTTTGAGTTTATTCATTACAAACATACAAAAATACAAATCTTTGCTCTTTATAATAGTGGTGTAGATTTACAATAATCAGTATAATATGGCGCATAATTTTTATCACTCTCACTGTAGCTACTTAAACACTTACTTAATTTCAATTTTGTTTTTGTTTTATTGTTGCTTACTTATATGCAAAGCATATAACTACTGATCCGCCTGATGTTAAGCAATGACGTGGTCATCAATGGGGCCATACTTGCACAAAGAGGTATATGTACTACGTACTAGAGAAGCTATTCAAAGCACAAATAGTTGTCATTTTTTGTATAATTAAACTAAAACCCGCTACAGCGCTTTACGAGATTAAATCGTCTAACCAACGATCACAACACGCAGCGCTAGTGCAATGGCACATTCGGATCGTAATTTTTACTGCTATTCACTGCTGCACGTGCAGTCGCTTTGAGAGCTGAGCATCGTATGAGCGAGAAGATGCTCATTGGCATATTTGCAGTGGTTGACAGTGCAAGTTAGAGATGTCCTGTCTGGTGTATACATAGAAGTCTTTGTACTTGCATAGAAAAAAATATGCGTCCGTCCAAGTTTCACTCAAAACTTTTCTATTTTCCCCACGGAACACTCAATTTTCCGGAATAAAAAGTATCCTATGTTGATCTCTGTAATATAAACAATCCATGTGCCCGAACTTCATCCGAATTGCTTCAGCAAATTATAAGAGATCAGTATATTATATCGGTTTAGTCGTCTCTAGTTCCCTCAATCATTTCATATTTTACAGCAGTAACTTGGCCTTCATTCTTTATATCCGTTCCACATATAATAGTAACTAATTTTCATTAAAACGGTTACAAAAACGCCGCTTCTGTTCAATTGAAGCATTCATGTCAATCACTCAATCCACTACTTAGCCGAGATAAGCCCATTCACGGCTGCCCACGTGGTCGACGTCCATATAAAGGAGCATGACTAATTATGTGCCTACATTACACACTTGATCTCGTTTACACACTTTGTATGATTAGATGCTCTACATAACAATAGCTGCAGTAGTAAGTACATTTTATATTGATGAGGGTAACGTATCCTATACCTTATGACGTAACTCGTAACAAGTTTGCAACAGCCAATCATTGCTGTCAAATATCACTTTGGCAGAGCAGACAGCGATCAAGCGTTAGATCACCGTCGGTCGGACAATCGATGGACTAAAAAGTGCATTATTTTGTTTGCATCTATTGCTGTTCTGTTGCTAGTGGCGCGGGCGCTAGTATCAAAGGCCAAAGTGCATTCAGCGACAGGCGAGCAACAGGTGGGCGACTGCGACCGATTTCTAACTGTTTGCTGTCGCTTTGCTACTGCTGTTGCTTTGCTACTGCTGTTGTAACTTTTACGTAATACGGCTGCCGTTCTTTATAACAATGGAATCCCTATTATAGGATTCTTTTGCTGCAACGACCACTCTAGGCTGAGTGGTCGTTGTTTCGCTGTCAATGCAGTTCCTCTGACTATCACTTCCTTTTTGTCAGCATCGGTTTCAGGTATTAAACAAAAATCGAAAGCCAATACGGCCTCATTATCATTTAAAAATTCTATTTTCAAACATAATGAAACAAAGGGATATTAATATAAATCACTTTTGGGGTGATTTTGATTATTTTTCGCTGCGGCTGGAGTACAATCCGAATCCAATTTGAAGTAAGGCAGAGCTAGCTAAAACCGTAACTATATTTCATTCTACGCTATAACGAACATAAGTAGGTACAGTAGGCACTTACTGTAGAGTAAGTACTTCGTAGTCATAGAAATATAGCACTTTCATAGTAACTGAAGTTCTTGTAACCAAACCGCATTGGGTTAGTGTCCGCTCGATCAATTATACCAGTGCGCTACCTATACCAAACGTATTGTCAAAAGTACCCAACACCATAGCACGCTGGCAGCAGCTGGCAGCGATGCCCTGAGTTTTATTATACAGCTAATTTGTTTAACCAATTTACTACACTGATGTTGTAACTTTAACAGTATCTTCGTGTCTATTTACACATCTGTGGTCTCAATAAGTGCGATGAAGTCACATTAATTACTAGTACATATTCTGCTTTATTGCCGGCTTGTCACGATGTTATTTCGGAAGTGTCCAATCTTCAAATTTGGAGGTGCTTGGCGCCATTTGGCTCTAGTAACTGATGCCATATCTGTGTCATTAGTTCATTAGTCATGTTCTCATGGGGTCTTGTTGTGAGTCAGTCGTTGGCGACCTTCGCTTTCGGGATTCTATACTGTTACCAAATAGAGGGATACTATATATCGCATATATTATCTAGAAGTTAGATTCGATGGTCTGTTTTGCTTGTATGCTTTGATTTAATGCAAAGTTCTTATCAGTCATCATCATCAGCCTGAAGACGTCCACTGCTAAACATAGGCCTCCCTCAAAGTGGGCCACTTAAAGCGGCTGCTTACCTCCTGCATCCATCGGCTCCCCGCGGTTCTGACCAAGTCGTCGGTCCACCTAGTGGAGGGCTGGCCTACGCTGCGTCTTCCGGTTAGTGGTCGCCACTCGAGAACCTTTCTTCCCCATCGGTTGTCAGTTCTACGAGCGATGTGGCCAGCCCACTGCCACTTCAACTTTCTAATTCCTAGAGATGTTATTGCTAAAATTCGTTCATCAGTTGCTATCTCTGTGATAACTTCATATGCAAGTTTTTCTACAGCATTTTTTAATCACAAAGTATTTTATTTTAATAGCATAATGTTGATCCTATAAATAGTGATATTTTGCGAATAAGATTAAACTATTACAACAATAATTATGCGTTGGAAAACTTGTATAGCCATAACATTTAGAGTATCGTTCATATATCATTAGAATATCAATATCAGATTAAATCAACTGCGACTATAGAAACGGATGAAATCTATAAATATGATTGAAAATCGTTCGCCGTGTGATAACCGCTGATCAAAAAGCAATACGAAAAGTATTACTTATCAAGTTCTGCGTGGCGCTAGTAGTGCCTGACCTGAGACGGTATTTTATGAGCTCCATAACCAAGTAACGCCTACAAATAAACGTACTTATGGTCCTTCGAACCTCAACACGGTCATGTAGGTACTCTAATATAGCACACTAAAGCATAATAATGTTAGGCAATGCAATAATTATAGTGTCCATCGAAAGAGACCCTCGTAAAAGAGAGTACTTACCGTAAAATATGATAGAATATGGATTAAGTGATAAGGTTATTATAAAATGGCAAATTACGGCGTAATTTACATCATTGAATCATTAACATTACGTAGTAACACCTGTGTCATTGCCATTTTATCAATCGTCTTATCAATCCGCTTGCATACTCAGAATTATTGTTTGTAGTTATGTTATTCTGTGAAATGTTTGTTCAGTTTCTTCAGAACAAAGCTATTTCAGCTTTAATCTAATCAGTTTCTTGGTGTTAATCCTATTATAATGATATAGCCGATGGATGCAGGAGGCGAGCAGCTGCTCAAAGTGGCGCTCGCTGGGGGAGGCCTATGTTCAGCAGTGGACGTCTTTCAGGCTGTTGATGATAATGAATCCTATCATAACGTAGCGAGATATAAAGCTTAGGGGTTTGGTGACGGTTTTAGCTTTATACAGGGGCTGTGATTTTAGCAGTGCTACGTTTTATATTACGGTGCACACTGTATTAATTGGTATGCCATTGGTCGATGAGACATTCGGATCTAAACTGCATCTGCTAATAAACTCAATTGAGCTTAAAACTTTGGCGTTGAGATCCACTTCAGTGACGTGTTAATGATGATGAGACATCCATCTGTTGTCTATATTATTTGTTGTATATAATTTATTAGGTGTTTGATTACGAAGCAATGTATGTAGGTCTAACCGTCGAAAAAGATCATACGTCAGTGTTTTGTATTAATGTAATGTCCTCATGTTGGAAGCCGTTGATCCAAAAACCTACGACATCGGAGCGTTAATCAAGTAATTTGTAACCTGCAATATTTCAAGGGGTCTTATGTTGGTCTTAGTTAATGTCCTCACAACCATGATACACTTAATTCTCTGAAAGTATTCAATAGAAGGCTACTCCTGCGATACACATCAAAGACGATGACTATGGTAGCGGCACGTAGTATTACGGTATCGGATCCATTCCTGTAGCAGGGTTGTATGCACCTATTCCATTGTTTAGCGGAGCGTCGTATGAATAAAATATGGGCTAATGATCTTTATAAAACTACTAAGGATATGTTTATATACCAATGTACTTAGGGTCTGCCGTGAGATCATCAGGATTGTGATTTTTTTACACAAAATCAGATATCCTTATTGTTTAAATGAGAAAATCTGCTTAAGATGCCGCGATGCCGCGATGTTCTGCTGTCTGCTTTTGATGTTCTCTCAGTAATCTTTTATCAGGTAAAAACATGCCGAATTAGCAATCAAAGATCCTTCAACACTACACCAGTGTCTCAAATCGCAGGTGGCTATCATCTTATATCTTGTCTTCGTCAAGTGAACAATTTTAGTGTCAAAGTCTTTGGGCCATTCCGAAAGCTTTTGACATTAATGTCATAGTTATTAAACTAATTGGTAGTTGCACTCTGTTTTAAACTTTCAAGGTTGTTCACTACGTTTTAAATAGTATTTACGGGAGCCTTACCGTGATTAGAATAATTTCTGAGTTCTCGATATTTCGGCACAGTTACACACGTTACTACTCACATAGGTTGACCGACGATTTGGTCAAAACCGTGGGGAGCCGATGGATGCAGAAAGCGAGCAGCTGCTCGAAGTGATGCTTTGCGGGGGCCCTTCCGGTTGGTTTGGTCCACTTCTTAAATTATCCATTTCCAAAATTGTCATCTTCCTAATTTGTCTTGATCCTAACTCGTCAGTTTCCAAAGCCGCTACTTCCAAAATTGTTCACTTCCTGATTAGGCCTCTTCTTGGAGACCTATGTTCAGCAGGAGACGTCTTTAAGCTGTTGATGATGATAATGATGACATACACTATGTTAGCGGGTATTCGTCATCTTGGACAGTTACGGAAAAAGTTCTACCAATGCCACATACCCATGATCTAGGTGGCTTGGTGATCGCAGATTTTAACGTTACCGAAGAGAATGCTGCTGCCCATTCCCTGGAAATCCCGTAGGCCGGCTCTTACGGCACCCACGAGTAGAGATGGAGTCGTCTCACACCGCCGCGCCGCCGGGACCACACGGCCTTACAACGTTGAGTTAGCGTGGTGGATTGTGGATTACACTCTCTCTCTCCTTTTCTATAACATAGAGTGAAGGCTTGTCCCAGCAGTGGGAAAACAAGCTTAATAAAAAAGCACACAATAACGCGCGATGCTAGCCATCTAATAAAGCGACATAACGAGCTAGGTGCCCCTAGTGTCACGTCTACTTAGGTCACCCCAGGGCGCGGTGGTTCATACCAAGTACCCGTCCCATCACATTAATAATGCCGATGTTGTGACCACTTACTCATTTACGTGTAATTAATGCTCCATGCTAATCATGTTTGAGTTTTATTAGTGTTTTTTATGTTAATTTATGACGTGACGAGCTACTCGTTTGCTTGATCGTGGCGGCCTTACAGAGGTACTCGAAACTCTAAAATGTAAAGTTTAGCGTGACACTGTAGGTACAGCGCACGTCATCCTGAGCATCAGCGTAGTCTAGAATGTGAGATCAAGTCATAAAGTCTCATTTACCCAGTAATTTCCCTAGCTACAGTGGCCTTTCAAACCGGAACCCAGTAGCGCTTGCACACTACTGCGTGGCAGACGAGCTCTGCAAAAAAGTCCTACTACCTAGTGTACATTGGATTATTCTATTTTATTTTTAGTTGTTCCATATTATTTCTAATTTAGATGGTTGGGAGCTGCTTTCTAGATATTAAACATTTCCCTTCACCGTGTGAGTCGTGAGAGGTAGTGCAAATTCCGCACATGATTTCGTAAAGCTAGTCACCTAGGTACTGACTTTCGGAAGAAATTCTGTGCATAATAAAATGAAATAAAAATAAATACATTTATTTCGAGTAACTTAGATCACTGTATCTCTTTATTTTTACTTCAAATCTACGGTTTTCTAACGAGAATACTTAACTCTAATCTCATTAGCACTGCAGTTGGCATGTTTACCAACAAGGCGCATGATGTCAAGACATAAATATCCGAACCCCATTCCTCTGAGGTATAGCGTGCTATGAAAACAGTATTGACTGCATATTTTCTTTATAAATATCTATGTCTGCTAGTGCATTTTGCTTTATGCCAAACGCAAGGCCCTTTTGTTTAGCTAATAGCAAATCACACTTTTACATCTGTACTATTACAGTTAGTCAATTAAGATGTTAATTTACTATATTGGAAGCAATATACCCCATCGAGGACCACGTCATTGCTTAACATCAGGCTAGACAGTGGTCAAATGCTTATCCTATAACTAATAAACAGCAAAAAAAAAATGTCTGTCACTGATTACTTCTTTTTCAATCTCGAGCATTGTCACTCTATACCCGTGACAAAATAAACATGTGCCTGCTTTATTAGGTTTTATAGTATTCAAGTTTTGTTATGTTAAATCTGAGACTTTCGCTTCAACTCATAGCCATCCTACCACGTGCCACCCTGTCCCAGCCACAAAGCTGGCGCCGTTCCGCATGCCCTACTGGTATATATCCCTTTTCATTTGACCTAGGCCAAGGTCACCGTGGGATCAATATGGATGATACCATCACATTGAGTCATACCTATTTCTGGTTTCCCTGACTTGGATCCGTATGTCACGGAAAAGTCTTTAATTTTGACCAAGTATAGCTAGCAAGTTTAAATCTTGTAGATCTTTTAGTTAGTTTGAAATGGGTGCTTATATGGGTTCTCACTATTTGTCCCCTCGAGGGGACAGACAAGAATGAAAATTCCTGTTATAGCGGTTTTGCTTTTGATTTTTTTGTTACCAGGCGTGGGAAATAGAGATAGGGAATCAGCAATTTTCGTGAGCTTTTGCCTTTTGTAACATTGTTGCTGTTTTAGTTCTTTATTAAAAGTTGTAGAATAACTTAATCGTTTTAAATAAATATGTATCCGACTGTTACTCACGAATAGTGTGTCTTAATCGTTGTGTTGTTTTTTTTTTAAATTGGACAGTTTTTACTGATTATTAAGGAAATTAATATTCAAGACCATAGAAAGAATTTAATGAAGCTTTGTTGAGAGACGCTGTTAGGCTCTGCCTAAAAATTTCGACCCGAAGATTAGTTAGGGATGGCCTATAAAAGTTAAGGCGAGATGAATTCAAATTATCATGATTACCTTACATCTTGTCTATCTATAACTATACTAGCATACCGACATAGCCCTCAAAATTAGAAATTAAAATTAGCAGTGAGCTGGTCACATTATCCGTAGAACACAGAACCGTTGCAGACTTGTTCTTGAGTAGAGGATGAAGACCGCAACTTGTGCGAAGATAGTGTAGGTAGTCTTATGGTCGTCGGTTGGGCGCATTCATATTAGACAGTAAAGATACTGACACGATATTATCTAGGTGTTTCGGTATTGGTAACGAAAACGATACAGTATCGGACTCGATACTGTATCGTTTTAGTGGTGCTTAGAGCGACGAACGCCGATAATGGGAGTGATACTATTAATGTGAAAGTGCTCGTTACGACTCGTAACCACTGCTCGTCAACTGCCCTTAAGTTAAGAACGGCCATGTTCAGATGTGGACGTCTTCAAGCTGTTGATGATGATGATAACTTTACTAACCACATTAACCATAGCTCACAGACTATTCCAATTTGCTGCTTAAACATGTGCGTGCATATTAGATACGAAGTCGTCGACGGTAGATTCTCTCATCTCCTGAAAAATCTTATCTCATTTTAACCGCTTCTAAATTGGCATAAATGTCCATATCTAAACTGTGAGCTACTGCAGTGACATCAACAATAATCCGCCGAGGTCGTCTCAATCTAATGCAAACACATCATTCTGTATAAAAACAATGTGTTACTTGTTCAGTGCAATCCACTTTACAGTGTCTTAAGTGCAAAAAATTGGTGTATCCGAATTTGTCTATCTGTCCAATTTAGTGTTACATCATCGCAAAGCAGTTTTTTGTAATATGATTTTTTCTCATTCATTTCTGTCTAATTTCTAAACACTTCTATCGAGATGATAATGACGATGCTGCGTCCATAAAGGATTGATGAATGCAACAGGTTCTTAAATTTTTGTTGGACTCTTAGTAGGTGTTGGGATGGGAATGGTAAAAACTTGTTTGATTTTGAAAAAGAAGAAGATTTTGAACTTCGAAGTCATATCCATTCCGGTGAAGCAGCTAATAATATTTTATTATTTAGTACCTACCATAGGCAAGACTAATAAAATCCGTATAAAGTAACTCGAAATATTCTAAGTCATAACGTTTTGATACCTATAACCTACCCTAGGCATTTGAGACTATTAAAATAATAGCTGATTTAGCGCACAGAAGTTACCTACTTATGTGCGTATATTTTCTCACATGGTTCTTACATATGAAAAATGGCAGTTTAATGTACCGCGTCCAGACGACGCCGCCTGTCGCGCCTTGGGGTTGGACTCTCCCTGTGCTGAGCCAGTATGACATCAGTTCACATCTTTCCCCTTTGTGCTTTTACGCACTTTTATTGGAGTCTAGTCTAGATCATATTAGGTACCTATATGTACTTTGATTTTAATTCACTTCGATGCTGAACTTTACGTGATACTAGAATTTAGTTTAAAACAAAACGGTAACAGATTATCTACCACCAGAATAGCAGCGCATCGTCGTTGGTCTTAAAAATTGCATCCCTTTCGAATAAAATAGCAGAGGATTAGTTATTTATGTTTTGTTCCTCTTCAAGTCAAGTTTGAATTAAGCAAAGATAAAACAAGAGAAAACACTAAATAGCTAACAATGGAATCATTGTTATGCAGTGTTTATTAGTAAGGGGGTGCGTATATTATGTGCTTACAGGATGAACGAAAGAGCATCGGGAGCGAAGAACGCACAGCTGCTATGCGTCCAAGGTAGCAGCCCGCGGCAGCCTAGTACTCCTCAGCTATTGCGTGTAAGTACTTTGGCAACTTGTTTGCGAATTTATGAAATATACAGTTTGGTTATGAGGCAGCAATTAAGTTAGAAATGGACTTCGAAGAAAGTTTTCAATTTTTTTTTGAGTTAAGGAATATTTTTTAAACTTACCTTACGGCCCTTAATTTTGTCCAGTTGAGTCTGTTACTTCAAATCTATTCAGTTTTCAAAAGTAACTTAAATTCATGACACAATGGCATCATTCAAACAAACCCCTCGTTCAGATCCTTGAAGAAACGATTCAGAAGAAAACCCCCCGGCCGATGTACAAGAAGCCGAAAGACCCCGACCGGCTACGACTGAACTTCAACATCCCGGAGAACATTGCTAACCGTATGTTCCAGTATAGGACGAAGTTTGTTCAGCATATGCTGACCAGCCCGATGTATGCTAACAGCACTGTAGGGAAACCATGGGAGATGATTGGCAGGTATGTTATTCAAACAGTTGATGGGTGAAAGTTTTTTTAACAATACAACGTTTTAGGTTTTCTAGGATTCGTGGTTTAGATTATGGCAAGGGAACACGCTGTACGCTACTTTGGTGGTCCATATTTCGCAAGCGGTACATCTATAAAAAATTGGTGTACGAAACCTTGCCTTCTTTTTATTACATGTATGACTGTGCGTATAATATGAATAATCTCTTTTTTAATTTTGAGATCTCTGTTTAATCTATCGTTTCGCAAATGTTCGTAAAGATTTAGTTTAGATTAGACAGACATGACAGACATACGGACGGACATGATGAACTTATATGGGTTCTATGGAACCCTAAACAGAGTTTCAATACCTCCATTCCACCTAACAAAGAAAATGCTGCATTGGTTCGATAATGTAAAATAAATAATGCTGTCCTTGTTCTCAGTATATCGGAGAAAATCATCGACGAACTCCTGACGAACTTTGCGAGTGAGATGGAGATAAAAGGTGTTATACAGGAGTTGTACAAGTGTGAGACGAACTGATTTTATTTATTATGTTCTGTTTTTACTGTTTACTTTATTCTTTCATGATGTAATAAAATGTTTTTAAAAGAAACTTTTCATTTCTCTATGTGAGACTGACAAAAAAACAACTCCTGTTTCTTAATTTATTTCGCTAGCTATAGTTTCATATAAATTAATACAATTTACACTGGTTTCCCTTACAATTATTATTCTATACATATTAATAACTGTAATTTACATTCATCATTTGATGACTTTACAAATGGCACTTGTGAGTATCTCTACATGAACACTGACGATGCGACGTGATATGAAAAAGTTATGGTGGCAGTTCAGTCTTTGTGATATTATGTGTTTTGTGTCTTTGAAAATGAATCACGTTATAACTTATTTAATGCCGATTAAAACTTTACACTATATTCTGTGAACATATTATTTCCTTTGACATAATTATTAAAGCACTTACTTATACATAGGACTAGGCATAAATACCCGAAAATATTAATAACGATCATTCAATTATTTCTTTCTAGAAATTGTTCAAACTACACAGCATCGTCTTTATTATAACTTAGTCTTATTGAATTCAGCACTGCACTAAACTTATCTTTCTGTCTTTTCAGAGTATCGTTTTTCTCCATTTTGGGCAGCTTTTGTATGCTCTCAGTACTTGACGTGTCTGTTTGATAAGATTCTTCTGGTGTAGGTGGATTAGACTTCATCAATCTCGGTTTTAGCAGCTGGGGACCTCCGGCGGCAAATATATTCTCTAATTTAGATTTTAAATCTGCTTTACTCAAACTTATATCTTCCTCCTCTTCTGATTCAGATTCAGTCTGTTCTACTGCAACAACAGGAACTACCGTTTCCTCAACATTCACTGGGCGTAATTTCTGCGCTGCTTCTTTGGACGTAATATCATTTTTCAAAGCCAATAACAAAGGTGGCCTCTCAGGGTATTCTGCAAATTCAGTATTTTCCACGACGTTTCCAGTAGAATGTGATCGTTTTCTAGGTTCTTCCTCATCGCCATTTGTTATTTTAGTCTGAAATATGTTGTTCAATTTCGACATGAAGTGAATTTGTCGATCACTTCCAAAAGCTAAATTGCCGTCACCTAAAGAACTGTTGGATGCTACGCTCTTGACACTTTCGCGGGGTTTATTTACCTCATTGTCATAATCTGGTGCAGGTTCTCTGTGCTTTGTAGTTATAGTATAAGATTTCTTAAAATTTGGGCTCCTAAATAAGTTATCGATGGGCAGTGGTGGGGGAATCGGGATGTTTGATATTTCTTCTTTAGACTCTTCTAGTGACTCGTTTAGTGCATTCCTGTCAATAGTATCTGAATAACCCGACTCGTCTGTTCTTGAATCGCTATCATTAAATGCCGTCACTTGCTCGTGATCATCTATATCATCGTCATCGATAACGTCTTCTCTCTCACTTTTTTCCTCTTCTTCATTAACTCTAGGCAAATCTTCTCTATGCACTTGTGCTACAACATCATATTTAGATAACCCGTGATTACCCAATGATGCATCCGAATCGGCGTCAGATAATTCGCTTAAAGATTTTCTTTGAATTGCGTTTTCTGTGTACACTGTGTCTTCTTCTTTCTGCTCTTTTATAATTTCAACTTCTCCGTATGAATCTTCCTCAGCTTGTATAACCTGATCTAGTAGATCTATTATCTTTGCTTCTTTTTCTTCGTTGTTTTCTATGTACGCTTGGTGAAGTATAATTTCTTCAGTTTCGAGCGCCACATCATGTCTGACGATATGTTTTTGTATTTCTTCTTGTATTGTTTCCTCTTTCTGTACATCTCCATAGTTACTAATGCGAGTTAGTGTATCAGGAGGGGTAGGCGATTCGACTATGATCTGAACAGGTGGTTTTCCATTTCTGTTTGTGTGAGAGTTCGTGAACGATATTGATATGTTATTTTGTAAGTTTTTCTTTTCAGGACGTTTGCAGCAACAGATCGTTGTTAAGTAAATTATTATTCCTGGAAAAACAAATATTGTTATTTTAGAAATATTTTCCTTCATAAAATTGTATCCACAAGTTCATTGAATGATTACCAATAAGTGTCCAGATTCCAACTCTAATCCAGTTCTGTATATTGATTAGAACCATTAAATGGATGTTTATGTAGATGCTGAGACACGGCACAAGTGGCACAAGCGGCGTCTGTAACGTTTACAATAATGTAGTAATATTATGTGGTTGAAGCCTAATAATACGAGGAGAGTTTGTGAGGCGTCACCTTTACGGTATTATATAGTATAGATAAACATTATTATATTTAGCACTGCACTCTGATTCAGCAATGGGTTCTCAACATTTATCTTTTACAGCACTTTAGTTTTTAATAAGTAACTTACCCTGAAATATATCACCTCTTTGACCTGCGGCTGTACCGTCATCACCAGCAATAAGATTAACTCCAGAACGTTGAAAACAATGCTTGGGATCATCGGCCTCTCGGTATTGGTCACCACCAGCGCATTCGATAGGGCGAGGCACACTATAAAGCAGTAGAATAAGCGTTATATTTATCACAATAGATATTATCTGCTTTATAATTCTGCAGCTGAGTAAGTTTGGCAAGGATCGAACTATATTTTGCAAGGTTTCGCAATAGTTACGTGTGTAGACTAATAAATGTTAGTTTTGTTATAGTATAACGCTACCTCAATGATCTAAAAGTCACCTTTTAGGTAGGTAGCTATGTAGGTATCCAATAAAAGCAAGAACACGCATTTGAGTGCTATTTGGATTGATAGATGTATGATAGTGGGTATATGCAGGATACAGTAAACACTTACTGAATAATAACAGTGACACATTAGCAATTCGAGATGATGCGAAAGTGGGCGACCGCCCGATCCCAAACACTTGTTTGATATACCGCGGCTGGCCTGGGGTGTAGTCTGAACCATATCTGAAAAAATTGCAACTTTTTGTACTTGAACAAACTTTGAATACCTACCAATTTGTATTCAAAGTGTTGTTGATGTTGGAGAAACACTCTTATAAGTGTCTATTAAAAGAAGCTTTAATAGCTTTGTTGGCAACATAAAGTATTTTGTTAATATTTTAATGTCTGGCAACTTTTTATTATTTCTATTTTGACGTTTTGACACTAGCTGTCACTGTCACTGTCAGTGTGTGTGCGATTAAAATTCGAATCCAACCAAGTGCTCCGATGTAAGTGATATATCTAAAAATAATAAGCTCCGTTCCACCATCGCCAGTCTATTTATTTTGGACTACGTCCTTGCCCCGCACCTATAAGAAAAACAGTCCACTTCTCGAGGGTAAAATCAGCTTATGGTCAACATAAATTGGTCCTGTCTTCGCAACACTAGCGGGCGTGGCAAGCAAAACGACGTCGAGAAGACCTGCGAATATTGGCAAAAGGCTAAACAAAAGGTCGAAGAAGTCCAATAACATCATTCGTCGGCATCGATTTGGTGAGAAATTCAATAAGTTGTGTGATGTGGCACTTGACAAGGTCAACAAACCCGCTAAGGTCACCTTGATGACCTTCCATCTTGCAATATTTTGGCGTCAATTTATCATTGGTGCGTTTAAATTTACGCGCCTACACTCAAGACGGACGGCAACTACAGCGAGCCAATCACAGCAGCACATTTTTCACGGAACGACGAAACAAACCGATGGATCAATTGGAACAAGCGTGAGGATTCATTTTCTTCAAGTTGGTACTAAAACGCAGGAACAAAATCGTCATTTTTCAGTTTCTCAAGTTGGCAATACGGGTGAAATCAACACGACCTATCAAGCAAAGCAAGCATTTCCCCGGTTGGTAACACGGTTTTTTCACGGTGCGCGTGAGCCAATTCCGCCATTTTGTTGTTTACTCCAAAACTCGTGGAAGTGTTCGTCGCTAATCTGCAAAAAGTGAATTTTAGAGACTTTCGTTACCTTATTTTCGTGTTCGTAGTATTGTTTTAGTTTAAATAAATAGTCATGTCAGAGTTAAAGGCAGCAATAGCCGCTCGCGGCTATGCGAAAGGTTCAGTAACGAAGTTGAAGAAAGCCATGGACGCCGAAGATTTTCGAGCGTCCAGGTCGTTGGAAAAACTCAAAGCAACAAAGAGCAGGCTAGAAAACGTGTTTGCCGAATACAATAAATACTGTATGCTGGTTCAAGCCCTAGATCCGCAGGATTCTGAGGATCCAGGCATCATCGAGGATATGTATTTAGACCTAGTCGCCGACATAAGCAAAATTATAAATGAGGTTTCGGCCACAGATAGTGCTTCAACTCCATGCACCTCCTCTAAAATTAAGCTTCCCAACGTAGTAATACCTACTTTTACTGAGGTCAAGCAGCACGTAGCAGCCTTACGGAACCTAGATGAGCCAGTGGACTCGTGGGATAGCATCATCGTATGTATTCTATCCAGAAAGTTAGATGTGTTTACTGGCCGTGCCTTTCAAATGGAGCGTGACAATAAAACTACCCCAACCGTTAAGGAGTTCTTAGACTACTTGGAACGTCGAGCACTAGCACTGGAAAGTGTAGGCTTTGCACCCCAGAAGCAGCAGCCACAGCGCTTGACCAGCCACGCTGTAGCCGTGCAATCTGCTCCTGCATCATGCATCTATTGTCCTCCTGCCACAGCCTGAGGTCGAGGTCACCCAGAGTAGCCTGAGCCCAGCAACATCGGCAGCACTTCAGCACAAGCAACCATCCTTCATTCACACATCATTCGGGTACATCGCAGCTGGCCGCAGCAGCAGTGAAGCAAACAAAAATAACAAGGTTGTATCTTTATTTTGTCAGGAATGTGATAGTAATTTGAATGAGTCATTGAGTGCATTTTGGAAATCAGAACAAGTGCCTGAAGTTTTCCCAGAACAATTGCCAGAGCACCAGTATTGTGAAAAATTGTTTGATGAGACTACTAAGCTTGAGAACAAAAGGTTCCAAGTTTCAATGCCTCTTAAAGTCCCATTAGATCAAGTAAACTCTGAACTCGGGGAATCCTTTCACTTAGCATATAAAAGATTTCTTAACTTAGAAAAGAGACTACACAAAAACACAACTCTTTTCCAAGAATACAAAAAATTCATTGATGAATATATTAAATTAAATCATGGTAAAGTTTGCGATATAAACAGCTATGATATGTCTAAAGACCCTGTTTACTTTTTGCCTCACCATGCAGTTATCAAAGAAAATGCTCGCACCACAAAACTAAGAGCAGTCTAAAAAAGGAACTCACCATTCCTAGAGTAGAGCTAAATGCTGCACTACTGCTCGCCAAGCTAACTAGCAAGGTACTTGCCATACTAGGTAACACATTACAAGTCAATGACACATACCTCTTCTCAGACTCTCAAATCGTTTTAGCATGGCTTAAAACCGATGCTGCAAAATTACAGACTTACGTCGCGAATAGGGTTCGAGCGATAGGAAAACTTTTGCATGGCTGTCATTGGCAGTATGTCAGTACTGAGAGTAATCCTGCAGATTGTCTCAGCAGAGGTCTTCAACCTCAAGAGCTTGAAAATAACAAGATGTGGTGGCACGGCCCATCCTTCTTGCATGATAATAATTTCAGAATTGTGTCCCAAATTGAGGTACCAGCCCACTTACCTGAATTAAAATCAAAAGAGGTACTTATGTGCGCTGCAACTACCACAAATGATTCCGATATATTCGAAAAGTTGAAAAAGTTCTCAAGTATAAATAAAATGACTCGTGTTCTTGCATACATACTCAGATTTTGTCAACCCAATGCTGTTAGACAAAAGGGATTTTTGACGTCTAGCGAATTAAATAAAGCATTGATGGTAATAGTAAAGCATGAACAAGAGCAATTTTATCCAAATGAAATTAAATCTCTAAAAGATCATGGTCGGGTCAGTGGCAACTTGAAGCCTTTGACGCCTTTTCTCGATGCAAATGGTATTATGAGAGTAGGTGGTCGTTTACAAAACGCAACTATCCCCTATGCTAGCCAGCATCCTGCAATATTGCCTAAAGATTCAAACATTACTGCACTGATAATAAGAGATGAACACATAAAATTATTGCATTCAGGGCAAAAATTATTATTAACTTCCCTTAGGCAAAGATTTTGGATTGTAGATGGATTACGCGCTATTAAAAAGGTAATCTACAAATGTGTAATCTGTTTCAGATTGAAGGCCGTTGCTACAACTCAGCTGATGGGTTCCTTGCCTGCTCCACGTGTTAATGCATGCCGCCCGTTCCAGAAGCTGGGTGTGGACTTTGCTGGGCCGGTATCAGTAAAAAACAGCCGTATCAGAAAACCAGTAATAGGAAAAGGTTACATAGTAGTTTTTGTTTGTTTCGTTACAAAAGCGATTCATCTAGAGCTTGCCTCAGACATGACGACTGAGACGTTTCTCGCCTGCTTCAGAAGATTTATTGCGCGAAGAAACCTGCCCAGCGACGTCCACTGCGACAATGCGTCCACGTTCAAAGGGGCAAGGAATCAATTAGATGAGCTGTATCGCCTTATGTCTTCTCAAAGTCATCAACATCAGGTACAGTCTTTTGCATCATCGCGAGGGATAAATTTTCATTTCATTCCTAGCTATAGTCCGATATTTGGATCCCTCTGGGAAAGTTCTGTGAAAAGTGCAAAACACCATCTAAAACGTGTTGTAGCTTATGCATTGCTAACTTACGAACAGCTCAACACTGTTTTGACCGAAATTGAAGGTGTACTTAATTCGCGACCTATCACTGCGGTATCCGCAGACCCGAATGATTTTACTTACCTATCACCTGGTCACTTTCTTACTGGTGCGCCGCTTAATACTTATCCTGAGCATGATGTAAAGGACAGACCTACAAACTTGCTTAAATTTTGGTCTGTAACTGTCAATATGAAGCAAAACTTTTGGAGGTACTGGAGTAAGCAATATCTGTGTCTCTTGCAAAGTAGGCCTAAATGGCGTGATGCTAGGCCTAATCTTCAGATAGGTAGTCTTGTAATTTTATGTAGCGATAACACTGCTCCATTGTACTGGCCTATGGCCCGAATAACCAAACTATTCCCTGGAAAAGATAATCGTGTGAGAACGGTTGAGGTAAAATTGCCTAATGGGCATACTCACAATAGGTGCGTTTCTAAAATCTGTGTATTACCCGTAGATGTAGAATAGTATATCTTTTATTAGTAAAACAACTATATATAAGTAGCTTGTAACACAATAGGTATATTTAGCAAAGTTTCCTAAAATTAATAAGTATTTTTAAGTTTTCATACATCACTAGGTTAGACAAATCTTATGTAATAAACTGTAACAGTAACTTATTATACCATTGATAAAACTGTAAGGTTAAATTTGATATCTGCCCTCAGCAGAATGCCTCGAAAATAAACGTATAATCGTTAATTGTACTAATGAATAGGTATAAACAAAATGCACAAGCATAAAATAATATTATGCACATTTTGATTACGTTTTTCTATACTTACTATCTATTAAGTGCTAAACATTGCAAAAAATGTATCTAACTAATTATATTATAATTAATGTAGGATCTGTATGTAGGTAACGTGATTGCTCCTTCATTTATAAACCTAAACTGTAATAAGTACCAACACATTGGTTAAAATTTAGATTCCTGTTCAGTTGCAATGTTATTCTCTAATAAATTCTGTATGGGCGGAGCTCTTATCTGATAAGATACTAGATAAATAAAACTAGGTTTTCAATTTGTAAAATAAAACTATATTTTCTGATAAACTACAGATACTATAACTAAATAACTAAAACTATGTAAATCTTAGATTGTGCTATAGGTGTTCTTCAAAAATAATTACCTACTAAAATATTTCTAAAGATTAAAGTAATATCCATGTAACGTTGTACTCTGTGTAATGTAACTCATGTATTAACTAGTGAGTGTAGTACTTACCTTGCTTTACATAACCACCTAGATAATAAAAAAGGATAAATGTACAATCTACACTGGTTAGTACATGATTTTGTGTCTCATTTGTAAGCATAGCTTTTGTTGCAAAAGTTGTTTCTTTCTTTCACTTTTGAGGCCGCAGCTTATGTTGGCAACATAAAGTATTTTGTTAATATTTTAATGTCTGGCAACTTTTTATTATTTCTATTTTGACGTTTTGACACTAGCTGTCACTGTCACTGTCAGTGTGTGTGCGATTAAAATTCGAATCCAACCAAGTGCTCCGATGTAAGTGATATATCTAAAAATAATAAGCTCCGTTCCACCATCGCCAGTCTATTTATTTTGGACTACGTCCTTGCCCCGCACCTATAAGAAAAACAGTCCACTTCTCGAGGGTAAAATCAGCTTATGGTCAACAGCTTTGCAGCATGTTTCTTCACTTACCGGAGTATAATAATGCTGGCTGCTACTGCGGTGTATGATATCAGAGAGCCAACGCACATCATCAGAAGTAACGGCTCCACTTCCATTAGGCCAGCTAACAGAGCTGAAAGATTCATTTATAACACTTGATTGAATGATGATAACGACTGTAAAAAAGCCATTGTTTGTGGATGATAAGCATTATGACTGTATATAACCATGTATAATCTAGACCAGGTGATGCATGAACACATATGTCGCCACAAGTAGATTTCCATTTGAGTACTTATGTTTTGTTTTTTATTAGAAAGGTATGCCACTTAAATTGGAAAAATAAACAAATGTAACAATGATGATCCAATTCGAAGATTTCAAAGCACTCTATTTCTAGTTGCAAGAAAGAAAGAATTGACCTTTCAGGATACAATGTTATATCCTTATCCCTAAATCTCTACAACTTACTACTACTTGCTACTACTACTGATACTTTTGTTTGTTTGCATGGCTGTTACGCCAAAATGGCGGAAGCGATTTGGATGAAATTTTACACTAATGATACTGCGGTCAAATGCGGGGGGGGTTATTCAGTTGAAAAAAAAATGAAAAAAATGTTTATATTTACCGAGATCAACATTAGGTAGGTTGTATCTTGTAAAATGAATCTACCCGTTTGGGAAGACGGCTGCGCAATCTAACATATATTTCATTCGAAGGCCGTTTTTCTTACCAATAACAACAGTGCATCCGACAGTGAGGATGGCGGGAGACTGTCGACTGTTGGTGACCTTCGACAGACAGCTCGCCAGCAGGCCATCCGAGGACATGGAGTACATCAGCCGCGTTAATGGGTACATGGCTCCGAATAGGCTACAATCAAACAATTTACTTTCATCGTCAATTGAACGACAACATAAACTATTAGTATTATTATAGTGCTAGCTCTAGCTACATACATTTACATCCAACAGCAAGGATGTTTGCGAACATTCCCTTATATCTCCTGGTAATCCGGAACTTTGAATAATATGTTCTACATAACATAGACACAAAACCACAGATGCAAGCGTTTCTTTTTGAATACAGTGCCATGTGCGCGACCCAAAGTCGTGTTCCGGTTGTTCAAGGAAATCACCCGGTCGCACTCAAATTAAAAGCACAGGGTTAGGCTACGTTTCCACCAGAGCTGTACGAGGATGTGTTTGTCAAGAACTAATAGAATCACTTATTTTCCCTAGTCTCGCTAAGTGCAGCTCTAGTGGAAAGGGCCCAGAGCGGAGCGAGGCTAGGTAAATTAAGTGATTCTATTGGTTCTTGACAAACACATCCCTCGCTAGACGTCCTCGCACAGGTCTGGTGTAAACGTAGCCTTAGTCAGACGTACCTGGCATAAAGCCCAAACAGCGATCCCACACCGACTATCCATTTCGCCCATTCCCATTCGACGTATGAAAATGCCTCTGACACTGCCGTTATACTGTCCTGAAAAGTACAACAGTGATATTGACTTAAATAAAAGTATCATAAATGGTTCTCAAAAAAGTTCTACCAAAGATAATGAAAGTCATAATGTAACCATTTTCCATCTATCATCATCATCAATCGATAATGATAACAGTTTTGATACTTCTGTAAATATGTCTTTTGTCTGAGTGTTCTGAAGTATCAAAACCTGATTAAGTTAAATAGACTCATAACATAATGAAATATCTGTAATAAGATGCAAACTTTATGTACCTATGTCTGTGTTTATTGCCGCTAAAACCTCATTGCCAAAGTTTACATTCTGCTGCACTAACTGGGAAAAATTATGTAGAAGAAGGAATATACCTGTAAGTAATACGGCACCATCATAGAGATGATAATGGAGACGCTGGTATAACAGAGAAAGGAGATGCCCAGCACCAGCAATATTGTGATTGGAATCACACGACGTGGCTCCTGGACCTGGAATAGATAACATTTAATTAGTAGCAGAATTGTGTGGGGAAATCGTATAATATTTGGTATTCTTTTCATTATCGTGGTTGCATCTGTGCTTATTAGCCTAACCATGATGACTTTTCAACCAATAGAATCCGTAGACAGGTTCTCATAAAAAGAAATGTGATGCAGTGCAGGGACGCCATTCAGTTACTTTAGTGCTTTTTTTATTCTTGATGATCAGTGCCCATCAGTTCAGTATTTTTCAAAGCTGTTCAAAAATTTATCAGGTAGGTAAACTTCCAGAATTTACAACGGGTCAGGTTACAGGTCGACACTTTCTCTAATACAACATACATCGCTTAAAAGCGGTGAAGAAAAAACGTTACTGAATAACTGACAAATTTAAGTTAAGTTAAAGAGCATGTGACATCTACCAAGCAACACTGCCACTCGGTTAATACAATATTCTATAATAAGAGACTAGAGTTTCACCATTAGAAATGCTAATCATGTTTATAATGGAATCTCCAAAAAGCTCTCTCACCTCTTCACCAGCCGAACAGATGGAGTCGAACCCCACGAATCCGTAGAAACATACGGCTGCGCCCTTGAGAGTGCCCCATATGCCAAACGGGAAAAACCCTCCCACACCCTGGGCAGGGGGGACCACCTCCGGAGGGATGAACCAGTTGCCGGAGTTTGCTGGAATTTAAAAAGTCGTATGTTATATTATGTTGAGGAATCAATCTCAGTAGGTGCCGTGGTCAATGAAAAATAATTATTATGATTAAGTAGCCACTTTATTGCACAAAATCCAGTAAGAGAAGAAGGGTATTCTGTTTGCTGTGAGAAATTGTACCTACGTTATTAATAGTTGCACTAGTAGTAGTAATTGTATAATTAAAATAGGTAGGTACCTATTAAACTATTTTGCTGTTTTAGTACCTAACTATAACTACTTTATTTCTGACCCTCCAAGAATTAAAAAGCAGGCATAAATGGCACAGGAGTCCTATGTAGTTGCGAAGAACGCTGGTGCGACGCACGCTTTTGCAAATTTTTTCTTTGATGGGTCGTCAGTTTGTAAACCGCTGATTCTCTGCGTCGCCTTTAAAATCGAAATCTGCGTAAACACGGATACAAGCTTTTGACTGACCTGCAAAAGATCCGACCGCCACAATGAAGATCACAAAGCCCATGTTCGCGACAGAGAAGACGTTGTTTAGCGTCACCGCCTCATGCACGCCAAACGCCAACACCACTGCAACAATAGCATTTTGTTTTGTCAACATAATTGTTCGTATAAAAAATATTGAAGGCTATGAAAATATGTTTACTTTTTGGTAAGGCCATTTGGGAATACCTATTTACTATTAGTTTGAATGCCTAGATCACACACTAGGCTCTAAGCCCGTATTATGATATAGATAAGCAATTTGACAGCCTCTGTTGTGTGGTGGTTGAGCAGGTCGGCTCATAACCCGGAGGTGGCGGGTTCGAGTCCCGCGACAGGACAAGTATTTGTGCACATGAAAAAGAAAAGCACAAATACTTGTTCTGTGTCTAGGTGGTGTGGGACCATGGTCCTCGTAGTTCCTGGGTCCTTAGATAAAGGGAATCCTAGTTAGTGTCCAGGATCTATATACATATGTCATCACTTGGCGTTTGATATAAAAAAAAAATTATTGTTATTATTAAAAATTACTTTCACGTAGGGTCCTTCAGATTGTATTACATCACGTAAGATGTTTTCTTTTGCAAAGTCCTTTTTTTTCAACCAGAAATGTTCTGTTTGTGTCTATGGCAATTAATTGAAACCTTTGGGTAACATGTTTACTTTTTTTTTTTTTTACATCGGACTTATCTAGCATTTGACCACGCTCTCACCTGATGGAAAGTGACGATGCGATCGAAGGTGTAGCATGCTAGCTAAGTAAGTACCTATTCACTCTTCTCTTGAACACGCCCGGGTCATATTTTGCCGGAATTTAAAATTACTTATTAGTTTGTTCGGACTTTGAACTTGAAAAGTAAGTAGATATAAATCTACTCACCTTTTTTCCTAAAATCTGCGAATTTGTAGTTACGTTCCTATCTATAAAGTTCATTTTTAGACTTCAGATCTGCCGTCTACTCACCCCCCATGATAATAACAATCAGGCAAGCGAAGAAGTCGAAGTACGGCGAGATAAAGTACGCAGAGATAGGAGCGATCGATGTGAACCAATCGGACATGGTCATGTTGATCATAACGTCCGTGTGGAGGCTCAGACCGCGAGCTATGCTGGCTGTGCCTGGAAGGAAGGGAAGTTAGGTGTTATATATGATATACTTGGGTGCAATTAAACGTAAGAACTTCCTAATGTTTACACGACTCTTCCCAAAAATCTGTAGAAAATATTAAGCCAATCAAATTGTAAATATTACCTACCTAAAATCTATGTAAGTGGTTGAATTTCAGGGTCATCATTATCAAGTCAGATCATTACCTACGCAGCTATTTCAAATTTTGATATCGTAAGAAGATGCATTTGAAACTAAGTAGGTACCTATGTAACCTAACAGAATAATTAATAGTACGTACCTAACAAGTGCGGTAGACTCCACCATACCTTGAAATGAATGGTAAGGTATTCATTACTAAGATAATTTAGCCTCAAGGTGCATTATAACGGTTCTATACCACTTATTCCATAAAGTAGTCGCATGATGGGACAACTGCGACAACTTTGACCCATGGGACAAGTGATACAAATATTTCGGAACCACTAGTCCCACCGCGATCAATTAATTGCTTTGATTGAACTGATTTAGACATTGCCGAAGAATATGAATAGTAAAGTTTCAGCTCACTGAACACAGCGTCCATGATGTTGTTCCACCCTACAATGAAGGCCACCACCTCACCGATGGCCAGGTACGTGTAGCTGTAAGCGGCGCCGGCTCTCGGTATTCTCGCACCGAACTCTGCGTAGCAAAGACCTGGAAACCAGAGAGGCAGATCATTTAGACATAGAGTGAGAACAATGGTAATTGCTTTAGATGAGGAAGATGACAAACTTATGACCAATGTAATCAACATTGGTCATAAGTTTGTCATCTTCCTTGTCATCTTGCATTGGCCGAGTCCTAAAAACAGGAACGTCATAGAGTGATGATGATTATGAGCTGGTAAAGTGACTTTTTAATTTTCGTGCAAATTCCTAAGCTAAATCCAAATTGACGATTCTGTAAACGTTGCCGGTTTTTTTTTAATATTATAGGTAAGTAATTGCAAAGATTGTGGGTCAAATATGGACCCGGGACCTTATCGCGTAAGTCTCGTGGAGATAATAATCGTGTGATCTCTTGCTCACACTCATGGACTTGTGAATTGGCGCGTGCAGGATAGCAGGCGAAGTAAATATTCAGAACAGTTACGCGCTAGGAGTGCCGATTGGCACAGGACCGAGGCGAATGGCGTGTGCAAAGTAAGGCATAATACCCAGTTACCCAGCAGTGGAATGACAAAGGCTGTGGATGATGATTATAATGAAAGGTAGGTAGATCAACACAAGGGCGTGATAAGCTTAGTTTAGAATGTTGTATAGCAAAATCGACAATGTAACACCAATAGCTAGCTAGAAAAGTGTCACTTTACAATATAACAATGCCTAGATATACTGGATTATGAGTCTCACTAAAGGCCGGGATCCATTCAAAAGGTGTCATCGCGTGAAAACGAATGTCATTAAAGCTATACAAGTTGCCGACTGGCATTTGTGATATATTCTTGTAATAAAAACCAATTATTTGTGTTTTTATTGTATTGACTTATGGTTATGATTCAACAAGTAATCGTACGATAACCACCAATCTAGAGATTATACTGGTTCGAATAATTCGACCTTTAATGAATTCTCGCAACATCACGGTTAAATAATTACCGTTCTTTCGTCAGCATTTACTTTGATTATGTGATGTTATTTAAATTTGGAACAGATCTATATTCACAAAAAAACCACACGTGTCCTGGATGTTATCTACAAATGCACGTAATTAAAGAAATGATGATCGCCTTTGATTTGTGTTTGTTTAGACAGATAGATACAAAATGCTTTAGTCACTGATCTCTGTTATACTAGCGTACCTATTACTTAGGCCCAATTTTACCAAAGTAGAATACTAGCTACTAGTAGCTACTGGTCACTCTCGGATACAGCTGATTGACAAATGAAATAACAATCAAAAAGACGCCATTTTATTTGTATCCAAGGAATAAGCTTCTTATTTCTTCAAAATTGGTGCAATAAGGGTTATACTGGTGTAACTCGGTTTTTCTCGGAAAGTTATACTTGGAATAAAATTTATTCTACTTTGGTATTGGTTCTCTTGATCTTGAGATCATGTTTGTTTTAAAAGTTATGTTGTCTAAAACTCTTTAAGCCATATTCATTTTCATATTCATTTTGCTTAACCTTTTCACATTTGCAATAGAATAGAACGCTTGCAGCCTAATCTCACCTGCGAACAGCGCTGCCACAGCGGCGATGAGGAACGAGAGCACCACTGAGGGTCCGGCGAGGCGTAGGCCCACGTGACCGATGAGCACGTAAACACCTACGCCTAGCGTACTGCCGACGCCTAGGGCCGTCAAGTCCCAGCGGGTCAGACATCTGCAATGATTACGACAAAAGGTAAGGCATTTTCTTTTTTCCTATCTTTAGAAATCATACTTTATAATATTATAAATACGAAAGTTTGTGTGTGTGTGTGTGTGTGTGTGTGTGTGTGTGTGTGTGAATTGTTGTTACCTTATATCTCTGTAACTACTGAACCGATTTTGATGAAATTTGAAATGCACATTGCACATAGCTTTTACGCTGAATTAACACATAGGATACGTTTTATCTGCGGGTAACAACGCGGGGCGCAACTAGCATAAAAATAAAACAATCTTCATTGGTAAGCGGATCAATTGAGAACGGTTTAATTTATTTGGCAATTTTTTTGTTTTAAAATGTTCGTTTAAATTGAGAGTCTGTGAATTAGGGTAGGGAAAGAAAATTGGTAAATACGAAGCCAATGGCTGAGACTGATAATATGTAAAAAAAGTCGCTAGTCTAAAAGTCAATCATTCTGATTCATTATATCGATAAGTATCTAAATTAATTTGTCACACTTTCCAGTACTTATACGTAATTAACTTGTACTTACATTATTACCAGATACGTCTTGTAATATTATACTTAAGGATACTTACAGCTTGGAATAAAAGAAACCATCTCAATACCTTTAGGAGATATCTATCATGCAAGCAATGCATGATGTTATTGGACTTTCTTCAAAGAATAGGCAAACTTGTTTCCTTGACGACCTGTTTGTGGTCTGTTTCTTCCAGCTACTAATTCATGAAGGAATAAACAGTTGTCAGTTGCTGGCACAAGAGAAATGGGCTATCTTACATACCTTTTCAACTTAGTCTCCTCGACCTGTTCGGGCTCGTATTGGGTCTTCCTAAGCAGGGCCTTGCGCAGCTCCCGCCACTTCCCTCCGGCCATTGGTCATACGGACCAGCCTGCACTCATCTGGACTGCTTCGAATAATTCCTGGAACATTTGCAAAGAACATCTAATCCGTTATCAGTTCCAAATTTATAAGTCATTTTGTCACCGTTATTAAGTGCTATTCGAAAAGAGGTGAAGAGTTCTTCTATGAGTGCGCCTAAAACTCAGGCGTGGATACAGAAATTTCTCAAGGGGGGGGGGGGGGCGCAGTGCCGTAAATAGCCTTTTTTGCCCCCTTGTTTTTTTCGACATTATAGGTACTGTAGACAAGGCCGTAGCCAGGGATTCTCTTTATACATCCACCAAAAGGACATTAAGTACGCGAAAATTTTTATATATGCCGAAGTGTATTTTTTCAAAAAACGCGTATGGCGATTAAAACATGAAATACATGTCAGTCAGTACAAACGCGCTTGCTAACAAAATACAGTAAAGACATTAAATACGCGAGCGAAGCAAGCGCGAAATTTTTTAAATTTGCCGTATTGTTTTCAGAAAACGCGTATGGCAATTCAAACATGAATTACATGTCAGTCAGTACAAACGCGCTTGCTATAAAACAAAATACAGGAAAAACATTAAATACGCGAGCAAAGCGAGCGCGAAAATTTTTATATTTGTCGGATTGTATTTTAAAAAAACGCGTATGGAAATTCAAACATGAATTACATGTTAGCCAGTACAATGAGGACCTCATGCTTACCCATTTTAAGCATTTTGACGTTATATAGACTCTTAAGATTTCATTTTTGGGCCACTGGGGTCGGTCGGGGACTAAGCGGTAGCCGGGCGGCCGCTTGACTCCGATAAACACTAAACACAAATACGCTCGTACGCTGGCAAAAAATGTGCGCTATGTTTTGTCTAATTTTGGATGATACTGGCATGTATGTGCGTATGTGTTGGAATCGAGCACTAGGGGCGCAGCGGGAACTTATCAGGAGCAAACCGAAAAAATAATAGTCTTGCCTGGTCTGGCCATTCTTGCGCCCCCCAGAGTCTACGCACCAAACATGGCACCGCCCTATTTACGGCACAGGGGGCGCACAAATCATTATAGTACGGGAGTCCAAGAGGGAAATTTGGGGATGTGGTGGTGAAAGACATAAGTATACGATACATGACCAATTTGTGCTCTCTTTTTTTTAATGATGAATTCCATGCCCACCTATATCTTCCTGGTAATTTGGATATAATTACCGCGCTTGGTGCTGGACTGCTTGCGCCATGGGGGGGGGCTGTTATTAAGTGCGCTTAAATTTTAAGCGCACTTAATAACAGTAACAAAATTACTATTTTCGTAGAGGGGGATGAAAAGCAGAGTGTCACACGGTACCAAAATTATTTAAGGCGGCGGGTAGACCAAACAAGGTGTTTTTTTGGCACATTTCCTGGTGTAATTAGAACATGTGGAGCTTTGAATTTAATTTGTCATGTAATTCATATCATTAAGTCGTTTGTGATGACCGCAAATACAAGATTAATAAATATAGCACAATAGAAAAAAATCGCAAACCTCCCTCAAAAAATTTGAATGTTCCCATTTTACTGAGCTTCTACCGATTATATTTCTTCAAAAAATAAATTTGTGTATTCCCAACAAACATTCAGATGTCGTGATAACTTAATATCTTTGAAAAATACTATATAAAAATAGATATTAATTAAAAACCGTCAAAATCAGTCATTTCGTGCGTTGTCTTTGTCGTAAGCACCGCGCTGATGTGCAAACTGAATTGATATTTAAGAATACGATTTTAAGGTTGATGTTTCTTTGAACGGATTTGGACCTTATCTGGCTCTACACGTCCCTTAGCCTCGAACGAATAATAATTTGAATTTCGCTACGCTCAGGATTCTACTTTGGAATTCTTCGCTTCGCTCTGGATTGAGACAGTCGCTTTCGCACTAAATACATTATTTTGTGGCACAATATACTATTTCACGCTCGTGCATTTTAAACCCTGTAATGAGTCTACAACCAGCATCTATTTGAAGCCGGGATCTGACGTTTTACTAGAAAAAAAATACACCTGCGTAAGCAGGTAAATAGGTAGATATACTTACTAAATTCTAAGAAATTTCGTATAAACAAACACAGCCTGAGTGTGTTACCTTAATGATTCACTGGTTTTTACGTACCTATTTGTAGATATCCGATTAAAATATTATAGATATCATTAATAGAATATCTAAATAGGTCGTCTTTATGGGTTTAATCTCTATTTCGATACTTCTTTCTCATCTTCATCACCTTCGGACCATATCCCATTACTTACATTATGTGTAAGTCACTATTCCCTCAAATAACTTCATTCGATCTCGTAGGATCGAACGAGGTTTATCATTTTAACCGACCATCATAATCATAACATCTGCCTGTCCAGCTATTGGCCTGCCTAGTTTTTCCAATGGTTCTCTTTCCAGTGAGCACCTACAACTTTTTGTTTTACGTAGTCTTCACATTTACAAACTTGGATCACACATTCACACATGCATTCTTATCCCAATACATGCATGAAAATATCGTAATCAGCTGAACAACATCAAACATTGTTGTTTGATCACACAAATTTGACTAACTGTAATGGAACAAAAGCAAATCTTTTATCGGCTCAGTAAACTCCACAGCGTTTTCTTTAAGAATCCCTTCGTGATCACATTCCACGTAATCTGTTTAATCTGATTCTGCAACTACAGTAATCTGCTCTTATCTTTCGGTTAAGTTAACCGTACGTTCGTTCTGAGCAGTTACACAATTGAACTATTGTAGATACTGGACTCCAGGGCTATAGTTCTTACGAATACTGACAATAATACAATTAGTAGAAACAAAATTTAAATGATGGAGTTGATAGAGTAGATAATAGTTGAGTTGGTTAATGCTACTACCACTAGGCTAAACCAGTAGGTATATACAGTTGCAGCTTCAAATCGTATCTTTGCGAATTGGCGTCGCATTGTTAAAAGATAAAAATAATAATGATGAAATTTACTGTGACGAGAAACAATATAATTTAATACATATTGCAATTAAAATCAAGGCAATGAAAAAAGGCTAAAATTTAAATTCAAAATGAAAAAAGTATATCTAGTGTAATTCCGCTAAAAATATCATATAAGATTATCTATATTGGGGAAGCTGCAAATGATCGTTGTAGGCAAATGTATTACAAAAATGATTAGAAAAGTTTATAATGTATAATATTTATTGAAACCAAAACTGGGACGGCTAAATTGGTCCAACATTCACACACACATTCATTACACTAGATATACTTTTTTCATTTTGAATTTAAGATGAACTTCCGCGAAGTCACGCCTGAGTCAATCAATTAGGCTAAAATTTGTCGATTAAAAATGTATTTTTTTTTTATATTAGGTATAAACTAGGCGCTAATACATGGTTAATTGAATTATTGTCTATTTTGAGGTTTTTAATCCATTATAATTAACTATCTTGCTTGTGAGGACGACTCGAGACTTCCACAGAGAGTGTACGGACGTAATCTACCAGGTTGTTCTCATGGCTCAAGAGTAGACCACCAATCTGTATTACGTACTTGCCTACCTACTTGCATTGGAGTGCCGATTTGAATGAAATTTTGCACATGGGTTGGTACTGCCGAAATCAGCACAATAAATTTCATATCGGAAAATTGAGAATTCCCGTAGAAAAACGCGAAGGAAAAACCGCGGGATGCTCTTTAAATATTATTTTAAAAAAAATTAAAAACGTGTGTATTGTAAAAAACCTAAATAGCCTAAAAATTAGTATCAGATCTTGTTATCCATAGATCTAACTAAAAGGCAGGAGACGAAACACGTCTTCCCATCGCTTAGTCAAAAACTTTTCAGTTCGCTCGTACCACTTTCGAGAAGTAAGTGCTATCTTCCTTCTTTTATTAATGGGACAATAACATCCATGTTATTGTCCCATTGATCTCTATATTTCTAAAGAGTTTTCGGATTGTGATATTATTGTTACTAATAATCAGACAAGGATTTGATTAATACATAAACTTTTCAAACATAAGATTATGTTATTGCTATGAAATTAGTTCAGCAACTTAAATTTTACACGTCTGTGTAGTCTTCTAAGTAAATATTGGAGCCATGTGACTCTTATCTTACCAATCGACATCACCGCTGCAGACGCTAATTAACAGAGATCGATAAACAATTCTTACCTTCCAATACACAGTTTCCTTTATTCACAAAACAGTTGGTTTTGATATCAACAAACCATTTTCCAAAAACAATATGAACGGTATAAAAGAGGTTCCTAACGCCACGGTTGCCGTTGAGTAACTAAACATAGATAACATTGAGGCGCTCGCGATAAGATAAAAAAATAATCGGAAGATCTTTTCACTTGTTTAACCGAGATACTAACGCATTCTGTGGACATGAATAGGGAAATTTGCGAAAAATTCTCTCCTTGTTTCATCAGATACTGTTACAATCCATCACCATCAGCCAGAAGTCGTCTACTGCGGAACATATTCCTACTCCATATAGTGCCACTATGGGTGGGTATTTTGATCCGTAGTTAAGGTAACCAATGGTTAAAAACTCTAACAAACTCTAACCAATGGTCGAAATTTGTTTGAGATTTTAACCATTGATTACCTTAACTATGGATAAAAAAACCTACCCATAGAGCGGCTGCTTGCTTCTTGCATCCAACGGCTCTCCGCTGTTTTGATCTGCCCGGCTAGCATGCGCACCGCGACAAAATTTACTCGACACTTTATCTCGTGAGAGACCGTGACAAGACTATGGTAGGCCTAAGTGTGTCTCACTCTAACAGTGATGACAAGTTTTCTCGCGGTGTGCATGCTAGGGTATCTGGTCGTCAGTCTACCTTGTTTCTATACCTATTTATCGGTTCGTGGTCGTCACTCGTGATTCTTTCATTGTCATAGGCAGTGCCGTAAATTGCCTTTTCTGCGCCATGTGCGAGCTTTTTAGGTACCCTTGACAGGGCCGTCGAAATGCGAGCGAGCGTGAACAATTTTATGTTTGCCATATTGTATTTCAAAAAACACGTATGGTAATTCAAAAATGGATTCCATGGCAGTCAGTACAAACGCGCTTGCAAACAGTAAAAACATTAAATACGCGAGCGAAGCGAGCGCTAAATATTTTATATTTGCAGTATTATATTTCAGAAAACGCGTATAGCAATTCAGACATGAATTACATGTCACTCAGTACAAACGTGCTTGCCGTAAAACTAAACACAATTAAAACAATAAATGCGCGAGCGAAGCGAGCACAAAATTTTTTATATTTGCCGTATTGTATTTCAGAAAACGCGTATAGCAATTCAAACATGAATTGCATGTCAGTCAGTACAAATGCGCCTGCTATAAAACAAAATACAGTAAAAACATTAAATACGCGAGCGAAACAAGCCCGAAATTTTTTATATTTGTCTTATTGTTTTCAGAAAACGCGTATGGCATTCAAACATGAATTCCATGGCAGTCAGTACAAACGCGCTTGCTATATAACAAAATACAGTACAAACATTAATTACGCGAGCGAACTGAGCGCGAAATTTTTCATATTTGTTGTATTATATTTCAGAGAACGCGTATAGCAATTCAAACAGGAATTACATGTTAGTCAGTACAATCGCGATTCGTGTTTTCACTGTACATAAGCCTTAGTATTAGTCCTGAACTTTACCATATATTAATTTCAAAGTCATTGTTGCAATATTGTTGACAGGACACTGCCTCTTGCTAAGCCATTTTAAGCATGTTGGCGTTGTATAGACTCTTAAGATTTAATTTTTGGGCCACTACGGTTGGTTGGAGACTAAGCGGTAGGCGGGCAGCCGCTTGACTCCGATAAATACTAAACACAAATACGCTCGTGCACTGGCAAAAAAATGAGCGCGATATTTTGTCTAATTTTTGATGATACTGGCATGTATGTGCGTATGTGTTGGAATCGAGCACTAGGGGCGCAGCGGGAACTTATTAAGAGCAAACTAAAAAAAAATATAGTCCTGCCTGGTCTGGCCATTCTTGCGCCCCCCAGAGTCTATGCCCTGTGCCTGGGCACACCGGTGGTACTGCCCTATTTACGGCACTGGTCATAGGTCGTCAGTTCAATAAGCTATGTGGCCTGCCCAACACTATTTCAACTTGCTAATTTTGAGAGTTTATGTTAGTGATTCTAGTTCTCCTGTTACACCATCCCTGGTTCAAATCCGCCTCGGCCTTGCAGCAACGACTTCTCAAGTAATGTGCGGATTTTGCACTCGCTCTTATAAGAGAAGGGAAACATGGTGAGGAAATGACATGCTCAAGAATCACAATATTTCGAAAACATGTGTCATCCACCAACCTGCACTTGTCTAACGTGGTGGATTATGGCCTATATACTTTCTCCCTGTGAGAGATGAGCCGTGTCCCAGCTGTGGGAACGTGTTAAGCTGATGATGCTGCCGTACTACACGTCAACGTATAATAACAATTCAAGAAAATTCTTTATTTCACAAATATTTACATGAGCTACACTTAATATCTAAGGCAAAAATATTACACATACAATTTGTTGGGTATCTGCTGCCATACTAGAGAGCGCCACTTTGAGCGGCTGCTCGCCTCCTGCATCCATCGTCTACCCGCGAATTATTATTAATTTATAATCATATGGCTAGTGAAAATATAGCATTCATCCCCATCATCTGCCCACTCTAGTCCTTTGCTAGACATTTGCCTTTCTCAAGGCACGCCATTGAGCTCAAGTCAACACCAGGATAATACTACCTACTACTACTACTACCAGGCAGCCAGGCACCCTATGTATATTGTCGGTCCATTCACTAGCATCAAAACAGATACTGAGATACTCTATCACGAAATGTGTTAGGTTTGACCATCGAGCTATGGGTTTGCCACATATCAATACTTTCAGATAGTATAACAAAATGTATGACTTATTTTATGTTCTATAGTGTTCCTTTAATTTGACAATTTAATGAAAATTTTATTAAAGTGGTAACGTTATCATCACAATTCTCAATTTTATGTAATTTAAGTATGTTGTCCAATATTTGCATACATACCTTCCACTTCAAAATTATTGTTATTCAGGAAATTCTAATATAAAATTATGTTTGACGTCACAAAAGAGAGTACGGAGATCTAAGGGTTTAATGAACTAATCGTAGTTCCTGATAAAAGGATAATCTTTGATAAATAAGCAATAGGTAGATTAATTTTTACGTTCTTTGGTAAAAAAGATAATTTCTTGAATTCCATAGTAAAAGCATTACGGAGACAAATTAAAATAGGAATAAATATGAATAATTTGAATCAACAAGAATGCTTGAAGACCAAAGTCTATAATCAGTGCGTCCTACATACAGTCATACAGCATCACATACAGCATATAGTCATGACATACGGAGCCGAGTCGTGGACACTTACGGTGCGACTAGTCCACCAATTTAATGTTGCTCAGAGAGCTATGGAAAGGGTTATGCTTGGAGTTTCTCTGAGGGACCGAATCAGAAATGAGGTGATCCGACAGAGAAATAAGGTAACCGACATAGCCCATAGAATGAGCAAACTGAAGTGGCAGTGAGCTGGTTACATGTGCCGCAGAACCGACGACCGCTGGAGTAGACGTGTTCTTCAGTGGAGACCGTGACTTGGCAAACGTAGTGTAGGGCGCCCTCCGACTAGGTGGTGCTACGGTATACGCAGAGTGGCTGGCGGCAGCTGGATGAGATTAGCCGAGGATCAGGCTCAGTGGCGTGCATTAGGAGAGGCCTATGTCAGCAGTGAACTGAACTGATACAGGCTAATGATGATGACGGTGAACAAGAATCAAATATCCTGATAGCATAATTTTCAGAAATTATATTAAAATAGATAAGGGTCTTGTATAGTTACCCTAAAACCAAGTCTTTATATCCAAACAATATCTATCTCATTTTAAAGGTAGTCCATCACATAGAACTTCATACGAGTAGGTATCTAACTCCATATAAATAAGAATATACACTGTAGAGTTAGATGCATTGAAGTAAACTTAAAATCATTATCAACAGCTGACGTCATTACGCACACCTAATTTTGTTTTATCAAAATGTCATGAATATGATTTAGATACTTAGGTACTCTCAAAGATATTGAGTGCAGAAATAATATAATATCTTTAGTGGCATTCTTCCAATAGCTATCTATTAACATACATAGTAGTTATAGTTGTAATAGTAGTTTGCTGCAGATGAGGTTGCATAAAACTATTCTAGCACCGGGACCATGTGCCGTAAGAACCGGCTAAGGGAATGTCCAGGGAATGGGCAGCAGCATTTTCCTTGGTATGAAATCTACGATCATCAAGACGCCTGCCTACCTTGGTGGTTATAACAAATCACCCCATGATAAGCATTCAAAGAGGTGTTTTAGCGTATACGTCTTCTGGCTTATTATGATGATTATGATGAATCGAAATAGTTGTCAGTTGAATTATAATTTAACTGGAAGACATCCAATGCTGATCTTTGGAGAACTAGTCCTATAACTGATCCAATAGGACCTGTCCCCGGCACAGTTCTATACCAAATTGAGTCATCGCAGCTATGGACCACCCACCACATTATTTAGTGGCTTTCTTTTCTTTTAAAATCTGTCCATATCAGCATACTTTCCCTTTATATGGCACTAGCAGCGCCCCGCGGTTCCACCCGCGTTCCTACAGGAACCGTTCTCGTTATTGGGATAAAAAGTAGCCTATGTTTTAATCTAGGGTATAAGCTACCTCCATACCAAATTTCATTCAAATCCGTCCAGCTGTTAGAGTGTGAAAGAGTAACAAACATACACAGATACACACAAACTTTCGCCTTTGTAATATTAGTGTGATAAAATAATAATGGCACTATAAATGTGTAGAGTGGCCCACTCTGAGTGGGACACCACGATAAACGCAATAAAAACAAGATAAAAGTAAACCGCGAGTCGTAATATCTGCAAATAGCACAAACTGGGCCTTACCTGGCACCTTTCACATTTAAAAACGTATTAGTCTCAAGAGTCGCATCGATTTTGTTAACACAATTATCATAAATACACACTTTCAAAGTGGTGTTCCTCAGGGTACAGTTTTTTCACCACCTTTACTTCCACTTTGATTTTTCTCCTTTCCACAGGTTATTCATACAAAGGTTTCAGGATTTTAGAGTCCAATTACCAGTTATAGGCCTGTGAAATAAAACACGTTACAATTCACGTAGTATAATATATTCACTGATGGAATGCCAAGCCGGCCGCGTTATCCGATAGCGCTAAATCATTTGATTAGTATTTACCTATTTATCAACATTGTATCTATTGGTGAAACATGACGACATGTGTAATATACTAATTATTGCAGGCTTTCTTTTTTTACTAACACTTATCCAGTTTTAAGGGTGCCCTTTTAGCCTACATATTGATAACATAAACATATTTAGGTAAATAATAAAAAAAATATAAACAAAAGAAAAAATAAAAAAACAAATAAACTAAAAAATAGGTAATTATAATAATACTACTAAATAAAAATAATACTTAAAAAAATATTTTTTTTGTATAATGCCTATTTTTTTTTGTTTAATATTTGTGCCTTGGTTTATTTGGTTCTCTATATTCCAAGGAATATCCCTACGAACAGAAGCTAGTGCAGCTTTTAATTGTTATGTTAAACTGGATATACCTACTGTGTATTAACACACACATCATTTTCTTAAAGAAATCCAACCAGATATTCTTCTGATAACAAAATAATTTAAGCTTATTCTGCAAGCTAGCTGCTGGGGTCCAGTGTGCTCTGCTCTTTATAGAATATATTTCTGAGATCACATATCAATTTAATTGAAGATTTCACGTTAATTTCCATTTCTACGTGACATTGTGAGTATTCTTATGCACCTACTCAACGTCGCGTCGCAACGTCCTTATGATAGTAATCTTACATACACTATCATTGATAACAGCATATTTGGCACATGTAGTCATTAATACACCATTTATTTTATAATATACTGAGGTCATCTTAAACAATATTCTAGTTTAAGGTGAGTATATCATCATGGGATAATTCATTAATAACTGAGAAATCATTAAAGTTATAACAAACATTTTTAAGAGAAAATATAGCTAAATGATGCAGCTTATACAATTCGTTGAAATTAGCTAGATGTAGTTTTAGAAGATTTTATGAGCATTTTAGTGGAGGGTGGGTATACTCTCCCGGACTCCCCCTACTATAGGTAGGTACCGGTTTTTATCTGCTAAACAGTTAAGATAATACAATCGACATTCTCATTATTAACAGATTTTATTGGCGTTGGCGGCCAACATAATGCGTACCCAATTATATATTGCGTTAAACTTACTATCTTGACACGTAACCTACATCTTATTTAATCTGTATTATGCACTGATGTACAAATAAATAACAAAGTAGTTATCCGAAATTCCACGTAGCAAAATGATTTTTATCAGACAGTACCTTTTGACACATTACAGGCGATAGTGGAGGCAAATGTCCGAAGAAGTCACAATGCTTTGGTCTCCTCATAATGGTTTCCTTCACCGAAGGCTTCACTTCATTGCAGGATTTAAACTCATGACTCACGAAACGGAAGTCGATCGTTGCTTCAAACTTTTCACAATAACACGATGGTGCTGTTATCACTTCTAAAGAGCGCCTAAATATTAAACGTGCATTCCCTGGTCTGAGATTTGCTAATAATTTATAAATCTATTTTTTTACTAGGTGGTAGAACTTTTCTGCAAAGTTCGTCTAGGTAGGTACCACCGCTTTGCCAGTTATTCTGCCGCCAAGCATTAGTGTGCAAGCACTACTGTGCTCCGGTTTGAAGGGCATTGTAGCTAGTGAAATTACTAGGCAAATGAGACTTTATGATCTGATCACAGTCTAGTAATCTTATTGCTATACTGTGTGAAGTCTCAGGATGACGTGCGCAGTTCAGTGTCAAGCAGTTCCGAGTGATACTGCAATCTGTTATGGGCAGCCGTGACGCTTAACTTCAGCCTAACGACTAGCTCGTCACGTCATTCAGTAACATTTAAATGAAATGATATGAAAATTTATTATTTGTGTCAAACACCAATGCAACTACAACAATTTTTATAAAAAGCTAATAGTGTTTGCCACAACCCGGCTCCAACTCAGCAAAATGCTAGTTGCAAGCAACCAGCGCTGGTCTTCCGTTGGCACCGGCAAGTGACATCACGCGCGCCTTCAACAAAAAGGCAGCGCACGCACATTACCATAAAATATAAATATAACTTTATACGTATATAAACTTATAGGTAACTCAATTTACGGTGGATGAATTTCCCAAGTAATAAATAACAAAATATGCCACATTTACAGAGGTCAGCTTAGTGGTTCCTGTGGCATGGTCACTACTGCTGAAACCACGAGGCGCAACTAAGTAGTAATATGTAGGTATGTGTGTCAGTTATATTGCACTAGTGTCATGCACGAGTAGTTCCTCTCTTTTTTGGTGTGCATAAATAAATTCTTTTATTTAAAAAAAAAGTTGTAGGCACCTGCCCTAAAACCCTTTGTTTTGCCTAACATAATCCATAGTTCCACATCCATAATTATTCATTCTTAAATTTATTAAGTGCAAGCATTTATTACACCATGAAATGTTAGACATTTTATTTTTATCTGGCACGATTTCTCTTACACTACTTCATAATCATTAGTCTGAGTACGTCCACTACTGAACATAGGCTTCCCCCACAGAGCATCACTCTAAGCGGCTGCTCGCCTCCTGCATCCATCGGCTCCCCACGGTTTTGACCAGATCGTCGGTCTACCTAGTGGGGGGGGGGCCGTCCTATACTGCGTCTTCCGGTTCGTGGTAGCCACTAGAGAACCTTTCTTCCCCATCGGTTGTCACTGTCTTAGTATTGCGTACATTATTATAGATAAAGGTGTTATCATCATCATCATAAACATCTAGATTTGCCTACCCCAATTTCATTACAATCCGGCCGCTGAGAAATCTAAGAGTAGGTACATTACTGCAGCGGTCAGCAAAAGAAGCATTGATGGCCTACGTGTAAATGTGGACCGAGGCGAAGGACACACATACATATTAAGTCCTTCTTCTTCTTATTACAAATCTTTTCGCGTGTGAGCCAGCCGGTTAAGAGGCTTGCTCTTGTCGGTGGAGTAATCGCCATCTTTCCCTATTTTCGGCCAATGCTTTGACTTCCCCGTAGACATTTATCTTTTCTTTTATTTGATCTATGTAAGCCCTTCTAGGTCTGCCTCTTCCTCTCTTCCCTTCTACCTTTCCTTCTATGATGTTTTTCATGAAGCTGTCATGTCGTACAAGGTGGCCAAACATTTTTCCTCTTCTTGACTCTATTGTCGCTAGTATGTTCCGCTTTTCTTGAACAAGGATCAGTACTTTACAGTGTTAAGTCCATCAATGCCTAGTTGTGGCCAAGGCTTGTATAGTACTTTTCTCAAATAATGCGCGGTAATTAAAACTATGTAGTACTTAGCCCGAAATTTAATTTGAAAATAGTTTTTCCCACGATAAAGTGTTCATTGTTGTTTCAATCAACAGCGTTCTATTTGCAGTTTCGAATTTTAAATAAAACCTTTGTTAAGTTACCTCCTTGGTTGCCATGTTTCGGAGTAAAAGATCGTTCCATTTTTAAATTGAATTTACTATGTAATTTATTTGGGAGCTTAACCGCGACAGATATGGATTTTCATACAACTTTAGCCGGCCGCTGCTCGCCAGTACAGCAATTTCGATTTATCCCGAAGAAGGTTGTCAAAATAATGCTCACATTTCCAAGCATGTTTGAGAAAATTAACATTGTCAAAAGCTGAATGAAAGCCGTATACTCTGCTCACTTTGCTATAGATTCTTTGGCTTCTCTTTTCTTTTATATGTGGAAATTTTACTACCTATACCTAGTCACAAAATAAGTAATAGTTGACAGTTGACTTGGTTAATTATATAAAATGCGGAGTTAAAATGTTATTTTATGGTTCTATTTAAATTAAAAAAATCATAGCAAAATAGTTGGAAGCCTCATACCATCGTAGTAACGTTTAAGTAGGCGCTTATCATGCTTCCCTACAAAAACCATGTAAGAAAATTGAGATTATATTTAGGTACACAGCAAGAAAACATTGGGACTTGACGATATCTTAATCATAAACGTTCTTCATTTGACTTTTATTGATTTTTTCCCCGCGACACGACAAGTAGGTATATTTGTGCATATGAAAAAAAGCGCAAATACTTGTTCTGAGTCTGGGTGCTGAGGGACCATGTGTAATGGGAGAAGAAGCTCCGGTGGACTATCTAGAAGGAATCCTAACTGAGGTCCAGGATCTATGTACCTATGTGATCATTGGACGTATTTTTTTTATAGTTTATAGGCAAAGCATTTGACTCACCTGTGATGGAAAGTGATGACGCGGCCTACGGTGGTGCATGCTTGCCTAGAAGATACCTGTTCACTCTCGATTTGAAGACTCCCAGATCATAGTTAGCTGGAAACAAGGACGCCGGCATGGTGATTGAAGCTACTATATCTGTAGGTACCTACTACTAAGTTGTCTGTGCTATTTATGCGATATTCGATTATTTTTTATTTCTAATCGATGCTCAACAGGATACCTATATCCTATAGTATAAATGGCAGCCTTATACCTAAATCGTGAACCAGTGTGTCGGTGATTTCCCCGAGTGTCGTTTACTTCAATACATCTGATTTACAACGGTTAAAGTTTCTATTGTAATGTCGTACGTATACCTATCTTGTGTACCTACAATACTTAAGTACCTACTTTTACATTACCACATAATAAATATGTAATAGGTTGGTCGTGTGGTGGTAATGGTCCTATTATTACACTGCCGGGAAGTGTAATAATAGGATCATTACCTCATCTTTTCCCGAGGGTGCCGTAAGAACTGGCTAAGGGGATATCCAGGGAATGGGCAGCAGCGTTCTCCTCGGTTTCGCTACAATCTACTCCAAACATTAAGACGCCTGTCAAGCGTGGTGATTACCTATGGCAAACCCCCCGCATGGGGGAGGCCATGTTCAGCAGTGGATGCAAAAAGGATGATGATGAATATGTGAGTAGGAATTTGTATACTGTATATTCCATTCCTGAATCTTAGATTTTTTATGTAAACAAAGTAATGTCACGAAAAGTCTCTGTCAAAGTGACATGCCAGTTGCTCAAAACATTTTTTTACTTCTGAAAAATATTTTTATTAACTGGATTTAAAGAGTATCAATCTTACTGATTAACAAGCATAACTTTGCATACACAATATTAGTAGGATATGAAGTAGGATTTTGCAATCCCAAAGTTCTAAAGGTAAAATTTTAGGAAGACGTAAATAAAACATTATCATCCATTACTTATGTTTTTTAACCAACCAGAAACCTTATAAATTATTCTGACAATCATTCTGTAATTTTAAATCGAGAGATTTATTCATATTTGATCAAAAGATATTTAGTTTGACCTGTTTTTTTTATATTTTACATACTTTTCATCATATCTCGAAAAGTGCACGAAAGTAGCACCATGTGTCTTTGAAGAAAATATGGCATATAATGGTATGATACCATCATATAAATCCCAGAACGAAAACGAAAAAATGTTTAGATCCTCTACAGTCTTACCAGTCTATTAAAATATTTTCTACCAAAAATCGATTTCTTTATCATAAAATTTTATATATCAGATATAACGTTAAAGTAGATAGTACAAAACGATTTTTATTTTATAATTAAGCAGATTATGACTAGACAAATAATATTTAATATTTTTTTGGTCAAATATAGTAACCTACCTTTATAAAAGATATTTTTTGCACTGTTATCCCCTTTGTTTACATAAAATATCTAAGATTCAGGAACAAGATATAGGTACCTAACAGCATATCAACTGACCGTAGAACAAACGGAAAACGCTGCACTATAGGCTCATCAACAATCCTAAGTATACCTTCTCCTGAAACTCTTACAATTCTTATGTTGAATTTGAGACTTGAGTGCATAGTTTTCATTCATAAACCCATTGATAATATACAACGCGCCGACGTTCTACTAGTTAAAAAATAAACATCATAATCAACACATCAATAATCGCATTGAAACTTACCCGTGTCATATGTGTATTACACATATGCCCGTGTCTTAGTACGCACTGTCCCGATAAACCGCGACGTTTTACGTTTTTTCTTGATATTCAGGATTTTGGGCTTGATTTAATCATCAATGGTTATCAGGATATCGATTGAAAGGATTTCAGTTGATGCCAACGATTCCGCATCATCATCATACTAGTTTTGCCGTTGCATTATCTTTATTTTTTCCAAAAATCGCGAGCAATGTTCATCTCAGTGTGTGATTAGCAACCTTCTCTTTACATTCAAGATTGGCCGGGTATGATTTAGTGTCGAATCTACTTGCGCGTGCGCCGGACGCCCGCAGTAGTGCAAGCCAATCATTGGCAAATATCGATCGCTGGCGATACTGTACTTTTTCTGTGCGTTTGTGTGAGTGTTTGACTTAGGTTTTGTGGATCAGTTTCCGAGCGAAATATCAAAGTGAGTTAATTTTTTTAATAAGTACTTGTTTTTTTTATAATAACGAATATTGGTGAATTAATTTGAACTTTTAGATATTATTTTATTGCTGCTACTCATACGCCCGCCATTCCAAGTAATAAAACACGCAATATTATTGGCAATGAATTGCATTGTGAGAAGATGAGTAGGTACATTGTTTAGCCATCGTGGATCCTCTTATATTATGTGTTTTTAATTAATCAAAGTGAAAGCACCTACATTATGCTGGTATTTATACACATATTCATAGGTATAGTAAAGTACCCACCCTATTGGGGATTGTTGAAGCAGATTTATCCTATCTAAGTACTCATTTTCATCGTCATTATTAGACTGACTTTTACTTTAATAGTAATAATGAATAGGTCACATAGGTACATATATATTTTACCTACATAGTACCTACATACAGACAATGAATATAGTTCTATAACAATACATAATAAAATTACAAAAACAAGTGTAGTTTCATCAAACACGCATGGGAACATCTCGACAGTTTACTGTTATAAAATAGTTAAGAACTCTACCTAAATTATGTCAATAAAAAATAAATAAATGAATTGAATACTTAAAGTAAGAACAAGGACAAATAAAATCTTAAGTTGTTATGGCTTTCTAAACAACTTTTTTAATTATACCTAACTTATATTGAGAAATATGAAAACTTTTTTTTTTTTTTATGTGATTGAATGACGTGACGAGCTAGTCGTTCACCTGATGTTAAGACAGAACTGTAGCTACTTAAAAATGTATGAAGCTGTTGTCATAAAAAAAAGTATGCCAAAGATAATGACTTGCCTGCACAATTATAATACTGCTAAAAGGGAACCCATTTATTTATTTATATATAGGTACACAAATAGCTCTTAGAGTTAGTAAGTTGAAGTGGCAATGGGCAGGCCACATCGCTCGTAGAACTGACAACCGATGGGGAAGTAAGGTTCTCGAGTGGCGACCACGAACCGGAAGACGCAGCGTAGGCCGGCCCCCCACTCGGTGGACCGACGACCTGGTGAAAGCCGCGGGGAGCCGATGGATGCAGGAGGCGAGCATCCGCTCAAGGTGGCGTGCTCTGGGGGAGGCCTATGTTCAGCAGTGGACGTCTTCAGGCTGTTAATGATGATGATAAGGTACACAAAACAAATTACAATCGACGACTTATTCCAAATAGGTAAATGTACAAACAAATCTGTTCTGGATTGTAGCTTAAACTATGTGTACACAGAAAAAATATAAATTACACAATCACTACCGAGACATGCAAATGAAAGTAGACACCCATCAGCAAAACCACAAGCCATTTAACAAGAAATAGACGTAAAGTACGCAAACTAATTAGGAACGCGTTGATTATCTTCACGCTGTGATTTTAAACGACAATTTAATAGGTATAACGCTTACACAAACGTCATATCTACCTACACTACAATATAGGTAAATACCGTCATACCTACCCAAAACCCAAAAAACCCAATATTATGTGTGTAATTATATACATAATCGAATAAGTCGATCCAGAGAATGCACGGGTGCATGAATAGTACAATAATTGATTTACCCGTGCAACCACTGGATCGACCCAGCGTGGGATTGAGGACTCTGATGAGAAGGACCCCTTCCTGACACATCGCACCATGATTGCGAATACTTCCAGACCTGTATTACCGACTCTTATTTAGAACTTTTCTTGACTTTTGGGTGCTGATTTTGGTTTGATTAGGTCTGGGTTAGGTACATACAGGTATAAAATTATAGGTAAGCAATTTATAGTACTAAAATATAATTGAATAAAATCAAGTACCTAGATTAAAATGCAAGGCTTATTTGTTTTTAATAGTACCTAGAGGTAAAAAGCTAAGCAAATACCCATGTAGAAATTTCAAAAGCATGATTCATATTTAATCAATATAGCTTATATAGCTCTCTTGTATTTGATATATGTATTTTAGGAAAAGCAATGCCCCGTAATGCAAATTAATGCTCCACCATCCACCACCATCTGGGCATTCATTACTTAGAATAATTTACTTAGAAGAATTATGGGTCATTATCATTAAAAATACTGAATAGGTACCTCCACAAAAATTAAATACAAGTACCTACCTATGTAATTAAATTAAAACTAATCAAATAATATTTCAATCTATTGGCGAAAACTTTTTGGCTACCTAATATTCAAATATGTGTCCATGAGTACGTATATCTTGGCCAAGTAGCTTCCTTTCAGGCGAGGCAAGACAACGAAGTGGCTAGGCGCACCGAAAACGCCTGGAGGAGATATTGGGCCATGAAAGACTTTATGAAAGGCAAACTACCAATGTGCTTGAAACGTAAACTCATGGACGTGTGCATTCTCCCTATCCTCACATACGGACCTCAAACTTGGTCTTTGACGGAACAGCAAAGGTCTACGCTCGAGGTTTGCCAACGAGCGATGGAGCGCAGTATTCTGGGGGTCAAATTAACCGACCGTATCAGAAACACAATACTGCGCTCAAAGACCCAAATCGCAGACGTCACCCAAAAAGCCACCAAGCTCAAGTGGGACTGGGCAGGACACGTTTGTCGAATTCCCAAAGAATTATGGGCGAAAGCTACCACCGACTGGGTGCCCTTAGGAGTTACAACGGCCGCGAGGCCGGCCTAGGCGGCGGTGGAGGGACGAGTTGGACGCTTATGCGAAGGATTGGCCCACACAAGCATTAGATCGTAAAAATTGGAAAGAGGGAAGGGAGGCCTTTGCCCAGCAGTGGGACAATATGGGCTAATATAATAATAATAATTCAAATATCCAAAATATGTAAAATAATATAAATAAAATAGAGAGAATGAATAAGTTGTAAGTTCTTTCAAAATGATGGTAGAACATACTAATGAATAGATATTTCTATGTTATTTTGGGAAGTCAGTAAAAAGGTCCAACCTATTCAAATGTATTTTAAAATAATCCACTTATCACTTTTTTGCACATGCATAGTTGAATGCGCAGTTTGCACTTGGCACTAATTCTTTCAACGAGGAAGGAAAACACTGCACCGTGAGGAAAACGGCATGTTCAACGCAAAATTCAAGGACATGTGTCATCCACCAACTTGCTGATGGCTATTGGCCTATTTATCTCTCTCTCTCTCTCTCTCTCTCTCTCTCTCTCTCTCTCTCTACTCTATCAGTCGAAACTGGGCTGATGATGCATGGTAATGAAAATCCCTTAGTGTATATTCTCAGAAGATGCAAATTAGAAAAACCGCCGTATGATATAAATTAGAATAAAACCGATTAACTTAAGGCCGTATGTGAATGCTTCTTCATAATTATAAATTGGGTACCTAACTACCTACTGGTTATGCACATTTAAAACCCATGCCTATAATAATAAAATGAAACCTGCGAGGTCAGGTCTCATTTTACACATTTAAACGGCTTTCTGCGGCATAAAATAATATGTATTAAATTAAACGTTATTACACGAGCGAGAGAGATCATATTCTTCAAACATCGCCATCACGCATTAATAGCTACTACGTTGACGGTATAGGCTGTTACAGGCCTTAAAACTAATGTCAGAAACCTTCGGCTTGCAAGATAACAAGTATTCAGAATAAGCTGGTAAGTGGCCACAATCTTGCCGCGTTTTACGATTGAACCAACTTCATTCGCATATTTTATAGCGTCGGTGGAAGATGCAAAATACAATTTTATGGCATATGGAAAATACCGAGGAATTTGCAACACGGCGAAAGAGTTGAATCTGGTAACGAAAAATAAATATAATAATATATAAAATACCACTGATGTCACAGTGAAATCAAGCTGGTTTTGCCGTTTATAAAGGTTTGCATTGAGGTCAATCTAACAGTTAGCTGCGAGACCAACATCAGTCAAAACCAATAATTTGACTGATATTCTTAGTACGTTACCGACTCATTCTTAGCTGCGATTAGTCAAAGTTTTAATTAGTCCACTTATGGACTGATAACGGCTTTCCTTAAATTATATATTTTGTGCTGCTTGCCTTGGTCAGGCATTTTGGCGAGCCAAAAGACTCATTGGTAATGATGCGTTGGTGGAAGCTAGGCTCCACAGTTTAGAGCACCGTTGTGACGTAAAGTTGCCAGTTTATCGGTTTTTTATAGACTGCATTTTGGAGAGTGTGCGAAGGAATTACACGATCTTATTCCTCCATCTCCCTTCTTTCACCGGACATCAAGGCGCACAAAAACACGGCACCCATATATGGTTGAAATTCCATCAACCCGCACTAAGCGTTTTGCTATGCACTTTATAGTGCGAACAGCCAATGAGTGGAATACCTTGCCGGTGTCCTTGTTTCCAGCTAACTATGATCTGGGTGTCTTCAAGTCGAGAGTGAACAGGTATCTTTTAGGCAAGCATGCACCATCGTAGACTGCGTCATCACTTTCCATCGGGTGAGACAGTGGTCAAATGTTTTGCCTATAAACAATAATAAAAAAAAGTATTTTCTGCGTCACTTAGGTACCAGGCGTATACACCATACCACAGATTACTGAATTGATCATAGTTATCTCTTCAGCCATGAATATATATGGTTGCACAATGCACATCCCTTCGTCGGCCGCTAGAATTGCTTTGACTTTTATAATGCGAACTGTTAGAGTACGGAATTCTAACGCGCATGTTTCTATTGGTAGCTATATAATTTCGATGATTTCAAGGGGTACCTAACTAAATCGGTCTCTATTTGATTAGCATATTTATATGCATCGTAACATCGTCTAACATAACAGCAGGTCATTGTCAATCGTCACGTTACTATTCCAAATACAAGTATCAACGCATTTTCAATGTCATTCTCGCAAGTAGCCCTTAATGATACCCTTCTAATCTTGGCCTTTAGCCATCATACCTTTTGATGTCTTAACAGAGGATAAACAACTTACCTGTAGCGTTGCATGATAAAATGAGGCTGATTTTCCTCGATGTTTCACAGTTTAGCTAATTAATTTAAGTGATTTATTCATATACCTACTGACGTACCGCTGTGGTCGTTAAAAATAAATAAGTTTCATAATTATTGCCCGCTTAAAACCATTAAATAAATCAGAAGTTATATAGACTACTAGCTCTGCCCCGATGATCTAAACACTATCCTATAGAAACGACACAATTTTTTTTGGGATAGAAAATATTTTAAGTAACATTTTTTTTTTCTAGAAAGTTGTCTTTTCTGTTTATAAAACTTTAGCCCATTCCAGGAGCTAAAGTATAATCCATTCAACCGTTTTATCGCTGAATGGTAACAAACACACACACATAACATGCACACCTAAAAAAAATATTAGGATTTAAGTATTAAGTTGTATAAACTTACATGCGTATTAATTATATAAATATGTTATTTAACATCCTCATACCATTTGTAGTAATAATTGAGCCAGATGCCACTATGGCATGCTGGTATCGAGCGAGATCCAGTTACCACTACCAGGGCACCTACCCCACTTCTACACCAGGTGTCCTAGAACATTACATATATGTACTTAAACCAAGAATACAGTACGTATACTACTTTTTTGCCAAACGTCCATACCTGTACGTGTACCTATCTATCACAGCACAGGTATACATATTGAAAACTGCAACGAAAGATTTTTGTAGTATAAGGTATATTAGTACTTTCCGCCTAGATAAATAACCAATAGGTTTTAAACTGTCATGGTCACTAACGCTACTAAAATATTGTATATTACATATTATTCACTTTTATTTACAATTCTTAAGCCTAAGTTTTTTACAATATCTGTATAAAAAGGAATTTACAAAAATATTATAAAAAACCTAAACCTACAGTGCCGCCGGCAGCGGGGCAGGACCCAAGCTACCGGTGGTTAGGGCTGCAGAGTGAGGAACCTCCTGACAATACGTGCCGTGTCAAGGAGTACTGCCTTCTGAATCTGACCCTTGATCCAACCGTCTAGCGAGAGCCTCTCGAGGTGTTGGTCGAGGCTCTTCGCTATAAGGCCGTTCGCCGAAACGACTATCGGGACAATGCTCGTTGAGTCAACATTCCACATGGCGGTTACCTCGTGAGCCAAGTCAAGGTACTTGCTGAGTTTGTCCTTCTCAGCCTTCACGAGGTTCTCGTCATGCGGAATGGTGATGTCAACGAGCACTGCCCGGCGTTGGGATCGGTCTACCAGCACGATATCAGGCTTATTGGCTACAATAGTCCTGTCCGTGATGATAGAGCGATCCCAATAGAGCAATGCATGGCCATTTTCGAGAACTGGCCCCGGTGTGTACTTGTAGTACGGCACCTCAGACTCCACAAGGCCGTATTGAAGGGCAAGTTGCTGATGGATGATCCTGGCCACTAGGTTGTGCCTGTGCAAGTACTCTCCGTTAGCAAGATGAGAACAACCGGAAATGATATGTCGGATAGATTCTCCGGGACGGCGGCATGCCCGACAAATGTCGACCGTACCGTCCTTCATGATATATTTCCGGTAGTTGTTCGTCTTGATAACTTCGTCCGCAATTGCACAGACAAAACCCTCGGTTTCACATGCAGGTCCACATCGGGCCCTGTTAGGGCCCGATAGAACCGCCCGTGCAGCTCCTTGCCTTTCCATACGTCCCTGCGGTCCTCGGTGCTAAGTACCACCGGTTTACGCCAGTTCTCATTTGCCAAGGAGAGCGGCGTGAGGCCCTTGTCAACTGCCACCACATCGCGATGCATCCCGCACTCGTTGTTGAGGAAATAATCCCGGAGACTGCACACTTCACGGTTATGGAGGGTTTTGGCATTTAAAAAGCCTCGACCCCCCCATTTCCACGGAATGGGGGGAATTTATTACATATTATTATTATATTATATATTATTTAATTTATTTTTATTAACGGGATATTATTCTTATTGATTATTGTGTATGTTCGTCCGTGATCATGGTGCTTGCAACAGCATTGAAATATCGGCAACTCATAACAAATAAATTACATAGTAAATATCTATTAATAAGAAATATTTTGATAGGTTGATTTTCATTTTGTCTCGTCAATCAGTCTAGACGCCAGAGGTAACAACCCAGACTATAAAAATAACTTATTTAGAATAGAATAGAATAGAAGATCATTTATTCAACTTCACAATACTTACACAATACACAATAAAAAATAACAAACAAGGAGCTTACTTAATTTTATGTTACTGTGCATATAGATAACTATTAAAAGAAAAATGATTTTCGTGGTGAAGTTGAAAGGGCGTTCAGCTCAGCATAAAATCATAATTAATAGATAAGTAATAACAAGACTTGCACGCGCACACGTTCTATGCACGTTGCACGTGCGCTGCCAATGCCACTGTATGAGATGAGTTATCAATCATAGAATAAGTAGTACAAGACTCAAAAGCAAAGCAAAACATAAGTAGGTACTTACTTATTTTTAAATAAGTACCAATATTATTCATGCAGGTATTTTTAAACGGGTTTATAGATCAAGAAACTGACATTTCCTCAAATTAAAACCAAACCATTTCAAACTTTTTTCATCCCAATAGTTTGATCAGTTTTATTTATATTACTTGACATAAGTAGAGAGCAGGCTTTTTCTTTAAAACCAATATCAACTTGGTTTATATCTCAAAATCCATAAAGATGGCTACTGAGTCATTGAGCTGAATTGCACCAGCTATGAACCTGCTACGACGCGACTTAGAATTATTTTTGGTGGCGAAGATCTACATTGCTGCCAAAACCGCATAAGAATTGTCTTAGGCCCGTAAATACAGTACTGCGCTCGAATCCGTGCTTAAGATAAGATTTCATTAATAAAATGAAAAAAAGGAGTGAATTTCGTCTAGGTAGGTACCACCGCTTTGCCAGTTATTCTGCCGCCAAGCAGTAGTGTGCAAGCACTGCTGGGTTCTGGTTTGAAGGGTATTTGTAGCTAGTGAAATTTCTGGGCAAATGAGACTTACGACCTGATTTCACATTAGTATTATCTGTATTATGATGTCTCCGGATGATGTGCGCCACTGCAGTGTTACGCCAAACTTTATTATTTTAAAGTTCCGAGTGACACTGCAACCTGTTATGAGCACCCGTGTCGCTTAACATCAAATGAATGACTAGCTCGTCACGTCATTCATTTTCATAAAAAAAAAGAAAAAAGAAGAACATTTTATCAACGAAATCTTGACTTGAGCCCAGATTCTGTAATAATAATATGGGCTTTTTGATCTTGGAAGAAGTATTACCACAAAATACATAGTTCAGATACTTATTACTAAAGAATAACTACTCTGAGGTCGTAGATTTTAAACTTAGTAGTACTTACCATACGGAAGTGATTGTTTGCCGCAACAGCCTTCCATGTTGCTAGTTATAGAGTGTGCCATTTCTTAAACATTGATACCAAATTCTCAACACTTATGGCCGAAGTGACATAAAAGTATATTTAAGTGTACCTACAGTTACATACCGTGTGGTATCTACTTCTTAGATTATCAAACTTCTCATATTTTCAAATGTTGAAGTAATGTAAAGAAAAAAACGTTTTCCACGGTAACTAGCATCGTATTACGAAGATTTTCTCTGTTACCGTAACTGGTTACGAACCGCCGCGCCGCGCCGGTTTCGTACGCGGCCGAAGGGAAATTATATACTTAGCATAACTATTATTTGTTAGTGAGTATACTATTGTTTAGTAAGTACATAATGAAAGCCCTATTCAAACCGGCGCGTTATTCGTACCGCTGTGGGTAGCGGTAAATACCGCGCGGGATCGACAGTAGGTACAGCTGTAATCTGCTTGCTTCTGTTTTCAGAGCCTTTGCTTACATTAGAATTACCTCTGTTGCTAGAGATGTATTCCGTTTATAAAACTTCAGGTCCCGTACAATGGACTCAGTTCGCACTCAGATCATATTTTACAAACACTCTAGCTATTTGTTTAATCACAGTTTTTTCTAATGTTTTTCAATAGATAACGGAATATCTGCGGTACATTTTTTCGTTTAATACAAGTTGCCGAGTTAACTTTTAATATGTTCCAAACAGTCCACTACTATCGTTTTTGGAAGCTGCCACAGTCAAGTAATTTATTCGTCGTTATCAACCCAATACGTCCCCACTGCCGATGCCGGGTCTTCTTCTTGAGAGAAGGCCACCAAAAGCGCGGGCTGGTGGATACCACATGTCCTCGAATTTTGTGATTCTTGAACATGGCGTTTCCTTACGATGTTTTCTTTCACTGTTTTAAGAGCGAGTAAAAGTTATGTGAGTAAGTTGTGTGTTACAAATAACTTGATGTCAATGGGACCGGGCCGAGCGAGATTTGAGCTAGGATGCGTAAGCTTGGAAATCATACGGTCTACCGCTGTAGCCATCACACTCGCTCCAATAGTAATAGCCAAAACACGCTATTTTTAAGTAAATAACATTACTCGCCGTAGCTGCCAGACGCTAACCAATTTTGGTGTAAAAATTGTCACTAAAGGCAACAAGTGTGCGAGTTGCATCCGACATCATATAATTATAGTGTTGTATCCGGTATCCACATACTAGAAACAACACAATGTCTTTTTTATGATTCTTTTATTACGCTATTTTAAAATATTCTATTAAAATGTTCACATATTTGCATTCGGTAAAGCTAATGGTATGAAATTACCATAACTACTTTCTCCAACTGTTGACTAGGCGACTTGGTCAGCTGTAACAGTAGTAGGGAAACTAGACTTGAAGGATGGCACGATAAGAGATACCTAGGCATTTCATAGGTCTAGCACACCTCGGCTAATTACGCTGTCCAGTTTCCTGTACATTAAGATCTATGTATGTTCATTATTCCAAACCGAATCCTGATAATAATAATTATAAGATAGTATTATTATAGTTCGGAGTGCCACTGCAACTGTTATGAGTGGCCGTAACACTTAGGCGAACTACTTGCTCGTCACGTCATTCAAGTAGGTATCTATTACGCGAAATGCGTCAGAGCATTTATGATTATTGAAATTCTAGGTTAGGTACTTTTTTATGTTTACCAATTTTTATTTCTCCTAGAACCTTTGAAACCTTCTTGATATCATAAGGCCTTACCACAGAAAAAATAATTGTACCTACATTAACTCTTACCTGCTGATGATTTATCATATTAATGTCATAGTACACAGTAGCTTGGTCTCCAATTCAAAGGGCAAGAAGGAAACCTTAACATTTCACTTTTCAAGTGGAATTCCACACCATGTGGTAGGTACCTACCGTTTACATACCTTAATATTGTGTGCAGTTTCGGATTGGTAAACTACGCATAATGTGCTTACATTGGGTTGTTGCGTAGCATTCTAACGGCTGGACTTATTTCTGAACTGTCGTCGCCAAGTCGCTTAAATCCATAGTCGACATCGGCATGGCATTGAGGCAAGTCAGTCGGTGCCTTCATCCGATGACCGATTGAAAATCTGGGGCACTTCCTAACTTATATCGACCACGACTTACATTCAACAGTTACCACTAGTCTGTCCCCATTGCACACTAATAATAAAAATGACGCAGAATGCCGTAACACATTACGAAATGTACTTTGACGATACGATTTAATTCTCGATGGATCTCGATGATAAGGCACTTTCTACATGTTGACACGCGGAGGGAATTACCGATCGTAACCGTTACAGGATATCCTTCCTCTTTCTAAACGTTAAGGGCAGTGGCAACTATTGCGTAACTACCCATTTTTAGGAAGAAATTTGAATTTGAATAAAAAAAAGGTGAAGGTCCAAGAGTAAAAATCCATGAAGGTGAAGAAGTAGGGTGCAACAGGATTAACCCGTATTTCTTGTGCCTTTTGTACATCTACTTATCTACCTGCGCTGAAAGGTCTTTGAACCAAATATCAAACAAGGACATTTAACGTAGACTTAGTAATCATAATCATCATTCTCACGACATAGACATAACTAAAGACGAATTACGTATGTCATAAATGCTCAGCTATTTATGACATACATAATCTATATGTACCCTATGCAGGATGTAGAGATACTAATTCGACATACACTGCATTACATGGAGGACTTGATTGCGTAATTATAACCAGGTTGTAACGTTAAACCGATAAAATTACTTAAATACCAAGTTAGCTTTTTGTGTGGAAAGAGTTTTTTCATAGATATAATTATGTACTACCTATCAAGAGTTGAAATAAAAATTAGATCTAATAGAAAGGAATTTTGGAATGAGACAGACAATCAAAATTGTATACCTAACTAATATGTGTCACAATATGTGGTCTAATATATAATCGACTATGTATAATGATTTTATTATCATAAATAATAAATTTATTTATTTTATTTTATTTTTATTTTATTAAGGCACAAACAGTTTACAATATACATATCCAATACATTTTTATCTAGAAATACATACACCAACGAAGTTGCCACTCATAGAAACACTATAAAAAAAGTAAAAAAAAAAAAACAACGGTACTCAATACAAAGATGTTATAAACTTAGATAATAAACCTACGTGACAATATTAATATAACTCATACTCACAAAACAATAAATATAAACGAATAATAAACTACCTTATGAAAGAGACACTTGAGATTTAAACTTAAAAAAGGATGAATTAAAAATATCACAATCAGAGAATTTCTCATTATGTGACCTACATGCTCTGGATATAAAAGAGTTACAGGCGTAATTCGTTTTATATGACTGCAAACAAAATATATTATTGGTATAACGTGCACTTAAACGAGGACAATTCACATATATTTGACTTAATAGATATGGGGAGTCTATAACATTTCTAACAATTTTAAATAAAATAACAAATAACGCCCAACGATCACACACATAGATCCTGGACCCTAACTAGGATTCCCTGTATCTAGCGACCCAAGAACTACGAGGACCATGCTCCCACAATATCCAGACACAGAACAAGTATTTTCGCTTTTTTTCCTGTGCACAAACACTGGTCCTGTCGCGGGAATCGAACATGCTGCCTTGTTATGAGCCAATCTGCTCAACCAACAGACCATGGAGGCTGTCAGAGGTGCATAGAGGAGGATCATACGTTGAGCCTATTAACTTATTAGAATTAGCTGATTAGAATTCAATCATGGATGTTTATACCTAACTGCGTATAAATAAAAAATACATTAAAAAAATTCATTCCAGTTAAAACAAGATTTTGTCCTTCAAAAACTTGTTTACCTAAATAATACATTTTGGATAACTGTATAAGGTTGACCTAAAAAATATAAAGCAGCTCTGTAAATTCCGCCAATCAGCCTAAGTAGGCTAATTGGTAAATAGTATAATGAATCGTTTAAATATTAACATAAGTTGGGTCGCAACCGTTTTTAAACTTAAGAACTTAATAAATTGGTAAGTATTTCTAAACTACTTTTCTATTATCATTATAATGCTGACGTGGTATGTGCCTTATGTCAAATAGCACAATGCCCAGTTTTGTCTGGTAGAAGTTTTCAATTTGATTTATATATTTCTTATATGATTTTATAATGATTGTATTATCACTTCGAGATACAACAAAAATGTCTCACTTGTCGAATCGTGAAACGGTGTTTCACAAGTGGTTCAGTGTTCTACAGATACATTGTTTTTAGTGTGTTGGTACAATTTGCATACGTATCTATACTATTATCATATTGTGTCGAATCAACAACCAAAGAACTAATGTTCTCAAAATGTTGACGTCAGGCGAAACCACTCTTTATAATATTATAAGCTACGCTCCGCAGTTTCATCCACAATTTTTCTAGATAAATAATGTTTTTCCTGAATCGAAAGATATTAGCATGAAGTCCACCTTTGTACACAATTTGTGCATAATTTAAATAAAAAAGATAGGTAATACTGTGGTAATAAATACCAAATAAACCAAATTTTATCAAAATCCGTTTTTTAGCTTCTCAGCGCTATTATAGTGACATACCTACATCCATACAATACAATACATAGGTACTTATCCACGCAAAGTTTTATGCAATTATAATGCATTTATTTATATACCGAGTATGGATATGGATAAGATTATTATTAACATAGGTGTTTGTTCTGTTTTTGGGTGTCACATTGTATTCTATATGTGCAATTGTACATGTAATGTATTTACAAACAAAAGATATCAGCTGTTCGCATAGTACAAGCTTCACTTAGTTTTGGGCTAGATGGCGCTGTGTGAAATGTCCTCAAATATTTATTAAGAAAGGATAGGTTAAAAATAGCTACCCTCTATTTTTTTATATGGGTATGTATGTGCTAATAACTTCACAACCAGTCTGTTTCTTTATGCAGAATAATTATTGTTAGGCTCGCTAAACAAAATACCAAATGGATGAGTAGATACCGGTTGTATTTGACCTCGTCCGAACTTAGAAACTAGACAAAAACTCAGTTTTAATATGAATTTATTGAGGAATAGCTAAAGATGCATGTGTATTGTGTATTTTTATTTATTTTTCGCTAATGTAAAGGATTATATTTTTTGTGCCGTTCTTATTCTTAGATCAGACATAGTACCTACTTACCTAAGAGGACATAACTACTTTGTTGGTGTTAACAGCTATCTGTCTGCCTGCAGCAGCTAGTCAGGTTCCTTTCATAACGTAAAGAAAGTGAAGAGAAAGAAAACAGATCTGTCGTTTGTTACTGTAGGTATGACAAAAGGTAGGTGAAATTAGATAATGTCCTGAAAGAGAAACCAAAATCACAATAACAATGGTACACATTACTGCACAGTGCGAATAAAACGAAAGTTTATCAAAGTCTATCCTTTAAAATATACGTGAATAAAAATATCCATTACGATTCATTAAATGGTTTCTCCCAAAAGAATATCAAACATGATTGCGCGAATTGCGAAAATATAAAAAAATGGAATAAAACCAAATACGGCAATCTATGGCAGTCGGCAATGAAAAATATCAACAAGGCATAAAATAAATGTTTCACCGCGCAGATGAAGTTTTGTTATTTCATTTATTTTTGGACATATTGATGATCGTAGGCGTGTCTTAAGTTTAAGGTTGCTGACAACAACAAAACTGTGCTAAGGACGACTTGAATGATGTGCATTGTAAAGTAGGTACTTTACAGGTATAATGACCTCAGGAATGGTCTTCCACCTATAAACTTCGACTTATTAATACCAACGCGTTTCCTTTGGATCATAAATCGGTCTTTTCGAGGCAAAACTTGGTTTAAATTAATTAACTTCTTGAAAATACTAAGTATTATAAAATTAAAGTTCAATACTAAAACCAAAATATAAATTATTGGATTATATGGGATACTTTATTACCTACTTATCACATTTTTTTACCTGTAACTACCGCCTATCTATACTTTAATAAGTAATTAATCTTTGTTATACATTTGAATGACTTCCTTTATAAGTTCCCACGAAACTTGCGTGATTTTTCTTGCGTAAATTTAGCTAGTTTTAACAACACTTTAGTATAGGTACCTATAGATATAACCTGTGGCATGAGCTTCCATTCTTCCAAGGTTTTTATCATAATTATGTACGACGCACATTAAGTGTTAGGTTGTGTCACCTAATGTGTCACTAAAATGAGGGAATTATACTTTTCTGTTTCAACTAAAACGTCACTCTTCTGTGGTCTTATGTTTTTTTTTAGGTCACATTATGCCTGTGAGGTGCATATATATTAAGCGTGCTATAGGTAATTTTTCATTTATTTTTCTGACACTAGAAAAATAAATGAAAAATTACCTATTCTTTCAGTTGTGTGTGTGTGTGTGTGTGTGTGTGTGTGTGTGTGTGTGTGTGTGTGTGTGTGTACAGTTCTAGGTTCCAGTACAATAATAATAGTGATAGATAGATAGATAGAAAATGCTTTATTGCACAAACAACAAATGTAGATACATAGGCGAACTTAATGCTAGAGAGCATTATCTTCCAGTTAACTTGGGTGTAACATGGAAAATTTATGTGGCAGTACAACGCAGCTTAAATATACAAAGTATTATATTTTTACACGTTAATAAACTAAGACTCATAAATATATATTACCTATCTTTACCATGAATATTAATAATACATTTATATTTAAATATATAATTACACTATATTATATACCTATATATACATATTCATGTGACAATGGAGTTACTATATTTTTGCTCAGTTATTGTCTTTATTTTGGAGTGCGAGATAATGGTTATATACCTTAGTTTTAAATACACCAATTGACGATGCCTGACGAATTTCAGTAGGTAAGCTATTCCATAGATGTATGGCTGTAACAGTAAATGAATCAGAGTAACAAGCAGATTTGTGTTGTGGGATTATGAGCTCGAGATGTTGAAAGGAACGCTGCGGCCGACCACGTGAAGAAGAGAAAGTAAAACGTTCTTTAAGATAATTTGGGGCTATCGGATGAAAAAGAATATTATAAAGCAGACATACTGTATGTGCATTACGTCTGTAGCGAATGTTTAGCCATTTGAGTTCAGATCTAAAGTTAGACACATGGTCATAATTGCGCTTGATCCATCAGTGAGTTTAAAAACGAATAAAAAATAGATTTGCGTTAATAGTCATTAATAGTCACATAACTAAGTAGGTATTCTACAACACCAGTTCATACCAGTAAATACGGAAAGCAACAAGAAAATTTATATTCATGAAATAAAAAGATAATAAATAATTTCATGAAAATGACATAAATAACTATTGCTAATGGTAAATAATAGTAGTTAATTGATAATAATAAATAATAATGTCATAAATAATAAAAATATATTACTACGTGTTAATATTAATAATTTGTGTAAAATAAGTAGGTAGTTACTTACTTTAAACTAATTATTAATATTAACACAAAATATTTTACAATAACTTGCAATAAACTCTGAACAAACATCTTTCAGTTTGTTTTAAATTGGCTACCATTAAACGATATCAATTGCAATTTGCAGACTTCTATTCAAATGTTATTGAAGATCTCTCAGCGCGACACAACACTGCGGTCGTTGCCTTATCGGGCAATAATAATATGATGATATCAAGAAATTCTCTAATTCCATGAAAATCTCTATAAACAAAGATAGTTTAAATAAATGTACATATCTTGTAAAAAAATCATAAACAGTTGTTGGAAGACTCGCTTTTGTACGCGACGTCAGTCGTAAGATATATTTTTTTTTAATACAATAATTTACATTTTATTATCGTACGTGCGTAAAAATTATGATTGAAGAATAATGCTTAATCATAAAGTTATTATAATTATGTTAAATGCATAATAAATGTAGGTACGTGCTCTACATACAATAAATTCATTATAATATCTACTTAGCTACTTAATTCAAATCATTATTATGAATATCTCTACGTATGTATCAGTAAAATGTATTGTATAAATTATTATGATCTGTTTGCTCTTGTTTAACTATAGGTATACATTTTTGATACGTTAAACAAGTTACCTAGTTTACTGAAGTGAAAAACTAACTAACGTTCTAGGTCTAATAATATAAAAAAGCAAACTGCACTGAATCACAAATGTTCAATAGTCATAATAATTTTATGTTGCTTTTAGTTATTTTTTATTATTCATTTATCATAAAAGCATAATGCGACAAAACAGTCCAATTACATTACATTAACCAGCTGTTTAAAACTTACATAAGTACTTACCTATACTTAATACGTTGACGAGAAATCATATTCGAAATATATTATGAACTACGTACCTACGCGTTTCTTCATACAATATTTAACACCCCATTTGACCCCCTCAGGGGTTGAATATTCTAAAATACACTTCTAAGCCACAAATGAAGACACCTGAAAATATCAAGTCTCTACGTCCAGGGGTTTGGTGGGCTGTATGTTTGTCAGTCATAGTCAGTCACTCAGGACAAAACCTTTTACCACCATAATATAGAAACGATAAAATAAGTAACCTTTAACCTTTTAGGAGCTCAGAAGCCTAATTTAGTTTAGGATGCTAATTATGTACCTATTTGATAAATAAATGGAACTCGATTTCCCGTTCTTTTGCTACTGCAAAGCAACGCCGCATACCTACGTACAGTACAGTGGTATCCTACACTTAACTATTTACAATGTTCAAAAATGAGGTAATCCTTAGTGATAACCATGAACTCGGCAGCTCAGGCGTGACGGACGGTTGGAGGCTTCTTATTCTATTGTATTGTCGTGATTACCATCAAATATGCTGGGATCATGGACATAACAATGTTAGACGTCTGTAAATAGGATATAATTATGTATGTACCTACATCGCGTTTCTTATTTCAGAGATTATGGCTCATCCTATTATTTAATTTAAATATCTACTTTTACTATGAGTATAGGGATATAGTACCTATTATGCTTACGGCAAGGTATCGGTTTAATATGTCGGCAAAACTACGGAATAATTAGGTACTTTTACATATTTTTAGTAAAACATACAAAATGCCACTGCGCAAATAGAATATTGTTTTTTAGCATTTGACATAGTTGAACTTCTAAAACCAGCTGTGAACAGATACCTACAACATAGGTAAAGGTGCCTATAGGTACTTTTAGTTATTGTGTGCTACAGGCTTATAAAAAAGTCATAAATAATCAAAGACTTCTATGATCAGATGGAACTTTGCAACGACACTGGGCGGGACGTTTAGGTACATAGGTATAATTATGTAGTTCAATAGGATCTTGCACTATATTTAAGTACGTCTTCCATCCAAATCAGGTCGGCACACATGGCATATAACTCCCAAGTTGTGAATCTGAACATATTAATATAACGGTACCTATACATACTGGTTGTTGCACTGTGACAGTACGAGGAAGTATTTATATTCACTAATCGCAACTAGCAAGCGGGACGGCGCGGGCGGCGGTGGCGGCCAACATCCGCGATCGTTTCAAGGCAGCTGTTTGGCACGCGGTACTTTTCTATGGGAACAAGCGGTAATACTGAAAGGATGACCAAAATAGTGGATTTATTGGAACTTATAATATGTTGTTTAGGGTGGGTTTTTGATCCCACCCTTAACAAGGTAACCAATGGTTAAAAATTCTAACAATTTTTGACAATTGGTTAGAATTTGTTAGCATTTTTAACCATTGGTTACCTTAACTACGGATTAAACCCACCCTTAGTCAATCATCAACAACCTGAAGGCGTCCACTACTCAACATAGGCCTCCTCCAGAGAGCGCCGGTTGCTCGCCTCCTGCATCCATCGGCTTTGGCTTGTTGCTTAATATATAGTTTTAATACCTTCGTGGTCTTAGAATCTGGTACGATTCTAGCATTCATAGCTAGATATTATAGACTTTTTTATTAGAGAACTTTTTTTACTTAGTTAAACAATGATAAACGCTTACCTAATTACCTACTTATTAACATAGATGTAGGTAAAGAAATGCTAAGGTGAAATAAATGAAAGCGTAGCAGATCACATTAACAACCTGCGAAAATATGCAGTGAAATAGACAATATTAAATAGGTTTACGTATACTGAAAGAGAAGTAAAAGAGGAATGGACCATTTGATAGCATAACTTGTAAACACCATAATAACATAAAGCCCTGCAGCTTGCTATAGATTATTCAGGACGAATTAGTGGACATTGTACTGTACATAAGTGGCTTTAAATTCAAAGTAGCGGCAAGTAAAGCAGATACCGAAAAAATTATACAAAATGCGATACATCCGGACATGCAAACGATATCTGAGTAGACGCCAACACAGCAAAATATTTGATTTACACACGGATCTCCTCTAATAAAGATATCCTCAGCATACAGCGACGGTGACGAGCCGTTTCTCTTTCACGTTATCATTGTTTGGCTCCAGTCACGACGTGATTTTGTACTATTCCTTCAGTAGTGAAGTATTATCATTTATAATAATATTATACTCAATATTTTTGGTGTTTTTGTTGTACAGAATGTGTTGGTTTATATTGGTAAGTTCATTTTATACAACTTATAGTAACAATTTGTTTTATGCGGAGAAGTAGCCTCCTGAAATTACTGGGCAAATGAGACTTTACGAACGTATCTCACAGTCTAGAAAACTTAGTCTATTCTTGCAATACCTACGTTTTGCACCTTTCTTTGCTTATATCTATACCTAATTCTCAATTGTTTACGTAACTCTATCAAAGTTTATAATTTTTGTTTTAATACTTTTCCTATCAAACATCACAAACTACTTTACATAACTTATTTCTTAATATTTCACTGTTTAGAAAGTAGCACCTGCAAATTGTATTTGAAAAACTATAGGTACAACTAAGTAGGAGAATTTTATACTACCAACTCTTTACAAATAGCCGCACCTAACCTACTACTCAGTACTTACAGCAAACAATAATCTTTTCATTACATACGAAATTGGTTTTCCAAACAATCGGGTCATTTCGCCATAGTATTGCCTACCTACAAAAGTGCTATTGCTTTTCAATTAAAATATCAAGTTTATTGCTTTTATACCCACCGTATATTATACCAGCATCAACATTATGACGACAGCCATATTTCTCTAACCGCCACATTTTATAGACTTTAAGACTCAGGGACTCAGAGAGTTCGTTGGTCGATTGCTTACTAAAACTAAAACTGACACTAAACGTACCAGTTTCATACAATTTCATGTTTGCTAAAATCGGGATATTATTTAAATTACAGTGTACCTACCTACCTAGGTACTGTTTTTCGGAGCCTGAGCTCTGCTTTTCAGTCCACAATATTCTGTTATGTGATTATGATTATGACCGTTTAGAATTAGCAGAATGCGTATAAAGATCCCATGTTTATAAGTGCTAAGATATAGTCCCTAAAATTTTAGTAATCAGCAGGATTTAAACCCGCACCTTTCAATTCACCGGATTAGACACTCCAATTAAGCTATCGTATCGGTATATATTATACATGACCGCTCACTGCGAAAGTCTTTAGGACTGTGTTTACCGACTCAGGTGGTGGTTAAAATCCATTCCGTGATAATGTATAAGTAGACATAATCAAGACTTTTTTGCCCGTAAATAATTCTCTCACTTTACTGAGAATACCTACTCCTACCTATACAATATACATAGGTACTTGATACATGGCATAGATACATAATAATTATCGAGCAAGTATCCAACTTGGATACATGCAATATACCTAATTATGCAGTTCTAATCGGCTTTTTATCTGACGCTTATTCTTAGGCAATAGGTACTTATTTCAAGTCTTTCAATATTTGTTGCGTGTTTACCGAGAACATATTGCAAAAGCAGAATAAATTATATTCAACTTGCATCTCTGTTTTGTAATATCCAGTTCGCTTAGAATTTTATTACATGACGAATTACCTGACAAGTATGTCAAGTACCTACACAATTAAAGTATTGTATCGAACAAATGACTGTATAACGAGAGCAACATTTTTTGTTACAGAAGTTGGTGTCACGGATCTAACAATTAACGGGGTTTTTTGCATCTGATTCTTTGCGAGTTGTGGGCGTTACAATAATAAATAATAAGGCCAACCACGACTTTAAAAATTTGAATTTTAATCTAATATCTGTATCACTTGGAATGCAAAGCCTTAAAACAGCCACTTGTCATTAGCGACCATTAATATTGTACCTACATTTACTTTTTGCATTTGGCCAATCCCAACGGCAATTGTATGAGCCTTGAAAATTATGATTCTCAATTGCTCACTCGAGATTATCAACTCAAATGAAAGATATAGTTTTAAGCGCTGTTTTATCTTTACAGCTGAACCTGTATTTTTTATATGATTTACTCAACAGCTTTGTTTATTATGCTCAAAGTACGCTTGGGACCAAGTTTTCATCTTGTCGTGTAGGTAGGTAGGTAGGTACTCATTTATTTCACAAAATGGAGAAGTGAACAGCTATTAGACAACTGTACTGTAAAGGTCATAATGATCCGCGGTGTTAATTCGCAGTGATAGAGCGGCGCAGTTGATGTAGTCGCTATTTTACCGTCGTGTAAGACCAGCAATCATTGCTAGGAAAAGGGGAATTTACAAATATCGCATGTTGCATGACGTATTACCACAGTGTGAACATTTCAACAATAGTCACGTCATAAAATTGAATTCAGTCAGTGGTCAGAGCCACGTGAAATGTAGTAAAGTGAATCAACCCATTCAAACAGCTTTATACTACCACAACTCCTAACGTTTAGGTAAAGTCTTGCTACACATGAATTATTAGTGAACCACGAACACGTGTCTGTGTCCATTGACTCAAGATTTGTGAATCGTGACGTGATCGCGTGACGTTACATCACATGTTGAAGACGTGTGGAAACGTGACCGTGGCCGTCACGGCTGGCCGTCGAATATTTCGTGAGTACGTGACGAAAATACTAAAGCGTAATAATGATAGTAAAAGTAATGATATTAAGGGTGCCTGAGAGAAAACGAGACTGTGGAACACGTGCTAAGATACTGCACAGCCACAGACTGGAAAGCCAGACACACATCAGGATTGTTAACACGAGAAGACGCTCAACATCCTGCCCAAGAAATCTCGAATGCCTCATCATCGCCACTCCAACACCCAACATCAGTACCACTGGAGCAGCTGTGCCAGCAAGCTAGAGCCACACTCCGCTATCTTAAGGAGCTGGGATAGCTCGGGTAGATGCTGGCGGGAAAAATACACTCCGAGCGGGACGTCACGCTTCAGTGCAGGACTTATCACCCCCCACGTAAATTTAGAATTAGAATTAGAATGATAGTAAACTGATTCAGTTGTAGCAACTACGTTGGTTACTAGGCTCTGATAGAGTAGTGTACAATGATACCTACCTACATAAGTAGTTGCAATGTCAGTCTTCATGAGGAATGCATTATCTGCTTTCGATTAAAGTTTTCTTTTTAAATTCGACTCGACTCATGATGTGCCAAATTAATTTAGTAATGGTATTTAAAGATAAAATATATAGATAATACCTACCTGGATAGTCTGTCATGTAAATACGGACAAGACAATTTATTTACAGCGCATTCGATCAGAAAGTGCGATGCAATTAGGATTTAAGTTGAATACGAAAAAGATTATCTTGATAATGATACTAATACCAGAACGTAGGTATAATAACTGTGAATACCAAAACGGAAAAAAAGAAGATTGACCCTGTTAAATCAGGCAGCAAATGAAACGGTGTAAAGTACTTGAATACTTTCCTGAAGGTCAAGCAGATAAAGAGTAACAAGTTTACCGAGTGGTTAAAATGTCGAGTAGGAATAGGAAGCGAAAAAATCCAAAGATATGCATCATCTACGTCATTTATTACCATTTTTAAAGGTGACAATTGAAATCAGAGAAAATGCTAGTTTAAAAGCTATAACTATATTAACCGTAATGCATACCTATGTATTACGGTTAATCTATAGCTTTTACGGTTTTAGGTACGTAGGTAGTAGCAGGTACACTTGAGTCTGCTTGAGTGACCCTAGAAAGCAACAATAATATAAAGGTTCATCATACTTGCACTAATTACTTCGTCAAACATGACTGTATCGATTTAAAAATTACCTTTGCGTAGCTGGGTATTCAATCTAGGTACTTTTGTTTTCACCAGATGAGCTGCACTCGGTTTCTGTCAGCGCTGCGGCGCTGTAAGCAGCTAGACGATGGTGACACTTCAACGCCGCTAGCTCGATGTCTCGGGCTTCTCGACCTCACAGCCCTTGGGGTCGGCAGTACCCTAGGTCTTGGTGTCTACGTACTAGCTGGAGCGGTCGCCAAGACTGTGGCTGGGCCGGCCGTGACATTGAGTTTCTTGGTCGCTGCTATCGCGTCGGCTTTTGCTGGTAAGTTGGCTCGATATATAGATATTTATCACTCTTCTATATATATTAATTATCTTCTTATAGCTTGTTCCGAAATTTCAGTATTGATATCATCAGCATAATGCTACTTGTAACGCTATTCGTCAGACTGACATCATTTCGGTTAATGGGAACTTCGATTATGCGTTTACTTACCTTGTCATCTACCTAAAACATCAGCTAAGGTGGTTAATGTGCTTTAGTCATCAGATTAATCGTATTCTAACTTCCCCAGGTCTCTGCTACGCCGAGTTTGCGGCACGCGTGCCCAAAGCTGGCTCTGCGTATGTGTACAGCTATGTTAGTGTGGGTGAGTTCATCGCCTTCACTATCGGGTGGAACCTCATTCTGGAGTACTGCATCGGCACCGCCAGCGTTGCAAAGGTGAGACTTATAGACGTCCGTAAAGTTATTCTTCATAGATACTGTAGTTTAGTTATGGGTGGTAGGACGATCTCGCAGTCTAGGAATCTTATTGCGGAAGGGTTTAACCATTCTTTGTACCCATCTGTCACGATAGCACCATACACTGTGTTGTACAAACGTACCCAAACTAGCAACCGATTTATCAGGTCTAATAATTGACTGGCCTGTTAGCTCAGTTGGTAGCAGCTCTGCCTTCTGTATGCCTTCGGTTGTGGGTTTGATTCCCATCCAGGATAAACATTTGTATGATGAACAATAGGTGTTTGTGTTGTGTCTGGGTGTTATATTGTATTCTATGTATGTGATTATTTACAAACAAAAATTATTTAAGTATTCTATCAGTTGTCTGGTTCCCATAGTACAAGCTTAGTTTGGACACGTTTGGGGCTAAATGACGCTGTCTGTAAAAAAACCAGTTTCACCATTTAGGTACCTACTTATTTGCTGAATTTAACTCTATGCGTATTTCTGTGCACTTTTGAGCCCTTACATTCTTCAAGTATTTGAAGTTTGAACACAAGTTCATATTATTATCAATCATCCAGGGCATGGCGTTGTACATCGACAGCCTTTGCAACAACAGCATGGCGAAGACCATGACGGAGCTGGCTCCCATCAACGTGTCCTTCATGGCTGAGTATCCGGACTTTCTCGCGTTTGGCCTGGTGCTGGTTATCACTCGTAAGTAACCTTTTTAGTGACCTTGATCGCGTAGGTCTCGTGGGCTTTGGGGCCTTGCTCTGATGGAATTAGTTGATGACTGAACAAAAGTTTTCCTTGTCAAATGTTTCCTTGTTTTAGTTGCTTTTAACCTTGTTGTGTTGTTTGACCTCCAGTGTTATTAAGGCTTTATAATATAGTACCTACATATAAAACACACCTTTTTACATTATGATGTATTTTATCATTAACTGAATTTAGTTAATATTACTGAATTATTATTTACTGATATTGGAATGATGTTAGGTAATACCTACTACCACCATTTATTAGATATGCCTAAGGCTAACACTTATAAGTAACCCAATAAATCTACGTAAAAAGAATAATTAATTTAGTATTTTGAAAAGTTGTAACTAATCGAGTTGAAATAGGTATGTTTCTCGTGTTCTGTCTAAACCCATGCTTTCTCTATTTTGAATTGCTAAACCTATTATAATTAAAATAGGGGAGATAAGCCACAAGCTTGTAGAAAGTGGTCAACTTAAATTAGGTGCAACGGACACAATTTTCCTTGCTAACAACGAGATAGCAATACGCGCCTTGTGTGACACAAAAGCGCGACGCGAGAGCTTTCGATTAAGCTTGTGCAGCCGTGCCTCATTTTTCCTTTTATTAGAAACCTCTCTATGTGTCTCTGTGTATCTATGTCTTTCTAAATCATCTAAGTATTATGATGAAAAACACAAACTTTTTTGACTGGCCCGATAGCTCAGTTGGTAGTTGCCTTCTGAAATGTTTAGGTTATTGTGGGTTCGATTCCCAAGCATGAGAAACATTTGTGTGATGAACATCAATGTTGGTTCTGTGACTGGGAGTTATATTGTATTCTACATATGTACCTAATTACCTATGTATTTACAAACATAATCAAGTAAGTATCTAAGTATTCTATCAGTTATCCTGATTCCCATAGCACAAGTCCCAGGTAGCAAATCATCGTCATAAAGACGTCTTTATAAGGTCAGGCTTCTGACTACCCGTAACGATTGCCATAGATGTTCTTATGACAACCGGGACCGACGGCTTAACGTGCTCTCCTACAAATACTAAAACCAGAATAAAATAAATATTTAAAGGGGACTCAATACAACAAACGTGATTTTTTTGCTGGTTTTTATAGATAATGGTACGGAACCCTTCATACGTGAGTCAGGCTTGCACTTGGCCGCTTATTTTGATTGACGACATTTTGCTACCTGGGGTGGGGGCTAGATGGCACTGTTTGAGATGTCCACAAATATTTATTGATCTTATTATAATTTATATCCGTAGTCCTGCTGAGCGTTGGCGTGAAGGAGTCGACCAAACTCAACAATGTGTTCACGGCGCTCAACTTGATCACGGTCATCATCGTCCTCATCGCAGGAGCTGTCAAGAGTAAGTACCTTCATTGCAGGAAAGTTGCAGGTCATTTAGGATGTTTTCTATGGTGCATGAAGAAGAAACACGGGGTTTTTCTATATAAAACAAACTATGAGACAAAATTTACCCCGACACACAATCATCATCATCAACAGTCTGAAGACGTCTACTGCTGAACATAGGCCTCCCCCAGAGAGCTCCACTTTGGGGGTCTGCTCGCCTCCTGCATCCATCGGCTCCCCGCGGTTTTCACCAGGTCGCCGGTCCACCTAGTGGGGGGCCGACCTACGCTGCATCTTCCGGTTCGTGGTCGCCACTCGAGAACCTTTCTTCCCCATCGGTTGTCAGTTCTATGTGCGAGGCTTTGTTCAGTAAAATCTAATGATGTTACGTAATGAATACTTATTGATACGGCCTAAAACAAAAGCTAATGAGTTTTCAAACTCTAAAAAATAAAAAACCGAGGTGAGCATGGTCATAGTTGTTATATTCCAAAATAAAAGACAATTAAAGACGCATGACATGTGAAACAATAGGAACTTAGTTTCAATAGCCTAGAATTATTACCGAAACTTGACAATTAGTGCTAAAATGGCTAAACATGTTGTTGACAGTTAGGTACAAACAGTTATTGAAGCTGTAGGATATTCATTTTAGTAGCTGATAGTCATCATTCTCAGTATACCCACTTGTGATTCTTGCTATAGCAATATCTAAAGTAGGTAAGGCTAGGTTGCTACCATAATCCCAGTTAAAGCTACTGTCACAGTTAAAATGTAAAGTAACTACGGATAAGGTGAATAGACTATAATAGTAACCCTGAGGTTTTCTTTTTTATAATATCCTTTTAAAACGCGGTTAAATAGGCTTGAATCGCCTTACTTTGATAGAGATGTAATTGAGAAGTACATACATGTTTTTGTAGTTAGTTATATAAAAACCAAACTAGGTACTTATGCTTTGAACTGATTTTATTGCAAACGAATTGAGAACCTCTTTTATTTAAGTTTGTTGAAAACACTCGACATTATATTCAAACTACAGCTTTTTAACTAGGTATCTGGAGAAAAAAAGAAAAGAAGGGTGAAAAAAGGAAAACAAAAACCAAGAAGAAAAAAAAGAAGGAAATGTACAAAAAAAATAAAAGAAAAACAAAAGAAAATAAAAAAGGGAAAAAAGAAAAGGAAGGGGGAGGAAGTGGGGGGGAGGGTAGTTCAAGTTAACTATAACCTTACAGCTTTAACCGGCCGACCTATAATAGGGGTAGGTATGGAGTTGCCGTTAACTTATGACGTCATTTAAAAGACCGTTAAATAGTACCTTCACCTTTAACATAAGGCACCCTGGCCAAGTGCGGGTAGGTGAATGACACTGCATGTTCTCAAATTTGAGACTCTTAAACATGGTGGAACATCAACATAAATTAATTTATTATAAAGTGAAAAAAAACGTTGCTATAAACATTTGTTGATTGGGAGACCTGTTTCTTGCTATTATTTTGTAACGTCTAAACATAGAACTAAATGATTTCAGACAACACGTAAGCAAAGTGCCAATAAATACGTGTCTATTTACTAACAAACAAACAACAGTCATTTTCAACAAGTAAATAAGGTGATAAAAATGTTAGCAGTGCTAACATTTTGTTGTCCTAGCTTTACCTTGCCAATATAAGTGAAGATAGATGAACTCATAAAAGCCTTTGCGGTTCCACTCACCTCATTTTACTCATTTTCTGATAGATTGGTATTATTGGTACCTAAGTAAACTCAAAACTCAAAATGTATGTAATGTGTATCTTGATTGCCTTAGCTGTTATGTCATGACAGCCACACCAAATAGAGAACTTTTCGCTTTTTAACGAATTTACTGGAATTGAAAACAGAAACATTGTTATGCCGAGCACCACATGATCTCTTGTACTGGTGGATGACACAATGTCCTCGAATGTTGTACCTACATCTTTAATATGCAGTAGGTACCTATGCTGGTTTGACGGTGTTTTCCTCCGCCGTTTTAAGAAAGAGTTTCGCTCATAGTCAGCTATGAATCTAGAAATAGAAATAGAAATATTTATTGGCCTTATAACACATTGTTACACTGGGCATGTCCTTTTACATAATTAAATACAAAGAGCAAAAATATAAAATTAAAATAGAATCAGATATAAGATTAAAATTACCTATTGAAAATATTATAAATTGTATAAAAGTGTAATTAAAATAAAATGAAATAGAACAATTAAAATAGAAAAAAAAAAATCTATGAGTCATAAAAATGAAAAGTTAGTACGGAGCCGAGCGGGATTCTAATCAGAGTGCGTCGGTAAAAAAGTCGCATGGTCTACTGCTGAGTCAAACTCTCCTCAATCGCTTCACACCACCCACACCCTCATATCAACAGCCGGAAGACGTCCACTGCTGAACACAGGCCTCCTCCATAAAACGCTACTGGACGCTTCATAGGGGGGCTCGAGCGCATACATAGCCGAAACTTTAATATCCAGCTTATAAAATCGTCTTGTAATTCTCAGGTGACCCAGCGAACTGGTTCATCGAGCCAGCTGACATTCCGGAAGAATACCGCGACAAGGCCGGCGCTGGTGGCTTCATGCCCTGGGGCATGGCGGGCGTCATGGCCGGAGCAGCCAAGTGCTTCTTCGGCTTCGTCGGCTTCGACTGCGTCGCCACCACCGGGGAGGAAGCTAAGAATCCAAAACGGGATATCCCCCTCTCCATTGTGCTGTCTCTGGTCATCATCTTCGTATCGTATTTCACTATAGCGACAGTGCTGACTATGATGCTGCCGTATTATTTGCAGGTAAGCAAATTTAGTTTTCAATAGGGAATAAGGGACTTTTCAAGGTCTATAGATTTTGCGCCAGAAATTATATTAAGAGTATTTTTTTCATTTCAATTTTGTTAACGTTAACTTGATTGAAAAACAACTTAACCAAACTTATAACTGTATAACCAAATCCATTAAATTAATTACGTTGCAGGTACCTAAATCAAGATCTATAAATCTATAAATGTGTAGCTAAATTAAATAGAGCAATATATGTGGACATTACACACAACACTATAATAGCCCCAAACTAAGCAAAGCTTGTACTATGGGAACCAGATAGCTGATAAACTTTATTAAACTTTTTGTTTGCAAATACATACTTAGGGTTTATTGATCCGTGGTTAAGGTAACCAATGGTTAAAAATCCTAACAAATTTTGACCATTGGTTAGAATTTTTTAGCATTTTTAACCATTGGTTATTGGTTAACTACGAATCAAAAACCCCAGCTTTAACCAGTTACCGACAAATAAAAACGTGGATAAAAAAAATGGTAACTAAACTTACTTATGCATTTACGTGGTAACTATTGCACATAACCTCGCGTTCGAAAGAAACTGTTTACGATCCTTACTAAATCACTATGCTATGAAGGTACCAATATACTAACTAACATAATATCTACCCTCATCCAGGACGCAGACGCCCCATTCCCCCACGTGTTCACGGTCACCAACCAGCCCATCGTGAAATGGATCGTAACAATCGGCGCCATCTTCGCTCTGTGCACATCTCTCCTCGGCGCCATGTTCCCTCTACCGCGAGTGTTGTACGCGATGGCCGGCGATGGCGTCATCTTCAGGCCGCTCGCTGCCATCTACCAGAGGACCAGGACGCCACTGCTCTCGACCATCTTGAGTGGGACTTTGGCAGGTAAAGACTTATAGCTTGGGGCAAACTCATAGGGCTCAGACTCACTTTCCTTTTCTATCATTTGTATTGCATTTGGCCACTGTCTCAACTAATGGTAAGTATGGTTTGTAAAGTCTCATTTGCCCAGTAATTTTCACTTCAAACCGGAATACAATAGTGCTTGCACACTACTGCTTGGCGGCAGAATAACTGGTAAAGCGGTGGTATAGCGCGATTAAAACTGAATGGCGGCTGTGAAGTCGACGCGAAACGCTGCGTAGTAGCATAATTGAGATGTGCACGGGCAGAGGCCCGTGCACATCTCATTATCTCACTTTATTTTTTTTTACGTCACCTGTGTAAGTGGTGTGCGCTTGCACTTCACAGCCACCATTTCGTTTGAATCGCACTCTACGTACCTAGACGAACTTTGCAGAAGTCTTACCACTTAGTAAAAACTATAAACTAATGATGATCCACACACCTAGATTTAACACTTTCCATATAACTTTGCAGCTATAATGGCGGCCATGTTCAACCTGAATCAGCTGATCGACATGATGTCTATCGGAACACTCCTCGCGTACACCATCGTTGCAACCAGCGTGCTTATTCTCAGGTAAATAGAGGCCATTTTTGAATTATATTGGACAACTGGCTTCCAATTGAAACTGCCGGAGCACGCTAGTCATAGAAATCTAAATAGATCTTTCTATGAGTTAGTGCTTGACGATAGATTCCTATACAAGCGAGCACTAGTAAATACTAACAACTCGCACTAAGCGTTTTGCTGAGTCATTCATAGTACGGACGGCTAAGGAATGGAATGATCTTCCAGAATCAGTATTTCCTCCTGGGTATAACCTGGATCTTTTCAAGTCAAGAGTGAATGGGCATCTCATGGGCAAACGTGCTCCACCTTAGCTTCGTCACTTAACATCAGGTGAGATGTTGGCAAATGTATGCCCATTATAAAAAAACCAAGCTGTTTTCAAAAAAAAGAGGTTTCCTAATTCGGTTGTACCTATGTTTTTTTAAACCTTATTACTTGGCCATAATACATGAACCGCATGGAAAATCTTTTTTTTTTATCTACATCGATATAGTACTTAATTTAAGATTGACCCGCTACAAATTACACAATCTTTTTAAATGAGAACAACCATAGAATAACTAAGAAAAATATGTCATCTGATACTTTTCAGTATGAAATTGAGGCGATTGAATTCATGCCCATAAACTTAGGAGTATACAAGAGAAAATATTATGTGTGGTAACCCCTTCTTCTTCCCTTCATCTTCTTATAGTATGTCTACCTAGGACAGACTGTCCAATTAGGTAGATCCAACTTCGACAAAGAGGTGGCACGAAGAATCCAACTTGGCCGGGCAGCGCCCGGGAAGCTTCGACCTACCTTTTCGTCCAAAATACCTACTTCACAGCCTGAAAACGAAGGTTTTCAATCAGTGTGTGTTGCCAGTGATGACTTTTATGGAACTGAGACATGTTATCTTACTGTTGGCCTCATTAGTAAGCTCAAAATCGCGCAACGTGCTATGGAGAGAGCTAATGCTCAGCGTTTCCGATAAGCTCCGGAATGAGGAGATCCGCAGGAGAACTAAAGTGACCGATATAGCTCTTAAAATTAGCGAGTTGAAATGGCAATGGGTAGGCAACGTCGCTCGGAGAACTGACAACCGATGAGGAAGAAAGGTTCTAGAGTGGCGACCACGAACCGGAAGACACAGCGTAGGCAGTCCCCCCCACTAGGTGGACCAACGATCTGGTGGTGGCTGCGGGGAGAAAGTGGCACTCTATGGGAGAGGCCTATGTTTAGCAGTGGACGTCTTCAGGCTGTTGATGATGATGATGAATCCCTTCTTTAAAACGATATGACTGAAACTGTAATGAATGTAATACACATGTATCTCCCCAGATACGAGGAAGAGTCCCCCCTGCCGACGGGCGGCAGCAAGCCGGGCCCGGAGTCCCCCGGGGCGGTGGCGCGACAGACCTTCAACCTGCTGGGACTCAAGTTCCCCACACAGCTCTCCAGCACTATCGCCAAGTGCACTATTGGTATACTTTGTGAGTACTTACTAAACTTGTTTTTAATCATTTTGAAGGTTTAGCCTTACTGATTGCAGCAGGTAGGTTGTCTACCATGTTTGATTTGAATCAACAGAATCATCGTTGGTTATTAAAACAAAGTTACGGACATTTAATATTCAAAACTATACCCATTTTTTTAAACTTTATACTTACCTACCTTCCAAAACAAACTTTGTTTTACCTTCTTTGCGTAATCTTCAAGCAATTTACTACTTACTTTCTTGTCATTTGTGATTATTTTGTTCCTTAGAGACCCCCTCAAATATATAAAAGTAGTGCTTAGATGGACTCCGCCTTAAGGCTTAAGGGTTCTATATACCTTTGGAACGCTATCTCGCTCGCGCATTGTGACATTTTAGATTATACTAAATAACTGAATTTACTTGCGAAAAATCTGGCTAGACTATGTCTTCATGAATGACATTTATACATATATTTCACATATACCTACAAATGTGCAACAAAAATATCATATTAATCCGAACAAGATGCCATAAACATAACAGGTTTCTTTTTCTTGCCATCCTTATTTTATATAAAAATCTTGTTTGGATTAATATTATGATATCTTTATTGAACATGGACATAGCCAGATTTTTCGTAAGTAAATTCAGTTATTTTATATCTTCAAAAATGTCGCAATGCGCGAGCGAGATAGTGGATCTGCGCATGCAGCAGCCTCAGTTTACATTCCGTCCCCCCGTCCGGCGCAGTCGCGGTGGCGCTGGCGACGTGCGTGTGCGCGGACGTGCGGTGGGAGGGCGCGGGGGGCGGCGCGGCGCTCGGCGCGCTCGGCGCCGCGCTCCTCGTGCTGCTGCTCGTGCTCTACCGCCAGCCCAGGAACTCCACCAAGGATCTCTCCTTCACTGTGAGTCGCATGCACCTCTGTGATTATTATTGTACCGTACCCACTTTTTGTCTGTTATCGTCAAATAAAAATTGTCATGAGAATGTCACTAGCGGTAAACTAATCGGTACCGCTAATTCTGTTTCGTTAGATACTACAAATGACAGTCGGTAGGATCCACGGTTGGCGGTCCTGACTCAAGATCATATTATGGTCTTACTTCATCATCAACAGCCCGAAGACGTCCACTGCTGAACATAGGCCTCCCCCAGAGAACGGGCTGCTCGCCCCCTGCATCCATCGGCTCCTCGCGGTTTTCACCAGATCGTCGATCCACCTAGTGGGGGGCCGGACTACGTCTTTCGGTTCGTGGTCACCACTCGAGAATTTTTCTTCCCCATCGGTTATCAGTTCTACGATCGATGTGTGGCCTACCCATGCCACTTTAACTTGCTAATTCTAAGAGCTTTATATCGGTGACTAGTTCTCCTGTGAATCTCCTCATTACGGATCTTATCTCGCAGGGAAACACCGAGCATAGCTCTCTCCATAGCTCGTTGCGCGACTTCGAGCTTACTAATGAGGCCAACAGTAAGAGGCCATGTCTCAGTTCCATGAGTCATCACTGGCAACACACACTGATTGATAACCTTCGTTTTTAGGCTCTGCGGTATTTTAGACGAAAAGGTAGGTTGAAGCTTCCCGAACGCTGCCCAACGGAGTTGGATTCTTCGTGCGACCTCTTTGCCGACCTACTTATAATATTGACCTTGATATATATTGAGACGTCACGCAACATTACATTTTAAGTGATTTATCTTATAGTTAGTAGAATGTAAAAACTTAATAGCGGCTGTGAAGTCGGTGCAGAACGATACCTACCAGTACCTAGCATCCTAGCAACAATAGCAAAAATGGGAAGTTTCTGCGCACCGTTTAGATAGTTCCTTGGGTTTTTGGGTAGGACAGACATCTTAAAAAAAACGTAATGTATTACCTACCTAAATTGTGCCATAAGTTCCTCTTGTTCTTCTCTAAGGTAAGGTAAGGTTTATTTTTAGTTGGTGTTCTGATTTAGTCTTGCAAAAGTGCTAAAAGCCTATTTTTTTACTTTGACAGGTACCGTTGGTCCCACTAGTGCCGTTCCTGAGCGTGTGCATGAACGTATACCTGATGGTGCAGCTCGACTACCAGACCTGGGTGCGGTTCGTCATCTGGCTCGTCCTCGGTAACTACACATTTACTTTATAATAATTGTTATTAACTTACACTTCCCCACTACTGGCACACTACACGGGCCTTCTTTCACAGGATGGGCGTTAATTAAGAAAAATTTTCTTTCACGCATTAACTTCTACTGGGTGTAATTTAAGAAAAGTATCAAAATCACTCGTGCCAACTACATTAGGCGCTGCGTCCATCTTCATAATGTTCAATAAAAAAAAAAACATTTGCACTCTTTATTCTTTTATTAATAATCATCAATAAATTATGTATATACTATCATGTATTCAATTTATAGCTAATGAATTCAATTGCAACATGTATATAACGAGTTATAAAAATTATGCTTATAACATATCGGGTGCTAATGGAATATCACCGTTGATTCTATAAACTCCTAAACATAATCTGAAAGAAAACTAATAGGCGTCTTTGTTTTTCCTTATATACTTTATCTGTATAAAAAGGACGGAAATATTTTAGACCTCATCATCATCATTTGATTACATAAAAAAAGACCTTGTGGTTTAGTTTATTTAGCCAGGCCTGGATCACTAGTAGACGGCCCTTATAATCGGGTCGGTCCATTACGCGTAACGCGTCAGAAGAGCAGCGCTATAGTGATAGGACGATAGGCAACTGTTTAGGATTGGCTTGTAGCGCTGTGCAAGCTGAACTACACTTTATTGCGTCATAACAAGAGTCGCTTTTTATTTATATGATGACTTCGGAGTGAATCTTCTGTCCGTCTATACTATTAAGTATTCTGTGGTTTAGCTGCACACCAGAGTGGAAACATGCATTCTGACTTGAAACTCTTAATTTCAGGTTACCTTATCTACTTCCTATATGGCATCCGCAACAGCTCACTCAACGAGAAGTCGCTACCGACGACCAACGGATTCTCGCACGAGAAACGCGATCTGTCGAGCACCAGCACAACCTTCACTTCGCTCTGATCACCAGCTTTATTAGACATCTCCGTGGTAACTGTAGGGTGGAGTACAGAGCTCTAAAGAATTTAGTCGTTGCGAACTAGTGGTGGTCTCGTGAACTTCTCTAAACCAGGATTAAAAAAAAATGTGTGAACATTTCACACAGTGCCATCTAGCCCCAAACTGAGCAACCTAGAATCAGGTCCTATTGCCGAACAGAATGAACATGACCGTTCACTGTGAACAATGACCATGACGATTCACTGTGAACAATGAACACCGCGGTTCACTTTGCACAATGAACATGACGGTTCACTTTGCACAATGAACTCAAGATAGCAATTTCTTCATATTTTACTGCTGAGCTCGTTTTCATTGTAGATATGTTTGCACAAGTTTGTTTATGGCGCACACGCGCGTAAATATTTCCTTGTAGGACTAAGTAGTTACTACAGACTTGTGTTTACTTTAACAGTAACAACTAAATATACCAATTTTGCCATAGTTCTGTATGTGTATTGTCCAGTTTAAGATGATAGTGTTCGTGTCATAATATGACATAATAATGAAATGTCTTAAAGATTTAGTTTCACTGATTTAGTGAAAAAAAAAAAAAAATCTGTTTCGTAGCATATTTATTACGTATTTATTTTCAATGATTCAGTAATCAAAAAAAATTAGGTAATTTGAAAGATGTTAAGTATCGTAGTATTATTGTGTGTATTTATGAACTATAAACATTTAAATGCAGCTAGTTTGTTGACAACTATTTATAGCGTACTTAACTTGTCTTTATTTATTTAAAGCTTCATTAATAGTGCACCTAACACGTAAAGCCGAAAGGTTTTTAGTCTCAATTTTTTTTTAAATTATTATATTAAACATAGCGGTGAATATGATGAATTTGATGTGATACTTGTGCCAATAATGAATACAGATCTGAAAATATATTACAACGTTTAGGCTAAAGTATAATATAGTGGACGTGACAGAACACATTTTTTTTCAGCTTTCTTCAGACCGTTTGTCTATTGGCACAAGTTATTATAACGCATTCGCGTCCTCCCCCCGTTCATAGAGCTCATAGTCATACCCCATGCCGCCATACATTTCACCAGACCCGAGCGCGCGGGGTCCTCGGCATTACAGATGCGCCAGAGTGAGCCCACGAGGAGGGTTCGCGGAATATAGTATGTGCTCGTAATATAAAATATGCTTTTACACGCAGATACGTCGTAAATATGTGTTATTATAAAGATGATACTTTGCCAAAAGTTTCGTAAAAAAAATCTAATTTTATTACAGTGTATTTACGATGAAAACCATATTTTTAATATGGACCCTCCAGGACCCTAATTCTGTATGACCAATTTACGATTCCTTGCTTCGAAACCACGCGAATTCCTTGTCTTACATAAGAAATCTGCAAAAATCTATTCTCTATGAAATGAGAACGAAACCGCGCGAAATGAATGTGGAATTAACTGGGATTGGCGCGATTTGAACTGTCAAAAATCATATGTTCCACTTAGGCGCGTTGCGAAACATCGACCCGTTAAAAGTTACCACCACTTATGCCAATATTAATTATTCAAAATAAAACGAATTTTAACTTGAAGTGAAGGCATTTCTAAAGTTTTTATGTCAATTTTTAATTTTTACCCATGGCTTCGTTATATCACATAAATATAAGCCATTCCTTTATTTTATTTTTTTAGTGGTTTTGGGATGAGAAATCCTTTAGTTCTAATTCGGAACGCACTCGAGGTATCCAAAACCTGTCATAGATAATTTGTCTTAGATTATACAGAATACAAAAATTGTCAATTCCTTGCTGTGACACGATTTGAACAAGACACGATAACGACGTGGTTTCTGTATCGTGTGGAATCTGTGTTTTCATACAGAATTATGGCCTAGGTGGGACCTCGGGCCTGCGAATGCGGAAAAGGTGAACCCTCCTGGAGGGCCCCCGGAACTGAATGGGTTAAAAAATGTACCTATTTGTGATGAATAAATAAAATTTTATATTTTGATGTGATATGTGTGATTGTGATAATTGTATTTTAAGTTATTAAGTTGTCAATTTTTTTTATATATTTCTTAAGGGACATTACTTCTACATACTTTGTGTTAATTACAAGCCAGACGCAATGAACGCTCGATGGCGCAATGAACCGTTCATTGCGTGGTCTGACTAAATGAACTTATTGTTAGAACTCGCGCGTCTTGAGTCGTATTCCACACCGACACATCGCGCATTTATTAGATCATTTTAGTTTTAATAAAAATATAGTCGGTAATTAGAAAAATTTAACCATTCAACCCCTGCCAGAGATTAAAAATAAAGGGTTGAAGGTATTGATTTGCACTAAATACTGTATCTACGTGTTTTAAGGATTTAGCAGTAAGTTAATAACAAACTGTGATTTTGGATGGGACGACACATATACTTAATTTAATAAGAAATAAAATAAATTTTAATGTTTTACTGATTTTTATTTAAACTCAAACTGCATAATACAAATATAAATACATGAAAAGGCAAAAATATTTATAATTTAAAAGCAAGTGATAAAAAAATGGAATCTTCATTAATATTAATCAAGCTTAAAGCTTTAAGGTAGCCGCAAACCACAGTATGCATACACATAGTAAGCACTAGCTCGAATAGATTGTTGTCGCGCAGTAGCAATACACGGGTTCGATTCCCGACATTGGTCTTTTTCCATTCACATCACAGCCTAATCCTTATAATACTGAGAATTATTCGCTTATTAAGTACATAATTATAAATAAGCAACTCACAAGAAAACGTACATAATAATAAATAAATGTCTTAAAGAAAACAACACCATTTTCACTGAGTCGTGTTTTAACATTTTCATTTCGGAATAAAATTGTTATTGATAATAAAAAAAAAACATTTTTAAATACAGACAACTCTAAATACACGTTTCAAATAATATATTAGTACCTATTATTTTATTGTTACACGAAAATAATATCCACAATTATAATATTATAGAACGGTATATAATAACGAAAAGGCCAGAAGATATCATAGTTCTTAAATTAAAAACGCTTATAAATAATACAAAACAATACTTTGGTGCAAAGGAACATAATAAATCAACTTTGTTGTCACCATAGACCATTATATAAGATCTAGCTAAAATATTCTAATCTGTGGTTGTCACATCATACAGATAAATTATCAATATCAGAGATTTCCTATGATTAGATCTATAATTCTATAGCGTCCTCAAAAAAGCGGTGCTTTTCAAGACATGTCGGGCGCACACCACGTGTGTAGTTTTCAATTATAAATCCATCATTATACAAACGTCGTCGATCCACTGGTTAATAGTTTACAACAAATCATAAGTACCTATATTCTACGGAATACCTATTTATCTTTTAACCTCCGCTTTCCCGTACGTTGGTTAGAGTTAAACCATGGAACAAGAAAGGGAGGAATGCCAATACACCAAGAAAACAGCGTACATCAAAAATATGCCTAAAACTAGATGGCGTTGCAAAATGAGCGGGTTGTAAGTTGAGCGCAGATCAGAAATATGCCAAAAAACCGTTTTATGCATTGTGCATTACTCTCCTCCTTGTTCCATGGTTAAACTCATAAATACGGAACACTCATTGGTTGCCTGTTGATCATCGGCTATCTTCAACCAATAAGCGTTCAGTATTTTTAAGTTGACACGAGTTTAGCTTTAACAAACGTACCAGAAACCGGGGGTTACAGTTCATTTTCAACAGAGATACGTGAGGAAGTTGTGCGGTGTGGGGTAGATAAGATATACCACATCGTCTTGCTACGTTCCTCGCTCTATCCTGCTTGGTTTGTACGTAAAAATTCCGCTCGCTCCGCTTAGCCCTATTCCACGAGAACTGCGCTGAGCTAGGCGAAAATAAAGCGATCCCATTGGTGGATTTTGTAGTCGCACACCGCTTAGCTATAGGTACCTACCTCACAGGGCTCTTGTGGAATAACTTAAGACAAGCAATGACTACTTACGTCAAAACTGTAATATTTAAGTACATTTTTTAAATAAAGTGACTTTTATGAGTAAAATAGGTTCCACCCGCATTTTTCTGTTTTCATGTAAAAACTTATTTACCATAATAAAACTAGCCTATAAATATTGATCACTAATAGTAATAACACCTTACTATTAGTGATCAATATTTATAGCGGACCCTGGCTAAAGCCGGGAAATCGCTTCGCAGAAGAAGTGTAGTAGGTAAGGGCATAGAATAACTGCCTATAGAAACCACGTACATTCGCGAAAAAAAAAAGTGGTGCCATATAGGGCTCCAAACGACGCTCGTGCAGTCAGTGCTCTGTGCGAAGATCTCTCGATAAAATTACAATTTGCACGGTGAAATCGTGCCACAACACGACAGAAACGCAGCATAACAGTTCTGGTATGACATTCCACTGGTAAGCTATACATTTTCTTGCTTAAATCGTCAAAAATAGTGAGAACAAATTACTCGCTCATGTTTGCGTCTGTGTGCGTGTCGAGGCAAGTAAGCACAGCACACATAGCGAGTTTGAGAATGTGTTGCTTGGAAACTTACCTTCTATAGGTACTTATTCTTAGAGTAAGGCAAAATTTCATCTGTATTTAGGGTTTAAGTATTTCACCCTAAAAGCCACAAGCAAACTTCAGGAAGGGATCATAATTTTGTGGAGATGCCTAATAGATAATAATATATGATGTAATGTTTTAAAGGAAACAAAAACTAACAAATATCTGCAACATTCGAGAACCATTTTGAGAGCGATCATGACACTAAGCTAACCTACCACACAAAAATAATGCGAGGCTTTTTTTAATTTACCTATTATCTAGCTATAAACGGCAATAGCAGTGTTTTTTTATTTACTTGCTGTTTATAATACGCTTGTTTTCCTAATATGTAACGCTCTCTACCCTTCCCACACACGGATGTAACGATACGTGGACCAACGGAAGCCAGGTGCGATAGCACCATATATATATATTTCCCGTTGTTTACCGTTGTTTCTTTACTTAGTGATGAAACAAGGCTACACTAGGCTAGTGTTCTGCAATTTTTTTTATTGCACAAATTAATAATTATCCTTAAAAAATAAAAAGTCGTGAAAACCAAAATTAAATATCTGAAAAAATGACAAAGTTACAAGCATTTTAAAATATAGGAATAGAAAGAGTTTAACCGTGCAGTGACGTCAGTTCTTGCTCCTTCATAGTACCTCACTGTGGTAGCTTTACATACAATCTCTTTGGCATGTTACGTCACTAATGTGCGTTTTCATAATAACTGTGGGGATGCTCTGTTTTGCGAGAAAGGGACAGGCGATGCGCCTCCAGAAACTTTTAAAGCTTACTCCGTGATTTATTTACCGATTTTACTAATTTTTTCAAGTATTGCATTCATTTTTAATCTACTTTATGAAAATTATATTAACTTGTTAATTTTTAATAGCAGGACACTAGCCTATTTTATATTCAAATTCACACATAAAACGAGTCTGCTAGACTTCCAGCTGGTACTACAAAAAAAAAACAAAATCTTAAACGCTAAAATACACATTAGTAAGATCTTTTCAACCATAGTAATAACATTTTAAACATTGGTTTCGTTTCAGCTACACAAACACTAAATACTTGATATGAAAGAGATGACAGTACCGCTCGGACTGATGACTTCGTCCCTCTCACTCGCGTGGGGTCAGCCGAGCGTGTGAGCGAGAGTGTTGTTGTGCAAGAGAGAGGTGTGGCTGTCGTTGTGTAGCTCCGCCAGCTGGAGCTGGTCCAGCTTGCGGCGCCGCTCCACGCTGTGCCACGCTCCATACGTCAAGTATATCAATAAGCCTGGGAATTCCAAAATAAATAGGTATAAAATCAAACAAGTCTTCTACAAGATACGCTTAAAAACATAAAATTGACAGGGTTTTTCTCACGTAACCTGAACAGCCGCCGTGTTACGACTTCATTTTGAATTATAGTTCAAGCGGGCTAGCATGCGCACCGCGACAATATTGTCTGGACACATTCTCGTGGGAGACCGTGCCAAGACTATGGCAGCGGCGAGTGTGTCCACTCTAATGGCGACGACAAATGTCCTCGCGGTGCGCAAGCTAGATACACAGATCTAAACGATGTTATAGCGTACATATTTATTGTAATTTGTTTTGTGTAAACATAAAACATATTATTAAGGTGGAACGTTTCACTAGCGCGGCAAATGAAAATTTTCTTGCGTTCTTTTGCCAATAATAGCTTAATTACTAAACGTAATTACATTAAAACTGATTTAACGTAAAGAAATAGAATGTATCAACAAATTACGATTAAAAGTATCTTCACAAATGGCAATAAACGAATTTCGTCTTAGTTTTTCACTCTATTGCCATTCGTCGCTAAACCAATGATATGTTGGTGATAATTTTAATTGTAATTTATTGACACATTATATTTATTTGCGCAAAATTAGTTTTCATGTAATCACGTTGAGTAATTAAGCTATTATTGGAAAAAAAACGCAAGAAAATTTTCATTTGCCGCGCTAGTGAAACGTTCCACCTTAAGGGCCGATAATTTCATGATAGTACTTTTATAATACATAAAAATAGTATCGGTAGAGTTTCAAAGATTTTTCTATGGGAAAAGTGAAGTTAACATTTTTTTTAATGCTATTACATAGGTAAGAAACAAGCATACGGCCCTCTTGATGGAAAAATCACTGTAGCCTATCGATATCTGTCACACTAGACGTGCCCCTACTGATTATAATTGGGTGACCTCAGTGACGTAGGAGTTGAATAATAAAATTATATTTCTAAAAGGTACGCCTCGTACTAAGGGACGGGGAGGGGTGGAAAGGAATGGGGAAAAAGGGAAACCAGCAGAGAAATTACAAATGAAAAGGGAGGCAAGACTATAGGTGTTAAAGTAACTAACCCGTACGAAGTCGGGGCGAGCCAGCTAGTATACTTGTATATAAAATAAATTTATTTTATTGTGTCTACTCTATATCCAATCTCATTCAAAACTTGTTTATTTCTGTTTTTCATGCTTTTTTTAACGGGCAAAATGCCTTTATTCTTTAAACTAACTACTACAATACTAAAAACTAGTAAACTAGCTCCACTATCTACTACAAAGAACATACTATTATATTTGCACTGTATACTAGCCGCGAAAGCCCATAGACAGTCCAAATGCTCCAGCCCATTACCGGTAGGTAGCGTACCCAACATGCTGGCAGCATTACTTAATTCTTATTACCTAAATAAATTAAGAAACATTATAAAAATAACGCGAGCCAAGTTATTCGAAACGACTTCAATTTATATCCGTTTTATAACATTTCCACAAGTGGTGAACTCAAAACCATGCCAAAATTGGGCCGCAAGGTTTTTTTCTTATTTAGAAATTTCTTTTGCACACGCGCGTACTTTCAAATTTATCGAGGTCGCTCTCTCGTGCGCCGTGAATTGAGACGCAGATGACATGTCCGAACGCAGTCACACGCGAAGTTAAACTTTAACCGTAATATAGAAACAAGGTTTTAATAATACAAGCTAATTTGTAGGAAAATCAGTGCAAAAAGTATAAAATAGTTCTGAAATAACGCGGCCCAAATTTAACATCACATGATTAAATATAGACACAGGTGTCGTTTGTAAACGCTAACTACTACGGGCGATAAGTTCATTATTTCACAATACAACAATTAGCGTGTATCACTGAAACCAATTTTATTGGCAACATTTTTGAAAACCTGCGGCCTTGAGTTACAGTACCTGCGGGCTACTTCCCAGATCTCTAGGCCAACCGTATTTGCACATAATCATTGTGTACTCTATGTTAATCACATATCAGTTCAAAGCCGTTTAACTTTAACTAACTTTGACTGAAAAGGGTTTTCTAGTTTTGATAAGATATTTAGATACGTATATATAGAAGACTAATTAATTTAGCGAGTTAAATCGTAACGAACGTATGGCGCGCGAGCTACGATTACAATGTTATTTGCATATGTAACACTCGCGGCAGTATTATTGGGCGCAGTTAACAGCGAGATGCGCTCGTATGAAGCGACGTTAACGAATATTCCTGAAGATGGACTCCTTAACTTCACTGAGCTGGCAGTTAAGTACGGACACGAGGCAATGGAGCATACAATCACTACGGAAGACGGGTACATGTTGAAGTTATTTAATCTACCCGGAAAGAGGGGAAGTTGCCCATTGCTGTTACTTCACGGGGTGTTCGACACGAGTGATGGCTGGATCATACGGGGCAACCGCTCTCTGGCGATAATGGCAGCCAACGAAGGTCACGATATCTGGATAGGGAATTTTAGAGGAAACAGATACTCGAGAAACCACACGAGCCTCGATCCAGACAAAGACAGCAAGTTTTGGGACTACAGCGTTCACGAATATGGGTTTTACGATCTAAGTGCGATGATTGACCATGTGCTAAACGCCACCGGTAAGAAGCAGGTGTGCATCGTTGGATTCTCCGAAGGAACCACCGCGACTGTCGTCCTCGGATGTTCAAAACCGGAGTACAACAAGAAAGTTAAGAGTTTCATCGCTCTAGCGCCCGTAGTGTACCTGGAGAACGCACGCCCTCTGCTCTCCGTCATCGTCAAGTGGAGTCCATTCATAGACTTTATACTACCGAAGGCTATCCAAGAAGTCGCCGGCTACTACACCATGGCAAAGGCCATAATAAACATGTTGTGCACGCAGCTTCCCATAGGATACGAGATTTGCTATCAAGGTGGAATTTACGCTCTATCGGGAGCGGATCCGTTTGGCATAGAAAGGGACTTTTTCCCTGTAGTTATAGGACATTTCCCTGATGGAACGTCCAGGAAAAACTTGATGCATTACGGACAAATAGGTCTAAGAAAGTCCTTTGCTAAATATGACTATGGAGCAGGGGAGAATTTTAATAAGTACCGTTCTTTTACGCCTCCCGAGTACGATTTATCTAAAATGACAATGGAAACGGTGTTAGTGAGTGGGCCGAACGATCCCGTGTCCACAATGAAAGATGTAGCGAAACTGTACCAGAAGTTGCCTAACGTCAAACAACATATTGTGGTGGAAAATGAATTTTTCAGCCATTTAGACCATATGTGGGCTGAAAACGCACCAAAAATACTGTACCCGGAAATTTTAAAAATGTTAGCAGAGTCAAGTGAATTTTAATAAAATATGTTATCCGTTGATTCCTTTTTTATTGTTTCCTTATTGGAAAGAACTAGAAAAATAACAATGACAAGTATACACACATCCAAGTAAAAAAATCACCAAATTAGAACAGGCCATCTAGAGTTCAGGAATAGAAATGTCCAACTATAGAGAAAATAGAGATCCTAATAGGTCTTATGTTACATCGTTACATCTCCTTAGTCCATCTTTTTAAACTGATATTTGGCCATTATTTTCTTTGAATATTTTTATCATTGGACATATTTATTAATGGACATTGGGTTTTGGTCATTTTTATGTTTTAACATCAGTGATGCGAATCAAAAATCCCTCCTTAATACCTGCAGCGATCCACACAGCGAAGCGCACCCAGGTGGCGGCGTCCAGGTTGAGCATGAGGTACACGTTGATGAGGATGCTGAGCCCCGGCAGCCACGGCACCAGCGGGACCTGGCGGCATATCTACGTTACTTGCTATTTCAACGATGATGGCACGACCTAGTCGGCAGCCTGATGTTAAGTAACACGGCCACCCATAGCAGATGCAGTGCCACTCGAAACTCTATAACATCCTTTAAAAAAAAGGGGGTTAAAAAATTATATTGGCTTACTTCCATAATGAACAATCCTGACTATTTTTCCCAGTTATTTTGATAAAAACTAAACTAGTGAACCGATTTCGATAAAAATGTATGGTATCAATGTAAAAAAATATCGTTTCAAATCAAAACTATATTTATGGTTGAATTGCTAAAAATAGCCTATTTGCAATAAAACATTCTGACTTTGGACTCCTACGATACTGTACCATGCACTATACACGGGCGAAGTCGTGTGCAAAAGCTACTTGATGTAGGATATAAAATACTACCTATAAAAGTTAGGAAACACAAACATAAACATTATGATAATTGTTGTATAATATATAAAACAGATAGTTATCTATTGCTACGAGATAAATTCACAAGCGAGGTGAAGTTTTTGTCTTGCCTCACGGTATACTTGCATAGATTACAATGCAGGAAGTGTATAAAATAGTTCCTTACTGACGAAGATTGACGAAGATTAGCTAACCATTATTTGTTTAAACGTGTACCCTTCTGTAATTAACACATTTTTACTGCTAATTAGGTTTAGGTTTAGCTTAAGTAGGTATACGTAAATTTATAACTAAATAATCTAGTTACAATTAATCTAAATATTATCCAGATGATCTGGCGGTACTTAAAAAACATTGGCATAAATATATTTTTTAAGTTTAGTTTTGAAAACAGGTATTGTTGTACAATCTTTAAGGTCGTTAGGCAGATCGTTAAATAATTGTGCCTCATACATAATACATCTTTTACCATATGAAGTTCTAGGGGGTTTCAATTTTATTTTATTTGTATTTCGCAAGCTATGTTTAAAAGATCTTTTTGTAAATGATATTTGTGTGTGTATTTTGGTGGTCAATATTTTTTTAATCAAAATGCAAGTCGTGTACTTGTAAAGTTGTTTTAAATTAAATATTTTTGTTTGCTCATAGAGATAACGTGTATTTAGTTTGAAAACTACGAAAATTACTAATATTTTGACTGTTGTTTCTTTCCTAATATACCTCCAATGGTCGTATTACCCAGTCGCTGTGAAACTCTTCCGTCGCTGCTTTAATTAGGGTGGATTTTTTATCCGTAGTTAAGATAACCAATGGTTAAATTTTAATAGGATTTTTGACCATTGGTTATCTTAATTACGGATCAAAAAGGGCGTTGTTTGTAAACCGTTCGGTTTGAGAATTTCGCCAATAATGCCACTTTTACTCACTACCCAAAACGAACGAAAAATAACCAAATGCGGTTTGTTATCTCAAATGTCAAAAAACAAATTGGCGGAGTTTTACATAACTCACGTAAATTTACGTCTGTCGTCTTTCTTCTCACTTCTCCGTGCTATATCAAAACGATAACTACAATTATCACAATAAAAATCAGTAATTTTACATAACCACGCCAATAATTCTACGTTAATCTCTAATGTCAGAAAACGATCACTTTTAAGGGCTTGTACAAGGCCAGCGCGAATTCAAGTCAAAGCCACAGAATAGATGTATAGTACTAGGCCAAAGCGGGGATGAGCCAGGGGCCGCGCGGCAGGGGCGGTCTAAGTTAAACTGGTTCCAACGCGCAATAGTTTAGGTAATTTATTATTACACTGAATATAAAGGGTATTTTAAAAATCCGCTATACATAAGCCCTCCATTATATTTAGTTCAACTACTACACAAAGTTTCATGATCTTATTTAAAGTATTCATTGAATAATCGCTATTTATTTGTACGGTTTGGAGGTAACTTTGTAATTTTTTTCTATCGAGAAAATTTTATTAATTCGTGTTTTCACTATACATTTGCAGTAGCATTAGTCCTGAACTTTACCATATATTCATTTCAAAGTCATAGTTGCAATATTGTTGACAGGACACTGCCTCAAGCTAAGCCGTTTTAAGCAATTTGGCGTTGTATTGGCTCTTAACCCACCTCCGCAGGTGGGTCAAAATTAGCAGTTCACGATGGCATTTTTAACTGTTTTTGAGCTATCCGAACGATGAACGAAAACAGTTAAAAACGTAACTTTTGCGTAGCCATTGAGGAATGCGACTATAGATTAGTTGGGAGAGCATCTGATCCGGTGTTGAAACGCTAGGTTGGAGTGCTTGCACACTACTGCTTGGCGGCAGAATAATTGACAACGGTACTACCTGCCTAGACGAACTCTGTAGAAAAGTCCTACGAACGAACTATTGAGTAAAAAATAAGTATGTAATATGTACAATCTTTTTCAATTTTATGATAATAATTTGACATGACTATAAATTACAAGTTTCAAACCAGTCGATCCACAGAATAAAAAAAATTCATACAAACGAAAAACCCCATTTCGTCCCCTTAGTGGTGGATTTTCAAAAAACCCTTTCTTAGTGAATCTCTATACTTCACAAAGAATACACTTTCCAAATTTCAAGTCTCTAGGGCCAGCGGTTCAGACTGTGCATTGATTTATAGATTTGAGACCCCGTATGACCTTGACGGGAGGAGATTTTCAAAAACCTATGACACAAACTGAAAGTTATGTTAACTGAAGAGTATACACACCAAGTTTCGAACCAATCGATCCACAGAATAAAAAGTTGCATACAAACGTAAAACCCCCATTTAACCCCCTTAGAGGTGGATTTTGGAAAAATCCCTTAGTGGATCCCTACACTTCACAAAGAATACGCCTTCCAAATTTCAAGTCTCTAGGACCAGCGGTTTGGGCTCTGCGTTGATTCCTGAAATCAGTTTAGAATTTTATATATATAGATATTATTTATGTAATTCCCGTTATAATTCTTGACATTGTTTGAATTCTGATAATTGATTGCTGTGATTGATGGTTTTTTTTTTTCATTAATAAAATGTCCATTTTATTGATAAAAACAGGATAGACTAACTGTAATTGTATGTTAATCAATTATTGTGTAATATGTACAATTGGTAGGTATGCCACGTTCATGTTACAATAAACATCATTTAAATTTGAATTAGTTTGTTTTTATTGTAGCTGCGTCAGCGTTTAGCCACATCCCACCTGGGCCCTAATTCTGTATGAAAACACAGATTCCACACGATACGAAACCACGTCGTAATCGTGTCTTGTTCAAATCGTGTCACAACATTAGAAATACCTTCACTTTACATTAAATATATATTTTTATTTAGAATAAATATTGACAGTGGTGGTAACTTTTGACGTGTTGATGTTCCGGAACGCGTCGTAGTGGAACATTATGATTTTTGTCAGTTTAAATCGCGTGAATTCCACATTCGCGCCCTTTCATTTTCATGTCATAGAGAATAGATTTTTGCAGATTTCCTATGTAAGACAAGGAATTCGCGTGGTTTCGCAGTAAGGAATCGTAAAGTGGTCATACAGAATTAGAGTCCTGATGGAAAGCGTAGATATCAAGCCGGAGCTGGGACAAGCTTCACCATCAGGTGTGAATGTTAGCCTATGATTTAACAAAACGAATTCACTGTGCTCTAGTGATGATGATGGAACTCACCGAGAAAGCCAGTTTCTTCTCTGACACAGGTTGCCTCGCCAGCATGGCTAGCGTGGCCACCACCAGCGCGGTGGCGACCACAGCGGCCGCGGTGGGAGCCGCCTGGAGCGACAGGATCGCCTCGCCGTGGGAGTTTATTGTGTACATCATTATGAAACACCACACACCTGCGGGGAAATGGAGTAATAAGTCCACAGCGTAGGCTCCCCACTAGGTGGACCGACGGTCACACGTGGGGAGCCGATGGATGCAGAGCACGAGCAGCCGCTCAAAGTGGCGCTCTCTGAGGGAAGCCTATGTTCAGCAGCGGACGTCTATGATGATGATGATGATGATATTAACACGGATGCTTTTGCCAGCTGATTCAATGGCACCACTTGGTTTCCACGTTTATTTAACATCCAGTGAACCACTGAACCGCCTGAGTCACCTGAGTGACCACTGAATTTTGAACTGCGGCATTGATTTTATTATCTGTACATATAAAATATGCAGACGCAGCGTAGGCCGGCCCCCCGCTCGGTGGACCGACGACCTGGTGAAAGCCGCGGGGAGCCGATGGATGCAGGAGGCGAGCGGCTGCTCAAAGTGGCGTGCTCTGGGGGAGGCCTATGTTCAGCAGTGGACGTCTTCAGGCTGTTAATGATGATGATGATGATAAAATATGCCTTTTTTTGACGGTGCCGTTTTCGAGGCGGCATCGGTCGGGGATCTACCCAATATTTAATCGCAGTATCAAATGTTGCAAACGGTCAGTACTCACCATATAATGTGACGAGTACAGAGACGGTGGCGGCGCTAAGTGCTGTGGGAACCTCGTCTCCATCCGCGTTCACCAACTGGCGCGCCACACGCCGCGCCGACACCAACACGCCCGGAGCAGGCCGGTGGCCGGATGGTGAGCGCTCGTATCTACCGGGTGTGGAGGTGTCAGTACTTCATCATCAGCCGGAACTAGTCCACTGAACATAGGTGTGGTCCGCGGTTCTGACCAGATAGTCGATCCACCCAGTAGCCTACCCTGGGTCTTCTAGTTTGTGGTCGACACTCGAAAACCTTTCCTCCCCATCGGCTGTCAGTTCCCCGAGCGATGTGGCCTGCCCATTGCCTTTTCAACTTGCTAATTACAAAGACTAAAGCGTTGATTTTAGTTCTCCTGCGGATCTCCTCGTTCCGGATCTTATCTCGCAGGGAAACACCGAGCATAGCTCGCTCCATAGCTCTTTGCGCGACTTCGAGCGTACTAATGAAGCCAACATTAAGTGACTACGTCTCAGTGCCATAAAGTCATTACTGGCAACACACACTGGTTTAAAACTTTTGTGTAAGTACTTTAGAGTCGGAAATCATAGCGTAGGCCGCCCTGCGACTCGATGGAGCGACCATATACGTAAAGTGGTAATGACTGGAAGAGGAGAACTGAAGATCGTTGCTGCTGAGCCTAGCTGAGGCCTATGTCAAGTAGTGGACTAGAGTGGGCAGATGATGATGAAGACGATGTATTACTTTCGGGTAACAAATAAACCAGCATTTAAAAATAAAATTTAAGAATAATCTTTAGGAAAGCTTTCGCAAAAAGTTTGTGTTAAGGTGTGATTGTAAAGGATGTAATTTGAGCTGTGTGAGACAGTGAAATAACGAATTGTTGGTAGAGTAAGAAAACAATAGGCATGGAACTTCTTTTACCGGGCTCGATTTATTCATTTATGCTAACTAGAAGAGAACCAACCTGAGCAGCAGCACGCAGGAGGCCACCATGGAGTATGCCAGCAGTGTGCCGATGGACATCATGTGGATGAGCTGCTCCAGCTCGAATATCATCGCCAGCGTGCCTGCGGGATAGGATAACAGGGTAACTATCCGTCGCCTTCATCTACATTCGGGGCAAAAGAGACAGAAATTGACGGAGTACCTATCTTGTAGCTTCGTTGCCATACTAGTGACTCTCTGAGCTGTTACGTTTTCAAACGACGTGGCTCCAGAATTTTGAAAAATTTCCAAAAGGTTTAATCTACCAAAAAATCCATATAATAGGCTTGTGTCGTGCTATTTTTTTATTGCATAAATTAATAATATTTCTCAAAAAATAAACAATCGTGAAAATAAAAATTAGATATCTCAAAAAATGACAAAGTCACAAGCATTTTAAAATACAGGAATAGAGACAGTTCAAACGTGCAGTGACGTCATTACGTTCTCTTTAACCTTATTACTAAGCTGTGGTAGCTTTACATACAGTCTCTTTGGCGTGTGACTTCACAACGTGCGTTTTCGTAGTAACAGTGGGGAATCTCTTGTTTTGCGAGAAAGGGACAGGCGATGCCCCCTCCAGAAACATTAAAAGCTTATTCATTACTCCGTGATTAATTTACCGGTTTTACTGGTTTTTTTTCAATTAATGCATTTATTTTTAACCTACTTTACGATAATAATATTCAGTTGTTAATTTTGAATAGCAGTACACTAGCCTATTATTGAACCTGATGTAAAATTTCACGGGAATACGTTGAGAAATGCAACCTGTAGAGTTTAGTATAAATACTAAATCATTATTGCCCAAGCTGAAACGGGGGCGCTTCGCTCGGTCAATAATTCTATTATCAGATAAGAATTACTACACAGAAGAATGGAAGAATACTAAGAATAATAATGAAAGAATCGGTTTCATAACGTTTCGTTAATTTTATGAATTTTGTAAACATGAAAAACGGAAATTATGTTTTGTTTTAGTTAACTTATACTATTAGTCGGATAATCTTTGCTCAGATGTTGAAAAATATACCCCTAACTAACATAATCTTATTATAATAGTGATGATGATGATGATGATGATGACCATACCGGTGAAGAGTCCAGCGACGATGGTCCCGACGACCGGCGTCTGGAACCGCTCACTAACGGCGCCCATGAACTGGAAGAGAAGCCCGTCCGACGACATCGCATATATTATACGCGGGAGGGGAAACACCGCGCCAAGCAGGCTACAGATAACACAAAATACTTCATTAACAAAAAAAAGCAACTATTCTGTAGCCGTTGCATGAAAGCTGACCAATAAACGTTTTACTTTAATATTAGTAGCGAACTAGGGAATGGATAAGAAAACATTACAATACATGTCATGTTTAGATGGTTCCTTTATTAGCAGAATTACAATCGCGGAAACCTTTTAATATTTTTTTTAATAGTTACTATCATTTATTTACTAACTGTAATTGTATGTTAATCAATATTGTGTAACGTGTATAATAAGCAAGTGTCCTGATTTTTTTTATTGCACAAATTAATCAAAAAATAAACAGTCGTGAAAACATAAATTAAATATCTCAAAAAATTACAAAGTTATGAGCATTTTATAATACAGGAATAGAAAGAGAAAGTTCAAACGTGCAGTGACGTCAGTTCTTGCTCCTTCATAGTACGTCATTACTAAGCTGTGGGAGCTTTAAATACAATCTCTTTAGCATGTGACGTGACTAACGTGCGTTTTCATAGTAACTGTGGGGAAGCTCTGTTTTGCGAGAAAGAGACAGGCGATGCTCCCTCCAGAAACTTAAAAAGTTTATTACTCCGTGATTCATTTACCGATTTTACTAACTTTTTCAATTATTGCATTCATTTTTAACCATCTTAACGAAAATAATATTGACTTGTTAATTTTTAATAGCAGTACACTAGCCTAGGTAGGTATGCCATGTCGTTCATGTTACAATAAACATAATTTGAATTTGATTTTTGTGATGGGTTATATTTAAAATTATGCATCTTCAACAGTCGGAAGACACGTCTTCCGCTGAACACAAGCCTTCCCCATAAAACCACTTTGCACTTTGCACTTAAGCCACTTTGAAGGGGAAATGGGATGGTCCTATTCTCACACCGCCGGGACCACACGGCCCATTACGCATATAGATTGATTATTCTATCGGGACCAGCATGAAATACTAAGTAGGGTGTGAAGGGTGCAAGTCAGGGACATAGGGAAACCTCCATTTGATCAGTGCGCTAGGTATTTTCGAGTTACAATCACACAACATGGTTCACAGTTTACCTGGAGCAGAGCGCACAGATGGCCCCGACGCTGACGGCATACTTGGCCCACGTCCACCCGAGGTAGTCGTATACGAACGGAAACGGCGCCTTCTCGTCCTAAATATAACAGCGAATTTATTATTATTATTATTTAAATATACTTAATGTAAAGAATGTAACACATTTTTGATATTATTTTTAGTGTATACACACACACACAGTACACAGTTGTGTTTTACTTATTGTGTAAGGTAATTAGCGTTTTGGTGATACAGTTAGCTTCCTATCTGTTTATAAATAAACTATCCTGGTTTAACCGTTTTTAGAAAAAGATGAAAATCCTTTTCTAAAAGCACTGCCTAAACTAAGGCGAGCTTCCCTTCATGTAGTAGGGCAGCATGGGGCGAGCGTACCTGCATGTAGTAGGGCAGCATGGGGCGAGCGTACCTGCATGTAGTAGGGCAGCATGGGGCGAGCGTACCTGCATGTAGTAGGGCAGCATGGGGCGAGCGTACCTGCATGTAGTAGGGCAGCATGGGGCGAGCGTACCTGCATGTAGTAGGGCAGCATGGGGCGAGCGTACCTGCATGTAGTAGGGCAGCATGGGGCGAGCGTACCTGCATGTAGTAGGGCAGCATGGGGCGAGCGTACCTGCATGTAGTAGGGCAGCATGGGGCGAGCGTACCTGCATGTAGTAGGGCAGCATGGGGCGAGCGTACCTGCATGTAGTAGGGCAGCATGGGGCGAGCGTACCTGCATGTAGTAGGGCAGCATGGGGCGAGCGTACCTGCATGTAGTAGGGCAGCATGGGGCGAGCGTACCTGCATGTAGTAGGGCAGCATGGGGCGAGCGTACCTGCATGTAGTAGGGCAGCATGGGGCGAGCGTACCTGCATGTAGTAGGGCAGCATGGGGCGAGCGTACCTGCATGTAGTAGGGCAGCATGAGCGTGAGGACGGCAGAGACCCCGAAGTACGCGAGGAAGACGACCAGTAGTGAGGCCACCACCGCGAACGGTATCGACTTCTGTGGTCGCCGCGCCTCCTCGCCTGCCGTCGCCACGCAGTCGAACCCTGGAGGAATTATAGTGCTGTCAGATCAACAACAACCAGATCAAATCCTAATTACAGAGGGAGAGACTCCCTTTCTCTCTTTCTCTAGATCGTCTGACGCTAGTGCTGCTTATGGTAAGTAATGCTGCCTTTCTTCTTATTACACTTTTGGAAGTAGTTCGTGCACCGTTTACAGCATAATGGGCATGTTTTCTTTGTAGCACTCGACCGATCTTACACTAAGCTCAACTGTAGGCCAACTTGTGAATTTGGCTCACAATTTGAAGCGCTGCTGTGCTCTCATTGGGTCTGTCTTTACGAAGTATGTCAATGGACATAATATAAAAAAATAATTTTACCAATTTTTAAAGTCTAAGAGAGTGTTTAAGGAACACAAGGCAAATCTAAATTGCCATCAAAGAATGGAATCGAAATCAAGTAAATAATGAGTTATGAAAAATCCAGCCTTTTTATTCAACAAAATCCACCACCTGGATTTTGTTGAATAATTTCACTCACCAATAAATCCGTAGAAGCAGACGGCCGCCCCTTTAATGATACCAGCGAGACCGTAGGGCGCGAACCCTCCGGTGCCGAAGTCTTTGGGCCCCGACTTGGGGACCTCCGATGCTGGGATACGCCAGTTCTTTGTATCCGCTGGAACAACAATACATATAATATATCCAATATCTACATCTATATAATATTTTCATATTATCTACTACTTCGTTATAAACTACTGAGTTACCTTTAAAGCATCCGGATATGATAACAAACAGCACGACGCACAGGTTGACCCCGGTGCAGAAATTGTTGAATTTCGTAGACTCTTTCACACCAAACGCCAACGCAACTGTAACATACGTATTGTATTTGCAAAGTTTGTCGCGAAGAAGTGAGAAAAGAGTAAAGAGTGCAAATGAAAATATTACTCAAAAGTATGGAGATTGCCACGGCACCTAACGTAGTCGGCACAAATTATTTTGATACTGTCAAAAGTTTTTTACCTTGTATGCTATAATTAAAAACAGTTCTTAATTATTTTGATTTATGTTTGTACTGTAGCATTTAGCTGAGTAAGTTATTCTATTTTTTGGCGTTATTATCAATCCAAAATCGATGCGTTACATTTCATAAAATTTGGTCCACACCACACGTGACCAGTGTCATGAGTAGGTATCTAGTTCCAAAGGATGCTAATGAATTCAATGACAGGCGGTATACTCTGTGGGCGAGGCACACCGGCACACGTGACGTACCGGAGAACAGCATGATGACAGTGAAGGCGAAGAGGTCGGGGTAGCGCGCGAGGTGCGGCGAGTGGAGCGGCATGGCGGCCGCCAGGTGGCTGGAGATGGCCTGGTCCAGCAGCGAGTCCAGGTACTCGCTCAGGGCTTTCACTACGGACGCCGCGCCTGGGGAACATTCTTTTTATCATTATTTACTCATTTATTTATATAAACATCAGGCCAAATTTATTTCTGTAACGAGTAGAGTAAATTACCATATATACAAAATAGCTGCATGGTAACGAAAGACATTGAAATGTTCCAAAACCTCATGTGACGCTCGTACTTTCTAAAAGTCGCTCGAGTAATGGTTTTCCAATCCCCTCCATTACTTTGTCAAAGCATATTTGACAGGTTAACGCAAGGGTTCCGTGGTGTAGTGGTTATCACATCTGCTTTACACGCAGAAGGCCGCCAGTTCGATCCTGGCCGGAATCACACTTTTTGCACTCAGAACATTGTTATTTATTTCAAAAGCTATACAGATTTTTTTTATATTTTTTCTAGTTATAGCTATAAACGTTTATTTTTTTTCTAAATTTTGTAATCATAATCATAATCAATCGTTTATTTGCTAGGATACACACATACAAATTACATTTTAGATTACAGGTAATGTCACAGTCACTGTACCCAGCCCGCAAGTGTAGTAATGTAATATGCATCATCTCAAAATTATCTTATTTTTAATATTTATTAATAGTTTTATTTTGAATACCTTACCAATAATATACTCGAGTATGAGATTCCATCCGATGATGAAGGCGATGAACTCGCCCACACACACATAGCTGTACACATACGCGGAGCCCGCTTTAGGCACGCGAGCTCCGAACTCGGCGTAGCAGAGACCTGGGGAAAACAACATCAAAGATTAAATTAGCTATTTACCATCATGATGGAATGGTAAAATATCCACTAATTTATTTATCATCACGGTAAAATTTTTTGAATCAAAGAAAAATAGCATAAAATAAGGGACTCGAAGTCGTTTATGGTGAAAGCTAAAAAATGCATCGTACGACATTTTAAATTATTTTCTGTTTGGAAAATCAGACCTGTTGATTTTACCCCAGCTAGTGTCGTAGGCGTAGGAGAACTAAATTCTTAGAAAACAAGAAGTCTACTACGGATTTACGGAATTAGTATGGATTTAGTATTTATGGCTTTAGGAAATTTCCCCAAACTCCAAAACATGGGATTACTTACTCAACTGCTACAATACAAAATTAAATTAAAATAATTATGTACTGTTTTTAATTATTACATGCAAGGTATAATTTTTTTTTAAAAACTTTAAAACTGTTCGTGCCAACTACGTTAGGCGCCGCGGCAATCTTCATAGTTTTTAATAAAAAAATATTTTCTTTCACACTTTACTCTTTAATAATCATCAATAAATAAAGTAATATCATGTACTCAATTTATGGTAATGAATTCAATTACATCCTGCATATATACTGTTAAGGAATAGTTAGATGGAATTGCAATAATCAATTAATTGTTCATCATAATTTTACCAGAGTTATAAGGTTCGCTAGAAAAAATCCTTCTTACCCGCAAATACGCTAGCCACAGCAGCCAATAAAAACGAGAGTATAACGGCAGGCCCCGCGTAGTTCTTAGCCACGTCACCGGCCAGCACATAGACGCCCACACCGAGCGTGCTGCCGACACCGAGCGCGGTCAGATCTAACGCGGACAGCACCCGCGCCAGCCTCGCCACGCCTTCTTCGGCGGCCTTGCGGCGGGAGAGGGCGCTGTACGCGAGGCGGGCCGCCTTGGCAGCACCGGCTTTGATGCCACCTGGAATATTCAATACGGAACTCTTTAAAAGATGAAACAAAAAGTAAATTAGAATCATGTCATGGTCAGCCTTTCTTTGATTCTAATGCCCGTATAGAATCTTAGAACGACGCTCATTATTACGTCAACTTATAACTTCTTTAAATAGCTTTGAGCATCCGCTCAAAGACGGTCTCGGCCTCTGTTGATGAAATTGTGGCGGAGACCTTCCTACACCCACATCTAGAACTACTGCAATCAGTGGTACGCCGGCCAAGTATTAGCTTCAATAGGTATTTCTTCAGGTGCATCCAAAGATGTAATATGTACTTTTTTTTTTGAACGGGCTAATGCTGTTGGTCTCTACCGACCTTTACAGAGTCACCGGGCGGGAGGGCAGGGGCTTAAGGCGCCCAACCGTCAAAAGTGGGAGGCAACTAGCACAAGGGCACCCCTGGGGTGCGAGCCTCGGCTTGGGCCGTTGCCGGGATAAGAGGATCGAGAAGGCTACGTCCACTGGAAGAGTGAACCCTATGGAAAGTCGCAACCGTTCTAGCTAACCTACGGGGGGTACGTCGACCTCGCCGGCGGGGTCGGTGTCTGATTGTGTTACGCTGGTATCCTATACCGGTGCCGAAAGCGGTACCTGAGCCAGAAGGACTAGACTGATCCGATGATCCTAGCGCAGCCGACACAACGGCTGCTATAGGATCATCCGGATCGCTCAAGACGTGTCTTGGGCGGCGACGACGGGGTGGATGTAATATGTACTACGTACTAGAGAAGCTATGGGAAGCAAAAATAGTTGCCATTTTTGGTATAATTAAACTAAAATCCGCTACAGCGCTTTACGAGATTAAATCGTCTAACCAACGATCTCAAGACGCAGCGCTAGTGCTTGTAGGTTGTATTGTTCGGTCAGTGCATAACAAAATTTCCTATCGCGCATAGTTCTTGAGATGTAAAAACAAAAGAAAAAAACCCGACCTTCTTTGTGCCCCCTCCTAGGGCTCACCTCCAAGGGCTCACCTCCGAGAAATGGAGACTTACTTTTAGTATGTTTGTCTCCTAACTAGTGCGAGCAAAGCCCCGTAGACGAACTTTCTGCTTTCGACTTTACCATTCAAAATCATCCCGGACTAATAATCCAACTTAAATAGTGGGAGAGAAGCACAGAGCACGCAAAAAGGAGGAGAGTAATCCAGCGATGATAAATTTAATGAATTTAACAATTTAATTTAACATGATAGATCGTAGCTTTTATCGCCGACCGTACATTACCATGTAAAATACATTAGTTCCTCATGCATCAACTGAAAGGTTCAACTGCTTGGTTTCAATGCCAATGTTATGTTACACCCACACACAGTGACCACAGTTCGTATTTACGTAACTACGTATGAAACTGATAACAACATTTACGAGTTGTAAATTTCCTATATAATGCAGCAGGCGCCTGCGCGGCTTCATTCAATTTGCTACTATGGTGCTCGAAATACTTGTTATTTTTTTTAAATATGATTTCTTAAAAAATGTAACGGTGTCAGGTCGTTTATTTGTTTCTTTGGTTGGTTGGGCCTTCACGTGCAATCGGTACAAACCGTTTTGGTAGGATGCACTCAGAGATCAACATAATTTATGGTAGGTACGTCTAATCCCGGAAATTTAGAATTTCCGAGTGGCGGCGCGCCGTGCGCCTACATTAATAAAAATAAATATCTATCCATATTATATGGTGTGTGTTTATTGGATGTAAAAACTTAAATAACATATATATATACTAAACTAAACTAGACCTAAAAACTAAAATATACCTAAAAAAATAAAATATTAAAATGGTGCGGTATGTATAGACTTCTGTGATATCGTAACTTTAGTTAAGTACTTATTTAAAACGTTTTTAGATAAGATAGAGCATTTATGATCATCTTTCATTCCAGCAAGTACTTACAGTAGGTACCTATTGGTATTGAAGTAGGACTTAGTTTCAAACACACTTATTTATACGAACTCGATTTGAAGATGAAATTTATAGGATAGGTCCTTCACAAATGACCGCTCAAAGGAATCAAGAATCTGAATTTATTGACTATCCTGAATTCCGTATAGTACCTACAATGTGCAGAGTTACATCGCATAATAACTATGAAGTTAATTATTTTTTTGACATGTAAATCCTGTTTTTACGAATATATAACTAAGAAACTATGGAAGCAAAAACTGAGTTCTTTGAACTACTTATGACCAAATGCTTTTTGAATCACAAAAATAAATACGTTTTTGGACAACCAACCAACTACATAATCCAAAATCAAATAACACGAGCCCAATAAATGCAAGTGCATAATATTAAAGTCTAGAAATCATAGTTTTTATGTAACTAATTACTAACTGACCTGGCATTTTCACTGCGAACGTGTCACGTCTACGTCGTCGAGCTGCCGCCCGTAAAGACAACAAAAACAGCACTGTGCAGTGTGCAAAACTTCGATCAGTACTGAACTAGAGTACGGTTAACGGTAGTAATAGGTATTATTAAGTATTTGTGGCGAAAATAAGTATCACAATCAGCATTGTGGACTATAGGGTCTGGATGACGAAATTACCAAAAATACTCACAAGAGACTAGGGACCGATTTCGGTAAAAGTATTATATCAACTGAACTGATTTCTTAAAATCAATTTTCTTGCCCGGAAAACGAAACCTTTGAATTTTGATTTAAAAAAAATAAGGTTTCAATTTTATCAAAATACTATTTTATTTTCTCACATTAACAATATTATGTATTTCACTTTAAACGTATCCAGACGGATCCAAGCCCTGATCCATATAATTATAATTTAACCAACTCCTTTAAGAGGTCCCTTAGTACTACAATTAACCCTAATAACTTCGTCACGTCCGTCTGTCTGACTGTTGGTCTATCGTTATTTTACTATACTTTCTTTCTTTTAACCTTATTTAGATCTCGTTCCCACACCAATTCACTTAGAGTAGAGTCCTCTCTACAACATTGCTGTAATAAATGATATGGCATGTTGTATCTCTGGCCTGGAAACAAGAATTCATTCTAGATTCCAATAACTAAGAGATGGTATCAATTTTTCTGCTGACCTAGCTTATCTTCTATTATATTTCATGATCCGCGCTCACATCATTTTCGCAACTTGCATCACGACCGTAAGCTTTAAGCCCCAAAAATGGTAATCATTACCTAATGAATGGGAGAACTGATCTTCAACTGAGTGTATTTACAGTAGGTAAGTGATCTTCAACACTTAGATCACTTTTAAATAACCAAAATGGTTCCCTGAAAATAATCAATATAAGTACTTTTTCTTTCTCAGAAAGAAAGATTTTTTCTCATTTCGTCGCGTTTTTTTATGTTTATGTACTTATGTAAATTTTTCTTACAGGTTCCATATTATCTCTGTTACCAAGATCGACATGTTGTATGGACCTGGCATAAGAATAGAATATACCAATTTTTTTTTCCTTTAAACTATTTTTAGATGTACTCACATAATATTAAGTACCACATTGTGAGGTGCTCACTTCCACCACTTGGATTGTACTGATGGGTCTGCACTGGGAAGGAGGAACAACCTCTGATCAATTGAGAGCTGAGACACAATTATTGAATACCGAATGACTGTGGCTCTGTTCTCCAATTGATTGGGTACTTCAATTAAATATACTATTGTTGATTGGGAATGTTATTTTGATAAACGCTGCTTATTGATGTCAATACATAATCAGTGTAAGTATCTAGTATGTTGTGTTGATATGTCGTAGGTATTTTTTGCATTTATTCATATCTGATTTTACAAACAAAATACATGTGTGACTGGCCTGATAGCTCAGTTGGTAGTAGCTCTGCCTTCTGAACTATAGGTTGCAGGTTCAATCCCCTCCCGGGGCAAACATTTGTGTGTATACATCGTTGTTTGTTCTGTGTCTGGGTGCAATATTGTTTTCTATGTATGTATTTACAAACAAAAAAGTATCTATGCATTCTATCAGGTATCTGGTCCCCATGGTACAAGCTTTGCTTAGTTTGGAACTAGATGGCGCAGTCCACACATTTATTTATTTATTTATATTATTGTTATCTTTCGTTCATTCCTGTGTTGTGCAGAATTGCTTGCACCCTGTATCAGTAGTACTGTAGTAGAAAAGAGAACTTTTTTTTCTCTGGACTAAATAGGCTTGCTATTTGTATTTCTACATTGTGCTCAAGATAAAAATAATTTGCTTAGAACACTACTTTAAATAGTTAGTATTCTGATTTTGATTTGTAAAAAGTGCTAAATATAGCCCATTGCAATATGTTATTTGACTTTATTCATTCATTATGATCTTATAATGTAAATTATACCAATAATGGTTCATTATTATTATTTATTTAGTAATCCAATCAATACAATTGTTTACACCACCAAACTTAACTTATCTCTCTAATCATTTTTTCCATCCAAAGGTTGACGTTGGAAGAGTTTTCTTTTAGCAATATAAAGTTCACCAATTGTACTATAGTAGATTAAGCTATTTATTTCTCTATATTTTTTCATGCTTGGTGTACAATAAAGAATGTTTATATTGTATTGTATTATGTACTTCCTCCAAAATTGTGTTTAATTAGTTTATTCTTGATCCTAGTCATGTTGCATAATCTATCAGAAACTTTGGTTATGATTGCATCACCCTAAATGCCTATTAAGGAAGTCTACATTTAGGGAAGGTCCTAAATATGGGGGGGGGGGAGGCAAACATTAAGCTGTTTGTTCTGATTGTTATTATATTATAGTTACATACCCTTTGCCAGACAGTTCATGGTTGGGTCCTCAAATATATGAAAACAGTGTGTAGGTAATGCTTAAATGCAAATCAGGAAGAATAGCACAACTAAAGAGACCTATCATTGAATCCATGGGGTTGCTTTAGTATATGGTTACACGCGGGGGTGGTCAGGGGGGTGTGTAAATTAATAGTTAAGAGAAATATTTATATTAAGTTATTCCAGTACTGTTAATATAGAATTTTATTATCTGTGTCAGTACTAAGTGAATGAGTAATGGGAACAGGGGGTGGGGGAGAGGGGGGAACACTCCTTGGAAAAGAAATGTATAGTTTTTGAGTTAAAATATATTTTTTATTTTGAGGTTAAGTACAAAAATTATAAGTTCATGGACTTATGGATGTGTTTCAGAAGGTATAGGTTTCTGTGTGAATTTTACAACTTTCAAAAATGTATTTCTCGAAAACTATTAATTTCCGCTTACAAAGCTGCAAGTGTTTGCTTGTATAGACTATTACCTAACATTTCAAACCAAAACCACCCTCTAATTCATGTGACCGGATACTAAAGCCAATCCAAATCCATAAAACCTATGTATCACAAATAAAAAATTTGTTATTTAAATTCATTAGGTATAGGTATAGGTAATTGGTGGCACCACTGGCAATAACAGACTGAAAATTATATAGATATTAAAATATAATAAAAATCATTTAATAATCACAACATCTTTTGAATACCCAAAGAGAAGAAATAGGTAGGCAATAAAAAAATATAGTTGCAGGAGAGGATAGACTGGTAGTATAGTACAAAACATTTACCGAAATCATTTATTGCTTCCAATAAAATATCTAGATATAGAAAATAAACATACCATATTAATGTTCTTTTTATTATTATTGTTGTTTTTATTTCAATAATTGGATGTTGCACATGACACGAAAAGTCTTTTACCAGCACTTAGTCCGGCGGTACCGCTTATATGTAATGTTTTTATCAAATTATCAATGAAACTTACCATTTTCATAGGCTTGCCGCACGCCAAAGCTCTGATCTGTATTTCCTCTCACAGGCTCATAGTGCCCAGGCAAATGATCACCAGGAAAAGACATTTTTGATGGAAACCGCTACACTACACATAACATAACCTATCCTGTGAAAGTATGTACCTATTCACTTATTCATTAAATGACCCCACCAGTAAGTATGCCTGATCTGAGAATGTAATTTTACAGCATTTTCCTTTCTTACTACAAATAAAACTGAATAAACTAAAAATTAATGTTGTTGGTGTTGGATAAGGCTGGGCTGGGCTGGGCTGACGAAATCGTGTAATTGTTTTGACTTCCATTTCATGACTTTTGACGTTTGTTTTAATATGATGTAGGGATGTTCCAATACTAGTAAATACGAGTAACTACTCGATACTTTTCTTTCGATGCCACGTACATATATACAAATACTCAATTACTCATTTATTGGTAATATATGTTTACACATCATAGGTACATTTAAAAAAGTCAATTTGAGCAACGTCAAAATAATAATAATACATTACAGTATTATACATAATATACAGCTAAAGTAGCACTTATATCATGGAATAAATCTTTCGATACCTACTCGGTATCGGAAAGAAAGCACTAGTATCGTATCGAATCGGCGTTGCCAAGTAAATCAGGGTAGAGTCACCAGAAATTCAATAACAAGGAACCTTAACATATTTTTTTTAAAGTAGCCTTATAATATCGCCTAATCTTTAATTAGGTAGTCTGAAAAGCTGATTTTTTTACATAATTATAGGTACGTAGGTATATATAGGTACTATTTACTTACCTAAAACAACCCCATTTTGAATTCAATCGAATGCAAAGTTTCTTCTAAGCGTTAAATAAAGTTAAAATAAATTATTAATTAAAATAAAAGTGAATCTATCTCACGATACCTACTCGGTATCGGAAAGAAAGTAGTTGTATCGGAAAGAAAATATTTGTATGAGATAGAAAGTACTTATATCGAATAATGACAAATAAAATAGTATATCCGAACGCAACTCGAAAGTCGAGCCTCTGTTCGTACTTGAATGTCTGATTAATCGCACCAAACACTTGGAAATGTAGTTGAGTCAAAGAAACAATAAAACCTTGCTGCAATGAGGTATTTGTTAACTTCACGGTCTTATATTTATTTAAAAAATCTATATAAACGATATAGATACTTATATACTTGGGTATAGATACTTTTAGGGTATTCATATGAGTAGTAATAATCAAATAATAATTTGAGTATTACTCATAGGGATAGGTATTGCTACTTTGGTGGTATCGGAACATCCCTAATTTGACGTACCAATAAGTTGAGACAATGGCAGTGACAGTACAAACAATATGACATTAGCATCAGTATTAAAATTGACAGTAACAGTAATGGTCACAGATTGTTTTTCTCTAATCTGCGGGTAATGTGTTTTGATCACAGGTTTTCATATTTTAATATTGGCTACAACCATAGACCTAATAAAAAAAAGAAGGACTGAGTCCCAATTGATCCCGAACCGAGGTACCCAGAGGAAGTCGGAACGCTATAAGTACGAGCGGACACGCACACACTCACATCATAGGAAGTCTATCGCCTGCTATTACTGCTCCGAACCTCGCCCAAGACGCATAGAAAATAATATTATAAAATGCCGTCTTGCGTTGTGAAAATTTGTCGGAATCATAGTGGTTTGATAAAAAAAAGTCAGGGGATCACTTTTCACAAGTAAGCTTGTTAATATTTTGCTAATTTCTTGCTTTTTCGATAAAACTATTGAGATGCAATCAATACACAAAACCAGCTAGTGCTACCAACAATCAAACTTGCAAATTACCCGAAAGTGTGGGAGAATGACCAAATTATTTTCGAATACAACTTATTCACCTATATTGATCATAATTAGAGATCTGACTATATGCAAATGCATATTTCCATTATGCATATGCATGTGCTGGTCTGTGCAGGTTTATAAATATTGTACCGGTAATGGACCTACTAATCGTGCATATTTGTGCAGGTTTTCTATAATGTAGAAAAAGTAAAGTAACGTAGAAAAATACGATTTATGTGTTCAGAAAACATTTTAAGCAACACCCTGGCTATAAATCTTTGTGCCAAATAAACAGTTTTATTAACTGACTGGCTGACCCGACCCGGTTAGTTAGTTTTACGCCCTAACCCTGTCCAAAGGAAGAAAGAACTGGGAGGGGAAAAGGATGAATGGAGGCAGGTGCGCCTCTCTTCACCGTCATACATTCATCCATTTTCCCTATCTTTTTCGCTCTCCCTTCTCTCTTCGCTATAGCGTACAGCGTATATTCCCAGTTGCCCCCACACTGCAACTGGCCGCCGACTGGTTGCTGGGTGGCAACTGGAAATAAAATTCCCAGTTGCCACCCAGTGGAGACTGGGAAGCTATTGCTCCCACTTCATTCGCCGTAAATTGCTGCGTAGATCGCCAACCCCTTCATTACTGTCCAAATGTAATCTATACATGGTTTGGGGGGGGGGGGGGAGGCAAGTGCTGGGGGAGGCAGGGCAAGTAGGGGGGGCGGACTAAGTGAGGGGAGGTGGTGGCAAGTGCAGGGGGTGGTGGGGAAAGTGAGGGGGAGGTGGGGGCAAGTGTGGGGGAGGAGGGTAAGTACGGGGGAGGCGGGGAAAATGTGGGGGGCGGACTAAGTGAGAGGGGAGGGGGGGGGCAAGTGCGGGGGAGGTGGGGCAAATGCGGGGGGGGCGCAGACTAAGTGAGGGGGGAGGTGGGGGCAAGTGTGGGGGAGGGGAGATTGCAGATTCCTTTATTGTGCGTGCGGCTAGGGAATGGAACTCACTCCCGGCGTCGATATTTCCATCCACTTACAACTTAAGTGTCTTCAAATCAAAAGTAAATAGGTTAATTCTAGGTAGGCGTGCTCCACCTTCGACCTCATCATCACTTACCTCATCACCACTTATCAGGTGAGATGTAGTCAAACGCTAACCTATCGAAAGTAAAAAAAAAATAAGCCATTCAATTTTGACTACTCTGTTATAAGCTCACGTAGCTTTTTGGTCATACGAAAAGTCACACCAACAACAGATTTTTTTTTTGTCAGATTCGGGTAATTTTCTTCACATGGCAATCCTTTAATCAGTCCCACATATTTATGCGGCCGCCATTGCTGTACGTCAGTTCGATGTCAATCAAGATTGGCTAATAAAGTAGAGCAAAAGCGCGGCAAATTTTAAAATCACACTAATATTATAAAGGCGGAAGTTTGTATGTGTGTATTTTTGTTATTTCTTCACGCTCAAACGCCTGGACGGATTTGGATGTTTGTAATATAGATAGCTTATGTACTGGATTAACACATAGGCTACTTTTTATTCGCGGGTGAAACCGCGGAGCGCAGCCCTTCAAATTGGGGTATTTAAGCGGAAGTATTTAGGAAAACTTGATTTCAAAAACCCATTTGATTTCAACAAGCTTTTTAGCCATGCTGATATTGTTTTAATTTGCTGCGCCTTTTTATTTGCTGCTTTCATTAGCCAGATTCTAACAAGGGATAGATACAGCCATAAACGAAGAAGAAAAAGTTTATAGATATTTATAGTTTTTAGATAGTAGGTAGTTAATTGAGTTTAGATTTAATTATTTTAGTTTAAGTTAATAATATATAGTGGTTTAGTTTTTAAAGTTAGCTTTCTTGTATGGAAATAAACAAATTCAATGCAATAAATACGAAAACTTCTAATTACCCAGCCCTTTTTATTGAGGGGGGGGGGCAAAAGGCCCTCGCACTTCCCTGCCACCACAGGGGTGATGGCAGGGAGTATGTGGGACTCGAACCCACTAAAACCCCCCGTGATCCGTCCGCCACCGCGCCACCGGTCCTATGTTAACTAGGTATCTACCAATGAACCTGATGTATTCATAGATGTTATTATATTAATCTGCTAGTTTTCCGAAAAAAAATAAAATGAAATAAAATGTTTTAACACATTTTAATAACGGCATTAATTTTTGCTTATAATAGTAGGTATAATGTTAAACACACCACTACACTAAGTAGGTACATTATAATTATTATAATATTTAAATAGGTAGCTTTAAAATAGATAGGTATTAATAGGTAAACTAAAATAATGTACCTAGGTAATATTTTAAGTATGTAGGTCTTCGATCCCTGGTCGAAGATGTAGGTACCTAAACCTACCTATTATTATTAGTAGATATATTATGCAGGTGTAGGTACTTAAGTTATGTAATTAGGTATAATTTAACGTTTTCCTTCACAAAACGGGAATACAGTTTTTTACATTATGGAACTTTATAGACGTGAATCTCAGGATAATTAATCGAAATAATTAAGTAAGTAAATAGGTACGTAGAACGGATTACAACTCCACGTCGAGGATAAAAACTACAATAACAATTTACATAGGAGGCCGGAACGCGCATAGCTTGAAGTAGCAGATCATCTGAGAACCTGAAAAATAAAGACCCATCAATCAAAGAGAAGATTCTGTATATAAGTAAATAGGGGTAGGTATAGGTAGGTAAGACCTCTCCACATAAATCAGTAAATATGCACTGAGAAAAATGACTTCGGTACTTCATTAAATGTTAACATGAAGAATAATATTTTATTCTGACGCCTACAATATTATCATGAACATGATGAAATATAAGTCAGTCAAATCAATTTACGCTTCATCACTACTAGTTTAAGGGAATTTAATGATTAGTTATCATTATTGTTTATCATTTAAAACTTAAGTTACATAATATTGAATTGTCGGTTCTAACTTGGTATTTTATCGAGAAGATCACGACAATTTAAAAGTTTGACCTGATAGATATGTAAGCACGACAATTTATAAATAAATTACCTTGCATGAATTCGTAAGTTAATAGAAAATATCATTTTTCATGATAAACAATCGTGACAGTGTGATTTCATGATAAACTTTCGTGACAGGCACAATAGAATACATTTTAACGGATTTTTACGGGAAAAGAAATTTGTTAAGTGCATAATAGTCATTATCAACAGCATGAAGTCGTCCACTGCTGAACATAGGCCTCTCCCACGCCACTTTGAGTGGCTGCTTGCTTCGTGCATTCACCGACTCCCCAGGGTTTTAACCAGATCGCCGGTCCACCTAGCAGGGGCCGGCCTACGCTGAGTCTTCCGGTTCGTGGTCGCCACTCGAGAACCTTTCTTCCCCATCAGTTGTAAGTTTTACCTGCCCATTTACCATTTCAACTTGTTAATTCTAAGGGCTATTTTAGTAATATAGAACAGTATCGAAGTATTTATTTGAGGCTGTGTAAACTAGATGGCGTTAGTAGAAAAGTTAGCACGCGGTGGTGTTTTGTTCGTAGCAATTAAGTAGGTTTTGTTAAATGCACAGTTTTATTTGAGTTTTCGGTATCTTAGAATTCACAGTTATCATTACGATACCAACAAACTATTATAGATGTTCATTGCATCATATGAGTTTCCCATGAGTAATATATGAGGAAGCTCGTTAAACTGCAATGACCGTAATGAAAGATATTTTTAAGTTTCCTTTAACGTTATTAGGAAATATCTTCATACTATTGTGATGTACAGACCAATTTAACATTGAAATAATGACTCCATACCATTACTTCTCCAATTTCTATCATTCCCATCATGATGTCTCGTCATTACCGTTTGAAGTGTTCAAAGAGTTCGTCATGATAATTTGTCATGACGCGTAACGATAAAACATGAGTATACAGCACTTAGTAATATCGTGCTGTTTTCTGATGTTTAATGGTGACGTCTGTTCATGATAGTTTTTTATGATTTACGTACAAAATGTTAGTAAGAACTCTTGGTCCCTTTTTGTCAGGAATACGGATATAAGTGCCGGAATTCCTTTCAAATTGTTCGTAATTCATGAAAGTATTTTTCTCAGTGTGTATAGGTAGACGTAGGTATAATAACACTAATTATAATACCTTTGATGAAGCAATGTACGAAAATATTTTGTGTCTGTAAATTGACAAGGGAGTAAATATAAATACCTTTTAGCTAAGGACGTTGACCGTGTGGTCCCGGTTGGTGTGCGAATAGGACCACCCCATCTCTTCCCGTGGGTGCCGTAAGAGCTGGCTAAGGGAATATCCAGGGAATGGGCAGCAGCATTCTTCTCAGTCTTCATTATAATCTACTGCGATCACCAAGCCACCTACCAAGCGTGGTGATTATGGCATATCCGCTATGATAAGCGTCAAAAGTGGCGTTTAGAGGGGGAGGTCTATGTTCAGCAGTGGACGTATCTGGCTGTTGATGTGACATAGGTAGGCTTACGAGCCACATCAAGGAGTCAATCGTCGAGTCAGTGGATACCCACGCCACATGATGTGGATATTATAGGATAGGTATATAGGGTACCAACATACCGACTTTTCCTTTCTTGATTTTCCATTTCTGCACTGGTTTAGCTTGTCCTCTAATCTTGGACACGACGTTGACTTTAGAGATTCTCTTCATCATTGGCCCTTTAGACGGAGAAAGGTCAAACGTCTCGGGTGGCACCATGACTGTGCCTGATGAGATCCACTTGGGTCTGGGGATTATTTTATTATTTAGCAAGTGTCTAACGTTCTTGCTTGAAGATTTTGAGCTAAGATGGAGTTTAACTTACCCAGCCAATAAGTTTGGTGAATCATCTTGGTTCCTGAAAGAGCTGAGAATCTTGTAGAGGAGAAGGGCTTTAATTGCATCATCAGGCTTCGACTGTGGCTGTTCTAGCTCGGTTTCAGAGTCTATGTTGTAGTTGTGCTCCTACGATAAAATATTAAATGTTAGAATAGACGTGGTACCAAAATCAGATAATACCTATTATGGTCAGAATAGTTATAATCATCAGTTTTCCAAATTATCTTGACTGCGTTAAATAATGAATATTAAATTGCAATAATTGACCACTACGAAAATGCTTGAGAGATAATCAATTCGTGAACCGTTTTACGTAAAAAATACCGGATAAGCAAAGCTCATATCTCCTGGCGGCATTTCATCGTACATCTCTGTAGCAGCTCCCAGAGATGCAACGATCAGGCATACTGTTGCAGCAGTAGTCAGCATTTTGTGTTTAATTACTGGCATCTATAACAAGAAAATGTTCTCGATTAACAAAGCTTTTTAGATGAACTTGTTCTAGCACCGCGGAGGTTGTAAACGTCCTTTGGCGATGTTACGACGCACACCGAAAGCCTGTGTTACTAGTGTAACTAGTACTAAGTACATAATATCTATTCTGTGGTGTAACAGTCCATTTTTATCTTAATAGAGGTACTCGAGTATCACAAAATGGGATAGCATAAATAGAGTAGGTAATAGCAATAGTGCTTAAGCCTAAAAATAAGTTATGTTTAGGTAGGTACCTACTAACCTATTCATTTGTTATCATAAAGGTAGCATAACAAGTTAATTAACATGTGGGTTAGGTACCTAAATATTTTGACAATTCCTTTTAGATAGGTACACTTGATTGCCGTTTCCCATTGTCCATCGCTAGACCCTGCTCGTCTCTGCGGCGCCGCGTCTTAGGCACAAGGGACAGTCTACTAAATCTACAGAACTTTGTATTTAGTTTTCTCTTTGATCTTGAGTATGAACAAAAGTCAGTCAGAAGGCTCTTTCTCAGGCTTTAGCTATTGGCAAGAAAATTATAATAGTTACCTATGTCCGTACAAACAGTCAACAATACAAAAACTGAAGCTTTCATCTAGAGACCTGTATAAACTGATACAGAATATAGCTAGATGTTACAATTTCAATACCAGCCCAATGAACAAAGCTTCAAGCTTTGTTGCTTTTACTTTTTGAGCTTTTTTCTTTTTTTCTTTTATTTCATTTTTTTTGGTATCCAGTGCTCAGTGCGGGTGTACCTGGTCTACCTAAGTTTACGTGGGAGGTGGCACGTGGTGTCGGAGCAGAGAAAAACTTTTGTTTCTTTTGTTCTGTTGTTTTGTTTTTGTTTTAATCTTGTGTGTTCTATCTTTAATTATCTACCTGTGATGTAAACAAGAAAGAAGATACACCTACCTACACCTACACGTGATGTCATCCATATTCCTCAGACATCCCATTGACAAGGTGATTCCGGTAACGATCTATTCATAACTCTAACATAATGTCCTAATTTAGTTTGTTTTCATGACGCCTTTACCGTTTATCTTGTCTCTTATCTGAAAGAAAATCCATATCCCCGGTAATGACGCCTAACGCCTACAGAAATGTAATAGCAATGATTAGAACTTTCAGAGTGCACGGTTTCAGGTACGTTACGGAGTTTTTAGTCTTTTTTATGTTATTGAATGACGTGACGAGCCAGTCGTTTGCTTGGCGTTAAGCGACACGGAAACGGCGCGGCCTGCAAAGTTATACTGAGTTTAGGCTATATTATATCATATAATATGAGTTAAAATCACAATCTAATCCAGCCACAGATTACTCCGGCTTTCTGTGAATCCAGCAAACCTCTTGGCAGATTTTTTTGCCTTTTAAAAGTGTATTATAATAGACACCACCAATAACAACCACCTTATTTAGAATTGAGGTATATGTAAATAATATCCTACTGCCACAGTCTATAATTGAGTAAACATTCATAAGTATTTGAATTAATTGAGATGATATTATAACTAATTCATTTAACTAACGATCCCGCTCGAAGGACCATTGCTGCGTTTATCATTAGAGCTTTAACTCTAGACATTTGACAGTTTCAAAAGATGTCCTTCAGAGAGACACAATTACCTAAACCACAGTAATATAATATATACATAAATATTAAATAGTCACGGTACGTAATAATGTTACGCTAAAACAAAACTTTAAGTTCTGCTATATACATATAAGTTAAAAGGTTTTTATTCCTCTTTGCAACATTTCGACACAATTAAAAATCAATTTGGCCTCATTATAAATAAACGTAGGTATTATAGGCACAGAATGTAATTATAATATCACGTATATATAGGTACCTAGACGGCCTCGATTAATGAAAACTGATTACTCTAAAGGATCCGCGATTGTTCAAATATTGTATTTTGGATATATTGTATGAATGGAAAGGACGGAAGATACCTACACAGAACAAATACGTAACATACAAACACACAGAATAATTAGGTAAAAGTGTATGGCCCTCTGTTTCAACTCTCTAAGCAAAATCACTGTGGTTACCGCCTTGACTACAAACAGAAAATAAATTATTGGCATATACAACAACAAATAGAGAGGACACTATAAGATTACTAAATAAAAATGTTACTATACGTAACTATAGGTACTTAACTGAATTAAAACAATCAACATGGTAGAGGTAAGGTAGTCCATGCATGGGTTAAGTTAGGTATAGCATGAAATACGATGCAAACATCGTAGTTCTAAAACTGCTATTATGTAAAACGTTTACGAAATGCAAATAAATCATAAGACGTGCAAATGAAAATTCCGATCTGACAGCACTTTATTACTAGCAATTTTAAATGAAAAAGGAAAGCATACTTAAATACTTTGATAACTGTATTTAATTGAAATAAAAAAGGATATACTTAATGTGTTATTATAAAACTTTTAAAAGAAGTTTTCTAAATATACGAACCTATTATGGATCAGCCCTCTATGCACTCACTGTCGCGATACCTACAGGGTGCTGCGTTTACTCAGACTGGTGGCGCGAGTCCGCCCGCCCTACCTTTATATGCCGCCCAGCGCGCAAAGGTCCTAGGGCGGGCACGAAATAAGCACATTATTCTTCTCAATTAGTCCTGGCACAGCGACATTTAATTAACTTTGTTTGTTTTAAGCAATATTTGTTAATAAGCTTTATTAATACTTAAAATAACTAAGTCATCTTGGATAAGGTTTTCGTTAATTAGTGTTAGGCATAATCTGTTATAGGTAAGTCCTATGATTAAAATACGGTAAAAAGTGGGTTGCGAGCGATGTGGCCTGCCGATTGCCATTTCAACTTTAATAATATATAACTATACCTACTACTACTTACTCAAATTAACTTTTGACTCCCGCCCGCCCAAGCTTTATTATATTTCGCCCAATTGTGGACACAGAGATAACACTAATTGAACTGCCTGTAACTGGTGGTTTGCAGATTTTAGAGCGTAGCTAAGCATCATTTTTTATGAAAGATTGTTATTGGATTTGTTAAATTAAATCTATGTGAGCGAACCGCGGAATACAGCGGTAGGTAAAGCTGGGCTGAAACCGAGGACTTTATTGCTGAGCTAAAACATTCAAGTTAATTTTATTGAACTTACCGCAAAGCAAAGATCAAAGTAAACTTTTGCCCTGCCATTCCGGGATAAATCGTTATCCATAATGTGTCGTCCTGGGTTCTGCATTTCTATTTTATTTCATGGTTTTGTTCGCATTTTATATCAGGACTTTCGGGATTAGGTTAGGTTTGGATTCAGACAAATGTACTGAAAGGAATATGTTTTATTATTATTACTCTATTGGTTGATGCCGCCACTGCGTTTGCTACAGTTTCAAGGTTTTTGTAACGATAGACATTTTGTAATTTATCGGTAAAGGATCTCATCCCACAGTTAGGTGAGGTCTCAAAACTGGCGGGTTGAGCCGGGGTATCAGATTCAGTACGTAGGTACTTTATAAGTATTATACAATATGCCTACGCCTACATGAGTCGTGAGGCTTTTTTTGACGTTCTATCAAAGCAAATGGTATCAATTCTTGATCCATTTATAGCGCATTAAAATATAGGAGAGTTTCTCGATCATAGAGTTTATTTATTACCGCACCTATACCTGCACAAGCAAGGTTATGTTGTAGATATTTACCTCTAATATATCGCCGTTCGCCACACCTCTTACTGCGTATCGTATTAATTTTATAGAAACTTAAACCTAAAATTGGCAAAGGTAATAACGATTCAACATTCTAAATTAATTAAGTCAAGCTCTGTAAATTAATCAAACTATCGAAATTACGGTTTTCAATTTAGCTTTCAATCTACCTACAGTTTAAATTGGTAAATAGGTTCCATACTTTAACGGATTCTAATTGGTAATAATTAATACTGATACCTATCGTGAAAATTGCAATATTAGTAATCGATTGGTGTTTTTCGATTAGTGATCGTTCACCATAAAAAGAAATCTTCAAAAATCCCCTGTAAGTGGCTCTAAAAACGTAAGTTCGGTTTATTGTCTGAAACTGCTCCCCACACATTTCTGCGTTTTCTCGTGGGAGCTCTTTCTTGTTAAGATTTTATTTTCTGCGATTACGTCAGATGGACATGGTAGGTAAGCCGTATACGATATACGATTGCCGAGTCCTGCGGGAAATTCTGATAAGCCATAGAAATGCGCATAAATCCACTAATCCCAACATATCAGTCATATTTTACGTTCACTTGTGATATAAGCGACAGTTTCTCAGATGTTTTTTATACCTTGGACATGGACATATTTCGCGCTATTGATGAATCACATTCGTGCTGTCTTCATAAGAAGTGTTCTTCTCACGTTGATGGATTGCAGGATTAATAAGATGTTTTTGGACATAGCAGACGGATACCATCTTTGTTTATTATGAGGAGCTATTTTGGAGACTGCTTATAAAGATGTAGGTGGAGATCAATTAAATATGTAGTATTTTAGGTACCTACCTAATGTGATAGATATATCATTAACAAACAACACTGCTCAGTAACTATATCTATAAATAGGATTTTTCTCTCCGGGTGCCTGCTGATATGCACCAAACGAATTTAGTACCTATAGGGACATACCAGCCAACCACGTAAGTGACGCTCAATATAGCGTCATACTATTATATTATATACCTATTCTACTACTCGCCTATGCCTATGGTTCCGTAGACGCTATCACCTGAGTATACAGCCAACTTAGCATGGCCCGATATATTATGCTCTTGACAAGGGATATTATTGTAGGTACATACATCTAATACCTATGTTTTATTATGGTGTCTCGATTATCTAAATATATTTTCTGTCATTTTTATTCTTTTTTCTTTTCTTCATTATAACAATATACTTTTGAAGTTTTACTTAAAAACATTTAAAGTTACCTATGAGGTAAGTTAACAAGGCACTGCTGATTAATATAGAATTAATTTGTTAAATACTTGCCATTGTTCTGCATTATTAATCCTCCGCCACGCCAGGGCTTCACATTCCTCCCACCTCGTTGGCGAGATAAAGCTCCATCATTATTTATATCCAATAGAGGCACTTTCTATGACGTATATATGCAGCGTAGGTCGATCGCTCTGGTGATTTTCCGCAAAATATAGGTATATTTTTGAGGAAAATCACCAGACTAGGTAGTACTTACTTACCTAAAATAGTAGCAATGTTGTCAGCCGACTTCAAGTTTAGATGGAGGTTCTCAAACACTGACCTCTATAACACAGTTTGTTTGTATTATAGAGGTCAGTGTTTTCAAATCAGTTGTTTTTTTAAATGTAGGGTAAGCACGTATATATCAGCCTATGTCAGCCAAATTCAAGATGCAATATTTACTAACATTGTATTGTCAGTAGAATCAGCTGATAGCATGGATTATAAACATTTTTATTTTTTACGGCTCGCCCGTGAAAAAGTTTCAAAGCACCGGCCTTCATAGATAACCTCTTGGTTGCACAAAAGGAACCAATCGTTTCCTACAAAACTAAGATTCATTATGGTTGGCACTGATAAATCTCTGTTGATTTTAATCTTCGTTTTTGATAACCTATTGAAGATTTCTAAATTTAAGTACTTAGTTAGATTTTTCATAGTATTGGCGTAACTATTGAAAAATGTGACAATCTTATAAAATTTGTAGGTAAAATCATCGTAATTCTGATGTCGCTCAACTATTTCGTGGCGACAACCCTAAAAATAAGCTGAATCAACTGTCAGTGCAATGTTATTAGCATGTTGAATATGGCTCTGGATTATGTGATGTAGGTAAGTACCTCATATCTATCTCCGTCATGTATAAAACGATTTGAAACCCCCCCCCCCTCCCTTGATGCAGGTAGTCCAGCACCAAGCGCGGTAAATAACCAATCTACCAGGAAGATATAGGTGCATTAATTAATTAAAGAAAAGAGCACAACTTGGTCTTTTATCGTATACTTATGTGAATGAAATGTTAAAAATTAGACCTAACAGACCTAAACAGTTCCACGATATCCGCGCTGGAGTAAATGCCAAATTCCCCACGGGGCTCCCCTACTGTAATGATTTGTTATTACACACATTTCTCAAGATATCCTCCCAGATACAGAAATTTCTTATGGGGGGGGGGGGGGGGGGGGGGGGGAAATTCTGTATCCGCGCTGGTTGTAGTGCCTGAAAATCGTGTGTACATTCTACACATATTGGAGAAAGGTATGATAATAAAAAGACATCGATATAATAATTATAAAATAACTATATTTAATACATTACAAAACACCATGGCACCGCGTCAAGGCACGTCCGAATCACAAAAACAAATTAACAGCTATATACAAACAACTAATACATAATAACGTATAAAATAACCGTTATTTCGTTGTATGCTATAACGAACTAATACTGACCTAAAAATAAATACTATGTTAACAATAAATCACTGTTTTGTACGATACTATTATGTACATAATTACACATTGATAATTAAAGGTTATTGAAGTTAGACGGAATTATTGCGGAATTAAGTAAAATCTGTGTTACTTTATAACAATTAAATTCCCGTAACATTTTCTGGAGCTACCGATAGCAAACAAGTGTATAGTAACTATATTTCAATAATACATGTTAATTGAAGTCCAAATATTCAAGGAAAAGCAAATTTTGAATTTTAAATCTGTAAAATCTAATATTCATACTTATCTATTTCTGGTTTGAAAGTTCAATAATTACACAAACAAATTCTTGAATTTTAACTAAATATTTGTTGGATATGCCACTTCACTTATTTTAATAACTTCATAACATTAATTGACTTCATTCAATAGTCCATTACTAAAAAGAAAATTTAACAAAACCAAACAAAATAATCAGTTAATAACTTAAATAAATTATTCTAATAAAGTACATGGTTTACATTAATTAAATTATCACCTTAAAATTGACTTACGTATTAAAAACAATAATATTAACTAGCTTGACTTTCCCGAAATGCGACTTTCAGTCATTTTAACAGTTCACTTAATAATTTTAAAAAGGTACATTATTGTGCGTTACTTTTATGTTATACGTTATGAATTATAACGAAACGATAGCGTTATTTTTAGTTCGCAGTCTATACGCGCTTTTATCATTTACTTACTAATATTATCTTGGGCACTTAAGTATTCTGAAGGCACACTATTTATCTATTATCTACATCACCAATATATTACACGGGTTTAGTATTGAATTAAATTTTATTCTTGCACTACTGTTACTGTAAAAAAACAAACATAATAAACGAATAAATTACTGTAAATATTGCACGTTTAGTTATAAAAAAAACTATATTTATTTATTGTTTTATTTTCCAGCAACAGCAGAATGATTAGTTTTAATTGTATTTACTGAGATATGTAAATAAATTTTTCTGAATCAGCTTTCAAGGTGGTTCAAGTTCTTTTGTATAATTAGCCGTTTAACTGATAACACACCCTAGGTTAATTAACTACGTGTTTTAGTTAAACTCTAATAAATGGGCGTGGTATCCGCTCACAAACGTTACAAGTACTTCAGCCATTCCACTTAGGGTGGGTATTTTGATCCATAGTTAACGTAACCAATGGTTAAAAACTCTAACAAACTCTAACCAATGGTCAAAATTTGTTAGTTTTCGACCATTGGTTACCTTAACTCCTCGAAAAACCCACTCTTAGTAGCTACACCCTCGCAAATCGAGGACATGTGTGTGTTTTATTATAGCTCCTGTATTTCTACAATAGGGTAACATTTAGAGTACCACTTACCATATACCAATAAATACTGTGTAGTGAACAAGCGACTAGTATTTGATATAATTTTTGTCTCGCAGTGCTGTGCGAGCTGAATTGCACTTTATTACGTTGTAGTAAAAGTCGCTATAATTTAAATATTTTTGCAGAGGTGAATCTTCTATACCAGCGCATGTGACCCCCGATGTGAAGCGTGGACATTACGCCCTAGCGGAGGCAGGATGGTATGTGATGACGTTGTGTGCGTGCGTGAAGGGCGGGGCCCCCGGGGCGGGCGGGGCCCCCGGCGCGGGGGAGCCGGTGGCCCCGGGCAGCTGCAGCGCGCGCGTCTTGCCGCCCAGCGTGCACCGCGTGGTGGCGCCACTCTCCACCTCCACCGGTAGGTCGCCACCCGTCAAGCTGGGGGGGGGATATTATACTTTATGTACGTCAGAACGATTTCACAGATAGTAGCTATCATCATTTAAAAAAACTTGCATATTTTGGACTATATATTCGTAAGAATAATTCTAAATGTAAGGGAAAAAATTGAATCGCAAACGGAATTCTAACCCACATCCATCCATTCCTAAGGCCGGGGTAGGCTTTTCTTAAGCTACTGTGATAAGTGATCTCTTGTTCAAGTCTATCTTTTACCTTTTACAAACAACTAACGGATCTATTGAGAGAATCACCCTAATCAGCAAGGTGAAGCCACCAGGCCTGCAGCAGGAGTCCATGTACTCACATGTGGAACCGGTGCACCAGAACCCCGACCAGCTCGCCCACCAACTCCGGCGCGGCGCTGGTGGCCACCAGCCCCACCACCAGGTCGTTCTTGGCGGAAGGTATGCTGATCACCACTAGCTGGGTATCGTTGCTCATTATTCTGATAGCGCCGATCTATGGAGACAAGTACAGATTGTAACTTATACCCTTGTTAAAGTAATGTGTATAGTATGTTTCAAATCCCTTGAGAAACTTGTGCATTGCTCCCCCGGTATTATGTTAGCCCCGAAAAAAGTGACAGTATCGTTTTCCATACAATTATTCATCGCTTCACTGTCATTTACGCGTATACCGCGTTTCGTGGTACAAGGAAGTGTGCGAGACAAGGTCAATCAGCGGCGCTAAACCTATTTCGACATGTTTCAATGTAGGAGTTTTTCAAAGGATTTGAAAATATAAAGCGACCCACCAAAAAAATAGGTTGACAGTCGCTGCAGTGCACTCAAAGGTCAATGTACGAGTTTCTCAGGGGATTTGAAACACACTATACAATACATAATATTCGTATTTGAACGCGTGGCAATGGAGAACGCTCTAAACCCAAAGACAACCCAAATTATGGCTGACTGGAGTTGTTAAAACTCAATTCGTAATTCTAACACTCCATTTGATCCCAATATTACAGGTTGTTACAGGAAACACTCTTACGTATTTCATCATTTTCTTTTATGTAAACGAATTATAGCTAATCGTTCGCCTGATGTTCGCGCACTACGACGTAACAGGGAAACACCCTTCAAGGCAAACCACCGGCATGTTCTTGAATAGAGAATAAACTAATGTCCTGCTAGGTTACAAATGAATGCAATTATTGAAATAAATAGTAAAATCGGTAAATAAATCACGGAGTAATAAGCTTTTAAAGTATCTGGAGGGGGCATCACCTGTCCCTTTTTCGCAAAACAGAGCTTTCCCACAGTTACTATAAAAAACGCTCGTTAGTGACTCCACATGCCAGAGATTGTATGTAGAGCTACCACAGTTTAGTAATGAGGTACTATGAAGGAGCAAGAACTGGCGTCACTGCACGTTGGAACTGTCTCTTTCTATTTAAAATCCATTGTCATTTTTTGAGATATTCAATTCGTGTTTATTTTTCGAGGAGTATTATTAATTTGTGCAAAAGAAAGGACACTATTGAGTGGTTCAAGTTTAACATGATCCAAACGGTCCTAAAGTGGAAGCGTCAAAAGCTCACATCCAAATGTGAAATCATCCACGTAAATATAACTTACCTCAGTGATAGGGGTGGGTTTCTTCAAGGGCTTGAAGGTGTTGGCGTCAAGCTTGAAGACAGCCGAGTCGGTGACCAGCAGGCATCGGTCTGCGAGCTTGTTGAACCGGTTGAACTTGTGGATCTTGCAGGAGAACAGCGGCCGCCCGATCTGGTGCGTCTTCTGCAGGGTTTGTATCGATGACTGGTATAACGCTGAAACGTAAGTACATGTTTGTGAGATGTGTAAAGGTCAGGTTTTATGATTTCCGGTGAAATATGCATGTCCGCTACCAAAAAAGGTATTAAAGAGGGATACGAAAGCCGTCGATCTCGGGTGTTGTTGTAATGGTTTACTTTTGGTGTCAAAAGTAAGTCAGAAACCATCAGAATTCTGACCACAGAACTATTTGCATACACGAGATTCTATATTATACCTCCATGGGCGTACCCAGCTTTTAGTCCAGGGGGGGGGGGTCAAAACCGAAAATTCTTATGACGATTTGAAGAGACCTAGAGCCAAGTCATAACTTCAAATCAACCCTCTGTGAAGAACTTACATAAACATGAAAGCGCGAGCAAAGCGAGCGCAAACAATTTTCTGTATTTGCCTCATTTTATTTTCTGAAAATAAAATGTTGCAAATACAGAAAATTGTTTGCGCAGGCTTTGCTCGCGCTTTCAAGCGTGCTGGTCATGTAATAAAAACAAAGGATAAATAATAATAGCACGAGCGAAGCGAGCGCGAAAAATTTTCTGTATATGCCACATTTTATACTCCAGAAAATACGTGCAACGTACGTTGAAGCGTGCTGGTCATGTATTAAAAAGAAAGCATAAATAGTAGTAGCGTGAGCGAAGCGAGCGCGAAAAATTTTCTGTATATGCCACATTTTATATTTTAAAAAATACGAGCAACGTACGTTCAAGCGTGCTGGTCATGTATTAAAACAAAGCCGAAATAGTACGAGAACAAAGTATAAATATTAATACCGCCAGCGAAGCGAAGCGAAGAAAAAATTCGTTATTTTGTCATCTTGTATTACAGAAAATACGTGTTGTATGGCCACTTGAGCAATTGATTCCACAGCGTGCAATTAAAGCCCGAAACTTGCATTGAAGCTTTTTTCTCCCATGTTTCTGGATATTCTGGAGCAGCCTCGAACAAACTTAGCAAAAAGTGGCTAAAGTTGTAATGTAGCCGATACTCTAACTCAGCCTTGTCTAACTATCATAAATAAAATACCAGTAAAACACGAACGGAGTGCTAAAGTTAAATACAATTCAGCAATTTTATAACCTATCAATCAAATAAAAAAGAAGCACCTTTTAATTTTATTTCCTTAAATTAATTCAAATCATTTTTAGTAATTTTAGTCCCACTCTAAACTATCAACTCTACCTACAACTCCTACCCTAAAAATCCTACTCTCATCATCAAAATTATCTCGGCACAAGCGAAACGAGCGCGAAAAATCACCACTTTTATCTACGCTCCTTGCCCAACCTGGCAGTTTTCGTTACCCATAAAAAATATTACCCGTAGAGGCAACGCTGCTGACTTGGCTGACTACATAAACAACGTAAGTGTGCCCACGCCCAGTGCATCTCAAAAGGGCCATCAAAATTTAATTTTTCATCGTGATTACATATTGTTTTTTACCATTTTTATAGCTTTTTTCGACAATGATAGGTAGGCATTCGGAATCCAGGGGGTACTGCCCCCCTGGGTACTCCCATGTATATCTCTATTGTAAAATAAATAAATACTGAAACTGTAAATAGTTGGACAGATTTTCTTCCAAAATGCAATGAGATGTTAATAATCATCATCATCAGCCTGAAAACGTCAACGGCCTCCGGCATCCATCGGCTCCCCGCGCATCGGTCCACCAAGTGGGGTGCTGGCCTACTCTGCGTCTTCTGGTTTGTTTCATATGCTAATAATATGAGTGAAAAAATTGATTTTTTAATTTGACTCAAATGGTTTCAATGGAATACTCGTATTCGTTCAAAATTTTAAACAGTTATAACTTTATTCGTTTGATTTAAATGGGTATGGACGGGTGACGTGAACCGAATGCACCAGGGCAGATGGGCGAACATCGTCGCTCAGGCCACCACGATAGTGAAAGACAGCGCCGGAAGAAGTGGCGGGACAACTTCGACTCTATTGAAAGCGATCGAATGGAACTGCCCGCAAATAAATAAATAACGCCCAACGATCACATACATAGATCCCCGACCCTAACTAGGACTCCCCGTATCCATAAAGGCTCACGAACTAATACAAGGATCACGGTCCCACAATATTTAGTCATAGAACATTATTAGCGTTTTTATGTGTTGTGTGTATTTTCATACACACAACATAGAGTACGTCCGGAGGACTTCGGGATTTTAACGTTTTCAAAGACAATTTCGTCGTATCTCCTATTATGGGATCGTACAAACGGGAACCACACGTATTCCGCCCCCAGTGAGACTAGATACAGTATAGTACAGCAGCTCACCCGGGCCGCTGTTGTAGTGCGGCTGCGCGAGGTAGTCCCCGAGCCAGTGCCTGGCGGCGCCCCAGGCGGCGCGGCGGCCGCGGAGGGAGGCGGCGCAGCATATCTTCAGCTTGAGCTGCGCCCACTGCGCGCGCGGCACCGGCTGCAGCACCAGGTAGGCGCGCCAGCGCCGGTACGCTGTCTGCACACGCACGTCACCATACAACTAATTATAAGACACGTTCGTGCCCCCACGGAGACCCTTTTGGAGCGGCTACTTGCCTCTTGTCGATGAACCGCGGGGAGCCATCCCAATGACTCCCGGTGCGGTTTAGACCGGGTCACCGGTTCACCTAGCTGCCTTACATCACGAATCGATTTTTTTTTTTTAATACAACATAGATCGTACATATCATCCATGGTTATGAAACTGTCAAATTCAGTGAAGTTTACGATGTACAACAGAATTTTTCTACCGGCATTTTTCCCTATGCCGCTCGAAAATGATACGCACGTCCATGTAACATACCTGTATGATGTTCATATGTAGCCCGCGCGGCACGGGCGTGGGCCAGCGCTTGATGACTCCACGGTTCCTCTGCAGGTCGCTCTGTAGCACCGAGATGTAGCGCCGCACTCGGTACCGTCTGCGTAATGTAACATGCACGGTTAATACCAGACACAACCTCAAATAAATACAAGGATTCTATAAATAGGTACTAAAATAACATGAACTCGACGACGATGAAAGATTTACCGAAGATCAGAATAGAGAACCAGTATCTAGCTTTTTTTGTAAAACAAACAAGGAGTGAAAGAAAAAATAGATGAAGTAAAATAATTAGAAAGGAATATGGAGATCTGCAATAGGCTCTTTAATATTTTTTATAAACATGAAGAGTAGAGGGCCTAAGCTTGAACCTTGAAGCATTCTGATGACACGGATAAGTAATTCGAAGTCTAATTCGTTCATTTTCACTTTTTGTATCCGGTTTGCGGTTAAAAATGGTAACCAGTTGTAAAAAATTCGCTTCAAATCATCAAAACCAATAAGGAGAAGAACATTTTACAAACCTACCTTATCAGAAGCTTTTTAAAAGTCTCAGGAATGGCTACCACAATTAACAGTATAAAAATTGAATATCAATTTATTTTTCTGTAGTTTTCACGTCAAAACAGCAGAACCGATTCGGATGCAATTTTGCACAAAGATTACTTACGCTACCGCGACTAAAAAGTGATACATTATGTCCCAGAAAACTATAAACTGTTGCGGAATAAATTAAGAAATTACGCAGTCCATAAATTCAAAAATTGATTACACAATAACTCACTTCCAAGCATTGTATATGGTGAGAGCAGCCTTCATCCTCTTGTACCGCATCCTGGCGAGGGTCCCGCGCCACAGCTTCTGCAGCAGGATCACGATAGACGGGATCAGCTCCGCGCGGGACACCTCCAGCGCGTGCAGGGTCTTGGCGCTCCTGAGGAAGGACCACGGTTCAAACCAGCCCCCTTATTGTTGTCTGGCATATGAACTATCAACTATCTCATTATTTTGGTTCGTCTCAATTTGTTTGGATTTTATCAGTTTGTCTGAAGTTCGGCAGATAAAACCATTACGGAAAAATAACGCGGTAGCATAGAAATAAGGGGCCAACTGCTCTGCCTATAATGATGTTTATGTTTGAATCACATGTTATTTTTTTGTTTTTGTAGACTTCCCACATTCATTTCACATTAGCTCAAATTAGTCGGATGACCTAAAAAGTGGAAAAAATAAAAATTAAATTATTGATCGGGCGAGCTCAACTCGCGGGTCTTTACTTCAACTCGCAAATGGATGGATGCAGGAGGCGAGCAGCCGGGAGGCCTACGTCCTGCACTCACCGTATGAAGAGCTTGGTGTGGCCGAACTGCACGTCGGTAACGTTGAGGTCCCGCAGCAGCACGGCCACGGCGTCGCGGTCGCTGCTGCCGCGGAAGTTGGGCCACGTGTACTGGCTCAGCATCTTGTACCGCTTGAGGAAGCGGTCGTACCGCTGGCGGGACGCGAACCCGGCGCGGCGCACGCGCACGTTCTCCACCAGGCCCAGGTACGCCACTTGGTGACGGACCTAACAAAGGTCAATGGGAATTGGTAATTAGGATTCCCTGTAATTAGGGATCTAGGAACTATGAGGACCGTAGTCTTACAACACCCAGATTCAGAACAAGTATTTGCACTTTTTTATGTGAACGTTGTTGACGTTTTTTTATATATTGACATTGTTAAAAATTCAGTAAATTTCATCCTTTGCTTAGGGCATTCGTGTTGATGGAATGACCATGCTGGTTGGTAGTTCTCAAAAATCTCTCAATATGCATACAACTTCATTTTTATCTTATTTTTAAGTAAGTGTTGGTCCTCTATCTCGTTCACGTCTTGCGACGTTTTTGGAGGTATTAAATGATAGAATATATTTTCAAAAAAGTCTGGCCATAGAAAAAGCCTTAAATAATATCACAAACGTTCAAAAATATCACATTAATCCCAACATGTTTTCATACATAAAAACAGAATCAACCCCGACAGAACGGAAAAAACGTTTTATCTCATTTCGACCTGTAAAGTGCAAAAAAATCCTTTGACATTGAATAAAGTATTGAGCACTTAGATACTAATTCATTTTAATTATAATAATCAATCAAAAGCCGTATTCACCAGTGTATCATCCCAAGTATTAGGCGCCTGCAGCGGGTTGGGTTTGACACAGCGCACATAGAACGGCTCCTTCGTCTGTAGTCCCGCCACCAGGGCTGACATTGAGCTGCGGAACAGGCTGGCGGCCGACGGTGGACGCTTCGATGTCTGCAACACGCAGGTCCGTTACACAGGGCTGTTGGTCTCTACCGACCTTTACAGCGTCAACTAAAACACGGCACCCATATATGGTTGAATTCCATCAACGCACTAAGCGTTTTGCTGGCTTGTTCCTGTCTCTTCATAGCGAACAGCCAATGAGCGGAACACCTTGCAATGCATCCTTGTTTCCACCTAACCATAACCTGGGAGTCTTCAAGTCAAAAGTAAACAGATATATTTTAGGCAAGCATACCACTGCGTCATCAGGTGAGACCTCGGCTAAATGCTATTCAGTAATTAAAAAAACCTGTTTTTTGCTATTGCTGATCTTTGCAACTACAGCGTCAGCGAGGCAGCTAGCTCAAGGGCATCCCAGCTCAGCACGGGTAGCAAGAGCTGTAGAAATCGACAGATCTCATCTCTCGAGAAAGCGATCGCTGCCACAGTTGCCCCCCCCCCCCCCCTCACCTTGTGTATGTGCGCGCCGCCCTCGGGCCACATGTCCGCGAGCGACCTGTTGGTGGACGATCCCCCCCCCCCCCCCCAGTCTCCCTGCCCCCCCTCACCTTGTGTATGGTCGCGCCGCCCTCGGGCCACATGTCCGCGAGCGACCTGTTGGTGGACGATCCCCCCCCCAGTCTCCCTGCCCCCCTCACTTTGTGTATGGTCGCGCCGCCCTCGGGCCACATGTCCGCGTGCGACCTGTTGGTGGACGATCCCCCCCCCCAGTCTCCCTGCCCCCCTCACCTTGTGTATGGTCGCGCCGCCCCACAGTGGCCGATATATCGAGCTTCCCTTTCATAGGATTTTCGAAAAAAAAAGTTGTAATTTTGAGTGTTTTTAGTATGCAGTTTTGTTGAGCACATCAAAACATTAAATAAATTTATGACTACAAGCTTTTTTTTTGAGTATTAATTGTAAAATATCAGTTTGAACATTTTATATGTATGAAACCAGAGTTATGTTCCTCATAACTTTTTTTTTTATCGTACGGTCAGGCTGGAATTGTTAGTCCTCCTTGCCGAGTCCAAGACGAAGCCACATGACCTTTGACCTTGACCTCGGACGGCCACCTTTAGAAAATATGGATGAATGAAAAACGCATGTTTTGACAATATTGTTCTACGGGTGATGTGCTTCCAGAAATCAGTTTTTTGACCATTATTGTTACCATACCGATGAAACTTAATCTCTTTTATCTATTGACCTTAAAAATGAGCGTATTTTATCAAAAAATACCTATGTTTTTGGATTTTTTCTTTCATTTTTTTGTAAACGGCTCCTAAATTCACGTCCTCTTCTAATTATTCACTTTGAAGTATACAATTATGTTAAAAACTGCAAAATGTTGTATAAGTATATGGTTGCCGAGTATTTTTTTCGAGTTTTCATAATAAAATATCAGTTTGAACATTTTATATGTATGAAACCGGAATTATATTCCTCATAACTTTTTTTTTATCGTACGGTCAGGCTGGAATTGTTAGTCCCCCTTGCTGAGTCCAAGACGGAGCCACGTGACTTTTGTCCTTGACCTCGGACGGCCACGTTTAGAAAATATGGATGAGTGAAAAATGCATGTTTTGACAATATTTGTCTACGGGTGATGTGCTTGAAACGGGGCAGTCCGAGGTCAAGGTCAAAGGTCATGTGGCTTCGTCTTAGACTCGGCAATAGGGACTAATAATTCCAGCCTTACCGTACGGTAAAATAAAAAGTTACGAGAAACATAACTCCGGTTTCATACATATAAAATGTTCAAACTGATATTTTATTATGAAAACTCGAAAAAAAAACTCGGCAACCATATACTTATACAACATTTTGCAGTTTTTAACATAATTGTATACTTAAAAGTGAAAAATTAGACGAGGACGTGAATTTAGGAGCCGTTTTCAAAAAAAAATGAAAGAAAAAATCCAAAAACATAGGTATTTTTTGATAAAATACGCTCATTTTTAAGGTCAATAGATAAAAGAGATTGAGTTTTATCGGTATGGTAACAATAATGCTCAAAAAACTAATTTCTGGAAGCACATCGCCCATAGAACAATATTGTCAAAACATGCATTTTTCATTCACCCATATTTTCTAAACGTGGCTGTCCGAGGTCAAGGGCAAAGGTCGTGTGGCTTCGTCTTGGACTCGGCAAGGGGGACTAACAATTCCAGCCTGACCGTACGGTAAAAAAAAAAGTTATGAGGAAAACAAATTCCGGTTTCATACATTTGAAATATTCAAACTGATATTTTACAATTAATACTCAAAAAAAAAAGCTTGTAGGCATAAATTTATTTAATATTTTGATGTGCTCAACAAAACTGAATACTAAAAACACTCAAAATTACAACTTTTTTTTTCGAAAATCCTATGAAAGGGAAGCTCGATATATCGGCCACTGTGCGCCCTCGGGCCACATGTCCGCGAGCGACCTGTTGGTGGACGATCCCCCCCCCAGTCTCCCTGCCCCCCTCACCTTGTGTATGGTCGCGCCGCCCTCGGGCCACATGTCCGCGAGCGACCTGTTGGTGGACGATCCCCCCCCCAGTCTCCCTGCCCCCCTCACCTTGTGTATGGTCGCGCCGCCCTCGGGCCACATGTCCGCGAGCGACCTGTTGGTGGACGATCCCCCCCCCAGTCTCCCTGCCCCCCTCACCTTGTGTATGGTCGCGCCGCCCTCGGGCCACATGTCCGCGAGCGACCTGTTGGTGGACGATCCCCCCCCCAGTCTCCCTGCCCCCCTCACCTTGTGTATGGTCGCGCCGCCCTCGGGCCACATGTCCGCGAGCGACCTGTTGGTGGACGATCCCCCCCCCAGTCTCCCTGCCCCCCCTCACCTTGTGTATGGTCGCGCCGCCCTCGGGCCACATGTCCGCGAGCGACCTGTTGGTGGACGCTCCCCCCCCCAGTCTCCCTGCCCCCCTCACCTTGTGTATGGTCGCGCCGCCCTCGGGCCACATGTCCGCGAGCGACCTGTTGGTGGACGATCCCCCCCCCAGTCTCCCTGCCCCCCTCACCTTGTGTATGGTCGCGCCGCCCTCGGGCCACATGTCCGCGAGCGACCTGTTGGTGGACGATCCCCCCCCCAGTCTCCCTGCCCCCCTCACCTTGTGTATGGTCGCGCCGCCCTCGGGCCACATGTCCGCGAGCGACCTGTTGGTGGACGATCCCCCCCCCAGTCTCCCTGCCCCCCCTCACCTTGTGTATGGTCGCGCCGCCCTCGGGCCACATGTCCGCGAGCGACCTGTTGGTGGACGATCCCCCCCCCAGTCTCCCTGCCCCCCTCACCTTGTGTATGGTCGCGCCGCCCTCGGGCCACATGTCCGCGAGCGACCTGTTGGTGGACGATCCCCCCCCCAGTCTCCCTGCCCCCCTCACCTTGTGTATGGTCGCGCCGCCCTCGGGCCACATGTCCGCGAGCGACCTGTTGGTGGACGAGTGCAGCAGCCGCTTGAGGTCCTGCCACAGCGAGTCCTTGTTCTTGTCCATGAACCCTACCACCGAGTACGTCACCTCGCCTGCGTAGTGCCTGGCGGAAAGAGACGAACATTCCTTTGACTTTTCCGTTATTGAATGATAATAACTTGTGGCGTATTACCCCTAAAGTTTATAGTTAAGGGGCACTACCAACAGGTAGGTAGGTAGTAGTAGGTAGTCCTATCTGGGTTCAGAGAGAAAATGCTCAATCGAAAAGTAGGTGTTTAATAATCTAGAACATTTCCTATATTCGTTGCACAACCGCTCATTAGCACGCTTAGTATGTCGCACTGGCCTTTGCCTGCCTCAACGGCACGAGTCCACGGGGTCTTCATCAGCCTTGTGAAGGAGTTGCCAGCGTCGAGGAAGCTGGAGACACGTGGCCTGGGCAGCTGCCGAGCCTGCCCGTGGTTGAGGACGGTAGAGGAAAGTGAGGTTCCCAGGGGAAGCTCGCGGAGCATACGTGCTCCCAGCAGGTAGATGCTGAGTAGTAGTTAGTGTCCTCCGAGAATCCTGAAATATTCTCGGTATTAGTTTCTGGTTCTGAAGGAACTGTTGTGCTGTGCCTTCTTCGCTGTAGCGAGGTGGAGCTCATGCCAGTCAAGGTAGCCAAGGTAGTACGACGAGTTCGCTCGTGATTCTGTTACATACAGCCGGCACAGCAGAACAGCTTATTTAGTACACTTGAGAACAATAGATAGAAAGATGGTAGTAATAGACACAGATTACACAGCAGTTACTAGGTATAGGAGCGCGAGGCGCACGTTATAGGTACAGATGCTATACACACAAGATTATAAGACTGCAAAGTTTAAAGGAAAGTAAGTAGTTATAAATGGTAGCTCACCCCAGCGAGATTCTCGAAGATACGTGGACACTGATTTTAATCTCAATTATTTAAGTTATTATAGTAGGCTGGTGTCCAGCGCAAGAACAAGCGGCGAATGAGCTCGCTCCAGCATCGCAGCTATTTATAGCCCGTTGCTACCGACTGCAGTGGTTTACGCCCCGATATTTAGGGATCCGCGCGTTATTATAGTCTTTTAAAAGGACCTCTAAGGTTCTAACTATCCTAGGATACCGTGACGTCTCACAACGTCACAAACTGTAGCCCCGATTAAGGTTCTATAACAGATTGCAGTATCACTCGGAACTCCAAACTAAAGTTTCGCGTGACACCGCGCACGCCATCCTGAGACATCACACAATCTAAAAAAGTTTTCTAGACTGTGAGATCAGTTCGTAAAGTCTCATTTGCCCAGTAATTTCAGTAGCTACAATGCCCTTCAAACCGGAACACAGTAGTGCTTGCACACTACTGCTTGGCGGCAGAATCTTTAATTATTCATAACCATTTATTTTTATTTATTTATTTAATAGTTTAGCACAAAGGTGTACATGGATGAACTTAATGCTAAATAACTTTATCCCCATGATATAGTAAAAAAATTGACATTAAGCAATCTATGACGATCTATTATGTAAATAAGGATGGCTTTAGTATGATGCAGGATATATTACGTTGAATATATGTGAGATGTCCCAAGAGGGCACGCGGTACTCACGTAATTCTGAAGTCAACGCCATGCCTTAACTTCTTATCTGTGGGCGAGAGTTGCCGCGACGTATAGTGTTTGTGTGTGTTCAATCGCTTGTCCATGGCTTCTAGGAGCTGCTGGTCTGATATCTGGAATTAATTAATTATATTTAAAGGAAATTTGAACACTTTTAAAATAAAAAAGTTCCTTTCGATGGGGAAGAAATTAGGGTTCTCGAGTGGCGACCACGAACCGGAAGACGCAGCTTAGGTCCTCCACTAGGTGGACCGATGACCAACGGGCCTAGCATGCGCACCGCGACAAAGTTACCTCAACACTTTTTCTCGTGAGAGACCGTGACAAGACTATGGTAGCGCCTAAGTGTGTCTCACTCTAACAGCGACGACAAGTATTCTCGCGGTGCGCATGCTAGGGGCTCTGGTGAAAGCCGCGGATAGCCGATGGATGCAGGAGGCCAGCAGCCGCTCATAGTGGCGCTCTCTGGGGGAGGCCTATGTTCAGAAGTGGACGTCTTCAGGCTGTTGATGATGATGATGATGATGAACCGGTATCGTCTAGGCAAGAAGGTCGACCGCGTCGTAACTTAACATAAGATGAGCCCGTGGTCAAATGTTAGCCTATCTAAAGGGGGCATGAGAGAGGGGGAGAGGAAGATAAAGAGCTGGAGAGACAGAGAGAAAGTGCGAAAGATAGAGAGAAATAGAGAGCGAGAGAGTGCCAGTACCTTGGTAGGGTTGAGGCATGCCTCGTCCATGATGGAGATGATCCCCTGATGCGGAGCGTCCACCAGCTCGCAGATGACGCGGTTGTTGAAGTACTGCACGGGCGTCCACTGGATGCCCTCGCGGGCGTACTCTTCCTGCTCCTGCTTCAGCACCAGCTCTAAAGGAATTCAGTTTATATAGGTACTCTGACTTCTTACTTCTTGTGATGGCAATTGGTTACCCTTGGCGGTAGAATCGTTAAACCACCCGAAGGCTTTTGACTTAATAAACCGTGTGAGGTAACGATTCAAAACATTCGTTGCGGAACGGATATGTGACTCAACATGTTTTTTAGCACTTTTTAATATCATCTTGACTTGTAAAAGTGCTAAAAATAGCCTATTTGCAATAAAATTTACGACTTTCACTTTTGACTTTTGAACGGTTATTTAGAAAAACGTTGATGCACTAAAGTGTGACCACTCTTAAGATCTCTCTATGATGTACTCAAATGCGTTGGAGCAGTCGTAGGTGTAGGTGGGATAAGTGCTAACTTATGAGCTGTCAAACTTTACTGCAGACGGCTGTTTCGCTCGTCCCAAGTAGCTCGAAAGTATTTGAACTAAGAGATAAGTGACTCTTATTCGAGGGAAGTAATCGGTGTTAAGTAATTCAGTTCTGTGATTTGAAGGTTAAATGACTCTGAAAATTCTGTGAGGAAAAACAGGTCAATAATGTTCTGGGGTAGAAAAAACATTTTCGTTCAAAATAATACAACAACTTGTTCGCACAGGATATAAAAGCGCAGTAAATCTTACCAATAAATAGTTGCTGCAGTTTCTCATTGCAGTAGTTGATGCAGAACTGCTCGAAGCTGTTCGTTTCGAAGATCTCGAAGCCATAAATATCCAGCACTCCGATGAGAGAACTCTTGTACGTATCGGTGGGGACTTCTATCTTCTTGTTGATCTAGTAACGACAGATTTAGCTTATTAGGTGTTCTAACATAAGACTATGTTGAAACTATAACAGCTATAAAAACAACGTGCTTCAAGAACTTTTCAATTGTAAAAAAAAAATGCCGAAGTTTGATCACTAGATGGCGCTTTTATTAAATTTGATTATGTAACGTAAAAATCTACACGTAAAGTGCTACATTAAAATAATAACATTACACTCAACTTCAATCGCAAATAGCAACGTTAACCATAATTCACTTGTTGCGCAATCGACGCGAGACGAAAATAGCCTTCAAACTCGTATAATTGCTGCTAAAAACAGTCGGAAAGTGTTCATGAATGCCTTGAAAAGTTTTTGATTCGAAATTAATCTATTCAAAAAGTTGCCTACTTTCACAACTAGATGTCGCTATAACAAACAACCCGCAATGACCGACCTGCTGCACGATCCAAGTGAAGAGGCGGTCGTAGGCGGCCTTGGCGAGCGCGAGCCGCGTGTAGTTGGCGTCGAGCAGCGAGTGCTCCTTGCTGACGAGGTCCCCGCCGGCCGCCAGCACGCGGCCCGCCAGCGCGGCCTGCAGCGCCAGCTCGCCCACCCCGAGCGCGCCCACGCAGCGCGCCACCGGCCCGCCCAGCGACAGCTGCCCTGAGCTGCTCTCCGTGAAACTTATCTCGCCCTGGAAGATCGCTTCATTTTAATACTAAGTAGAGTTTGATCCATACTTGATGGCGGTTGTGAAGTCGGCGCGAAACACTGCGCAGTATAAAGATCAGCGGTGCGAGCACCGATCTTCCGATCGATATATTTAACGAATTTTAATGTCAAATTTGACATAAATATTCGATAAAACGTAATCGGTAGCACGGAATGTATTTATTCGATGTCGACATAAATTCGATAAATCTTAACGATTGAGCCGACCGACATCGACAAAACCACGCATGGATCTAATTTTTGACATTTGCCATCGGTTTAATCTTGTCGATTTTATCGAATAAACCGAATTTTTATCGGGTTTCCATAGTTGGTCGATAACAAATTTATAATATTTTAAAAGTGGATTTTGGCTATATTTTAATATTGTAAGCCGAAAGGAGAACGCGTCGGGATGTCTTGATGTCTTAAGAATCAACAGGCTGCGTATAAGAGATTCCAATTCCAATGATTCTTTCGACCTACCTAACGAACACTTATTTATGGGGTTATTTTAAGAATTCTTGAAGAAATAGCCCTTGCCCTTATTCAAGGTGTCCAGAGTGATCTAAGAAGGAGCCGATCAAATGGACTGGCAGTGAATGTTATAGTAATTAGTAAGTACTTCCCGAAGTGGTACCTATTTGCTTAAATTATATTCTAGTTATTGTATTTTATTTTACTTGGAAATGGACAGAGGGCAAAGCCACCTCACAATAACAAGCCATGTCTCCAGCAGCGCCATCTACCTTTGGTTGTAGAACTACGTGCCGTCCTTGAGGTCATATCTATTAGTCGTCTGTGGTTTAGCTGTTATTTTTTATTAATACAGGTGAATGGATGACACAATTCTATTTTTTTACCTAATCTGTGGAATTTTCCGTGATATCTAGTTACTCTGTGAGAATTAAGATCGAATGATCGATAAGATGTCGACTCAATAAAGGTCTCGAAAGACGTCGACAAAAATTACCGATGTTAGATCCATGCTACAAGTTACCGATAAGATCGATAAATAAAATTAGTTTATCGACTCGATATTCTTGTCGAACCGAAGATCCATGCTCGCACTGCAGATGCGCACAGGCAGAGGTAAGCGGTGAGTGCAACGTGCAGGGGGCTTGCAGCGCACTTCACAGCCGCCATTAAGTTTGAATCACACTACTTACGGGATCTTGAACGTGATCAGACACATTTCTGAGTTCCCGATATTTCGGCACGGTTACATGCACCATGTTCATGGGTAGGCTGAAGATGCGGGTGGATGATAAAAAGAATAAAAATGGAACAACCGTGAAAGTTAAAACAGTGCTTTAGTTTTACTAGGTGGTAGGACCTTTCTGCATAGTTCGTCTAGGTAGGTACCACCGTTTTGCCAGTCATTCTACCGCCAAGCAGTAGTGTGCAAGCACCATAGTTTAAAGGGCTCCGTAGCTAGTGAAATTACTGGGCAAATGAGACTTTATGATCTGATCACACAGACAGACTGTGTGATGTCTCAGAATGACGTGGGCAGTGCAGCGTCACGCAAAACTTTACAGCCTTGCCTGACATAGGAAATCATTTCTACCCCAACTGAAACTGAGACTCTTCGCTAGCAGTTCCCGCTTGCTGGATCAATAAAGTACTCGGTGGTAACATTAAGGGTTTAAGACAATAAGATTAAGGTGCTGAACCCCATTATTTCTTGTTCCTTTAACACGCCGTGTCCTAAGCCTTACCAGCAAGATAACACCAGCCACGATACTCCAGATCTCATCCACAACTGAGGGAGGGAATCCGAGCGCGTTGAAGGCACTGTTGGTCATGTTATACAGCTTCGAGTCCTGGTTCGTGACCCGTTCCGTGCCCAATATCTTATAGCTGGTGCTGGATGATATGCCGAACCTCTTCGCAGCTGCGTTATTTGAACTGAGGAGCTGGAAAAAGATAGGTATAGTATTTATATCTAAAGAACAATAGGCGCATTTTGACAATGCTGATAAGTCACTTTTTTAAAGGGTAATATGAGGTTGCATACAAACTAAATATTTAATAAATAGAAAATACTAATTAATCACTTAAGAATTTAGAAAATGATAGAAAACATAGCATAACTATTCTGCCCTCATAGTGAAGAATGCTGTAACAAATGTTTTTTGGCAAAATTGAGTTAGATACATATTCGGAATCACTAAAAAATCTATATTCTGTTCTTTCTCACGTATCAAGATTCCATCTGGAACCCAAAAACTCGGGAACTAAGAATGCAGCACCTCGACTACGCTCGACTACTCTCAACTTTTAATTTCGCGTTTTTCTCGAAAGCATATGTTTTACCTACTAGTGCATTTTTCATTAGGACGGCAGTATTGTAGACTTGCTATTAAACTTAACATTTGATAATATGATGTCATCAACATTATAGAACCAATCTAACAATGCCTCCAGCGCCGTGCGATGTTTACCAAACATTCTGTAATATTGTTTGTATGCTGTGTCCTATCTAAGCGAGCTGAAGGCTAGCAATTCCAAAATTAGTACATCTCTTTGATTGGTCAGTTAGATTCAACGGTAACGTCTGATTGATTGCTTTGAGCTAGCGAAGAGCGATTTCTGTTCTGTAGTCTTGGCTTTAATTGGCAACGCGATAAATACGAATCTTGGATTGGTCATTTAACTCCCTTCTGTAACGTTCCACACGTCCCTCTTTAGCTTTTACGTTTAATAAAGGCAAGATCTTGAACATTTCGGCACCAATTCACATCATTTTCAAATCTAATCAATTCCCAGACAGAACCTTTGAATCGTGGCCTTGTTTTGATTGTTTTTTTTTTCAAAACAATTAAAGATAAATAAATAAATAAATACCCTCAGAATAAGGAAGGTTCAGACATCTTACCGCAGATGAACTAACAAAGTGGAGAAAAAATAGTCGTGGTTGAAAAAAAGATCATCAGATGGAGGTACCTGATAGAAAGCGTGGAAGTTCCGTTCCCCCGGCTGCAGACTGATCACTCTGCTCTTCTCCAGCAGATAGTTGCTGATGTGTCCCCCCACGGGGTCCCCCTTGTAGTCGAAATGGATATCCATGTATTTGCCGAACCGGGAAGAGTTATCGTTCCGGGTGGTCTTCGCATTGCCAAAGGTTTCCAGGATAGAGTTCGACTGGATTAGGACGTTTTTTACCCTAGAAATGAAGTGTGAACAACTTTAATGTCTTTGCACACGCTAAGTATATTTCTGTTACGTTCAATAAGGGCTGTGTTATTTTGAAATACACTGTTTGTTCAGCTGGTTGTTCAGTTGTATTATCACACGACTTAAAGTAGAACGTGGTATTTCACCTTCACAGCGTTGTCTACGTACTTGACTTGAGCTAATTAAAAGTAATGACCTGCCATTAACACTCACTTGTGGTGTGAGCAACGATTGCCATTAACTGCATGTGTCTGCAATTAGCAGATTTACATTTCGCTTAGCAGCAGAAATGGAAAAACATTTCCATAAACCAGATGTCTCTTGTGTTAGGCTGATGAATATTGATGGTCCTTCCTTCTTCTGCCATGGTGATGATGATGTCTCACCTGTCAATATATTCTCTGTGCACTTGCGTAGTGTTCGCAGCGATATATTTCATTATAAATTTCGACGCCTCCGTTTTGCCCGAGCCGGATTCGCCCGATATAAGCACGCATGTGTCCCTGCCCTGGAAAATAAATAAAGATTCAATAAAAATAACTGTACGGATAAAGCTGTTTGGATGACACAGAGATGAGGCGAATGTAAAAGAAATAAAGAAGAATAATACTGCAGAAAAACTAGATCCGGAAAAATAGAATTGTAACTGTTACGTTACGATAATTATAATCTATGATCTGAAATCTGAAGTCGCACGGTCTACGATGCACTTTTTCTGTTCTGTGGTGAATACAATAGGGTGAAGTTCGTAGTTTGTGGTGCAATTGATGTGATTTTTATTTTGGACTAAGATGAGGAACTATGAGTAATAATAGTGTTCTGTGATGATGGAATAGAGCTAAACTAATAAGACGAGATAATAAGGTAATAAGTAACGACCGAACTCTTGCAAATCTTCTTCCAAATTTTATGATGTAGACGCACCTAGAATATGGCATATTGCAACTTTTATATGTTGAATCGTACAACCCATTATCAATCCCCTTATAAACACTGCATAACAGTGGAATAGTTACTCAGTGTTTTCTCTTGTGTCATCTTGACCAATTTCAAGCTCAGTAGAAAGTAACAAAAAAAAAAACTATTGCTACGCGACACAATGCCCATTAGTGGGTTTAGGTGCTCAGTGCTTACTAAAAAGTAGTGGTATTTTCAACTGAGCGCTACCGTGCTTCGGAGAGCACGTTGAGCCGTCGGTCCCGGCTGTTATCGTTAGACAATGGTCGTTAAGCCGAGTCGGAAGCCTTTGGGCGGCCTAAAAATTCTCACACCAGGGCTGACCACTTGCCTAAACGAGAAGGAGAAGAAGTACTTGTCTACTGTGGTCCCAGACCGGCGCAGTTCATCTTTACAACGACAAAAACCAGGAAAAAAAGAGCTTGGTCGAATTGGAGCAAAGTCTTAAACCACGTCCACAAAGGGCTATGTTTGCCGCCCAAAAGCGCCGACAGTAAAAGCACCAACGAACGTTTACGACTCATTCGAAAGTTGGAAACAATCCATCCACACAAGAACAATGGTCAATGATGTACTCAATTGTACCTACTCCCAGAGGTTTTACTTGGCTTTTTATGTTCGGAAAGATGTTGAATATTTCGACATGGTGCACATGGAACAGTTCACTGCGGTGAAGTTTAATGGACCTTTTTCCCAAATATATGAGCCGTAAAAAGGTTTGTTGTTTATTTCGTAAAAATGTACTAAAGGGAGAAAGAAATTATTGAGTCTTCGAAGAGTTAGTAATTCATTTTCGTAACAAATAAATTAAATATATTAATATGTGGGGACATTTCACACAGCGCCATCTAGCCCTAAACTAAGATAGCTTGTACTATGGGAACCAGATAAATGATAGAATACTAGATACTTTTTTGTTTGTGCGCAGAGCTGGCCTGCAAGTTAGATACATGCAACAAATCTTTTAAGATAGGGAGAAAACCAAATTACAAGTGCTATAAAAATAATGTGTAACTATGTGTACATTATCAACAAGTGTTTCACGCTAAGCTAGAGTTAAGCACCGATTACCAACCACTTAATTACGCCTTGTTGGCTCGAGAATGTTTATGTTAAGTGCTAATTTATGGGCGGATAAATGTATGAAGATCTTGTTTTATATGTTTCTTTCTCAGCCATGTTTATAAAGTTCTTGTCAAAGTGATCTTTATGGACAACGCTTATAAATATTAGGATGCTTCTAGCGGTACCTAATGGAGGTTTTTTTACTTTACCGAGCGCTACATCCAGAAGCTAAGTAAGAAGTCTTCGGGGCTAAAAGTTCTGACACCGGGCTGACCAAGTGACCACTAAACTATACGAGAAAAGGGAAGAAAATAGGAATGTGATACAGGAATAGATGACATTGATAGGTCGTATGATAATGATAGCGAAGCCAATGGTTACATCAAAAAGAGCTCCACTCATACGGTAAAAAAAAAATTTTTTTTTGAACCGTACAAGATTAAGATGCGTAGAGTGCAATTTTCTTTCAAAAATTATTTTTATGCAGCGCTTCGTCGTTCCGCTAGATAATCGGGTAGACCGTACCAAACCAACCAACATAATAAGTGTAACATAAATAAACTGTTGTTTGTATGTAGATATGATTATATCTGATTAGTTCACTGATTATAATTATTATTATACCTATTGAACAAACATTTAATGTATGGTTTCTATATGAAATTAAATTGACAGACGAATATTAAATATCGATTAAATTAATATGGGCTGATCCTATCTTTTCGGAATAACTCTATCTGACTTATTCGATGACTATCAAATTGTCGGCTCCATTTATGTGCATTCTATAAAGTTTAATATTTTATTACGATTCTACGAAAATTGCCACCAAAATTTAACAGCCTTAGTATACGGAAAATAAAGCTGTTCTCCATCTGCTATTCTTCAACCAGATCACATCACAACAGCAACAGGGTCGACTTCAACTTAAGATGGCTAAGATTTGAGTCACATCTCACAGCACGGAATCGCATTTCCTCACGGTCTATCCTTTTCTATCGCTCAGGATTGCGAAAGAAAGAAAGATGATGAAGATGGCGTCAGTGCTGTCGCGTGGCTGAAGTGCCGCACGCGATAGCACTCCCGATCCTCCTCGCTCCAGGAAATGCCGATCCTGAGCAATAGAAAGGATAGAGTGGTGACAGATTTGGCTCAACCCTAAAAAAACGCAGAGCAAGCTTACCTGTTGCCTGAGCACTCTCTGGCAGGCATCGGCCACAGCATACACGTGGGGGGAGACCTCGAACATCTCTCTCCCCCGGTACTCCGCCATGTGCTGCGCTCCATAGATGTCGAGGTTTCTGTACGGGTTCACGGAAACGAGCACCTCGCCTATGTATGTGTAGATTTTGTTGTGTTGAAACCTGCAGACAAAGAGATAACTCTAAGATTCGACTCGACGAAAGAAGAATATGTGCAATAGCTATGAGTTATGTGACCGATGACTTCAATTGAAATGGATGACTCATCGTCGACCCTAAAATTATAAAAAAAAGCCTGTATTTAATTGTTAAACAAACACAAGTTATCGTTTTGGTGAAATCCCCAACTAATTAACCGCAGGCAATATAAATTTCACAGAAAAGATAGCGATAAAAACAAAATATATCAAATAGGTAGTAACATTATTGAATAATATTTAACATTGTGTTGTAAATTATGACATGGACGTAGCAAATAGAGCACGCATCTAACAGTACCGCTCCATCTTCTATTTGTTTCTTGACCTAAACATAAATTGGACACAGCCGGGCTCACCGGCACTCACACCTAACCAACCATAGCAAATAGTGAATCTGTTATTATTAAATTAGTTACGTCTCATTTCAGTCGATTAGATCCCCGACACGGTCGGTTAAGAACGACGAATAAATCTATTACACTAGCTGTATTGCTATTGTTTCTAGCAGAATACATCTCACGATTGCAAGGGTTTCTTGCAAGCGCTTGTTTATCTGAGTCTGATCTATCGGTATTGGCAATTAGAATAGATTCGATGTAAACATACTTTATTGAGATCGAGTTAGGTAGGACTATTAAAATCAGAACACACTTGCTTTTGCTGTTTTTGTTAGTACGATAAACAATGTATTGTTGGGGTGATTGTAATGAAACATCGCCTCGTCCGAATACTTAGTGATAACGTTTTAATAGCAGTGAATTTCAAACAGAGAGTAGGAAAGCCACAATTTTTTTCAAAAGATAAGTCACGTTTCTGAAAACTGAATTAAGGAAATCGTAAACAATAAATCCCCCATGCAGAACTTGTGAGAGTCCTCGTACGAACAATTTGCTCCAAGTAAGAACAGCAGACATAATTAATGACCTTTCCAAAAATACAACATCACATGGAATGGAAAGGATTCTCCGAACAATTAGGTTGTCGTAAATATCGCATGTTCAATATTATAACCTTCGGTGATGAGGTCGGCGACCCCTGGAATTGGAAGCTCAGCCAAATATCAAAGCAGTGTTCAGCAGTCGGCACCGCAATCCGTGACTAAAGCACAATAGGTACGGCTTACATCAATCATAAAGGCTGTTTTTGCGACGGCGGAGTTGGTATGACTCTACACAGCGCTTCCAGGCTAAGATTGTCTCAAGACATTGATGTGATAACGATAACGCGCATCCTGAGCGTGGTTTCCGTGATCTATATAACTGGAAATGTTGGACTCCTGATTCGGAAGAAGGTTGTCAGTTATTTTGAGAAAACCAGAGACCGCGGATCCTACTCTATCAGCAATATCTTGCGATTGTAAACTTGTGGAATAAATTATTGAGAATCTATAATAAATGTAAAAAGAGGCTACATATTGTTTGAAACGTCGCATCACTATACAATACAACATAATGATTACATAAACTAAAGATACATGTAAAAGATACGTGCTTTATTGAAAAGAGATTTTGCCATTGTTCATAATGCCAGGCGATTTACGGAGTCTTTTACATTATCAATAATGAACCTTTCTTCTTGGTAATTTTCGAGTGGAGCTTCCATCACTTTCGTTGCCTTTTGATTCTTTAAATCCAGCAGTGCCAAAACTATCCAAAGCACGGTAACCAAAGCAACCTTTCCAAAAAACTTGATGTCTCATTCAATATGCTCATCTCCACAACATACCTACTACGGCCTAGTTAGCACAGCAGTAAACTTATTGGAGAAGCAATTCGGCGTCCTACACTTACAATACACGTTCGTGTTAGGAGTATAGTATTATTAATGCAGGTCTACTATACGTATGTCATGTTCCACGCCACACATGCCGATATGAAGTCTACGTCCTACACAAGAAAAGGTGCGCGTGCGCCGGGTGACGTCACCTCGCGGCCGGGCCGGTTCTCGGTTCAAGATCAGCAGCCGACCGAGGTCATCAGCGGCGGCGGCAGTTCGCACATCGCTGAGGCCGCCGGCCCGCTGCTCTTGATTCCATTGCCGAATTAATGGTGTGAAATGTCTTACTTTGTAAGCCTCATCTGGCGTTGGGCTTTGCGGAGGTTTACCTAATTACTCCTTGTAATAATTCATGCATGAATGCATTTCAAGTCGTATATTTTAACTTGAAGTAATAAAATAGGTGTCGATGATCAAATGAATAAGATATTGTTTTCAGAGTACCTACACTGATTTGATTTTTTGGTGAAAACCGCGGGGAGCCAATGGATGCAGGAGGCGAGCAGCCGCTCAGAGTGGCGCTCTCTGGGGGAGACCTATGTTCAGCAGTAGACTTCTTCAGGCTGTTGATGATGATGATGATGATGTCACTGATTAGTAGTGTCAATTCTGTTCTGTTAGTTATAATATATACATAAGTATTATAAACTTTGCCCTGCGACATAATTATGTATTTAATTAGTTCATCACTTCACGCTAAGTACGTTTCTTAAAACCTAAAGTGGTTTAATTTAACGGTTAGCATTAGCACATAATCATCAAAGCTCAACTACAGCTGCAGGTTTTCAAGTCATATCGATTACCTATAGACATAATAGAGTACGCTACGATGACATAATAATATTAATAATGGACATTATAACACTATCAAACATGGCTAAGTACCAATAAACTAGGTATAATAATTGTCCTCACTTAGCTTCTGCATACAATAGAATGGCCCTAACCTAACCCTAGGACAATAGTGAGATGGTGACTCAACTCATAAATTAGGTGATTCATGATTCATCTGTACCTACATGGAGTCATGTTTCCTTGAATAATCCCATATTGTAGGTAGACTCAATAAGAACAATACATTAAAATTAATGTCTCTAACTTGAAGTACCTGAGCTCCTGCTAAGTTGAGCCCACATACTACTAAGAGATACTACGTACGTTGAGTTGAACCTGCGTTCCCTTGATAAACCTGTCAAGATTGAATCTGCGAGCGCCTGCTACGGTCAGTCAAGATGGAATCTGCTAGCATCTCTTAAAGGTAAACTTGTCAAAATTTAATCTACGATCTCCTGCTCTGATAAACGTCTCAAAATTCGATGTAACAATAGCTCCTGCTAAGGTCAGTCAAGATGGAATCTGCCAGCTCCTGCCAAATATACAGGGATATTTAAAAACATCCCTGTATAAACCTGTCAAAATTCATTTTGCTAGCTCCTGCTACGGTAAGTTAAGTTCGAACATGCTAGCTCCTGCCAAAGTAAAACTGCAAAGATTTAATTAATTTAATCTGCTAGCTCCTGCTACAGCATCTGCTAGGATCTGCTAAGGTAAACTTGCCAAGTTGAATCCGCGAGCTTCTGCGAAGGTAAAACTGTCAAGAGCTCTTGCCGAGGTCAAAAAAACTGTCAAGATTGAAGCGTTCCGGAAAGATTCAAGTTCTCTATAATTTTTATCTACTTATTAGTGTAATTTTAGCAGGGTGACTGCAGTGTTGTCCACAGTACCAATACGACTAATAAGGTATAGATAATGCAAACACTGACAGAATTCTTAGTAATGTTTCTAGTTACGTAAACAATGTGTTGAACATGCACCTGCATGATTCACAACTCAAACCTCCACATACTATTGAGTGGTTCATTATCATTTATCTTTATAACGTTTTATTATCTATAGATAAACTAACGCTCAATACAACGATAAGTCCTATTACATGTTCCTTATTGAATTTCGTCTATAATAAAAGTCGGCGGTAGTAGGCACTGTTAAATATGTTAGATAAGTTTATCTATGACTAAGGCATTTAAAGATGAGATAGTATAAATGTTTAAGCCGGAAGTTTTATTAAAAGTGAGTTATTGAAATGATGCCTACTCTTTTGTATAACTTTGCTTTAAATCGTACATAATATTAGCAAGAACTTCCATAATGTCCTAAAATCTATAAAAATGTCTTTTGTTTTCTAACTCAACTGAATCAAAATCACTCATACCTACTCACTAACTAACGCAAACACCGGTGAGGGAACAAAAAAAAAACATAATAATTGTTTCATTTAAAAGTCTGCCTAAGTTTGATTCTTTCAAAACATTTTACATCATGGAAGTCATTTATCTTCATTCTTTCTATTTGGGCTTTTTATTAAGACGAGCAGGAAAAATAAAAGTCAGACGTAACGTGCTGCTTCCTCTATTTCCCAAATTGATAGCTATTTCGGTGTGTGTGATAAAATTACTCCAGAATGCTTTATTGACTAAATCCCGAGAATATATTGGAGTACTGCCCACGCACACCGAGAACCTGCTGTGACTAATACAAGTACCTAAAATTTTGACTAAAGCTCCAAGACCTGCGATCATAAAGAAATCACAAATATGAACTGCAATGCTGACACCACGCACTATTCTTTAGCAGTTCGCATCATACCTAGCACACAATAAACTTATATCTTGACAACCTCTTGCTGGACCGATTTTGATCATAGTTCAAATTCTTATTGAGAATTGAGAGCCACAAATTATCAGAGATTATCAAAACCAGCCATTACGACGCCGCAGGTAACGTCCACTTTTTGGGGAAAACACCATTTCAATCAAAAATCGTCGATGACAAAAACAATCTATGAAACAGGTTCTATAATTATTCCAGGATGAATGCCAATTGAGACAGTTGTTCCAAAACTTCGCTCGTCAATTATTGCTCATCAGCATCACATACAATACATTTATGATAAAATGGATACTACTTGTAAATATAAGTGTCTCTATAGAGTACATTACTAGAGACTGTTTAAAGTCTAGCCAGAGCATAAGTATTGAGTATGATGTAGTTTTTTTTTTTACAATTTATAGGCATAGCATTAGTTAATGTAATTATGCTCTAGCTAGACTTTAAACAGTCTCCACTAGAGATTGTTTAAACTTTAAAGTCTAGCCAGAGCATAATTATTGAGTATAATGTAGTCTACAGAGACACTATATTTAAAGTAGTATAATTTCTCATAAATGTATGTGATGAGCAATAATTGACAAGCGAAGAGACTCTCTACAGTATAGAGGCCTGTAGGTATATAAGGCTACATTCCGTTTAGTAAACTTCCCGTTCGGCGTTGCGTTTGGTAAACAATCTCGAATGTCTAAGGCAATGGACAAACATAAATAACTATATAATTATGCAATCTTTACAGGACATTGCGAATTTCGATGCAACCTGTATTTTTTTCCATTGCATTCTCAAAGGGTCGAGTAACGAGTCCCATGCAGCAGAAGGGAACGTATGGGATGCTAATATTCACACGACCAGTCTGCAGGTACCCAATAAAAAAAAATGTGTGGACATTTCACACAGCGCCATCTAGCCCTATGCCCAAACTAAGCATGGCTTGTACCTGATGTACATGGTACTATGGGAACCAATACTGATACAATACTTAGATATTTTTTGTTTGTAAATACATACATAGAATACAATATAACACCCAGACACAGAACAAACATCGATGTTCATCACACAAATGTTTGTCCTGAGTGGGAATCGAACCCACAACCATCACAAGATCAGAAGGCAGGGTTACTACCAACTGAGCTATCAGGCCAGTCAACGCTAGTTAAAAAAAAATACAAATCAGGTTACGGCCAAGGCGTCTCGAAGTCTTCGCGGGCTGGCCTCAGCCAAGTTGAGTAACTAGTCAACAGGCCCACAGGCAGTGCATACAGAACACCTGATTATGCCATACGCAGGAAAGCGTGTCATCGCAGGGCGGCCGCATACCGACGCAATTGGGCACCTTGGAGGCACTTGTACGAGGACGATGCTAAGCATCCGAAAAATTGTATAGAATATGGGCCTCAGTCCTCACCTAAACCTCCCCTAAACGCCTGTTTTTTTATTGTTTTAACCTGCTGGATATTGTATAGCTAACGTATTCCAAGGTAAATTATATAACGGCTTTTTATTGAGCCAGTCGAATCCAGGCGAATGCTGATGTATTGCATAACAATATATTATTAACAGATAAAAGATGTACGAGTGGCGTACGCCCAACATTACATGGAATAATATTACAGCAGATCACACCTGATCCATTGAGGTTCCAAATACCTGCATCGCACTTAGATGTAGTTAATCTATTAATTACTCTACTTACCTAAATTAAATTAGGTTAAAGGTACACTGGATAAAGTCGCCAGGGAAACCAAGGAGCAGGCAAATATTTACAAACAGTTTATTAAATGAGAAACGGTCACGCAAACAGCCCACGCCACCACATTTTGTGGTAGACTTTTTAATTAATTATAATTATTGGGCACATATTGGGCAGATGGATAAAGGATTTCGAAATATATTTCTTATGAAAAAGAAAGGAAAACTAAACTAGATGAATTCTGGCAATCAACAACGATTGAGAACCGGTACCATAATATCGTATTATTGTCTTCTCGCTAGTGTATGCTTTGCGAACTGGTTTCTAATGATAACATAAATATCCATTAGGTCATTGCCATAATTGAAAGGTACTTAGTTGTCAATTGGAGTAAAAACTGTTGAAGGAGCGTACGAGGAAAATTGCCTTTACAGATCGTTGCTCAAGCTCAACCAATTACTACTTATGAGGACGTGTGCTAACAACTGTTACTTTAGAAAATTAAAGAAAAATTAACAGGCCTGGTACCGCTGCCATTTGTAGAACAGACTAAAAGTTGATTCTCAGCTGGAGGGCTGGAGAATGTAGTAAACATGGAGACGACACGACGTAACACCAGATTGAAACAAAATTAACTAAACAAAGAAGACGTAAGTTCTATTAATATACTTAGGTACCAGAAAAAAATAGGCTAATGATAATAATAATGATGAGCGATGCAGGTCTAACCATTCCTTATGGGTTGCGAGGTCAGATGGCAGTCGCTCGTGTAATTCTTGTAGCTCGCCGCTACAGATTAGATTGGGAGCCAACCCCAATAACAAATGGGAAAAGGCAAAGAGGATGATAATGATGATAATAATAATAATAATAAGCCCCCTAAAATCCTACCTTACGTCCGTGTCGAACATCTGACCACGTGGGGGGCGGACAACGCGTACAATCGAAACTTACGCGGCTAACAAGGTAAAGGTAACCCATAAATATGGAGACTCGTCAAAGAAAATTACGTATAGGGCCGCTGCCCGAGGGCGATCGTCGGGGCACGTCTGTAGCTGGCCGCGGGCGTGACAGCATGCTAGCCAGTGGCTCCCGGACCGACGGCTGTACGGGAGTCGGGGACGGGGGGGTTAGGGAAAAGTCCTCAAGGATTACAGCCGAACAAAGCGAGAGTAGTAGTAGAGCAGATACCCCGACTGAGGATGTTTCACAGGAGACGTGCGTCAACCAACCTGTGACCACCAAAGCCGGGAAACCCAGAGTGCGCATGAAGTGGGATGACGATATAAATGTATTCATCATGCGCACATACTATCTAGTAACAAAATTAGAAACAGACAAAACAATGTACTGTAAAAAACTATTCGACCAATTCAAAATTAAATATCCACAACTAAACGTTACTGCCCAGCGTATTGCTGATCAAAGGAGAGTAATCATCAGAAACAAACTTTTGCCAGACCACATCATAGGTAATCTAAAAAAAGAAATAGCAGAACAACTGAGGGAAGAAGAGTTACACTCAACAATAGAGTCACGTCACGATGAACACCCACCCATCACAATTGACACTTTCACATCACAACCAAGTTATCCTTCCACTCGAGCGTACAGTGCTCAAATTACTCCTAGCGGTACACAAACAACAAATGAAACAATATTAACACAATCCACTGATGCATCAACACAGACGTTGATAATACCCAACGTACTGTAACGATACAGGCTGTCTCGTGACGTCACAAATATTATAAATTTTACCTAAAGTATAAAAATACTGAAATAATTTGATCAAAGCATTTTACGCACAAAGAATAGTCCAAAAATAAAGGAAATAGTCATTGGCATCGCATTAACTGATAGAGAAAATGTAGAGATAGGTGTAAAAGTGGATACCTGTGGTAAAATAAGGTAACAGTAAAAGAAATCAAACCTTCTTTATATTTAGTTTTACTTTTTACCTTTCTACCTTTAAAGTGTTTTTGATATATAATAGGATTTTGAGAGCTGTCAAGCTGTCAAACGCGGTCAGTTATAAAATCATTCACGGGATTCGCAAGTCGAAACTTGTCAGAAAAATGCAGATGAAATTTCCGGTTAAATTCTTAGATAAATTCGCCCTCTCAATTAATTCTGGATCTGGGGGGAAGTATGCCTCGGGTCCAGGAACTCAGTAAGAGATAAGTTGAAACATTGCAACGAAGCTTGTCTTCCCTTATTTTGCTTAGGGTATGCAGTTCGCGTGTTTTGTGGAGACCTGCACCAGATTTTGCCTCCGTTATAGGATCTGGATCCACCTTTTTGGTTTGGTTTGCATTCTGGCTGAAAGGAGGGCTGAAAAGATTAACTGTCCCGTCTTCGTGTATACGATACCCGGATCCTAAATGCAAATTAAGCTGAACTGTCCCAAGTGTTAGGGTTTTGTCTTGTATGCTGCCCATGGACTCCGGTCCCGCATGCAAGATAAAAATTAGGTGGCAATAGGTTTTAGCTTTGGAGAGCTTTTGTCACAGCTCGTTCTCTCATAGGGTTAGATCAGGTATGTTCTCATTGCACACACCGAGAACAGACATGCACGTTTAAAAGCAAATGTGAGATTTGTAGCAATCTCCAGTGTTTGGGGGTACACACTAATGTATAGGGAAAAGCTATAAGTCGAGGAATACACACAGGAGGGGAAAGTTAGGGATAAAATATTGAAAATCGCGGAAAAATAATAGTGTTAGGGAAATAGATAAAATTCACTAAATAAATAAATAAATTTAAAGCGGTATAAAATACATTTAAAGATAAATTCAGTATGATAAAATACTAATAAATAAAAGTGCAAATAAATACAATACGTAAGTTATCAAAATTATAAAAATATAATCCAAGGTTTCTCGAAGGTTGAAGCTGTGGGTGTTTATTGTAGGGCTAGTTTGTCGTGGACCTTGCTTTTGACGGAAAGCTGGGTGATCACAGAAGGTTTTAATGTACAGAGAACAATACGTAATTCTATAAATCTATTTTGTGGTAAAAGTACGTTGTACTATTTATCTATTCTGTGGTATAGGAAGGTATTCCTTTAGCTGGTTTTGCGATGTTCTACGGAGGATATGGGAAAGGTTCTATCCCTACGCGGTGATAGTAAACGCTGATACAAATTTCGCATAAACAAGTTATGACACTAGTGAGAAAATATTATTCTGTGCCTAATTTTGATGTACAAATTCAGCATAAATAGATAGGTATTTTCTTAGCGGATTCTAGGCGGAATTTTACTGGAGAGTTGGAAGGATCATATTCCTGCAGCGAAATTCGTTTTGTTTCTAGTTGCAAAATAGGTAATGTTTGAACGAAAGTTAGGAACTACCGGGAATTAGTAACGACTGGGAATTTATTCCTTTTACTTAGATAGCTATTGGGAATTTGTTCTCTGTTTGGAATCATTCGCGAGTAACTTAATAAAATCGTAATTGAGTTTCACTCTAGTATGGAAATACATAATGCTTTGCTTGTGCGATAGTTAAATAACTACCGGGAATTTATTCATAGTTTAGGGTTATTCGTGTTTGTTTATAGATCAATTTAGTGGAATTCAGAGTTGGGTTTGTTTGATTGAATTTTCAATAAGAATTTTACTATTTATTCTATAAAAACATTTAAAGTACTAGTGATAAGAAATTGTCCTTCATGTCTTGGGTCAAGTACAGCAGTACCTGTTAGTGATCTCCTTACCAAACGGATAGGGGTAGCTAATTTAAAGATTCGAATGAGAATATCTTGTTGTTAGGAAATAGCATTAATAATCTATTATATTACTTGCAGCAACCATATTCTTATCATATTTCATAATAATGAAATATAATACCTAAATTATATAAACGGTTTTTAGATTACTTTTCAATACAAGTTCTGGAAAATAGAGACAACCTGAATATCACTAAACAGATCATTGAATTCGAATAAATATTTATAGTTTAAATTAATACTACTGTTTAGTCCACTGCATGCTGTTGATATAGAATCTACGATAATATTGATAATCTTTAGACGAAAACTAGGAGATTTGAAAGTTGAGCTATTTTTAGAGTCTGTCATATACCGAATGTAGTACGTATTAGATAGACTCACAATTAACTAAGGTGATGTCTATTTTGTTAGGATTTGGAAAAAAATAATGTCCTCTTGTCCCTTGCACCTTTTGGAGTCCAAACTAGATAAGTAGATAAGAATAGGTAGATGGGGTACCTGACGTACTGACTTGGGATAAATAGAACAAAATTTAGTAAAATCAAATTTCTCTTAGTGTGGGGGAATTTCACACACGGTACCTCCGTGTGGGAAATTTCAAGCACTAAATAGTGGAGGGTTAACCAGCCAGGTAGTCGAGACCCACAGCATTGGAGCGGTGGCGGGGCTCCTATGCCAGAGTTATGATAAACAAATAGAGTTTACTATGACTTTGCTATATAACAAACTCAAACTCAGTTAGCAATATACTTACTTACGTTTTACCTATGTTTCACTTTCTTGTCTTGTTAATTTCAACATACGTTCGTCATGAAGCTTTAATTTACTTTCAGTTTTGTTTATGACTAGGAACTATAATGTTCAATTTTTTGCAGGAAAAGATTATTCATTCCTACAATTGAAACATTTCGAAAATATAGTAGGAAATATATAATATGATTTTATGTGGAAATTTCAGTTCGGTTACTCAGAGTATAGGAATAGTGTTCATCAGGGGATTAAATAGCAATTATTTGTAGAAAGATGGGTATTTTAAATTAATTTAATATTATTGAATAGGTTAGATGTTAGTTAGGTATTGTCTCATTACTTTAAAAGGATTTGGATTACTACATTATCACAACGTACGGTTCTACCATTTATTAGGTGACGATTCACAAGGCCATAAACATTAAAACAGGTAGTCTAAAATAGTCAATCAACTTCGATCACTTTTTTAACGTAAGATTAATTTAGAATATCCGATGTTTTTATTATTAATATATTAATGTACTTTAATTAGGTTAATAAGAGGGTTCTTTTACAATATGTTGTACCGTGACCAGGATCTCAATTGACCAGGATTGCCAAATGACTAGGATCTCAAATGACCAGGATCTCAATTGACCAGGATTGACATTTGACTAGGATCTCAAATGACCAGGATCTCAATTGACCAGTATCTTAATTGACCAGGATCTCAAATGGCCAGGAATTTATTTGACTAGGATTTTACGTGCGTTTCTTTCGTTATCAGGTTGATTTATTTTAGAGATTTACATTAGTGATAGTTTTGGATTAGAATGAGGATGTTGATTGTTTTGGATTTGATATTATTTTTACGTAGCGATGGTATTTATTTACTATCGCACAATTTGCTGTCCGTGGAAAAGGAAAGGGTTTGAGACAATATGTAGGGGCGGTTTTAGATTTCAATAAATCAAATGAAAATTAGTTAAAACAAAGATTCAATCTTTTGAGAGTTTTAATCGTTACTTTATTAGTTATTTACAATTTCTCGGGGCTATAATGTTCAGGATATCATCGTTAGATTATTGTAGACGATGGATTAATTAGATGATGAAGATGATGAATATATAAACGGGAATCGAACTATTCATACAAACATTGGTTTATTTGATTTACGAATAATATGGTTGGCATTAGATAGATAAAAATTTAAAATAGGCCGCGTTGCAATAAACTCAACGGAATTTAAATAAATTCAACATTAAAATGTTTCATTACGATCGTGGAAATTTGTTGTAGTAGGTTGGAAAGGAGTAGTAGTTTATTAATCAGATAGGTACTTATGCATCTGTTTGATTAATTTTAAAATTTATTGATGCACATAATAAGGTTGAGCTTTCATTTAGGAAGTACGTGGGGAATTTATCATCATCCAATTCAGGAAAAACGACGGAGTCAATTTTCATAAATAATTCGGATACATTAGAGTAAATAATTTACATTTCTTTTCTGTGGTTGGAACTAAGAAAGGTTCGAAATTGGCTAAGATTATAAAACTATAGGGGGCGTTTTACAGTTCAAAATATTTAATAATTTTATTAGTGGTAGTTGATACGGTGGATAGATTAAGTTCCGATTCGATGGCTATTGTACGTACGATACACAATAATCTAAACAACATAAAATTATTTAAAATAAATTATTAATATTTCAAAATAGTGGTATTTAAAACATTTCGGTTTGGTAGTTTTGCGCGTAGTCCTACCTCAAGTTCGGGATTTTTGAGAATGAATATACTTACTTATTGATTAAATTTTCAAATAAAATATTGCGCTATAAAATTCAAACTTTAATAACGATATTATATTTGAAATGTAACAAAATAAATTATTTTTAGTAGAGGTTAGTTCAGTTCGCGACAATTAATATTTATTTATTATTGTTATTGTAACTTATCTATAATAAATAAAACGATTCAGCATTAACATTAAATGAAATTTTAAACGAAATTTATTAAATCATATAATTACTTATGTTGTAGAAATGAAATTGAAATAAAATTGAAGATTTTATTTTAATATCATTATACGTATCAAGCAATAACTTCAAAGAAGCCTTAAATCTATTGGGAATTGCTAGCCGTTAAGATAGCGAATAAGTTAGTTGACAGGGGTCAAATGTGGACTAATGAATTATTTTGTTGTTTTTGCTTATGAAAGGGATTTGATTTTGGATAATTAAAAAAAAGTCATTTTTATGTAAGCAAGTATCTTTGTATGGACATGGTCAGAGGTATTAACAGTGCAGGAGGATCTTAGTGGCTTAGCAAGATCTACGGTTTAAGGGATTTGTTGACGGGTGGCTTTGGATTTACACGACTCAACAAATGGGTTGATATAATTTAAGGCTAGGTGCTAGGTTAAAAGAGAAAGCCTAAGTTTAAACAAAACTGTTATAACAACCCCGTACTCTACAAGGTAGGAACATCCGATCTGCTACACTCTACATCCGAAATAATAGCGAATTACGGAGTGGGAAATATATGCGAAATATTGCTGAAGTCATAGACAAATCTATACTTTGAACTATTAAAGTTGACCTGGTTATCGAAGGGTTTTGTGGGAGGCAGCTCGGAACGAAAACATGGTTCTTAGGGGTACCTTTTACTTAAAGTTATTAGGACTGACCAGCCTCACAACCTGGTTTCTTTTGGTGGCTAGGTTAGCCTTGGGATAAGTGATTTTTGGGTATGATTGATGCGATGAAATTTTGGATATTGACTCATAAAGTAATTCACTGTTGTTACGGCTTAAGAGGGCGCTTAAAATAGAATAGTAATTACGGTTTGTTTTCAAGAAAGGATTCAATAGTACTTATATTAAAAATAAAAATACTATCATTGACAACATTCAACTTTTGAAAATAAATTACTCAATTTTAGTAATATTTTATATTTTTCAAATGAATAACAAATTAATACGCAATATGCTGCATATTAAACAAATTGAAAATACTACAAGTGTATTTTTGTTTCGCAAATCATTTGCTAACGGGTTGATTATTTTTAGGTGCTCTCTTAAATTAAATTTAACGGTTAGGAACACTACAGAACTATAAATACATTTTAAGTTTGGAGCCAAACGTTAACAAATTATAATTGCTTAAGTGAGGTGGTAGAGTTATAATTATTATTTAAATTATTTTTATTATAGTTTTGCTAATATTTGTGAATGTATTTTAAAGAATAAAATTTTACTTCGGCTTTAAATTTAAAACGCCTGCGCAAATATTTTAGGGGCGATTGTAACGATACAGGCTGTCTCGTGACGTCACAAATATTATAAATTTTACCTAAAGTATAAAAATACTGAAATAATTTGATCAAAGCATTTTACGCACAAAGAATAGTCCAAAAATAAAGGAAATAGTCATTGGCATCGCATTAACTGATAGAGAAAATGTAGAGATAGGTGTAAAAGTGGATACCTGTGGTAAAATAAGGTAACAGTAAAAGAAATCAAACCTTCTTTATATTTAGTTTTACTTTTTACCTTTCTACCTTTAAAGTGTTTTTGATATATAATAGGATTTTGAGAGCTGTCAAGCTGTCAAACGCGGTCAGTTATAAAATCATTCACGGGATTCGCAAGTCGAAACTTGTCAGAAAAATGCAGATGAAATTTCCGGTTAAATTCTTAGATAAATTCGCCCTCTCAATTAATTCTGGATCTGGGGGGAAGTATGCCTCGGGTCCAGGAACTCAGTAAGAGATAAGTTGAAACATTGCAACGAAGCTTGTCTTCCCTTATTTTGCTTAGGGTATGCAGTTCGCGTGTTTTGTGGAGACCTGCACCAGATTTTGCCTCCGTTATAGGATCTGGATCCACCTTTTTGGTTTGGTTTGCATTCTGGCTGAAAGGAGGGCTGAAAAGATTAACTGTCCCGTCTTCGTGTATACGATACCCGGATCCTAAATGCAAATTAAGCTGAACTGTCCCAAGTGTTAGGGTTTTGTCTTGTATGCTGCCCATGGACTCCGGTCCCGCATGCAAGATAAAAATTAGGTGGCAATAGGTTTTAGCTTTGGAGAGCTTTTGTCACAGCTCGTTCTCTCATAGGGTTAGATCAGGTATGTTCTCATTGCACACACCGAGAACAGACATGCACGTTTAAAAGCAAATGTGAGATTTGTAGCAATCTCCAGTGTTTGGGGGTACACACTAATGTATAGGGAAAAGCTATAAGTCGAGGAATACACACAGGAGGGGAAAGTTAGGGATAAAATATTGAAAATCGCGGAAAAATAATAGTGTTAGGGAAATAGATAAAATTCACTAAATAAATAAATAAATTTAAAGCGGTATAAAATACATTTAAAGATAAATTCAGTATGATAAAATACTAATAAATAAAAGTGCAAATAAATACAATACGTAAGTTATCAAAATTATAAAAATATAATCCAAGGTTTCTCGAAGGTTGAAGCTGTGGGTGTTTATTGTAGGGCTAGTTTGTCGTGGACCTTGCTTTTGACGGAAAGCTGGGTGATCACAGAAGGTTTTAATGTACAGAGAACAATACGTAATTCTATAAATCTATTTTGTGGTAAAAGTACGTTGTACTATTTATCTATTCTGTGGTATAGGAAGGTATTCCTTTAGCTGGTTTTGCGATGTTCTACGGAGGATATGGGAAAGGTTCTATTCCTACGCGGTGATAGTAAACGCTGATACAAATTTCGCATAAACAAGTTATGACACTAGTGAGAAAATATTATTCTGTGCCTAATTTTGATGTACAAATTCAGCATAAATAGATAGGTATTTTCTTAGCGGATTCTAGGCGGAATTTTACTGGAGAGTTGGAAGGATCATATTCCTGCAGCGAAATTCGTTTTGTTTCTAGTTGCAAAATAGGTAATGTTTGAACGAAAGTTAGGAACTACCGGGAATTAGTAACGACTGGGAATTTATTCCTTTTACTTAGATAGCTATTGGGAATTTGTTCTCTGTTTGGAATCATTCGCGAGTAACTTAATAAAATCGTAATTGAGTTTCACTCTAGTATGGAAATACATAATGCTTTGCTTGTGCGATAGTTAAATAACTACCGGGAATTTATTCATAGTTTAGGGTTATTCGTGTTTGTTTATAGATCAATTTAGTGGAATTCAGAGTTGGGTTTGTTTGATTGAATTTTCAATAAGAATTTTACTATTTATTCTATAAAAACATTTAAAGTACTAGTGATAAGAAATTGTCCTTCATGTCTTGGGTCAAGTACAGCAGTACCTGTTAGTGATCTCCTTACCAAACGGATAGGGGTAGCTAATTTAAAGATTCGAATGAGAATATCTTGTTGTTAGGAAATAGCATTAATAATCTATTATATTACTTGCAGCAACCATATTCTTATCATATTTCATAATAATGAAATATAATACCTAAATTATATAAACGGTTTTTAGATTACTTTTCAATACAAGTTCTGGAAAATAGAGACAACCTGAATATCACTAAACAGATCATTGAATTCGAATAAATATTTATAGTTTAAATTAATACTACTGTTTAGTCCACTGCATGCTGTTGATATAGAATCTACGATAATATTGATAATCTTTAGACGAAAACTAGGAGATTTGAAAGTTGAGCTATTTTTAGAGTCTGTCATATACCGAATGTAGTACGTATTAGATAGACTCACAATTAACTAAGGTGATGTCTATTTTGTTAGGATTTGGAAAAAAATAATGTCCTCTTGTCCCTTGCACCTTTTGGAGTCCAAACTAGATAAGTAGATAAGAATAGGTAGATGGGGTACCTGACGTACTGACTTGGGATAAATAGAACAAAATTTAGTAAAATCAAATTTCTCTTAGTGTGGGGGAATTTCACACACGGTACCTCCGTGTGGGAAATTTCAAGCACTAAATAGTGGAGGGTTAACCAGCCAGGTAGTCGAGACCCACAGCATTGGAGCGGTGGCGGGGCTCCTATGCCAGAGTTATGATAAACAAATAGAGTTTACTATGACTTTGCTATATAACAAACTCAAACTCAGTTAGCAATATACTTACTTACGTTTTACCTATGTTTCACTTTCTTGTCTTGTTAATTTCAACATACGTTCGTCATGAAGCTTTAATTTACTTTCAGTTTTGTTTATGACTAGGAACTATAATGTTCAATTTTTTGCAGGAAAAGATTATTCATTCCTACAATTGAAACATTTCGAAAATATAGTAGGAAATATATTGATTGGTGCATAATATGATTTTATGTGGAAATTTCAGTTCGGTTACTCAGAGTATAGGAATAGTGTTCATCAGGGGATTAAATAGCAATTATTTGTAGAAAGATGGGTATTTTAAATTAATTTAATATTATTGAATAGGTTAGATGTTAGTTAGGTATTGTCTCATTACTTTAAAAGGATTTGGATTACTACATTATCACAACGTACGGTTCTACCATTTATTAGGTGACGATTCACAAGGCCATAAACATTAAAACAGGTAGTCTAAAATAGTCAACAAATTTCGATAACTTTTAGCGTCATAAGTTTAAGGTTAGAATATCCGGTGATCCGATGATTTTATTATTAATTTATTTAATTAGATCAATAGAGGGTTCTTTTACAGTACACAATTCAGAAACACAAAATTTTCAACCAATCACTGCACTCGCAAATACTACCATTCAAAATCTTGTACACCAATTAGAAGCTACACTGACCTTGTACACAGGTACAGACCCTACATCCAGACCAAAATTACCTAAACTAAAAGAAAATAAAAAGTTATACCAATACATAGATATTTTCAACAAAGAAATACTGGGAAGATTTTATTCTATTGATTCTGATGTAAACGACATTCATACTCTAGTCTACTGCAGTGCATTTGTTATTTGCGATAATTTAGGTTATAAAATTAAAACGGAACACGCTGACAATAGGAACAACAAAAACATACCTGAAAAACCAGCATGGCAGATTAGGATCGAAAATGACATAAAAGCGTTAAGAGCAGATATAGGAAGAGTCACACAATATATCAAGAACAACAGGTCAAAAAAACTAGTCAAAAAAGTTGAAAAAATATTTAATAGTACTAAAGTGCACTCATCACATGAGAGAGACAATATTCGACCGGAAGAATACTTAGATACCCTTAAACAAAAATTAGCACTCAAAACACAACGATTAGCAAGGTACAAAAAAGCTCTGCAACGCAAAGAAGATAACAAATTATTTTCTACAAACGAAAAAGGATTTTACAGGTCTTTACGGAATGAAGTTACCACCAAAAACTCTGAACTCCCGAATCCAGAAGAACTCAAAAATTACTGGGCTGATCTCTGGAAAAAACAAAATGACCATAATGATAGAGCAGACTGGATTAGGGAAGAGGAAAAAAGATGGGAACATATAGAAGAAATGGAATTTACAGACATTTCAGGAGAAGACATTGAGTTAGTTACTAAAAAGACAAAAAACTGGAAAGCAGCCGGAATAGATGGTATACATAATTTTTGGTATAAAAAATTCTTTATATTACATGATACACTTGCAAGGATAGTAACAGATCTACTAAAAGGAATAGATGAACTACCAAAATTTATAACTAAAGGAATCACGTACATGCTGCCAAAGAGTAACGATACAGCCAACCCCTCTCAATACAGACCCATAACCTGCCTACCAACCATCTATAAAATTATTACTTCGTGCATTACAACCAAAATAAATTATCACCTATCACAGAATAATATTCTCGCCGAAGAGCAAAAAGGCTGTAGACAGTACCATAAAGGATGCAAAGAACAGTTAATAATTGACTCTACTATTTTAAAACACGCACAAACTCACAATAGAAATATCCATATATCATACATAGACTACAAAAAAGCATTCGATAGCGTACCCCACTCATGGCTTATACGTATCTTACAAATTTACAAAATAAATCCTACCATCATCACTTTCTTGGAAAACGCCATGAATGACTGGAAAACTAGATTGTTTCTGACCAACAGCTCTCAATCTATAAGTTCTGATGAAATTCTGATTGAAAATGGCATTTTCCAGGGAGATTCCCTCAGCCCGTTATGGTTCTGTCTTGCCCTAAACCCTCTTTCTAACCTTCTCAATAAAGCACTAAGTGGTTACAAATTAACTACTCATACAGAAATCAGTCATCTCATGTATATGGATGATATAAAACTATTTTCCAAATCAGAAAAAGCCCTTAAGGCCTTATTACAAAAAACAACACAGTTTAGTGACGATATCAATATGTCTTTTGGTTTAGACAAATGTAAAACACTCCATATACGTAAAGGCAAGATAATAGGTACTAACGATGACGATGAAGATAGCGTAGAAAACAACTTCGCCCGCATGGAAAACGATGACACATATAAATATTTAGGCATACATCAGTCCAAAACTGTTAATCACACTGCAATTAAAAATAAGCTCACCCAAGAATATACGCGTAGACTAAACTTAATCTGTAAAAGACCCCTTACTTCAAAAAACCTCTTCAAGGCCATAAATACGTATGCCGTTCCAATACTCACATATTCGTTCGGTGTCATTAAATGGTCCCGTACTGACATAAACAACTTAGAAATCAAAACAAGAACCACACTCACTAAACATAATTACTCACACCCCAAATCAGCAATAGAGAGGATGACCGTTAAAAGGTTGAAAGGAGGTAGGGGTCTCATAGACCTAAAAAACTTATGGGAAGGACAGGTACAAAATTTACAAAAGTTCTTTCACAACAAATCAGAAACTAGTAAAATTCACTTAGCCACGATAGAAACCGACCAAAATTATACACCACTAAATCTAAAATCTATAAACACTTGTACTACTTCTCAAGAAGACCCAGAGACCGAAAAAATAAATTCATGGCGTAGGAAAGAACTGCATGGCCGACATTTACATGATCTTGAGCAGACTCACATTGATCCAGAAGCATCAAATAGATGGCTAAAACTTGGGTATCTATTCCCTGAAACTGAAGGTTTTCTAATTGCTATACAGGACCAAGTAATCAACACCAAAAACTATAAAAAATATATAATTAAAGACCCAAATGTACAGAACGATAGATGTAGAAAATGTCAGCGACAATCTGAAACTATCCAACACATCACCGGCGCATGCCAGACTCTGACACAAACCGACTACACCCACCGACATAACCAAATAGTACACATTATCCACCAAAAACTTGCCGCTAAACACAAACTGATTTCCGATAAACATACCCCATACTATCAATACACACCAAAACCGGTGCTGGAAAGCAATAACCATAGGATGTATTTTGATCGTGCTATACTAACGGACAAAACTATTCATAATAACAGACCCGACATCACACTTATAGATAAAATAAAGAAAGAGGTATACCTGATAGATATAGCTGTCCCAAACACACACAACATACAGAAAACAATCACAGAAAAAATACAAAAATACACAGAGTTGAAGGAGGAAGTCCACAGAATTTGGAAAATGAGGAATGTGTTCATCGTGCCGCTAGTGCTTTCCAGCACTGGCGTAATTCCAAAACATCTAACACACTCCCTTAAAATAATCGGTTTAGCAGAAAACACTCACATAAATATGCAAAAAGCTGCCATTCTTAACACATGCAGAATAGTTAGGAAATTTCTACAGGAGGATGCAGTAAACCAACCAACGACAGAACATACAGCACACTTGGCTTAGGCCCGTGGGCTGTATTAAAAATTACCAAAGTATTTCGTATACTTTGAGATTGTTTAAGAACATAAAAAAAATAATAATAATGATGATGAGTGTCTTGCCAGAAACAAAGAGCTTCAGCTGAAATAATAAAACAGAGTGTGAGAATGACGAGTTGAGGCATCTTTGAGTTGAGACTAACATCTGATCTGTGAAACGGGGTCGCCTAGAGAACACGAAGACACCATAAACTAATTAACAAAACTAGCTATCACGCCATCTGTTACCAAACAACCATCTGTTCTATGGAGTAAGTAATTAATAAAACAAATTGCCCCTAGACCACGGACGTATGTAACTTGTAATATTAGCCCAATACTATGATTCTAGTATGTAAATAAGCACTCTGTGAATCATGTTCAGCTGAGGTGACGTAATGTGATGACTCCTCAATGATAATCGTTTGTAAATGTTCTCAAGGCGATGCTGGATTTAAATCTCCAATGTATTTATATCTGGTTTTGCTTGATTAGGCTGGAAAATGAGCTTTATAGATTGACTGGTTTTATGCGGATTCGACGGTAATAGTTTATTTTGAGACTTCCTATTAATACAAGTAGGTATTCGAACAGGTATTATCTATAATGGTTGTCGCATAAAAGTCAATTCGATAAACAGATAGTTATTCATCGCTACCACAGATTAGAGAAAAAACAAATTGACTAAGTGATCGCTACACACACTTAGTGGGGCCAATTTTAAAGACAGATCTAAAACTCTTCAAACTGTTGCTGTTGTTGTCAAATAGACGGAAATGTAAGAGACGGATATATATATTTTTAGTATTTTAAAGACTGTCAACTAAATCTTCAAAATTAAGTCTAGTAGAGAATAATCTTGTAAATATGAATTATAAGAGTGACTTCCGCACATTTCGAATAAATAATTTATTACGAATTGATACAGAAATAATCTAGGTTCCGCTGAGAGATACCTTCAGATTCATAACAACATATTATTTTCCACAAGTTGAAAATACTAAAAAAATCCACGACGGACGACTATTCATAGAATAATTACAGTATTTGAAACAGCTAATACTGTACAATTATTTTCCTCAAAACCGTGCTGTTTCCCCGCTATAACAGAAGCCAAATAAATACACCTAACAAATATGGAATATCTGGCGCGCGCCGCAACTCTGACTGCACGCTTTGTTGACACAACAAAACGTCGGCACGTGGCTCGCATTATACCTCAGGTCACCAGCACAGAGACCTTCCACTCCACAGGCTACACAGACAGCACACATGTGTATCGCGCACATTACAGTTACAGACTGAAATAACTATCCGTTGATGGTTTATAGACATATGGCAGTTTTGGAATCCGGTGAACTAAAAGACAAGGCGAAGGCAAATGACGTAACACGAGAAAGGCTTATGTCCTGTAAAGTGGAATAAATATCTGTGGAAGACAATTATCATGGTGAAGCATCGGGCGATTTCCCAGGAGAAATACTAAAATCACTTTATTTCACCATTTGCAGCCCATTTTAGGCAGAATATTATCACAATGTGACTTTATTGATGAAAACGGTTATTTATTTTATATTATAATATTAGTAGGTCTCAATCGGTCCTTAGTGGCCACCTTTGCAGCAAACAGATCGATCGAAATCTTCTGCAATGTGCGCATTCCACCACCTCCCCAACATTTTCATTGAACTATCGGCCGATAGACCAGACTGTAGACACTGTAGTATGCGACGGGTCTTATACCCACATATGCACAGGCCACTTTCCTTCACCCGGGAATAGACGGATGTCTTCGTGTATTTGTTTGGGAGGAAGAGGGAAGGGGGACAGCTTCCGCTGCATTGGTGACATCTTTGGGCAAAATAACAAGAGAGGCTGCGGCCGAGAACTCGCCTGTTTCTTGGCACGACCGGGCTACAAGAGCTTTTGTCTGTGTGACTACACTAGTATAATATTTGGTGACATTTTGTGGTTCCTCTGATTCAGTTGTTTTGTACACGAAAACGACAATGATAATAATTTAAATAATAACCGTTAGCTTTCCTCATTTTGACATGATATTGGTAATATTTTTAAAGTCTCTATTAATAAAACCTAAATAATTTGCAGCTACTTTCAATCAAACCATAACAATTTGCGTCTATTTCCGTCCAACGTCCTGAAACACTGATATGACACGACTGACTTCCATCATGGCCGTGTCAAACACCTCTAGGTCTATTCCTGTGGCGTATTTCTGATACGCTCAGCCGACTATTGTATTTGTACCGTGAAGGATTTTGGAACAAGCTGGGATTGTATATGAATGCCACAGAATACGGTCAATGATGTATACCCACGGAGCGCGATGTACCGCCCAAGATGGGCCCAAGTAAATTTGTCACACTCTACCTACACTTTACCTGTACTCTAGCATATCGCGATGGTGTGTGAAATCTATAGCGAGCGGTGTCGTAATGTCATTTATTTATAAGCGCCACATATTTTGGTCGTTCCAATCCACTGTCATTGAAGAAAGAATACAGCCGGTACGTTTCAATAACGTCTTAAAGTGTTGGAGACATAATATGAGTGTTATTCAAGTGAAATGAAAAATAATAAAGACTATCTGATAGAATTTTTACTACATATATTTGTCTTTCTGACCTCACGTGCGCCTGATTCAGATGAAGTCAGAACGGAATGAGGTAATACGCATACAAATTGGAATAATAATACAGTCAAAATATAACCATGTTATAAAACTGAACGTCAGGAGCATAGAATCGCTGTCTCTAATTCCAAGAGGTTGCAAGCAGCACCTTTATGAATAAATATGGAGATGTCAACACATTACACTCTAGTGACCGACTTCAAAAATTCCTTTGATCTACACGAGGTTTTTTCTACCAACAATGCTAAGGGCTAGCCAATGTTGGTACATGTTCAAGAGTTGTGCATAGTCATCTTGCGGTTGTGCATGATTTGACCTCAATACCTGCTTCAACGTCGGCTCAAAAAATACAATTGCACAGTGTTATTTTGTAGACATGGAACTTGTTCATAAACTACATACTCATTATAACTTGGAAACTCGGATCATCGTTCCCATCAGGAGCGATACTGACAAATATGGGGCTAGGTCTATTAAGTCGTACTTCGGCAGGAAAAGACGTGACTTTAACCAGGTGATTAAAGTCACGTCTTTTCCTGCCGAAGTATGTATTTTTTTTATGCGATTGAATGACGTGACGAGCTAGTCGTTCACCTGATGTTAAGCAACACGGCCGCCCATAACAGTATGACAAGTTGATGCAAGCAAACATAAATTAAACAATTCTCAAATCTTATGAGTAAGTAAACTTTAACATACTCTGTACCTCACCTCAGTGTAGGCAAACATTCCACCATTCATTCATTTGTCATCGCTGTTTACAATTTGCATCCTCACAAACTACAAAATTTGAATAGGTAATAGTAATTGGAAGTGGGACGTTGTCAGCTAACGAAAAAACCATGAAAGTAATATGTAAGTCGAAGTCTTCTAATAGAATTAATAGAACATGATAGTACAGGAATTAGCAAGTTGAAATGGCAACGCGCAAGCCACATCGCTCGTAGAACTGATAACCGATGGGGAAGAAAGGCCCCCCACTCGGTGGACTGACGATCTGGTGAAAGCCGCGCGGAGCCGATGGATGCAGGAGGCGAGCAGCCGCTCAAGGTGGCGCACTCAGGGGGAGGCCAGTGGACGACATCAGGCTGTTGATGATGATGATATTACACGTGACTGAAAATCTATAGAGAAAGAGATGTTCTAATCCAGACGGTTAGGTGTAAATACGATTTTTTTGTGGGGGTCCAGGTCCACCATCAATTATGTGAAATTTCCTAATGGCAAATTGCTATGAAATTATGAATACACTATAGCCTATGGCACTATCCACTAATCCTGCCAGTTGTCATACCTAGTATATTTAAAAGTTTACATAGACTTTGTATTCTAACGGCACCCATCGCGACCCGACATAGTAATAATACATCACCAGCATATTTTCATTAGCAAATTACGACTTATGAAGTTCCCTAAGCAACGGTACCCTTATATAATGCAAGTTTGTACTACTAGCACTTAGATGTGACCTGAAGCGGCATACTCGGTCGGCGACCTCGCTAATGACAGCTAATGCACTAACCACGTACTGTTCGTTAAACGGTGACGAGACCAAAGAGAATGTTATCAAGACTTTGCTACATTGAGGATATCTTAAGCTTACACTACACAAAGTCTATTAACTGATTAGGTACGATGTTTATGACTGACTGATGCCACTGGCATTGCTAACGACTTTTCTGTTTTAGGAACGGCGATAGATCGCTATTAGAGGAGCAGGCTAAAGTTCCTAAGTAAAAGGCTTCAAAGAAGTCTTCTATTCATTCAGTAAAACAGTCAGTTCCTTCTGAACTTTTAAGAAACTGTTTACATAATCAGCAGTTCTTGACACGCCCATCGATACAGTTTCAGGTGTTATGAATCTTATCTCCGATAAGTAATCAATGATGACTATCGATACCTGTAGACATGCCTAACTGCTAGAGTCATAAAAGTACCTATCACGGTATTACCATGTAGCTGTAGCGGGTACGAGTGAATTTCTATGCGAGTAAAGGTATTTCATATCTACTAGACCTTATAACAACCTTATAACAGCTGTTGCTATGTATATATATCAGTGTTTTAAACTATTACCACTGACTTGAAGCTCATTGAATATTTTCAGAGCTCCCTCAAGCTCACAAACGAGCGCCGGTTGGTAACGGTGCTACATGTGAATCCCCAAGAGACCTGACCTTACGAAGCAAACAGAGCACGAAAACGCAAGTAATTCGGCACGAAAAAGGTCCCCGAAGCATAAAAGTATACCTCGCACCAAAGGAAGGGTGGGTAATTGGGTCATGAGGCAGAATTGGAGGCCCGACGCAGGTATGCCTTTAAAAAATAATGAAAGAGGCCTATGAATAGTGCCACCACACTATGGAGTATTCATGTACATGCAGTGGACTCTTTGATTAGAAATAGGGTTATTTATTACCACTTAACAGATTAGGCGTTACTGCTAAAGCAATAAATCTTAATATCACCTTTTTTTTGGTTTGATCTAATACTCATAAAAATGCCTAAATATCGTGATATATGGAAATACCGATGTTTTTCATCAGGTAATATCTGGTCACGTGCAGGAACAGGACCTAAATATATTGAATAATTAAGTCGATAAGCATCCACTGGAGTTGACGGCACGATAAACGTGAGGTGCTTAGCCGTTATCTACTTCTGTTTTATTGATATTAAAATATGTAATGACGGCGAGACACGTAAACCGAAAGTAAATAAACGGATACAATGGGGCCAATTTTAAAGGCTTTAGTTGACAGATCTAAAACTTCTAAAACTGTTGCTGTCCTTGTCAAATAGACGGCAATGTAAGAGACGGATATATTTTTAGTATTTTAAGGACTGTCAACTAAAGCCTTCAAAATCGGGCCTAATGAGCATTTAAACATTCCAATGGAAACTAATCTTTCGGCTTACCTCGCCGTGTATGAGTATAATAATCTGTGATAATAGTAATAAGCAATAGCATAAGCTAAGTGTATGTAAAAATGCAGTGTCACTATAATTGAGGTCGTTTGCGGTCCACTACTCCTCATCCTAACCCGGGTTATCATTTTCTGTATATCGTGTGTATTTTGAAGACTGCAAGATAGATGTATATTTCCCCCACACTATATTTATATTACTATTAATAATGATACTGCTGGTAGGCAAAGATGTGTAGAAATATCGTTCTCTACCACACATCTTTGCCTACCAGCCGTCCTCCTTGTACAGTATACACAATATAGTAATAATCATGTTTGACACAGTCCAACCATACCTACTGGCAGAAAGACAATGCTACACCTAAACAACGTAACCTTAACGTATTACATATGCTGTATGAGTTATTATGATAGTATGCGCCTTTTGTAATAAAAATATGACAGAGTGCTGGCATTACAGAAGCTTTAATTAAAATAACAGTCCTTAATGTGCCTCTAGATAGACGCTACATAATTAGGCATGGTAATTAGGCAGCTGTGTATTCAAAGACAATGTCATCCGTAGACTATAGGCTGTAGAATTTTCTAGATAATACACTAGCACAGCGTTTCTCAACCGGACACCGGGCAGTTTGCAAGTTACAAATAAGTCGCCCGAGCACTCGAATCGAACCTCCTTACTACTATTAGATATTAGTAATTGTAATCAAAATCTTCCAAGGCATCTCTCTGAGAGATAGAGTTCATGTAGAAATAATACATGTGTTTGATGTTAGGTGGCAAGCATTACGGAATTTACGGAGCTCAAGTGGAGGTGGGCGGCAGGACACTTGGTTAGGACACGGTAGGTGGTCGAATGCGGTAATAGAATGGCCCAGAGACGCAAAAAGACCAAAAGGCAAACCACTAGATGGATGGTGATATCGTCAGGATTCAATGCAGGACCTAGATGAGATCGGAGCAGGACCGGAAGAAATGGCGTGACGATGAAGAGACCTATATCCAGCAGTGGGTTGATATAGGCTGAAATGACGATAATGACGATAACAAAGATGAACCTTGAAACTGTAGCGCTCAGAGTATTTGCACTAGCCTAATACTTCTATGCAGTAAAGTGTGCTTTTTTTCAGATCTAGGACAAACTACGCGTCATACTCTGGCAGACTCATAAATATTCTAAATCTGCGGTCAGACTTGTTAGGTACTCTCGAGTAAAACATAAGTTATCACCGTGAGCCGAATCTTCATGTCGTCAAAAGATTATAAAGCCCGTTGATAGCAAAGAGTTCTATAGAAGTCTTTGGTTGATAGCTCGTGAACATAATTTCTCGTACAAACACGACTCACCTGCGCGGGCAGGGGGCGAGGTAACAAAACGAGACAAAGTCATACGAAATTACAAACAACAGAGCAGGATGAAACAAAAGCCATCAAAGGGTTCCAGTTTCCTCGCTAAGTTTAGTGGTTGATATGTAATACACCACTAATTTTCGCATGAGGGGAAGTTGTATCATTGGTCAACTGGATTTATAATCAATGATGTCGTCTGATGAAGGTGGCAAGTAAGATTGTATTAACTTCATCCTCTACCAGTAGTAACGTCAATATAACCACAAACACCTGGTATCTTATTACTGAACTTTAATTGAGAATGAGACGCACCCAAATGAGGCAATAATTATTACGTAGATTACCTCGACAGCTCGCCATATCTGTAAAAGCTCGGCCTACCTGCGGATAGATATGCAACAAATTGAGGAAGTCTTAACAACTGAATGATATTGATTGATGGCCAGCACACCTTTTACCATCATGCGACTTGTCAGCATTATCGTCCGTCACGCTATCTAACCTAAATTGACGTGCGGTTGGGTAGCAGGCAACATCATTATAGGTACTATGCAAAATGGTCATGCACAATAATCTGCATCAGTATTTATAACTGTGTGCGACCTATTTGCACTGCATTCCATCGCTCATGCAGGATCAGAGGAGCTTTTGTACTGTGTTATTTTATTTGTAATTGTATGGTATGTAACTACACTGGTCCTTTCCAGAGAATCATGATCTTCAACAATAAATAGTACTGATATAATAAGTAATTAACATGAGCTTTCACACTTAGAATTAGGCTTTCAAAACTTTTAATGTCTTGCATATTTTAAATTTAACCTGGAATCAAGAACTTCATTGAATATGTAAGAACAGTTTAAAAATCGATGAAAGATTTAAGTCACGTGTAATTCATTATTGCCAACTAGCTGACCCGCCTCAGCTTCCACGCCCCCAGTCCTCTCCAACATCCCACTCTATTTGCTCTTTCTCTATTTTTCCCATTTCTTCCTTCTCTTTGTCCTTACTTCTTCCCTTTTTCTTTTAAAAATTATAATTTCTACAAAAGTTTATCCAGTAGTTTTTGCGTGATGAATTTTCAGGCGGTTTCACCCGAACTTAGGTATCCGTTTTTCTGGTATACTCATAGGGATAACAAGTATCCTATTATGATCGCGGTAGTTATGTCAAATTCCAATACCTATAAATGGTTACGCCGTTTGCGTTTGGCGTGAAAACAATAAAAGAAGTTTCCTCATAAAAATTAGTAAAGCTGGATAAGGATAATTAGTACATATATATATATATTTGTCACCGGTTCGATCGATGACGTGCATTATAAATTCAATGGTCAGGCCAGGAGCCTACGCATGAGGAAAATGCTCCAATAATAAAGACAGGTTTTTGTGAATATCTGGCGGACCGGAACTATTCGCATGCAGGCAACTTGTTTACCACAGAATGCTACCCTGTCCGCCGCCAAAACTTGTTTTTGACGATGCTCAATAAAACGTGTTATTATGGTGCAGTTTCTTCATCACAAACGTAGGGCAAGGAGGTCAGATCAAGATGTTATGTCACTGTCTGTTTTCGTATTTTTTTCTGGTATAAAAGAGTGTGTTTGTGGTTCCGTTCCCAAAAGATAAAAATGAGACCCTATTTAGGTACTAAGACTCCGGTGTCTGTCTGTCACTCCGGCCTATATACGGCTTCATTTGCACCGTAAGAGGTAGCGAGTTGAATTTTTCACAGAATATGCGTTATTACGGCCAAGGAATGGGACGCTCTTCCAGCAACAGTATTTCCTCCTGGGTATAACCTGGGTCTTTTCAAGTCAAGAGTGAATGGGCATCTCATTGGGCAAACGTGCTCCACCTTAGACAACTTCGTCACTTACCATCAGGTGAGATGTTATCAAACGTATGCCCATTTTGCATTAAAAAAAGGATTATCCAACAAATAACAAAAATTATAAAAAGGAAAAGATTATGGTGTCCCCACCGTACAAGCGTCGTGTTTTTAAGCCTCAAGCTTGGATGATCAATCATAGATGCATACCCTGTAGTATAACAACAAATACTAAAAACGGGCCAAGTGCGAGTTGGACTTGCGATAAACGTTAATTTTATTTGGTCTTATCAAGTACAAAACCCTCAGTGGGCGAGTCCGACTTTCAAATTGGCCGGTTCTATTTCTGCCAATAAGTCGTGTTTAAAAAAGTCATGGTCCTCATTCCCGGCTGTTGGTCACGATCTACGACGCTCAGTTTTCGTAATGTAGGTAGGCATGTCGCCTAATGCAAGTAGGTATGCACGCTTTAGACTTTTAGATAGACCAACCTACAATAAAGGAAATTGGCTTTGCGGTTCAGTATTACGTAAATGAGTACAAATAAGAACTTGAGTAAGACGTAGCCACAACCTAGTACGTACACAACCAACATACGTAGCTATATAAGCCTTACGGAAAACCGCAAAACAAACAGCTTTTGCATCACCTCAAACCCCTGACGCTCTATGAAAATCTTCATTAGACTTCCCATCAGCTTCAGCAATATGTACTACGTGGGATGTTAAGACCTAACTCTCCAACCACTTTTATGCCCGAGTCCTTTGTGAGCCGCTTCGATTTGCGGCGTCTTTATGCTAGCTTTATAGCCTCCCAGGCCTTTCAGGTAATAGACACGTTGATTGAATTAGACAAATAATGTCTTCATCTCCTTTGAGAAAGCCGCTGGTAAATGTCAGAACAGATTAAAGTTAAGGCGGTTAAAAGCTAGTGCTAGTGCAGGTGTGGGAACTGAGGAATAGGTTCGTGCATTTTACGAGGAGCTACGAGATTTATGGTAAATTAGATAACATTGTACTGTGATTGACGGTCATGTGTCAAGCGCAAGCAGCTGGAGAAAGGTTTGAGGCCTCCCACTAAAACCCCAAACACTCAAGCAGCAAATAAATAGGTGATGTCATCCAACAATAAAGACATTCATAGCTGATGGCAATTCAATAGCAGTTATATTTTTCAATAAGACGACTGTCTTTTCGTAAAGCATAGCGGATAGCACATTAAGTGGCTCCTCAAACAATAGCTTAAGGAAAATGAATGAAAGGACAGCTGATATCACCTTGAATAATGACATCAGCGGTATGGCGGTGCGCAAGAGCTTAGACCGTTAGGTACTGTAGTTTTTATACCTGTCCAAGTATACTAAGTGTATGAAAAAGAAGAGAGAAAAAATTTGCCTTTAAAAAACAGATGGCCTAGAGTGTGTGACTCGCACACTGAGGGTTCCGTATTACCACTGCTGTTTTTGGCCTTTCATATTTTCTATAATTGTTATTAACAAATAAAAAATACGAAAAGTGTATTAAGTACACTACTTAGTATTTATTACACATATGACACTACTATGTGGTATATACAGGATGTCCCAAAAGTCAACGTCCAACCGAAAACCCGAGCTAGGCCAAGTCGTGTTATTGTTAGCCATGATCGTCCCACTGCTGGGCAAAGGCCTCCCTTCCCTCCTTCCAGTCTTCTCTATTAAGAGCTTTTATGGTCCAGTCCGGGAATAAAAAGTCTATCTCATGTAGTTTCAAAATGACAGCCATTTTTTAAAATTGACACCCTGTGATTAGTTACGACTACTGTGGCTACAAATCACCTCTTTTTTATTTTTATTTTTGTGTGGAGTATTCTTAAGTAAGGCTCCTACAAATTCTAATTCATTATTTGCACATTCATCATTAACAGCCTGAAGACGTCCACTGCTGAACATAGGCCTCCCCCAGAGCACGCCACCTTGAGCGGCTGCTCGCCTCCTGCATCCATCGGCTCCCCGCGGCTTTCACCAGGTCGTCGGTCCACCGAGTGGGGGGCCGGCCTACGCTGCGTCTTCCGGTTCGTGGTCGCCACTCGAGAACCTTCCTTCCCCATCGGTTGTCAGTTCTACGAGCGATGTGGCCTGCCCATTGCCACTTCAACTTACTAACTCTAAGAGCTATATCGGTCACTTTAGTTCTCCTGCGGATCTCCTCGTTCCGGAGCTTATCTCGCAGGGAAACACCGAGCATAGCTCGCTCCATAGCTCGCTGCGCGACTTTGAGCTTACTAATGAGGCCAACAGTAAGAGACCATGTCTCAGTTCCATAAGTCATCACTGGCAACACACACTGATTGAAAACTTTCGTTTTCAGGCTCTGCGGTATTTTGGACGAAAAGATAGGACGAAGCTTCCCGAACGCTGCCCAGCCGAGTTGGATTCTTCGCGCCACCTCTTGCATATATATATTTATATATATATATTTGCACATTACTTCCTTGGAATTTCAGAAAATATCCGTTTTATGCCAAACCATGACCTGAAAATGACTTCATCACCCAACTTTGACAGTCTGTCCTGAAAAAAAATGTACTATGCTATTTCGGCAAGTGCCCTTAAAAGTTGGCGCATTTAATGGGCTTTCCAAAATGGTATCATACTTACTAAATTATTTCTTAGACTACAAGAAAAAAAAATTCTAATGTCATCTAGGTGTTCCGTAAGGTGTAACATTACTTCGTCTCTTTCTTTTAGTAGCGTCACTATCCCTCCCGCTCTAGCTTTTCTTCGTCTCGTTCTTTTTTTATTAATGACCAATGGTCATTAATAAAAAAAGAACGAGTCCTATGTTCAGCAGTGGATGTCTTCAGGCTGTTGATGATGATGATGATGACCAGTTGGAAGTGTTGGAACCCTCGGAGTTGGTTGTCTTTCACACCATTCCCAGTACTAGTAATAGACAGTTATTGTGATCTCTAGGGTAGACTATCTTAGAATTTGAAAACCTAGAAGCATTCAGTTCCCACTCTGTACAACAAGTCACAAGCATGGCATTGAATAATTATAAACACTTAAAAACCTGTTTTATAAGATTCAAACTCCATAAATAAACATTGAGAACAACACTCACTAGAGCTAGTATGTGTATGGCGTCCTTCCTTACATGACTCATACCCTGCTATGATATCATTATTATGTTTTAATACATATAATAATTAGTGATTTCCAGCAAAACATAAATAGAAATTACCAGTAGCCGGTATTTGGCCATTCCCGCGAAGATGACACCACAGGTCAAAAAAACTATTTGTAGTTTTTGATTGTTAATGAATTGTCATTATTATTACATTCTATGTTAACTGATTTTTATTGCAATGATATCTAGTCACAGATAATGCTGAGTGAAAGTACAGAGTAAATTAAATCGGATATTATAGAAAACGGTATGAATATTAATAATTACATAGAGGTACAATATGTCAACAGCTGGAGAAACGAGGTCAATGGTACATTGTATGCCACAGACATCAGTGTGACTTTAACATTGCGTTTTCATGATCATGAATAGCAGTAGAATGATAAATTTTGAATCCTATTTCTTTCAAATATATTATAGTGTAAACCATAAAAGATTTGTTTAACACAATTCTATACTTCCTGTTATTATCTACAATTTAAAATGTATAAAAAATAGTCACAGAGTGAGAGTGGTGGCCCATGCGATGGTAAACTGCAAAGAGTATATAATAAACAATACTTTATCAATAAATGAGTATTTGAGTATTTAATAAACTGCAAGTAAAATGTGGTGTTTTGATTTTGATCTCCTTAAGTTTTTTAGGACTAATAGAGATCTCTATTTTGCAATAAAACTGCTCATTTTAAGAAAACTACAACTCATTTTCAACTGACTTCAAAGAAGAGTTCTCAATTATGTTGTATTTAAAAAATGTATGTTACCTCTGTAATCACCACAACCATTTACAAACCGATTTGAAAAATTATTTTTGTATTTGAAAGGATGCACTTTCAGATGATTGGTCCCATAGAAATTTCATCATAATCGGTTCAGCTGTAGTGTGAGTTTTAAATCAACGTAACTGGAAAAATTATGGATGATATCGTCCTATTATTTCTCAGTATGAAATAGGCGTTTGAGCAAAAAATTGTAATCTACTATGCCGAAATGGTTTTTTACGGCAAAATAGAATTTGGTGCCCTTTAATTTTACAAACGAACAAACGTAACGGCTCACCTTTTCAAAGAAAACACGTCAGAATGAAACTTTGCGGTGGTCTCAAATCGCGAACTCATATTATAGAAAACAATAGATCATTTATCCAGCGGGGCAGAGTACCAAAGGAAAGCTTTAGCTGAATATACTGGCGTAACTAACATTAAATCTTACCTCAATTGCAAATTTTCGATAAACTTATCTGTTGTCAAATTGTCTAGGAGCACAAAGTCGGGCACCCCGACCTCAGGCTGACTCGCCATCTTCGTAACTTCAACTCAACAACAAAACCAATGTCCATGCACAACCGTCAGTAAATAATTGAATTGTTTTCAAGCAAATTATTGTCAACAAACCGTTATATTTCTATACAACAAAAAACACAACCGCTCCTCTCAAGCATTTCAATTCAAACTGTTTTCCACAGATTAAGAACAGTGTGACCAGATTTACTTCGAACATTCTGCCAGCTACTCGTGTAAATTCTGCTAAAATCTGCTAAATATTTTGTATATAACAAATGCCAAAACTCTGATACTACAAGGGGAAGTCATAGTTTTTACGAAAGTTTAAATAAAAACGCAAACTTAATTATTACCATGACTATTTGTTAATTTATAATGGTCTTTCAGAACAGAAAGTAGTGACACTAATGTAATGTTGGGGCGTTCGGTGTAAGATAAAGACAACCTTCTCACTTGACGTTGGTTTATTCCCTAAACAACCTAAATACATCGTCGTGCCGTAAAGTACTGCACTAGAACTAAATCGAGAGTGAACAGGTATCTTCTAGGCAAGCGCGTTACATCCTAGACCGCATCGTCACTTAACAACAGGTAAGATAGTGGTCAAGCGCAAGCCTATCAAACAATAATAAAAAAAAAACTTCACCTCCTGGGGGTGAATGAAAAGAAAATGTTTACGAACCTTTTTTTATCAATTAATATCGAAATAATTTTATTACGACGCAATACAATATAATTATACATATAGTCTGGCAAAGCTAACTCTGCAGTGATTTAAAATTGGCATATTTTAAAATCCTGTATATGGTAGTACTAGTGCATACTACAAAAAACGGACTTGATACTCGGCTAAAAAACTTGCTCAAATTATGATTTTTGTAATGCACAAAAAATTTTGCTTCCTCTCTAGAGAAGCTGTAGTGCGAGAGCCCACTGCAGAAATACCTACGTGATCGAGTACCCCAATAGGCTACCTTTAGATCGTTAACTGGCACTTAAACATATAAAATAAAACAGGTCTGCCAGTGCCGGTCCTGCCGGGTCATGGAAATAATTGAGATTTTTTGAAGTATTTTGTTCGTCAAAACTACGTCATAAGGTACCCGAATGAAAGTGCTGGCAACAGTTAACCATTGATTAATTATGTCAAAAAAGGTTGGTCTGCCATTGCGCACCTTGCTGGAAGTACCTGGCACACCCCTAAGAATATGCCTTTTTGACACCCTTTACCTACGCCATCGTGTACCCCGGGGACATATATGCCCAATAATAGCCAAGACGCCCCTGATAATTGATCAAAAGGTCTGCCAGGTCTAATCTTGCCGAAACTTAGTGTTCAAGGCATTTGAAGTTGGTAGGCAGCATAATCTGTAAATATAAAATCAACTGATTCTGACTCATAATTTCTGTACGAATTGATAATATCATGTCAAACAAAGTTTTGTACAAAGTGCTAAATAAATACGAATTGTGCAAATTGAGAATTTTTACAGATGGCGATGCCTTATTTTGTGACAACAACATAATTTATGACAACTTTGGATCTTAATATTCTATGCCAGCAAACTCTGGTTCGACATGATAGTCATCTTCTACACTATTTATTATGAATAAAACATTGTCTAGTTCGTAGGGTTAGCACTTCTTTCCTTACTGCGAATTATTAAGTTATTTTTTATCTTATAGCTTATGTACTGATTAAAACTGTGACCATTCGTTTTATTTGAAAATGAAAACAAACCCGCTCCTACACATACAATGCATAATAATACTTCCCTCCGAAGTAAAATGATTATTCTCTAATTCATATATTTTATTGAATTTAAGCATCAACTTGTTTTAATCCACTTACCTGTTAGGCTGCGTTTCCACCAGAGATGTGCGAGGATGTGTAGCAAGCGATAGATAGATAGATAGATAAACTCTGAATTGAAAACACCACATTATACGAAAAATTTAGAAAGAAATCTTATAACTAAGTGTCACAATGAACTGTCTTATCGCTTAAAGCAATCTCTACCAGACAACCCAGCGATGTGTTTGTGTTGATCAATAGAATCACTTAATTTACCTAGTCTCGCCCAGCGCAGCTGTAGTGGAAAGTTTCCACTAGAGCTGCGCAGAGCAAGGCTCTACTGGAAACTGACCAGTGAAGCGAGGTTTTCGTACATGCAAAACAAGAGAAAAACGTGTGCTACGGACATCCGTAGCACACGTTTTTCTCTTTGCGAGGGATGTATTACGAAGGATGTGTGCGGGCAGAGGCGCGCGAGCTCCGCTCCCACAGCACCGCATCCCACGCGCGTCAGCAACGAGCCCGCTACACATCCTCTCCCCGCTCATTCGCGCACCGTTTTACAGCGCCGCACAGTGGTGCCATTCTGGAAAAAGGTAGACATAGGGTTTAAAGTTCGGAATTCAGTCTGATTTTTTAAATAGGAATGCTGTCTGTATTCTAAACATCTTTCATTCTGTTATGAAACTTCGTAGGATCAACAGTTAGTATATTTTTTGGTGACTTGCAGATGAAGTCTCAATACTTCACCAAGTTTTTTTGAAACCCTTCACCACTACACCTTAACAAACTATGACTCATTTGTTTGTAAACACCTGGACTGAATGAAATATGCCAATCGCTAGTCTAGTCATTGATAAAAAAAATCGTAACATTTAACATCTCGTGTATCAAAAGTAGATCAACGAGTTTTATATTTTTGCTTGATATTCAGAACAGTGTTTTATCATAACATACGAGTCACATACATACCATCAGAATGTACATAACCTAAAACAAAATAAAATACAGTAAAAAAAACTCGGAAACTATAACCTACGAAAAATAAAACAGAATAAAAGTTGTGGGTAATAAGGTCACCAGTTCATTGAATGTTTTTTTTGTAAAATTACTCTTACTATTGGATTTCACAAGGCGGATGGTGGAAACTCGTTTATTATTTTTTATTAATACTTAATAATGCGTACTTTCATTTTATGTAAGCCAAACAACAGCCGATTTGATCAAATTCAAGAAAAAAATTATTAAATAAGTATGTTTAAATACAAAAACAAAAAATAAATCAGTATTTTTTACTCGCTAACGGTTGATCCTACGAAGTTTCATAACGGAATGAAAGATGTTTAAAATACAGTCAGCAATTCTATAAAAAAAATCAGACTGAATTTCAAACTTTTGATCCTAGTATGTCCACCTTTTTCCAGAATGGAACCACTGTGCGGCGCTACGAATCCTCACACCGCTGAGTGGCCTAGCACATCTCCGCGGGGTAATTACGTAAAATTTGCAACAGCAATGCGACAGCAGTAGCAATGCGACAGCAGTAGCGAAGCATACATTCTCGACACCACTAATGATGTATGACAGCAATCACCGCGAGATTTACGCCTGTCGCAAATTAGGTAATTAGGGGGCCGGGGTCGAAACACACACCGTTTCACAGCCTCGCTTCGCATCCTCGCACATCACTGGTGGAAATGCAGCCTTAGCGTCACATAAAAACTTAGCGTTACATACTCTTTGAAAAAAACTGATTGCCATATGAAAAAGTTTTTGGGAATATTAATTTATACCACTGCAGAGTTAGCTTTGCCAGACTATATACGATTATACTAACAACAAAAAAAAATTGGAGTAAAAAAATGTTTATGTAGGACTTACATTCTTATAGTATACTTAGGTAAACATGTTAATATTATATTATAGTTCTAGTTACGTACATTATCTATTGATAAAATGGTCTTGTTCTATTCTTATGAACTGTATCAAACTTATTATTGTTATTAATTTTAACATTACATCCTAAATCTTCTACAACAATATAAGGACCTTTATACAGTGGATCTAATTTTCGACCAGTTTCATTTTTTACAAGAATCAAATCATCCTTTTCGTACTTAATTGAATTGACAGAGCTATCATACATTTCTTTTCTTTTATATTTGCTGTTCAACAAATTATTCCTAGCGTCAGAGTGAGCCAACTGTAATCTGTATTTCAATTGTAATGGATAGTCATCAACATTGTATAGCGGTTCTACTGTATCTAAAACTTTAGAAGGTATGCGGCAAAGTTTACCAAAAACTAGTTCGTATGGTGTGTAATTGGTTTCTGTGTGAACTGTAGTATTGAAACTAAAGCTCCAAAAAGGTAACCAATAGTTCCATGTATCTGTATGATTCTCACATTGGATTCTCAAAAATGCACCTAATGATTTATGTGTATTTTCTAATGCTCCAATTAATTGGTGGTGATACGAAGTAGATGTCAATTTTTTAATATTCAAAAGTTTACATACCTTAGTTGCTGAGATGAACTCCGTTCCTCGATCTGTTGCGATTCTTTCTGGGATACCAAACGTTAAAATAAAATGTCGTACGAGTGCATCAGCAATGGACACTGTTTCTTTGTTTTTTAAAGGAATAGCTTGAAGAAATTTCGTTAATTCGCACTGTATGGTCAATATGTAGCAATTATCATCTACATCCCTATCTAATGGTCCTATTACGTCTAAATATATTTTCTCAAATGCCGAGGAAGCAGTTGTAGTTACTTCCATCGGTTCCTTAATATAACGAAAATACTTCATTTTCTGACATTTAGTACATTTCTTTACAAATTCTTGGACGTCTATTTCAACATATGGCCAATTATTATCGTCTTTTAATTGTATTTATCATTTTACGCACTCCAGCATGACCACTGGATGGCAATATATGAAAATCATTCATTATAGGCGTCTTTTCTTTATAATCAGTAACTCTCTTTACTCCTCTTAATATGCATATTCGTGGTCCGGACCAATTTGTTAGTGATTTTATTTCATCACATACATTCTCAATAAACTCTACATTATCTTTCTCTTTTATTATGCAAACTTCTTCAATATGCACCTTATTACATAATAAACTCAATTTCTGCACAAATTCGGCTCGCGAGAAATGCGCCTTGAAATCAAGATTAATACATAACATCCTTTTACTCATTATGAATACTAAACATTCTAATTCTTCAGTTACCAAACTTTTCTCTCTCATCTTCTTAATTTGTCTTCCTTCCATGAATACCATTTCAACTGAGTCACACGGTTTTCTTAATATATCCACGATTCTTGGTTGATCAGGCCAATTATTGGTAGATTTACTAAGATCCGTATCATCCTTATCACTCTTTTCTTTTTCACTTTTACTCTTGTTATCTAATTCATCCATTCTTCTCTTTTGTGCCCTTGTCATCACATTTACAATAATTGAACGCTGTTTTGGTTAAATATGGTAAACTACTATTATCACACTTCATCACATCACATCATCACACTTTCACACTTCACACTTCACACTTCACACTTTCACACTTATATTATAAAGGCGAAAGTTTGTGTGTATGTGTGTATGTGTGTATGTTTGTTACTCTTTCACGCTGTAACAACTGGACGGATTTGGATGAAATTTGGTATGGAGGTAGCTTAGACCCTAGATTAAAACATAGGCTACTTTTTATCCCAAAAACGGGAACGGTTCCTGTAGGAACGCGGGTGGAACCGCGGGGCACTGCTAGTAAAATATGTTTTTTGCACTGTTATTCCCTTTGTTTACATAAAAAATCTAAGATTATGGAACACAGTATAGGCGGGCACGCGCTGTAGAATTATTCTAGTGGGAATTCCACAGATTAAAGAAAAAAACAAAGTTATTCTGTGGGGAATTCTGTGCATCCTCCCATCCCATCCCACAGATTAAGTAGAATCCTAAGTATAATCTGTATTCCATCCATTGTTCTTGAGTTGTTCTTCCATTTTCAAACGAAGCCAATTCAAGTAATTTTCCTCTCCTTGGTAGTCTGTGCTCTGTGATTTTCGAACGAAACAAACCTGATCAGCCGCCATTTTCCTTGTTGTAGGTGCATCAAATGTCATAATAATTTCAATTTTCATAAAATTCTAATTTTTGTTTCATTTTATTCAGTTATTTATGAGTTCTACATTATATTTGCATAGTATTTTAGCGTTATTATAATTTAATACTGATGTGAAACGCTTTAAAAAGCGGGGTGACAGTGATTTTACTTAGGTCGTCATTTCAAGGATCCTCGATGCTCCACAATGAGGATCGTCCTCGTACGATGTAGCGAGTAAGAGAGGAGGAGTAAGACATCTTCACGCGGTGTCGCGAACGTGTTGTGGCTTCGTGGTTTTGGTCGAGGGCATGTATGCGTGAGGCGCGGTTGCCGTGGGACAGTGTTGATGGGACAATGAATGAGTCCCCAGGCGTGGAGTGGCTGCCTGCGTACAGCCCGGGCCCGCCACGACACAGCCCCTTGGGCCCCATCCCGCGCTTCCTCTACGAGGATGTGCAGCCCCTCTCCCTTCAGCAGGAGAATAACAATAAGGAGGACCAGAAAGAAAACGCAAATAAAATAAAGCACGCAAAGCCCGCCTACAGGTAAATTTATGTATTATCCTGTATTTATAAAATACATGCCTTCCTAGTATGACCGGTGTGAGTCACCTTTGTAGGCTGTAGGTGACCCTTAGTTTGCTGAGTAACATTGCCTGATATGCTAATTTGATTGTGGTTTTGTGTATTTATATTGTTTTGTATTATATAGGCTTATGTTTATCATAATTCAATGATTATTATGTTATTCAATAGTGTATAGACTGTGTGAATAGGTCATTTATTGTAACACAAAATGATAACTACTGATATCAAAATAGGCTAGTTGCCTGCTATTTTTTCATTGCATAAATTACTAATATTCCTCAAAAAATAAGCAGGTGTAAAAATATAAATTAAATATCTCAAAAAATAACAATGTTACAAGTATTTTAAAATACAGGAATAGAAAGAGACTCTTTTACTACTTTTTATTTACTCTTAAAAAAATCCATTGTTATTTTCAGCTATGCGAGTATGATTCGACTGGCAATTAGCAGTTCAGCCAATGGAAAAATGACCCTGAATGAGATTTACACATACATCTGCAATGCATTCCCATATTACAAAGAAGCGGGCAAAGGTTGGATGGTAAGTAGTGAAAAATTCAGGGGTAAATCAGAACAACAGTATAACTAAAGCTTTATTGAAATAAAATGTGTTCCAAAAGAAGACTAGCCATATTATGTCTGTTTTGTTAATGATTACAAAATTAAATCTTTTATTAGTTTTCATAAGATGTGGAGCAGGAAAATAAATGACCAGGTCACCAATATTACTTTCAATTTAATTTGTTTATTAATAAGAAGTTACATGTATTTAGTGTTGTCAATATTATTATAACATGCTTAAGTATATACCTACTACAGTATACTCCTAATTGGGGGCAATCCACGTGGGCATGGATTGCCCCCGCGTGGCAACTGGGAAGTTATTGCCCTGACTTCAAATCGTTGTACATTGCTGTGTGGATTGCCAACCCCCCTTCATTGCTGTCTGGCTGAGGGGGCTGGCAGTCAGGTTTTTAATGTGGTTTTATTTGTAGATAATTGATATTATTAGGGTGAGATGAAAGCATTTCAAACTATAAGAAATTAAAAATATTCACATCAATAGGGTATTTGACTGATATCATTTTATTGCATAAATAAATAAAGTTCATCAAAAAATAAGCAGTCTTGAAAAATAAAAATTTTAAATATCAAAAAATTACGAAGTTACAAGCATTTTCAAATACAAGAATAGAAAGAGACAGCTCAAACACACATGACATGACAGTAATTATTACTTCATAGTATCTCATCACTAAGCTGTGGTACCTTTATGGTGCTCTATTACGTAGTAACAAATGTAGTAATCTGTGGCTCTACAAACAAAGGAGCAGTGTAATACAGGCCATACACTCTCTCTGTTTTGCAAGAAAAGGACTGGAGGGGGTTCCAGCAGAAACTTTAAAACCCCGTGATTAATTAACTGGTTTTACTTATTTTTCAATTATTATTTTATTTAAGTATTATTTTCATTTTCATATCATTTAATTTATTAACCAATTTTAAGACAATAATATTTACTCATTCTTTCTTAGTAGTAGTCAAATAGCCTATTTTGAAACCTTTTTGACCTTATATCTCCAAAGCGTGACACTATAGTCTACACTCTACTGTATTAGATTATATTTTGTTGGTGTATATCATACACATGTTCGCAAAAGTTTTATAGTGCGACGCAATTTTCGAGAGAGAAAAAAAAATAAGATGGACTATGACTATGCCAACGCCAAAAGTTTTCAAACCTCTTTGTTTGTATTTCCCTAATAATATCACTTATCTACTAATAAAAACACATTAGGAAAACCTAATCGCCAACCCCCTCATCACGGCTCTAACACAGACAGCAATGAAGCAATGGCGCAACAATGGCAATGGGGTTGGCGATGGCAACTGGGAATATTATTCCCGATTTCCACCCAGGAGCAATCCATGTGGGGGCAACTGACAATATACCGTTTCTTTGTGCTTCTCCATAAGTATAACAAAGGCAGGGATGGATCAGAGCTGCCCGAGAAGCCGAGAGCTGCTGTGTTGCCCGAGAAGGCTTACCTGCAGAAATTTAAAACAGAAGCTTTTTCAACTTCATCGTTTTAGGCCAGCTTAAATACGTTCCATCCGAATCCTGTCCAAATCCAAAACCCCGAAAGCTTTCAGCTGGAACTCCAAAATCGCTTCCAGTGCCTAGCCGACTGTAACACAGTGGACAAGCTAAACAACAGGTTGGTGGAAACTGTTCAAGCTGTTGGATCGAAATTCTTTAAGACCCAACGCTGAGAGAAGACTCAAAAGCTCTCAGAAAAACTCTTGAACTAATGGCAGACCGGAGCGAAATGAAGCTGCAGTCTTCAGTTGATATGTCATCCTACGGTGAACTCAATAGACGAATCTGGAGTTCCTTGCGACACGACTTGCGTGCTCTTAATACTTCACGTATTGAGGCCGCAATTGAGCGGAACCAAGGCTCTAAAGTGTTCGCAAAGGATTCGTCTATTGGGCAACACCAAATGACAAAACAGAAGACCGAAAATGGTAGCATCATTTCATCCAAGCCTGAGATTCTGAGAGAGATCGAGAACTTCTATAGACAGTTATACACCTCGACACGTAAGCCCGCTACTAACGCAGCTCAGGACATCAGAGCCAAGTTAGTCCGACACTATACCGAAGATATCCCGGACGTCAGCCTGTACGAGATTAGAATGGCCCTCAAACAGCTTAAAAACAACAAGGCACCAGGTGAAGATGGAATTACGACCGAACTCCTGAGAGCGGGTGGTAGACCGGTACTTTTAGTTCCCCAGAAGTTATTTAATTCTGTCATCCTTGAAGGTACAACGCCAGAGGCATGGCACAAGAGCGTGGTGGTACTCTTCTTCAAAAAAGGCGATAACACCTTATTGAAGAACTATAGGCCCATCTCGCTCATGAGTCATGTGTATAAGCTTTTTTCGAGTCATTACGAATCGTCTCCCACGCAGGTTTGATGAATTCCAGCCGCCCGAATAAGCCGGTTTCCGAAAAGGCTTTAGCACCATAGACCACATCCATACGCTGTGCCAGATTATACAGAAGGCCGAAGAGTATAATCGGCCGTTATGCCTAGCGTTTGTGGACTATGAGAAAGCCTTCGATTCAATTGAGACTTGGGCGGTGCTGCAGTCCTTGCAGCGATGCCAAATTGACTATAGGTATATCGAAGTTTTGAAGTGTTTGTACAGTAAGGCCACTATGTCAGTCCGACTACAGGACCAGAGTACGGAACAAATTCCATTGCAAAGAGGCGTGAGACAGGGAGACGTTATTTCTCCGAAACTGTTCACAAACGCATTGGAGGATGTTTTCAAGCTCTTGGAGTGGAAAAGATCTGGCATCAACATAAATGGCGAGTACATCACTAACCTTCGTTTTGCCGATGATATAGTCATAATGGCGGAATCGCTCGAGGACCTTAGCACCATGCTCAACGACCTCAATAGAGTCTCCCAGCAGGTTGGTCTTAAGATGAATATGGACAAGACAAAGATCATGTCTAATGCTCATGTTCCACCTACACCGGTAATTGTTGGGAACGATACTCTCGAAGTTGTCGACAAGTATGTCTACCTAGGACAGACTGTCCAATTAGGTAGGTCCAACTTCGACAAAGAGGTGGCACGAAGAATCCAACTCGGCTGGGCAGCGTTCGGGAAGCTTCGTCCTATCTTTTCGTCCAAAATACCGCAGAGCCTGAAAACAAAAGTTTTCAATCAGTGTGTGTTGCCAGTGATGACTTATGGAACTAAAACGTGATCTCTTACTATTGGCCTAATTAGTAAGCTTAAAGTCGCGCAACAAGCTATGGAGAGAACTATGCTCGGTGTTTCCTTGCGAGATAAGAAGATCCAAAACGAGGAGATCCGCAGGAGAACTAAAGTTATCAATATAGCTCTTAGAATTAGCAAGTTGAAATGGCAACGGGCAGGCCACATCGCTCGTAGAACTGACAACCGATGGGGAAGAAAGGTTCTCGAGTGGCGACCACGAACCGGAAGACGCAGCGTAGGCCGGCCCTCCGCTCGGTGGACTGACGACCTGGTCAAAGCCGCGGGGAGCCGATGAATGCAGGAGGCGAACAGCCGCTCAAGGTGGCGTGCTCTGGGGGAGGCCTATGTTCAGCAGTGGACGTCTTCAGGCTGTTAATGATGATGATGAAATAAGTACTTTGATAATACTTGAATAAGTTTTTAGTATATGATATGTGTTAAAAATCTATTGTACAATTTGCAGAACTCAATACGGCACAATTTATCGTTGAACAAGTGCTTCATGAAGGTGGCGCGGAGCAAAGATGACCCCGGGAAGGGCTCGTACTGGGCGATGGACACCAGTTATAAAATGGCAGAAGTGGCGCCGCGGCGACGGAGGAGTTTGAGGGTATGTGGCAATTATGAAATTAAACTTTTTTACACAAATAGTATTGAAAAGTAAATAAATACATTAGGGGATAACAACTAGGAATAATTATCAAGGTTTTTAAACATCGTCATCAGTCAAAAGATATCCAAGCTGAACTAAGGCTTCCCCTGGAGAGCACAACTTTGAATGCCAACTTGCTTGCAATTTATAGCTCCCACCGCTTAGATGGCTGTCAGTGACTAATTTCTTTTATTTTATTATTTATTAAACATAGTAATTTTTATTACCATTCATGCTCATTCATCCATCTCTGTCCATCCAACGGTTTTCTGGAAGAGATCGCTTTTTAGCGATAAGATCGCCCATTGTCATCATCATCAACAGCCTGAAGAGGTCCACTGCTGAACATAGGCCTCCCCCAGAGAGCGCCACTTTGTGTGGCTGATCGCCTCCTGCATCGACGGACCCGACGGTTTACTTGTGGGGGCCGGCCTATGCTGCGTCTTCCGGTTCGTGGTTGCCACTCGAGAACCTTGCTTATCCATCGGTTGTCGGTTTTATCATGATCAAAAGAAAACAAGGTCTGCTACTCCGGGAGTGACACATGCTTCGTCATGCATACGTCACTGTCGAGTTGCCACTTTATAGTAACAAAACAAATAATGAAGGAAAGATCTTCTGCCGTAACATATTCCAAAAATATTATTTAAACACTACAATTGCCATTTTTTTTGTATTAATAAACAAAATTGGTCAAATTAAACTTAAACAAACGAATTATTTAATATAACACGCACGGTTTTATCGGATTCATACAGGTAACCTACGGGATTCGGGAAGTTTGATTACACACTACCGGCAACACTGAAACGGACTGAGCGGCGATGACGTAGCTTGTGTCACCCACGTGACTGTTGTGTCTCGGAGTGCCATACCTATATTGTTATACCATGGGTATTATGAGCGATGTGGTCTGCCTGTTGTAACCTACTCATAAGTTCATCATTGTCATCATCATCAGGCTGAAGACGTCCACTGCTGAACATAGGTCTCCTCTACAGAGTCCTACTTTGAGCGGCTGCTGGCCTCCCGCATCCATTGGCTCCCCGCGTTTCTGACCATCACGACGATTGGAGTATCGCGTAACTGTTCTGGTAATGGACATCGCCTGCCATCCTGCTCGCGCTAATTTACATGTCCGTGAGTGCGAGCAGGAGAGCAGACGATTACCATCGCCACTAGACTGACGAGATAAGGCGTCGGGTCGTCGGTCCAAGTAGTAGTACTCTATAAAGTAGTTCATCTATAACAATATTATAAAGAGGAAAGATTTGATTGTTTGTTTGTTTGCATTGAATAGGCACCGAAACTACTGAACCGATTTGAATAATTCTTTTACTGCTGGGAAGCTACACTACATTATATGAATTGATTGAATTTTGACATCTACATATTATATTGTTATGAATGTAATGTAATATATTGAACAGTTTCCATTATTAGTTTTAACATTTAATATTGAATGCCCGATGTGGGTAAGCTGACCTCACGACATGTGCAACTTAGACCTAGCATTACATTTACTGTGTCAGTTACTTAATAAATGTTTCTGATTCTGATTCTGATTTTGATTCTGACACTATCCCCGGGTGACATGGGCTACATTATATTTTCAAAAAAGTTAGGGTGCCTTAGTAAAACTCCAATAATGTAACCCAAGGTGTAAAAAAATTACCTAAAATATTCTTTACAACGCGTGCGCTGCAAAAACTATTATACCCGTGCGAAGCCGGGGCGAGCTACTATTTGTGAATAAAGAGTGAATGTATTACGAAGGCCTGCGTGTGTTGCTCCGCAGATGGCGCCGTACAGCCCGGAGTGCAGCTCCAACAGTAGCGGCGAGGTGGGGGGAGGCGCGGGCGAGGCGGGCCCCACGCCGCCCGCCACGCCCACCACGCCCACCTCCCCCTGCCTGCCTCCCGGGGCGCTCAAGGAGGAGGTTGTTGTTAAAGAGGAGACAGGTGAGGGTACTCACATACTTATTACTTACACTCGACTGCTGCATGTATTTTTTAGGGGCGTCCATAAATGAGGTTATTTTGATGATTTTTCGACCCTCGTCCCCCATGGTGAGAGGTCGTAAGGTTATGCTCGACCCTATCCCTTCATTTAATCTCACGTGAGATTTCTCAAAATGAATATATTTAGCGAAATCCAATAATCTGTCCTTGATGGCGTTGGAATGTATTAAAAATTTATTTTGTCCCATTCTCGAATTAAATGAAATTCAAAATGCGCCAAACACGTTTCTGTTATTTCTAACAATTTTTTTAGTTTAATATTGATTGAAATCTATTCACGTAGGTACATTTACCATTAATTATTCTTTAATTAAAAAAATGTCGTAAGTACAGGTGTTGCACAAAAAATAAAAAGTTAATGTTTCAATATTGTAGTGGAGCTATTATTGAAGTTTTAATGCGACGGACTGTACGGCAAAGTTCTCGTAAATTGAGCCGAATAGGTAGGTCGAATAATCGGTTTGGTAAGTGCTGAACCGAATAATGTTCGTTATTGGGTTCAGTTCAAAAATCTATGTTCGGCCTTTCGTTAATATTATTAGTTATCTATGTGTAGAATTTGATCCAAATCAGTTTAGACGTTTTGGCGTGAAGAGGCACAAGTAAATTACATTATTTTGAAATAACTAAGAAGAAGATGAAGAAATAGTGTCCTTCTTAGAAAATGTTAAATAAAAGGATGTTCTAGCTCATCATTACAATATATGCAAAGTAAACAAAGCTATGCTACATTATATCTATATTACTACTGAAAACAAGATTTCCATCTATCTTTCTTCTGTAGTTTTAATTCTATACTTCATGTGTTTGTGTGTGTGTATTTGATCGGGTTCAAAGTTCCACTTGTCTGTATGAGAAGGAAGGAGAACTTTCCAAGCTGATTCAGTCTCGGATATCATGTCTATAATTTGGTTGTATATTTCAGATTCACAGACGGATGACGCGCTGACGGCTCTAATGAACGAGGAACTGATGAACGACGTTGACATCTGCAGAGGTAATTAACATTAATAATTATAATAACGCCCAACGATCACATACATAGAACCTGGACCCTAACTAGGATTCCCTGTATCTAGGGACCCAGGAACTACGAGGACCATGATCCCACAACACCCAGACACAGACCAATTTAATTCATTCTCTATATTTATTATTTCAATTTCAATGAAGGGCTGGATCGCTCGCCGCGAATATTGTTAGTAGTTTCGCCTCTACACGGGTGATCTTATTCTTATTCCGAGTGGGGGCGATAAAGGCCTGCACTGACGTCCCGCTTGGGGTGTATTGTGCATTTCCCCCTGCCAGCTCAGTTACCCTAGCCAACCTAACTCCTTGAAATATCGGAGCACAGCCTTGGGTCGCTGACATAACTGTTCCAGTGATGATGATGGTGGTGATAATGACAAAGCAGTCAATACGGATGAGCCCAAGCATGCCGATGATGATGAGCGATTCTTGTGATTGGCGGGTTCTGACATCTCAGCTCGTAGACCCGTTTTAATTCTTGCATCTTCCGTGGCTTCGCAGTGCAGCAGCACGTGCTCCACGGTTTCTTGCTCCTGCATGCAACCACGACACAGAGGACTGTCCGTGTCTCCGATTTTGTGCAGATGGTAGTTTAGGTCGCAGTGCCCCGTCAAGATACTTACCATAAGGCGGAGGTCCTGCCTAGCTAACTTTAGTAGGTTATTTGTTACATTCTTGTTTAGGGACGGAAACGTCATTTTTGCATGTCTGCAATCCGTTCTTTTGTCCCAAAGCTTCTGTTGTTCTTTTTCCGAATAACGACCAAGTAGATTCCTAACTTCCATCGCAGTCGGTTTACAGAGCTCCATCACATCTTTGCCGATTTGCTTCTTGGCTCCTTCCCTAGCCAGAGAGTCTGCTCTGATGTTACCAGAACAATGACCATGGCCCTTTGTCCATTTCACTACGACTTTATGCTTATCGGACAAGTGTTGTAGAGCCGTATGACACTCTGCTACAACCCTAGACCTAGTCATAGGTTTTCTGAGTGCATAGATTATGGCCGCACTGTCTGTGGTAAAGGTAATCAGCAACCCATCTTTGTGATCTAGGCACGATGTCGGTGAGACCCTTGTTAGAACAGTTCTTACCGCCAGCAACAAGCCCATCGCCTCTGCCTGCAAGGCTGTAGTTGTCTTATTCAGAGCAATAGATTCTGTAATCCCCAACTCTGGGGAGTAGAAGCCACATCCAGCTCCCGACTTGTTCTTAGCTCCGTCCGTAAACACGTTGTATACGTCATTTACTTGGGAGAGATCCTCTAAGACAACAGATTCTGTAACTAGCTCGTATCTTTTACAGTCAAGGTACACACTAGCTATTTTATCCGTGCCTTGACAAGCGTCTGGTACGATATCCGTAGCTTTGTTTATGATTTTGCAGTGGTTTGTAATGGGCCCGACCCCCTTCCATTGGTTAGTTGATCTAATCCTCAGGGCTGAAGCCATCGCTTCTTGTTGAATATGGAGGTGCAATGGTGTCAGCCCGAGTATAATTTCTAACGCAGCCGATGGTGTTGACTTTTTACAACCGCTGATTAGTGTACATGCCAGTCTTTGAATTTGTTGCAGTTTGGCAATTGTGGTCACCAGGTTTGTTCTGGGCCACCATACTACACAGCCGTATGTGAGGACTGGTCGTACAACTACCGTGTATAGCCAACGACAAAATTTTGGTTTGAGCCCCCAGTCCTTACCTACAGCTCGGGAACATTGCCACAGGGTGTTAGTGGCTTTCGTGGTGATATGATCGAGCTGCTTCCCCCATAGGAGCTTACTGTCCAACCATACTCCCAGATACTTCACCTCCTTGCTAAGGGATAAGTTTGACCCAAACAGCGAGGGAAGTTTTAGGTTGACTATCTTTGTTTTGCGGGTGAAAAGTACTATCTCTGTCTTTTGAGGGTTGACCGATAGACTGTGACGTTCACACCATCGTTCCACTATCCGAAGCGCCTTTTGCATTTTTTCGCACAAGGTCGCTTCGAACAGCCCCGAAACCATGATCGCCAGGTCATCTGCATACCCTATGGTGACAATACCATCTTTATTTAGGAGTTCGAGAAGTTCGTTAGCGACAACTACCCACAACAGCGGAGACAACACGCCTCCTTGCGGGCAGCCCCTGGTCACTACACAACGTGACATTCCCGAAGTCTCAATGCTCGCTGCTCTGTTAGACAGCATTGTTGTGATCCATTTATTCACTCTTTCATCCACGGCCTGGTTGCTCAGACCTATTTCTATACTGTTAAATGTAGTTTTATCAAAGGCTCCCTCTATGTCGATAAAGGTTGCCAGGCATGATTGCTTGCTCTCCAGCGCAGATTCAATCTTATGGACCACCTGGTGGAGTGCAGTTTCAGTTGATTTACCTGATTGGTAGGCGTGTTGATTCTGGTGAACCGGGTTTTCTTGAAGCGGTCCACTCCGAATGTATTTGTCACATAGTCGTTCCAGCGTTTTCAGGAGGAACGAACTTAGGCTTATTGGTCTAAACGATTTCGGGTTTGTGTAGTCTGACTTGCCTGATTTAGGTAGAAAAACTACTTTTACTTCCCTCCATGCCATTGGAATATATTTCCAGGCTAAACATGCTCTAAAGATAGCAGCAAGGTAGGGTATAATCTTGCTCAAACTCCAGTGCAGAAGTGCCGGAAAAATCCCATCTGTCCCCGCAGCCTTAAAGGGTTGGAAGGTGCTTACCGCCCACGAAAGGGCCTCCTCTGTGACAATAGATTTGGCAAAGTCCCAGTCGCTTCTGCATGGTTCGTAAGTAGTCTCAGTCTCCCAACCTCCCTCACTTTCCAGTCTACACTCTGGAAAATGGGTTTGCAGGAGGAGCTCAAACTGCTCCTCGTCTGATTTTGTGTACGAACCATCAGGTTTTCTCAGAGTGCCCAGTTTTACCTGAGCATTGCCTGAGTCTTGCCGTCTCACTCTCTGATTGTGTTGAGCTACTATATTTATTCCACGACCTACTTCGGCTCTCGTTTATTTCTACCTTGAGGCGGTGTCGTGCCTTTCTATATTTTTGCCAGTCTACGTCTTGATCAGTGTTCATGGCTCTGTTGAAATGATGCCTTGACAGCTTTCTGATCTTGCCTAGCTTTTTGTTCCACCAATTATCTTTCTTATGCAAAATTTTACTGTTCACGGGTGATAGTGTGATTAGTTTTGGTGCGTAGTTAGTAAGTGGTGCGTGTGTGTGCCGCCAGAGCGGGCGTGGGCGGAGGGCTGCCGGCGGCACGCGTGCGGCGCGCTGCGGCACAGCTCGCTGACGGACGACTACGGCAACTTCGTGGTGCAGCGGCTCGACGACTGCGGCTGTCCGGACGAACCCTTCGAGCCCGCGCCGCCCGTCGACCCGCCCTACTGGCGCGCGGAGATATTATAACACCGCCCGGCACTGCCACCCGGCACTGCAGCCCGGAGGGCGCGGCACTGCGGCCGTGCGTACACGACGCGATGCCATACACCCGGACCGACGAGGAACGTAACGATTCATAACTCTACATATTTATTTAATACGCAATTTTATTTTATTAAATCGGAGTTACGGTTGTATGTCGGGTGCTCGAAACGATGCGGAGCAGTCTGTTGAAAATTTCTATTTGAAATGATATCGTTCGCGTGCGATCGGTTTATTGAATCGGATGTTTCTGATTCACTCACGGGGATGATGCTTTTGTAAAGCGGTAGCAAGCGTGATACGAATCATAAATTGAATGTAATATCTGTTTTATCGATGCGGATCGAATAGTTTAGACTATAGAGTGCGAGATTTATATGTTGTAAAATGCAATGCAAGAAGTGAGTTCCGATCGATAAACTTTAAAATGTTTCGATATTATATTTGCGGTAAATCTCAAATCAAGTTGAACCATGTCATGATTAGTTGCTGGAACAAATATTTGGACAACTGGGCTGGCCCGAATTAGGTACTTAGTGCGATGTACTCACTGGTAACATTGCTGGGACATAGTTCTACTTGATTTTGATTTAAACGTAGTTTTATACTCGGCTGAGCGTCAGCCTATGTGTGTTCGTTTATACAATATATATATAACGCTGTTGTTATTAAATAAGTAATACATTAGAAGCGTAATCTACAACGATCGATATGTATGCCAGCACTGCTAACATAATTATTGTGAAACAACATATCTATCAACTTATACAACATGGATATACATCAAAAGTTAATGAATGAGGCTGGCCTACACCAACCATACTTAATAATATCTAGAGCAAGTTATTTTAGTTATGTGAAAGTACTTAATGCTGGAGATAATTTAGGATGTGGTCCAAACGTTATCCACTGTATGCGAAAGACGGCGTACGATATAAAGACCAGGAGAAACTTTGCATTGGACTGCAAACTTAGCTAAATAGTCGTTTATCGTTTTATTTTAGAAATATTTTATCACAAGCTTGCTGTAAGTATGGTTGGACAAAGTGAAGTTGGATTATTTAAATATGGCATGTTTTGAGGATGTTTCAATCACTATGGATAATTTGATAACCTCTTATAAATAACAGAAGTTAGAAACCTAGAAAGAAAATCTTTTTCACTTCAATTCTTTTTAATACTAAAGAAGGTTACGTTTGACCACATTTCGTCTGATGTTAAGTGATAATTTTCTCTTCTAAAACAGCCGTCAACGTTAACAAAAGTTACATATTTTATAAGAATTTAAGAGTCAAGTTTTATCACATTGTTCATAGTACAATAAACGTCCGTGAAGATTACATCGCAACGTACTGCATCACGTGTTCAATAAAAAAAATGCTACTTGTGCTAACAACTAATAAATAATGCTATGAAATGTTGTTGAAAGCTATGATACGTACATGCTCGGTTCGCTTTTTTTAGCTTTGCTGCCTATTACTTTACATACGTACAATAAATTGCTTCACACTGAACACTAACTACCCTGTGCTGGCGAGGCTCTTGGAACAATGGTATAAGATATATAACACCAGCAATGATGCTAGTGCTCACTAATACTCTTTTATAAAAAAAAAACTTATCTCTACTAGTGCATAGTTCCCATAGTAGCTGATGAAACTGATAAAGCATGTAAAAATAATAACTTATTTGGAAATAACAGTTCAGAAAATTCCTACTTTACATCCTGAATTTCCATGGAAATGGATGAGACTTAGAGAGCAGTGTGAAGCATCTACAGTTATAATTTAGAAGTAACCTAGATTCCTGATACTGTAGATATGTGTAGCATGTTATGGAATTTGAGTACAGTCCACTTTAGAAACAAACGATACAGTATTGGAGCCAGGTTGGTGACGAACAGATCTCAGAATGACCAGTATAGTGTATATTATTATATAGAATTATATGAATAGCGTGCTAATATAATAATTTTAACTGTGCATAATATACATTTAGTTTAGTTGATAAAATATGAGTTAGTTTGTACGAATTTATTATTTAAAGAAAAAATATATGAATGTATTGAAAAGTCGCACTTATATACGTAATGAATGCTTTTTAGGAACATGTAACATCGGCCTATCGGTACATACTTACTTTAGGCTTTGCTTGCCTAAACATTGCGTTGTTTTAGCTGTTATAGGGCGCAGCAATGTATTTAATTTGTGCCATACAAGCGATCGATGGCATTGAGCACTTAGATTATAGTAGTGGTACTCGAGACCACTTCAGAATAGCTAGCGTTGAATGGGACGTTTCTAAGGTTAGCTATCCCGACGTGAACTCTTACACTACAATGTAAAAGATAAAAACTGTCCCATATCTTATTAAAAATGTGTTCAAAAAAGTTTTTTAGAAGTTGTATCTACATACGTGAGTAATATTAACGTGTATATATTAAGGTGTTATTTTAGTACGAACAGGTTTCTTGTGAAGTGTTGTATTGTAACATTTTTACCAGTTTTTGAAATGCTGAGTGTATTGAAGTCACTTTTGTGCGATGTGTGCGTGAAATGTTGTAAATATTGTGCTCTGTCTAACCGCTGCCGGTATATCCGATTCGATCTACTAAATCCTACTAAAGTAAATGCTCACAAGTTAATACGTGGTAGAAATGGCTTGCTTGTAGTTTTTCTAGTTGTCCTGTGTTACTTACTTCAACTGTCAAATCATCAAAATTATAAACTTCTTGTCAAGTCTCTCGTGTCCCTTGTTCTTGTATTGTTGTTGTAAATTGTGCTCGTCAATATTCAACATTTCCTACGTATTTCACAAAGTGTGGCTGCTGCACAGAGCGGGTTGTTTATAACCGGCGCGTACGTCGTTTCACATAGTTGTTAAAATGATTAAAAGCTTTATTTAATTATTGAAAGCAGTGTTGTGAAGTTGCGCAACCATTGAATGCTACAAAATGTATTCAAAGAGCTGGTGTAATAAGTTTTTGTAAACTTCACGGTACTAATGTTTCAGTTTAAGCAGTCTGTAGGTAAACTAAGGTATTTGTGTTATTGGTCCGATAAATTAATACATTCCCCTACAATTAGGTACATAGTGAAAGTATATTTTGATATAATTTGTGTATTTTGCTGAAATCATTATTTAAAACGAGCACTGTATTTATATTCGGTATTTATTATTATCCATTAATTTAAAATATAAATAGAACGTGCGAATTTATAAATGAAATTAATTTATCTTATAACAGGATTCATAATAATTTTAGTTAGGAGTACACTTTTCGAGTGTCTGTCTGGCATAATGCTTGCACGAACATTAACGGTTTAATATAGCTTAATTTAAAAAAAATTAGGCAGGCAATTTGATAAAATATAAAACTATAGTTTTATTTGTTCTTACGCCTACTTATATACGAATTTTGAGTTATGAACTTTACTAATTGACAAAAATAAGCTACCAGTTTGGTACTGTTTATTTAATAGTTTTTTATTTACATAAAACTGTTTTATCATAGCATTGTATTAGACATAATAAATCATATAGTTTTAAACGCATATTTAATCGCGTCGAAGTAACAATTAGTTTTGTAAAGCGGTGCATAATATTAGTTGCCATCTTATTGTTTAATAGTATTTATTATTTCTGTGATAAAAATCTTTATTTTTTCGATTAGAAACAATTCTTGATATTATTCGGACATGGATGCTTCGGAGTTTCAATAATAATTGATAAAATAGTTTCAGAAAAGAGATATATTTATTTTGTATAATAAACTTAAATTATGTACTATAGAGAAGTTTCTGATTGTATATAACAGATGTATTCGCTACTATGAAACGTAAGAAGCAGCTATGTCCGGGAGTTTTGGTCAAAATGTTTGATGTATATTTTTGCGTTGTTTCGGTTACTCACTCCGCCTATGGAAGATATTAACGCGGCGATTTAAAAAATAACTATTTTATTATAGTAAACACGTTAGCCGTTTAATTTAAGAGTAGTCTGTTCTACCTCTAAACAAATCATAGTTGATGTACAATAAAACTTTTAACAGAAACAGTTGTGTTTTACTTGGCTCAAGTAGCGGCCCTTCAAACCCAATCTGAATATGTAGCCGGGTCGACACGGGTAATGATATACCACACAAGAACACAAGTTGGTCAGTGACCACAGACTGATCATCAAATTAGGAATACTGATGATTTCAAAGTTACGTGATTGGGAAGAGGCGAGTGCTCCGCTTGCTCTGGAAGAGTAGCAAGCAGTCTGCAGTTACCACCAAAACATAAACAGTTCTTTGCCGCTGTGTCGATTCTGTGTCATTGCAAATTACTACTTTTTTTTATTATTGAAGTGAATCTTAGTGGCATCTGCCTATAAATGAAGTATTCTATGTCAAAAAGCTATTGTTTAACTAAAGGGTGGGTTTTTTGATCCGTAGTTAAGGTAACCAATGGTTTAAATTACTAACGAATTTTGACTATGGGTTTAGATTTAGTTTAACCATTGGTGGGTTTAGACTTTTGTCTCGCATTTTCTCAAACATTTATTTTTAAGACTCACTGCCGACATTAACTACCCAATTATTATTGTTGGACACAAAAAATTGCTTTAAAAATGAAAAAAGGATGTACATTGAAAGTAAAACAACGCTTGAAATATCAACAACTTTAATGAATATAATATATACAAGAACAATATACATACATGATGAATTAACAAATAATATATCGCGGTCGGTGCAGTTGCGGTCAACGTGACACAATGAACTTCCATTGAAAAAAAAAACATTCATTTACCATGGTTACAAAATAAGCATACACCTAGTAATAGTGCTGGCATATCGTTGTGGGGAAAACATTATAAGACCAGCTATTATTTAAGTTAAACATAAGTAAATAAAGGGATAGATAAATTATTGGTCACTTCTAAATAGGCCTAAGCAATGCGACATGTTGCATGGTTTTGTTTTTAACATATTACTGAAATACAAAAAAAAAGCTTAAATTTTTCTCTTTATCAAATCATATATTTTTATGTTCAGTAGGTACAAATGTATTTCAATGTAATTAAACCAGATTATGTATTCCCCCATTTGAGATCGCTCGAAAATCTATGTTACAAGAGGAATATCAGAGATCAAGAACTGGGAGCAGTTGGATTGTTTACGTAACTATAAAATTATTCAACTATGCATAACGTTGGCAATAAAATTATATATGTAATTCCAGAACATTTAACAGTAACCAAATTCGTTGTTTCATTTAAATAGCCAATTAATACAGACAATAAACATATAACTTTTATTACTACCTTAATTTCATGGATCACTGAAACCAAAATGTACCTTTGATATAACTTATTTATAACAAATATTATACAAAGGTTAATTGCACGCGATTACAAAACAGATCACTACTTTCTAGGCACCATAATCTAAAAAAGCCTTCCAGCAAGGCGCTATCATTTATATAATCACAATAATTTTGAAATAACAGTACTTATTATTGTACAAAATATAATCTAAAATAATTGTATTATAGAAATCAACACTGACGTCAAATCATAGAGACAATTTAGTAAAAACAGCCTTTATGAAGACATTTCTAATGTCACAGAAACTGCACCATGTGGCCGGCCTACATTTGCCTAAAACACCTACGAGTGTCTAAGTCAGTGTTTTAGTAGTCAAGCAGAAGTATTAAGTGAGGGCATAAAAGCATTATCTATGCCACCAGGGCAGAATAACACCCAGCGGTAGAATGAATCACAGTTGTGTGTGGAAATGTTCATGCCCTGATTGCACATTCAATAAGTAATGCTGCCCCCACATTGGGCGGTAGCGATATCGCCGCGGCACACGCCGCTCTATGGTAAAATATCGCGGCGATATCGCTACCGCCCAATGTGGCAGCCTTAATCATCACTTAGGGTGGGATTTTTAACCGTAGTCAAGGTAGCCAATGGTTAAAAATGCTAACAAAATCTAAACAATGGTCAGAATTCGGTAGAGATTTTAACCATGGGTTTCACCTTAACTATGGATCAAAAAACCCACCCTAAGTTATCGTGCACATAATATATACCTTAGTTAGAATCCTATAACAATCCAATCATAAACTAATTTTTAATTTGATTATTGTCCACAATAAAAAGATAGGAAACAGAACGTATCATATTATGTAAGTTTAAAAAATACTCAGTACTAAATACTCAGTAAGTTGCTGCATCAACAGGACAGACATTAGTAAGTACTCCGGATTAGAAAAGTTAATTACTCAAAATAAAACACGCGCAATACGCTCATTTGCAAATCAAACGCCATAGTATTTTTAAATTCTATAGCTATCATCTAACAACGTAAAATAAGTATAGTGGCTAAACTGGCTAACCTATATTAAAATATGAAAAATAAATATGTTAAATTCTAAGTCGTTCGTGATCGCGTCAACAGAGAAGTTAAATTTACATATTTCACAGCCCTAGCAACACCCATTGGACATCCCTATAGAATGACAGTAGGCCCGTAAACGCGAAAGGGGAAAACAATTAAGAGAGATTCCCTCAAGATTATCCAAGACAGATCTTTTGACCCCTACTTCGCAACAATCTCGGCTTTCTTGACTCTTACTTCACGAGTACATTGTTGGCAAAAGAAGCAAATAAATGTTCAAAAAGTCTATGTAGGTACGCGCTTTTTGAAAATGTACATAATTAAATAACTAACTTTCAGATCATCTCTACGCTAAAAGTTACAAAATAAGACCCATGTGGAGCCGAATGCTTCACAAAAGCTACAGGCTACAAGCCCAAGTACCACGAATTTAACGTGCCACAGTGGGGCGATATATCGGCCACACAAGCACGGGAACATTATAGTTTTAGCTGCGTCACAATATATCTTAATTATTGTGTATGTTGTAGAGGTTATACAGTGACATAGTCTGATATTGAGTGATGCTAAAAGTAATGAAGATATAGACACAACGTGTGAGACTAAAAAAAGCGGTAAATACACAAGTCATTTCGATGAATAGTAAGTATATCGTACGTTCCTTCGATTTCGTTTAGTGTACGTTCCTACTTGAAATAGATTACGTCACCATTATTAATAACGGTACAAGCTACAAAACTTACACGCACGTGTCAAACATCGTGCAACAATAAAAAAAAAACGAAAATTTTGCTAATTCTATGGTCAAACAACGGATCCGGAATAATCGGCAACTAAATTCAACAGCAACCATTTCAAAAATTATTCTGTTCAAGTCAAGTATTAAGAATAAACAAACAAGAACATTTCATTTACAAATAGTATCGTCTGGCGAGTACTTTTGTCCGTCATACGTAACAGTGACGTCAACAGCGGCGTGTCCACACCGGAGGATCCACAGCGCGGTGGATCCTCCGGTTTAGACGCGGCTAGTAAAACTTTGCCGCTCCTACAACCGTAAAGAAAAACACCGAGTTATTGGAACGTCTATTCACTACGGCAAAGTTTAGTTGACGCCAGCGTAGAGTGCACGCGCAGCCTGCGCAGTGCGCCGGCGCAGTAGGCGAGCAGCGGGGGCGGGCGGCGTCAGAGCGAGTCGCGGTGCCACACCCAGGTGCGCTTGGTGTGGTCGAACCGGTGCGCCAGCCACTGGTCCTGCAGCAGCTGCAGCCGGTCGCTCGACAGGTACAGCGGCTTGCCGCGCCTGGCGGACCGAACCCACGCTCGTTACTGGGGACTTGCCTACGCTCGCTGCTATCTTAGCAGAACATGCACGGGATACTATGTTGTTCCAGCACGGATCAGGGGGTCTAGCAAAAATCCCTTCCGCGCTATCACCAAACGATACCTCAAAATGTCATCATCATCATCATCAACAGCCTGAAGACGTCCACTGCTGAACATAGGCCTCCCCCAGAGCGCGCCACTTTGAGCGGCTGCTCGCCTCCTGCATCTATTTTTTTCATCCATCGGCTCCCCACGGGTTTCACCAGATAGTCGGTCCACCTAGTGGGGGGCCGGCCTACGCTGCGTCTTCCGGGTCACGGTCGCCACTCGAGAACCTTTCTTCCCCATCGGTTGTCAGTTCTACGAGCGATGTAGCCTGCCCATTGCCATTTCAACTTGCTAATTCTAAGAGCTAGCTAGCTATATCGGTCACTTTAGTTCTCCTGCGGATCTCCTCGTTCCGGAACTCAAAATGTATGGGAATGAATTTGCCTGCAAAAAAAAAACCGCAGGCAATGTCAGCTAATGTTTTTCCCTTTAGAAAGGGATCTTTGCTAGACCCCCGGGGCATGACTTGTTACCGGTTTTCAGCCACTTTTTATTGCACGAATAGATAAAAGTTTCCATCTTCAACCTATGCCAGTGACACAGTACCCCGATCCAAAACAGAACGATACCGCCTCAAAATCTATACTCTCCGTCTCGTTGATAAATGAACGCGAGACGGGATTGCTAATTCCGTATCGAAACCTTTCCGTTGGGTACCGTTTCACCCCGCTGGACCGTATCGTTACAACATATTTTAACGGTTGAATGACGCTACTGATACGTCTAAATGGGACCTTAAAAGTGAGGTAGAGACCAGGTAGAGCGAGCCCCACAGTATGCAATGTATCGCCATGTACTCACTTGAGGTCGCGATCCTCCTCGTCGTAGTCGTCCAGGTAGAGCGAGCCCCACAGGCAGGCGCGGCGGCCGCGGATCACTATGATGTATGTTGACGTCACCACCAGGAATATGCCCGTGCCACCGCCGCAATCCATCGCGTGCTGGACGTGGGTTTCAAATAGATATTTGTTTACACGAAATGGTTTTATTTGATGACAAGGTTTACATATTGTACGGACGGTTCATAATGCTGATAATGCACGTGGAACTAAAGAGGGAGATAACCGGCTTGTTTCAACGTGGTAGAGCAGTCTCTGTCACACATTATTAAAGCGCTCATAGCGAAGCACGACTAGCCGTTTCTAACCGATCGGTAAAGTTAAGCAACGTTCGCTGCGGTCACTACTCTGATGGGTGACCGCTACAGCAAAGAAAGATATTTAAAATTGAGCGCTACCGTGCTTTGGAGAGCACGTTAAGCCGTCGGACCCGGCTGTTATCGTAAGTCAACAGTCGTTAAGCGAAGTCGGAAGCTTTTGGGCGGCATAAAAATTGTGACACTATAGCTGAGCATTTGCCTATGCGAGAGAAGACAGAGCATTAGAGAGACAAAACGTCATATAACGTACAGAATGACAGAGTCGATGTTCTACGAAGCCGACACTAGCACCTCAGCTTATCTCCTCTGATAGATGCGCGTTATTTACCGCCGGGGTATATTCCCAGTTGCCCCCACAAGGATCGCCCCCGGGTGACAACTGGGAACAAAAAATCCCAGTTGCCACCCGGTGGAGACTGGGAAGCTATTGCCCCCACTTCATTCGCCGTACATTGCTGCGTAGATCGCCAACCCCTTCATTAGTGTCCAAATGTAATCTATACATTGTTCTTAGGGGGAGGAGGGCAAGTGCGGGGGGAGGCAGGGCAAATAGGGAGGGCGGAATAAGTGAGGGGGGAGTTGGCGGAGTAAGTGCGGTGGGGCGGACTAAGTGAGGGGGGAGGGGGCAAGTGTGGGGGAGCGGGGCAAGTGCGGGGAAAGTGGGGGGGCGGACTAAGTGAGGGGGGAGGTGGGGGCAAGTGTGGGGGGAGGGGTGTAAGTGCGGGGGAGGCAGGGCAAATGCGGGGGGACGTGGACTAAGTGAGGGGGGGTTGGGGGCAAGTGTGGGGGGAGGGGGGCAAGTGCGGCGGAGGCGGGTCAAATGCAGAGGGAGCAGACTAAGTGAGGGGTGAGGTGGGGGCAAGTGTGGAGGGTGTGGGGCAAGTGCAGAGGAGGCGAGTATAGTGCGGGAGGGCGGACTAAGTGCAGGGGGAGGGGGGCAAGTGTCTCCCCGGTTTCCCCCGCACTTGCCCAGCTTTCCAGTCTCCACCGGGTGGCATCTGCGAATTTTTATTTCCAGTTGCCACCCGGGGTCAAAGCATGTGGGGGCAACTGGGAATATACCAATTAAAAAGTGGTTTTGAACGCTACAAATGTACTCTATTCAGCACAATAACGGTCATTCGAGCTGCATTACAATTTGCGATTACTTCAAAAAATATTAAAAATCAAAACCATCGAATACATTGTCATACAGCTCATCGACGATTTACTGGTGTCGATGTTTGTAAAATACTGTAACTATGGCAAACTCTTCAAGTAAGTTTTAAGTATGACGATATGATGAGTATGAGCACCCAACGACTCGCTGGCCGTACCTGCACGGCCTCGGCGCGGTGGTGCTGCCGGCAGCACGGCTGCTTGAGGCACACGAGCGTGCCGCACAGCAGGCACACGGAGGCCTCCTTGGGCACGGCGCCGCACTGCAGGCACACGCGCTCGTGGTAGTACGTGAACAGGCGGTCGTACTCGCGCGGCAGCGCCAGCAGCGCCGGCTGCGCCCAGCGCGCGTGCAGCCCCACCAGCAGGCGGCGCACGGCCAGCTGCGCGCGCGCGCCCGCCGCGCCCAGCGCCAGCGCCCAGCCGCGCGCCGCGCCCGCCGCGCCCGGCGCCAGCGCGCGCCCCGCCGCCCACGACCGCCACTCCATGCCCTGCCGTGCCTCTTGTGTAACGTGCGTGCGGGCTTACTTATGATGTTAGCGGCCGCTCAAAAAATTATATAAGTACATACAAACAGAAACAATCAAGCGAATCTCAAATTAAACCCGAAACTATTTATTTCAAATAACGTTTTCCCACAAACGTTTAAAACGTCATCTTTTCAACAACTACGTAAACGTTTCTTTCTTGAATTCTAATAATAAACAGAAAAAATATCCAACGCTAAGACGCTTTCTACCTATCCATACAGAATTATAAGAGAGTCAAGAACGATGGTAAGCGAGGAGTATTATAAACTTGTATTAAAACTTAATAGAAATCAGGATAATCCTGAGCTACTTAGTTCAATTAGGTTTAGCGTCCCGTCACGCTTGCCGCGACACCCTGGTTCAATATTAAGTACTAAAACTTATAAAACAAATCTTGGGCATTTCTCTTTAGTTCCGCGTTTATGTAGATTATATAAAGAATTTTTGAAGCAGGATGAGTCCTTAGACATATTTTATGACAACCTATCTAATTTTAAAAGAAAAATTCATAGTGTGCTAATGAAATCTGTAGGTATATAAAAATAAATAATCTTATTATATAGAATCACTTTTTTTTTGTTATTTTTATTTATTTTGCTAATGAAATCTGTAGGTATATAAAAATAAATAATCTTATTATATAGAATCACTTTTTTTTGTTATTTTTATTTATTTTTATTATTATAAATGTTATGATATGATAGATGTTACTACTTGTACTATGATTGAATGTCCGAGTTAAGTATATTTTGTTGTATTTGTTGGCATTGGGTACTTGGGTAGATGCAGCAGGCAACATTTCAATCACGGCTGGTTTGTAAACTACTAGCGCTACATACTCTTTGTTGTTTTTATGATTCTTGTGGTTTATTGCTTTGAGCGAGTGTATATTATATTCATTTTAAGCTAATAAAAGTCATTGAATAATTAGGTGATGAAATGTATTGTAACAATGGTCTATGCAAAATGCGTTGTCTGTGCTGCTGTGTAGGTATAATTTTTGTTTATCTATTTTTTGTAGTCTTTGTCTTTTTAAATATGTATTTATTTTACTGTAGGGTTTACTATAGGATTCTCACTTCTTAATGCATGATGTGGCCATTCTGTAATTAGGCCTACATGTAATTCAAAACCTGTCATGTATATCATGTAAGCTAAAATTTTTATTACATTTGTAAATCATGTAGTACTGTTGAAGGTCCATAAATAAATAAATAAATAAATAAATAGAGGTTGTGAAATCGGTGCGAAAACTGCGAAACAATGCGTACTTAGCAAAAATGTGAGCGGGTATCGCGGAACACGGTGAGCGTAACTTACTCCACTGCCGCCATTAAACCTTATATTCTATTCCTGAATCTTAGATATTTTATGTAAACAAAGTAATGTCACGAAAAGTCACTGAAGTGACATGCCAGTTGCTCAACACATTTTTTACTTGTGAAAAATATTTTTATTAAATGGAGTTAGAGAGTATCAATCTTACTGATTAACAAGCAAAACTTTGCATACACAATATTAGTAGGATATGAAGTAGAATTTTGCAATTCCAAAATTCTAAAGGTAAAATTTTAGGAAGACGTAAATAAAACATTAACATACATTACTTATGTTTTTAACCAACCAGATACCTTATAAATTATTCTGACAATCATTCTATTATTTTAATTATCGATATTTGATCAATAGATATCTAGTTTGACCTGTTTTTTTTTATATTTTACACACTTTTCATCATATCTCGAAAGTGCACGAAAGTAGCACCATGTGTCTTTGGAGAAAATATGGCATATAATGGTATGATACCATCATATAAATCCCAGAACGAAAACGAAAAAATGTTTAGATCCTCTACAGTCTTACCAGTCTATTAAAATATTTTCTACCAAAAATCGATTTCTTTATCATAAAATTTTATAAATCAGATATAACGTCAAAATAGATAGTACAAAACGATTTTTATTTTATAATTAAGCAGATTATGACTAGACAAATAATATTTAATATTTTTTGGTCAAATATAGTAACCTACCTTTATAAAAGATATTTTTTGCACTGTTATCCCCTTTGTTTACATAAAATATCTAAGATTCAGGAACAAGATATAGTTACTCGCGCCTAAAAACTTACGTAAGTGTACTCACGTGGGGTGCTTTACGCCCCAGTTTTAGAATTAGAAAAGACGACCACATACATGCAGAGTTAGACTTTTATTTATGATAATCTTTTGATTTAACGATCAGTTAACAATAAGATGATTTAATTACTCAAGCATGAATTGGTGTTTGTTGTGTTGGTGTTCTAATAAATAAACACTTTTAGAATCCGATTGTGCCATAAACATTTTCTTTAATTAACTCACTATAAGAACTAATTTTCTTCATTGCATTTCTGACATGATCGCTGCACATAACATTATGTGTTAGATTTTCAGTCTTTTTTTCTTGGACAAATATGGCATCGCTTATAAGATAGCGCCCGGCCACTTTTTTTTATAATATGAGTTCAAGTCGCGAAAGTCTAAAAAGTGTCACTTCCAGAAGCTTCTCCGAGGTTTTGCAAAGGACATTGACAGGATCCGGTCCAAATCCTGTCCAGTGATGAGAGTGCCTACATTACGTTCCTTACATCCATTTATAACTACACGTCAAATATTTTCGAAATCTGACCATGGGTTTTTTTTTTAAATTAATTGTTAATACTACAATTACAATTTCAAAAATCTTTATTCATCATGATAAAATACAAGTACATGATCTAGTGTTCATTATTTTATCCTAGATATGACTAACATTCATAATTGATTACATTTTTAAAGCCATTCACTTATAATAAAAATTTATGATATAAATATTTAACTAAGACAATACATGAAATCCAATAATAAAATGATAAATATCCTGATATTCGTGGTTTTGTTTGCTTCAGTAAATAGCATAACAATTGCAAATTGTATCTAATAATATTCAATATTCAAAAATAATCTTAAAATAAGGGGGTAGTATAATAATATGTGTGAGCGAGCGATGTGGTGCGCAAACAACAGCAGGAGCAACGTCATGTGCAAAGACCCGCCCAAGCGCCCGCAGCCCGCCCGGCGTTACGCACGCGCCATTGCGATCCTCATATCACTAGATAATACGGGTGGGAATGGCGCGCGTGTCCGCGGAAACCGGCTGCGAGCGCCTGCGCCGGCTACTGTACCTATTCAACAGACTCAAACTCCAGAAATAAGTGATGTGGAAGTTTGTAACGATTATATGTATCGATATAATTTAAGTCATGCTTTCGAGTTTTGCATGTTTTATTTATGAGTTTATTTTTACTTTTTGGGTTAGTGTACAGATAAAACGTTTTAGATAATTTATAAATGAATGAATTAATACTAGGTATATTAATTTTTTTGTGTAGTTTTATAAGATTCGTGTATCTGGGAGTATTGTACGAGTATTTTATTGCTTTATTTTGAAGAATTTGTAATTTATTTATGTTTGTAGGACACGTGCTGCTCCACACTGGACAGGCGTAGGTTAAGCAGGGACGTACTAGGGTGCGGTAGATACTAAGTTTAGTATGACTGCTAAGGCAAGATTGTCTGTTTAGAACGGGACTTAGAGCGTTTAAGGCTTTTAAACCCTTAAGACACAGTTTAGATGTGTTCTCAGACCAGTTGAGCTTGTTGTCTAATACGATGCCTAGATATTTTACAGAGCGACTCCAAGGGATTTTATAGCCATCTATCTGAATGTTACGCACAGGTAAGGACCGTTGTCTAGTGAAATATATGGCTTCAGTTTTGGAGGCGTTAATTTTGAGCTTCCACGTTCGAAAGAATGTTAGAAGCAGATCGATTGATAATTGGAGCCGGCCAATTATTAAGTCAACATCCTCGGAGGACGTAAAAGATGCAGTATCATCAGCAAAACAAGCTATGCTTGTACGAGGCTGTTTTGGGATGTCATTTAGGAAAATCAAGAAAAGATAAGGGCCTAATATGGAGCCTTGAGGCACCCCAGCTGGTACGGGCTTATGTAGGGAACAGGAATCACTAGCACAGACCATGAACGAGCGATCCTTGAGGTACGATTGTATCATTTTTACTAACTCTATTGGAGTGTTAAGGATGATTAACTTATGCAAAAGAGCATCATGCCAAACTGTATCGAATGCCTTTTCTATATCTAACAAGAACATACCGGTAGATTTATGGAGATTTAAGTTATGTAATACTGCTTCAGCTACCCTTGCCAGCTGCTGTACAGTTGAATGACCCTTGCGAAAGCCAAATTGCTCATCCAACAGTTTGCTGTCGGTAGCACGAGACAACCTAGCGAAGATAATCTTCTCAAACAGTTTGCCTAAACAAGGCAGCAAACTGATAGGACGATACGAAGTGGGATCAGATGTACTTTTACCTGGCTTGTGTATGGCGATTACCTTAGCCGTTTTCCAAATTTTTGGAAAGTAGTTTGTCAAGAGGCATGCATTGAATAATTTGGCAAGTAATATTATAGCTTTTTGCGGAATGTTCTTAATGAGGAGGTTAGTGATTTCATCAGGACCAGGTGCCTTACGTGTTTTTAACTTGAGAATATGTTTTCTAATTTCGAGTGGCCGGACTGGAGTGAAAGAGAGATAATCAAAGTGATGAGTGTTAAGTGCAGTTAACGAGCAGTCGATAGCTGGTTGCTCGACACTAGACCAGTTGTAGGTTAATAGCATGTTGTTAAGGAACGAGTCTGCAAGAACGTCACACTGTTCCTGCTTGTTTGTTGTAAATGTGCCGTTGGTAGTTTTAAGAGCAGGGATAAGAGAAGATGTATTTAACTTCAAACTTTTTACAACTCGCCATAGGTCATTATTGGGGTTGTCGACTTTACTTAGTTTTTTAGTCCATGCACTGTCTCTGAAAGATTTTAAAGCGGTATCGATTTGCAGCTGTAATTTATGAATCTTCTCTTTAACCACTCACGTGCCACGCGCCAGTAAACTGGCGGATCCTGCAAAACCTTATGTGCCACGGACCATAAAACTGGTCGGTCGGTCGGGCCTACCTAAAAACCGTAAAATATAACGGATTTGGCTCTATGGTATGAAAATATTGACCCTGACAGCTAGGTCTTGAAATTTGCTACAGTATAAACGCCTGGTACCAGTTTTTCTTGGTACTTTGTGAATAATCTATCGAAGTTTGCAAGATCTGTGCTCAAAGAGAATAAAATTGTTGTTCCGTGATTGTGTCAACGTAGTGCGTGCAGCAGAAATATTCACTGTGAGTAGATTTGGTCCATATTTTCTAATGTAATTATACATCATTTTGTTCGTAAATCAATGTTCTTTCGAATGGTGTAATTTTTTGATGAGTAAGTATATAATAAGTTGGATGTATCAAGTAAAAAGACTTATAGGAAAAAAATTCAATGCGGCTCTAGTTGTCTTCATTTAAATACTACTTCATAAATTATTAGTTTAACCAATTTATGATTAGATATTTATCTAGTGTGTTTATTTACGAACAAATTGATACCAAAAACATATATCATATGGTGTAAGATCACGGAAAGGGGTTTAATTGAACATTATTTGGTGACGGCAGTACGACTGAACTTGCGCGGAACGGGTCTTTTTACGAAATAAGGCTCGCAACAGACGCCAAAAATGACGTTAATAATGAATGTGCATATTGGTCTTGTTTTTGCTTTTTTCTAAGAAATAATAATTTATAAAATTTTAAGTTTGTATAATATTTTTAATTATAATACTTTTTGTGCTCACAAAAAAAATCTTAAACGTTTTTCAGTTTTTTGTATGGATATAATTTATATAGGCTTTGCTTTAGTGGTGCTAAGTGAGTGTTATATAAAGTTTGGGGGGTGGGGGATGGGAGAGGGGAGGGGAACCTTCCTTTACAAAAAGGGGGAGGGGTTGGCGGTTACGTAATTTTCACAAAAAATTAAGTCTTATGTTAATAATTTGAATAAATAAGTATTTAACATTTTTAATTTTTTTTTGTGTGTTCGGGTTAGGTGAGCAATTAAATAAAGCTATGTGCTTTCTACTAACTTTATAAAATGGTTTTAGCAAATATGGAAGAGCGTGGTGTCGGACATGGTGCACGGCGGAGCCAAGCCCGTGGTAGAGGACGTGGCTGAGGACAAGGGCAGTCCCTGTCTACGCAGTTCGAGGAGTAGGCGTTTTGCTTTTTCAAAGGTTTATTTTAGCTGGTGTAGGTACATGTATCATCAAAATTAATTATTTTGTGTATATTTTTTAGTTCTATACACAGCAGATACAGCCAGTGGCCTTGAGAGAGCCAGTGCTTTCAACAACTGACGGCACTGGAGGTATTTTGTATGTATAAGTATTAAGTAATATATGTATTAAATAATGGTTACTTTTTTTTTATAACGGGCAATGTGCCTTTATTACTCAAACTAACCACTACAATAATAAAAACTAAACTAAGCTAAACTAAACTAAACTAGCTATACTACCTAGTGGTAGTGTAGCTAGCTTAGTTTAGTTTAGTTTAGCTTAGTTTAGCATGGTTACGTTACATTGGTACTTTTTCATTTTGTCATCCATGTAACTATGTATGAAATTATTTTTTGTAGACAATCAATAAAGCTGCACAAACTAAATAAAAACATAACAAAGGCAGTAAATGAACAGTTATAATTTCATCAAAATTGGTTCAGTAATTTAGATTTTTAAACCTAAAACACTACAAAAAAAATTGTCATCTAAGTTTTTCTCAGTATGCAATTAAGCGGATTAAAGTCAGTTTTTTAAAAGGATATTATTATTTTTAAATTCAGTCAGTTAAAATATTATTTGATCTAGCACTTAATTAATTCATCAATAATTAAGTAAATTCATTGTTTAATTATTGATAAATTTAACTATTTACTAACTTTATTATAATAATGGTGTAACTGTACTGGTAGTAGTGGTGGTAGTACTGGTTTTATTATAACTATTAATTATCTGTGATTAGTGTAGCATAATGTCGACCATTAATATAAAAGTATTAAAACTATAATTTCTGAAATTTGTGTTCGTTTTTTTAATACCTCTCTCGTCTAATTTGCACAATCGGAATCGAATTCGGAACTGGAATTTAATAGAATAAGATTAACGTCTGCAAACGGCCTAAAATGCACGATGAATTCCCGCCAACTGAGCGTGTTCGAACAAGCGTCGGGCACAATATATTTACGATTGCCGTTAAATTTTTTTCTAGGACATGATTAACTATTTTGGTGTCATTTTAAAGCTATTGAATTAAACTTTATTTCGAATATGAAAAAAAGTAGTGTTATCGCTTTAGATTTCAAAATAAAACCTATTTAACTTTTTAACTATTTATTGAAAAATAATGACATTACCTAGAATAATCAACTTAATTACAATTTAAAGCCTGTTTTGTACACTTGAGACAACAGTCATTCAATAGGTAAATAGTCATTAGGTGTTTTAGTTAGAACCGATTAGTTTACCACTTGACGCCCTGCCGCGCATTACTAAATCTCAGGTGGCACACAAGGGTTAGGCGGCGCGCGGAGCGTGGCACGTGAGTGGTTAAGCTGTTTGCGTATTGAAATTACTGATTCAGCAGCAGCATATCTGCGAAGACGATTCTTTAGCTGGATAAGCCGTTTAATACGTCGTGGTATTGCTGGTGAATTCCAAGGTTTAAGCTGTGAGGTAGGGACAGACTCATTTCTAGCTTCGATAATGATATTCTGCAAGCTTGTAATTGTAGAATCAATATCTTCAGTGGTTTTGAGGACATTTGATGAAAGGTGGACATTATTGTTGAGTTTTTGGCGGTATTTTGCCCAATTGGCTCTAGAAAAATTGAATTTAACTATAGGCTTGCGGGAAATATCTCCATAGAAGCTAGCAAAGACTGGGAAATGGTTGGATGACAATGCAGGTATTGTAAATATGCTGTTAAGGAGGATAACGTTTTTAGTAAGTAGATCTGGGGTACAAGGGGTTAATCCAGCATGGTAGTGCACAAAATGCCAATAGCTTCAAGGTTTGCTGTGGCCGGGGTTGGGATAAGACTGTGCAGTAGATCTGATCTGACCAGTATAGCCACACCCTGGCCCGTACCATTGTAGTGCTTATCCATGCGATAGCAAGCAAAACCCGGTATGTTAAATTTAAGGCGTTGAGTGAGTCGTGTCTCGCATACGGCGACAATATCTACATTTAAGTCACTTACTACAAGGTCGGCTAGCTCCTGCTGCTTTTTGTGGACGCCATCAGCGTTCCAATATAAAAGTCGGAGTCCTAAGGGCTTAGCAAACATAATGACCCAGGTGAGTTAGGATCAATATAACTTTTTCCATAAAAGATTTACAATTGGAGAATTCATGCTTAATAGCCTTGATAGTATTTAGAATCTCTAACATTTCAGCCGTAGCTAAATCATGAGTTTGCGTTCTCTTGACGACTGCTTCTTTAGACAGGTCATACTCCACCCGAATCGGTATCGAGTCAGAAGGCATCTGTGCATTGTTGAGAGGCTTGGTGATAGTCATGGATGTTTGGTTATTAGAAGAGTCTTCGTTTGGCCTGGTATCTTGTAGACGGCGTTTGTTGGAGCCTGTTATTTGTGCCCAAGTAGAATTTGGTTGACTGGGATTCGTTGCTGTAGAAATGACTTCTTTTATCGGCATAAGCGTTTTGCGCACAGTTTCTCGCTTAGACTGAATTCTTTCTAGATATTTCTGTCTTTCAGTACATTGGGTGTAATTAGCCGGGTGGTTCTGTTGACAATTACAGCAACGAGCTGGTTCAACTCTGTCTTTTTTCTGGCATTCCCATGTGGGATGATCGGAGGCACATTTAACGCATCTAGCGGGCCTATTACAATTTTTGGATCCATGCCCAAAACCCTGACACCGGAAACATTGGGTTCCTGCTTTATTATTTGGCTTATATTTTTGAATATCTACCACACAATTTGATATATATTTAATAAGCTTGAACTTGCCCATGTCGGTTCCGCTCGGGAGCTGGACGAGTAGTGGAGGGCACTCAGTGAGGTGAAGAGTCCTAAGTTCGGTTACGGTTGCTCCGGGAAAGCCAATTTCCGCCAGTTCCGTGGATAATGTGTCACTCAAATATCTGGGTAAGCCTTTTAAGACAGATTTTGGCAGCTTCTCGTCTTTGCGGGAGAATGTATGGAAGACCACATTTTCCTTAAGGAGACCTTCTTTAATTGATTGGTGACCTTTGGCTGAGTAACATTGAACTTTGACCTTATTACGGCCTCTGTACTGTAGGTGGAAACTTTTCTCATATTTTTCAATGACATCTTTAATATTTTTGTGGCTCCAGTCTCCCAGGAGCTCAACCAAGATAGGGGGAATTTGAGAGACTTGTTTTTTCTTAGTAGCTTTTAAGAACGGCTCAGAGGCCGGTTCATCCACTGGTAGGCCACTGAAACGATTGTTAGTTTCAGTTTTATCATCCTTTTTCTTTGGCGAAGCCTTTGAGCTTGCAAATTTCTTCGGTTCCCGCCACTGATCTGATGCAGCAGGTCTTTTGTTGCTCAGGTTGGGATTAGACGATGATCTGTTGAGGTACTTTTCCATATTATCGATAAAAAATATCGATAGCGACTTTATCCATCTCTACGGTAGAAACCGGAATGGAATAGTACAGACGCGCGGACGGAGTGACTTCAAATACGTGCGATCGTGACGGTAACTGAACGCGCACTGACTGAACGCGCACAATTGTTAATACTGAATTTGGTACTATGAGACCTTACCCAACACTTGAGTATAGGGATAATAAACATTTATCTTATCATCATCATCATCATCATCATATTTGGAGTGAATTAATCGTTTTCCCGTAAAAAATGTATGGGATAAGTTTTTTGCGATTTCTGTTTTTCTAGTACTCATACTACACTACTTCGTACCTTAAATGGTCCTATACAATATTTTGATCCCTACATGAAATACGATCGATTGGCGTAAAAAAATGTTTTATGTGTATTTTTGCATATTTATCGCAGACTGTACATTTTTCCAAAATCAGTTAATGCAGGTCAGAGTATCTCAAAACTTCATGTTAATCTTCTTGGAACGTTTTCCAGTAGCTATAGCGGTTAAGGTACCTGCCCTTGCTAGCCCGTTTCAAAAATCCATCCTGTATAAACCTAATTTTTCTTTACTCCATGGTCAGATTTTGAAAATATTTTGTGTACAAGTATTTATTTATGTCAGGAGTCTAAAAATGATACTCGTTTCTCTGGGCAGTATTTGGACCAAAACCCATGCCTGTCAATGTCCTTTACGTAAAATTTGCACTACGTAAACGCTCGCCTGGGGTGCTTTACACCCCAATCGCACTCTGCTGTCTCAACCTCACGCCACAGAGTGACACAGTTTTTTGTGATTAAATAACAAAGCTCCGCTCGTTTTAGGAAGCTAGAACAAAAATTAGCGCAGTAAATAAACTCTTATAACTAGAGACGATCAAACAGTCGCTGGGTGTAAAACACCCCACGCGAGTAATTAAGGTAAGGATTAGGTTTGGACCCCGTTGTACCTCAGTGACCAGCTCCAGGTAGTATGCGAGGCGCACGAACTCCAGCTGCGGCGCCTGGATGTCGGGCAGCTCGCCGCCGTACAGGTGGTGCCGCAGCAGCGCGCACACGCGCAGGTACGGCAGCAGCAGCGATTGTAGCTGCAATGGTTGCACGGCTGTCACTCGGACACAACTAACGTGATGGGACGGAACTGAGGGCGGCACCTCCAACAACTCGGGTCACATGGTGGAATATTAAAAAAAAAAAAAATATATATATATATTGTAGTCTCCTCTTTACCTAACTACGGCGAAGCAAAAATAATTAAAGAGTATTATTTACTAGATAAGTGTGCTCATCGTTGCTTCTCATCAGGTGAGATCGTGGTCAAACGCTAGCCTTGTCATTTAAAAAAGAAGGGTCATTGATGTAAAAAAAAGTTGATATAAAAGGGTATAACCGTAATGAGGTGATGATGGAAACATTTGTTTCGTTTAGGTTTAGGGGAAGCACGGCTCGCTGTAGTTCTTGTAACCCTAGACACAGGGAATCCTAGTTTGATTCACGATGTAAGAATGATGTCATTTAGAAATTTTATTAAAGGTTCTTTGAAAACATGCGAATCCTGCCGGCTGCGCCAGTACGACAGTCACAAAACTTGCTCTGTAACGTTCAATAAATGTTGGAATAAACTTAAAATAGTATTTATTACAAATATGTGTTTCCAGTTTAGACCAAATATTATTTATTTATTGTAGACTAGCGACTCGCCCCGGCTTCGCACGGGTATAATAGTTTTCGCAGCGCACCCGATGTATAAAGAATATTTTAGGTAATTTTTTTACACCTTTGGTTACATTATTGGAATTTCAGTAAGGAACACTATTTTTTTTTTAAAATATAATATAGCCTATGTCATCCGGGGATAGTGTAGCTTCCCAACAGTGAAAGAATTATTCAAATCGGTTCAGTAGTTTCGGAGCCTATTCAATGCAAACAAACGATCAAATCTTTCCTATTTATAATATTGTTATAGACTAGAGGACCAAGTAAGTGGCTCAAGTAAGTATCCCCATTCAATTTGACACCACAACAACGATAACACTGTTATCAACGTCCCCAAAATGTATGATACAGCATCCACTAACCTCCACCTCCATCTCCCCCACATCGGGCTGCGGCTCGGTGTTGCGGTCGGACGGCACGCCGTCCTCGGTGAAGAGGTCGGAGCCGGCGAGCGCGGCCAGCAACAGGTGCGCGGCCTGGCGCAAGCCGACGGGCTCGCCGGCGCGCGCGGGGCCGGCCAGCGCCGCGCGGCCCTCCGCCGTGGTGTTGGCACAGAACTGGCACACTATCTGGTAGTACGTGAGTGCGTACAGGTGACGGACTATTGTTGTGAAGTCCTCTGGAATTATCATTTTAGATCGTTCAGGTACGAGTTGGTAGCCGGCTCCACGCGACACCGGCAGGCGAAGTTTCTATTGTTTCTCTATGAAATACCTTCAGAGTCCTAATTCTGTATAACCACTTTACGATTCTTTACTTCGAAACCACGCGAATTCCTTGTCTTACACAGAAAGTCTGCCAAAAATTGTTCTCTACGCGAAATTAATTTGGAATAGGCGCGATTTGAACTGTCAAAAATCATAATATTCCACTGAGACGCGTACAGAAACATCAACACGTCAAAAGTTTCGTAGGAATTCTCGCGAACAGTTTCTACCTACCTATACCTAAGTATGGCATCAATAAACTCACGCATATCGAGGAAGGGTGGGTTGAGCGGCGCGAGCAGCAGGAAGTGCATGAGCAGCGCGAGCGGGTCCCGCAGCAGCAGCGGCACCGGCTTGTCGGCGGGCGGCGGCCGCAGCGCGGGGGCCCCGGCGGGCCCGGCGGGGCCCCCGGGCTCCGCGGGGGCCAGCTGCTCCCACGTGTCGCGCGCCAGGGACCCCAGGTTCTCGGAGGCGCTGCACAGCACGCGCGTGTGGGCGCCCGCCACCACCAGCAGCGGGACTGTACACCGGACGATTACATTACATTATTCTATAAGGCGCGGTCAGTGCACAAAAAAATCAACAAAAGGCACTTTTTTGAAAGCCCAATGCAACGTGACATGACAAAATAATCATATGAAAAAAATTGCGTAAATAGAAAATAAACACAAAAACAGGGATGATAAAATACAAATTATTACTTTGGTTTTTTCTAAAACACAATCGTTCTAATGACCCCAAAAATACTTTATCAACGTAGTTCTCCAAGTTTTCAGTGATAACAACATATTTTTTTTACAAATGAAATATCCAGACTGTTGTTCAAGTGTTCAAAACATGTGGGGTACGAAAATGAACCCAACAAATCACATTTTTTACAATTACATTTTATCCCATAGAGCGAATCTTGCCGACTGCGCCAGTCAGCAAGTAAACACGTACAGTCGAGGTTGGTGCGCACTGGCGCGACCGCGACCGAGCAGATGTGGCATGGCTCACCTATGCACTCGTTCCTGGGCTTGTACCGTGGCACGTGCGAGGTGAGTAGCGTCCCGCCGCGCTGCACCAGCTCACACTCGAGGTTGGTGCGCACCAACGAGGCCACGAACGTGAAGATGGCGGCCGGCGAGGATCCGTATCGCTGCTTCAGCTTGCCGCCCGCCGTCGCCGTCATGTCCTCCATGCACTTGCCCATCGCTTCTGATAATTTGCTCGGTACCTATCGTACACGAAAATATAATCAACTTTTGTAATATGTTTATGTTATTGAATGATTGTGACGTTTTACATCAAGCGAATATGCTTGATTTAAAGCGACACGTTCATCCACAACAGCTGTAGTACTACAGCTACAGTGATACTGCACGGCGTACGTCATCCTGAGACATCAGCATTCAGCGTAGTTCAAGTAATAAGAATACTATAGAGCGAGATCAGGGGCACAAGGCCAGCCGCCTGCGTGCAGTAAGAACCGGCGCGGGGGGAGCGAGCAGCAGTACGTACCGGGGCGGGGGGCGCGGCGGGCGGCAGGTGCGGCGGCAGTACGTACCGGGGCGGGGGGCGCGGCGGGCGGCAGGTGCGGCGGCAGTACGTACCGGGGCGGGGGGCGCGGCGGGCGGCAGGTGCGGCGGCAGTACGTACCGGGGCGGGGGGCGCGGCGGGCGGCAGGTGCGGCGGCAGTACGTACCGGGGCGGGGGGCGCGGCGGGCGGCAGGTGCGGCGGCAGTACGTACCGGGGCGGGGGGCGCGGCGGGCGGCAGGTGCGGCGGCAGTACGTACCGGGGCGGGGGGCGCGGCGGGCGGCAGGTGCGGCGGCAGTACGTACCGGGGCGGGGGGCGCGGCGGGCGGCAGGTGCGGCGGCAGTACGTACCGGGGCGGGGGGCGCGGCGGGCGGCAGGTGCGGCGGCAGTACGTACCGGGGCGGGGGGGCGCGGCGGGCGGCAGGTGCGGCGGCAGTACGTACCGGGGCGGGGGGCGCGGCGGGCGGCAGGTGCGGCGGCAGTACGTACCGGGGCGGGGGGCGCGGCGGGCGGCAGGTGCGGCGGCAGTACGTACCGGGGCGGGGGGCGCGGCGGGCGGCAGGTGCGGCGGCAGTACGTACCGGGGCGGGGGGCGCGGCGGGCGGCAGGTGCGGCGGCAGTACGTACCGGGGCGGGGGGCGCGGCGGGCGGCAGGTGCGGCGGCAGTACGTACCGGGGCGGGGGGCGCGGCGGGCGGCAGGTGCGGCAGGCGGGGCGCGGCGCGCGGCGCGGGGGGCGCGAGCGGCAGCGCGGCGTTGGCGAGCTGGCGGCACACGGGACACAGGTACTCGCCGCGCTCCACGCCGGCCTGCGCGCGCGCGCCGGCGTGCAGCGTGCGCAGGTAGGCGTGCAGACAGCGCAGGTGCAGGTGGTGGCCGCACGTGGCCGCGTGCACGCCGCCCTCCCAGCCGACGGACACGGAGGCGAGCGCGGAGTCCCGCGCGAAGTGCGCGTGCAGGTCGTCGTGCGCGCGGTAGTGGTGCGCGGCGGCGGCCGCCTCGCGCGCCGCCAGCAGCCGCGTGCGCTCCGCCTCCGACAGCGCCAGCCGGGCCGGAGCCGCCGACCGCCGCCGGTGACCTGCACACGCGACATATAAACGCTACGGTATACATCTAGGACAAAAAACTATCAAAATGTTCTGTCACGCACACTTTAAGGCGCTGGGTAGGGCCAGATAAGCAGGCCGAAATCCGTTCAAAGAAGCAACGTCATAAAAAAAAAAATAAAAAAAATATGAATGCATCTGCGTGCGTGGGCCCCGTACTCTATAGGCGGAGCGGCCACCGTAATCACACTCAACAAGCACTCATTTCAGCAGTATCGCTTTGACATCGAACAATTTCCTCGCAATTAACATCGCATCAACTTTAATCTTTATCTCGCCATCCCATGGCTACTTTATCAACATGTCATCATCATCATCAACAGCCTGAAGACGTCCACTGCTGAACATAGGCCTCCCCCAGAGAGCGCCACTTTGAGCAGCCGCTCGCCTCCTGCATCCATCGGCTCCCCGCGGCTTTCACCAGATCGTCGGTCCACCGAGTGGAAGGCTGGCCTACGCTGCGTGGACGCAGCGTAGGCCAGCCTTCCACCTGTAATGAAACCTACATTGAGCCTAGTATACATACCTAAGACGGAGGTGGACTGCAACAAGACGACGAGCCCGATGGGATCGTTAGGCGAGGTAGGCGCGGTGGTGTTACAGATGGCGCAGGTGTAGTCCCGCTCGAGCGGCGCCTCGTCGTCCCACTCCATCGCGGCTTCCCCGCCCTCCATGGCCATCGCCGACATGAACTGTTGTTGTTTCCGTTGGAACTCGCGCATCAACTGTTGCTGTCGCTCGCGAGCGCGACGCGACCGCTCTTCCTTCTCGCGTCGTTCTCTGTAATTATGCACCGTTATTACGTGTTTGGGATCTTATTTTAATGATCTTATTTAGTTCAAGTCGATGGTTAAGAAAACTGTGTTCGTAAATTAACAAGTTATTCATGTTCGCAATTCGGCTCGACAGTTTTCACTTTTTGCAGTAATATCTGGAAAGCTTACGGTAGCATGTGAGTGCTGTGGCACCCTGCGTGCAGCATTACCTGGCGCGCTGCTCGGCCTGGCGCTCCCGCTGGTGCGGCCACAGCGTGTGCCGCACGTGAGCGATGGCCGCCACGCAGCGCTCGTCCAGCGCGGCCAGCTTGCGGAGCACCGCTCCGATGTAGTATGGACCGTCACCTGGACAGTTTGTTTTAATGTTGTGAGTGGCAAAATTGGGAACCCAGCCCCGCCCTGTCAGACGATAAGGATTCACCGCCGCCTATGAACTTCTGCAGCACCGAGTGCAAATTCCCTCCTAATTCCCACTACTATAATCACAACTACTGTCTTCATCTGGATAACAATCGAAGTAAGATTTTTTTCCTAGACCTGGTAAAGGCTTTTGACGCTGCCCACGTCTCTATACTACTAAATAAACAAGAAGGAATGGGTGCACGAGGTATACCCTAGACTGGTTTTAAATCTACTTAGCAGAACGAAGATAGTGTGTTGTGATATGTCAGACCACTGGCTGCTTACAATCGATTAAACTTCGGTATACCGCAAGGTAGTATCCTCGGACCCGCACTATTTCTTCTTCACAAAATGTACCTTGTTCAGGCGGCGGCGGCGCCTCATCAAGCGCGAACGCGTCGAGGCGGCCGGAGAGTTGCGAGTGGAGCTTTAGGAGCAACGATATGATGGACTCGTTCACTGCTATCAGATCATCAGTTTGATTCGCCACCTGCACCTGGTGACACAAAGAATAAAGTTGATTATTTTATTGATGAAAAGACAAAATTCACCGTCCCAATACAAGAAAAGTGCTAAGTAGGTGGGTGACCATACAACTAAACGCTACATACTGTGCCTGACTGTTGTAAAGTAGCTATTGAGCCACATTAAAAGCCTTTGTTTTCGAGAAAAAATCAATGTTTAATAGTCATATCGTTAAAAAGGCGGTTACAACTTAAGCTGAGCAAACGACAACAGTTATGTCAGTCTCTCATTACGTATGTCGAAAGTGTAGAAAATGAAACAGCAATATAAATCGATTTAGCTATTTTGAGAAAAGCTTTCCGGCTTTCGTTAAGGTGACACTTGATTTTTATCTGTGCTTTTGCAATAAATACGATGTAGATGTCTTTTTTAATGAATATACACTAAAGACCAAATGCTTCCTAAAAACAAACCTACTTATATTATTTTGCCCACCCTGCAAATATCCGTTTCTAACTGTCCCTACATACCTGGTTGTTGGAGCAGCCCGGCGCGGGCGCAGCGAGCGCGGGCAGCGGCTCTCTCGCTCGCTCTCCCACCACCGACACGCTCCACTCGCCGCCTTCCATCTCTGCGGGGGACCGGTTACACAACGTGACACTTCCACAGATCCGTACGCATGGTAGACGGGTCGTATCAAACGGAATACTTGTGTGGTACGTTGTGCTTTTTGAAGATGATTTGACATGACAATTTATAAATAGTTTGTTCGGTAAATACAGCACAATAATTGAATTTTTGGAATCTACATAGCTCCAGGGCTCCAGTAAACTCTTTAAAAAAAACTCGACTCCCTGAATCAAATAAGGTAGTAAAATCCAAAAATATCGTTTTGAGAACATTTTTTGTGTATCAAACAGGAAAGCATTTTTGTGTATCTCTAACTCTTAAAATGACGGGGCTCAACACATGTCTAGTCTTTCATCTCTTAAATATTGTACAGAGTAGAAAACAACACTATAATCCAATATTATGGGACCTGTCAACTGCAAATCAGACGCACTCATAGGTATGACATTTTATACGAAGAATTTTTTTAAAGTATTCTAAAATCCGTTTGATACGATATGTATGTTGCGTTTCGTACGATGCGAAACTGTGGACGACTGTCAAGCCAAATCTAAGGCCATGTGAATTAAACAAAATTATGAACAATTTTTCTATTTGTAAAAAACTTCTGTGTAAGTAATTTGATTATTAAATAAACTGAAATGTAAAACATTAACAAGAAGGCACAAAATGAAGCTATAAATCGAGCATTCATTGCCCAAGAAGAACAGCACATGAAAAACGTAGTTTATAGACAACCAACAAATTGGAAAATAAATGAACAATTTATTGTTGATTTAATTACGTACCGTAATCAATAGGCACGGGCGGCGTATCCAGATCGGATTCACTAGTGAGCGCGAGAGCCATGTCCGTGTCTATCGTCTGTAACGCCAGCTCCTGGTTGTCGCTTATCGCCGGCTAAGGACACGTTATAATATCAAACATACTCTCGCCTTTTTTGTTTGTCAAATTATTACAATTGTTATCACAATATTTCTTAATGTATATCCAATAAAATATTGCATGTCCGTCATGGGCAAACTGTTGACTCTATTATGCTAATATTATTGGTTATTTTTAAGACCTACTTGTAGACAGTTTCTGCAATAAATAATTCATTCATTCATTAATTTTTTTTATAACTAATTAGGCCTGCATTTGACCGCAATCTCACCTGATGCAGTGACGACACGGTCTACGATGGTACATGCTTGCCTAGAAGATACCTCGCGACTTGAAGAGCTCATTCATTTACGTTACAAAACCTAGCTAAGAGAAGCAGCATTTAAGTACAAGAAATGGTCCCCAGTGAGGACTGTTCTGTCTAAACTCGAAAGATTGTGAGTTGTAGAACTTATTTGTAACTTTCTAAACAAATAATGTCTCATATATTTTGAGATCTACATTTGTTTTTTCAATAAGGTTATTATTGTAATAATAGTGATAGTGTCCGTGTTTCCTGAAGTATGCACAAGTTTAAAGTGACTAACCTCTAACGCACGTATTTCTGTCGCATCGCCTCCGCCGTCCGACTGGTCATCTGTCATCACGGAATCTCCTCTCACAACCTGATAATTAAAACGCATTTTCATTTTTAAATAACCATTATACAATGATAATAATCAAGTGATAAAAGCTCAATGAGGTACGTTCAGAGCCATCTTCTCCAAAATTATCTTAGATGGCACTGGATAACGAATGAGTACAATAAACACATTTTGCATTGTTAATTTTTCAGCAAAGCACGTACTATGTTTTACTTATGTTAATTATACAACGCCATCTATCACAATTTTTGGAAGCTGGTTCTGAAAGTACCTCATTGAAGTCTCAATTTTATGGTTATGCTGATCTGTTAGTCATTATGCTCATGAGCACTAAAGTTTAACAGCTTCTAAGTTCGTACTTATCGCTCAATGAGGTGCCTACTGCAACGCATATTATGGCAACGTCTTTGAGCGATAAATGCAAACTTAACAGTTGTCAAACTTTAGTGCAGACGGGCATTAGTGTTACAATTTCCCACCTGTAACGAGGGCGGCACGGCTAGCGCTGTGCTGGTGGTGGTGGTCGGTAACAATACCGACTTGGCTATCAAGGGCAGTCGCGATGTCTCCGATTCTGATGGTTCCCATTCTGTGTCACCTGGAGTAAAGGGGCTTTATTTTCACAGTATCTATACAGACTTCTCCAAAGCCTTTGATGTGGTTGATAATAATCTGTTGGTCCAAAAACTTTGACACGCCGGTATTTGTGGTTCTTTGTTGAGGTGGTGCAATTCTTACTTATGGAATCGGTCCCAAATTGTATAAACTACGTGCATTTACTTCAGAGCCAAAGGCAGTTAGTTCCCTCTGGCGTGCCACAAGGTTCACACCTGAGTCCACTCTTCTTTGTTCTTTTTATTAATGATCTGTGTAGCACTATTGAGTCCGATTACAAGTTCATTAACATTATAAAACGAATGGAACCACCCGGAGGCTAACATTAACTTTCAGTTAGTAGTAGCTAGTATGAAAAGGCAGGGAAATCATAGATATGATGTTATTAGATTTATCAACGAATGTTTTTGAAAAATGAATGAGTGAATTTTATTTGCGAAAGTCAACTCGTTTTCGGGTGCCGATGCGGTGGACAACCATACCAGTACCAAGGTAGCTCCATACTAAGAATACTATAGAAATAGAATATACTACAAGGGTCTCCGGTGGTGCTATCTCCCTCGGGCCACGTTTCCGTGCGGCGCTGGACAGTGGACAGTACTCACTATCGGAGGTGGCGTCCCTCGGCGCGGGATGGTGCGCGCGCGGCGCGGGCGCGGGCCGGTGCGGCACGAGCGCGACCACGGTGCGCACGTTGTGGCACACGGAGCCGGACAGCGCGGCCAGCAGCGGCACGCCGGACACGCGCGCGTGCCCGGCCGGCGTGCGCGCCGCCACCGTCATGTCGTGCGGCGCCGCGTGCTCGGCGTGCAGCGTGGCGCCCACGTCCAGCAGGTACACGGCCAGCGCCAGCACGTGGTCGGGCGGCGCGTGCGGCGCGTGCGTGTCGGGCCCGCGCCGGTGCACGCCGCGGTGCAGCACGGCCAGCAGCGCGCCGTGCAGCACGCCTGCAGGCATGCATACCGTGCCTTACACACTCACACAAACTAAACTAAACGGAGATATTGTTATGAACAGGGCGGGGCTGGTGTCGCAGCAGTATGCGCAATAACAGACCACAATGATACATTTTCATTTTTATTTATTATTATTTTTAGGCCATTTGTGATGATCTGGTTGCTTAACAGTTTAACAGTTTTACGGCAGATATTATATGTTAAAAGATGTTAGGTTTACATTTATAAGCCACTAGCTGACCCGCCCCGGCTTCGCACGGGTTTTTAGGGTTTTCCCGGCAATTATTCGAATTTTTCTCACCTTTTAAACCTTCCCTAGACCTTTACGAACATTTCAAGACCAAGATAACATAAATCCGTTTAGCTGTTCTCGAGTTTTAGCGAGACTAACGAACAGCAATTGATTTTTATATACAGGGTTATTGGTAATTCGACGTATTCCCGTTAGGAGGTGATAGGGGTGACTATTTGCGATAATTTTAACCTTCATATGTATTATGCAAAAGTGAACCATTTTTGAGTTATCACATTTTTTAGCTTTTTTCAAAATAAATGCAACTTCAACAATTTATTTAAAAAAAAGTATTAATTTAAATCTCATTTTTTCTTCGGATTTATAAAAACGATTTAACACTGGCTATTTATCAATATTAAAATAACAATTATCGGTCCAAATTTAAAAATGTGAGACGAAAAACGATATTAATTCAATATTTGTTTCAGATTTTTTTCCACTAAAATGCCTTAAAAATGAAAAAAACGTTATGAAACTTGGCTTGCAGATTATTTTAAAAACATAACCGTTTTATTAGATTTCCAACAATGCATAACAACTAGGAGTTTATATCAAAAGAACTAAAAAAAAATGATCACAAACAAATATTGAAATAAAATCGTTTTTCGTCTCGCATTTTTAAATTTGAACCGATAATTGTTGTTTTAATATTGAGAAATAACTAGTGTTTAATCCTTTTTATAAATCAGAAGAAAAAATTAGATTAAATTAATACTTTTTTTTAAATTAATTATTGAAGTTGCATTTTTGACTTATTTTGAAAAAAGCTAAAAAACGTGATAACTCAAAAATGGTTCACTTTTGCATAATACATATGGGGGTTAAAATTATCGAAAATAGTCACCCCTACCACTTCCTAACGGGAATACGTCGAATTACCAATAACCCTGTATATAGATTATGTAAAACAGCAATAGTTTATAACTATGATTTATTCGTAATGTTTATTACAAAACGCTGTATCGTGTACTTTCAATTAAAAAATTTTCAATGCATCGATCAACAGTTTCAAGAGGTCTTGTCTTATTTATTATTATTTATTTATTTATTCATCTTAGGAGAACCTACAGCCGAATAAACAGTAAAAAGGTAAACAATAAAAGAAACTAGGCCAATTACAAGTTTCCACCTTAAACAGGACTTACCTAAGTTTACATCAAAATTGTAATATTTCTACATACTTTTCTTAACTTGTGTATTTTTGTGCATGCTGTGTTCACTCCAAGTAGGTTATACACCACGCAAAACAATTGTGTAAATTTTATTACGAAGAATCTTGTGTATTAACCAGTTTTTTGAACCTTTGATAAAAAAAAATGTCGAGGCAATAACAGTTAAAATAGTAAAGTATGTGACCGAACGGCAGTTGCGGTGTTATAATTATGTAAGCAGTTTACAATGCTCACTCTTCACTGACGACTACTCGAACGATGAGTTCTAATAACAGCGTCTGCGGTGTGGTGCTTGAGCAGGTGCGCTCATAATTTGGAGGCGGCGGGTTCGATCCTCGCAGCAGAACAAGTTCCTGGGTCCCTAGATACAGGGAGTCCTGGTTAGGGTCCAGGATCTGTGTACGCGATCATCGGCTACAACAAGGAATATTGAAGCCGACACAGCATGGCAGAGCCACGTCCCGACGGTACCTGAGGCGCAGATCCTCCTGGGGTCGCCGGCGGCGGGCGGCGGCGGCGGCGCGGGGCGCAGCGGCGGCCACAGCGGCCCGCCCGCGCCCTCCGCCGCGCCCGCCGCGCTGCCCGCCGCCTTCTGCTGCGACCGCACGCTAAGGGACACATCGCCACAGTTGCACACTCTGGTATACAGTTTAGCCACTACACCTACCCGTGTGTGTAAATTTGACTCGTTTTACAGAACTAATACGCTTTCAGTCGTCTATCGCAACTCAAAATACACACATAAACTCAAGAAGGGCACATTCTTAGGGGTCTGCCGAGTACTTCCGGCAGGGTGCGCAATGAAGACCCACTTTTTTTTACAAAATTAATCAATGGCGAACTGTTGCCAAGACTTTAATTCGGGTACCTTATGAAGTAATTTTCACAAAAAAACTACGTCATAAAATATCGATATTCCATGACCCGGCAGGATCGGCACTGGAAGACCTGAATTTCTTACATTTTTAAGATGAGCTACGTATTTTTGCCGCCGGCTCTAGCACTAAAAGATTCCATTTAGTGAATAAAATCTCGATTTGAGCATCGATTCACAAGTTGAGCGTATTAGTTCTGTAATACGAGCATTAAATTAAATAAATAAATTAAAGTCGCGTAAATGGGTTAGTATTAGAATGGCTAGATCGCAAAATTACTTCACCTCACTTAGGCCATATCTCAAAATATCCGAGTCGCAATTTGACTCCACATCTCAAAACGTGCAATTAGCAGAATGACCGTATCGCCGCTAGTCATCATCACAAAAAGTACAAAGAAAAACCATTTTATTCCTGACGATACAAAACAAAACTTGACAACTTTCTGGTAAATAAATGGCAGACATCGTTGACTAATTAGGTGATTCAGTCAATAACGGATTCAAAATACATTTAATATTCTTAGATAAGAAAACAGCGATTCAAGTATAGTGAAGCGTTATTGTAGCAAGGAGGCGAGCCGCTGTACTCACAAGGCGGTGTATCTCTCCATGGAAGCGTGGAAGTCCCGGCGGTGCACGGCGCGGCGCAGCACGTGCAGCGGGTCGTAGTACTGCTGCCACACCACGGCGCGCGGCACGAACAGGCCCTGCTCCAGGTTCTCCGAGCCCCGCGGCGGCGGCCGGTACGTCGACAGCTGCGGGCCGGACGGTTACTGGCCGCGGCCTCACTATCTTTGCAGAGCTGTGCACGGGCTGTGGGGACAGCTCGTGCACAGCTCCGGAATGTGGAGATCCGCAGGAGAACTAAGGTGACCGATATAACTCTTAGAACTAGCGAGGTGAAATGGCAACGGTACATCGCTCGCAGAACTGACAACCGATGGGGAAGAAACTTAAATCAAATACCCTACAGATACACAGTCTCTATGAAAATCAAACCTCAAAAGTCTCCGCGCCAATGCTTACTCACACAGATATTATACCTCTCAAGCTAATATAAAATAGTCCACATGCGGTTGTTTGATTTTAATAATGAACCACAGTACCCTATAATAGCTTCGAAAAACAATAATATGCGAGTTACATCACTTACATTAGGTGCGATCACCCGCGACTGGGAGCAAAAACAATGCATATGCCTTGTTTAAACGGTGCCGTTTTCGAGGCGGTGATCGTGAATCTACCCTATATTTCAACGCAGGGGAAAAGGTTCTCGAGTGGCGACCACGAACCGGAAGACGTAGCTTGGCCGGCCCCCCAGTCGAGCAGCTGCGAGTGCGTGTTGCTACCGTTACCTGTGGGCAGCTATGAGCGGTAGCGCGCACGTACCTCCTTGAGAACAATCTCGAAGTTCTTGGTGTGCGCATTCCCCGAGCGCTCCGGCATGAGCTCGAGCAGCTGCGAGTGCGTCTTGTCTCCCGCCGCCAGCAGCGTGCTCACTTCCAGCCGGGACTGCGTCAGCTCGTCGTTACCTGTCGGTACCACACCATATCTAATAGCGAGGACGTAAACTCTTCACGTGTTTTATACATATGAATTCGTTGGGCCATCTCTTCCCGTGGATGCCGTAAAAGCCGGCAATATCCAGGGAATGGGCAGCAACATTCTCCTCAATCTGCATTATAATCTACTGCGATCACTAAGACGCTTGCCAAACGTGGTAATTATAGCAAACCCCTCCCCCCATTAGAATAAGAAGAATAAATAATATTTACTGGCAAAAAACTACATACAGACTTACGACAATTTTTAATACATTATTTTTAGCTGGCAACAGCAGTAGGCTCAGCCCTTAAAGGGTATCATTATGGCGCACGAGTGTTTTCAAATTTGGGAAATTCAACCTCTAAGGTCACTTACCGAGGTTGGTCCGCGAAGACACGAGTATGGCGAGAAAGGTGAGCAGTCCTTCCACCATGGCGTCCTGCTCGGCAGCTTGCGCGGGAGACATCGGTAGCATGCTCAGCCATTCGCGGACGCCGAACCTGCAGTTATTAAACCAGGTAAATTATCATTTTTTCGATTATTTCTTTGGTTCACAGTTTGGACGTAACACAATAGCAATATTTAACAAAAAACAGTAACACTCAGTGTCCGTAATAGGACCATGCCATCCCGTGGGTGCCGTAAAAGTCGGCTGAAGGAATATCCAGGGAATGGGCAGCATTCTCCTCGGTACATTAAAACCTTCTGCGATCACCAAGTCGCCTGCCAAGCGTGGTGATTATGGCAAATGTCCCCTATGATAAACGTCCTAAGTGGCGTTTTATGGGGGAGGCCTATGGTCAGCAGTGGACGTCTTCAGGCTGTTGATGTGTGATGTGTATTTCTAAACGTGTAATACATTAACACCGGAAGACGCAGCGTAGACCAGCCCGCCACTAACTAAGTGCGTGGACTGACGATCTGGTTAAAACCGCGGGGAGCCGATCGATGCAGGAGGCAAGCTGCCGTTCAAAATGACGCTCTGGGGGGAGGCGGATGTTCAGCAGTGGACGTTTTCATGCTGTTGATGATGATGATGAATACTTAAATATCATTCTGAGTCACTCCTAGAACATCACATAGTTTGTCGCGCCGGGATAGATACACACTACGGAGCGAATGTAAAATCCTACTAATATTATATATTATGCGAAAGTTTGTGTGCGGGTGTGTGTGTGTTACCTACTATCTTCGTAACTACTGAACTGATTTTGATGAAATTTGGAATACTTAACGCTGGATTAACACATACGATACTTCTTATCCGCAGGTGAAACCGCGGGGCGCAACTAGCAGATAATACAGGCAAACAAAAAATCTTAAAATTTATACATATAATTATCCTTCTACTGTCACATTATGTGGAAGGTAATTTCTATGACAATAAAGCCATGACGACTGCAAAATAATTAGGATATTAACAGGCGGTCCTATGTGGTATTCTATGGGTATTCCGTGGAGCAAACGGTTAATAAAAACAACCCAATTTTGGTAAGGTTGATCCCCTTACAAAATTAATAACATATGCAATAAAAACATTTCCGCACATTTATTCTTTTGTTGACCAAGCCGGAGTCACCGCACAGTCAGTACAATGCGGTCATAGGATATCATCAGTAGTTGCGAAATATAATACCCATCACTGATTCAATCGCCGCACATGGTACTCTTTATTCCATACCTAAACCTATTATTAATAACTAGGCATTATTGTTATCTGTGCCCAAACCAACATAGTAAAGCTGGTGTATTCCTGTACGTACTTACTAGGAAACCAAGAGAAACTGCTTGGCCCAATTTAATTGAATGTGCCCATCTATGCTTATTATTATTCCCTGTCTCTGCCTTTGCTATGTATATGTTATGCGTATACTGCTATACATATGCTAGTTGGCTAGACGTATACACCACGAGCAATTTTAGCACATTTACTGTATAGTACGGTAACTTGGTCAGTGTGTATTGCCAGTGATGACTTATGGAACTGAGACGTGGTCTCTTACGGTTGGCCTCATTAGTAAGCTCAAAGTCCCAGATTCACAAACCATCGAAAACGTTTCGATTCGAAATCTATACTCTCCGTCTCCTTCATCCTGAATGTAGATGAAGGAGATGGAGACCGCAAAATTTGAATCTAAAGTTTTTCGATGGGTTGGGAATCGGGGCGCAGATCCGAAACGAGGAGATCCGCAGGAGAACTAAAGTGACCGATATAGCTCTTAGAATTAGCAAGTTGAAATGGCAATGGGCAGGCTACATCGCTCGTATAACTGACAATCAATGGGGAAGAAAGATTCTCGAGTGGCGACCATGAACCGGAAGACGCAGCGTACGCCGGCCCTCCACTAGGTGGACCGACGATCTGGTGAAAGCCGCGGGGAGCCGATGGATGCAGGAGGCGAGCAGCCGCTTAAGGTGGCGCTCTCTGGGAGAGGCCTATGTTCAGCAGTGGACGTCTTCAGGCTGTTGATGATGAGGCTTTTTGTGAGTTGGCCTATACATAATCATGAGATTGTGGTCAATGGACTAATCCAAACAAATAAAAACCTCTCTTTTAAAGCCATATAGAAACGTTACATAACATTAGGTACTAACATATCAATGCACATGTCCAGGAACTGATCGGCGGGAAGGTTGGCGGCGCACAGCTGCAGGAAGTAGATGTCCATGTCGACCATGGAGTTGCAGAAGTTGGCCTGGATGTACGTCATCGCCTGCCCCTTGATCTGCAGCCCGTTGCGCACCCACACGCCCGCCAGGATCTCGTAGAACAGGCTCTGTGGGGGAACATAGCCTTTATTCTAGCTGAATTTATAAAGAAATGATGTTGGATCGTAATGCATTAGCTAGGGCCAGGGCATATCTGTTTAACACGAGCCCGACCTCAACAACAAATGTAACTGTTTCATACAGAATGTGATGAATGTGTGAATGATGTAAACAGCAGCGGGGTAAGAAGATAAATAAACGTATATAAAACATACTTAGGGGGCGTCCATAAATTACGTGAGGTGGTTTTGACGATTTTTGACCCCCACCCCCCTTGGTGAGATTTCGTGAGATTTGGCTTGAACCCCCCCCCCCCTCCCTAAATCTCACGTGAGATTATTCCAAATGCAAAAAAGGAAAAAATTACGTGAGATTTGACGAGACCCCTCCTCTCCCCCGCGTGATAATTGGAGAGATTTTTGCCCTCCCCCCCCCCTAAACGCCTCACGTAATTTATGGACGCCCCCTTGTTGTTGTTCATGTTCAATGTGATATAATGTATGTAGTTTACAAGTTACAACCACTTACCACTCCTGTCATTTAGAATCATTGCACGGGGCATCCCCGAATGGTATATATTCGTGTCCGATATAATATCTGTTCTGTCTGTCTGTTCTGTCGGTGTTTCTGTCTGTTGTCTATTAGCTTTCCAAAAATGCATAATAACTAGGAACTTATTTCATAGAAACTGAAAAAAAAAATGATCACAAAGGCAGCAGGAGGAAATTCGTATACGAACTAAACTTAAAGTTTTGGAATTTGGAAAGCTAATAAAACGGTTATGTTTTTAAAATAATCTGCAAGCCAAGTTTCATAACGTTTTTTTTATTTTTAAGGCATTTTAGTGGAAAAACATCTCAAACAAATATTGAAATAATATTGTTTTTCGTCTCACATTTTTAAATTTGGACCGATAACTGTCGTTTTAATATTGATAAATAACCAGTGTTAAATCGTTTTTATAATCAGAAGAAAAAATGAGATTTCAATTAATACTTTTTTTTTAAATAAATTATTAAAGTTGCATTTTTGACTTATTTTGAAAAAAGCTAAAAAACATGATAACTCAAAAATGATTCACTTTTTCATGGGGTTAAAAATAATCGCAAATAGTCACCCCTATCACTTCCTAACGGGAATACGTCGGATTACCATTAACCCTGTATAATCACGGCTACGAACTAGCTATTATCTAATCTACGATGTACTTATCTAACCTTGGATTAGTAAAATTACCTCCAATCGTAACGAGCAAAACCCGCGCGCCCAAACGCAAAGCAATACCTTCACATAACTATTTAAATACCAACGCAAAAAAGCAAGACTACCTACACTGACCAATATATCGCAGAAAGCTGCAGAAATAAAAATAAAGAACATAGAAAACAGACGGCACAAGGGAGAGTTAATATACGTAAAAAGTTATTACTGTTGAACTAGACCAGGCAAAAGATCGGTTACGGTATTCTTTGAAAACCATCACATCCCAGTTGATAAACACGACATGCCATTGCACAGTTATTTCCCGGCATTTTAGAAACAACAAACATGAAAGAATACAGAATGAAAATGCTTTTGGTTTTTGTTAATATAAAATATAAGGTCTTAAATAAATTTTAAAAAATATGCTACGTTTCGCTAAAGCACAAAAGTACGTAAAACATGGGATGGCATTAAAATAACTTCAATAAAAACTTATCACAAAAAAAAATATTTCCAGAGTAGAGATTTTTTTGAATAGGGCTACATTCGTTCTAATAAAAAAAAAATCAAATATATTATACCCTAGCAAAGCCATGAATAAAATAAAATAATCCTGACCTAGTTTCACAACGAAATCAGCATTTTCGTGTTAATTTATGCAGGAACTCAAGCCAGCCCCTTAATTTCAGCCCTTTACTAAAAAAAATATGGAACCCAAACCAAAGAAATAGAAAGTGTAACAAATAGCTGTTTGTTGATGCTGTTAACAGCTGCTCTGTGTGGGCCCACGGCGCGGCGTCATGGACTGCCCACAATAATGTTGCCAGATGTTATTGATTACACTCACAGCGGGAGATTTTTTCGTAGTTTGCAGGAAAAAATATTTCTGATATTTTATCACATACAACACGTAAGTAAGTGTAGCGTACATAGAACAGTTTTATATTATTATGCTTTATGGTTTTACTGCCATCAAAATAACACATTATTATGTAACTGAATAGAATAAATATTACAATCCTTTAGTAATTTATTATTAGTACTATTACTAATAGCACCTAAATGTGTAGTCAGCAGGTTACCTTGGGAATTTGGAATAGATCAAGTTCATAGATATCTATGCAGATGTTTTATACCTACAGGCGGTATTTGAACCCTTGCCACTTACCGGATTAGTAACCCCAGGAACTCGGGAAATTATAAGGAACTAATACAAATATCAGCATTAATAATGCATGACTATTATATGAAATAACCTACTGTAAAGCAAACCAGATATAGATAGATTAGGATCATAAATCCTGTTGTAAACTTTCACGGTTGTTCACTAAACTTTTAATAGTAGGTACCTACTTACATACGCGACCTTTATCGTAATTGGAATCACTATGAGTTCCCAATATTTCCACATAGCTATATGCACCATAAAAATGTGCAAAATAATAGGAGCAGACAAAACGATGCCAAAGAAACCCCAACGAATCACGGTAAAGACCCCGTAAGCGTAAGTATTAAGTACTATTTTCATGTACGAATAGACCAACGTTTGACCGCATTTGAAGTGATGATAACATTTTGTAAAACAGCAAAACGGTAACAGTAGTCAACGGAAAATCAAGGATATAATACACTCATATTGTAATTTGTATCATTGGTTGTATAAAAGCAAACTAAGTTCAAATAACAAAACTTGTGATACCGGTCCCAACAGCTTAGACGATGCGACCAAACCGGCTTATTGAATTAATGAGAGAAACTCATAGCACAATGAAAAATTGTATTGCAATAGAAAAATGTATTTTTGTTATTTTTGAGAATGCTAAATTGACAATAGCGGGATGGGTTTGAGGAGTTTAGTAGATTCACAGTGGGCACCCCACGACCTCGCGCTTGCTTGCGCCCAACATCAGTGCGAGTTAGGCCGCCATGAGGGTTGCACGCGAGGTGCTCGTTTTGTTCGCGATCGCGGCGTGCACGCACGCGCTCGTAGACGATGTCATAGACGTTCTCAAACTAGGGAAAGAAATAGGAGAAGAGGTGCTAAGCTCGTGGGATCTCATAGGGAAACCTTTCAACGTGACGGGCGGAGTGGAGCTTCCGATCATCAGGCGGCGGGAGCGGGTGGTTTTGGCGCGATTAGCCGGAGTGACGCGCGCGATCCAAAGGTTGGAGCTGGAGGTGGAGAAGGCCGGCGCCGTGGCCATGCTCCTGGCCAAGAACAGTGGGCGCGGGACGCGGGTGGAGCTGCGGCTGCACGAGATGGGCGACCTGCTGGGGCGCGTGGCGTCTGCCGACCGCGTGATGCGGGAATACGTGGGGCTACAGGAAGAGCTGGAGCGCAGCACGCTGCAAGACTTCGCCGAGTGGTGCGTGTCGCACGAGCCCACCGCGCTACCGGGTCTCATGGAGCGCGTGCACGCCATGGTCGTGCCGCCGCATCGATTCCTCTTAGGTCGCGGTATCCTGCAGATGATCCTCGAAGACTTACAGGTTTGTTCGCACAAGTAAATCTAACCTAAACGTTTTCATTGAGTTTTCTTCTAACAATAGCTGTAGCGGGTATGACACAAAAGATTTGACTACAATGCCGAAATGAGTTCTGCCCACAGCTCGCGTTACCAATGTCAGCAAGATAACGTTTTGCACATTTTACTAAGTACGTTGCACGTTGGTATCCGATTTCTAAATACTAGAATTGAGGGTAGTACTATATATATATCTATTTTGTGATCCTGGTGGAAGTAAGTAGTATGTATTATAAAATTTATGAATGATTACTATCGTCTACCCACATTGGGCCATCTTTGAAGTTAACGGCCGGTCCGCTGTCTGCTACTTGTACTATTATTTATTATCTGTGTCTCTGGAAAGTTTGGGTTCAAGCTGTAAGAACACTAAAGGTGCTGAATTGATTGGTAGTATATTTACATCGGTATGTAAGCATATCCAGGCGGCAAAGACCGATTTTTTGAATACGAACATTTTCTTATGTTACAACTTAATAATAATAAATAACGCCCAACGATCACATACATAAATGTCTTGTCGCGGAAATCGAACCCGCCGCCTCCGGGTCATGAGCAAACCTGCGCAACCACCACACAGAGGCTGTCACTGTTAATGTTTAAGAAAGCTTTTTATTTATTAGTAATATTTGAACCTATCATAAAAGCAGGATAGTAGCAGTTACTGTAAAGGTTGAGTCACGGTACCCGGGTCAAGTAACTCTCATTGGGCCGCAGACAGGTCTACATTCGCTGGTTCGCCCTTGACAACCAATTCACGCCTTCCTATGTTAATTCAACGACCGATGTAAGGTGACCTGCGTCACCCCATCTCGTTTATTAATCCAGTGCATTACTTTTTACTGCACTTTATGGGGGTCCCTGATAAATCTTGTAAGTCTGGGAATTTGTAATAGTGATAAAGTCATAATTACCATGAGATAAGTATCTCAGAGATTTTATTAATATTAAATTTTAAAAGGTATGTTAAATTAGTAGCAAAGTGAGGATCCGCCCACGGAGAAAACTTTCAGGTCCTACAGGAGGTAGAAGCATAATTTTATACACATTATCACCGAAAGCCTTATTCATATAAAGTCAAAATGACTAATATAATGTAGTCTATGATACCTTGCTGATAGGTATTTTGTATGTTTGTTTGTTCGCATCGGAGCTCATTGTATTTCTGAGAAGTCATATCTGGACTGTGACAGTGGGACAGTTATACTTTAGAGTTAAGTTACAAATTGAGTTTAGTGGGAAATACTATGGTGTCAATTCCCGTAGTAGGTAGGTGTTATAATTATGTAAGACTTAACAGAAATATAGCACAACAAAATAGCTCTCCATTACAAATAATTTTATTTGCCAGAAAATTAAATGTTTGACAAAACCTAATAAGAAATGGTAATATACAATTTAGAGAATATAAATTTGGGGGCCTAGTGTGGGTGTGGGGGCCACTAGTGCTTACTGTAACATGTAAATTTACGTTATGAAATAAACAATTTTTTTTTAAATTATTATTCAAGAATGTTTATAAATCCACTGTCGTTAAAATAAAAGATGAGTTAGACAATGCAGAAGGGAGTTTTATGCGAGGGTGGAGAAATCAATAAAAGCTGTCGCCCTTTTATTTGTAGGTTTTGTCATTGCATAAAATGTATCTTATTAAGCCAAGTCAGAAGCCTTTGGGCGGCCTAAAAATTCTGACACCAAGGCTGGGTTCTGGCCAGGGGACCACTGTACCTACCTTCAGAGGATCGTGTAGCTTGCGGACAACATACCTATTTACGGTCAAAACCAGGGCGGCTAACTAGCTATTATCGCCTTCGAACCTCTAACTTTCGTTCTTGATTGATGAAAACGCCTAAACAAATGTTTTAATGAATGATGTTCGTCTTGCGATGATTCAAGAAGGCCCCTAGTCTAGTTTTTTTTCTTTAAAGTAATATTGGACATATTACAAAAGCCGGATCTCAGTATTCTCAGTAGCAATGACAACAAAGATGACTCAGCAGCAAAATCAATCTACTAACTTTTTTACGTTCGTGCCAATACTTCGCGTTGTTCGCGAGCCTGAAAACCGGTTGAGTATAGAGCCTGAGTGTCGTGAAAGCCGACTGAGTCATGTACCGAGTCGTAGGCTTCGACGCTGACGTTTATCTTTAGGATAGGTAATAGGTATTGTTTTGTCATTTTGCATTCCCACTTTTCACTGCTAACCTATACCTGGTGGGGAAGAGGGATATATAGAAAACAAACTAAGTGGTGCATAGCGAGGGGGCCTAAAATTGAATCATAAGCCGTAAAATGAATTGGAAGTACTCTGTATATTGGTGAACTAGCGGCTCGCCCCGGCTTCGCACGGGTGTAATAGTTTTCGCAGTGCACGCGATGTAAAGAATATTTTGGGTAAGTTTTTTACACCTTGGGTTACACTATCGGAGTTTTAGTAAAGATCCCTAACTTTTTGAAAATATAATATAGTCTATGTCACCTGAGGGTAGTGTAGCTTCCCAACAGTGAAAGAATTTTTTAAATCGGTCCAGTAGTTTCAGAGCCTATTCAATGCAAACAAACAAACAATCAAATCTTTCCTCTTTATAATATTGTTATAGATAAATAAATAAATTATCATTTTTTAAATATTTTTTTACATAACACATTTTCTCAGCGACTTACTGAATATAACTGAATTCAATATTTTAAGTAACGATCGTGGAAGACCCTGTAGTAGGTACGTGCACGATAAGTCAACCTCCAATAAAAAGATGGAGGACGTGTACATAAAGTACTTTCATTTTCATGCAACTGCCCCGATTAAGTAACAGTTACTGCAGCAAGTATCGAACTAGGCTACGACCGACCTCAGCATGACGTAATAATTAGGAACTACTGAACTTTCTGTGGCAAGTGCGTCCTTTACCGTTATGAAGAGGTACTCTAATAGAGTCTTCCGCACTTGGAAAGTCCGAGGACTTTCAAAACAAATGCGAACCTTATTGAAACGATTTTTAAATTTCTAATAGAGAAAACGTCTATAATGAAGGTCAACACATCGAACCCTTTCAAAATTAATATACGTTCTAGGGAAGGAAAACGACACAATTTATTAAAATCGATTTTGTTTATTTGTTCGTCACGTTTGGTTAGGTACGCTTAGTGTTGTAACTAAGCGGTTATTATATTATTAAGATGGAATAATGACAATAATCCGCCATGTGGTCCCGGTTTGCGAATAGGATCACCCCATCTCTTCCCGTGGGTGCCGTTAAAGTCGGCTGAGGGAATATCCAGGGAATGGGCAGCAGCAATCTCCTCGGTACATTAGAACCTTCTGCGATCACCAAGCCGCCTGCCAAGCGTGGTGATTATGGCAAATTCCCTCCCTATGGTAAACGTCCCAAGTGGCGTTTTACGAGGGAGTATGATGAATGGCAATTATCTAAACAATAAAAACTTCAATCTTGAATGCAAACGTAAAGCTTTACAAGAACTAACAAATCGACAACAAACAATCATAATCGATTCTAATAAGAGGTCCATATGCCGTCCAATTTAGGCAGAAGTCAGCAGTAACTTCTAAGCAGAACATCCTGAATATAAAAACATTCAAAAGGTGCGGCAGCGAGACAATGCGCGGGAGTCGCCAGCTGACACCACAACATTAATGAGCGAATAATAATAACAATGTGAGTGTACAACACACATTCTAAACTTAGTATGCTAATATAGGTTCTAGTTCGTTGACATAAGAGCTGGACGGAAGGCAGAGTAAATATGGCGTGAGTTAACAGTACTCAACATACGGGCGCGTAGTGCTGTGCACAAGATTGGCGACGTCGTCGAATCGATCGTATAATTCATCAAGGAATTCGAATTAACATAAATCTATAAACAATATTAGGTTAGACTATTGAATAAGACTCGTCATATCTCTGAGGCGTAAAACATAGCAGAGAGTAATAGAAACAGAAAATAATTAATTCACCGTTGAATTGACTATTTTAAAATTAAAAAAGGTATAAATATGTATATCCTCGAAATAAAACAATAAAAAGCTTTTTCCAAATTATTAACACGTAATATAACTAAGTAACAAAAATGTTGACCTAAATATTCTTTGAAAAGACAGATTGGGTCATCTTCTCGCGATAACACGGTTCCCTCGTCGATAAGAATTTATCGACATTGGGCATCACTACAACGGCCCCAATCTCGCAATCCCCTCGCCGTGTCCGCTGTTAGTGTGCCTCCAGCCGCGTAGTAAACACAACGCGACTGCGCCACAATGAGATTCGCGACGCTTACGGCGTTGCTCGCCGTCGCAACCGCAAAGGACCTGACGCCAGTAGACAACCTGCGCGATAATTTCTATAACCTCGAGAACGACCTGTGGAAGAATGTCACCGACCCGGGGTGGAGAGAGAACGGCCTTGGCGGGGACGTCGAGCTGACAAAGACGTTCGTCGTCTTCAACGAGAACCTAGAGGCTCTGTCTAGAGTTGTACGCCCGTCGTTGCGCTCGTGGTTATGGAACAAGGCAGTGGAGCACTTGCAGATCATCGATGGCTTGTATAATAACTTCGTGGAGTTCAACGCGCGGCAGGCCACCCCGGGATCCGTGCCGGCGCCCGTACGCGAGTGGCTCGATCTGGCCGAAGCCGTGCTTCTGGACCCAAAGCTATCAGTCAACAAGTCCGTCACGAAACTACACGAGTTGATGGAGCACGGTGACCTGTTCAGGACTGCACTGCAGGTACAGATGTTATTGTATGAACGCATCGGAGTGACTAATTTAAATCGGGGTAGTCGTAACAAAGGAATTCAGATCCGTTATAAGAATCGTGGTGTAAACCATTGGTGTCAGTGACCCAGCGTAAATATTGAACAGTTCAAGTTTAATCGGTAGCGTCCTATTAGGAAAATAAATAAGCTGTAAATAGCGTATAAGGTAAACAAACACTCAATAAATACCTAATACCGAGGTAAAACTGGAGATTGTGGCTGTGTGGCTCACCGAGTAGTGCATTAGGTACCTTACCTTCACAAAAATATGCGTTATCTGTGTCATCAATGCCTGTCCGAATTCTCATATTCTGTGTATTGCACCTCGCAAATATTTTATACTAGAGCCGCTTTAACCATGTTGCCCTAATTTCCACTTCATTTTCCGAGAAAAAAAGTATATATATGTTGATCTCGGTAGTATTCTAAAAATCCGCGAAAAATTTCATACAAATCGGTGTAGCCGTGTTGGCATGAAAGCCACAAGCACACAACGTTTGACTTTTCTGGTTTTAGCGAGGATATGAGAGAATATTAATATGATAATTAAATTACAGTATTTTGCTCGTAAAATATTTCCCTTCAATTATTATTGAGTAAATACATAAGTATGTCCATGTTTCCTGTAATCGGTACATTGTTTTATAAACATGCGGATTACATGAATGTATTCATGTGTTAAACGATCGTTGACGTGCTGGTTAATGATAATAACATCACTTTAATATGCGAATAGCAACTGCAACTTCATGCTAAAATAATAAAAAACAAATTCTTATAACCATAAATATACAAACGACTCTGCTTTTGCCAACAATGAAGTCTTATTAGATTTTTCGTTAGTATTATATACTTTTTTTCTTTACAAAAAATAGAACAAATAACATTTTGAACAGGTTTAATTACGATGTATTGTCAGCACCGCACTCCGTCCACCGTATCTATGACACAGAGTTTTACAACCTTTAAAACAAATTCGCGACACAACCTATATAACTAATTAGTAACGCAATTTTTCGGTCATTGACTAGTTAAAAAATAATGAAGACAATAGGAGTGCACGTAATTTGTTACATGGACATATCTATGTATTGAATTGGTAATTGTATGACCAAAAGTAATTGGAAGAGTTGGTGGTGAAGGTAATATTAGGTAAAGCAGCAGACAAACGGAAGCCGTATAAAAAGAGGTTGCCAAGACTTTTAAGGTTCGCAAGACGTACCTATGTAGTAAAGAAATTGTATCAATACCAAAGTTTACGTTGTATTCGTACGTATAATAAGTTAGAAATGAAATCCTCAGAGGTTTTCAAGTCACCTTGACCTGATGGGGCGACCAAATATCCGTGTCAGCATTGACGTGACACTGCGGCGTGGGCGGACGTTACAAAAGACACGGGTTTATATTGATTGGATCGTACTTTTCGAGAATTTCAATTTTCCTATGTATAGTTAAGATTCACCAAGAAGCATGGAGAGGTTTATTTTCGGCAGTACACTGCTTCTGACCAACGAGAGATGCTAGAGCAGAGAGCACTCGTGTTAGTGGACTAATTATATTATACATGATCTAACCGATATTTTGCTAGTGACTATAGACTAGCTTAATTAATTTTATACTTATTCCACCTATGTACACTATGGAAGCAATAAAATATCTGAATCTGAATCTGAGCTATATAGGGAGCGACAAGGTCGTCCACACCTGTGCAGGCGTGTTGGAGCAGATGGACCAGCCATGTTGCGATTTATAAAAGCTAAATCTAATATGATTACGATTTCAGGACCAAGACTCTGATGTCTGCGAGCTGCAGATGTCGCCACACCAGCTGATCTACGACATGTACAACACGATTGCGCTGACAGAGATCAAGGGCTACGCCATGATGCAGTTCTCTTGGATGTTGCTGAGGATCTACGGAAAAGGTATGAGGCCATCCAATTAACAAGTTCTACAACAAAACCATAGAAATGCCAGGAGCCTGATGTTGCGTTGTATTGTTAGATTAACATGGTAAAATGGTTTTAATGCATTATTTCCTGCTCGTGCTGGAAAAATGCGGCAGCTGTATGCGTCAGTATCTGTAGGCATACATACTTCATTGTTTACTTGGTGAAATTGAATAAACTTATAAAATATTTGCGTGCCACCAAACAAACCTTGATTCAATAAACAAATAAATGTTATTATTATGATTCATTAGTTACTGGAATAATTTCAAACAGTTACTTAATCTACTGAGCGGTAATAGCTTTCTAAGAATTTAATTATGTTATGGCCGAAATAGACCTAACAGATACAGAGTTTAAAATGACAAACTGCTCTTTCAACGAAGGTTACTTAAGCTAATCTAAATAACACTAATCACGCCAATTCCTCGCAAGTGAGGGCGGGCTACATAATCACACAGTTCTGATGATTACGTGCACATAATTGTATGTTATATAAAAAAACGATGATTAAACAATTCTGGACAAAGCAACAAAGAAAATCCAACCTAAGTCAAACATTATGATCACAACTAAACACGTGCAGTCTACAGAATCGGTTACCATTTACTCATAATATCTAACATAATCCTGACAATGCGAGAACCGTATTAGGATGTAATAAAGACTAATATAGGTTATCTAATTTGAACTGTATTTATTGTTCATTGATTCAATTCTGCAGAGGACGGAAGAGGCCTTTGTACTTATATGAATACAAATCAGTGTGATAAAATAACATTGAACTGAACTGCGGCCGACTGCAGTGATTCATTGAAATGAGAATATGCATGTACTTTACTAACAACAAGTAAAAATAACGATACTTTGGAATTTTATTATTTATATTTATTTGGAAGTAAGGTTTCATAACTAAGTCGTGAGCGAATATTGCTGCTCGAGTGAAGAAAATAATGCCACGTTTCAAAACTCTTTACCCCTTTTGCAATTCGCAAATATGGAAAATATTTTCAGGAAACTACACACAGGAAGCCAGCCTAACTCGGCAGAGGTACAGCGAGCGTACGGGACAGGCTGCTGCCGCCGCGAGGTCTGCGCTCGCGATGGCCAACCGAGGCCTGTACCGGTGTGACCCTCAGGTGCACCAAGAAGGTAAGATAATATAAAGCAAAGCGGTGGTGGGTACCGCCGCTTTGCCCGTTATTCTACCGCCAAGCAAGAAGTATTTTTTGACAATTTCGTCTAGATAGATAACCTAGACGAACTTTAACAAAAAAAATACTTCTAGCTAATGTAAATTTTGGCCCATTTGGCTGCAAACTCAGGGATCCTACATTTTTTGATCATGTTCCAGACTTAACGTACGCCCAAGTGACCCGCCTCCTTCAAGGCTACGTGGAGAACGAAGTGGACATGAATCCAGACGGCACGTGTCGCGAGAACTGCGGGTTCTACACCCTCGCCAAGTCACACGGCTGCTTCAAGGATCAGTACTGCACGAAACAAGAGGCTTGCAAAGGCAGGATCATCGACTGCCAATACATCGATAGCGACATGTGGATCTGCCCCGCGGTAAGTTATACTCGCTTTTGTTCGCAGAAGACGTAAAGCTGTGATTCGATGGACTTCGATATTTTATGTTAATCGGTTTTGCCCAGCTCCAGTTATGCTGGGAATACTATTTCGTGATGTTGAACAGTATGTATGCAGCCTAGACGATATTTCTCAATAAAACCAGGCATATATTCTCGAACGGGCAGGCCACATCGCTCGTAGCACTGACAACCGATGGGGAAGAAAGGTTCTCGAGTGGCGACCACGAACCGGCAGACGCAGTAGGGCCGGTGGACCGACATTCTGGGAAAGCCGCGGGGAGCCGATGGATGCAGGAGGCGAGCAGCCGCTCAAAGTGGCGCTCTCTGGGGGACGCCTATGTTCAGCAGTGGACGTCTTCAGGCTGTTGATGATGATTCTCGAATTAATACAGCCATTTTTAATATATGTTTTAAATGACAACCACCAGCATTTCTCTAATTAAACTTTATCAATTATCAGTAATGTTACTCGAGTTCTCATTAATGTAAAAGTAATTAGTGAACTTTGATCAGAACCGGGTGATTTCATGTATGTTAGTGTAAAGACATGAGAATGAATAGACCTTAACCTCATTCAAACCACTGATAGTAACCACACGACTAAAACGATTAGTTTACTTCTATAATTTAGCACAAATTGCACGCTGTAATGATGCAAATAGGTAATCAAGCTACAAATTCTATATTGCAGTGAATAATGTAATATTTTTGTAAATTGCAGGGTCGGAAAAGCAATCGCCGATACGAGTGGATAGAGTACGAAAACGGCAGAACTCTAGGTCACGCGGAGGATACGTGCAGCCGAGGCACGAACAAGGTAACGCAACGTAGAAAAACCGCCAACAGTTGAAGCTTTTATTCTGTCTGCAGGCTACCTACACGAGACCTAACATCTCTTATTGTAGATAGCATCTGAAATACTAGATCAAAAATTTTAGTAAAGAAAAACATTACTTTGACCAGGTTTGTGTATATTTGCATATTGTATGGTACAGAAACATGGATTCCGGAAAATATATCATAACGCATAAAGCGAAAAAAAGCGCATTAAAATAGCATATAAATTTTGTTGTTATCTAAACATGAGGATCATTAACGGGGTCAGTAGATCAACAAAACAAAGCTGACTGAACATGATAATGAACTCCAGATTCAAACAAACAACCTAACAAACACTTTTTATACCTATTATTCTGACTTCTGTACCGTATATGTACAACAATCAAATTCTGCTTAACAAACAAACAAAACACCACTTATACTTTATTATTACGTCGGAGTTTTGCGACTTAGCTGTTTTGATTATAAATTTAACAACATTTTAGTCATCCAAATGCATTAGGTTTTTTTCTAATGGAATAAGTTAGAAGATTTGCGATATCACATCAGACTAAGTATTGATAAAAGTCAGGATGAATAGAATAGAAAAGTAACGGTGAACCAGTGTAAGATAGGATTGATTTGGAACCACAGTGACTATTTATTGAAGAATGACTATAGAGCTCCCAGAGTTGTTGAAGGGTGTCGATGACGACCAGAGTGTCTGCAGGTGGACTCGTGGTGGCGTTGGCTGTTCTGGCACTGCTCTTACTGCATGTGCCTCTGCGACGACGCGACCAACTCCGACCGCTACTTCAGTCTCTGGGACGCCACTTCTGATGTCAAGAACAACAAGTTAGTCCCTTTCAATAGGGACTCCTCCGCACACCCCAAAATAGGAAAACATTTTTCTCGAAAGCGTCGTTTTATTGTATGTAATATATTTTTTTCCAAAGGTCGACTCCTGGTGGAGATGGAATCTACTGCACTGCTCATACTGCATGTGCCTTTGTGAAGAAGATGCTAATAACAGCGAACGCTTCTTCAGTTTGCGAGAGGCCAACGCAGACGTTGGGCTGGGCAAGTCAGTACCTTAAAACAAGGGTACTTCGACTAACAGACCACTACCCTGACACTGCAGCTACACAAGGGCGTCTTCCTGCTTGGGGCTTTTGTAAATCAGTCAAATCATAGTCATTTGGCCAGATTTCTCGCTGACATTTATTGTCATAGCTTATTTCTAATATTAAATTCCAAATACATTAACTTTCTCATTCCAATTGGACATTTAAATAACGAAATCTATTCAGTAAATGTAATAACAGGGAGGAAAGCAAAAATCACGTAAGACTAGAAACCAAGCATTAATTCCATTCCAGGTGATAACATAAACAATAATAATTCATAGTAGTTAGTAGTTAATTGCATGGGTGTGCGGGGAGTATCCGTCCATACTGACTAAACTTTGTGGTATACTGCATGGGTGTGCGGGGAGTGTCCGTCCATACTGACTAAACTTCGTGGTACACTTCTCACTAATAACCATAGGCTAACTCCACTGATCTCCATTCCAGGGTAGTAACAGGCATTCGGATGGTGAAGGCTGGGAGGGTGTTCCACCTCCAGATCCATCAGGGCAAGTTGGGCGAGCGCGGCGTGGTGGCTCCAGGAGAATGGGTGCCGATCCAGAAGTTCGACCCAATAGACTATGGCATCTCGGACGGCCAGGATTACCACACTTTGACTTACGAGAGGAGAGCAATTGACTTGGACGAACTGGATTCTCCATTGGGACACGTTTTGACTGGTGTTCGGTAAGAACTCAATTCAATATTATTTCGTAATTTCATGTAAGCAGAAAATGCGGTCGAAGTGGGATTTCTTTACTGCCATTTAATCATGGTCAAACATGGTCAATGGGTATTTATTGGCTTAAATACAAACAAATACAAATCATTTATTGACATATTGGTTAGGTACAAAGTTATGATGAACCCATAGACTCCCGAACTAGTTGAAACTGTGTTTCAGGAGTCAGTGGCTTCTCCCATTATTTATTTTACTTAAGCTATGCCATACTGATTAATTTCAAAAACTTAGGAGTGTAATATAGTCTGTGTAGGTATGTAGGTGTGATTGTGTAGGTGAGTAATGTGGGTGGGTGTTTGTGTGTTTATGCGTGTGTGAGAGGTGTGTTAGTAATCAACTTTAACATTTGAAATAAGGACTTTTTATTTGTACTAAGTACGGAACTAATATACATGTCGAAGTAACACGGCCCCGTTAAGGGTGATCTAATGTATACTGAAATCATATTAATGTTCAATCATCATTTTACAGGTTCCGCATGATCGGAGCCCACCTTCACTTCGAGATCAGATCAACACCGTTCAACTATACAACAGGGCGACTGGCGTCATCCGAACAGAGCCAATGGATCAGCAACGACAACACGGAGGGAGCTGTCGAAAGCCCTAGGTAAGGAATGCTAATAGCTTTTGAATAATATATTTATGAGACGCAGATATGTAGCCGTAACTGTGTCCTACTCTACCAGTTCACAAGATGAGAAACAATAATCTGACGTCGTACCTTAATTGGATCAGTAGAATTCTTATCCATATCATGCGGAAGAAGCGTGAACCCAGCATTTGCTTGCCCACGCAAAAATATTTGTGACCAAGAAAACTATCTCTATTTTAGAACATGCTAGTTATCAACCGTGACAAAAGTGCTCAGAAATGTACGAATCGTGATAAATGCGTCCAATAATCGCGTGAAGTTACGGATCATTACGAGTATTTTAAACAAACTGTAGTTTTAAGGCGCATAAATAAATGAAATGATAAATTTACTCTGTGAAAAAAAAACAGCTGCTTTAAATTTAAAGTACCTAAGTATTCTAAGATAACTTTACGACCAATTCGCATTCCCTTCTATTTACTCCGTCAAGTCAGTACTGAAAACGCCTGAAGTAACTTTGTTTAACTTCCAGGAGGAAACTAGAGCTGATCAAACCGGACGTGCCGACGCGAAGCCACACGCCACTACCAGTGGACTCGGCCCACGACCAGTACGTGGAGTTTACGAATACCGACTTCGACGCTGATGCCGCTCAGAGCACCGTGCCGTTTATTGATATACAGCCAGTACTGCCGACTAAAGGTAACGAACGACACTTCTTAATGTATCTCTCACCGATGTACTGCCGAAGGTCTACCCGGACTTGCTTGTTTATTCGCCTAGCCAGATAAATGCTAATAATGGTAATGGAGATTCAAAACATAATTATCTAAGATAATACGTAGTATTCTGTGCTTGGGGTTACCAAAACAATAATGATAACAAAAAGGTTTGCAAAGAGTTAGTAAACAAAGCTGCGTCAACTTTTCCAGTTCCTAATCCTTTCCTTAAATTTTAATCCTGTTCCAGAAACAACTTGAAAATATACACACTTATAACAATAAAATTGGATCTATTTGCAGGTGGTTCATTGTCCAGTGGCGCAGGGTTGATCCACCGTGGCGGCCGCGGCTCAGGCGGTTTCCTAGCGTTGAAGCTGATCACCTACGACCTCTCAAGACACGTGAAGGCGGAGCCACCACCACCAGAGTTCGTAGAGGACACCACGGAATTCGTACCCATGGTCAACTAACATACTCATTTTAATGTAGAGTTCTAATGTAATTCTTAGCGTAATTAATATAAGAGTGATTTGATACAACTAGGAGTTTTATTTTAGTTTTAAGTTTCGGAGTATTGTAATGATTAATTGATTATGCTAGCGTTCGATGGTAACATTCTACAACTGGGATGGGACTGTGTGAGTTTTTATTTTATATGACTTGGAAGCTTTGGCTTCAAGTTCGTCATTAAATAATATCTTTTTATACAGATGAGACTTTTATTTTTGTCTTGGGAATGGTACGATTCTGTTTTAAAAAGTAAAATATTGTGATGAAACCTTTACTTTGCATTTTACCTAGATCATAGATGACGACTTTGAATGTTATTGTGATGTCGGTTTTTTTGCCTTTACAAAAGGAACTAATGTCGTGATCGTGACTAGTAATGAATTAGACGAACATAAAACACTCCGCTAGATGAACGTTTAAACACTCCGCTAGACGAGCGTTTATATAGACACTCCACTTGACAAGCAATTAGTCACTCCGCTAGACGAGCGTTTAGACACTCCGCTAGACCAGCGTTTAGACACTCCGCTAGACCAGCGTTTAGACACTCCGCTAGACCAGCGTTTAGACACTCAGCTAGACAAATATAGCACTATTTAATATTCATTGTATACAGGAACGTGTTGTGAGCCGCACTGACCTGCACTTGCAGCGGGTGGTGCGCCAGCAGCTGCAGCAGGTCGGGCGGCGGCAGCAGGTCGGCGGCGCGCAGCCCCAGGCAGCGCACGCCGGCGCACAGGAAGGCCGCCAGGTACCGGTGCAGCGGGAAGTGGAACGACGCGTGCGCCACCTCCGAGCGCGCGCGCGGGCCCGTGAAGCTCACCGCGTCCAGCCACTCCTGTGGGACGTCACAACATTATAGCAGGCAATATAACTCGCCGGCTCGGTCAGGTGGGGAGTACCGACCGCATGGGTACGTACCTGCAGGTAGGCGAGCGCGGTGGCGAGCATGCGGCGCGCCAGCGGGGCGTGCGCCGGCTCGGTCAGGTGGCTGAGTACCGACCACATGGGGTACGCAGCCGCCTCCAGCTCGCACGAGAATGCCGCGTAGTATGATGACGGCTCGAACTCTATGTGACCACCCATCTCGCGGATGTTCACGTTCATGCCTGGTGAGATACACACGCAGGGATTAATCAGCAGTTTTGACTTAAGATACCCGTGATTTTTTTTCGAAGGATTGAAAGGTCAAAAATTTGTTGTTTTATTTTCTGTGAAAATCGAACCCATTGATAATTGAAAAACACTAAAAATTCAAATAAGCAGTTATTTTTTTAATTCCATCCAAAAACATTATCATTTGGTGGATTTTAAACTAACCTTGCAACATAGACAGGAACTCGAACCACATATCAACAAGTGCGTCATCTTGCATGAACAGCAACGCAACGCTCTTATGCGACAGCACATTGTTGAAGTCCGACACCAGCGGCCAGTAGCAATGCTCCTTCATCACCCGCCGCGTGCAGTCTATCACGTAGTGGAAGTTGTTCTCCGGGTCGTGCAGGGTGTTCTGCACCAGGATCTTGCCCATCATGAGCCGCAGAGAGAGCACCATGACGTGCAGCAGGTGCAGCTGCTGCACGCAGCGCAGGGCGAGCGCCTCGTTGGAGAACAGCTGCACGGACATGTGCACCACCCGGTTGGACAGCGTGTCGGGGTCCGACGCCTCCTCCAGCACCAGCGGGATGCGGGCGTAGTGCATCACGAACGTTCGGGTCAGGTGTTCCTGTGGGAGATGGCCATCGGTTACTTTGGTACATCTAATAAACATTTATTTAATGAAGTAATTAATGTACATCTAATGATCTAACATTTCATCCATCCCTCCATAAGGGAGTGTTAATCTGACCTGCTATTGTGTTCAGGATGCTGTTGTGATCTGCCCATACTCTGGTCTAACACTAAAGATGCGATCTTTTTCAGCATAAAAACTACCCATTGCGCGAAAAAGGCGTTAACTTCAATTGGTCACTACAGCGAGCATATCTGCGGACTAGTTCGTTACCAACCTAATAAGGACCTTATCAGATTAATGGGTGCAAATATATACTAATGTATGTAGTCAATCTAAAGTCATCAATAGCATGTCAACAAATTAGCAACCGTGACCATGGTTCAAGCAATTTCCAGATAGTATGTTTTCCATTACCTTGTAGTCCTGATCCGGCAGCATGTTGAGTAGGAAGCAGACCACATTTTGCGGGAACTCGTACTTGAACGTCCAGAATATGAACTCGTCTAGTAACGTGTTGTGTTGGAGTCGAGGCGCTAGCGCCGGTAGATGGCGGTATCTGAAACGAAATCAGTACATTTGAATACATTTTGTGGCATTAAATAATGTAGTGTTTCTATTTTAGGCCAAATAAATAACTTAAATTTGAATTCCAATAATTAAATATCCAATAAATATATGGGGACTTGGCAAAACTTTTGGTGGAGGCAACCAGTGACCAGAAGGCTTATTCTTATTTTGCACAAAAAATCAGCATTGCCATACAGCGTGGCAATGCCACCACGGGTCTTTTTGATAATTTTTGACTATAAGATTATATCTATAAAAAAATAATGCTATGCTATAATATTTTTATTGAAATCCACAATGAATAAAAGTTGCTATCAAATGAGACACTTAAAAAGATGCAACATGTCCAAACCTATTCTCAATTACTAAGACACAAAATTAACACCAAAATATGGGTGGTGAGTGGTTGGAGTGGACTATTTGGGAGTGGTCAAATCTAGTGATGATGACTTTTATAGCAACAATAATATATTTTGGAGGGACAATGAGTTTGCGCATCAAGTCTGCTGGGTGTATTCGCAAAATAAGTGTATGCTACTTTAGTGCTAGATAAGCTAAAACACTCAAATATAACTGGCAAATACTTTTTGGAAAATTATTAGCGGAATTAGTTTTCACAAGAAATGTAAATGCTAACTCACTCGTCAGGCGGTTCGGGCGCGGGGAACATTTCTAACGCCTTCTCGTACATCTTGTTGGACTCGCCCATGTAGCACCCGTACTCCGTGTCCGGGAATGGTGGCTCCACGAGGTTGCGGTACATCTGTAAGTGTTGGAAACCATCAATAATAGAGTAGTAATATAAGTAATGCACTGGCAACTATTTATATTTAGTCTGTGGTCACTTCTACTTTTGACATTCGATATCTACCAATGTAAGTTTCACATTGCCTTGCCTTTCAATAAATAATTATATTACTATCCAGTAAGACATATAAACGAAAATTAACTTTTAACACAAAACAATAAAGGCGATACTAACATGCGAATCATCAATTACTTAGCAGATCTCATTATTTAGAGTGAAGTGAAACTAACGCTAGACTGTTTAAAATAAAATGGTAAATTGAGCGCTTGAAGTTTGAAAAAAATAGGAGCAGTGCACAGCAGTCTTGTGCAGTGCTCAAACTTAGGCGAATTGTCACACGACAACTCATTTGATAACGGCAGTAAAACGATACAAATGAACATTCATATTCAACCCTAACAGATGGTTGACGAGGAAGATTCTTTAGAATATATGCTTGCTTAATCAACATTGTAAAACAAATAAGAATGAGCGTCCATCAGATGGACCGATGACCTGGTCAAAGCAGCGTGGAGCCATTTGATGCAACAGGCAAGCAGCCGCTCAAAGTGGCGCTCTATGTAGGAGTCCTATGTCCATGGACGACTTCCGCCTGATGTTGAGGAAGCACATTCAGATGGTTCAATCAAAATTGATTCAAAATTAGTAACAATAGATTGCTGAAAATTAAATGCGTATTAATTATTAGTGACGGAGAAGGGTTACCTGAGGGTTAATGAGAGCCTTGGTCATGGCGGAGCGCATGAGGTCGCCCATGTTGTTGAACTCCATCAGCATCTTGACGTACACCTCGCACTCCTGCACCGCTATCCGATAGCTGTCCGAGGTGTTCTGCGACCCGTTACTGGAAACGTGAGCCATACTGTAACAATCCAGCGCTTTAGTACAAAGAATGCCAATACACCAAGCATACAGCGTAGATCAGAAAAATGTTAAGAACCGGTTTAAACCTAGATGGCGCTGCAAAATCAGCGGGCTACACAGTACGTACTTTAAAAAAGTTTGAGTACCTAATACACAAAATAGAAATAACCACGAGTCAATCTTCTGTATAATCGTAACGTAACTTTGGTAATATAATAAAACCATTTACTCAGTGAAACAGGAAATCGCATAAAATAAAAATTTGCTGGTTAGAGCGACATGTGACATGTCCAATACACATACATGTCTTTTTTGCAATCTTTTAACTATGCACTGTATTTTTTCTAAGTTTATATCAGTGATGGATATGTCTCTATGCCTATCTGAGCGACGAAAAACAAGACGATTCATGGATTTTTAGCGTATGGTATAGCCCATGCAATTAAAATCCTGTAAATAATTTAGGAAGTAGCAACTATTATTTTCAATAATACTATTGAACTGCCGTTAGTTCAAAATCAATTATTAAATGTTCTTATATGATTTTTAAAAAACAGCGACATCTACTGCGGTTGAAGTAAATTACTGCAAGCAAAGTGGATATCGACCATGTCAACATGAAAGTTACAGATTTACAGGATATCTTATTCTGTATTAGTTCATTTAAACTACGTTTCGATACCCCTAACGCCATCTTAATGATCACCTTGGCGTTAATGAAAGCGTCTACGCTGTTTTCTTGGTGTATGGGCGTTCCTCTCCTTCTTGTTCCATGGTACAAATCATTAGCCCGATACGGCTCGTGCCCCACAGCTGGGGCACGGACCTTCCTTCACATAAATAAACATCTTAACTGAGTCTGAGTATTCTAAAGTTATTTCTAAACTGAGACGGCAATAAATTGCACAAAATACTGAATGTTTATATTTTATAATGGGAAAACGAACATGCGTTTTTTATAGTTATCCTTAGAGGTAGCCTTATATTTCTATGTAGTTAACCATTTCTATCGTAACATTACACGTCAAGTTACGTAAATTCGCGTAACAGTGAGTATTTACATAAATAGGCGCAAAGTAAGTAGTTTATTTGTGGACGACAATGAAATCTCGCGCATGCATGGCTTCGTTAATCTCTGGTTGTGAGTAGTGACAATGAACTTCTACGGCCTACGAGTAATAATCACCTGGGGCTAAACAAAGAAACATTATAAAGCCTGCCACACACGGCGCAGATAATACGATAATATACGAAATCCGATACTTTGAGAAATAAGTCTCTTGTTCGCCCGTACGCCCAATCATGTTACAACCTGTATTTATCTTCATCTGCATATCTGAACATTTTGTATCTGGCAAAAATCTGTCTATCCGTCTGCAGATACTTAACAATGAAATATATATTATCTGCGCCGTGCGTGCTATTCTGTTAATTTGTATGAAGACCTATATTGACAGATATGCGCTCAGATACCTTAGAGTATAGACTAAAGCATAGAGAGAACTTCATTAAGTGTTAAGCGTACCACTTTTTTTGGACACTTTTTATATGAAGTGTACATTTTGATGTGAATGAGTGTAGATTTGTATAGAAAAAACAGTTACGGTGACTTTTCGCAAGCGTAGCTAATTACTATACGTTTGCTTCTTTCCTTCGCCACTGACGTAGCGATACGTGTGAGCAGTACAAATATAATATCGTTCTGATGATCTCTCTATGGTTTTAATCTATACTCTAAGTCAGATACAGATTCCTTATATTATCTGTACCGTGTGTGATAGGCTTTAACGCGGACCAAAGTAGACAGCTTCAAATGAGTGGGACTAACCTTTAGATAAGATTACGATTTATAGCAAAAACCTTCGATTTTTCTAACGCAATTAATATTACTGACCATGCGTTGTTTAATTGGTTGGTTTTTATACCATGTGAGAATGATCTCCTATGCAAAAATTTTATACTGCGATATCGCATACTCTCAACTACATTTTGTTACCATTGATATAATATGTCTATTGTCCAAGGACTCCAAACTTCAGACAGTCAAATGTCTTTCGTTTATTAATATTGTAAAATCAAAGGAAGGAACGACCAAAGAGGAGTCGAAACAGAATCAAAGCCGTCGTAAAGCAAGTATTCTTCGTTTAATACCTGTTCTCTCTGAAGTGCTGCAGTAGCCGCAGTATGAGCCGCGGCATCATGGCCTCCGCGACGCACATGAGGTCGGCGGGCACAGTGCCCGGCCGGGGACATTTGTTGCCGTGGTTGCTGCAGAATCTGGAACCGTAAAATGGGACTTGATTAGAATACATATTTTTAGGACTAGCGTTCTGTGATCTGTATGAGCTTATCTCATAGGTGGAAGATCTTGATCAGCTGTAGATGCAGTTGAAACCAGAAACCTTATATGAACAAGATCTGATATTCGATAAGTCAATGAATAATGCCTCAAATCTCGCAACATTTTTCTTCACTCGTTTAATACAAACTGGTATATTTTGACAAGCACTTTTAATTTACTTAACACCATCTTAAAGCATAAATTCAATGATTTTTTGTAATCTAATTTTGACATGTAAATGTGCTAAAAATACATTGTACTCTATTTGCAATAAATTATTTCAAATCAAATCAGATTTATTTGCATCAATATGAGTAGCATGCAATAAAGGAACATTGATTTTGTCTTTGAATGCTTTAATGGTTTGTCATCATAATCACCATTGGAAACTCATTCCGCCCACAGTAAATCATAAGCCTCCTGCGTCTTACACCTTCCTTCAACCTTTTCTTGATTTGTTATTGATGTTGTTTAATAAATTGTACCACATCCTAAAAATAGGACCATTATAGGTTTGGTTTAAAGATGTTTTTATAACATTTTGCAATTGTGTTTAAAATAAGTTCAGTATACGATCAATAATTTATTTATATTTTATTTATTCATCATAGGAAAACTTACAGCCAATTAAACAGTAAAAAGGTAAACAATAAAAGAAACTAGGCCAATTACAAGTTTCCACCTATAGAAGTAACTTATATAAATAATTAACCTCGCAGTAGGTAGCTAGTGAAGTCAACATGAAGCAACCGATAGAACAATTAATAATAACAGTACCACGTAAGCTTGAAAACCGAAAAATTCAGCTGCCAGTTTTTACCTTATAGAACGCATCAAAGAAAACGTCAAAATCTTTATTAGTATTTAAATAGTCATTAAGAAATGAAGATGTTCTCTAGAAGAAAGTATTTTGCTTATAGTTTGTCCTGGCTGAAGGAACAGAAAGAAGTGGCGTATGGCGAGAATTAAATGTTGGAGTTCGAAGGGAATTTTTTTTAAGTAACTCAGCACTATCAACTTTATTATTTACAACAATAAGTACATTAAGCAATTTTATCACAACATACATATCAATTTAAGTTACCTTGTAAACTACATAGAGCTCGTTTGATCTCGTTAGGGTTTCTTAGAAAAACATGGAACACGATTCTAATACACAATGGAAGTATCAATTTAAATCCTTAATCTTTTCCATTCATTATCTTCACGCAACATTCGTCAGTTAAAAAAGTAAGCGATAAAAAACCGATAATATTAGAACTTCAGAAGCAATTAGATAAAGATTATCATATCGGAGATGCAATGACGTAATCGTTTATAGTAGTGTGTGACGTCACAAGCTCTTAGGTCCAAGGTCGTTCGTCGTGAAATAGGCAAAAATCGATACAAAAAAAACCCAGAAAAATAATAAACACAAATATAGGCTACAGGCAGATTTTTGAAACATTTGGGTTCATACACAGGACGTCAACGGTTTGCTCCAACCAATATTTACTTGGACGTCTTCCAGGCGAGATGGATAAACACACCTATTTTATACAACATGCTCGATCTCAGAGCGTATCAATGCCAATATTGGCAGAACAATGTTTGCCTTTTACGTAACAACCACAATGCGCTCTTACTTACTTAACATGTACTTAGCTTTAAATACAAACAATGCGGAATTCTGCACTACCATGATTGTAAGATAAAATCTAGGCGTTAACATAATTTCCTCATTTTATTTGGTCAGCTAGGCAAAACTTACTGGCCGACAAAATTATTATGCCCAACTAGATACTTAAAATTTTTTAATCCCGACTGATTATGAACGACGTTGTATCAACTATCCTACGTTGGAGAAGCTCCATACATTCTCGAGTAGCGATGCCGACGGACTGAAAGACGACCTATTGGATTCAAACTGCAAACGGCAAGCAACCGAGAACAATCGCTGGTGAGGTTTACTATGATCACCATTCACATACATTTTGTAAGAAATGCGAAACCTAATTATGTTTTGGCGTCCGTTTTTGTGACGTCACTAACGTCTAAAGTAGAGTCGCGGGTCCAAGGACTCCAAGGGCGAACGTGGTCAGACACGGCTCTAAAAGGAAAGGGCGGACAAGTGTAAAGGTCATCGCAACAGCCGTGCCTTTTTGTCACGTAGGGTAGGGTAAAATTGTTGGATGTTACATTAAAACCCCAAATACCACGGCTTTTCGAGCAAAAGCTATTTTAATTTAATGGAGACTTTTGTAATAGCTATCTAGCCATTTGCTTTCACTCTACGACGATGCATAGGTTTGTGTGGCTTCTAACTTCTAAGACCGAACATTAAAGCATTCAATTCTTCACTTTCGACCTAGAAAACATTCGCGATGATAGTAGTGTTTTGTGCATTCGCGACAAAAGCTTCATGTTTTGAATCGAGTGAACAAAGATTGCAATCTTTTTTTTATCGTTTGATAGGCTTGCGTTTCTTCTAATAATACTCCAAATCGCGTTTCTACCAATAACTCGCATAGCGAAACGTAAACAAACATAAGCCAATCGCTGGAAGGGGGTCACCTTGGAGGCAAGCATAGTCAGGCAAAGCATCAAGCTTTAAGACGGCCAAGGTCTAGGCCGACCACTGTGGGTCAAGTTCTAATCTGGAGGTGTACGCTGTGTACGCCAATCAAAGTAAGCCTATTGTTATTGTGCATTTTTTTTTAATGTAATTGAGTGACGTGACGAGCTAGTCGTTCGCCTGGTGTTAAGCGACACGGCCGCCCATAACAGATTGCAGTGTCACTCGGAACTAGTCGGAACTCTAAATTAGTTTCGCATGACACTGCGCACTGCGCACGTCATCCTGAGACATCTATCACACAGTCTAGAAAAGTTTTCTAGACTGTGAGATCAGTTCGTTAAGTCTCATTTGCCCAGTAATTTCACTAGCAACAACAATGCCCTTCAAACCGGAACACAGTAGTGCTTGCACACTACTGCTTGGCGGCAGAATAACTGGCAAAGCGGTGGTACCTACACGAACTTTGCAGAGAAGTCCTACCACCTAGTATATAGTATAGCGTATCTTCTACAGACAATCACCGTATCTACTACTCGATTAGATAACAGTTATGTCACGTTAGTACGCCATAATATAATACTTGCATCCTTTTGTTTTAATCAACGGCGCGGCGTGACTAATAGAACTTGCGAGTGTATCGAAGCCCAACAAAACATAAGATAATGCTTTGTTAATAAAGTCACGTACCAAAATGCCTAAACATACATTTGATTTTAAATCTAATAGGTGCTAGGTGAACTTAGGCTTTACCTTATAGACAATTTTTTTTGTTCTTATAGTTTCCATAAACAACAATAACGCTGCGTCAACCTAGATAGCACTGCAATTTTGTTGCGGTTTACTATGGTACGAATATTGCGAACAGACATCCTACACTATACATTTATAAAGTTCAAGATACTATAACCACAGAATAGATGATTGTTACAGCGTAACTACGACCCTTCATCAGGGTTCAAAGAAAGTTGTTTCTAGAGTTTTTTTCAACTGCAACAAATAGCTACAAAATAAAGCTGCTTGAGCTTTCCGCTACACCGAGCTCATGACTGTCTGGTCTGGTGTTCCATATTTATAGCACACGTTCGTAGGCTCCGTCCTGTTTGCCTCGCGATTTGCGATTCCACACAGATTGAGCAGTAGTTATTATACAAGTTAAATCTTAGGTATGAGGTCTTGTCTGTGACGTCATACCTCGCCCGCGCACCAACCCACAGTCAGCGGTGACGTCATCCCGTGGCTTACTGGAAGGACCACCATTCACCGTATCGCTGCCGATTCAAGATTCTGGTCAATATCAGTTGGCCCAAATACCTTTGACTGTCAAGCAGTTATCGAATTTGGTGTAAGAAGAAGGGAGATATAATTATAAACCAATAAAACACACCTACCATAAATAAACAGGGAAAACGTTGCTAGATCTAAAAATAGATGCGATATTCGTATAATCCACATTTGCTCACTTTTTGCCTTAATCTTTTTTTTTATCAAGGAGGTGGTATAAATATAACTTGTTGCGGAACGATGACCAGAGTATAGTACAATAATAATTGATTACTCAGAACTACATTTAATACTTTGAGTTTTTACCACTGAGTTGGGCTTTATGCCAAATCACGCTTGTTTAGCTAGTGACGAATTTGGCAATTGGCATTTTCGAATGAATATTAGCGTTAACAGAAATTTAAAAGCCCTGTCAAGTATGGGATCATTAACCAAAACGCACTGATGATATAGGAAGGCATTACCATTCTCTGTCACATCTACTCTCGCATCACCCTCCCTGCTTTAGCATCATCGTCAGTGCAGGTTTTCATCACCCCCATTTAAAATTATTTAGGGAGGCTTTGGAACAGAAAAAACCTTGTTAAAATCTCGAAAACGACTAAAACAACATGAGCGGATATGTCTACCATAGCCACAGCAAGTATCTCTAGAAGTCATTCTAGTGCATCCTGCACATTCATAAATGGATTGCTGATGGATGATTTGAACGCCCCATTCCATGTCGCGTGGTTGACTGCCTAATCTTGAAAGCAGGCGAATGCACTCGTTTCGTGGCGTACGTAATCTAGCAACATATCCATCACACCTATAGACAGTAAGCTATAAGTGGTAGGCTACAAACTACCGAAGCTACTAACCCATCCTCCTTCATGACGGACTTGTCACCGCAGTCGCACGCGCCGCCAGCCTGCGACAGGAACATGTTGAAGTCGTGCGTGGAGTGGTCGCCGCGGTGGAAGCACTCGCGACAGATGGACATGCACGGCGAGATGCCGCACGTGCGACACCGGTACGCGACAACGCGCGGGATCCACACCAGCCCGCATTTGTCGTGTTTGTCGTAGCTCCGGACTGGAACAATAAAAGTAATACTTATATTCAGTGATGCTATTGTTATTTCTTATACTTTTTATTATTTCAAGTGACAAAGCGCCGTTTAGCAATGAAATTTTTGCCAAGACCAAAGTTTAATACTGTTTTTTTTCAATCAGGTCATCTAACGATTATCAGAGTTAAAGAACCTCAAGTTTTGAGTCAAAACGAACAAAAACATAACAAAGATTACAATCATGTCACGTTGCGATCTTGACCTGCGTTACAATAGCATGATAAAAGTAGGTCTACAAATTGGCTGCAATTATGTTGATTTACAGTCTTAGCTCGGTGGTCTGCTCACTCAATGTAATCAAAGTTATCTGGATTCTAGACAAGCGCCAACTCCCAGTATATCACAATCTATTCAGTTTAGTTAGGAGCTTATTTAGCAGCCACTAATCATTTATCAAAGCTTGGCGTCCCGCCATCTAGGTCAACTGTAGTGAGAAAGCATGCAGTAGTCACTCTGCCTTAGTAGAGTAGTAAGGTTGGGTTATAATATTGCTAGAGGCAACGGCAAAGAGGATTTACATTTGGAACCAATTACAGCCTGAGCTGGTGCTTTAACTAGCGTGTTAAAAAAATCCCGTCACGTTGCAGTGTAACTTGATTCGGTGGGACTACTTGGGAGCCCGCAATTTTTTTGTAGAAGACAGGTCTGACGCGAGTTTAAAAAAGTTTTTCCTCGTACGACGAACGTAATAAATATTATGTTGTGGGGCTAGTTTAAAGACAGCATCAAAATACTGGAGCATTGTGCGATAACTACATAATTATGTTTCAAATGAACCTGAAACTACAAAGTAAAAATAACGTATATCAGGAACAAATAACAAATTTGATCTTAAACGATATGTAATTTGCAAGTACCATCTCAAAATCAGCTCAAACAAATTTGAACCAGATGAGATCGCTCAGATCATCCAATGATTAGTAGACCGTACCTATACTCCCAAGCATTCAGTGAGTCATCGTACCTCATTGTTTTGGCCGAAGATAATCTAATGGTAAATTAATATGTCAGCCTTTGAATTGCTCATGTCGGTATATTTCATAAAAAATGCCAAAACATTCATCATTTGTAATAGGTATAATTATTGCTCTTCGCAGACCGTAACGAAAATGATGTTTTGTCTTCCGAGCATTTTTAATTTATAAGATCTGCCAAGCTACCGTTTGACCAAGACCTGATGTAAGCGTGATCGAAGATTTAGCACACTTCCTACTAAATAATTATACACACTACACGCAGTTGTGTTTTACCGAAAACATAGACGATGGTAGTTTACCCCATTTTTACTGAGATCACACGAAACTTAACCTACAGCTGAGATGTATTGTTGACCGAGCGAACGAAGTGAGCGAAAGTCTCTGCTTGCTTCAACTCGCCTTTTTTGCTTTCGTCTGTCCGGATGTACGTACGTACTCGCGTACAGGTCGCATTTTTCGATGAATCTTGACGAAACTTGTTACACGTTCTACGCTTTCGTAGATTTTTGTCGTCGGCAATTTTTGATTGGAGGTGTATTTACCCCCAAAAGAGGGAGAGTTTGCTGCGGCGCCACGTATCAGCCAATTTTGATAATATTTGGCAGAAACACTGGGCGCTCGATTATAAACAGGTACCTATTTCAAATATGAGCAAAATTGGTTAAGATGTTGTCGAAATATAATGCCGTAAGGTCTGAGTTCGGGGCATAATGAGGACCTCCACTTGGATCCACAGCTCGGTACTATAAAATATAAAACATACCGTGTGGTCCCAGCGGTGTAAGAACAGTAACACCCCATCTCTTGGATGCCGTAAAAGTCGCTAAGGCTAAGGCGTAAATGTAGAGATTGGGCGGCAGCATTCTACTCGGTGCATTAAAATATTCTGTGATCACCAAGCCGAATGCCAAGCGTAGTTACAACGGTAAACCCCCTATGAAAAGCATCCAAAGTGGCGTTTTATGAGGACAAACCTGTGTTCAGCAGAGGAGGCCTTCCGGCTGGTGATGTGATTATGCACAGACTGAACACACTAATTGTTGCAAAAACGCTCGTGAGGTCTACCGTTCGCAGAACTACTAGTATTAAGCATAGCCAGCAAGTAGATAGTAGGCTTATATCAATAAAGGAAAATGTAGATCATAAAAAACGAGCCACATAACAATATATTTTGTGAAAAAGGAATGGAAGCGTCACGGTTGAATGAAGTCATTGGTTGGAGCAAAGACTTCTATGTATACACTAGACAGGACATCCCTAACTTGCACTGTCAACCACTGCAAATATGCCGGCCAGCATCTTCTCGCTCATACGATGCTCAGCACTCAAAGCGACTGCACGTGCAGCAGTAAATAGCAGTAAAAATTATGATCCGAATGTGCCATTGCACTAGCGCTGCGTGTTGGGATTGTTGGTTAGACGATGTAATCTCTTAAAGCACTGTAGTGGATTTTAGTTTAATTAACAAAAAATGCCAACTATTTGTGCTTCGAATAGCTTTTCTAGTACGTAGTACATATACCTCTTTGGGTTGGAGTCACTTGGATTATTTGTTTGTGACGGCCATGTTGGGTTGAGCTTGTGACAAAGATTGAGAAACACGTTTTAGTTACGCAGTAATACTATTATTTATTCTGTGGTTTAGTCACAGATTAGATAATAGTACATCTACGTACGTGATCATTTAATTAGAATAAGAACCATAAAATGTATCGTTCATTAGTGCTGAGGTTATCATAATCGGATGTTTTAGGAAGCACCTAAAAGGCGCATTGCAGTGGTGGCTGGACTTTCAGGTATTGTATTTGATTAGGAAGCTGGGTTCATCTAATTTCGTTTTTTTTATGTAAACGGCTTGCCCTGATGGCTTATAAAAGGACACAACTACTTGATGCTTGAGTGGCGCTCATTGGGGAGGCCTATGTTCAGCAGTGTCTGCTGCACAGTCTTAGGCTGTTGATGATGATAATGACTTACGCAGCTACGTAAAAGGTAAATCTGTGACATTTATTTACAAGTGAGAATCCGTGCTATCGCATAGATTATACCTACTTTCCAGAAAGATTCAACAGAGCACGAGGACATTTAGCTAAACAGTACTTATGTGGGATAGGCAAGTAACTACCGACGACGTTAGGAAGTAAGCATTAGCCGTGGTTATATCATTAGGCCGTTGTTACCGTCGGCCGTCGTGAGTTACCGTCTGCCCATGGCTCCGACAACCAGAGTCCACAATTACCTCTAACGTACAATTTAAAGCCAACAGATGATAATTACAAAACATAGTTCGTTGGCACTGAGGATGGCGAAAAATGTTTCTTTCTATCGGCATGAAACTATTCTTAACGCACATCAAAGAAAGAGAAAGGCGAGGAAAAATGGAAAGGGTTTCAATTGAAAGGCCGAATTATTGTGCCATTTGATTTCGAGGTAGGTATACAACGAGACAAGCGCGCATCTGGGATTTGGGATGATGAATGGAACTATGAGATAGGTACCACATACACTGCAACCGTATAGTGAAAGTCTTTTACCGTCGAGAGAGAGCTGATCGATTTTGATCCCTGCAAGAAAAATTACGCAGTGTTTAACGAATAACGACGAAGCTTCATAATAACTCCCAAAACTTTTAATTTGCTATCTGGCTATCATCATCATTATCAACAGCCCGAAGACGTCCACTGCTGAACATAGGCCTCCCCCAGAGAGCGCCACCTTGAGCGACTGCTCGCCTCCTGCATCCATCGGCTCCCCGCGGTTTTCCCCAGATCGTCGGTCCACCGGTCTCTGATGATACTAGGTACTGGTTGTAGGGAAAAGCTCTAGCACCTACATTGTCGCGTCTTGGTCATTCTGCGTCATTTTAATACGTGTACGGATCGATAAGCGTCTAACTCATCGAAATAATACCTAAACTAAGCCTAAACTAAATCATAAATATAACCTGATATAAAAACGGAAAAGTGTAGAATAACAAATGCGAAACTCAAGTTCTTGATATACGACCGCATCTCTACTGATAGCTGAACCATCAACATCAACCAATTAACAAATAGGTAGTAAGTAAACATATTACGCAACAACACAGATGCGCTACCAGTTAGTATGCAACACGGAGCCGATGCCACAGGTTAGCTATCAATTGATCTCCAGATCACATCAACTATTGCACCACATTTTACATAGCAGTAGCTTAGCTTAGCTTATAAGGACGTTTAGCTGCAGTTTACTCATCAGTTAGTGGGTACGTAACATGGGAGCCTTGTCTTGCCCTGCAATGCCTTGTGGATCAATAATTGGTCGCGTGCGCACGCGCATGATTCGCAATCATGACGATTGTACGTTAGGTGGTTATTGAACTGGCTGCGGCGGTAGAGGTGGACTCGATTCGGGGCCTTGTATAAAAGATGTTTTGTCAGTTTAGCCGTCAGATTTGTGAGATTTATGCACAGGCCTAGAATTTTTTCGTTACTCCCAAAAGACTCACAAAGCGTGGGAGCGAGAAGTACAAATCAAGTACACACTGTCCGAGAGGAAAAGTGACAGTGAAGTATTGGCGGATGTGTCATTATTTTGGGCGAGTACTAGCACAAGAAGGGCACAATCTGTTTCACGACGGAGGGTATATTGATGATAATTTCATTATCAAAGTGCAAATTACTATTTTTGCGGCTTTTAAATCTTATTCCATAAGTGAACGCAATGTTAGAAAACATACTAACCCGAACAAATACACGTTATCACAGTAAATTTATCACAAATTTTATTGCATTGTTAATAGTCATATTTGTTAATTTTGGTGTGGTATCTGGATGTAAAACCTGTTTATTTTGTAGATTGGGAATGCTCCTTCCGAGATATCGCAATATTTCAGTGTTTTAGTTATTTTATTATTTAGCAATTTTACTCCAAAGTTTAAAGGATCTCAGTAAATAAAATGCCTACTATTTTATTAAAAAACTATGGGCACAGAATAGATACAGTACTAGTATAGGGGCCTATTGATAGGTTCAATATTTAGTAAATAGTATAGTTAACTTGTCACAAATATTCAAGATCTTAATCAAAACAACAGTTTTTTACACACACAGTTTCTTAAATTTCCCATTTTCAAACTGTCATTGTTGGTCTTGTACATCCTAAGTCTATGGATTTATGTCAATTACAAAAAGGAAAGGACGTACCTAAACACCTCTTTGACCTAAGTATGGAAAGTTAAAGTCTGTTTCGCCCTCAATATAGATGCCTTCATTTACCATTAGATTTCGAACCACTACCTACGATTCCGATGGATTGTAAATCGGGCTGCTGATACATCTTACGAAAATAAATACCTTTCATGTTACCTTGGTTAGTTACAACCTAATTTTTTTTTTAGGGTTCTCGAGTGGCGACCACGAACCGGAAGACGCAGCGTAGGCCGGCCCCCCACTCGGTGGACCGACGATCTGGTGAAAGTCGCGGGGAGCCAATGGATGCAGGAGGCGAGTAGCCGCTCAAGGTGGCGCGCTCTAGGTGAGGCCTATGTTCAGCAGTGGACGTCTTCAGGCTGTTGATGATGATTTATTATGGGCCCTAGTTGAACTAAAAAAAACGTTAGCAAACTTCCTTTCCTTTCCTTCCTATAGGGCAAGGGACTAGCTGATTTGTTACAACTTTTAAGACGGCCGAGGGCTTCTCATCTGACGTGGCTTTGATAACTAATGAATATGATAGGTAGTTTGGTTCGATGACATAAGAACAGGGGGCGTACTGTGAACTCTTAGCGCGATTCAAAAGAGAGCATATATTGGATTGTGTTGTTTTTTTTGTATGAGGATTTTGACAAGCGATCCAGTATAGGCTCTGTTTTGAATCGCGCTAAGAGCCCACAGTACGCCCCCTGGACTATTACACCATACCTATTTGATTAAAGATTACATTACACCCATCAACTTCAAGAAATACATTTTCCTAAAGTAGAATAGGTACCTACGAGGTTAATAGGAAGTGTACAATGCGGTTAAGATAACAGGTTAATATTATACAGGTTCCTTTTGTTAGTTTGTTTATATTGTGTAAAAGTTATCTTGCTCTTCTTTTTATTTGTTTAAATTCGATTTACTATTACAAAATTCGGGACCTAATGCAACCTATACCTAAAACTAACCTACCTCTCGTAAAACAACAATGAAAATAAATCAACCCTCCCAACTAATATTAATAAAATGATTATTGTGTATCTGACTAGGGGCCTAAGGAGCCAGCATAATCATTTCTTTGCAAACGTTTGTTCACCTGTGTGAATCGAACCCGGACGGTTTTGCGTCGCCTATCAACTAAATTAACCATTACGCCAATGTTATTAAAAAACTACACTACATATATCTACTTATAATAAGCGACATACGCAGCAAACCTTACCAGAGAAATGGACGATGAACGCAACGTATGATGGGCACGCGATCACTTAAGAGCCTATACAACGCCAAAATGCTTAAAATGGCTTAGCATGAGGCCGTGTCCTGTGAAATATATATATATATATATACTTATAAGAATTAATAAACTTTTCTCAATAGAAAAAAAATTACAAAGTTATCTCCAAACCGTACAAATAAACCGCGATTATTCAATGAATACTTTAAATAAGGTCATGAAATTTTGTGTAGTAGTTGAACTAAAATACAATGAAGGGCTTATGTATGGTGTATTTTTAAAATACCCATTATATTCAGTGTAATAATATATTACCTAATTATTGCCTAATTATTTATTTATAATTGGAACCATTGTAACTTAGACCGCCCCTGCCGCTCGGCCCCCCCGACTCATCCCCGCTTTGGCCTAGTGCTATATCTATTCTGTGGCTTTGTCTTGGCCTAGCATAAGCCCTTAATTAGTGCAAGTATAATGCCTAGTGGCCGCATAAATGTTATGTAGTTTTTCCTTGATATTCTAGAAACAAAGAGGGATATATAAGCTATACAAGATCGGCACGTGTCTCGATCAGCTGTTAGAGGTCGACGGACGCCACGGCCGGCCGGTGAGTAACACTGTCGGGTACGAAATGCGGCCGAGTCAATGCACCAGGTACGAGTTCAGGCTCCTCTCAAAATGCATGGTTGCTCTGAGCATCGTCCTCGTAAAGGTAGTCAATCACCAAAGAAAATATGAAGCCACAACAGCCTCACCTTTAAACACCTCCATTACATAAAACCGCGCTCAATATTAGCAAAACTAGTAGTAGTACTAGTAGTTATTAGTATTGTGCAAAACTTAATTGATAATTAGTCAGTTGCAGTAGTGTTTTAAGTACCTAAAGGCTTACGTGTATCACGTTAGATAATGATTACGTTTTATGAGGCGCCTTCTTCGATTAATAGCTTCAAATTAAAGCCTAACTACAAATTGGTTGTAAAACAATGTAACACGAAATATAAAGCAGATATTCTTAATTAGAACAAGAACATAAAAAATATACTATCAATTAATAACAATAATAATAACGCATAACGATCACATACATAGATCCTGAACCCTAACTAGGATTCCCTGTATCTAGGGACCCAGGAACTAAGAGGAGCATGGTCCCACAACACCCAGACACAGAACAAGTATTTGCGCTTTTTTTTCTAGTAAAATACTTCTAAAACTGCTTTTTCTTTGTTTTTCTTGACAAATATAATCTAGATCTCAGACTACAGTGAATAGGCTCCTCATAGGCCAACGCGCTGCACCGTTCGACTGCACCGTTGAGTTACAGTCAAACGTTGGCATAGGCATACTTATAAGATAAATTGTCACAGCGTGTAAATTTACATAAAATGATAAAGAATTTAGGTATTCGGATAATCTAACTAGGTTACTGGCGAGTCTTGCATTTTAAGTACTCTCGTAAAAACAAACGTTTCATTCGAAACAATGTCTAACAACCATACGTGGTGGACTTAGCAGAAATAATAGGTACCTGCCTAGTACCTAGAAACCTAACATGATGTTTTTGTTATTTCTTATTACCTACATGGCAACTGTCTGGTTTTTAGGATACTCTAAAGCAGGAAGACATACAAGTGCGCCATTTTACGACCGAAGCATACAGCAGGGTTACTCTTGAATCCAATCCCAATTTCACTCTAATTCTAATCCGAACCAATCTCAATTCCAATGTTAAACAATTTGGTACTCTTCAACAAAATCGAGATCGAAATTGAAATCGGAAATGCAATCGACTTAATATTGTGACCCATAAAAGTACAACACTATGTAAGTGTTGCCATGCACACATAATAGAAAATATTAATACCAAAATTTGTGGAAAACATGTAAAAACCTTATTAATAACAGTGATAAAAAATATATTACCATAAAACCTTCACTTTTGATGATATTTAGTCAATTTCAAAGAAATAAAAGCGGTTATTTACCGACGAATAATGTCAAGAACGGCTGAATGAATAATGTCATTATTGACATCATGGTTGTCTAGAAAAAAAAACTAGTATCAATGTTCTGTGTGCTCCAGCTGTTTTTTTTTTATATTTTGGCTCCACACATAGTGTATTTAGCCAGTGTCAAGTTTTGTAATTTTTCATCGTATTATGGAAATTTTCACTTAAAGTCAAGTCATAGTCACAGTCAGAGTAGTCATAGTCTAGTCTAAGTCATAATCCAGTCTAAGGCATGCCCTAGTAAAGTGGTGGCAACTTTACTAGAGGCTTCTATGGAATTTTGGAAGCAATACGAAAAACCACGTTTCACTACATTATATCACTTGCCCACACTCATGCTCGTAATTCAGCACTTAATGCGTAAAACACCACCAATTTTAAACATTAACACTGGAAAAAGCATAAGTTTTGTAAAATAATACAATGCACCGACGTGAACTTTTCCGCGTTCCCGCCAAAACTCCGCTCCAGCTGTTGTTTAGCGGTTTTGTTTTCAAGATTTGAAGTATTTGGTTGGAGATATTCGTCCGTTCTAACAGGAAAGATTATGAGTAGGCCAATCTACCAGCAGCTGGAGGCTCTAGCGGATTTCCTTGGGGACAATCCAGGGATAGCAAAAGGTCTGTTGCGGTCCGCCCATGGCAAATACGAGACAAAAAAGAAATGGGACGACAGAAATTACCAATTCTGTGATGCTATGTAAGGCAACTATTAAAACAGGCCTACAAGTTCAAAAAGTTGGAGGAGAGAGACTTCTCGTAAAAACACCACGCATGAAAGAACTACCACCTATATTTACAAACCTCGTATCTCGAGGACATGTCACTACGACGAGTAGGCTTTGCCATCAGAGGCTCTAAATCGCCACATATGACCTCAAAAAGGTCTTTCGTCACTCTGTAACATTTCTTAAACTCGTTGTCGTTCATGGCAAAAGCTTTCTCAGTGTATCGCGCCATTCTTCTTAGGTTTCGACGTTGCCTTAGATCTTCTCTATGTGCATTGTCCAAAATATCAAAAATAAGAGCTAAACGTGCCATTTTACTTCCGAATTGCTTCCGAAACCACTTAACACAACACACTCGAACGCAAAAAAGTTAACTTTTGAAAGGTCTGAAAATTCTATCGCAAACTCTACTTCAAACTCAATTTGCCAATGTCAAATCGCGTCAAGAGTACCGAAAAAGCGGATGGTGTAGAAATGAGTCGATTCCATTTAGTTCCGTAAAATTCCACGGACAAAGATTCCAATCGTGCGCTAGTATCGGATTCAAGAGTACCAAATGCTACGATTTCGTTCCAAATCCCAAATTACGATTGAAATCGAGTGTCAAGAGTAACCCTGCTGGTCTGTGTTGTGTGGCTATAAATACCCTGCCTACATAGGTACCTACATTGTATGTTGTACATTTAAATAATTCATATTACAGATTGTACAAAAATGTGTGATACTGCGTCTTACATTAAAACACTTGAATCATCTGGGTTGGGTAGTTTCGGCACCAGTTTATGGGTGACGCCGACGCTTAAAATGGCAATGGGCAGGCCACGTCGCACGTAAAACTGACAACCGATGGGGAAGAAAGGTTCTCGAGGAAGGTGACCACGAACCGGAAGACGCAGCGTAGGCCAGTCCCCCCACTAGGTAGACTAACGATCTGATTAAAGACGCGGGGAGCCGATGGATGCAGGAGGCGAGCAGCCGCTCAAATTGGCGCTCACGTGTGTGTGGCGAGATTATATCATAAAGGCTCATTTTCCCAGTAATTTCACTAGCTACAATGTCCATCAAACCGGAACACAATAGTGCTTGCACACTACTGCTTGGCGGCAGAATAACTGGCAAAGTGGTGGAATCTAGACAAACTTTGCAGAAAAGTCCTACCACCTAGTATCTATCCAAATTGGTTCCAATACTCCTTAGAGCAATAACACAGTTGATATCTTGGAAATCTAGTAAGCCACCACTACTAAGTTAATAATTAACCAGTCAAACATTGATGTTTGCTTCATCATTAACAGCCTGAAGACGTCCACTGCTGAACATAGGCCTCCCCCAGAGCACGCCACCTTGAGCGGCTGCTCGCCTCCTGCATCCATCGGCTCCCCGCGGCTTTCACCAGGTCGTCGGTCCACCGAGTGGGGGGCCGGCCTACGCTGCGTCTTCCGGTTCGTGGTCGCCACTCGAGAACCTTTCTTCCCCATCGGTTGTCAGTTCTACGAGCGATGTGGCCTGCCCATTGCCACTTCAACTTACTAACTCTAAGAGCTATATCGGTCACTTTAGTTCTCCTGCGGATCTCCTCGTTTTGGAGCTTATCTCGCAGGGAAACACCGAGCATAGCTCGCTCCATAGCTCGCTGCGCGACTTTGAGCTTACTAATGAGGCCAACAGTAAGAGACCATGTCTCAGTTCCATAAGTCATCACTGGCAACACACACTGATTGAAAACTTTCGTTTTCAGGCTCTGCGGTATTTTGGACGAAAAGATAGGATGAAGCTTCCCGAACGCTGCCCAGCCGAGTTGGATTCTTCGCGCCACCTCTTTGTCAAAGTTGGACCTACCTAATTGGACAATCTGTCCTAGGTAGACATACTTGTCGACAACTAAATGTGTGATGTTTGCTTAACAATGCATTAATAAATTAAAAGCTGCACACACAGTGTGCATCCAACATGTCTAGAATTAAGAAACCATGCTTAAGAGCTTAACATACGCCAATGACCTTGAGCGTTGGACACAAAGTTATTAATAAGAGCCACCTGGGGCGCCACACTCGCAGGTTTGACAATGAGCTAGAGTTTGTCAAAGATAAACAATTCCAGATGAAACTCCGTGAAAAATATATCTACCTATTATAATAATATTATGGTGCCCGGTTTATTACTTATATAATATATCTATCTATATTACTTATAATAAAACTGTAACAGGTCCAAATCTGTACATTGAAGATAATGTATAGAATTTTTTTTTGAGGGCTCCATTTTGATGGCCTTGATAGCTCAGTTGGTAATGGCTCTGCCTTCTGAACTATAGGTTGTGGGTTCAATTCCCACCTGGGACAAACATTTGTGTGATGAACATAGATGTTTGTTCTGGTGCTGGGTGTTGTATTGTATTCTGTGTATGTATTTACAATCAAAAAAAGTATCTAAGTATACATCATCATCATTTTCATCATTAACAGCCTGAAGACGTCCACTGCTGAACATAGGCCTCCCCCAGAGCACGCCACCTTGAGCGGCTGCTCGCCTCCTGCATCCATCGGCTCCCCGCGGCTTTCACCAGGTCGTCGGTCCACCGAGTGGGGGGCCGGCCCACGCTGCGTCTTCCGGTTCGTGGTCGCCACTCGAGAACCTTTCTTCCCCATCGGTTGTCAGTTCTACGAGCGATGTGGCCCGCCCATTGCCACTTCAACTTACTAACTCTAAGAGCTATATCGGTCACTTTAGTTCTCCTGCGGATCTCCTCGTTCCGGAGCTTATCTCGCAGGGAAACACCGAGCATAGCTCGCTCCATAGCTCGCTGCGCGACTTTGAGCTTACTAATGAGGCCAACAGTAAGAGACCATGTCTCAGTTCCATAAGTCATCACTGGCAACACACACTGATTGAAAACTTTCGTTTTCAGGCTCTGCGGTATTTTGGACGAAAAGATAGGACGAAGCTTCCCGAACGCTGCCCAGCCGAGTTGGATTCTTCGCGCCACCTCTTTGTCGAAGTTGGACCTACCTAATTGGACAATCTGTCCTAGGTAGACATACTTGTCAACAACTTCGAGAGTATCGTTCCCAACAATTACCGGTATAGGTGGAACATGAGCATTAGACATGATCTTTGTCTTGTCCATATTCATCTTAAGACCAACCTGCTGGGAGACTCTACTGAGGTCGTTGAGCATGGTGCTAAGGTCCTCGAGCGATTCCGCCATTATGACTATATCATCGGCAAAACGAAGGTTAGTGATGTACTCGCCATTTATGTTGATGCCAGATCTTTTCCACTCCAAGAGCTTGAAAACATCCTCCAATGCGTTTGTGAACAGTTTCGGAGAAATAACGTCTCCCTGTCTCACGCCTCTTTGCAATGGAATTTGTTCCGTACTCTGGTCCTGTAGTCGGACTGACATAGTGGCCTTACTGTACAAACACTTCAAAACTTCGATATACCTATAGTCAATTTGGCATCGCTGCAAGGACTGCAGCACCGCCCAAGTCTCGATTGAATCGAAGGCTTTCTCATAGTCCACAAACGCTAGGCATAACGGCCGATTATACTCTTCGGTCTTCTGTATAATCTGGCGCAGCGTATGGATGTGGTCTATGGTGCTAAAGCCTTTTCGGAAACCGGCTTGTTCGGGAGGCTGGAATTCATCAAACCTGCGTGCTAGACGATTCGTAATGACTCTCGAAAACAGCTTATACACATGACTCAAGAGCGAGATGGGCCTATAGTTCTTCAATAAGGTGTTATCGCCTTTTTTGAAGAAGAGCACCACCACGCTCTTGTGCCATGCCTCTGGCGTTGTACCTTCAAGGATGACAGAATTAAATAACTTCTGGAGGACTAAAAGTACCGGTCTACCACCCGCTCTCAGAAGTTCAGTCGTAATTCCATCTTCACCTGGTGCCTTGTTGTTTTTAAACTGTTTGAGGGCCATTCTAATCTCGTACAGGCTGACGTCCGGGATATCTTCGGTATAGTGTCGGACTAACTTGGCTCTGATGTCCTGAGCTGTGTTAGTAGCGGGCTTACGTGTCAAGGTGTATAACTGTCCATAGAAGTTCTCGATCTCTCTCAGAATCTCAGGCTTGGATGAAATGATGCTACCATTTTCGGTCTTCAGTTTTGTCATTTGGTGTTGCCCAATAGACGAATCCTTTGCGAACACTTTAGAGCCTTGGTTCCGCTCAATTGCGGCCTCAATACGTGAAGTACTAAGAGCACGCAAGTCGTGTCGCAAGGAACTCCAGATTCGTCTATTGAGTTCACCGTAGGCTGACATATCAACTGAAGACTGCAGCTTCATTTCGCTCCGGTCGGCCATTAGCTCAAGAGTTTTTTCTGAGAGCTTTTGAGTCTTCTTTCGGCGTTGGGTCTTAAAGAATTTCGATCCAACAGCTTGGACAGTTTCCACCAACCCGTCGTTTAGCTCGTCCACTGTGTTACAGTCGGCTAGGCACTGGAAGCGATTTTGGAGTTCCAGCTGAAAGCCTTCGGGGTTTTGGATTTGGACAGGATTTGGACGGAGCGTAGACTTCACCAGACGTGACCTTTCGAGCTTAACATTGATATTCAATGTGCCTCTAACAATACGGTGATCGCTACCGGTTTTCACCTTGCTGATCACAGAGACATCATCGAATATGTGCTTCTTGGTCGTCATGATGAAGTATACATAAAAAAATATTATTTTGGAGGCTTGCATTAAATAAAATTAAGCAAGATTTAAAATATATTTTACAAAATACAATCAATCGTAACACTTTTTAAACTTTTGTGACTTTAACTCATATTATTAGGTTGGGGAAAAAGTCTTTTCGCATTATAGTAAGTATGAACTTGTAATAAAATTTCTTTGGCTGTACTATTTGTATCTGGCTGGTTTTATCATTAAAAGTTTAAATTTTAAAGAAGATATTTCCATATTCAAATTAGGAAAATGTGTGATTTTTATTTGTTTTTCGTACTGTGAAGATGAGTGAATCTAATGAAGAAACTCCATACATTTTAAAATTTTACTACAAAAAACATGGACCTAATAAAAAAAGAAGGATGGAGTCCCAATTGATCCCGAACCGAGGTACCCTTAGGAAGTCGGAACGCTAATAAGTACAAGCGGACACGCACACACTCACATCATAGGAAGTCTATCGCCTGCCATTACTGCTACGGACGTCGCCCAAGACGCTTAGAAAAAAAATTATAAAATGCTGTCTTGCGTTGCGAAAAGTTGTCGGAATCATAGTAGTTTGATAAAAAAAACTCAAGGGATCACTTTTCACAAGTAAGCTTGTTATAAGCTTGCTTGTTGTGTGCTTGCTTGCTTGTTATTCCACTAATTTTTTGCTTTTTCGATAAAATTATTGAGATGCAATCAATACACAAAACCAGCTTAGTGTTGCCAACAATCAAACTTGCAAATTACCCGGAAGTATGGGAGAATGACGAAATTGTGTTCGAATACAAGTTATTCACCTATATTGATCATAATTAGAGAACTGACTATATGCAAATGCATATTTCCATTATGCATATTATGCATGTGTTGGTCTTTTTCAGGTTAATAAATATTTTACCTGTAATGGACCTACTAATCGTGCATATTTGGGCAGGTTTTCTATAACGTAGAAAAAGTAAAGTGTCATGAAATGTATTAATAGATACTTACTTTTACAAATTAAGACGTGTTTTTGACTTTTTTGGTTGGCAAACTGTCAGAAGGGCCATGATTGGTTGATACTTGATAGGTTGGTAGTGTTGGTACCATCAGCCAATCATGGATGGTTCCGCTCGAAGAAAATTGAGTTTGCTGGGGAGTCCAGCCATTACGAAAATGTCGAAAAAGCAGTTAATTCCCGTTGAGCAGCAGTGGCGTCAAGACATATGACACTTACTAGTATTGGAAGTTTGTATAATAAATAACAAATATACATAATGGAAGATGCAAGTTTCATTTCAAAATTAAAGTAGAAAAATACGAGTGATGTGTTCATAAAACATTTTCAGCAAAAGCCTGGCTATAATTCTTTGTGCGAAATAAACAGTTTTATTGACTGACTAACAGACCCGACCCGGTTAGTTAGTTTTACGCCCTAGCCCTATCCAAAGGAAGAAAGAAATGGGAGAGGAAAAGCCTCAATGGACGCAGGTGCGCCTCTGTTTACCATCATACATTCATCCTTTTCCCCTATCTTTTTCGCTCTCCCTGTAGTGTATGGATTACATCGCGCAGGTATAACTGCAAGGACTGCACTGCCGAAGCTCGCCGTACTATCGTAAATTACCGCTAGGATTTAAAATTTAGTAATCTTTTGGCAACATCTGACTCTAAGCCTGTACGATAAATAATGCACACCAGCTCTAGGTCATCGTAAAGTAGGTAGGTATCCTATAAGTTGAATCTAATATGGACAGACAGATACACAACAAAATAATCCTATACGGGTTCCATTTTCATACTGAAACGGAGCAAATATAGCATTAATAGCGTGTAAAAGTATATATATATATTTATGTCGTAATAGTTTTTTACAAATTCAAATAGGACTAACCCTGAGGGATGAAAAATAAAATGACATAAGTTATTAAATTTTGACTACTCTGTTACAAGATCGCGTAGCTTTTTGGTCATACAAAAAGTCACACCAACGTCAGATCTTTTTTTTTGGCCGGTTTCGGGTAATTTTCTTCACATGGCAATTTTTTAATCCATCACACATGTTTAGGTGTCCGCCAGGGCCCACAAGTATATGACGTCATTCATGGACAACAAAGATATACGTTATATACGTGCTATACGTTCGGTACTAAGCAAAAAAAAGATGAACGCAATATCTTTGGTCCTTGTCACCGTTACCGGGTTTTTTATTTGGCTTCGTTTGATCTAAGCCAAACAGGTTAACAATTTTTTTTTAATATTGTGGTTTCTTGTGAAATAATCCAATTGAAATAGTGATTAACGCAATAAATATTTGAGAAATAATGTGTGTGCAGTAGGTGAATGCAGCATTTTATGCAGCAGAAGTCGTACTGAGGCGTAAACATGAAGGAATAATATTTCACAAGTAAGTAGACATTATTTTGTCTATTTTCCCTTTTAGAAGAGTTTATTGTGAAAAATATAAATACAGCGTTACATTTCATGTAATAACAGGTCCTCAGCTTAACAGAAAAACAGCTAAATGATTAATTCATGAATAAAATAACCAAACATAACCAAAAAATTTCATTGTCAAGGTACTGCCAGTTTATGCTTTTTAATTTCCCATAAAACCAGCTAGGTACCATGTTGATTTGCAAATAGTTTATAAGTCGGAATAAATCTTATTGTAGGTATAGTAGCTAATTATTTGCTTGATTTCACTTATTTTTTCGATTGTAATTTGTTTTGTGCTTAAATAAATAAATAAAGTAAAATATATCATTTTATATTTAGGGTCAGAGGGGGTAAGTGAAACATACTTGCACATCTGTCCACTTTGTGAATTCTGCTAGGACGCTAATTTTTTACACATAGAAAGCCTTAATCTGAAATGGCAAATGACGGCAATAAATACTTTTCAAGAAAATAATTTCTGAAAATACAATTTGCATGAATGAAACATCACTTTAAAAATGGTTCACGATTTTGACAGAAACGTTCCGATTCAATATTCTGACGGTAGGTTGACATTGGGGTTTGATTATTTTGTAGGTGACTATATTGACAGTTTTGTTTTTATTATCTGTTATCCGCAATTATTATCCTACTTATATAATAATAGCTGCATAGTATCTTTATAGCACTTTATAAGCGCAGAATCTCCATCTCTTTCTGTGGGTGCCGTTAAGAGCAGTCTAAGGGGCTATCCAGAGAATGGGCAGTAGCACTCTCTTTGGAACATTATAATCTTCTGCGATGATAAGCCATTTGCCAAGCGAGGTGATTATGGCAAACCTCTAACCTCTCTATAATCAGCGTCTAAAATGGCGTTTTATGGGCACGCCTGTGTTCAGCACTAGACGTCTTCCAGCTGTTGATGTGAAATACGCGATTTTCACCCATCGGACATTTACAATGACATTTGTAATGTAGTAGGTATTTGATTGATTTTATTACCTGTGTCGTCTGTGACTGCAAATACTAACCGCACATTACGCGCCCTTTCATGCATTTTTTTGTGTAAAAATGTACATAAACACTATTAAATTGCTTCATGGCATCAACCGAGTTGTGTTTTGTAAACTTAGAGATTTCTTTTTATTATATGACCTAGCAGAAAGATTGTGTGACGCGTGTGTTAGAGCATTGAAACCATTTCGCCACATAGCAAAGAGCTAAACTGCGTGATTTATTGATTACGATAGGGTTTCACTTAGGTACTCCTTCGTTTCACTTACCCCACCTGACCTTGCATTTTAGTTTTTACAATAAATTTGAAACAATGAACACTGGTAAAACATAATTTTTAGGTATCAAAGTAAATTACTCTATAGATAGAGCTAACGCAATCACCCATTATTTACCCAAAATTTTGGGAGACGTTCTTATTCAGGCAGCACCTTGTGTGGGAAGAAACAACTAGGCGGGCACGCGCTGTAAAATTATACTAGTGGGAATTCTGTGGTGTCCGCCATTGCTGTACGTCAGTTCGATGTCAATCAAAACTCACTCCTGTTTTTTTTTAATTCTATGACAAAAAAGGTAAAAATGAAACGCAAGCCGCGAAAAAAAATTGCGATGTTTATGGACCTAGTGCAGTGTCTGTGAGAGTAGCACAAATTTGGTTTAAAGCGTTTTCAATCCGGACATTTTGATGTCAAAGATGCACCTCGCTCTGGTCGCCCTATTACGGATAAAATGGATGCCATTTTTTAAAAAAAGTGGAGCAAGATCGGCATATCAGTAGTTACGACGTAGCTGAAGAACTGGGAATTGACCACAAAACAGTTTTGGCGCATTTGAAAAAAAATGGGTAGGTACACAAAAAAGCTCGATATTTGGGTCCCTCACGAGCTCACTGAAGGAAACCTAATGAACCGTGTACTCATCTGTGATTATTTATTACGACGTAATGAAACCGAACCATTTTTGAAGAAGCTGATAACTGGTGATGGTAACACGTTCAATTTTATAGATCAATAAAATTGACGAGACCACTTAAGTCAATGTTTTCTCCATACTGTAAACCGAAGAACATTGACCAATACTAACCCTAAACGATCAATAAAATTGATCAATCACAAAGATTGATCAATAAAATGTAACGTGTATGGGGCCTAACACTAATTTAGTTCGACTGGAACCCTACCCTGCCAAAAGAGTTTAAAATACCTATACTGACCTTCTGTGCTAACGATCTATTATTGTTCCAAATACTTTTACTGACATTAAAGTCACTAAGAACTAATCAAATGGCTCCAAAACCGACTTTTTCGTATAGTCAATACCTATTTATTGGCTGTTTAATTGATAATTTTCATACAAATAAGAAAAACATGTAAAATATTTTATAAAAAACAGCAGCGCGTCCACCCGTTGGCACATGCCGGGGCAGACTAATTCACGCCCCGCCAAGGGCCTCGCCCTTGGCTCACCGCAAAATAACGCAAAATATTACTAAACAGACTTAATTTTGGCTCTAAAAATAAAATGATCAATTGAGCTTGTATATTTTTAAATTTCCTATCCGAGGGTGTAAAAATATTTAATGACGCAATCTTCCTTTACGCGGCATTGTACACTGTGTGACTGGAAAGGCGTTCTAAAAGTATTTTTTTTATTCATAATGTACCTAGTAAACGAATATTTTGTTCAATTGATAAGTACAGGTGCAGAATGATCTTATTGGTGATATTTTTTTCATGTCTGTAGAATTCATAGGTTCTTCAGTATGATTAGTTAAAAAGACGCGTTTGGCCTATGTTAAAGGCTTAAAGCACAGTGTAGCAAGTAGTACAAGGACAATATGATGTGTCCGTAGGATTTGCAAAGGTAATAATGTAAACCAGGAAGTACATAGCAAGGCAAGCTTGTCCCATCAAAGACAGCATCCCACTTTCTATCAGGTGAGAGAACAGGCAAAGCTCGCCTACTCAGTAATAAAAAAAATAACCTCATAACCCAAACAAAACAAAGTTAAAACAAGAGTTGATGACTCAGTTTTGATGACAAGGTTGTGCAACATCTGTGTGACAATGAGCAAGCAGATATGGAAAAGATGAAGGCTGCCCACTTCTGATAATGGCACATGTGTGTAAACAAGTCATAATTACTGCAGTTTTATGGTATGTCTCTATACATATTATTGATGTAGGCACCTTAGTATGTGAGTAGTAAGTAACTTAATAGTAAGTATGCATTCAATAATTTGTACAAAGCAACTCATTTGTCACTGAAAGTATGTGCTTGAATTTGAGGATGAATTTAACAGACTGTGAAATTGTGAATACAATACAAGTAGCCCCACAGCATGGTTCTTGTAAGTTCTAAGTAGGATTTGAATAGATAAAGTACTGTTTCATCTGAGACAATTTGGGTGCATGTTGATAGTTCTGTGCATACCCCTAGTTATTTATTTATTCATCATAGAAAAACTTACATCCAAATAAACAGTAAAAGAAACTAGGCTAATTAAATGTTTCCACTTATAGAAAGACTTATATAAAAGAAACTCGTAGTAGATAGCTAGATGATGTGGTGTGTGGTGGGTGTGTGTGTGTGTGTGTGTGTGTGTGTGTTATGATTTGGTTATATTATCGAGAGTGACACATTGACAATTTCTTTGTATGGTTTTTCTGGGGGCTTTCACAGTAAAACCTCTGAACCAATTTGGATCAAATTTTGCACACAGATTTCTAATATTAAGGAGATCAATATAGAACATACTTTTCAACCCACAAAATAAAGAATTTTCATAGGAAAATAAATACATGAATCAGTAGCAAACCTCGTAACTCGGTATAATTCTAGATTCCACAGATTGGTAGTAAGAAGTAAAGACATACACTGCTAAGTAAAATATTGTTAATCAATGGGATATTTACCGTGTCATAAAATTTATACACTAAATAATTATACTGTTAATACTTTAGTATAATATAACAGTAGCACACTCAATCCTTTTGTTTAAATATGTTTTTAGCAATTTGAACTGTGTCCAGGTGTTATTTACACTACATCTGACCCATTTCATGGACTCAATACTAAACAAATACAATGTACACTGATTATACATTATTTCAAACGAGATATATTTAAATTTGCAGGCTATTACAGATATTGTTGATGCCTTGTTTCTTTTTGCCTGATAATCTTATTGCTGCCTAGTTTGATAATCTTTTGTGTGGAAAGAAATAGACACAACACAAATTATGATTCCGCAAGCACCAGAAACAATGGCAGGTCATGCCAATTAATGATATTCACAAAACAAACATAATTCTGTGTCTGACAACTCCACAGCTACGGTAAACAGTATACATAACCTACAAAGAGTTCACAACTGACTACCAAGTACAGTTAGGTGGTTGTACTCACCCACAGCCGCAAACTCATCAGGCGTCCTGCCGCCGGCCAGCAGCCAGCGGCACCAGTCTATCGTCTTCCGCTCGTCGATAGCCTTGTTAGGGTTCAATAGATTGTCCAGCAGTGGTCCTAAATGCTGAGGAGAGCCACTGGAGCAGTCCGCGTGTATGTACGCAGCTGCCTCTCTTTTCCCTTTTCTCACCAACACTTGAGCTGTCGAATTCGACATTTTGAAACTCTGAGAACTTCACCAAAGATCCACTACCACAACACAAGCATAGGTCACTGAATAACTCGGTCATTCACGGAAGAAACACCATTTCAAGTTTTACATAAGGCAATGAACTGCGAACTGTCACATCACTGCGGTTATCCATATTTGTGAGTTGCGCCAGCACTTTCAGAAATTGTAAACATGCACGCCAACTTTGTGACAATAATACAAAAATACGAAATATTGAATTTTGATTACAGTTTATTTCGTTTTGAATATATAGCAATGATGCAGAATGCAGGAGAACAGAAAAACACGACAGAAGAACATAATTCAGAACAAAGAGTATATAACGAACGATAACGCTATTATATCTGTGAAACAGGCTCTTACGCAGTAATTCATATACTCTTTGAAACAGGCAGAAACATTAGAGTTCATCCACAGAACTCCCACGAGTAGAATAGAAGTATATGACGTCATTCAACAACAAGGAGAGCGCTATACATTCGACACTAAGCAAAAAAAGACGAACGTAATGTCTTTGGTCCTTGTCACCGTTACCGGGTTTTTTATTTGGCTTCGTTTGATCTAAGCCGTAGCAGTAAGCAGTGGGTGGTTGCAGCATTTTAAGCAACAGAAGTCGCACTGAGGCGTAAATATGAAAGAATAACATTTCACAAGTAAGTAGCCATTATTTTGTCTATTTTCCCTTTTAGAAGTGTTTATTGTGAAAAATATAAATACAACGTTACATTTCATGCAATAACATGACCTCAGCTAAACGGAAAAACAGCTAAATTACTAATTAATGGATAAAATAACCATACTTAACCAAAAAATTTCATTGTCAAGGTAGGTACTGCCAGTTTATTTATTTATTTATTTACAAAATCCACAGCTCTTAAAACGAATACATATGAAACTTACAATAACACTTACAGCCAATAACGGATTTACATTTTATTAATTTATCCTTTTATAAGCAAAAACGACAATCACTAATCAGATACAAAACCTAACAACTAAGTAACTGTATGAATAGAACAACGGGAGATACTAATAATTAAAGTGCTTTTTAATTTCCCATAAAACCAGCTAGGTACTATGTTACAAATGTTTATAGGTCGGAAAAAATCCTTTTGTAGGTATATTAGCTAATTATTTGCTTGATTTCACTTAGTAAAATATATCATTTTATATTTAGGGTCAGGACTTGTGTTTTGTAAACTTAAAGATGAACTGATTTCTTTTTATTTTATGACCTAGCAGAAAGATTGTGTGACGCGTGTGTTAGATAGAGCATTAAAACCATTTCGCCACATAGCATAGAGCTAAACTGCGTGATGTATTGATAACGATAGGGTTTCACTTAGGTGCTCCTTCGTTTCACTTACCCCACCTGACCTTACATTTTAGTTTTTACAATAAAGAAACAGTGCACTAGTAAACTAGGTGGTAGGACTTTTCTGCAAAGTTCGTGCAAAGCGATGGCGCTTTGCCAGTTATTTTGCCACCAAGCAGTAGTGGGCAAGCACTACTGTGTTCTGATTTGAAGGGCATTGTAGCTAGTGAAATTACTGGGCAAATGAGATTTTACGAATTGATCTCACAGTCTAGAAAACTTTTTTAGACTGTGAGATGTCTCAGGATGACGTGCGCAGTGCGCAGTGTCACGCGAAACTTTAATTTAGAATCCGAGTGACACTGCAATCTGTTATGGGCTGCCGTGTCGCTTAACACCATGCGAATGACTAGCTCGTCACATCATTCAATTACATTAAAAAAAACATAATTTATAGGTATCAAGGTAAATTACTCTATAGATAGAGCTAACGAAATCACCCATTATCTACCCAAAATTTTGGGAGACGTTCTTATTCAGGCAGCACCTCGTGTGGGAGCAAGAAACAACTAGGCAGCCACGCGAAATAGATTTCTGCTAGTGGGAATTCTGTGGTGAGCATGTAACGTAAACGCTACTACGCTAATAACATTGCATGTCATAGCGTAGCGTTACATACTCTTTGCTTGTATTTACCTACCACCACGGATGTACAGACTACGTAATCAGGATAGCGTTCTTCCAAATTTTAGAATTTATTAGTCATTCAAATTGATACCCTGATTATACAGACATATGTTACATTTTTGTCTATAATATGTATTCAGAGTAGAAAATCGAGCCACTTGAGATAGCTCCAGAGTTAGTGTCTATCCTTGTCTAGCATGCTGCTATTATGCAAAAGAAAATCGAGAAAAATGGGCAAAAATCACGTATTTCACATCAACAGCTGGAAAACGTCTAGTGCTGAACACAGGCATGCCCATAAAACGCCATTTTAGACGCTGATTATAGGGAGGTTTGCCATAATCACCTCGCTTAGCAAGTAGCTTGTCATCGCAGAAGATTATAATGTACCAAGGAGAATGCTACTGCTCATTCTCTGGATAGTCCCTTAGTCTGCTCTTATACGGCACCCAAAGAAAGAGATGGAGATTCTGCGCTAATTAAGTGATACCTGGCAGCTATTATTATATAAGTAGGTATCTAATATAATGACTGCGGGTAACAGATAATAAAAACAAATTTGACAATATAGTCAACTGCACAATAGTCAAACACCAATGTCAACCTACCGTCAGAATATTGAATCGGAACGTTTCTGTCAAAACCGTGAACCATTTTTGAAGTGATGTTTCATTCACGCAAATTGAATTTTCAAAAGTTATTTTCTTGAAAAGTGGATAGATGTGCAAGTATGTTTCACTTACCCCACCTGACCTTAAATATAAAATGATATATTTTACTAAGTTAAATCAAGGAAATAATTAGCTAATATACCTACAAAAGGATTTTATCCGACTTATAAACATATTTTGCAAATCAACATGGTACCTAGCTGGTTTTATGAGAAATTAAAAATCATATACTGGCAGTACCTTGACAATGAAATTTTTTGGTTAGGTATGGTTATTTTATCCATTAACTGATCATTTAGCTGTTTTTCTGTTTAGCTGAGGACTTGTTATTACATGAAATGTAACGCTGTATTTATATTTTTCACAATATACACTTCTAATAAGGGAAAATAGACAAAATAATGGCTACTTACTTGTGAAATGTTATTCCTTCATATTTACGCCTCAGTGCGACTTCTGTTGCTTAAAGTGCTGCAACCACCCATTGCACACACATTATTTCTCAAATATTTATTGCGTAGATCACCATTTAAATCGGATTATTTCACAAAAAACAACAATTTCAAAAAATTGTTAACCTGCTTGGCTTAGATCTAACGAAGCCAAATAAAAAAACCCGGTAACGGTGACAAGGACCAAATATGTTACGTTCGTCTTTTTTTGCTTAGTACCGAATGTATAACGCTCTCCTTGTTGTCCATGAATGACGTCATATACTACGGTTCTACTCGTAGATATTCAAAGCGCCGAATCGACATCAATGACGTTCTCTCTATGCTTTTAGTCCATACTCTAAGGTTCTACGCGTAGAAATTCAAAGATGCTCACATCAAAGAGAATATAACCGCTTACGCTGACTCACATATTACTGATCTGTGACACGCTCTTTGGATTCAACAATAAAAACAAGAAGTGCATATTTATTTTATAATATATTTAAATAGTGAATATTGAATTTGCTACGTTACCATTACATACATAATATGGTTTAATTTAGTAATGCAATTACCTACGTCAAATTAACGAACCAACACCAACAGAGAAGATTCTATAATCAATTCAAAAAACATGGGCGAAGAAAAGAAGGTTATGTTTCATGAAATGGAACTGGATGATCGAATTTTGAAGGTATACTAATTACCGAAGTTTTTTTATAATACGTTGATGTATATGATAGAAAATAGTTTAGGTCTGCTTTTCACTTATATATATTTAGCTGCTTTAATCCTATTGTCACGACTAGCCTCTCGATATATTCACGCCAGATTGATATAATAAATACCACGTGACATAAGCGATGATTTTTCCAGGCTATATCACAGCTATCGTGGGGAGAACCCACCTTAATACAGGAAACAGCCATACCCCTTCTTCTTGAAGGTAAAGATATGCTTATGAGAGCTAGGACTGGCTCAGGAAAAACTGCAGCATTTACAGTACCAGTTATACAGAAGATTTTGAACCTAAAGAATACAAGTACACATCAGTGCATAAGGGCTCTCATATTGTCACCAAGTAAGGAGCTTTGTGGACAGGTAACAAATCACTGATCCCCAAATTATTTATCAAGAGGATTACTAAACAGAGAATATTTCTTTCTTTAATAAACTCTTGATTACTAAATGCCTTATTGTGAGACTATACTTATTGGGATTTTCAGATTGCCTCAGTAATAAGTGACCTAACATTAAAATGCTCTAGAGAAGTGAGATGCATAGACATATCTGCTAGTGGGGATATGCAAATCCAGAAATCACTGCTGTCAGATAAACCGGACATTGTTGTGGCAACTCCGTCTAGAGCACTAGCACATTTGAAGGCAAATAACATGAAGCTCAAGGAAGACTTAGCAGTCATGGTTGTAGATGAAGCAGATCTTATATTTTCTTTTGGTTATGAAGATGAAGTAAAGGAGCTGTTAGGGTAAATATTCATAGATATAGTAATATGTATTGTAATAAGCTGTAAGCCTCTGTGGTGTCATGGAGGCAAGTACTTCTTCTGTTTCTGGGTGTTGTGCACACTGGGTCCTTGTAGTTCTTGTGACATACATAGGTAAAATCCATTTTAAAAGTAATTTGTTGGTCTTTAAAAAATAAGGGAGGTCATTTATATGTTATACCTGTTCCAAAATAAATAACATAGTAAATTAATAATCTTTATCAACTAGTCATAAAATAATAGTGCTATGTACAAAGGTATCTAGCAGCTAATATACATCATCATAATTATCAGCCACCATTCCTTTTTTTATCCTTATAATGATCATCTATTTAGATGAGACAGTCAGTGCATAAGATGGATGACTACATCATGAAAAATAGTACCCTATTTCCAATCAATAGAGATAAAATAGACCTAACCCTAAAATTAAGTCTGAAATGAAGTAATTGTAATATTTGAGATGCCTACCAAGTGTGTATTAACAATGTAGTCCACATAGGACTTAATTTTAGCATGAACACAATTATATATGCAACATGACTGTGTGTGATTTGCATTGGATATGGTGTCAGTTACACTTTACCAGCATCTTTGTTTTCCGATAAGTACAATCTGGGGAGCTCTTCAAGTTGCAAGTGAATAGGTATCTTCTAGGCCAGCATCATAAACCGCGTTATCACTCCATCAGGTGAGATTGAGGTCAAACGCAATGCAAGCCTATTCAGTTATAAAAGAAAGCTCTATTATCTATTTAATTATATAAAAAAAAAGTTATATGTATTTCCTACAAGTTATTATTACAGACTACACAAGAGCAGCTTGGAACACACTATACCTAAAACAAATTTTGTTTTCTAATATTATTTTTAGTCACTTACCAAAAATCTACCAAGCCATCCTTGCCTCAGCAACACTATCAGATGATGTATTGAGTCTCAAAAAGATTGTGCTCCGGAACCCAGTGACCCTCAAGCTTGAGGAGCCAGAGTTGGCTCCATCATCACAGCTGCAGCATTACCACCTGTTTGCCGAGGAGGATGACAAGGCTGCCATATTGTATGCTCTGCTCAAACTGAACCTTATCCGAGGCAAGACTATCATCTTTGTGAGGACAGTAGATAGATGCTACAAGTGAGTATAATTAATAATAATAATAAAAATGTTTCTTTTCATTAAACAGTTACAGTTACTTACACAAAGTTTTTATACATAGGTACACAAAGTATACAACAAAAATTATTGTCTTATCATTAATTCGTTTTTAATTTGTATTTTCTGTCTTGTCTTGCAATTTACCGGCTGTTCCAAAAATCTCTTTAAATTTTTTGGGATAAAATGTAATACAAATGTGACAGCTGTTTTGGTTTGACAGCCACACTAACAAACAGACAATGTTTTACTAAGATTAAATGATAACTGTTATATTTTTGGGCCAGCATTATACACCTTGAACTGCATTGTTGCTTAAAATCTGGTGAGCTGCAGGCACACTTTGGCCTATTCATACAGAAAATATATAAATAATAGAACATTGTTAGATGGAGACTATTAGAAACATCAATGTTATAATAATAGTATATAAGTATCTTCTAGGCACGCATGTACCATGCATGCATGCATGTGCATGTGTGTGTATGTATGTGTATGTATGTGTGTGTGTGTAGTAGACCGCATTGTCACTCCATCAGGTGAAGTTGCTGTCAAATGTGGACCTATTCAGTTATAAAAAAGGTCTTGTATATTTGCAAAAGAGTACTGATATTAATTGTGTTGATGGAAAACAAATTAGCATTATAACAACACAACACAACTAACTTTTTACATTGTTCTTGGCAGTATAGCCACAGTAAATTTGGTTCAACTCATATAACTGACCCACATATTTCCTAAACCCCAGGTTAAAACTGTACCTGGAGCAGTTCAAAATAAGCTCATGCGTGCTGAACTCTGAGCTGCCCGCTGCAGTGAGATGCCTGTCTGTGGACCAGTTCAACCGAGGACGGTTCCAGATCATCGTGGCCTCAGATGAGAAGGCTCTGGAGAAACCTGATGGTGGTATACTGCCTATTGAAGAGCGGAGTAAGAAAAAAAAGGTATTATATAGTTTTACATGACTCTGCATGAGGAGTAGCATTCATTAGTACTATATAAAAAAGTACAAAAGTAAAAAAGTATAGCTGAGGAATAGTTATTTAGTGTTCTGTTTCTTTCTGTTGAGTTTGCAATAAGCAAAGATGAAACGAGAGAAAACACTGAGTAGCTATTCCACTGTTATGCAATGTTTATTAGTAAGGGGGTAGGTTTAAGGTGTCCCTCAGTTTCACCCTCAATTTAGAGAACTCTTAATTTTCCGAGATATAAAGATTGATATAGGTAGTGTCAATCTGTGTGCAATTTTTTTCATCCAAATTGGCTGTTTTGTAGTGAAAGTTAACAAATAAACAAACAGTCACTCTTATTTCACTTTTATAAATTGTATATTATATTAGTAATTTAAAGCAACGCTTTGCCAGTTATTCTGCCGTCAAGCAGTAGAGTGCAGGCACAAATGTTTGTGCTATATGACCATGTGTTAGGACGAGCGTATTCTATAATTTGGGCCTTAGAAATTCACTTTTTTAATACCACATAGGTATAATCTGGGTTTTCAAGAGGAGAACTGAAGTCTTATGTTATAGGTGAGCATGCTAATCTGCTAATACACCGTCAACTACGATCTAGTATAAATAACCGGCCAAGTGCGAGTCGGACCCGAGCACGAAGGGTTCCGTACTATTCATTATCTATCCCTGCCATCTAGTGTTGAGTAGCAGTACTATTTAAAGTAGCGCCATCTATGACTCATCTGGTAAACGAGCAAAAAAATCACGTTTGTTGTATGGGAGCCAACCTTAAGTATTTATTTTATCCTGCTTTTTTACTATTTGTTGTTATAGCGGCAACAGAAATACATCATCTGTGAAAGTTTCTACTGTCTAACTATCACGGTTCATGAGATACAGCCTGGTGACGACAGACGGACATACAGACAGACAGACAGACATCGGAGCCTTAGTAATAGAATCCGTTTTACCCTTTGGGTACGGATCCTTAAAACCGGCTCTATTGAGTTATAACTCGTCACGTCATTCATTTACATTTAAAAATATCACCTTATTTCTTAAGGGCCTATTATGTTTGTGATATTGTCATTAAAACAATGCGTTTGTTGCAGCAAACATCGAAGCGTCGTAAAGACAAAGAGTCCGGCGTGTCGCGCGGCATTGACTTCCAACATGTTTCCAACGTGATCAACTTTGACGCGCCGCTCGATGTCAACTCTTATGTGCACCGCGCCGGACGCACCGCTAGAGGCAAGAATCAGGTAAATATGGATAAATATATCATCATCATCATCATCATCACCATCATGTAGCGTTAATAGTGGAGATTTACCGTTTTTAAACAATCAAGTTTTCTACGGTCCTTACATTGATGGGTGACTGCCAATGACCTCTTTCATACTATACTAGTACGCTGAACTTCATATTGACCAATATTGACTGAAGACATTTGATTTTCGCCATTTTGGCGCTGATTACTACACTTTATCAAATTTAAGAAGTCCACTATGAAGTTGACATGATTAGTGATTGACACTGTCAGATTAACTGGTCTAGAGATGTGAACTAAATAATCGATATCGGATAAACCCGATTTTAAAGAGTAAAGGATACTGATTCTACATATTTATTCAATAATCGTTTAGTTTTTTCATATGATATGATCTCAGTAAGAGAACTAATGATTGTAATACTTATAATGAAACGAAAAGGTACTTTCGTATGGAGCCAAACTTAAGAATCATAGTGTGTGATTCTTCCATATTTTTGTAAACCGTACCTGACTGCTTAGGTAACTACTACCTAAACAAAATTTACTGAAACTTCTGTTAAATACCTGAGTGAAGTGATGATGATATCTTTTTGTTGTAATATGAAGAGGTACTTATAAAATTGTAGTTTTTTGTTTGAAACTTCTTTTACTGTTATAAATCTATATTAGACTCAAAACATTTAAATTTAGGTAATGGCTTAAATAGCTTCCACTCACGGCTATGCTTGCGTTATACCTATACCTATGCTAATACAGGTTACTGTGCTCAGCTTCGAAAAGATTTAGTGGATTTTTTGTTTGGTACGAAATGCATTATCTATTATTAGACTATAACGTAAAAATAACATAACACAAGCGTGCGAAGCCGCGGGCAAAAGCTAGTTTTGAATAAAGTAACACTTACATTTTGACGGATAAACAAAAGAGTGGCTGTCATGTAAAAAAAAATAATTATAACATGGTTACTCACTAGAATGAAGTTTTTATTTATAGACATATAGTTTTTAGCTAATTGTCACTAAATGGTGCTGAAAGTTTGAGTTGGTTTAGAATTGGTTTCTCTCGTCAAAGTGCTGGAGCCAAGAACTAGCTGCTATTTTCTGAAATGACTGGCTTCAAGACGATTCATGCGTGGACTATTTCGCAAATGTTCCATAGTGCTTTTTAAACTTTAGATCAAACAAGAATGAAAGCAATCCGTCTGCACTAAAGTCTATTAAAATACACTTCCGTGTTTAAGAAACACCAAAAATATCAGACTTACTCACTTACTTACTGCATCAACCCATTCACGACTAGAGCTGACGATTCGTATGAATGAAAGAACTATGCATTTTCATGATTCTATAAGAGTGTTGCGAAAATAAAGGATTTCACTTTCACGCGATAGCTTTCTGCGCCCATCGATGCTGCGATGCATCGCTGTACGCGGCCACATGAGCGTTCAACAGCGAAGATTCGCTGTTGCTCCGCATGTCTGGCCGCGCCATAACACCAAGAGGCCTTTTTGAATACAAAAGATAACACGGTCACACTATTCATATACTTGACGTCAATGGCTTGCATTTCAGCGAGGACAGCTAGACAAAGTGACCGAGTTGTACTATTTATTTCTTACATGTTGGCATACCTATTCATAACTATTTTGTTTAATAAATGAAGGTAAAAATATCTGGGCTATTGTGGTGAACTTTTGATGGATTATTATGATCTGGTTTATGGAATGAGATAAAATTTGTCTCATCATATCAAATTTTTGAGGGAGGTGATGATTTGCCACACTATAAATGGGGCACCCGTAGGGGCTACTGGCTACCGAGGAAGCAACATCGGTGTGGGGCGGCTTAGGGTGTGGAAAGGTGTGCTGCACTTTCATTGAACGCTACTCGCGGCGTTATGCCCTTTAACATTTCCACCCTGGAGCTTTAGGATTGTATACTATATAATTATTATAATTAAAATCACCCTTTCAAAGTAGATAATTAGCGAACTGCACAAGATTATATCACTGAATTATGCTCGCCCAAAGATTTGATTCGATTAATTACCTTATACGAAAATTTCACCGATTAATCGAATGTGTAATAGTCGCATCACTATTGTTAGAATAAAAGTGCTGCCAGTTCCTAAAGAATTTTTTCCCTAGATAACTTAAATCCCCTAAAAACCCCTAAGCTTTTTTTGTATTCCTAGCATATTCATTGTATGTTGCAGGTATATAAGTATTTGAAGCTCATAAAATAAAGCAATAATTAAACAATGTTTCTTAATAATATCTAAAACGCAATAGTCGTGACACGGCGACCTCAAATCCTTATGCTATAGGAACATTTGTAACATGAAATAAAAATGAAAGATTTTTCTCTATATGGTTATAGTTTTTATATTCTTTACGTTACTTCCTCATTTATAAACTGATTTGAGAAATACATAAATTTTTAAATTAGTACCTTTATCTTTTCTTATTCTTGAATGCGTACTGCTTCATGCGTCATCATTAAAACATGTTAACACTTATAGTTATATATTCATGTAAAAAACAATTCGTTGACCACAGCATGAACAACAGATGTATATTAGGTGATATACATCGGTTGCATCGCCTGATCGCACGGATAAATTTTAATAAATAGACTTTTTTCCTTCTCATGAGATGAATAATCTTAAAGTGCGAAGATTTCTGCAGCAAAAAAACGTAAAGCAATCTTGCCATCAATTTATTATTATTATTATTATTATTATTTTTAATCCCCTAAGAACCCCCATTCCTCTTTTACCTCAAAATTTAGGGAAAAAATCTCTAGCTTGGTATCCCTCGAAATGTCATACTGTACCTATTAGATTTGATAAGGTATAAGAGCAACACTGAGCGTCCTCGGAACTAATTAAACCAACCAATCAACGCGATGGATTTTCAAATTATAGTTCTCAGGACGCACGGAGTGGCGCTTCAAATCGGCACAAGAAATTCCTAATTTTTGTACGATGCCGTCTATCCAGAGTACTTGTATAATAGAATTCAGCGGTGACTACTAAGAAAATGTGTTATTTACATCTTTTTTTTTTTTTTTTTTTTTTTTTTTTTGTGGGGGGGAAATGCCCTCGCATTTGAGGGGGTCAGAGTTGGCATCATACTCTCTGACCCGCTCCGCAGCCTCCTTCTGCATCATCACCGCCTCGCAGAAGGAGACCGTTGCCTGCCACGCTCTCTCGCTGTCGAGCATGGCGTTTACCACGCTCGGCAACGAGAGGTCCCGGCCAACGACCGCTGAAAGTGTGCGCCGCTCAGAATCCCAAGCAGCGCACACCTCCAGCGTGTGGGGCGCCGTATCCTCCGGCGCACCACATTCGTGGCAGGCTGGGGTCGCCTCCCGTCTCGCGATTTGGTGCAGGTACTTTCGAAAGCATCCGTGCCCGGAAAGCACCTGCACCAAGCGGAAGGTCAGCGACCCAAATGGCCGCCGCACCCACTCCCGGAGGACCGGGCGGATGGCCTCCACCGTCCTCTGCCCAGGCACTGGTGGAGCCAGGTCCTCCGTCCACCGCCGCAACAAGGCGGCCCGCGCCTGCCTCCGCAGGCGCCTGACCTCCTCCCACGCTGGGGGCTCTCCACGGGACCTCCTCGCCGCCACGAAGTGATAAACTTCGGCAAGGGTCTCCGCTTCGAGCTCCCAGGGGGCATCACCGGCCAGCACGCATGCCGCCGTCCAGGACACCGTCCGGTATCCGCGGATCGCCCTCGTCGCAATGACCCGCTGCGGACGTCGCAGCAGGGCCTTGTTATTGCGACCGAGGGCGTCCACCCAGACCGGTGCCCCGTACATGGCCATACTCCGGATTACTCCGGAGTATAGCCGACGGCACGTGGCGTTCGGGCCACCCACATTGGGCAGCAGCCTCCCTAGGGCGGCAGCCGCTCCCAGGACTCTTGGGGCCAGGTGGGTAAAATGGGCCCCAAAGGTCCACCTCCCGTCCAGGATGAGACCCAGATATTTCATCTGGGTCCCAACCGGGACCGGGACCCCATCCAGAAGTACCCGCGTTCCTGGAGGGGGTCCCCCCCGAGGCCCGTGGAACAGCAGGGCCTCGGTCTTGGAGAGGGCAACCTCCAGCCCCAGGGAACGAATACGGTCCACCACGAGGGTTGTTCCTACCGTGGCCAGCCGCACCGTCTCCCTGAGGTCTCTCCCCTTGACTACGACAAGGGTGTCGTCCGCGTAGCACACAACCTGCATATTTGCAGGAAGCGTGCCACGCAGCACCCAGTCGTAGCCAATATTCCACAGTAGCGGCCCCATGACCGACCCCTGTGGAACCCCGCAAGAGACGCGACGGTGCCTCAAACCGTCACGCCCTTCCACCAGGACCTCGCGGTCCTGGAGGTAGTCGGCCAACAGCCTCCGCAGATACAGGGGCACTCCATGATAACGAAGCGCCTCCTGTATCGTTCCATGCGGGAGGCTGTTGAAGGCGTTGGCTATGTCTAGGGAGACAGCCAACGCCTTTTCCCCCCCACCGACCGCATCCTGCGTCCACCTCTTGAGCCAGAGCAAGGCGTCTATAGTAGACCGCCCTGCTCTGAACCCGTACTGGGCCTCCGACAACCCAGGCCCAGTACCCTCCAGGTGCCGGATAACACGGGAAGCTACTACACGCTCTAGCAGCTTCCCCGTGTCATCCAGCAAGACGATGGGCCTGTATGCGGAAGGCGAGTCGACAGGACGACCCTCCTTCCGCAACAGGCACAATCGGCCATCCTTCCACGGCTTCGGGAACCGTCCGGACGTGAGGCACGCGTCGAACAGTTCCCGAAGCCGATCACCCATCTCCTTCAGGGCGATTGTGAGGACCCGCCCTGGGATCCCGTCGGGACCCGGAGCGGTCTTCTTGCCCCGTAGGCGTGCGACCGCGACATCCATCTCCGCCTCCGTCAGAGGCGGGATGGAGTCCGCTAAGTCCACCACGGGGAAGGACGGCACCATCGTCGGGGGGGTGTGGAGGGGGTTCGTGTCGGGGAAAAGCCCCCCCAACACCCTGCTCAGGAGCTCCGGCTCCAGGGACTCTGCAACTGGGGACGTCTGGCCCCGGAACTTATTTCGGGCAGCCCTATACGGACGTCCCCATGGGTCCCTGTCGAGGCCCTCCAGGGTCTCGCCCCAGGCCTCTGTCTTCGCCCGGCCGATAGCCAGCTGTAAGTTCCACCGCGCATCGCGATAGGGGGTTAAGCCAAGTTTAGATGCCTTCCGGTGGCTTAAAAAACCTGATGCCAGGAGTTACCACTTGCCTACACATGAGGGCATCATCATCACCAGCTTTGCAGGAAAACCAATCCAAACATATGTTGGTGCCAAAGTTGGTATTGGTCTCCAATCTTTGCTAAGTCATCTACTAGTAGGCATAAAGATTCTCTAAATCATGTACTGTTAAGTCTTCTGCACCTAAATGGACTTTGAAGTCCGATTTTCAATTCAAAATCAACTCTTCGTCTCCTTTAACTGCATTCAGGAAGAAAGAGACAGAGATAGAAACCTTTTCAATAGATTGTGAATCATCTTTTTTTTATTTAAGTGAATGACGTGACGCTATCACTCGGAACTCTAAATTAATATAGATATGCGTTACACTGCACTGCACACGTTATCCTGAGACTACACACAGTCTAGTAATAAGATTACTAGGCTGAGTGATCAGATCATAAAGTTTCATTTGCCCAGTAATTTCACTAGCTACAATGCCCTTCAAACCGGAACAGAGTAGTGCTTGCACACTGAATAAATGGCAAAGCGGTGGTACCTACCTAGACGAACTTTGCATAAAATTAAGTACTACCTACTAGGTAGTAACAATGAAATTGAAATAAACTAAAATATACTGTTTTATACGTCACGGTTGTTCTATTTTTATCCTATTTATCATCCACCCGCATATTCAGTCTACTCATGAACAAGGTGCTTATAGTAACTGTGTCGAAATATCGGGAACTGAGAAATGTGTCTGATCACGGTCAAGATCCCGTAAGTAAAGTGTGATTCAAACTTAATGGCGGCTGTGAAGTGCACTGCAAGCCCGGAGCCCCCCGCGCGCTGCGCTCACCGCTTACCTCTGCCCGCGCACATCTGAATTTTGCTACTGCGCAGTGTTTCGCGCTGACTTGACCGCCGCCATCAAGTATGAATCACACACTACCTACCTAGAAGAACTTTGCAGAAAAGTCCTACCGCCTAGTAAAACCTGCTGTATAGTTCTTTTTGTTCAAAGTTATTTTGGAGTTTGAAGGAAAAGAAGGGAAAATAAGTCGAGTTCCCGTGAATCCGACCTCTGTATTCTATTTATTATTTATTTGCAGGGATCGGTGTTAACATTTGTATCGATTCGGGAAAAACCGCTGATGGACGCGATTGAAGCACATTTATCGAAAGGATTTAATCAACAGAAAGTGATGCAGTAAGTTGATTACTACTAAAATATACATACAAAAATGTTCGCTGTGTGTGTTAGTTTGTTTGTTCGATTTTCACGCCAAGTGGCAATACCGGCCGTCGTATTATGTAAAAGTTGCAACAGCAGTAGCAAAGCAACAGCAGGAGTAAAGCGACAGCAAACACTTACCAATCGGTCGCAGCCGCTCGCCTGTTGCTGAATGCACTTTGGCCTTTGATACTAGCGCCACTAGCAACAGGACAGCAATAGATGGAAACAAAATATTGCACTTTAGTTCATCGATTGTCCGACAGACGGTGATCTAGCGCTCGATCGCTTTCTGCTCTGCCGAGCCATGTTTGACAGCTATGATTGCGAAATTTACGGCTGTTACAAACTTGTTGCGAGTACGTAATTAGCCAGCGGGTCAACAATATGAGTTTTTATCCCGCGGGCGTATTACCTAACTCGCAACAGGTTTGCAACAGGCGTAAATTGCGCGATGATTGCTGTCATACATCATTAGTGGTGTCGAGCATGTATGCTTCGCTACTGCTGTTGCTTTGCTACTGCTGTCGCATTGCTGTTGCAAATTTTACGTAATTAATCCGCCGGTTCCCGAAGTTTAATATGTATTGTTTAAATTATTAAAATTTAAATTTATTTGTTGGAGGTAAGTTTTAGAATCGTGAAATGTGAACGACCTTTTCGACCGGCTTCAAAGGGGAGGTTCTCAATTCGGTTCTATTTTTTGTTTGTTTGTTACCTTTGTCATTAATAAATCGTGTTGGGAAACTCTTTTTTATCAGAAAGGATAATATTTTCAGATTGGTCCCATAGAAGTTTTATCTAAATCCGTAAATCGGTTTAATCATCGTCAGCCTGAAATACGTCCACTCCTGAACATAGGCCTCCCCCATAAAACGCCACCTTGGACGCTTATCATAGGGAGCGTTTGCCATAATCACCACGCGCCCGCCTTCCTTCGCCGGCCCATCCATTCACCCGTTTTCCCTATTTTTTTCCCTTTCCCTTCCAACTTCCTTTCGACAGGACAGGAGTGTAAATATTTTTTTACACGCGTCGGAAATTTCTTGGATTATGGTCCTAAAAGCGGTGGGATAAGAGCAACTTTACGAGCAACTGTGATGAAAAGTATTTTTATGGCAGTATTCCCTGCTTACCGTACCCACGACGACATTATCATCATCCTGGGGTTAGATTTAGTTGTTGTACAAATAAATGTGAGTTGTGTGGTGCCCAGGAAGTACGAGTTCGCGCTGGAGGAGGTGGAAGGGTTCCGCTACCGCTCGCGCGACGCGTGGCGCGCCGTCACGCGCGTCGCCGTGCGCGAGGCGCGCCTCACGGAGATCAAACACGAGCTCGTCAACTGTAAGAAGCTGCAGGTCCGTCACCGGTGCTTACTTTACTATTTGCAGGCTGGAGGAGCCCACATCGCGAGTGAATAGGTATCTTCTAGGCCAGCATGGACCGCGTCGTCACTTTCCATCAGGTGAGACTGTGGTGAAAGATAAAGGCACCAAACGATATAGTTGCTGGATGTATGCAGATATGAAGCTTAGAGTGAGGCGCGGCGGATTCACTGTTTCCCCCCTTCCCCTGCCCACCTGATGGGGGGAACTTCGTGGCGACCGGGCTAAATCAGCTCGGATCACCCCCAGGAACACCTGTTCCAAGCGGTTTGCTTTGTCTCAAAAATGCAAGGTCCCCTTAGAAATCGGGAGCTAAGATCTCCCAATATGCGGGCCTATTTAGTTATAAAAAAAAAAGAATCTCAACATGTATATCATTTACAGGATTGAAAAAAAAATGCACGTGTTTAAGTAAAGTTTTCTCGATGGATAAAAATCGTGAAGTGACCTCCATAAAATTATCATAGTGATAAGTTATGTTTCAACGCATCCAGCTGTAAGCTTATTTTTTTTATAACAAATTAATTATTTGTACCGCAAAATGGAAAAGTCGACGCGCAACGCAACGTAATCATGCATGTAGTGTTGTGTGATGTCCTGAATAAATGTATTTTCTTTCTTTCTTTCTTTCTTTAATCGTAAGTTTTGACTGGCCTGTTAGCCCAGTTGGTAGTAGCTCTACCTTCTGAACTTATAGGTTATGGGTTCGATTCCCACCCAGGACAAACATAATTTGCGTAACGAACATCGATGTTTATCCTGTGTTTCGGTGTTATATTGTATTCTATGTCTGTATTTGCAAACAAAAATGTATCTAAGTATTGTATCAGTTATCTGGTTTCCATAGTACCAGCTATGCTTAGTTTGGGGCTAGATGGCGCTGTGTGAAATGTCCACGCATATTTATTTATTTTTGTAGCACGTTAGCCAAGAAACCTGTCCTTTCTTTACCTTTTACAACCAACTTACCGTGTTGAGGCGTCAGTACGACGACACTTCTATTCGATCCCACATGATGACCATCACGTAACATAACGCATTATCGAATGCGGCACTGATGAACGACTAATCTTCTCTCTGACATCTCCCACTAACCACCCCACTAAACCTACCACCGCGCAACCTAACCACCCTTTCACTGCAATTACACTTCAGGGGTACTTCGAGGACAACCCTTCAGATCTGGCAGCGTTACGTAGAGACAAGGCGCTTCACACGGTGAGGGTGCAGCCCCACTTGGCGCACATACCGGAGTACTTGCTGCCGGCTGCCCTGAGGAGCGAGGAGTCGGTGGAAGATGAGCAGGATACAGCCGCGCCGGCGCCACCCAAAAAACGGAAGCAACAACCCCAGTACGGCAGCAAGAAGAGGCATAAATATCAGGTATTTAGCTACGGAAAGAGCTTGGAGTTCTTCTAAGGTAACCAATTAGAAATGAAGGAATCCGACAGAGCTCTGCAGTGTGAGAATAGGACCACCACATCTCTGCCCGTGGGTGCCATAAGAGTCTGATAAGGGAATATCCAGGGAATGGGCAGCAGCATTGTCCTCGGTACATTAAAATCTTCTGTAATCACCAAGCCGTTGGCAAAGCGCCGAAAAACTAATGAACCCGCGCGAAGCCGGGGTGGGTCAACTAGTTAATATAATAATCGTATTGTTCTAGGCGCGACAAAGCGACCCCCTGAAGAGTTTCGACGTCAAAAACAAGAGCAAAGCAGCAACAAGCGATACAGTAACATCTTAATTTGTTAGTATCCCAGAAGTGGCGTTATTTTGTGTACTAACATCAATAAATGTATATCAAAGTTTTTTGGTTTTATGATTAATAGGATTGCACAATTTACCTTAACCTGTATTTTAACTGATAAATACTGGATAACAGTGGAATATCTACACAGTGTTTTACTTTTGTCTACAATACAGAATTAGTATTCTTCCGCTACACAATGTTGTAAACTAAAGTGACCGATATAGCTCTTAGAATTAGCTAGTTGAAATGGCAATGGGCAGGCCACATCGCTCGTAAAACTGACAACCGATGCGGAAGAAAGGTTCTCGAGTGGCGACCACGAACCCGGAAGACGCAGCGTAGGTCGGCCCCCACTAGGTGGACAGACGATTTGGTGAAAGCCGCGGGGAGCCGATGGGTGCAGAAGGCAAGCAGCCGCTCAAAGTGGCGCTCTCTGAGGGAGGCCTATGTTCAGCAGTGGACGTCTTCAGGCTGTTGAATGTCGGATGATGATGACAATGTTGTAAGTAAGAGGATTGAAACACCTTTTTGAGCGAGCGCTCTTGCCTCATCAGAATGAGAGACAAAACAATCTTCACTTTTTAGGTCAGACATGCTATATAAGTTAATTGATGAAAAATAGATTTAAGTGGTTTTTTTACCTTTACTAGCCAGTTTCATGGTCCTACAAATAAACTGATGTAGTATTTTTCTTTCCAAACAGTTGTCGCCGAGGCACGCCACTTTGGTTTGCATAAGGTTCCGTCAGTTTTGGTTAGTTTCCTCGGTTAGTACTGGCAGCATAGATAGACAGATAAACTAGATAAATACAAGGAATGCAAAGATTTACAAAACGTGTAACAATGGGCGATCTATTCCAGGCAACCCTTACAACTTAAAGCATAAAAGTATGTTTAAAATATTACAAAATAAATAAAGATAGATCGTGAACTACTAAATAATTTTTTCATCACAGTTGCTCGTAAAGTGGTTCTTACCCCACCACTTTTCGGATCATAATCCAAGAAATTACCAACGCGTGTTTATTACTTTCCATTACCGCACGATTCAGTTGTTTGTATCTCACTGCAAGTTATACGTATATTTTCGTCGTTTCGTTTCGTTTCGTTCTAGTTCCAGTTCACGTTGCAGTTCGCGTTCCCCTTCTAGTTTCAGTTCCAGTTACGGTTCCCGTTCCAGTTCCAGTTTTCGCTTCGTTTTGGTCGATGTCGATTTTGTTCGCGCCATCAACACGATTTTTCTCTGACGGCGCGTGAAAATAATAAATCCTGCATGACATTTTTCACAAAGTAAATTAACAGCACAACTCTGTTTTTTTCCTCGCAACTGTGATGAAAAAGTCGTATGACATGCGTGTGCATTGATCATTATACTCTCTGTTCCCATAACGCGCTCGCCTGCGGCTGGTATACCAACCAAACTTTTTACTCTCTGTGTTTTGTGGTTTTACAGAGTGATAGCCGGCAACCTGTATTTACGTACGACAAAAGAAGCAGGATAGTTGTGTGCGCCTGCAAGAAGCGATGTGGTACCGCACCCCGTCTAAATACCCCGCTTCTTGCCTCATACGTCACATAGCAAAGTGACACTCCTAGGACTGGCTTTTCTCTTATATGGAGAGAGTGTATGGCCATAATCCGCCACGTTGGCTAAAGTGCGGGTTGGTTCTGGACTTCTGGACACATAAAATTCAAAATTCTTAATTTTCGGACAAATAAATCCATTGGTTAGTGTGGGCTTACTCCTAATGTTAGTAATCTAATTATAATAATTAATTATTTGACAATAACAAACACACAAGACAAGATTACATAAACACACAGTATAGGTATCCACCAACATGGTACCCTCTACGCATACACCTGACTGCCTCTATCCACAAGTGTAAACACAAAGTGCCGCATGGTTGGCGAGTTGTACCGTTCAGCTACCGTATTCAAAATGCTATTGGTATACTACCTCGCACTCGCCCCAGAAGAGATGCCGTCTTTTTACGAATGACGGCATGGAATCCGTCAGTATGAGCCTTAGAAAACATCTCTGAGGCGCTACAGTATCGAGGTAGACCCAACAGCATTCAGCATTCTGAACGCATTATTATATTGGACTCGCAGGGCACTTAACGATCTCTGAGTGTAGTTGACCCACAGATTGCCGGTGTAGAAGCTTTGACAGTATGCCTTGAATAGGGTGATTTTAGCCTCGTCACTACACCGGTAAAATCTGCGAGTCAACATGTTACTCCTGACCGCCAATGCCCTAGCCCTACGCTCCCTTTCAATATCGACATTATCTGTAAGGTCGTCGGTAAGAATATGTCCTAGGTACCTAAATTGTTTTACTCGATTTATATCCAGACAGTTCAGTGTGATATTCACACACTCTGGACCGGCGGCCTTAAAAATCATGTACTCACACTTTCTCACATTGTAAGAAAGCCCATGCGTGGCTGCATACGTCTCACAAACTTTTAACATTTGACCAATGGCTCCCGCGGTCGGACCCAGCAACACCATGTCATCCGCGTAACTGATGTTATTTACAGTAACACCACCCACACGGCAGCCAACACGCATGCTGCTGAGTTCGGCGATAAGTTCAATAAGTACAGGTTGAAGAGCTTCGGAGATGTTATCCCTCCTTGTCATACATAATTATGTTCTAGAATTTAGTGGTTTTTGGAACATGTCGGTTTCCTCACGATGTTTTCTTTCACTGTTGTAGGAGTAAGTACAAATTGCAGGGCAGAGCGGGATTTGAACCAGCATGCGATAGGTTTGTAATTCGCACGCGCTGAATCCATTGACTATAAAACCATGTCAACCTTTCTCGCTTCGCCTTCCGATGCATTCATTTGTTTCCCTCTTTCCTTGGACAGGGTCAGGGCGTCAAACTAATTAACCTATGCGAAGTTGCGTGGGTCAGTCGATTAGTAGGTATCATAGTAGTCTTTTCACATAGTCTTTTACTCACACAAATTATTATCGAGACTACGTTTAGGTTCTTGTATATAGCGGTTATAATGCTCTTTGGTCTAGGTCGTAAACAAAATTCAAAAGAATACTCATCAAACAAGGTAGGTAGGTAAATTTGATACTCAGTCAGGCTGATAGAATCATAAAGTTGAGTCAGGGTTATCCTGCTTTTCTTACTCATTTTTCGGTTTTAATTTTAATGGACCGCGCAGTAACGCAAGTCCGACTATCAAAAATAACACGTACGACTACATGAATATAGTCACAAGCTGACTAGCCCCAGCCGCAGTGCAATGGCTGGAGTCAACCTGGAGCAACCGCCTTCTTGATCACGGTATGCCCTACGCAAGGTTAGTATGACGAAACGGATTAATGCACGGCCTTTTATACTGCCCCAGAAAAATCTAGTCACCGCGATCTAGAAAAAAACTTGTTTTTTTCAAAGCTCCATCTGTTATCTTCATTATGGTACTAAATTTCAAAGGCACATGAAGGTTGTCACAGCATTTCGATCCAACCTCTTTTTTCGCATTATGTCATTATAGGGTCGAGAATAGTGTACTTTATGCAACTATAACAAGAATGTGTCTCTTACGAGGCGAACAGTAGGTACACTTCTTGATCGGTTAGGGTTCTCCTATCTCTGATCAAACATGGGTCGAACCGAGGTGATGAAACTCCGGTCTCGTAGATTGCTGAAGCTGAAGTGCACCAATAACTGCAGGCTACTTTTTTCATGCTTGAATGGGCTCACGTTTGACAACATCTCACCTGATGGAAAGTGATGATGCGGTCTATCTTGGAGCACGTTTGCCCATATGTACTTGCTAGTGATAGGTTTCCGTGTAATCAGAAAAGTAAAAGAGGGGGATCCTCTAGATTAGTGCAGATGCAGGTCGTGCTAAATACGTAGGTAGGTAGGTATATAGTTGATTTCTGACTCCTGTTCACATTGTTGAAAGGTCTATCTTGCCCCAGTGGTTTGCTTATTTACTTAAGAAGTGGACCAAACCGACCGGAGGGTTTACCTTACTGAACAGAAAGAGGTAGGTAGGTACCTATACCTACTCTTTGTAGTTTCGCGTTTTACACAGGTATAGGTTCAATAGGTAGGTAGACATAGATAAAATAACCGCTTAGGTAGCAAAGAGGTAACGCTACGCGCTAAGTAGGTTTATATCAGTACGTTTTTTGCTGATTTTAATTCAGAGAAATTGAGCTAGAAATAGAATTTTCATACTTGTACGACGTGAGAATTGTTAACGGTTCATGTATCTCGGTATTCTTGTACAATGATTAAGCCGACGCGCGATGGTAGGCAAGCTGCTTGGAAAACTTTGATTACCTACTACAACACTGTATATGATATAAGAATGTATACTAAACTAAACACAGGTTTATAATAAAACAACGAAGTATTCATCGAAACCCAGTTTACTGTAAAGGTAAATAATACTTACAAAATTCAAGCATGATAAAACAATTTGATAGACGCAAAAAAAATTTTGACAACTCCTCAATAACTATCCAAGATTAATCAAACAGATTTAGAGTGCCGTTTTCTTTTCGGGGGTTCTTTGATGAGTATATTGGAGTCGCTAAAGGCTTTCCTTATGGTCAGGGCTTGTTGTCTTTCAGAGAGGGTGGTAGTGGACGGCATGGTGGAGAAGGGCCGGTTCAAGTAATAGCCGTAGGGACCCATCTCGCGACGCAGCCACGGGCTGGTGGTTATCCTGGAAACGAAAATCCTGTAGGTTTGCATTCTAATAAAAAATGCTATTCCATGTCTTGCATTCTACGAATTCCCTGAATGTTCACTTTAGATTTAGGAAGTATGTGGTAATAACCTAAAAAACGTTGATAGGGTTAACCTTTCTAAACTTTAAGATTATTTTATAGATCTTGGATAAAATAGGAACTGTCCTGTGTTCTTAGAAATGATTAGGACAAATTCGTCGAAGAAAAATTGTCATCGCAAATACCTACAGCGTTGCTCCTTTTATTCTCTACCCAAGAATTTGGGCGTGTTTGAGCAATTAAAAAAAAGAATTAAACCTTCATTGAAGAATTAAATATTTATTGGTCTCGGTACATATAACTCATTATCGCCTTCAGAAAGTGTAGGAAATGTCACAGACCATATCATCAGGGGGGGAGGCTCAGGCCGCGGCCGCGTGTGGATGTAGAACGCCAGGGGGAAAGCGCCGCATATCCAGATCATCCACTGCTGCATCACACAGCGGTTCTCCAGATCTTCGGCGCTAATATGAACCTTCTCGTGTTGGAACCCTAGCACTGCTGCCTGCCAGAGGGAAAGGCGTGTGGAGGTTGTTAATATTACCTATAGAACTCTTAACAAGGACTTGTATATAGGTATACCTTCCTACTTACTTATTCCTAAGACATGCTAACAGGGGAGAATTTTATAAGACTTCTTTTTGGACTGTTTTAATATCGACGGGCAAGCCTATGCTATTTTTTTACTTTGGCAACTTACGTCATTATAGCAATATTCGATGAAAACTTTGATGGTTTTCACCAGCACCACCCAGAAGTGTAGACTGTAGATCACCATCCACAAGAACAGCAAATTCTGGTAAAGAAAATAGCCTTGTGTTCAACCATACCTATAAATTCTGATACCACAGCAATGTTATCGAAAACATCATACATGGACAATGCAATCTCCCGCTGACAATGTCTAGTCTCCTCTAATCACCGTATAGGTCATCATCATCATCATTATCAACAGCCTGAAGACGGCCATTGCTGAACATAGGCCTCCCCCACAGACCGCCGCTTGAGCGGTTGCTCGCCTCCTAAATCCATTGGCTCCCCGCGGCTTTCACCAGATTGTCGGTCCACCTAGTGGGGGGGCCGGCCTACGCTGCGTTGGTCGCCCCAGTGCACAGTAGGTTTATGTACAACAGGGAAAACACCGGTTAGACTTCATGACTTCGGCTGGCTTTCGAGCTGTCTAAAAACCATAGCCAGAGCCCCAGAGGTGCGCGATCCGATTAACATGCATATCATAATGTTATCTAGGTACCTGACGTGTAAACTCTTACCTGTAATACGATTTCCCATAACGGAATTCTTCTGAAGATGAACCTCCTGAACAGGGCCGTTAGCAGCCTCTGCGTCAGAGCTGCAGTCCCAACTGCCCAGAGCAGAGTTGGTGCTACTGACGTGTAGCCTTCTCCACATTTTGCCCATTCTATCAACTAGAAAGTTTAATGTATAAGTACATTACATTAAAGGCTTTCAAAGAGGTATATGTACTACGTACAAGAAGTCTTTGGAGGCTTTATGGTTTGGATACGTAGGTACATCTTTTGTTGTCGCGTTACCGTAGCAAGTGGTACCTAACAGATGCCTTGGGTTTTTTCCAGCTTTTGGCTCTTTTTCATTGATCGTTACATCTCGCATTCGGGGTGCGGGAGATTTCTGTGCAGGCATGGCATAGGCACCGCATGCTGAAATCGTTTTCATTAGTCGATAGGACCCGCATGCGGAGTGCGGGAGATTTCTATTTCGTATTTGAGTGTCATAGGTAGATTTAGGTACTTCTACAGGCTACCTATGAGAGCCGAGTTATAAACACCAGTGACCCTGTCCCTATTGGTATTTAGTATTAATATTGGCATGGAATACCATGCCAATATTATGCTACAGCTAGTGTCTACCATAGAATTCGCCCTATTTACATAAGTCTATGGTGTCTACATACCTAACTAGAAGATTTTTAACATACCTCGTACCCCTCAGTTTGGAAGTATAATGTCAAAGACTGCCACATAACAGAATTTGAATTGAGTTAGAGCAAAATATTGCTAACATTTGGTTCAAAATATTTTGTTTACGGCACGGAATATTTATCTTTCATGTAACCATGTTCATTTTCTGGATTGAAATTGTCAAAATGTGTCAATAATGTCAATAGCAAACGCTCAAGTATAGTCACTTATTTTATTCTCTAATCTGTGCGTTCAAAATGTCATAATGAGCTTTTTGAAAAGTTTGAGGTTTTCCGTTTTCTATATATCTGGATTCGATCATGATGAACACCTATGCTTTCACTATCACTTCATTTATATATTATGTTTCATAGTAACATTTCATACATAACGAGAATAGGTACTCTCGATCTCGACTGCTGAGAGCGATGAACTTACCCAATACAACCAAAACGTACATAGGTAGGTAGCCACTACCTACAACTTCTTTTATATAGATATGACTGAATAGGTAGGTACCCTATTTTCAACCTCAGTTAATTGTGTACCTACAGTACAATTTTCATATCGGCTGCTTCTCGGAGTATCTGAACTAGTTACCGACGTCGTCGTTTCTTTGGCCTCGATGGCTAGACTATTATAGATTATCTTTTATACTATACAAGCGTTACATACCTACTCTTTGATACTATAGTGAACTACTACGTCGTGTTCCAATAAAATAATACAAAATGTTTACAGGTCACTATAATTTAAACGTAATTTTGTAAATAACACTATTCAAAGGGTAGGTTCGCCATGCTCCTCCAGGGAAAGTCCGAGAGACTTTGATTCCTTCGGGGTGGGAGGGGCAGTACTAGGGATGCTGGTGTTCGGTGCACTTTTACACTCGCATCTAGTGGTCTGGAAATAAAGGCATTATCAAAAATCACACTAAAATTATAAAGGCGAAAGTTTGTATGTGTGTATGTGTGCATGTTTGTTACTCCTTCACGCTCAAACGGCTGGACGGATTTCGATGTGGAATGTAGATAGCTTATGTACTGGATTAACACATAGGCTACTTTTTATCCGCAGGGGAAACCACGGGGCGCAGCTAGTATCAAATAATACTTTAGCCTCTTACGGTAAGACTCTTACCATGAAAACAAGCGATGCCTAGGATGCGTGTAGATACCTAACTTATATCTACGGAGGTTACACTAAATAAATTACTCATCATCATCATCATCATCAACAGCTTGAAAACGTCCACGTACACTCGAGAACCTTTCTTCCCCAACGGCTGTCAGTTCTACAAGCAATATGGCCTGCCCATTACCATTTCAACTTGCTAATGATGATGAATGATGATGATGATGAGATGTCTAGGATGTCTAGATGATGTATAGGAAAAATATAATACTATCTTTCGTTTTAGAACATTACATAATTTAGTTGCCTACTCAATTTCTCGACCACTACAGGTCGTCTATGAATCCTTTATAATCATAATAATAACCAAGTCTTTCTCCAGAAAGCAGGTTTCTGGAGTCGCACTTGCCATTAACTAAGTAGAAAAAAAAGAAAGAAAGAAAGAAATTACATTTATTCACGTAGGTGTGTGCCTGTCATTCCTAAAAACGTTGTCCGTCAGGATTATTGATTGTCTTACGCCTTATTAGGCGCATTCATATCTATATAAGCTCTCTTGGTCATCAGAACATCAGTGGCCGGGAGATGTGCACTGCTGAACGTATGCCTCCCTCATAAACCGTCATTGAACACTCATCATAGGAGGGGTTTGCCATAATCACCACGGTTGGCAGGCGGCTTCGTGAACGCAGAAGATTTTAATGTGTCGAGGAGCATGCTGCTGCCCATTCTCTGGATATTCCCTTAGCTGCGGCTGTTACGGCCCCCACGGGAAGAAATGGGGTGGTCCCATTCTCACATCGACGGGAACACACGGCCAATTCCAGGTCTTACCTGGATATAATATCTGAGCTTTTCAATAGCATCGACAGCCGTCTCGCTCGACTGTCCGAGCAGGCGCACGCACAGCTCGCGGGTCGGTGCGGGCGCGCCGGCACCCGCGGCACGCAGCCCCCCTCCCCCGCCCCCCACGCACCGCTGCGCGCGTACAGCACCGCCGGCGTCGGACGCTTCCACGGGGGGTTTGGAAGACACGCTCTCACTCTAGTTAACAATGTTATCCCTAAAGCTACGATTAGGTTTGAAATGTTGGGATCATCACCGTCTTATTCAGGACAGCCTTTCCCACTACCGGGCTTCAGGTCTTTTACAGAGCCATAGCCTTGACGGGCAGGGTCAGTCTATTGAAGAGTGACAAAATTATGCATGAACATTAATATACCTACTGTGCTACAAGTTACATTGATTCGTCAATGAGTGGTTGAACCATGAAAGTTTAGGGAGTCTACAATTCAAATACCCATTTGATCTGAATTCTATAATTGCTATTTGACTTGGTGAGGATACATGGACGACCTCTTTCCTTTTAAATTTCCTTTGAAAAAGAGAAAGGACCGAGTGAAGTAGCGATATACTAAAATTTGTTCCGAAGCTAATTTCGGGAGTAAGAAAATATAAGAATCCTTACTTCCACCTAAGTATAAGTAGGTACCCTACCACGACAGCCACATAACGGTAAGTGCTACATATCAACGGTAAGACCTACGTGGTAAAACTGTGTGGTCGTGGGTGGCGTAACAAGCGAACATATTGTAGATAATCAGGCTCGGGTAGGAATGATTAGCAACGAGATAGATAAATATTCATGATTTTTATAGCAGTATCACCTGCTTAGCTTAATCTACAGATTAACACACACATTCGATGGAAATGGAATGGTTAGATTCGGACACGAGACCACTTGTCACGGTAGCTGTCCCGGCTTCTGGGACGGATGGATGCGGGTTCAAGTCCCGTTTGTGATTCAAATATTTCCTTTACAAATTAATCTGGAGATAGATAAAGTATTACGTGTGTTGTTCAGCATCCGTGGTCTGCGCGAACCCTCGCATTCGTCGGTGGACGGAGCCGACGATGTTCTGCGCCCGATCCATCGCGCAGCGCACCTGACGGGCCGCTCGCTCGTGAATCTCTGCCTGCCTGCCGCCACCAGTGGGTGGAATAATTACATACTCATACCGTTCATGGCAATGGAGATTACGACTGATCTATAGAAGCATGAAGGGTTCTGGTTGCAAAATCACACCCGCCCCCTAATTACCTAACTCACAACAGGTTTGCGACAGGCGTAAATCTCGCGGTAATTGCTGTCATACATCATTAGTGGTGCCGAGAATGTATGCTTCGCTACTGCTGTCGCATTGCTACTGCTGTCGCATTGCTGTTGCAAATTTTACGTAATTACCCCGCCGTTCTCATAAACAGAAAGAAGATAACAATACCTAAATAAATTATCTTGATAAAGGCTTTATGTAAGATTTTATGCAAGACAGAAGGCATTCCATACTTGGAAGAGCTTCTTTAACAGTAGAAGTACTGATTTTGAGTAAAGTATACCGCATGCATCCATGGGCATCATTCAGGTACTATAAGAAAGAGCTGAAGAACTACGAAAATCCACGGAACGCTTGAAAGCTGAACGGTTTCTGTCATAAAACTACTTGCGGAAGAAATCAGAATAAAGAAAAATTATAGAAAAGCAAAATATACTTAATACCTGCGACAATCTTAGAAGTTTTAAGCAGCTATACACAAAATAGAAAGAAAGCTATAACACCAACCACTGCTCCAAGTAAGGCATGTTGAACCTCTGGCAGTAGTTCTTCCTCACGTAATCTGCGTAGCACAAAGACAAGAACCAGCAGACCGTGATGTGGATCTGTGGCTGCTGCAACTTGAGGAACCTCGTGAGTGGGCCCAGGGCTACCATGTCCTGCCCACCTAGCAGACCAGCTGTCGTCATCTCGAGGAGCATATTTGGACTCTGAATAACATTAAACAACATTTATGTAAATTTAAATTTAACTTAAATTTAAATTTAATATCTTAACCTTCGCGGTTTGGTTCATCAGTTTAACATAACAAATCTTGTCTTTAATTGTGTTAATCTTACTTGGTAAAAGCTCTCTCTGATTAAAGTAGTATTTTAGTGTATTTTTGGGCACAAAGCTCAAAAAATATTTTATGAATGAAATGTCGACATAGTACGTACCTAACCGATCAACAGTTAAGGGTAGGTTTTTGATTCGTAGTTAAGGTAACCAATGGTTAAAAACTCTAACAAATTTTGACCATTGGTTAGAATTTGTTAGCATTTTTAAACAATGGTTACCTTAACTACCGACCAAAAAACCCACCCTAAGTGATGTTCTGTACAGGCCTAAGAAAGGTAAAATCATTACTTGAAGTTTGAACAAAAACTTACATCTTTAATGAGTGTATCCAGATAATACTGAAAGAAACGCATGGAGCAAACCCAGAGGTGAATCATCAGTGCCAGCATCCCCAGCACCATTGTTGACTGAAATAAAAAATAACACATTCTTTAAATCCAAACCCAACTTAATTCTACTTACCTAGGTACCTAACAAAGAATGAAGAAGCCGAGCAGCCGCTCAAGGTGGCGCTCTCTGGGGGAGGCCTATGTTCGCAAGTGGACGTCTTCAGGCTGTTGATGATGATGATGATGATGATGATGACCTAACATAGCTATTGTAGCTCCCTAGATATAGTTCTGCGTCACAGTTATATTCAGATTCGTTTACCTTCTGTCTAAGATTCGCTCTTTAAGATTAATTATAATAGGTATCCAAATTATTTTCCGTTGTTTAATACCTGCTTACACCAGCATGGAACCGATGGATGCAGGAGGCGAGCAGCTGCTCAAAGTGACACTCTGTGTATTCAGTTGTATTCAGGGTGTTGATGATGACACCTTCATAGATTTACTAACCACCATTGTTTTCTCTAACAGCGAGACATGCAGGTGGTCTCCAACCATGAATATGCTGGCTTCCAACTCGTTGTACAGAAAGAGGGCGGCAGCGCTGGCGAACACGGCCGTAGGGCCAATACCCCATACCTCGCCGTTGCAGCTCAGCCATTTTGCGACTGCCTCCGCGTGGCTGTCGCATAAGTTCTGAAGGTAAGTATATTTCGAACATCAGATTTTGCAATTGTACTAAACCAGGTTTTCTGTAAAAGACTGACGGTAGCATGAAAATAAAAAAAAGTAGGCAGGTAGGTACCTATTATTAGGACTTTCCATTGCAGTTCGGCCAAAAGCTGATAAGATGTATTAATACTGTGGCACCGGAAGCTTTTTCTAAATGTTATTGAGTTGTAAGAGCAATCTAGCAATAATCTAACAATCGACGCGTGACCAAAATGCTGGCACTTATTTGGGTCAACGAATCAGCATTACAATTCAACGAAGCAATGCTGCCAGCATGTGGCTACGCTACTTACCGGTAGTGGGCTGGAGCATTTGGACTGTCTATAGGCCATCGCGGCTAGTATACAGTCAAAATGTTCTTTGTAGTAGATAGTGTAACTAGGTAATTAGTTTTTAGTATTGTAGTAGCTAGTTTAAAGAATAAAGGCATATTGCCAGGTATTATCTAGCAATATTTATGATCTCATATGGTCTATGTAGTTTTTCATAACGCGTGCATCTCTGTAGCGAAAAACTGAAGTGGAAATTAGAAGTTTTGCAGCAATATTGACGATTGGAACAGTTACACTTTGATAAATACAGCAGTGATGAAACTTTCTGGTGGTATTATGAAGAATTATTATATAAATAATGGTACGTAAGCATACTTACGCAGTGTGTATTGAAGCTCACACTTTTACCCGCCATACATGCGATGGGAGACTCATACAACGACACCCCCCTATATTAAACATCTTCACTTGACGATTTCATCGGTATATCGTGTACAAGTAATTTTTTAGATTATTTTTACTGTATTTTATTAACTTTATTTATGACAAAAAGTAAATACAGATTTGACAGCTTTTTGTCAAAATCGAGTTGGCTGACAACCTGGCTGACAAGTTTTTTTGACATTTTCTATTTTACTAGGTCTAATGCTAAGGTGTAATGAGAGTAATTATATTATATGCGAAATAATTATTGTTTTCTATATTATATATCGTTGTCTATTTTGCTTCTTAAAGTTTCCCGATATTTTGGATGTACCTACTTGAGGCTTATATATAGGTTTTTGGGATAGGTTGCCTACCTTTACCTAATCAACAAATCTATATAAGGAGGTAGAGTAAAATAATATACAGTTTTTGGTTAAAGACAAATGGCTGGATAGACCTGCAATGGCTGGTGCAGGCCTAATCCACACATCTGTTATATTTATACTGTAATACAACATTAAAACTTTGTTTTAGACATAGATATCGAAAGCTTAATAACAGTTCACTACTTTTTCGAATAAAGTAACACAAATGAATAAATCCTATAAACAATTTCAGAGAAATTATGTAGGTACTTCTACTACGTGGGCATATGAACAATTTTAAAACTTTTTTTTATAAAAACACTTAGCTTTGATGAAACATTACACACGTTCTAATTTTATTACTTTGAACACGCTAAATTGATCTATAAATATGTGGAAATAGGTACGAGATTGTAATAATTATCATTATTAAATAGTATGGCACTACGACGATATAATCTTTGGAAAAATCACAACTTTACTTACTAATATTTTACTAAAATGTTGAACCTACGTACTACTAATGATACGATGCAAAACACGTAGATTAAATGCGCTAATACATGATAAAATATGTTATGATTTATTATATGTATAAGAAGCCTGAATTTGGCTACGTGCTATAGATATATTTCATGAAGATGGAAGACAAATGAAATGTTTCCACATATTTTGATGTATAGCTATACATAATTATTATTATAAGCGATATCCTAATATAACTAAGCTACTTATTTTACTTTGAAACATTTTATATCGAAAAACGCTATCAAGAACTAGACATGCTTATGAAATATTCTATGTTTGTGATCCCATTAAACAACATTTATTAGCATTTATGTACATTGACTTACTTCTATAAAATTATAGATTAATGTTTAATTACACGACCGTATCTGTGATATTTCTGCATTCATTGCCCAGGAATACAGAAACATTACATAGTACCAAACAACAAGTTATGTCCAACGAAATTCGCTTAGTAATATTATATTTGAAATAAAATTCATGTCACAATAATATACTTGAAAATACTTTCAAAATCTCTACGAGATATAACTACATACAGTATTATAAGATAGATATTCCATTTTTGGAACCGATACATAGATTTTATAGTCAGACAGCAATACTTTCAATATTTACAGACACCTATAATGACCTACGTTATCTTAAAAATTAATACCATCTATAGATTATTAGATTTCGTTGTATATTACTACGATCTGGCAATTAAACTGCCTACATATTAATAGAAATATACTATGATTAGATTAAATAAGATGGATACGAATACAGGTATTATTGAATTATCGATATAATGTTTTTACATAAGTAAAAACGTTCTACAGTGTTTTATAGCCTTTATATTGCTTTATTACATTCATATCTTATTAATTATTATAATAGAATATAAAATATGATGCCTTATTTACAGATTATGATAAAGTATTGATTTAAAAAGTCATACATCTACTGTTGATCTAATAATTAGAATTCGTCATTCACATTTGCTATGCTTACACACGTGAATGACAAATTGCTTGCACAATGATTTAAATATATGATAATTACATTTATTTTCATCTAATCTGCTAAGCATCTACTCGCTGGATATCGTCATGAATATAATAGGTCTTCATAACATATTATCTACATAGAAATTGAAAGGGACGAAGGGGTACAAAAAGAGAAGTTTCCCTAGTAGAGACTCTACATTATTTTCGAAAATGATTGCTATAATCGACCTAGGTTGGTTGAATTATGTATAGATCACTAGACCAGCCACTCCACCGGTGGCTTCCGGTCCCAAGAACCGGGGTCAGGTCACAGTGTGCAGACGGTAGAATCCGACGGCGGCACCGATGTCACCTCTGGACGCTTGATGGTTTGAATACGCTAAAATGAAAGAGAAAATTAAGTATAGAATGAAATAGTAGACGACGATATAAATATTTATGGTTTAGCAATATCAAGTGTTTAACCTAATCATCAATTTTAATCTATAGAAAAAAAAACACGAACCGAATTTGAATCCGCTTCCATCCATCTCTAAAGCCAGATATATAATTATATGCCTTACAACTTTATTGAGAAGTGACCTCATGTCCAAATCATTATCTCATTCTGTTGATAACTTGAATATAACTCCAAAGCAAAACTTATATTCCGCTTCTTTAGCTTTTAAACAATGATCCCAGATGCCTCGGAAAGTTTTTTTTTAAATCAACGGTAGGCTAACATATGACCACGGTCTCACCTGATGGTAAGTGACGACGCCGTTGATGGTGGAGCATGCTTGCCTAGAAGATACCGGTTCACTCTAGCCTTGAAAACTCCTAGATTATATTTGTCAGGAAACAATGGCCCTGTTAAGATGTTCCCTTTCTTTGCTGTCCGAATTGTAAAAGAGGAATCAAAACGCTACGTATTCTAGAAATTTCTACCATATACGGCGCCCATGTTTCCGTGCGTCCAGTTGCACGATGGTAAAAAAGAGATGGGGGGAATTAAGTTGTGCAATTCCGTCGCACACTCTCTAGCTACAATTACTGATATCAAGAAGACTATCAAGCTCGAATAGGTACTCACGGTAATAAAACTGCCAGGGGTGATGAGGAACTTGTAAATGATGTAAAGCGGTATGCAGGAGACGGTGGTGCCGGTCATCACCCAGCCTACGGTGATGGACCACTGTGGGTACGTGTACTCGCCGCCCAGCATCTCCTCGTGAGCGAGGACCGAGAACACGAACAGGACCAGCAGGAACACGGGGCTGGAACAGACAGTCACATCAAAAACGCAGTCTTATCTTCTCTTGAATTAGCGAGTGGGGATAATAATTTCATCTAAATAAGTATCGCGATTGTCCAGAACAATTACAAATTGAATGACGATATCATTTACGGCGCTGCTGAACATGTTTGTGTGTCTAGTTTACTTTACTGGCTATTTGGTCTCATCATCAACAGCCTGAAGACGTCCACTGCTGAACATAGACCTCCCCCAGCGAGCACCACTTTGAGTGGCTGTTTTCATCAGATCGTCGGTCCATCGAGTGGGGAGCCTACGCTGCGTCTTCCGGTTTGTGGTCGTCACTTGAGAACCTATCTTCTCCATCGGTTGTCAGTTCTAGGAGCGATCTGGCCTGCCCATTGTCATTTCAACTTGCCAAAACATTCGAAAACATTCTAAGAGCTATATCGGTCATTTTAGTTCTCCTGCGGATCTCCTCATTCCGGAGCTTATCTCGCAGGGAAACACCACATTTGGTCTTTAAAGCTACCATATCCGTTGTTCTTTGGAAACAAATTGTATGATGATTACTAAAATAATTTAAAGCAGAAAATTTTCAAATAACCATTAGTCGTTTCTAAATTTGCCTATGCAATCTATGATTCAATATGATGGGCATTTAAAATATCGTTTCTTAAATTTCATTTTAAATCCTGATACAAATTGTAGTTTTCAAGATCTTTGCTGACATCTAGATTACCTGATATAAGACCAGCAGGCGCGCCAGAACCACCCTGGCGTGTGACCGAGCATCGTTCTCACGTCTTCAGAGAACCGATCTACTCCATACACCCAGCACACGCCGGCTGCTTCAGCGAACACAACGAACAAGATGGCCAGGCCAGGGCCATACACGTTTAGCAGATCTACTAGGTATACTCCACCCTGGTAAGTAAAAAATAGTTTTCATAACAAATTATCAACCGATATTTAGTCCCAAAGCTAAAAAAAAGCTGTTTAGCTTAAAAGCTTTTAAGCTAAACAGCCTTTTTTGAAAACGTCGTCTCAGCTTGGGTTTAACAGAGTCTTTTTTTTTACCAGTATATCTTAGAAGGTCACCAACTACCGCTCCTATATTTACAAACAAGTATACAGACCAGACGGACAGTAGATCCAGCCCCATATAAACATCGCGCAAGTGGAAGTCATCCCCTAAGTGGACATGAATAATGCAGGCGCGTCCACACCTCAGATAACGTGCCGCGGTAATTTATCCGATGATACTCTGTTTTGCTGGCAGTTCTTAGGGGTACTTGTACGGAACTTGATTCTTATGTTAGTTGATTTCGGTTGTGTCATTACTGAGTAGGGAATTCATATAAATAAAAGATGGCTTTTGTTTATAGAATAATTGAATACGTTCATGAGTTATTTTTAAATTAAAGAATTTTTAACTCCAACTTTATGCCGATTAAACAGTAGTTATTGTATCTCACAAATATGTTTTCACTGAATATACAAAAAAGTATATTTTATAAATATTTGCCGACTAACAACAATATTTTATCTAGATATAACTATGCCTCAGCGATCGTAAACTGCTAGATAGGCAGGGTTAAACCATTGCTCACGACGTGATGAGCTCCATGGTCTGATAGCAATAACATTTTGTGCTGACTCGCCGCACCCGGCGGTATTCCTCCCTAATCCGCCGTGCCAATACCGAAATCTTTTAGTTTTACGGATACGGAGTTATGAAGAGTTAGAGATTTGAATTGGATTGATAGATAAACGGGTTGTGTTTTTGCCTAGAAATTGATAAAGTAAAAATCAGCAAATTTGTGACTGGGTTTTCCGAACACACAAAGCGCTCTATCCACCATACAACTGTCAATGTTTATTTACAGACACAGTTATATAAATGAGACCTATATGCCAAAAATATATATAGACTCCATGATGAATTCGTTCCGTAGCTCGTACGATCTCGAATTTTATTATATGTATAGAAGATAGTGTCAAGAAATGGTGGCTTTACTAGGTGGTAGGACTTTTCTGCAAAGATCGTCTAGGTATATAGGTATCACCGCTTTGCCAGTTATTCTGCCGCCAAGCAGTAGTGTGCAAGCACTACTGTGTTCCGGTTTGAAGGGCATTGTAGCTAGTGAAGTTAATGGGCAAATGAGACTTTATGATCTGATCACACAGTCTAGTAATCATATTACTATACTGGGCGAAGTCTCAGGATGACAGTACAGTGCCATGCAAAACTATATTCATTTAGAGTTCTGAGTGATACTACAATCTGTTATGGACAGCCGTGTCGCTTAACATCAGGCAAACAACTAGCTCGTCACGTCATTCATTTACATTTAAAAAAATGATACAACCTCAAATTTTAAGTTCCGAGGAGAAGTTCCCATTATTTACCCTGAACTACATAATATTTAGTAATAGTAGGAGTAACTTACGTAAGTAGTTGTTGGTAAAGCACATATGTAAATGAAGAGAAGCAGCCCCGCCACGAATAGTTCCCGATGTCTCCCAAGCGCGCGAGGATATTCATCACATAGTGCAGTCGTCACGGCTTCCAGACCTGCATCAAAATTTTAAATCTGCGTGAGCCTTCTAGCGCAACGTTCTTCTTGTCTAACCTATGATGACCTATTTTCATATCTCTAATGTCTATTATGTTATGTAACAGATGTTGAATCATACTTACTAGAGTTAATAACGCTGATAGGTAATAATATCATACCTCCAAAAGTACTGTCTAAGCCCAGTGTGATCAGCATCAAGAAGAATATGATGGCCCAAAAGACAGACCCGGTCATAGTGGCTATAGCTTCAGGGTACACTATGAACACCAACCCTGGACCCTCCAAGCCCACTTCTTCGATGCTTTTATTTTGAACGTGCGCCATGTACCTGTATAAAAATTGTCGGAAATGGTTATAAAATAAAAAGTAAAAGCTTATTTGAGAAACATACAAAAGTTTCTAAAAGTAAACTAAAATGCTTACCCCAAAACTGAAAAGATGACGAACCCGGCCAAAAAGCTAGTTAGACAGTTGATGGAAGATGTGATGAGGGCGTCTCTGTAGCAGTTATTATTGAACTTGTTGTAGCTGGATAATGCCAAAAGGGTACCAAAACCTGGGCCCAGAGAGAAAAATATCTGTGAGGCTGCATCTATCCATACCTGATAGAAGATAAAAGCATTTCATGAGTTGATATCATACTCGTGCTTGATAAATTCATAAGTTGTGCTAATATAACCTTTGAATTCTGAAGCTTGTGCCACTCAGGCGTGAGGTAGTATCGAATGCCTTCTGTAGCCCCTGGAAGAGTGACGCCTCTTGCCAGCAGAATCAGGAGAACAACGTAAGGAGCCAGAGCTGTTACCCACACCACCTTGTAAAGAGACGTAATAAAAATATTGTAAAAAAATGTATAAAAGACAAACAAAGGTTTAGAAGTGCATATTGAACAAATTTTGTACGTACTTTCCCCGCACTTCTGACGCCTTTCCAAAGGGAAAAGTAAACCAGAACGAAGACCCCAAAGACGCACAGAGCGAGAGATGGTTTGATCGGTCCCATATGATCCAGCCCATTTGATCTATGCTGTTCTAATACATTGCGCCTGGAAAGGACAAAATAATTATGAGAGTCAATAAGTTAATAAGACACTTTAGATAGGTACTTAGACATTTCATTACACTCGATAACTTTTAAAATCAAGAACCGATAGTGGGTTGGTACTTACTCGAAAAACTCTTTAGCTGGCGTGGATGAATTTGCATGGATCTGAGGTGAAGTGACAGGAGTGCATAGAGGAGTGTTCCATTCGTTGTTGCAGCTGGTCCAAGGAAGCACAGAGTTGATGGAAGCGAGCGAAGCCACCAGGTAGTACACCGCCCAGCCGATGATGGTGTTGTAGTACATGCCCATGTAGATGTCTATCATGCAGATCGCATAACCTACGCCTGGGGGATGGAAATATAATAAACACCATGGAGACACAAAGTAGAAAAGTAGGAGAGCTATTTGTTGAACCCCTATCAAATGAAATCAAATAATTTCAACGTAAAATAGCTTTCAAACTTTGAACCAAGTAATCAATTCTGATTCAAGACGACAGCCAGAGCCATATTTGTTAGCGATGGCGTTTCGCGCCATCTTGCGACACATAAACCAATTAGTGGGTGCGATGCGATATCATTAGATTACCGGCCGACAGATGGCAGCAGATGATTTGATTCCCAACATGGCGGGCCGGATACGTCGAAGTTGGCGCGAAGTTTAGCGATAATTAATTGGATTCTGACGGCTCTAAGATTTATTGTGAGTAAATAAACGGATGAATGCTGTTTTATTGCTCCGGGAATCGTTGCTGTGGGTTTATTAAATGTAATTTATTAAGGACCAACAATGAGGAGCTTCGTGGAATTATCTATTTCAAATGGCTAAGATCAAGTTGTTTCCGTTACGCTTTTTAAAACGTACATCATTACCTTTATTTTTAAACGGAGAATACTATTGTGAGCTGCTCCAATGCAAAGATTTTGACAATTTTTAAGGTGCAACAGTAACATTTATCTTTGTGTTAACTTACTAGGTAGGTAGGTACTATTAGCTTGTGTATTATCTAGCTCTGATATATTAATTAATGAATCATGTTTATAAATTTACTTCCAGTGTAAAGTGGTTTCATTAGCATGTCTGTTTTCCAACAATGCAAAGTAAAATAATTACTTAGGTCATAGGGACTATAATGGCAGGCATATATCTACTCCCTTCTACAGATAAAAAAAATGTGCTATGTGGAAACGAAAAACTTCCCGTCGAATTACCAAGCTGTGTGTTATCTATAGTGTGCTAAGGTGCTCGGCATGCATATTTCATATTCACCCTCCATTGAAGAGTGCATCATGGCGAACCCTGTCACTATAAATGCATTCTACAACTTCTACTTATTTGAAAGAGCTATTTTCTATTTTCTCATTTATTTCGGAAACTTCATGATTTATATCAATTTGTAGATACAGCCAATAAACTTTACTAGGACTTTTCTGCAAAGTTCGTCTAGGTAGGTACCACCACTTTGCCAGTTATTCTGCCGCAAAACAGTAGTGTGCAGGCACTACTGTGTTCAGGTTTGAAGGGCATTGTAGGTAGTGAAATTGCTGGGCAAATGAGACTATAAGATCTGATCGCTCAGTCTAGTAATCTTATTACTAGACTGAGCGATCAGATCATAAAGTCTCTAAACTGATTAGTCTGTGTGTATTAGTCTCAGAATAACGTGCGCAGTGCAGTGTCACGCACACGCAAAACAGTTATGAGCAGCCGTGACACTTAACATCAGGCGAACGACTAGCTTCTCACGTCACTCATTTACATAAAAAAGTGACACTAAGGTTTGAGCTGCACTGTCCAGCATAATACATTTTTATAATAGAACAAAAGAGTTTAGGTACTTAAGTGTCGACGGTTTCCACGTTTCACTGCTGCTTTATCAAGATTTGTTTTTAATCTTCTAAAGCTCAGCCGTATGTATATATCACACTAATATTATAAAGGCGAAAGTTTGTGTGTATGTGTGTATGTTTGTTACTCTTTCACGCTGTAACAGCTGGACGGATTTGGATGAAATTTGGTATGGAGGTAGCTTATACCCTGGATTAAAACATAGGCTACTTTTTATCCCAATAACGGGAACGGTTCCTGTAGGAACGCGGGTGGAACCGCGGGGCGCTGCTAGTTAGCTATATCTACGCACACAGTGTCTAACTAAACTTAAAAACTTTCACCATACCTCATCTTTTAGAATCGCATCAGCAACCTAACCTATTTCATGTTGTTTGTTTTGATATAAAAATAAACTTTTAGTTCAGTATTTGTTTCTTCTCAGTCGATTTGAAATTCACCACCCCACTCGTATCGACGCAAAGATTGCGTAAATTGATACTAACTCGGCGGAGCGGGTTCGATTCCCAACGATAACACATTACCAGCGATAATGGTGATGTATGCGAGAATGGAGGGGTGAGTGATAGCTTGATAAGGGAAAATATGATGCTTATTTTGGGGGTAGGCTCATAAAATATTCAATACATGGTATTCAGTTGCGGAAACCTTTTGGATCATTAATTACGTTATTTTAGGAAGTAGGGCCTTTTTTACTTGTTGACTTATTTATTACGCAACACTTCTGATGTGATAAAACTTTCAAGGCTAAATATTTTAACTTATTTAGATTTCTCTGGTAATTACCTGAAAACAAATATCCCACTTCATCTATTAAGTATAGATCTATTGAGAATCATCTGCACTGATGCGTTACTTACCTTGCGTGTATTTTACTTTATTTAAATATATATAAACAATAAAAAAGCTGTGAAAACTACCACCTATAACTAGTACCTACCTACAGTATAAATATTATCTGCGGTATAAATAGGTATAACTACGCTTAATTACGAAGGCAAGGCACTTAACCAAATAAAAGAGCAACAAGTGTCTCTTTAAATGCCGTCGCTTTACTTTTGATAATCCATTCCCACTACGGCTAAAAGTTAGTCGCAGGATTTTCGCAAAGCACCTAAAACTTTTTACATTTAAACGCTGATTCTACGTAAGTTTTAAAAGTGTCACGAACTTTGTCGTGATTTCTTGTAAGAATTGTGATTGGTCAAATCATAACTTCGGGTCGCTGCCTGCCATCGCGGTGACGAGGCTAATAAGTCACGAACTGGAAGAACTTCCGACTATATTCCATCATTATCGTTTCGTTTGGATTACGTTGTTGTTGAATTTATTTTGATGTGCTTAGAATACGTCTTCAAAATCTTGCTTCGCCCGTTTATGCGGGCTGAACCGATTAATCATCATCATCATCGTCATCAACAGGCTTAAGACGTCCACTACTGAACATAGGTCTCCTCCAGAGACCGTCACTTCGAGCGGCTGCTCGCCTCCTGCATCCATCGGCTCCCCGTGGATTTCACCAGATCGTCGGTCCACCTAGTTGGGGAACGGCCTACGCTGCGTCTTCCGGTTCGTGGTCGCCACTCGAGAACCTTTTAATAATTTTAAAATGGTATTAAAATTACACAGTTTTTCCCTTAGGAGTAGGAGTACGACTTGAGCTGTCTTCCCCTGTGCTTAAATAATTATATGATATGGTGGACTTATTTATTTTGTTCGTTTGATTAGAACATTTTATTTCAGGATGGACACTTTCTGCAACTGAATGTGCCTACTTGTCTAAGACCTCTACGTAGATAGAGAGAGACCCGGTAGAGGCTTTATCTGTAGAGCAAATGTTTGAAGTCCTCTTCATTGGCACAGATCGATATCTAGCCGATGAATGTCATATCAAAACTGTAGGTGTACTCAGGAATAGTCACATTCAAATAGTATCATTTAAAAGTGTGCATATGTATATTTTATTATATTACTTGTTTAAAAAAAAGTGCATTCGTTATTTCTTACTCAATAGCAATAACGCCCAACGATCACATCATACATAGTTAAATATACCTAAGTATTTTTTTATTACCTTAGATATGCTTGCGTTTGCATTTCGCATACGTATACCATACATGTATATTTCAGTGTTTAAAAAATTGACCTTCCTAATTTGGTCGGGTTATAGGCTGCTAATTTCACACCGGTGTATAAAACGCTCGCCTGTATTCACTCTTCCTCTTCTATCATGAAACATCCAATTATAGCTTCAGCTTTTATTATATATTCGGAAACACACGCTGGTAATGAGTTCCACTAACCAGCTGTTCGCATTATGAAGGTCGAATCAAAATGCTTGTTACGGATAGGAGAGATGGCAAACGTGTTTTAGTATTTACATAATCTACTCAACAGGTGTTGTAAAGAGAAACATTTGTCAAAACAGGAACGATAAATTTTAGTTTTCAATGCCAATAAAAGCCACCTCCATAAGTTTGCGCTGCCCAGTTTTTTTTGTATAAATAGAGTCGTACGATTCATTATCCATCGACATCTGTAAGTATATAGGCACGCGTATGTTTCCAAACTACTGCCAAATAGTAAAATTGCTAATATCACAATTTTTTCCAAAGACTATCAATTCAAAGCATTTCATTTGATTTCCAATTGCGCTACATCACAGTAATATCCGATAGAACTGGAAACAAACAGTTCCCACTTGACCCCAAGAAGTGCGCATTTCATACATTTTAACCAGCCCATCACTCTGACGGCCGGCCGCTATTTGTCTCAGCGTTAAAAGCATTGGCTTCTGTATATTTATAAGACGATTCTTAAACGTCCGAGGTCTGACTATCTCAGATAACAAGTATAGGGCAGCTTGGAGACGGAGGGCTGAATGTAAGGTAAGGATAGGTTGTCTCGCGCATAAAGGGATCTCCGTGCTGTATACTTGTATAGTCTCACTAGGCTATTTATGCCCATCGCGATTCACTGTATCCATATTTATGATCATTTTATCCTAAATAAGAATGTCTAGGTGTATGCAGCAAAAATCAAAACAGGAAACCACTGCAAGATTAGACTGATAAGTCTGTAAGATATTATTTACCGAAACCTGCATTTGTTATATATCAAATACTAGCAGCGCCCCGCGGTTCCAGCCGCGTTCCTACAGAAACCGTTCCCGTGTTTGGGATTAAATAGCCTATGTTTTAATCCAGGGTATAAGCTATCTCTATACCAAATTTCATCCAAATCCGTCCAGCTGTTACAGCGTGAAGGAGTAACAAACATACACACATACACACATACGCACAAACTTTCGCCTTTATAATATTAGTGTGATGTGATGATACACACCAATATCCCAGATAATATCTTGTTACAAATTTCTTACTTCGTAGTTGTCGCTGTACAAAGTATTTAATGTACCAACACGATAAGAGGCGTAAATAAACCCTCGAGGTTTCCCAAGGAGTCCTGGGGGAGTGCGACAATCACTTAGCGTCGCGTCTCGATAAGTATTGTGGATCAAAATTGTCTGGTTCACCATCTAGAGGCATACTTTGATGCTTTGTGTAGATATCCAGTAAATATAATGTAGCTACAGCTATTACGTGCCTTGGGATTCGATTGTTTTCTTCGTTAGAAGATTCGTTTCATACTTTGCTTCATTGTTGTATCCCTATGATTTCGTTTGCGAATATGCGAATAATGCTGATGCGACTTTTGAACCACCCTTGATTCTTCCGATCCCAGTTCCACCAATGACTTTTCAAGATCGGTATGTGCAGAATTAACACTTCCTCTAACAGCGGTGACAGAAAAAATCGTGAACTAAGTCTGCAATAACTTTTGGTTGGCAGATGACTTGAACATGCCAGTTTCTTCAAATAAAAGTCAGAATGGACAATAATTGTCTAGTGTACACTATCTCCCTGTAAGAGAATACCTTTGCCCCAGTAGCGGGAAAGTATTCTGCTGGTGACGATGACGACGTCGACTATTACATAAAAATTAATAAAGTTTTGGGAAACCATAAGAATTTGAGAAAGAATTGAAAAGCCACTGACCTTTCAGAGCCGGACATATCCTCTTCCACAAGGTGAGGCAGCCACATCGATGGTATTGTCCCAGTGCAAGCTCCATGAAGAACAAAGGGAGGCCACCGAATAGAAGCATCACGCAGTATGGGATCAGGAATGCACCTAGTGATATCAAACAGTACATATATACTTTAGAATGTTAGAATCAATACACTTCTGATTAAATGTAAACTGATTCTCAATTAATGTCCCTAGTTTTTCCCATACATAAGTGCATTGTATATACGAACTGTGTATTTTGTAGTTTTATGGAAGTATGCAAAAAAAATGGATTTTCATAACGAAGTCGGGCGATCCATGCTGAACTTTACTGGTTGGTGTTTGGTATAGAAACAGCGGGGTACTACATCTAATGAACTATCACGATCTCCTTTATTATCATCTATCGTCTTTGGCACGTCATCAAGAATAACCATGATTTTCAGGATGAAGAACTTTCCTTCAGCTACGATTTCTTTTATTTTGAAGAAAACAAAATTATGACAAAGTTGAAAGAACTAACATCACTTACATCCTACATAAAGAAGTGGACAACTCACCGCCGCCGTTTTGATAACAGATGTAAGGGAACCGCCACACGTTGCCGAGGTCTACTGCGAATCCCACCACCGCCAGCAGAAACTCCGCCTTCTTCGCCCAAGTCTCCCGCTGTCGCACTGGTGTTAGCGACACCACCACAGACCGGGTCTTCGGCTGTTGCGGTGTGATGCATAGAACGTTACGACACTATAGAGTAAGAGTGGTGATGTACTGCATACCTACTTATAATTTACGCTCGTCATTTCTTGGAAATAGTACACTGATATTTTGAAGCTCTGCAGTCTTTGGTCTTCTTCTATCGCTAGCCTTGCATATTCCGTTACCACTTTCCAAGAAAAATAGATTTCAATGCAGTACATAAAGTGTTGGATACTAAAATGATCTCATTGATAAAACAGCTTTTGCAAAGTTCTGCTAGAGATGTTAAAGAATGATATGGAATAACGAAAACTAGGCTATTTCCAAGAAAAAAGTAAATCAAAGGCATTCCCAGGAAACGCTACCACAAACGGTGGTTTATTGTTAGCATCACACACAAGGAGCCAACATGGTGCATGGTGCATGGTGCAGGCAGGTCTTTTCCAATGGTTTCAGCGGATTACTAGTGGGCAGACAAAATCTGCCAAGCGTGGTAGTTATGGCAACTCCCCCTCCCCACCCCCATGGAAAGCATCCAAAGCGGTGTTTTATGGGGTCTGTGTTCAGCACTTTCAGCTGTGGATGTCTTCCGGCTGACGCGAGGTAAAGTCCTGGCCCAATGGCACTGCAACTAATAAATTCTTTGATAACCGAAACAACTAACTTATAACTTACAGGGGCGGAAGTAGCTGGCAAGGCGGGCGGGGGCGCGGTGGGCGCGGGCGGCGCGTCCGTCGGGGGCATCTCGTCGAACAGCTCGCTCTCCCCGTTGCGCCGCTCCGGCCCTGGACTCTCCCCCTGAACAATACTAATCCGCTGAACAAACTTGCTATTTATGACCATGCACTTCTGCATTACAATGACAATCGTGTAATATGCATATATGTATGTGTTATGGTGTAATATGTTATTTAATAAATAAATAAATAAATGTAATGTAAATAAATGTATGCAGCTGCGTGCTCCTTACTCCCATCTTTATAGTCTTGTTTGTAGTAAGTATACAAATATATTTTAATTAATTATTTTTTTATGCAAAAGGTTGCTTTTTTAAGCAACCTTTTTCAGCCAATACAGCTGGGCTTTGGTTCGCGGGGTGGCTGTGAGGCCGCTGTTCATTCACTTAGAACCTTTCTCAAACTAAATTGTGGTGAAGTGTTGCTAAAGGTGGATGTTAAAAACGCTTTTAATTCTGTCGACAGAGGCGCTCTTTTGACACAAGTCAAGGATAAAATTCCCGAACTATATAAATTCCTTTATCAATGGTATGGCAATCCAACAAAATTAAATTACCAAAATAACGCGATCCTATCCTCAGTCGGGTGTCAACAGGGCGACCCTCTAGGTCCGGCCATTTTTAGCCTTGCCATCCATCCAATTATTCAACGTCTTCAGTCCAAACTTAATGTTTGGTACTTGGATGACGGAACCCTAGGAGGCGACGTGAACACTGTTTTTAATGATCTAGGTATCATTATTAACGAATTTCGCGACATTGGTTTGGATTTAAATTTTTCTAAATGCGAACTTTTTGTTTGCGATACTTGTCCTGATAAAGATTTGGTTTTTGAAAAGTTTAATAGTCTTGCTCCGAATATCAAATTAGTAGACAAGCGTTCTCTTCGCCTTGTGGGTTCGCCGATTCTGGATGAGTCTATCTCACCTTTTGTAGAAGAAAAAATTCAAAAGTTCAATAACGCATCAGACAGGTTACTCAAAATTAACGCCCACATGGCTTTTACAATTATTCGTTTTTGTCTATTTGTCCCTAAATTTACTTATATTTTACGATGTTGTCAACTGTGGAAACACAGTGAGCTCCTTATGGGCTTAGACAGCATTGTAAAAAACACTCTGGTTTCGGTCTTGAATGTTGATATGGATGACAGGACGTGGTCGCAAGCCTCTCTACCTGTGCGCTTAGGAGGTTTAGGGATACGCAAAATTTCGAGTGTTGCATTACCGGCATTTTTGTCCTCTGTACATGGTACACATAAATTAATAGAAAAAATTCTTGCTCCATCTTTAGGTACTTTCGAAGTAGCCCATTTGTCTGAGGCCAAGAATGCCTGGGGGTTGGCTTGTCCAAATTCTGATTTCCCGGTGGTTCTTTCCTCACAGAGGCTGTGGGACCGACCGCTCTGCGAACTAGCACGGAAAAATCTTTTAGATACGTGTCCTAGCGTCGCTGATCGTGCTCGGCTTCTCGCAGTCTCTGTGTGGGAGTCAGGACTTTGGTTACAGGCCATGCCTTCTTTCAACACTGGTAACCTTTTAGATCCGACTACTTTTCGTTTAGCTATCAGCTTACGTTTGGGCGCAAGATGCTGTGTGGCCCATCGCTGCCAGTGCGGTACCGCAGTTGACCAGCTCGGTCATCACGGTCTCTCGTGTTCAAAAAGCGCTGGTCGAATTTCGCGCCACGCTAGTCTTAATGACATCATTCGCCGGGCTTTTACCACCGCCAATGTTGCAGCCATTCTCGAACCGAATGGTCTCATGCGTGACGATGGTAAAAGACCCGACGGAATGACTCTGGTTCCCTGGAAGATGGGGCGGCCTTTAGTGTGGGACGCTACTTGCGTCGATACTATGGCGCCGTCACACCTTCCCGAGACACACGTTAGGGCCGGCGCCGCGGCTAATTCTGCTGAGCAGCTAAAACGGCGCAAATATAGTAATCTCGGTAGCGGTTACATATTTGAGCCGTTTGGTGTTGAGACCCTGGGTCCGTGGGGACCGGGAGCTCATCGCGTTTTCCAAAGTCTATCAGAGCGCCTGGTCGATGCGACGCGTGACCAAAATGCTGGCACTTATTTGGCCCAACGCATCAGCATTGCAATTCAACGTGGCAATGCGGCCAGCATGTTGGGTACGCTACCTACCGGTAGTGGGCTGGAGCACTTGGACTGTCTATAGGCCATCGCGGCTATTATACAGTCCATAAGTGTTCTTTGTAGTAGGTAGTGTAGCTAGTTTAGTTTAGTTTAGCTTAGTTATGCTTAGTTTAGTTTAGTTTAGTTTAGTTTTTTTATTAAATACTATTTTTATTAAATACTATTTAATTCAGCGTGAAAGCTATCTGCATTCCAAATTTCATCAAAATCGGTTTAGTAGTTACGGAGATATAAGGTAACAAACATTCACACACACAAACTTTCGCATTTATAATATTAGTAGGATTTTTACGTATCTAATATCACTGCTTCCTCAATAGTCAATCTGTCGGACGAGCAAGGTAAACTTAGCTTCTATTTCCCAACCATTCATTTATTCACTGCGGGCTTGATGATCTATTATATCACGCATATAAAGTCCCATTAAAAAGCTAAGTACTTTTAGAGCTTAGCGCGGCGCACGCACTATTTGTCTTGTTTATTGAGGGTCAACATTCGACGCTTAGTAAACAGAAAATTGCGAAACAGATTGCTTTGCAAATAAAAATAATGAAAAGTGACCCTTCTCGGAACTTTGCAATGTGCCGCAGTCGCAGCGGAAAGTCCTTCTTATTTTTAATCAACAATTTAACTCTGAATTAAATCACCAGTTTTTTCTTTGTTTTAATCGACTGTAAAACGTATAATATACTTATAACATATTACAATATACCTCACAGAAGAGAATGCAAGCAAATTAGCTGCAAATCCAGTATATGTAGATATGTAGGTGCCTACAGTAGAAATAGGTAATACCTGAATTTGCAACAACTAAGCTAGCTGGTTAGTTTTAACGAGTTACACTAAATATTCTTGTATCATTTTATATTTTTATAGAAATAATTTAACCGCACGCTTTGTCTATACTATCGCTGTTCATGCTTGGCTTAATTTACTCATTTATTTCTTCTGGTTAGTTATATTCGGCCTAGAAGTAGGTAGGTACACTGTAACAAACTCACTCATTCAATTCATTCATTTCTGTAATCACGATAAATCAATCTTTATTATCTACCCCGAAATACACATGCCGTTAAAAGGGTTTTATTGTTTGGGATTAGCTGTTCTAATTGGAATTATAGTCAAGTACTTTATAAGATGAATCAAAAACCCTTAAAGCTTATGTTACAGTGACGTTCATTTTTACAGTCCATCGCGATAATTTTTCGTGCTCGCTGCGCTCGCGCCGTCGTTTTCCGAGTTTAATCTGTTTTTCTGATGAGCTTTGATTATAGCTCGCTAGTATACCCAAAACGATTTGTTTTGCATTTTCGAGCACAACGCAGGTTATTTTCACTAGCTCGGATGAACTGGTTCGGATCCTAAAAGTAAAGTTAGGTTTCTAGGAATATACCACATGGGCTTGTTCTGCAAAGTGTACAATACTAGTCTATGGAATAGGTTTACTACTTAGAGTATAGACGTTTGTTTACTAGTCGATTGTGCAGTGAGTAACGTCAACACATTGTCTCCTTGAAACTGGTGAGGATGTAGTAAAACGCCGGAATAGGAGTTTTGGCGGGAACGCGGAAAAGTTCACGTCGTCGTTGCATTGTATTATTTTTCAAAACTTGTGCTTTATCCAGTGTTAATATTTAAAATTGGTGGCGTTTTACGCATTAAGTGCTGAATTACGAGCATGAGTGTGGGCAAGTGATATAATGTAGTGAAACGTGGTTTTTTGTGTTGCTTCCAAAATTCCATAGAAGCCTCTAGTGAAGTTGCCACCACTTTACTAGGGCATGACGACTGGATTATGACTACCTGACTTAGATTGGACTATGACTACCCAGACTGTGACTAAGACTTGACTACCTGAAATATTCTATAACGCAATGAAAAATTACTGTACTTGACACTGGCTAAATACACTAAGTGTAGAGCCAAAATATAACAGAAAAAAAAACGCCGGATAATGTCAAACCTGTGATTTATGACATAAGAGCCCAATAAACAAAGAGCATAATTAACGCTCTAGTTTTCTTCAGTCACTGCAAATTTTACCTACTTTCAAAATATGATTTCCGCTGATTTCACTTGGCGTAAATTTTGTCATATAAAGTAAAATACTTAGCTAATTTTCAGTCAATAGCTAAAAGTATTGTAAGGTAGGTATATTTTTCGTATTCGTACTAAGATATAAAATTATTAAGTAATACAATTTATACATGTACCTAACAATTTAAAACGCAAAATACCTTACGCAAGGGTTATTCAAAAAGCTTTGTGTTGCCCTTTATGGGTCATTCACACGTTATAGTCCATAAACCAAACGTTCTCGCTGTCATCTATTCGAAACAGCTCAGAAGTTAAACTGTTAATTTAATGAGCTATTTGGATTTGAAGAACTCATTATTTTTAAGGATCGAAAATTTGCAAAGCTTAAACCACGCAATAAATGCACTGACAGCAGTAAGTACCAGGTACAGAGTAGGAAAAGTAATAAGCTCGGCACGCAGCGTAATTTTTTACCTGCCACTTTTATTAAAACCTAATAAAAGTGCAGCCAAAAATATTTTTTAGGATTAAGTAATATAACATAACCTTTGTATTGTTACGTATTAAAGGTTGCATGACGAGACAATATGGTCTTTATTGTTGGCTTCATTAGTAAGCTCAAAGTCGCGCAACGAGAGCTATGCTCGGTGTTTCCCTGCGAGATAAGATCCGTAATGAGGAGATCCGCAGGAGAACTAAAGCGACCGATACAGCTCTTAGAATTAGCAAGTTGAAATGGCAATGGGCAGACTACATCGCTCGTAGAATTGATAACTGATGGCGAAAAAATGTTCTCTAGTGGCGACCACAAACCGGAAGACGCAGCGTAAGCTGGCCCCCCACTAGGTGGACCGATGATCTGGTGAAACCGCGGGGAGCCGATGGACGCAGAATATGAGCAGCCAAAGTAATGCTCTGTGTGGGAGACATATGTTCAGCAGTGGACGCCTTCAGGCTGTTGATGATGATGATGATGAAAGTTTGCAAATCCGTAAATGGCGGCCAACCCTTAAGTGCTCTCAGTAATTAAACAAAAGAAAAGAAAGATTCATATCAATTGTTTTTTCAACAAAATAAATATTCAGATCACGCTTGGATAAGATTATGTACCAAAAATCGAAAACACCAAAATTTTTATAAACATGGTGTACTAAAACATTAAAAAAGGTATTATGGTATTAGAAAATTAGCTGTGTTTTATTTTCCCAGCAACCGGGGTTCGGAAACAAAACTAAATGCATTATTTTGTTATCTTTTCACCTACCCCCTTTCATTCTTCTGCAGCCATTTCGCTGTAAACAACAACACGGAAGTGGACAAAAAGCGTCGACAAACATTGTCGGAGGCGAAAGCAATTATCAGTTGAATTCCTCGTGATCGATTCGCAGGCTCGAAGAGTTTTTGCAGTGTGTGCTCTACGGAGTTACGCTCTCTGACACTGTTAACAAAGACTTTTCAAATCTATGCCTAAAAATGTGTTTTGCGTATAAGTAAAATAGTTATAACTTTATAACAAAGCATATACATATACGCATATACACTCGTTATAAAATATACGATTTGGAGTCCAATTGGTTCACGTGCCAAAATGTCAAATTGATTGATTGTATCATAGTTACAACATACATGTGTCAGCATATATTAAAATGTACAGGTGCCAGAATGTCCATACGTTAGGTATATGTGAAATAGTCTTATAGACTAAAGCATAGAGAGAACTTGATAATGTGTCAAACGTACCACTTTTTTGGACACTTTTTATGTGATGTGGACACTTTAAATGTGAATGAGTCTGACAAATTGACTCGATTCGTAAAAAATGGTACGGTGCTTGTCGCAAACGTAGCTAATTACTATGTTTATTTCTTTCCTTCGCCACTGACGTAGCGATGCGTGTGAGCAATACTAATATAATATCGTTCTGATGATCTCTCTATACCTTAGTCTTATACTCTAAGGAAATAGTAATAAGGTGCAAAATGTCAAATATTATAAAGTTACAATGTGTAGGTGTCAAAAAACTCTGGTGACTATTTGTTGACTTGTGGTCCAACCAGCATCATACCAGCATAATCACGGTTAATTTTTATTCTGCAGACCCACGTAAATAACTTCAATTTTTGAACATATAGTCAATTGTACATTTTGTTTTGACCCGCATGTATTTTGATATTTGCACATTTTGTCACTTATACACCGTTAGCCTTGATACATATAACCGAGTTTATAAAAAAACTGAGGTAAAGAAGTAAGTACCTACTACTCAAGTACCTACAGAAAAAAAGCACCTATTTGCTTTTATGTATTTATATTTTATCCCGTCGATCCCGAAACTCTTACGTGATATAAGAAGAACCGCTAAACCATGGAATCTGTATGCTAGCAAAAAATAATGTCTACGCCAAATAATTTAATACATCAAAAGTGAAAAAGTGGTAAAAATATACATTTGTAAATCGGTGGCTTTCAATTTAAATATTGATTGGGTAGTTACCATCTTATTGTATTTGTTTTACCTTTTTTAATTGGAAATCTTTTTTCTTTTTGTTGAAATTTTCTGACTGTTAATAACTTTATTCTTGTATCTCTTTGTAAATTATGCAGGCGGCAAGCATCCTCTCAAATGGGCGCTTTGTGGGGGAGGCTTATGTTCAGCAGTGGACATCTTTAGGCTGTTGATGATGAATCATTGAATAAGTAGGTACTTCATAAACCAGTTTTGTTTTCAACAGTATGTTTTACAATTATTTCTCTTGTGTATTCTATGGGATTTTTTTATACTTATAGGTAGTAAGCACTTTTGATACGCGTGGTTTTCTGACTTTTTAATCTTAGTTGCCTTTTTTTCGTTATTTGGGTTTAGATTAAAAAATATTAAAGTGATATCGAAATAGAAAAATGAATTATTAGGGACTTATCTAAATAGTTTAAGGTTTTCCGCACAGTTTCAATCTACAAAAAGAAAAAAAAATTAGTAACAAACAAAAGCGAAAAATACCAAGTAAGTTCGAAACCGTAACTTGTCACCAGGCACTAGCTGCAAAGGCCAGTAGGTATGCGAGGCATGAGGCCGCGGCAACGGCAAGTTATGCATCACGAATACCACATTAGATTTGCGTCCCTTTGTAGGGGGCTGAATCAACGTTGTCAACTTGGAATTAAATCTTTTGACTACATAATAACCATAACTAGTTTTAAAAGCGGAACATGCTAGCGACAATAGAAGCGAAAAAATGTTTGGTCACCTTGTACGACATGACAGCTTCATGAAAAACATCATAGAAGAAAGGTAGAAGGGAAGAGAGGAAGAGGCAGACCTAGAAGGGCATATTAGGGCTAAAGGTGAGTAGCCGCTCAAAGTGGCGCTCCCTGGGGGAGGCCTATGTTCAGCAACGGACGACTTCTGGCTTTTGATGATGATGATGGTGATGATGAATATCAAAATGAGGGATGAGTCTGATAGCTTTTCTTATCCGAAACATAAATTACGCATTTTGCTCCAGTTATATGTCCATAGAGAGCAGTGAGAATTTACCATCAGGTGGGCTGCCTGCTTGTTTCAATTTCGTCAAAAAGGTTACCTTGTAGGTAAGTCATATTTTGGAGAAATTTCACAATCTGTGTAAACAAAGGCTAGGACGGTATCCCTTGATTTCATCTAATATTCAACAGGATCTTAGTTTTTAACTTTACTATTCTCATAGCTCTGTTGGACTGTTTCTCTGTAGCACAACGTAGCACACAAGTTCAACGTAGCAGACGTTGTAGGTTAAGTAATATATACTAGGTTTAGAATATAGTGTAGATATTCTTTTAGTTATTGGGATGACATAGTGCAAGCGTTGCTTAGTTAGAAACATTGTAAGACGTATGTGTCTACCTATACTCATTTGATTGAGACTAGATACCATCTGTGTGAAACGTCCACGAATTTTTGTCTACATAAAAAGTTAAAATCACTTCCGCCACTTACACTCAAATTAACCGTGAAGGTAAAGTTCAAGGAATCGACGAGAAAGTTGTTTGTAAAGATCCCATAACTTCCCACTCAGCAGATCAGCAGTGCCAACTCTAGAACAACCGTATTGCTACATGGGTCGTTTCCGGTTCGTGACATCAAACACTGAAATAATGTAATTATGTTGTTACAAATCAAAAATCTAGATTGGTAGTTAACTTCATTTGAACAGGATGTGAATGGTATAAAACGGCCCTAGTTCCTATTATAAATATTTGAATTTTCTTGGATTGTATGATTCGCTTATATGATTTTGCCTATAAAAATGATAATTGGGTTACACCGTAGAAGCGATCTTTATGATACTTTTTGCTTTAGTTAATAAATTGTGGTTTAAAATATTCTTCCCATAATTCAAAGGTTCTTAACTATGCACCGTGAAATTGAATTCTACATTTTCCTGAAATGTATGTTCTTAGTCCATGCTATAGAACAATATCACAGAGTTAAATTAATAAAAATAAATAAAATAAATGACTCAAAATATAATTCGCCGTTAGGCGAAATGTCTATTTCACTCTACTTGCTGCAGGCAAATGTTTTGTAGGTAGCTAAAACACGTGCACCGCCCTCCCCTCTGTCCCGGAGTGCCAAATTATTACATGTCGTAGACCTTTTGTTAAGAATTTGAATTAGGACTAATTTTATAGTAACTAGTTTTACGTTTTACATTATAGGTATTTTTGTATTTGACTTTAAATAAACATTCAGGTGGACTGAGTACATCATACATTTCAGGAAAATATTGAATTAAATTCCATGGCGTATAGTAGACGGGTTAATTTTAATTTGAATCACAAACAAGATTTGAAGCCAGATGCTTTTCTAAAAGTATTGCTTTTTTTAAATAGAAGCCTGGTAAGGAAACTGAAAATTTGAAATTGTTTCCTTAACGTAGGTATAACTGTGTAATTTGTACAAGATCCTCTTTCGGTAGAATTTTCGTGTTATTACGAACAAGAAGCCACTAATTCCAAGATCATCTAAAGTGTGTCCATGCCGAAGTTGGAGGTTTATGGAACGGCCAAGCTATCAGCGCACCGTTCTAAGTTTCGTCACCTGCGGTTATCGAGGATTATCCCTGCACTCAGCTGTTCCTATGCAAACTAAAGCCTGTATTACAGAACTTCGCTCAGTCGTCGATTGATGCTCTAGTAGAGATTTTATTCATTGTTTGATCATTTTATAGATGAAATCAAAAAAAGCTACAAGTAAAATTAAATAATGTCGTATTTCTAAAGCTTGGTTTTGTTTTTGCTTTGAGGCTACCTCATTAAAATGAGTAAGGGGGCCCTGGCAGTTTTGAGAAAATATATATTGAAGTGGGTGGGTGTACCCACGGAGTGAGTACCTGAAAATGGGCGTCGTTGCCGAGGCAGGCCCCGTAAGAGATGGCGTGATGACCTCAACGCCTTTCAAGAACAGTGGTCTGAGGTTGCGGGGGACCGGGATATCTGGAAGGATATGGGGGAGACCTTTGCTCAGCAGTGGGACAGTATAGGATAACAAAAAAAAAAATTGAAGTAGTCGAGTAAAAAGTATACAAACGTTTATACCCCGTAAGATCTAAAACTACCATTAATCTCAGAGTGAGACGAGTGTAGTGTACGCATCATGCGCCGAATAATACGCAGGCAGTTTTCCTATTTCAAGTCATTTGAAATATCCTTTGAAATATCCTATTTTAGGACCACTTTAGAACATTAAGATCCAAAGGGTCGTTGTAGCAATGTTTTCCAAAACATTTGAGCGTCATTATGTTTACAGTAGCTTCAAAGATTTTCGCCGCTCGAGATTATTTTTTGTTTTCACCAACGAACCTTGTGTTGTTTACGAAAAGTAAAAAATGTCGAAATAACTGGAATTCTTTTGTAAAGTTATTTGCGCCTGTACCTGGTTATAGGATCTTCTTTATTTTTACCTAACCTAACCACTTTGTTGGTATTTTGGATAAAGATAATTTTTGTTGAAATGTGATATTTGATTTATGTTGAGGAAAATGTCAGTGCTTCTGGTGTTGCATCCTTTTGCTATTTGGCAGCGCTCATAGCCTGACTGGTCATTCTTAACTGATCGGTAAAGTTAAGCATCGTTCGGCGCAGTCACTATTTGGAAGGGTGACCGCTACAAAAATTGGTACCTATTTACAGTGGTAAATACGTGCACTCCGAAACACGGTAGTGCTCAGTGGTGCTTCCTAGTGCACGTTAACCCTTCAGTCCCGGCTTTTGTTGAAAGATAATAGTCGTTTAGCCAAGTCAAAAGCCATAGGGTGGGCATAAAATTCTTCGCCGTAAATTACTCTTTGATTTCAAAAATAAACAATGATATAGTTTGTCTGTCCTAAGAATGCAGATTAATAAAAAGGCAGTGGCGCAAATTTTTCGGCACCTAATGTGTATCTGCATAAAATAGTAGTATCTGCGAGAAGTGTTATAAGATATTTTATATATTTACTTTTATATTTTTTATTGTTTATTCTTTATTACTCACTTTATCTTATTGATTATTCTGTTTTTTAGGCTTTAGATATAGGTAGTATAATTTAGATGTAGGTATGTTTAAGTATATTTTGAATTATAAAATAAATCCATTTTATATATTGTTTGATGTACTCACTATAAAATATATTAGTGTAATCTAATTATACCAATTCAAAAAAAAAACTAAAAAAGTATAAAAAATATAAAATGAAAAAAGAGGTCTGGAACTTTGTTTAAAAAAAACATAGATCATACATCCATTTTAATAAAAACGACTATCAAAGGATATTAAAAAAAATATTTAGCAGATCTGGACATTTGGAAATTTGACAAAAATGATCTTCCAACTTCACTCACCTCACGTTTCAGTAGCCGTCAGCGTTCTGGCGTCAGCAGCCTCAGGTCAAAACGCAGTAGGGAAGCCATGTCGTCTCGTGAACGGACCAGCAGACACTGCCGACCCTGGCGGAGGAGCAGGTCACCGGAGCCAAGGGGCGGGCCCAGGGAAGACACGCCCACAGCAACAAGTGCCATTGGACCTGATAGATGCGATTTTTTGAGATTTATAGGTTATGGGCTCACGTGATATTTTGAAAAACGTTTTATTGGATTTTTTTAAATGTGGAAAGTATCACACAGTATTCGTATTGCGATTATTACACGAATTTAATGAAACGTAATTTTTAGTTAGTGGTGAGGGAACTGATAGGTTACGTTTTTAATAAATGTGGTTTCATAAACAAATGTCATCCAAAATCTCATTTCCCATACCAATATCTATCACCTATTCGCAGATAGCGAGGCGAGGTGATCGAATTGAAGATGCCCGTGAAACTTTATACGAGGGATCGACCCAACTCTGATCGAATTAACCCTTCTTCTTAACCGACTTTTGAAAGATATAAAATTCGCATTAATGGTCAATTTCTTTTTGATTTTAAACGCTTTTTACATGTAGTACCACGTGGGGCCCGGTTTCGATGATTTTATTCGTTACTGGCGCACGTCTGGCGATGGACTTCAAATTAGAAATATAAATTAAAAAAAACGCATGTTGTTTTAATTTTCCTCAATAATCAGACCATTATTCACTAAATTTTTCAAAAGGAGTTAATGTAATTTTTGTCGGCATCTAGTCTATCAACAAGTAAGCAAATGCGGAGCATAATAACACTTAGGCGGGCCATACACGTTCAATTTTATTGATCAATTAAATTGACGAGTCCATTTCCGTCTATGTTTTCTCCATACTGTACCCCCGAAAAACGTTGCGCAATACTAAACCTACACGATCAATATTACTGATCAATACAATTGATCGTGTATGGGCCGCTTTAGGTACTACTGTGAGTGCTTGAAAAAAAAAATCAAAACGTTTCCGTTCCTGTACTACCCTTAAAAAGTAACACCAGATAAATAAACATTAGTTTGCACTAAGTCCCGCCCCCGGCTCCGACTGTGATCCACGCTGATTTGACCAATCAACCAGTGGAGGCGCTGATACATCGGCCTGATTAAGGATCTCTCGATGAATAAGTGATTTTTCTTGTAACTGCGGAGTATTCTTTTAAACAGACCCCTTGAGAGTGAGCTTCGCGATTTGCGGCTAATTGACGGGGAAGGTTTGTTTGGTTGAAAGTTTTATAATTTCTCAGAAAGGAGAATGAAAAACAGGTTGACCTCTTATCGTAACTTAAACTCTATGTCAACCAGGCTTCGCATGTTTTATTTATAAATTTATGGACACTTCTGACTACATTTATCTAACAAAAAGGCAGATAAACCATTTAGGAATTAGTTATACTTTATGCAATAAAAATGAGGTCAATCTTGGATGTCAATCTTTGTATTTGGACCACACGAACAGAGAACCAAAATAAATTAACAACAAAATTGTATCTTATTTCAAAAATACGTGGGACTATAATAATAAACAATTTAAAATATACAGAATCATGCAACCCTAAGGAGCTCGCTCTTGCTATAAATAAAATTGATCCCATGAAACTCAACAGGTTGCAATAACTGAATGGTAAACTAAAGCATTCAATGAACGAAAGAATATGAAGTAAAGAATAAATAAATATGTAGTGTAAATGTTGTGTATGTCACGAATAAATGTATTTTCTTTCTTTCTTTCTTCTTTCAAATATAGACTAACTTAAACGATTAAAATTAATTTAAGATAAATAACTTATAATATTGGTATTTAACTATTTACTTAGAATACTTAAATATAATAAATATAATATAATGAAATTACTTCGGGAAGGCGCTGATAAGGAACTTCTCATGTTGGTTTATGCGGCTCTTTGTCAATCCATCTTAACCTACTGCATTCTTGTCTGGGGTGGTGCCGCAAAAACCTTCATGATAAAAATTGAAAGAGCTCAGAGCTGTGTTTAAAGTCATGTTTCGGAAGCCACTCAGATACTCTACCAAGTCTCTATTCAAAGATACTAATGCTCTATCAGTTCGCCAACTCTTCATTTAAAAAGCTGTAGTCACACATCATCGTATATTTAAACAAACGTCTGAGTCTAAAACAGAAGATAAAAAACGTAGAATAAACGTAAAGGTTCCAGTGGTCAAATCCTCCTTTGCAAGACGCTTCAGCCATTATACCCTTCCCTTTCTATACAGACGTCTAATGAAGCTTTGCAATCTTAGCGACAGCTCCGTTTATGGCGTTAAAGAAAAGGTGAGAAAATGGCTCCTCACACTTGATTATAATGCCACGGAGTCTTTGCTGTGTGTTCAGACATGAGATCAGGGGGGTGGCCATGGAGCTTTGATTGCAACGCAGCAGGTGAAATTTCATCTCTAATTCAGAAATTTCTATGTAATTATGCATGTAAACTGTCAAATCCATCCAAATTTGCGTTTATTTCGGTTGCAATTCAGGTTCCGTGATCCCCTAGCTCCCTAATTTGAAAATTTCCATAGTAACTATGTACGTACGTAAACTATGTATTGAATCTGTCAATCCATATTGTGTTTCTACTAGTGGATTTCAAGTTCCGTGCCTAGAAGTTCAAATCTCACACACACACTCCGCATTTAAATAGGTGTTTTCTTGAGTTCCATAACATAGCTGATTAGTCATAGTTGAAATTATCTTTTAAAATAAAAAGAGTCCTTTTTGAGTGTCTACACTATCTAGTAAGTAAGAACATTCAGTTATTTATGCCTTTAGATAAAATAAGTTCTCCATTTATTTACCCTTGTAATCGATAACAAGTCTCCCGCGATACAGGCTTGCCCTAGTGCGGGGACTAACTATACTAGCAATGTGTCATTTACTGTAATTTTTTTGGTAAATAAAATATTTTGTATGTTGTATAAGAAAGAAAGTATAATTAGATTGGAATGAAAGTTTTAAAATGTATGTAACCAAACGCCTATACCTACGTTGATTTTGATTCTTCTATAAAGGCTGGGTTTTTTGATCCATAGTTAAAGTAACCAATGGTCAAAAACTAAAACAAATTTTGCCCGTTGCTTAAAATTTGTTAGCATTTTTAACCATTGGTTACCTTAACTATGGTTCAAAAAACCCACCCTTAATCCTTAACCTTCCTGCCTTACCTACCTACCTATCCCTTATCCTACATAGATACTTTCTATCTTCATGAAGAGATACATGTGTGTGTTTATAATGAAATGACAATGAGTAGGTAAAACTCAGTCCGGAGAGTTTCGATGGACCCCCTCACCCTTCTTGTATTAGCCCTAGCTACCTGATGAACATCCATAAAGTGGAGTTCTCACTGGCCTGATAGCTCAGTTGGTAGTCTGCCTTCTGAACGATAGGTTGTGAGTTCGATTCCCACCTGGAAAAAACATTTGTGTGATGAACATCGATGTTTGTTCTGTGTCTGGGTGTTATATTGTATTCTATGTCTGTATTTACAAACAAAAAAAGTATCTAATTATTGTATCAGTTATCTGGTTCCTATAGTACAAGCTATGCTTAGTTTGGGGCTAGATGTCGCTGTGTGAAATGTCCACACATTTATATTTATTTTATAATTACCCGATTTCATGCAACCCTGAGAAAAAAGGCCTTGATAAAGTAGACAGACGTACAAGCAGATGCTGACCGGCTCCGGCGCAGATGAACCGCGGGACGGAGGAGGCGTTTTGCTCGCCTTCTCCATCCTCCGTAGTGGGGTCGGTGGCGGATAGTCGGGGGACTCTCTGCCGCACCCACACGGCCCCACACGTCTGGTGGGTAACCGAGGTGTAAGGTTACCCACTGATTACAGATGTAATCGAAGCTACGGTTCGGAGTTTTCTATTCTACATTGTGCCGGATTGCTTGCACCTGATGTGGGGAACGAAACTTTTTTTTTTCAAACTCGTATTGTAATAGGCTTGTTATAATATTTTGACATTTTTGACATTAAGCACTGTGTAAGTTTGGTTAATTATGCTTGCTTAGAATGTACAATAATTTAATTTTTATTACTTTTAAACACATTATCTAGTTTCGACTTGTAAAAGTGCTAAAGATAGCCTATTTGCAATAAAAAAAATTGATTTTGATTTTGATTTTGATTTTTTGATTGGTGCAGAGGCCCGAAAGGGCCTACCGTCGGGGCGAGATAGTGAATGCTAGGGCGACCCTATCTCGCCCCATCCCGGCGGCGGACGGATCACGGGGGGGTTTTAGTGGGTTCGAGTCGCACATACCCCTTGCCATCACCCCCGTAGTGGCAGTAAAGTGCGAGGTCATCTCCCCCCCTCAAAAAAAAAAAAGATGGGCAACAAAGTGTTCCTATTCCATAAATCGTAAGAGACCAAGCAAAAAATGGTTAAGGGACTTATAGCCGATCATACTGTAACATTTATTATGATTTAACTGTAGTTCCAAGGTCGCCTAGCGTAACAGACACGTCATCTGATAGCGACCAATGGACGGACATGCGGGCACTATCTTCTTGTATGAACACTATTGCATACATCTATTTTCTATCTATATATACAATAAAACTGTGACGGGGATAAATCTGTACATTGAACATTTTTTGAAAATGTTGATTGCATTACACTTTTTAATTGATATAGAAATAGAAATATTTTTTAGAATTTTTGTCTGTCTGTCCCTTTAAACACGCATCACGCTGGAACTACTGAACGGGTTTTTCTGAAATTTGGTATGGTTATAGCTAATTTTTAAGAATAACATTCAAGTTTCTTCTAGTTTTCTAAAACAGCCAAGTGCGGGTTGCACAAAGTAATAAGGATGTAATTTTTATTCAAGAATTTTTTGTTTCTATATTATTTATTCATACATGTCGAAGGGAAGGGAAAATGTAGGAAAAAATAGGGCTTTGCCTGCCTCCCTTCTATTGCCGTGTCAATTTTTTTTTCTTTCATATTTCGTAGGCCTTCAAAGTATAAGGATTTCAATTAGGTAGGTACCTGCTTTACTAGCTACTAGCTATTTACTTTAGCTACATCAGGTCGTAATATAAAAAGTAAAAAGTCAGAGATAGTTGAAAAATTTTCGTGCGTGACGATTGTACTTGAACCAACTCTCTACCAAAGTTTCAAAGAAAACAAAAGAAACCCCAAACAAAATAAACATGAAATTTATAATACCTGGATTTAATATCTGGGTTTACGTAAATGTTGATTCAAACCCAAAGCTTTGTGTAGATACACCTGATAATTACAATAATAACATAATTGTATTTGCCGCAAGCTCCAAGCTGTCAATTATCGAATTTGATGTGAGGTCTTCTACATTTTATATGTCTTCAAATGTAGGTATTTGATGAAACAATGTTCATGATTTCATATATTTTATTTAACCCTTCGTCTTTTATATCCTATCCTACCATGTAATATTCTAAATGCTTAAGTTTGTGTGTGTGAATGTTTGTTACCTTCTATCTCCGTAACTACTGAACCAATTTTGATGAAATTTGGAATACAGATAGCTTATATGCAGGACTAACACATACAATACTTTTATCCGTGGGTGAAACTGCCGGGCTCAACTAGTCTTTTATAATACAGAGTTAGTTTTCATTTACTTAAAACTATAGTTATACGTAACTCATATCACAAACAAATAACAATTTGTTCTACATCTTTAAAAAAATCAGAGAATATTTTTCACTACTACTTTGATATAAAAAAAACATATTATAATACGTGTAATTACTTAACAGGCCTGGTGTTAGGTGCACTGTTACCACACCCAACCCGCGAAAAGAGAAAATTACCATAACCTACTGCAAAAAAAAATAGATTATTTATACATTTTATTAACGATGGATTCAAAATAAGACTCATCTTTAACTTTACGGTGGGTCAATCAACCAATGCAGAGTAATTATGTCATATTATAGCAAACAATGTTATTTTAAATTACAACACTAAATTACTAAACCTTTTTTTGTAAATGTTGTATACCCCTGAAATCTGTAATTAAGAATTTTAAAGCGAGTCTATGTTTGCCTCAACACTCGCTCATTCGTTCCTTTTGTATCCTCAAAGGAAGAATGGGGTTTCTAATACAAAACGCGAATCGTTCTGTCAGTTTGTCTTTAACCGCGTTGAAGTTGGTTGGGTTCTGGGCGCCGCAGGATTTGAGCAGAAATGGAAAAAAGCTATACAATTGCTACGCAGTATTCTCATTTATGTTTCTTTTGGGTTTGTATACCATAGTTTGGTCCTGTGCATTCTGCTTGATAATGTCTTGTTTAGTCAGAGTAGGTTGTCGCCATAGATAAATATAATGACTACGGGTTGTATGGAGCTCGAATTAGGTACACTTTTATGATTGTGGGATTTTATTCAAACTTGCAACACTGAGGAAAGTTTGTTCTGAAATTCAAAACAAGTCAAATATATATATGTAGATAGCGGTTACATCTGTGTATCTTATGGATTCAACTAAAAGGATGATACATCCGTGACCAAAAGGCACAAATCAATACAAAGAGTGGAACGAGTCCATTCCACCTGATTCCCAATTTCCGGAATGTATCAGTAGAAGTATCTGACCACCTTGAGCTATTAAGTGTTACGTTAACGTCTAATTTAAACTTTGGCTCTTACATTGAAAGAAAGAAAGAAAGAAAGAAAGAAAGAAAGAAACACTTTATTTATACAAACTGTACACAGACACAAATGACAATAATAATTATGCTAAACTAAAAATAAAAAAGAACCTATAACTAATTAAAAAAAAAAAGAACTCTACGCCTATTCTTTACATTTCTGTGTACGAACATTGTAGCTGTGTGTGTACAGTGATGTACAAAATGGTCAAAGCTCAGCATGTGCCATGGACGAATCCACAGCGCTGATTTTCAGCCCAGACCTTGAGTGACGACGATACTAAATAATAATGAAAGAGTAATAACGGGTGCTGTTAATAAATTAAAAATAATAATCAGAAGTTCCCTAAAAAAAACACCTTTTCAGAATGACGAGGTGAGTTGGAAAAGGAAAAAAAAAATTATATAGTACTAGCAGTATTAACTATCTTAAAAACCTGTTAACTATGAGACGATAAAAAAACGAAATTGAAAAATTATAATAAATAAAGAATCCATGGCTAAGCTGGCAGCAAAAAAGATAAGGGTTCTCGAGAAGGTTCGTCAGTGTTTCACTCCTGGACAGCTTTTAAACTTATATCAAGCAGAAGTCTGATCTTGTATGGAATACTGTGGCCATCTCTGGGATGGTTCAGCTAAATACCAACTTCAGGCCTTAGACTCAATTGAGAAGCGATCAAAAAAGCTCATAGGTGACGATACAATGGTGAGGGCTAGGCTTCGGAACTTAGAGCACCGTCGTAAAATTGCCAGCCTGTCGGTGTGCTACAGATTACATTTCGGTGAGTGTGCTGCGGAGCTACACAATCTAATTCCACCTCCGCCATTTCGCCATCGCACGACAAGACGTACACGCCATCCATTTATGGTTGATATTCCTTCGATTCGTACAAAGTGGTTCGACTCGACATTTATAATCCGAGTAGCAAAGGAATACACTTTACCAGCGTCTTTGTTTCCCGATAAGTACAATCTGGAGCTCTTCAAGTCGCGAGTGAATAGGTATCTTCTAGGCAAGCATGTACCATCGTAGACCGCGTCGTCACTTTCCAACAGGTGAGATTGTGGGTAATGCGGGCCTATTCAGTTATATATATTAAAAAAAAAACGCTTTGCCATTGTATTTCCCTAAAATATAATCTTAGAGTTTTCAAATCGAGAGCAAACAGACACCTTCTAGGCAAGGTATTACAAACTAGATTTTAGTTAAGTTACGATACGGTCTAGGCTAGCCCATATCGTCTAGGACCAAGCGCAAGCCTATCAAACAATAGGTACAATAAAATGAGCCGAATTTTGTTTGGCCAAATATCGAAGGGATACAACTTTTTTTAAACTATAATTGGATGATGCCATTAATGACATTTCATAGTACGTTTAAAAACACTTTGGCAACTTTGCAAAATCCAATCAAGCGCAATAATTTGTCATGATTTTATAATGACAATTTTTTACAGAAAATGATACCTGGATCTGTTCAATATAATCTTCTCTAAAATCTTTTCTATATTCTGCAATATTTTCTTATCTGTTGTCAGGCACCTACCTGATCATCCAAGTGGTAGACATGTTCCTGATCTGGGGAGACCTTCCTCTTATGACGGGCACAGCTTTTCTCCTGTTCACGAATCTGGCGCAAGCAGCGAAGATCTTCAACATCATCATAAAAAGGAAGGTCATCCAGCATATCATCAACGAAACTAATGAAGTCCTGATCGGGGTTGAGAGTGAGGAATCTATGGAGATTGTTAGAAGGTGACGAAAGCGTTCATTGGACAGTTTAAAAAAGTAAATAGGTTCCATTTGCTTCGTATTTTTTTTATCAGGTTATTCCTCGTGTCTATGATGGTGATTACGGCACCATAAAGCATCTATAGCACGACTGAACTATAATAGATCTGCAGCGTGGCATTGCAAATGTATCTCATGTTCGATTGTACTACTAATTCAAAACATCTAATAAGCTTGTGTCGTGCCATTTTTTATTGCGCAAATTAATAATATTTCTCAAAAAACAAACAGTCGTGAAAACAAAAATTAAAAAACTGCAAAGTTACAAGGATTTTAAAATACAGGAAGAGAAAGAGACAGTTGAAACGTGCAGTGATGTCAGTTCTTGCTCCTTCATAGTACCTCGTTACTAAGCAGTGGTAGTTTTACATACAATTTTATATTCTCACTCTAGCCGCATTCCACGGGTTAAACACAGTTATTACATATGCCTATAATAAAACTGCAATATGGTTAGAAGATAACTTAGAAAAATGTCAGAAACACTTCATTTATTTAAATAAATACATGGTCGTAACGTACCCGCTGGGTGCTCTGTTTCCATTACTTTATAGGCAGTTATCCAGATAAGAATGAGTTAGTGAGACTTTTTCTCATTTGTTCAGTAGACTGAACTAGACCGCCTACAAAACGTGTTTTTTTGAATGATAATGAATAACGTGGCGAACTAGCCGTTCGCTTGATGTTAAGCGACACGGCTGCCCATAACAGTTACAGTGTCACATGGAACACTAAAAAAATTAAGTTTCACGTGACACTGCACTGCGCATGTCATCCTGATACTTTAGCACAGTATAGTAAGTGTCCGCCAGATGAATACATTAAACTGCTAATTATTTTTGATTAAAACAGTTGTGACAAAGAAACCAGCATGCAGCAGATTCTTTATTTCGGGCTGACAGTGGTGACTACTCTAGGATGGGCCACCAGCGCTGAGAAGAGCCAGCTGCCTCTGAGAGCTTGGTAAAGTACTTTACTGCGTTTACCTTAAATCTTCCATTTTTGCAGACAAATCTTAGTTCTTGTTATCAATACCTTTTTACCTAGCTGTCCGTCCGTCTATATGTCTGTCTGTCTGTCTGTTTGTCTATCACCAGACTGTATCTCATGAACCGTGATTCGTAGTTAAGGCAACCAATGGTTAAAAACTCTGACAAATTTTGACCATTGGTTACTTTAACGACGGATCAAAAAACCCACCCTTAGAAAAAGATCCATTAATTACTTTTACTATTAGAGAGATATACTACCGATTTTACTTAAATTTTTTAATTAGCTACAAAGGCCAAAGTTGCGTATTGAAAAAAGCGGTAGTAGCGTAGCTCAACGCTACGTAGCCGTATTCAAAAGTGCAAGTGGTACTTACAACTGAGCAGTACAGTCGCAAGTGAAGAAAGAAGAAGTTATAAAAAAAACTCTTCGCCTCAGGTACCCTTACGACACGTCGAAGAGTCCAGCCCATGAGCTGACGTACGTCCACCAAGTCTTCGCGCTGTTCATAGCAGCATACCTGAACGTGGGGAAAGATACCCTCGTGTCTGCATTAATAGCCCAGTGCAGGTGCCGGCTGAAGCTCCTAGGGCTTTCCCTTAGGACTCTATGCAAGGACTTGAAAGTACCCGATAGGGTAAGGAAACATTTAAACAATATTTTACTTGTAGTTTATTTTACTTTCTTGTTAGGCAGGTTTACTCGGCCAACCAGCTGCTTAACCTTTACCAAGCCCAGGTCAAGCCTAGCTTGGGCTGTAGCCACATGTGGGCTGGCTCCACCCAGTACCAACTTGCAGCTTTGGACACAATTGAGCGGCGTGCCAAGAAGCTTATCAACGATGAGAGACTAGTTAAAGGGAGAATTCAAAGTATTGAACACAGACGCAAGGTCGCCGGTTTGTCGATTTTCTACCGGTTACATTTCGGAGTGTGCGCATGCCGCGCATCAGCTCATCCGTCATCCTCTTTCCATCATAGACCTACAAGGCTTGGTGATTCTTTACACCCTTACATCGTAAGTGTACCCACAGTCCGCACTAAACGTTTTGCTGAGTCATTCATAGTCCGAACGGCCAAGGAATGGAATACTCTTCCAGCAACAGTATTTCCTCCTGGGTATAACCTGGGTCTTTTCAAGTCAAGAGTGAATGGGCATCTCATGGGCAAACGTGCTCCACCTTAGACAACTTCGTCACTTACCATCAGGTGAGATGTTGTCATACGTACGCCCATTTTAACATTAAAAAAAAACTTGAAGGCCTGTAGTCCTGATTTAGTTTTACCCGAATGAGCCGCTTGACTGATGGTAAGTGACGATGCAGTCACCATGTGTAACTGGCCTATAAAGAGCCTAACTATAGTGTTAAATAGACCCATGTATTTGTCAGCAAAGAAAAGCCGTAAGTTCCATATCTTAGCAGTTTGCACAAAGAAAGAGTCAGCGAAAGGCATGGTGCGGCGTTTTGGTATATCTACTTATAATTATTACTATCAGTTGTTTTTACATACGTAAGTAATTGGTGAAGAAACTCTTTCTTTCTCTTTCTTCTCCTTATATTGAATTATTCAGTATTTGATAGATTCCGCATATTTTTTTATCAATCTTTCTTTAAATTACCGACATCTACACACAATCAAGTTTTATTTAACAGAATAAATTTCGTAGCCGCGTAGCTTGCGTAGACCTTACTACGAAACGTAGCATCGTAGCTCGTAGCATGTCGTATGGAGTAGGCGAACGTAGCAAGAAATTACACGAATACTTCATAGATGGCGTTGAAAACCATAAGAAACAGATACTTCTGTATAATTGTCTCGATATACATAAAATACATAATCAGTCAATGACTAATATTACCGTAAATTAGGATAAACATGTTGCCATGTTAGGTGAATATGCGATCAAACAATACAAAAAGAAAGGAACATTAAATCACAAAATACCATTCTATCTAGACTTAGTAGGATGTACGTAACGAAAAAGTTCTAGGTCTGTGATTCTATCCGTAGGTATATTCTCGAGAAGCCTATTTTTAATAAAAAAAATTTGGGACTTTGAGTCGCCATCGACTATGTCAGCCCCGGCATTGCTTGAATTTTATCTCCCTTACTTAACCATGTGTCATATCAAACACTATTGTGAATAGCATCTTAGTAGCCTTATAAGCACTCTATCTGTGTTTATCTAATGCTAACGTCACATTTTAGATTGCGAGTGACCATAATGCGGGTGGAATGGTACGATTTTAGTCATTTTGTTAATTTTTTTGCTTTTTTCTATTTTTAACTGGCTGACGGTGTAAGCATTGACCATCCAATTTAAGAATTGGATGTTGTATGTAGTGTTTGAATTCGGGCTTGCACCACTACATCCTATTAATACCGTAACATGCGTCCGAACTACTTGTAAGGATGCCCAACAGTATAAGCTCACGTCTTCCACCATGTAGACGCCTCAATAGACTCCAGTACCACCGAACACCTCTTTCATTCTTCACCACCACCAGAACCACCTTCGGAGCTGGCTCCTCCAGCCCAGCTCACCAGACATAGATAGCGATCCTACCAGCGCTATGATGTCATTACATGGCGACCCTGCCAGAGGACTTCTTCACCCATTACATGGCAACCATGCCAGTGGCTGCAGACTTGGAAGAAATTGTGAAGAAATGAAATAAAATGAAGGCAGCAACTGATTGTGGAGTCAGCTGGGAATTTTTCCTTCCACAGCAACTGTACAGTGCAGAGCAAGAGCGTGTTGTAACGCACCGCTTACGGTCGTGCGTCCGAGAGCACCAAGCGGCGCTAGACACGGTGGTTCGCCTGCAGGCCTGCTTCTCCGTGCCAACCTTCGCGCAGTTCACCGTCTCCCTCATCATCATATGCGTTACTGCTTTCCAACTGGTTTCCGTGAGTGTTAATAAAGGTTCACCCTTGTGTGACCTTGCGTAAGTTCATCTTTAATACATCATTATACAAGAATATCTAGTAAAACACCGCTAATGTTAATATACCTCGTCTGCAAAGCTAGCATGAACAATAAAAATCGAATAATTCTATCCAGAAATAATTTGGCCACTGAATGATCACGCGGATCACGTCATATACTAGGTGGCGCAAAAGTAAAGACCCTATTTGGTTCAGCTATAACATTTTTTCTAAATTAGAAAACTAGATTTAGGTTTTTTTAAATGTATATTTGTGCCATTAAATTTCGTACCATTAGGATTTAAAGATGATGTCTTTTAAATGGTGTCCTCCAGAGTTGATACACATTTGAGCCCTATTTATGACATTTTGCATAACTTGCCGTAACACTTCCTGCGATATGTTCGTTATTTCTTGACGAATGTTTTCTTTTAGAGCTGCGAGAGTCTGTGGCTTGTTCACATACACCCGAGATTTCAAAAAACCCCAAAGAAAGAAGTCTGGACTGGTCAGATCGGGTGATCTTGCAGGCCAAGGCAAATCGCCAAAACGAGAGATAACTCGGCTTGGAAAAGCGTCCCTCACTAAGTCCATAGTGTCGCGCGCTGTGTGTGCCGTAGCGCCGTCTTGTTGAAACCAGATGTGCTCCAGCCCCAATTCGTCCAAACTGGGTATCAAAAACTCACGTAACATGGTTCTGTAGCGTTCTCCAGTGACAGTTATCGCATTGCCTCCAGCGTCTTCGAAAAAATAGGGTCCGATCACTCTGTCAACACAGATGCCACACCATACAGTAACTTTTAGTGGGTGTAGAGGTGTTTCTTGAATAATGCGCGGATTATCAGTGCCCCAGAACCGAGTATTCTGCTTATTGACATGCCCTGAGAGATGGAAATGCGCTTCGTCACTCATAACCAATTTTGAAGGAAAATCATCTTGCAAAATGTCATAAATAGGGCTCAAATGTGTATCAACTCTGGAGGTCACCATTTAAAAGACATCATCTTTAAATCCTAATGGTACGAAATTTAATGGCACAAATATACATTTAAAAAAACCTAAATCTAGTTTTCTAATTTAGAAAAAATGTTATAGCTGAACCAAATAGGGTCTTTACTTTTGCGCCACCCAGTACATTTCTGTCATTGGTCAAACGCTTTCTCTAGATTAATATATGCAAGTGAACCGTTGTCTAGCTGTTTGTATTCCCGGCTTTCACGTCAAAACGGCTTAACCGATTTCCAAGTTTTTTTACACAGATAGTTTACACTATCGATATCATCATCTTCTTTGCCTTTTCCCATTTGTTATTGGTGTCGCCTCCCAATCTAACCTGTAGCGGCGAGATACCAGAATTACACGAGTGACTGCCATCTGACCTCGCAACCCATAAGGGACCAGTAACCGGAATGGTTAGATCAGGGGTCAGATTCTATCAGGCTTCTGACTACCCTTAACGATTGCCGTAGATGTTCTTATGACAACCGGGACCAACGACTTAACGTGCTCTCCGAGACACCGAGCGGTGACATCAAAAACTGCACATAGCTTACTAGATAAGTCATTGGTGCAGGGCCGAGGATCGAACCCGGTACCGTGAAATTGCGAAGCGTACATGCTACCGCTTGGCTGCCATCGCGCCCCTTACACGATCAAGACCAACATAGGATAATTTTTATCCCAGATAAATGAGAGTTCATAAAAAAATTGTTTTTTTTGTAGATGAAGCTGCTCTAAGCTCTAATTGTATGTACAGGTCACGGTACCTGGTACCATGGTTGGTTAAAGGTCTCCCAGGGCACTTTATCTGTATTCTGAGTCGGCACCTATATATATTTTTTACATTTCAGCAAACTGGTAATATGGTAAGGCTGCTATCGATGGGAACATATCTTTTGAACATGTGTTTCCAAGTCTTCATCTACTGCTATCAGGGCAATCAGCTTTCTGAAGAGGTAACTTTTAAAACGCTCTAATTGAAAAGTCAAAAAGAAATATTGATATTGCTCGTGACTAAAAAAATCTTGCTTTTTACAAACTGATGGTTTTGGATAATTAGGAACAGTGGATTCTAATCTAGAATCTTTCTGTCCGCTCTGGGTTCAAAGCAACACTCACTTTTAAAGTAGTTGTTTTGCTCCCTAGGTAAACAATCTACTATTTTTATTTATTACAGTTTAAGAATGCTACAAAACAACGCTTAGACGTAGTTGCCTTTAGACTTAAAGCCAGTTCTATGCTCTATAACCACTCTATAACCCTCTATATCATAGAAGAGCATAGAGAAAGAATCTACTAAATGTAGATTTATTATCTATGCTCTTCAACGTATTACTAGATTAAGATAAAAAACCAGTCACTAGTCAAAAGCACCTATTTAAATTGTTCATAGAGTTCTGAAATAGCGGGAGCGGCATACGAATGCCCGTGGTACCTATGCTCGTCTCGCTTCCGGCGAGCGTTGCTCATTGTGATGGTCCGCTCGCGGCGAGTCGCTCGTCTCACGGCTGGCGGGTTTACTACGCTTTCGCTCGCTTCGTTCATGGCAGTGAGTATTTTAAATAGGAACTCTGCTGCAGTGAGATAATTATAGGTATATTTTTTAATCCCAGTTCATCCTAAAACATAGAAATATTAAGGGAGACCCCCTTACTATTTGTATGTTTTAGTACATGGACAATTAGCAGTGATTCACAGGTTATAATGAGTGGTTTGCGGTCATATTATTAAAATGTTACTAAATAAAGGTATCAAAATAGTTTTGCAAAGAAGAAAGGAAAAATAGCCATTATATCAACCTAAATGTTTTCTCATCTTTTTCTTTTCTTTTTAACATATTACAATTTTATAATGTTAAACTGATGTTTCCAGATCATCAAAGCGTCATACTCACTGTTTACACTATTGCAGCAGGTCGAAGAGAAAAAATAGCAAGATTTTCTCAATAAAGGAGTAGAATTTTGTAGACATGTTTAATTAATATACGACTATTGTGTATGTGTAGTTGCCGTTTCATTGAAAATTAGAATTGAAGCTCTACCATGTTCATACGGAAAAAATTAGAATATTTATAGTGTTTTCTAGGATCACTCACACCCATCAATCCAACCTATGTATCAGGACTCTTTCTCATAAACGCCTCATCATAGTATGCCCAATTTTAACGAACGAACCCTGACTTATGAATTGCTTAATTCCGTCTAAGTTTATGTATAAGCTATGCTAAGCAACACAATTTAGCAGTATATTTCTTCAGTTGTTTCAGTCATTAAATTTCCGAACTGTAATTTCACCCTCTGGCTTTAGCAATTATATCTGCAGTTTGGTGCAACTAACGCGAAGTTTGCTTTCCCAACTGATAATAATAGGTTTGACTCCTGTATAGCATGAGAAAGTATCATATGGGCGGTCTACGTTTACAAATTTTTATTATCAGTTAGATTCATTTTGTACATCTCATAATACAGTCAGCTCCTATTAATTCTTGACTTTAAAAAGGCATCAAGTAGGCAATTGCAATTCATTTGCACCCTCAAAATTATTGATTTGTAACAGTATAAATCGTCATTCTACTGTACATTTACATTATTATTATTTTGTCTGTTGCAAAGAAATACTTTTTCTTACTTTTCTTTCTCTAAATATGGCGTTATTTATCGAAAACCGCCACGGAACCCTGTGGTTTTGTTTAAACGTCATTAGATGGGCCGGTTTCTTTGTACCTGATGAATTAAATGGGATAAAAAAGAAGATCCATCCCATTTACGCCTTTTTCTGGTTTATGTTTATTGTTGGTAAGTAAAGCTCTATCTATATTACAAGTTAATAAATACACATTTTTCAATTTAAAACTTTTGAGGTTTCGGATCATACTTTCGCTAGCGGAATTTACAATTATTTTTATGTTTAAAAGATAATGTTGTAATTGTTAGGTATCTACGTCATCACTCAAACCGGATGTCTCATCCAAGTGTGGGGTAATCTTAGCGAGATGACCAATGTTTCCTTTCTTTTGTTCACGAACCTGGCTTTCACAACAAAAATCTTCAATGTGATGCTGAGGAAACATGCGATACAAGCTATCATTGACGAGGGTGACCAAGAGCTGAAGAATGAGGTTAGGGAAGAGGGCATGAAAATTGTGGAAAGGTAATGAGATATCAACATTACTGCTGGAGAAGACAAGGTCTTGTTTAGACAGGTAGAGTTGCGACTGAGGAAGCTAGCAAAATATGTAACAGAGAGTTCTCAACAATAGCATGACCTTCGAAAACCAATTTCCTGCAGCAGATATTTACAGTTATAGCCTATAATAGTGAGTGATAAATTGACCAGCAAAATACTCAATAATAAAAATAAGAAAAAGGCTGACTATCAGAACATATGGCAATTTTCTTCTCAGTATACTTACTGATATAAAACTACTGGTATTAGGAGTATATTGGTATGTTATTTGTGGTAAGACTACGCAAGTGTTATTTTATCTTATATAGTCTTATTCATAATAGTAGGACCACATAATCTACTCTAAATAGCTGAAAAAAAGTCCTACGTATACTGAATAGTAACATAAAGTTTTGTTCTAATTATAGTTCCAATATGGATAACCGAAGACTAATTTACCTTTACGCGTTCGTAATTATGGTGACTGGATTTGGTTGGGCCACCGGCGCTGAGAAGAACCAACTGCCGCTGAGAGCTTGGTTTGTACTTTTGACAATTTTATCAATATTTAGTATAATATAGATATATTTGAAGCGAAACCTAAAATATAAATTATCATACTAATATTGACACTTTGCAGGTATCCATACGATACTTCAAAATCTCCAGCGTATGAAATTACTTACGTACATCAGGTAACTTTAGTGAATTGTTTTTTTCTCTAATCTGTGGGTACATTACATTTAAATGTGATATTTCTCTGTAGGAACTCCTTCATAACGTAATTGAAGCTACGGATCGGAGTTTTCTATTCTACATTGTGCCTGATTGCTTGCACCTGTTGTGGCAAAGAGAACTTTTTTTTTAAACTCTTGTTGTAATAGGCTTGTAGTATAATATTTTGATATTAAGCGCTATGTAATGTTGCTTGCTTCCTATGCTTGCTTAGTATGTACAATAGGTTTAAATTTATTATCTAATTTTGACTTGTAAAAGTGCTAAAAATAGCCTATTTGCACTGAAATTTTTGATTGAGTTGTTGAGTTTTTAACCTTAGGAACCTCAGAAAGTGAATATCTACCTATATTATATTTTTCCATAGAGCATAGCAGTGGTCTTCGCAGCAATAGTAAACGCAAGTCTGGACCAAATGGTTACATCATTGGTATCCATCTGTCGAGCTCGACTAAAGCTGGTTAATCTTTCCTTAAAAACTTTGAGCCGAGACATGGCTGTTTCTAATCAGGTAAAAAATAAATGTGAGAAAGTTACAGACAGATGTGGTCCACTCAAGAATAGTACATTACTGCAGCGGCCAGCAACAGAGGTATTGATGGACGAACGTATAAATGTGGGCCGAGGCGCAGCCGAGGCACACATACGTAAGTCCATCAATGCCTAGTTGTGGCCAAGGCTTGTATAGTACTTTTCTCAAATATTGCGCGGAAATGAAAACTATCATCTATTCTCGTCTATTTCCATCAATTCTCATCTATTATTGCCAATTCTCATCATTTCTCATCTATTCTCATGAATTCTCATCAATTGCCATCAATCCTCACCAATATTCATCAATTCCCATCAGTTCTCACCAATTCTCATCAATTCTCATCAATTATCATCGGTTCTAATCAGTTCTCATCAATTTTCATCAATCCTCATCCTCAACTCTCATCAATTCTCATCTATTCTATTTGCAAGCCAGCTCGAAAGATTTTTTTTCTATTTTAAATTACACGACAGATATGAGTTTTGTATGAAATTTATTTAACCGCTAAACCGCGACAGATATGGATTTTCATACAACTTTTGCCGGCCGCTGCTCGCCAGTACAGCAATTTCGATTTATCTCGAAGAAGGTTGTTAAAATAATACTCACATTTCCAAGCATGTTTGAGAAAAGATACCTACTCGTTAAAGATGTGTGTGAGATTAAACTACTTTCCGTAAAACTTGTAGGTACTAACTCACCAGCAAGAGCAGATATTCACGGAACGCCTGCATCGATGCGTGTTACAGCATCAGGCAGCGCTGGAATCGGCTACACAGATTCAGAACTGCTTTTCAGAAACAATCCTGGCGCAGTTCACCGTGTCCATGGTCATCATATGCGCCACAGCATTCCAGCTAGCTGTTGTAAGATCTATTATTATTTATTGGAGACTTAGCTATCTCATTATTATCTCTATTCGACATGGTACTAAAAATGTACTTGAAACTTTTAATAGTCTGCTTTTAGTTTATTTACTCATAGAAATGCAAACTACTCTCAGAAAAGTTTATAGTTTTCAAAGTTCGGGTCTAGAAAAGTCTAATGTATTGAGTATTTTTAGATCTAGCCTTCGATACAATGACGGTGCCAATCATATTTTTACTATAAAAGATAGAGCATTTCTGATCCCACCTGCTTTTGTGTTTGCTCCAATTTTACCTTTTCTGTAGGCAATATTTTATATTCGTTTTTGTTATATACAATTACTGCTAAAAATCAGTAGTGCACAACAGGGTAGCGTCCTCGCACCTACATTATTTACTATTTATATAATATAAATGTTATAATCATTCTGCTATCTGGTAATTAAGCAGAACTATACTGATCTATTTCGATGGCAAACCTTAGAAATCTGTCATTTATTTTTAGGAAGTTAACAACAGTATACTGCGCACAGTATCGATGACTACCTATCTGATGTGTACGGTAATCCAAGTTTTTATCTACTGTTACCAAGGCAACCACCTTACAGAAGAGGTAAACTTATGTTTACGTTTGGTTCTGAGGTTCACCAATGGAATAATTAGTATACTATGATGAGCTGTGTTTAAAAATAATAGTACCTACGCACGTTTATTTAAATGATACTATCGAATTTCTATGTATTCTTGGAAACATCAACGACCACGATTTAAACTATATAACACGAATAAGTATGTTTTTGTTCCGTACGCAAAATGGTATTTGTATGAAGGCTTGTGTTTAATATTCACTTCCTCATTATTTTGTAGTCTGGCTCATTTCCAAGTTTAATCGTAAATTAACAAAGCTATTCAATTTTAACCACAGAAACGCGTGGTAATTTGTAAAGGTTAGCTAAAATCAGTTAATTATATTTTCATAATTGTACTAGCTATTAACATTATATTAGGGAACGCATATAATTTTTCTATGGTTAAATGTACATTTGCTTTACTTTATATCATTTCAGTGTTTTGACGTAGCAGATGCAGCGTACGAATGTCCATGGTATTTGTGCTCAGTCTCACTCCGACGCACTTTGCTTATAATGATGATTCGCTCTAAGCAAGTTGTTACTCTCACTGCGGGTGGCTTTACTACACTTTCGCTCGACTCGTTTATGTCTGTAAGTAATAAGCCCCAAACGAACGCTATCGATTTTATACTCTGAAAATAAGTTAAATAATGGGTCTCCCTCCACTGGGATCCCCATGTGGATCCAAATATACTTTTATCTCCTTTTAATTAAGTATACAACGCACAGTGCACACCCATATGACCATATTAGGTAGAAACTGATCAATTATGTTATGCATGAGCGGAGCGAGAAAAACTCAATATGCAGCCACTGTTTTCCAACTTTTTAGACAGAAAAATAATATTGATGTATAGCGTTCTAACAACTAGTGAAATAAAAATAATGAATTTAAAGTGTTTAAACATTTTTTGAGTCAGAGATATATGTGATGAGGGCGTATTTGATTTCGCTCACTTCACTCGATGGCGTTTTTGATCATATATCTATGACGTCTAGGTGCTTAATGTTGATATTACCTATATTATTAATTCTATTTCAGATTATAAAAGCGTCCTATAGCTTCTTCACAGTGTTGCAGCAGATGGAGACATAATACATTCAATTTAGATATCATTATACTTAATCCGTTTATATCATTTCAATTTTACCTTTAATAAAAATGTAGTGTAATTTTTTGCTTCGAGGAGTCAATCACTGAAAGTGCTATGAATAAAAATTACTAAATTACAAAAGACTTGTTGCATATTTGTAATGGTGGAGAATATTAGTGTACAGACCGTTCACCGTAAGATGTCCCCTGATGTACTTATATTATTTAAAAATATGCAAGTACATATTATCGTAAACAAATATGTAAGCATTATCTAAACTTGTATGTACCCACCACAGATTAATATGTTGTACTTGCATATTTTTAAATAATATAAGTACATCAGGGGACATCTTACGGTGAACGGTCTGTACATCTTAATTTTACGCTAAATTATTATAAATTTTGACAAGTTGACAAGTTCAATATATAACTCGCTCACATACGGGCAATGCATGCAAAACTTGTGCAGAGACAATCCAATATTGACTTTACTACATCGCTAAATAAAATTAATTTCCGAGTGAAAAACTTATTGAACTAGTATTGGACTTAAGAGTAACGCATTGTATTCTATAACTTCAATAAAATAATTATTTCGACTACTACTTTAACCTACTACTTTAATCTCTAATTTTTCAAAATTATAAACTGAATAGTGATAATAGATTTAAATAATATCACATAATAGATATAAATTATTGTTTTACTGTCGGTTTACAATCGTAATAAAGTTTTATTTTAATAGTGCGCGATCGGCGGGATTTAGCTATCAGGATCCTGCCCACATTTTGGTAACGTGGGGCATATACAGGCTGCACAATAAAAATCTCAGTTCCTTTAAGATATATTTCTCAAATATTGTAATCTACCTAACACGGCTCTTTCATCTGCAATATTTTCAACCTTATTCCAGGAGATGAAATGTGATGTACGTTAACGGATGGAGTGTGGTTTTAGCTCTGCCGAAATAATAAATAAATAATTAAATTAAAAGTTGTGGGCATTTGCACACAGCGTCGTCTAGCCTCAAATTAAGCAAAGCTTGTATTATGGGAACCAGATAACTGATAGAATACTTATATATCTTTTGTTTGTAAATACATACTTAGAATACAACAGCCAGGCACAGAACAAACATCGATGTTCATCATCAACCTACAGATCAGAAGGCAGGGTTATTACCAATAAGCTATCAGGCCAGTTAAATGAAATGAATGAAAAAGCTAACGCTAAAATTTCATTAATTATTCAAGAAATACCCTTGAAAAATCCTACATAGTGCGCTATGCCAAATGGGGTTCCGGGCGTAAGTATGGGTCCACCCCATTCCCGTAAGAGTCGGCTAAGCAAATATCCAGGGAATGGGCAGCAGCATTCTCTTCGGTCTTCATTAGACATTACACAAGACGTTTGCCAAGCGTGATGATTGTGGCAAACAGCCGTGGATGGACACCTTCCGGCTGATGATGATTTGAAATTATAAAAAAAAAAACTGATGGAACAGAAAGGTAAAATAGTGGCCCTTTAGGTAGGTACTTAGGTAGTGTAGTGTATTAAATAAATAGTAAATGTGTGGGCATTTCACACAGCACCATCTAGCCCCAAACTTATATAGCATAGCATGTATTGCGCCTTCTATGGGAACCAGATAACGGATACAGTACTTACATTCTTTTTAGGTTTCCGTACCCAAAGGGTAAAACGGACCCTATTACGGACTAAGGCTCCGCTGTCTGTCTGTCTGTCTGTCCGTCTGTCACCAGGCTATCTCAAGAACCGTGATAGTTAGGCAGTTGAAATTTTCACAGATGATGTATTTCTGTTGCCGCTATTACAACAAACAGATACTAAAAACAGAATAAAATACATATTTAAGGAGGCTCCCGTACAACAAACGTGATTTTTTGCTCGTTTTTATAGATAATGGTACGGAACCCTTCGTGCGTGAGTCCGACTTGCACTTGGCCGGTTATTGTTTGTAAATATGTACATAGAATACAGTAGTACAATAATACGATATACAATAAGTGTGGGCATTACAAGTAACGTTACCGCAGGTCAGCATTTTTACTCCACAGTTACTATTTATTTATATTTTAACGTCAGTACACATATCGCCTCCGAAGCATCAACATTCATTTAACTCAAACTAAACTACTGTACTCAAACTACTAACTACTAAACGAAAAACAAGAATTCGTAAACTTATTTAAACTATCAAAAATTAAAAGAGTGTAGGGTGCAAACCATACAGGTACTTATTTTAAGGACACAGGTACACTTTCAACAGCTACATTAGCATCAGCCAATAGCGGCCCATGAGACGGAGGCGTGGGTATCACGTCAGAGGCACACACCGGCCCACTGCCAATATAATATCTGATCCACTATCTGAACCTATCGATGGACCATTGATATATTTACTTTATAGATTGATTAGAATTAGATTGTATACGTTGATATAAAGACGTAATACACTGGGGCATTTTATAACACGAGTTGATGGTAATGGGATTGAATCTTAGGCTTTAAAATCAATTAATTGTCTTCCCGACCACTATAAGAAAAACCATTAGCAATTAAAGCTTCAGCCACACCGGCGTGTTAAGTGGCGTCAGTCAAGCGTCAAAAGCACCCATTCGGTATATACCCATCGCTGCTCGTGTTCGTAGACAACCTCGCCACGATTCACTCGGAGAGCGATGGGTACCGAATAGTTTCGTGTTGCTGACGCTACCATTACGCAGACGCGTGTTACATAGAACGACAAGTACACCGGACACACCGCTTATTGCGCCGTCAAGGTGTCGTCACCGCCGTGTCAGCTAGATTTGCATACATAGAGAAGATCCACTAACACATAGAAAAGTGCTGACCAGCGAAAACGTGAGACTGAGATCCCAACCACCGTTCGCGCAGCGCCCGCGCCCGCGATCCCCCCTTAGCCCCGCGAGGCTTACATCACCTTCCCCCGGTACATGCTCTCGATCGCCGAGTCTCGTCACTTGTAAATAGTTAGATATATATAATTTTAGGACGTAATTATAATTGTAGAACCTTAAATAAAAGGTAATAATTATTCATCATCGTTTATTTTATTACTCCCGCTGCAGCCCCTGAGGCCGTAGTTTTTAGACGTAAAGAAAAACATTACACAAATAATAGCATCTGTCTGCTTAGTAATAAGGTTTAGAATACCTAGCACACGATCATCATGCCACACATAAATTTGAAAACGTAAGTAGTCTTAACTGTTACCTGTTCAACACAACCTATACCTACTAGGGTCAATCGAGGTCATTGCCTTTAATACTGGTGAGAGGTGTAGGTATGTATAATTTATAGCCTCGGAACACCTGGAAGTAGGTATTAGTTCTGTAATGTTTTTAAGAATGTCGATGTGTGATGAGAAAATCGAAAACTCCAGATTCCATTAAGGTGACGGGTAGGGCCAGATAAGCAGGTCAAAATCCGTTCAAAGAAACATCGACCTTAACGTCGTAGTCTTAAATACCAATTCAGTCTGCACTTCAGCGCGGCGCTTACGACAAACGCACGAAATAACTGATTTTGACGGTTTTTAATGAATATCTGTGTTTATATAGTATTTTTCAAAATTATGAACTCATCACAAAATCTGAATGTTGGGAATACACTAATTTTTTTGTAAAAATATATTCGGTTGGGTCAAAATTGGAACATTCAAATTTTTTGAGGGAGGTTTGCGATTTTTTTCTATAGAGCTATATATCTTGTATTTGCGGATATCACAAAAGACTAAATGAAATGTATAACATGATATATTCAATTCGAAGCTTCACATGCTCTAATGACGCCAGGAAACGTGCCTAATAACACCTTGTTTGCCCTACCCTTCGCCTTAAGCTGAGCTGAAGTGAGTAATAGAAAAGTAGAGTTCTCGCCATGATCTGCTGCCTAGAAAAAAATAGTGCTCTTTAGGTTCAAAGACTAACGTTGCTGAACAAGTGGAGGGAGCTGCATACTTTTAGTTTTCAATTAAGCCCATTGGCATCTTAATTACTGCGTACATAGGACCTACAATTAAAAAAAAACCTATGTAGGCTGTTTATCTAAGGTGGAATAGTAACAATTATTTGTCATGGTATACAAAGTACATCATAAAAAAATTTCTTTTAAAAAAGGCTTATTATTCTGAGGACGAATACTATAATGGTAAATTGACATAACTTCTCATTTTTAATTTGTATTTTGTATTTTTATTAATTTATATCTAATTTTTTATGATGAATTAATTACAAATTCGAGGCCTATGTTCAGCAGTGGACGTCTTCAGGCTGTCAATGAATCACAAATTATACTTTAATTATAATTTGTTCGTGAAAATGTTGACTAGTACTATTTTAATTAGGTACCTACTATGTTGTATTACAATAATATGTGTGAATTTTATTATTAATTGTAAAATATCGACCCATAACTCTGTTATTAAGAAGTCAATGATAAATTGATAATTTTTAATGTAAAGGAATAAGAATCCGTTTTTTTTTCATACATCACAAGTCTTATTAACAAGATGCAAGTACCTATACGAATTGATTACGATTGCTTATAAACTGTCAGTTTGGAAAAAAACATTTACAATAGAACTAAGCAAATTGCAGTATAAATGTTGATACAGCACACGACACTGTACACACACCTTTATGCCAACCTAAGTGGGGATAAAAAGTGGAAGTTGGTCACCATAACCACGCAGTATCAGCGCACGCGCAGACGTAGTGCGATGACGTCACTCACTCTACTACTAATCGCAAGCGCAGTGTGCGTGCAAGCAACTGCAGCTTGCTACTGGAATGCAGAGTGCCCATTCCAGCTGCACTCTACCAAGACTCCGTACGATACCATCCGGGGGGATATCAGGGACCATGCAGTACCACACAGTAAGTTTCATTATACTTGTTAGAAGAAAGTGTAGCTGTTGCTTTAATTAAATATTTCTGTGTTCGTAATAAGTAAATAGAATAGAATAGAATCACTCGGAAATCTAAATTAACATAGTTTTGCGTGACACTGCACTGCGCACGTCATCCTGAAACGTCACACAGTTTTAATAAGATTACTAGACTGTGTCCCATTTGCCCAATAAAACCTGCCTGAAAAAAATACGTGGGAGACAAGTGGTATAACGAACAACGAACCTTATAAAGACATAATGTCATCATCATCATCAACAGCCTGAAGACGTCCGCTGCTGAACATAGGCCTCCCCAGAGAGCGCCACCTTGAGCGGCTTCTCGCCACCTGCATCCACCGGCTCCCCGCGGTTTTCACCAGATCGTCGGTCCACCGACCGAATGTCTTGACCTCTTTCAACTAAAAACAATCGTCTGAACATTTATACACTTTACTAACACTTAATATTATTTAATTTTTGAATTAACACAATGGCGATAAAGATACAGTACCCGACTCGGGTACCTATCCACAGAATAATCTCATCTGAAAAGTAGTGCTTGGGCATTTAGTTTAATTTTGGCACACAGATTGTGAAGCAGTCAGCATCTGGACTCTGAACCGACACGGGAACAGGAATCCGGGAAATAGTGTCACAGAAGACATCAAATACATTGCTTCACTGAAAGACGAAATTGTGGCAAGTTATGAAGCTGGCAGGGGCCAACTCTGTGCTCAGGTATGACAAGAGTAACCATGCATTATTGGGTTGCCTTCTTATCGCTATAAGTATTAGAGTTTCAGTCACGCCATCAAGACGCTGAACAACAATTAGTACACTTACCTAGTTCAATATTACACGGCTGGTGACTACGAATAAATTATAACAATTTATTCGTCTAGTAAAGGATGATGGGCATAGATGTATGGAAATTGGTACCGGCACCAATCGAAGTTAATGATACGTTGTTGGAAAGATCTGTTTGTGTAGAATAAGAATGTCCATGGTGCTGGTCCGTATTCATATTCCGATCGGAGTAATCGTACCTAGAACGTAGTTTATTTTTGATGAGTTTATATTTAATTTTTTTGGGAACCTAGTTGAACCGCAAACGCGGGACTTGAGACTTAATAACAATAATCTTGCTTTAATATTATGCATCATTAGTAATTGATGTATTTGTTTCTCTACCGATTTTGGGGTGCTTTTCATCGTTAACTAGTAATATTTTTAACTATAAATCTGCGCAAAGTTAAAAATCCAGCATCTTCTGATATGATATTTCAAAACGGACTATTTATATGAGGTTTGACATCATAGTGTTGTTTTGTTCACTTAAAAAGAGCTATCCAATGATATATGGCTCATCTTGATTGGACATGGGCCCAAAACTCCGATCATCCTTTAGTGGGGACATTTATTTAAATTTGTAGTTTCTAGTTGAGGGCAGTCTATTTTTGTTATTTCTAGTAAATTAGAGAAAAAAAGAAATAGCATGCATATTACATTGAAGAGTTTATTTTGATTGATACAAATAAAATAGAATACCATACATTTAAATAAGATAAATGTTATAGGCATAAAGAGTATTAATTGAAAAAAATGTAAATAGTTCACACTATCACAACAATTTTATTTGACGCTATTTTCAGTAAAATTGTCTCGTCTTTTATTGAGCGCTAGAAGAAATTGTTATTTCTGTATTACTCCAATTTCTATTGACAATTTCAAAATCTCAGGACGCAGAAAATTTCCGAAGATGGGCATGGAACGACACCTTAGAAATCTCCCAGTCATTCCTCACGGGCACTGGCTACGAAGAACTCTTCGACATCGCCAAGCGACTGCGACAGAAGTACCCACACTTGCTCCTGGGTTCTGATGAGGACTACTACTTTAGGCCTACCAATGAGCAGCGGACAATCACCAGCGCCATCGCGTTTGTTCACGGATTCACTGAAGGCACTAACCTCACTTTGACTCCTGATGGTGTTAGAGAGAGAGAGGATGTGATCCGGGTAAGAAAAGCATGACATTCAATGAGGGAGGGAAAAGATAAAAAGTTCTTAACTTAAAAATGCATGGAATGATCTTTGATAACAAAACCGTTGAATGATTTTCTTTTTGTTTCTTTCAGCCATACGAAAACTGTGATCGGTATCAAGAAACAGTAAAAACGAGCCAGTTGCTGGACGACCAAATGGATGCATATTATAAAACAGCGGAGTACGTAGCTGTAAGACCTTTGTTCATTATAACTTCGTAGGCCCATACTTTGTGTACTCAAACCAGTAGAATTTTTTTTTTGTTACTTTACTGAAAGCTATCATTAAATTTAAAAAACGCGTCTTTCAGTTTTGAACTATTTGTTCAAAAACAAATACGCCATAATTAATTATAATCCATTTTTGTCTCTCATAATACCTAACTATTAAAGGGTTTCAAAGAAAAAAAAATGACTTATATTGACTTAATTGACAATCTCTCTGTATGAATAGTATACATTTTCCACGGGTTATATCAACACTGGAGTCAAAGACCGCAGCAGTATACCCAAGTATACCTTGGTAGGTATACCCAGTCAATCGGTTTTTTTTCTAATCTGTGTCCAACACAGGTACTGGTATACCAAAACTCGCGGAACAATAGAGTCTTTCTCTAAAACTATATTTAATTTAATTGATTTAATAAGAACTCGCCTCTTAGGTTCAAAACGCAGTCCAACAGCGGCTAGGCATCACCACGCAGCTGACTCCAGAGAACATCTACGCCTTATATGAGATTTGCCGGTTTGACCGTTCCTGGACGGAGGTCCACCAGTCACCGTGGTGCGCTGCCTTCTCTGACCAGGATCTCGTTGTTCTGGAGTACAGGGATGACCTCAGGCATTATTACAGGAATGGTTATGGGTCTTGGGTAAGTTTTTTATTATTGGTTTCCATAATAATATCATCAGTTTACTAGGTGGTAGGACTTTTCTGCAAAGTTCGTCTAGGTAGGTACCACCGCTTTGCCAGTTATTCTGCCGCCAAGCAGTAGTGTGCAAGCACTACTATGTTCCGGTTTGAAGGGCATTGTAGCTAGTGAAATTACTGGGCAAATGAGACTTTATGATCTGATCACTCAGTCTAGTAATCTGATTACTAGATTGGGTGATGTCTCAGGATGACGTGCGCAGTGCAGTGTCACGTGAAACTTTATTGTTTTAAAGTTCCGGGTGACACTGCAACTGTTATGGGCGGCCGTGTCACTTAACATCAGGTGAACGACTAGCTCGTTACGTCATTCAATCACATAAAAAAAAATTTAGAACGTCCCACTGCTGGAGCACGGAACTTCTGTCACGGAAAGAAAGTGTAGTCCATAGGTCACCACACTGGCCAAGTGAGGGTAAGCGTATGACATGTATCCTTCGCAATTCTTGAACATGCCGGTTTCCTCACGATGTTTTCCTTCACAAAATCTGCGCATAAGTTGAAATTTATTGGTGCGCGGCTGAGCGGGACTCAAACTGGAGTGTGTCGGTTTGAAAGTCGCACGGTCTACTGCTGAGCCACACTCGGTCACTGGCACTGGAATCCATCATCATCAACAGCCCGAAGACATCCACTGCTGAACACTTTGAGTGGCTGCTCGCCTCTTGAATCCATCGGCTCCCTAAGCTTTCACCAGATCATCGGTCCACCTATGTGATCGGCCTACGCTGCGCCTTCGGGTATGTGGTCGCCACTCGAGAACCTTTCCTCTCCATCGGTTGTCAGTTCTGATTTGGTATGTAGATATAGTTTAATTTGAACTCTGAGAGGAAAAATGCAAGTGTAGTTATTCCATTTCTGCAAAGCCGCGGGCAGCCAGGCAGCAGCTAGTTGGGTGTAGGATCTTGAATAATTTACTTTGAAGTTCAAATAGGTACAAATTACTCTGCAGTAACTTTACAGAGCTGCATTTTATGTGTCTAAATCCTTAATTTCAATATGTTATCATAAAGTTCTCGTTTTTATAGGTAAACGTGAATCTCGGAGGTCCAGCTCTTAAAGATCTATACGAAAGCTTCGAGGCTACCATCAACGGTCAGGGCAAGAAGGTCATTTCGTACTTCACCCATGATACCATGTTAGAGATGGTGTATTGTGCTATGGGCGTCTTTAAGGATGCTGACCAGCTTCAAGCGACATACAGAGACCCTAGTAGGGTGTGGAGGACCAGCATGATAGGCGCCTTCTCGGTTAATATTATTGCTGTTCTGAACAGGTTTGTTATTCGGTTTTACAATACCTAGTTATGTTTTTATAGATTTTTAGTTATCTTATTTAATTGTTTACCCCATTTTTTAGTGCATTCAGGTAAATTCAATATAGAAAATGATATTTTAATGATCACGATCATCCATAATGTTGTGGTGTTGGTGTCATATCGGTATCAGATACCTAATCCCCGTATCGTTTTATTGCTGCTTTACTTGATACCTGATTTAAATTATCGAATCGTTAGACTTAAAATAATGGGCATAAAATTAATTTATCTCAAAAAGTTGATGAAAGCTTTTTTACCATCGGTTGTCAGTGTAACGAGCGATGTGGCCTGCCCATTGCCATTTCTGAAATGGGTATGGAACCCAAACATTATCATCATCATCACCATCAGCCTAAAGACGTCCACTGCTGAACATAGGCCTCCGCCAAAGAACGCCACTTTGAGCAGCTGCTTGCCTCCTGCATCCATCAGCTCCCCGTAGTTCTGACCAGGTCGTCGGTCCACCTAGTGCACGGCCGGCCTACGCTGCGTCTTCCGGTTCGAACCCAAACATATTTGAATGATAATAGTAACGCCCAATAATCACATACATAGCCTGGAGCCTAGCTGGGGTTCCTTGTACCTATAGAGACCTAGGAACTACGAGAATCATGGTCCCTCAACACCCAGACACAGAACAAGGCGTATTTTTCTTAAATACTTGTCCTGCCGTGGGAATTGAACCCGCCGCCTCCGGGTTATGAGCTCACCTGCTTAACCACCACACCACAGAGGCTGACCAATCAGTCTTTATATTACTGCTATACTGATTCATGTTCCTGTTTTAAAACATAAAATATACGATAGATAGGTAGGTGCATTGCCATATGCCGTACCTATACATATGTTGCGGCACAGGTGCAGTGCCTCCATAATATGCACCAGATTAGCCATTGTGTGGGATCGCTCACTCAATTTAACGATCCGGATACCTAAAAGTACGTTAGCAACGTTATCAGTTCACTCCGCGACTTGATGTGTATGATGAATACTTGATAGCGTATCGGTAGGCTTAATATTTTGATGTATGATCATGACTAGATTATTTTATTTATCTGCCTTGTATGATATGAAGAAACCGTTGTTGAAGTGGTCATTTGATTATAATCTATTTGATCTTTTGGAAACGCTTATAGATAGGATCAACTTTTTATCTGTGAGTCATATAGAAGTGTTCTTGATGGCTTTTATTTTTAATATGTCCGTGCCTAAATCCTTGTAAAGTTTATTGTCTATCAGAAGATTAAGGCATCAAGACTAGCTTAACCCTTAATAGAACTGTGAATGTATTTTTAACCACTCGTATCTTTTTAGGGCTCCGTACCCAAAGGATAAAATGGACCCTATTACTAAGGCTCCGCTGTCCGAACATCTGTCTGTCTGTCTGTCCGTCTGTCACCAGGCTGTATCTCAAGAACCGTGAATAGTTAGACGGTTGAAATTTTTACAGATGATGTATTTCTGTTGCCACTGTAATAAAAAATACTAAAAAACAGAATAAAATTAATATTTAAGGGGTCTCCTATACAAAAAACGTGATTTTTTGGTAATTTTTATAGATAATGGTACGGAACCCTTCGTACGCGAGTCCGACTCACACGTGGCCGGTTATTTAAATCATTAAGCAAGAGCTTTATTAGGAACATTGCCGCTATTTTGAACTAATTTCTCGTTTAACAGTTGTCAAGAATCAGGCAGTCAATCCTACCGTGTCCAGCTGTTCGTCAACGAGTTGGAGACGGAACTGTGCCCGCTCGAAGGGTGCACCTGGCAGCAGTTCCAGGAGAAGTTCCAGGGCTTCAAGTCCGCCAACCTGGACTTCTGCAGCATGGAGTATAGGGTCCCTGAGCCTGAGCCAAATGAGGACAATAACAGTGCGTTCGCAGTGAAAGGAATCCTCTGGATGCTATTAGCTCAAATTGTTTTCTTGAAGTTCTGGAGCTGATTTACAACTAACTTAAAATTAAGGTGTATGTGTAAATGTTCTAAGTATGTATACCTAGCTTAGTAGCATGTATGGATGGTTATTCTAATTTATTTTTCCAGTTTTGTTAAAATATTGAGCGTCAATTTTTGGTGTTGTTATGTCTATCTACCCAGCCTATATCCTAATAGACTAGAATGCAGTAGACCATGACTATACTATAGTTTATGGACTCATCCATGATTTACAGGGATAAGGTACTTCTGCTATAGTTTTGGGTACATAATATTGGAGATGACGATAGTAGGTACCTACTGTTCTTTATTGTGTCAAGTTAAAACCTCCGGTCGACTTGGGCCACTTCCTATATGTGTCCATTTCCAAAATTGTCCACTTCCTATCTTGTCTTCATCCTAACTGGACAATTTCCGAAGCCACCATTTCTGACAACTCTGTCCACAGTTTAAAAAGTTATTATGGCATTAGTAAGAAGATTACCTAGTTCTTATTTACCTAATTTTATATCCTCTAATGACTTACTTCTAGAATATAATAATAAAGGTAGGTAGGTAGGTACTAAACAAATGAAACTTCAAGAGTTAAAGTATTTTATGACAACGATATCGCTTTATTAGATGTCAAATGGGGGCCCAGAGCGGCGCGCGCACCGCGTGCGGTGCGGGGGTGTCGGGCGTGTCTCGGGGAGCAAGCGCGGCGCGGCGCGTGCGTCGCTCTGACCCCACTCTCGATACATACTCCACGGTAATAAATTATATAAATAAATATTAACAAGTTACAAAATATCCTTTCGTAAAAAGATTAGATCCTAACAGTGTATATTTTTTTTCATTTGGCTTACAAAAATTTTTACAGTTTCTCGTTTCACGCTTTCGTACGTAACACTGCTATATTGTATAAAAAGTTACATATTTAACGAAAAATCTGTACAGTCCGTTTTTTGTTTTTGTAGTGGAACGTTTAGAAATCTTCGGGCGCCAGGTCGAACCTAGGTGGGAAGGTACCAAAGCCGTCGGCGAAGGCGGGGCGCGAGCGCTGGGGCTGAAAGTAAAACGTATACATTTTATTAACTCGTCAAACTCGTCTTCCATAGTATCCATAAACGACGTGCAGGATACATGCTTTTCAAATGGTCAAGTGGTCATGCCCAAGGGTTGCCATCTCTATAAATAGGGGATCAACTCTCAGATGTAAGTACTATTCTATAAAAGAGGGCCCATCACTGTTCTCGGTGCTATTGGGAGCGTGCAACGAAAAGTTGCCAACTTACATTATCTCCAGTGCTGATCTAAGGACGTCCTTTAATGGACGCCTAAACGAAAAGAAGCAGAGTTTAGTTTCTACAAAATCTAAAAATATATTACTTTATAGTGCTTAATGGGAAAAGTGATAACTTACCGCCGGGCTGACTCCTCTCGCGGCGGATCCCGCGCGTCCCTTGCCACGGAACTTGCTAATGGCCTGTTCGGCGAGGTCTGCCCTCTCTTCGGCCTCTTCGAGCTCTTGCTGTGCCTTGCGGAACTTAGCCAAGTTGAGAGCGGCGATTTCTTCCGCCTCTTCGATCTGCCTCTTGTAGGTCTTGATCTTCTGTTGCAGTTTGTCGACGAGGTCCTGCATGCGTTCGTGGTTCTTGCGGTCCTCCTCGGCTTGGAAGCTGAGCTCCTTAATGCGCCTTTCGGACTTGCGGAGGTTCTTCTGGGCATCAGCGTGTCTCCTCTGTTCACCGTCAAGCTCGTTCTCGAGCTCTCTGACTCTCTGTTCGAGTTTCTGGATGGCCTTCTTGCCTCCCTTGAGTGCGTTAGCCTCGGCCTCGTCGAGCCTGACCTGCAGTTCCTTGATCTGTTGCTCGAGAGCCTTGCGGAGCTTCTCTTGTGTCTGGGCGTGTTCCTGCTCGGCGCGGAGCTCGTCAGCGAGGCGAGCGGCGTCGACCATGGCTTTCTTGGCCTTCTCTTCGGAGTTCTTAGCCTCGTTGAGGAGCTCGTCGAGGTCGGAGTGCAGAGTCTGGAGCTCGGACTCGAGTTTCCTTTTGGCGGCGGAGAGGGATGCGCTTTGGGCGGAGAGCTCGTTGAGCTGCTCGTGCGCATCTCCCAACTCCTGCTCGGCCTGGCGGCGGGCACGGTCGGCCTGCTCCAGCAGTGTGCGGGACTCCTCGAGCTCGTTCTGGAGGGCGTTGGCGCGGCGTTCTGAGATACCAAGCTGTTCGCGGGCGTCGTCGCGGGCGCGCTGTTCCTCTTCCAGGGCGGTCTGCAGGTCCTTGATCTGGGCCTGGTAGCGCTTGATGTTCTTCTGGGCCTCGGCGTTGGCCTTGTTGGCGTGGTCGAGGGCGATCTCAAGCTCGTTGATGTCGGCCTCGAGCTTCTTCTTCATGCGCAGGGCCTCAGCCTTGCCCTTAGCCTCGGCTTCGAGAGAAGCCTGCATGGAGTCGAGGGCGCGCTGGTGGTTCTTGCGTGTGTTCTCGAACTCCTCTTCCTTCTCCTGGATGCGGCGGTCAATCTCCTGCCTGACCTGCGACAGCTCGAGCTGAGCACGCAGGACCTTGTTTTCTTCCTGTTCGAGGGCAGCTTCGGCCTCCTCGAGGGCAGCCTGGAGCTCGTCCTTCTCGGCTTCTAGACGTTTCCTGGCCTTCTCGATCTCGTGGATGTTGCGGCCACCTTCGCCAATCTGGTCGAGCAAGTCCTTGACTTCGTCGGCGAGGTTCTTGTTTTCGCGGCGGACGGCCTCAAGCTGTTCCTGGCCTTCCTCGTAGGCTCCCTTAAGACGGAACAATTCGGTGGAGTAGTTGCGGCATTCCTTCTGGCTAGCGTCAAGCTCGGCGGCGAGGTCGTCGACCTTGAGCTTCCATTCACCGATGATCTTGTCGAAGGCCTTCTGCTTCTTCTCGGCGGCATTGGCAATGGCGGTGGCACGGTCAACCTCGAGTTGCAGGTCCTCCACCTCAGTGGCAAGACGCTGCTTGGTCTTCTCGAGAGCAACAACCTTCTGGTTGAGGGACTCAATGGTCTCCTCGGCTTCGGCGAGGCGGGCCTGGAGCTTGCGCTTGGCCTCCTCGAGTTCCTCAGAGCGGGCGACGCCCTCGGACTCGTACTTGGAGCGCCACAGCTGGGACTCGGCGTTGGCCTTGGACAGCTGGCGCTGCAGGTCAGCCTTGCCTTCGGCCTCTTCCTCGACCTGTTCGCGGATGTTGTCCAGGTCGTGTTCCAAGTTGCGGAACTTGCCAAGGAGGGTAGCGCGTTCCTGTTAACAAATTTAAAATAATATTATTTACTGTCTTTATCTTATTTATTTTCGAATGTTGTGTTCCTTAAATGCATTTATATACATACCCTGGCCTCTTCGTCGGCAAGCCTCTTGGTGTCCTCCAGCTGGGTAGTGAGCGACACCTTGATCTTGGAGAGCTGAGACACCTGGGACTCGGCCTCCTCCAGTTGGCGGAGCAGGTCGGAGTTCTCGATAGACAGCTTCTTCTTGGCAGCGTCCAGGTCGTTGAGGGTGCGGTTGGCCTCATCAGCCTTGCTCTGGACCTCGTTGAGCTGGTGCTGCAGCTGCTTGACGATCTTCTCTTGGGCAGCCTGTATTGACATTGAGGTTAGTACTTAGAATAGTATGAAATGCTCGCTGCGACCAAAACTGTGAGACTATGATAATAAAATAAAATAAAATTTGTGTCGAAGTTAATTTCGCTTGATGCTTTTGGTCACTATGCATCCTCTATCCCTAAAAATGTTTCAATGGTGGTTTATCGCCAATTGGTGTTATTTATTTTTTTGGATTTTTAGTTCAAAACAAATAAAACTCTATATTAGGTGTATTAGGATGGTCATGCTGATATAAATTTATTTGTTTGTTATATTTCTAAAAGGGGTTAATTTGTTTTAAAGCTATAACAATTTCACATTAAAGCAGTATTAGCTCTTTTGCTATTTTATGAAAATCTTCTATGAATATTTTTAACTGTTAAATGATATTGAGGGTTAATTTGTATCGCATTATTTGTTACGTGTTTCCATCTGTTGAGTTTGATCTATTTATATTTTTCCGTTAATCTGCCACAAGCTGCAAAGCGATGTCTGCCCTGTAAGGGCTCAGCCACAACATTATCTTTTCATCTTTTTATACCTTTTCGTTGGACAAGTGGTCGACACCGGCGCGAAGGTCATTGACTTCGCTAAAGTATTGAGAGCGCTCTTTCTCAGCCCTGGATGGATAAAATATTACACAAAACTTTAGTACTCCATCTAAAACATTCAATTTAAGGCCCTATCTGGATTGGTAAAGTACAATGTCTATGTCGAGTGTGTATGTCTTGGATATAAAGGTTCCATGCAGGGGCACCCCGTGCGGTGGCATGCCTCGAGGAAGACATGGTACCTTCTCCCTGGCTACGGAATCGACAGCCGCACGCGTGTTGTTTAGCTCGCTGTAGCAAGACGCCCGGTCATGCTCGGCCCTGGATTTTGCATTATAGTCAATAAAATAGATCCTAAACGTATGTTCGGGTTATTGTCGGAAACAGATTCAGTCTATAAAACCGCACGTGTGCACGATCAGTCATCAACGGATTTGGTTCACCGATGACTAATCTAATAAAATTGTTTTAGAGTAGCTATAAAAATACTCACTTAGCCTTGAGCTTGTTGAGCTGGTCGAGCTGCTCGCCCATCTCCGCGACGGCATCGTTGTGCTTTTTGCGGAGGTTGGCGAGGGTGGACTCGTGCTGAATGTTGGCCTCCTCGAGGTCGCGACGCAGCTTGCTGAGCTCAGCCTCACGCTTCTTGTTGAGCTCAATCTGGGCGGAGGTGGCGCCACCAGCTTCCTCAAGGCGCTCACCGAGCTCCTCGAGTTCACGGGCGAGGTCGGCGCGTTGCTTCTCAGCCTTAGCGCGAGCCTGGCGTTCGGACTCGACTTCCTCCTCGAGCTCTTCGATGCGGCCCTGGAGCTCCTTGATCTGTTTCTGGAGCTTGCTAACCAAGGACTGTTCGTCTTCGAGTTTGGCGGTAAGGGAAGAGATCTCCTTGTCCTTACGCTGGATGGTCTGCTCGAGCTCCTTTTTGTTACGCTCGAGGTCGGACACAGCTTCCTGGGTGAGCTTGAGGTCACCTTCGACCTTCCTCCTCTGCTTCTCGACATCAGCGCGCAGCTTCTTCTCGCGCTCCAGGGAGTCTTCGAGCTCGTCGAGGGTCTGTTCGAGCTTCTGCTTAACTTTGTTGAGGTGGTTGACCTTGTCTTCGGCGGCCTGGAGCTCCTCGGAGGTCTTCTGGGTGGTCTCGCCTTGAAGCTTCTTCTCCTTGTTCAACTTGTTGATAAGCTCGTCCTGGTGGGCGATCTCGTCGTTTAAGTTGCGGATCTGGTGGTCCTTGGTGGCCTTGTCCTGTTCGGACTTCTGGACAGACAGTTCGAGATCCTCAACGTCCTTCTTGAGGCCGGAGACTTCCTGCTCCAACTTCTTCTTAGCCTGGAAGAGCTGGTTGCGAGCATCCTCTTCCTGAGTGAGACGGTCTTGGGTATCCTAAAATAAAATGATTCGTATCAGTTTCATGCTATTCGTTCGACCAAAATTTGTGAAGGCAGGCATTGTTCGTATCTGGTTTATGTCTATCGGCAAGTAATGAACAATCGACGATTTGCAATAAAATCATGCAAGTTACAGACGCGTGGTATATTTTTAACACCACGAACTATTTCCCGTATAAACAAAATTTGTTGTTTATTTAAAGAATCACGTCAAGAGAACCCGCTGCGAAGTGATTCGCAACACTGTAGGTAGCGGGCTTCTACTAAATTAGGTCGTGGCACACCTTTCGAAAGATGTTTATCTATGGTGCGAGATTTCATCTCGTTTAATTAGTTAACTAACTAGCTGAATCACTGCACGCGAAGTTTTCATGGCCTAAATATCAGCAGCTTTTTCAGCGTTATGATCTTGGTTTATTGTGGAACTAAACGTTTTTTATGGAGGTTTTTTTTATTAACACTATTATTCAATAAAAAATAATATTTGACTCACCCTGAGCTGGTTCTCGACGTCAGCCTTCTGCGCTTGCAGCTTGTTAGCGCGCTCCTGGGTCTCAGAAAGCGAGCCCTGTTCACCCTGCAGCTTGGACAGCAGTTCTGTCTTTTCTTCTTGCAGCTTGTTGGCGACAGCCTCAACCTCCTTGCGCAGCTTCTCTTCCCTTTCGAAAGCCTCCTGGGCCTTCTGCGCCTTCTCTTCGAGTTTCTGTAATATATCTTCACTCATCACTCCGTTCCACTCGCTTATGTGAACTTCCGCCATAATCGATTAATTTAATTAAATCATAAATACAAAAATAGGAATGCAAATGTATCGGTTCGTTCGAGTTAGGAAGGGTGGTGCGCGCGCCGCCGACCGCTCCACTACTGAGTGGCGCTGGAGTTTTCCAGCGGGTGGGTTGCCGCCCCCGCGCGCTCGCTGGAGAAAACGCGCGGGGCACGGGTGAGGGGCGTGGACTCCACAAATGGCGCAGCAGGTGTTGCGGTGTCACGTAACCGACAGGTGGGCGCGGTCGGTTCTATTTACGGTACCTGAATCACGCGCCTACTTCGCGGAAGCGGGTCAAAGTGTTCTATCATTTTAATATCGTGTTGGAGATGGACACTCACCGCGAGCTCGTCCTCGACACGGGTGACGTTGAGGAGGGGCTTGACCTTCTGCCACATCTTCCACCAGGGCCAGGTGCGGAGCTGCAGATATTTGCGCAAGTTGCGCTGGACAACTTGGAGGGCGACCCTGATAAAAAAAATCATTTAAACTAACTCATATCAAAACACGTAGTGGTGCGCTTTCAATTATAGGGACTTGTGTGTTCTTACCTCTGGTCCTGCAGCTTCTTGTACTCTTTACGGGACAGGTAACCACGGATGTAGGCCTGGAGCCAGGACACAATCTTGGACAGCCTGTCGTCACGCAACTCCTCCATCTGACCCAGGACACCAGCGCGGAAGAACACCTGCTCGTACATGGTAATGTTAGGGAGCCGCACGTTTCGCATAAATGGAGGTTCAATCAAATTCCATGAAATGCGCTTAAATACAAATATTCACGTCAAGAAATTTTATGAAATTACAGTTAGTAAAGCGTAACATATTTGTAATATAAAGAAGACATTTATAAATCACACATAGATAGGAAGTTATGGCTAGACGTTATATTGTCATGCACAGAGAGTAAGGAAGAATTTAGAACGTGTATATGTGTCTTGCATGCTTGTGCGACTACCTTCGTCTTTCCGAGCCTGAAAGACTCCGAATCCAAGCCGGTATGTTCGAGAATTTTCTCGGTGGCTTTCTCCGGTGTAATGGGTTCTTTGACGAGGTTCGGGCACAGAATTTTGTATCTGCGTTCGAGAAGCACAAAAAGTATAACAGTGGTGTGTAAATGCATAATGTATGTAGGATAAAGGGTAAGGAATAAACACGAGAGCCGAGTAGCTTGGACTCTCTGGGGTAAGCAGCCTACAGTATAAGTATATCTAATTCAAATTATGACACCGGTCTTATTTGGTGTTGTATAATTCGATAAGCGTATAAAAACCGTGACCCTTGCGGTGTTTAGGGGGTCATTGGCGCAAACCGCTAACTACTGGTGCTCAGACATGCCTTGGTGTGGCCGAGACGGTACGACTCAGGGTCCAAACCGGTAGCTTCCAGGATCACTTGAGCGACCTTCTTAGGATCGGATTCCTTTTCCGCAGCTTGGGGGGCCAGGATCTTGTAACTATATTACCAAAATAATATGGACAAACAATGAGGGAGTGGATCTCACACAAGTTCAAACATAAATATAAAGATACATAGTACTCAGTATCTTATATACTTTATGAGGAACGCAAAAGGATAGCTTTCTAAAACGTCTATGTACGGGCGTACATATCAAAAACATTTTAGAAATAGGTTCGTTTTACATTGGGTTCAAAATGTTTGGGGTAAATTTTGATGTGTTCTTCACACTTTTCCAAAATGGGGCAAATACTAACTACTGAAAGTTGCATTCGATCGACATCATAACAGTGTTCGGTGTGAATATTCAAATGGTAGGGTATACATAGAGAACAAAACTTTTTAAGTGGTTTCAGTTCTGGTACGCCATGCTGTCACCACAAAAGGGTTGTATCGGGGTCTATTCTTGCCTTAGTATGACCAATACGATAGCTTTCGGGATCGAGCCCGACAGATTCCAGACACTTCGCAGCCGCATTTTTAGGTTCACTTTCTGCTACCATGATGGCTGGCGCAAGAATCATGTAACTGTTCATTAAATAATAAAAAATCAATTAACAGTTTCCTTAACTTCTGAAAAGTGAATATCAGACAAAACACCTGTATTACGGTAGAGGTGTCAGTAACGAATCATCAAATTAAATTTAGAATGTGTTACTCAGCTGCATGAATGTTCAGATGACGTCAACAGTTGCAGTACCAAAATAAAATCAAGGCGAATGAATACTCCAGAGAGGAAAGAATTTTGTTTAGAATTCAGAGTAAAAATATAATCATGTCATAATAAGTTTAATCCGTTGATATGAAAATAAAGTAGCTGTGATGATTCGCTATTTTTTGAATATTTGTTGAATGAGCTGTTCGATGCTAAAATAGTTTGAGGGGTTGTTTACGTGGTTAGGAACTTACCGGAGTTTGAAGTCAGGGTAAACCATCCTGTTGGGGAAACCTTTACGGCAAATACGGATGCCTTCAAGCACACCGTTACAGGTGAGCTGATGCATCACAAGGTGGGAGTCGATGAGACCTGTGAGACAGAGGGGATAATCACGTATATATATATAATTAATGTTTTCAGAAACAAAGAAATGACGAATGGTGGAGACTTATTTAACTGCTATAGCAAAGAATCGAATATTACAAAAAATAAAATTAAAGGTAGAGAAAGAGCTTATGCAAGTAATCATTGCTGTGCATAAGTTTCAAGATGTAATATCAAATGTAAATAAAGTTTATAACTCACCAGCCTGCTTCAACTCGTTGGGGATGATACAACGTACGAAGTGAGGCTGAGTAGACCTTAAGGTAGCCATGAGGTTGTTAAGTTGTTCCTGTAGATACAGACACAATCAGTTTTTTGTAATGTGAATAAATATTAATATCAAGCATAACAATATCGTAAAACACATAGGTAATCAATAAATGTAATCTAGTTTTCAATGAGATGCTATATTCGAGAAGTATTTTAATGGACAATGAAAAAACACAGATACACACACATTTTGGTTAAAACATAAAACCACAAATCAAAATCTCAAGCTTGTTAAATTTAACTCAGCAGCAAAAGTAGCAACGTAAGTTTTAGGTAACACTACATTACTGCTTTAAGTTTCGATGATCGACACACATCAGTAGGTATATTTTTGTGCATCTGATTAACATACGGTAATCTACCAAATACTAACAAATTGATATGAATGGGTGAGAGAATGTAGTAAATCTCTCTGTCAGTACTTGACAACAACAAATTCAAAATTCAAAATCACTCGATGTATATTGAAGTAGTTGACTCTACATCAGCGGTGGTGATAAAAAACAACAAAATCATCTAAAACTCTTAGAAATATACCTTGTAAGCAGAGGAGACAGTAGCGAAACCACCACCCTTCTTACCGCGGCCGCCTATATTCGTACATTACAAGCAATGATTAGTATACGGACAATCACAAGAAATTCACTTAGACAAGTGGGGACTCGACGACATAGCATCTGCGACATTGTCGGTGACATGAGCTGTGCTGTAAACTATAGGTACATTGACGAACATGACATTAATGAAAGCATGCTAGACTGGCCCTTAGCGACGAGCGGCGACATTATACAGCGATACAGCGTACATTTGTACGAAAGTGCCTTAAGCATGTAGACAGACAGGAACAGAAAAGCTACGTGTAGACGGCACAAAAGCTAGTCTTTTTATGTTTATCAGTTTACCCTGTAGAGTGATGATACAGTCTGGAAGGCAGAACCCTTAGCACGTTTGCCACCAGCGCCTATTCGTTCAAAAATGTGTTAGCTTATAGTTGAAAATGATATTGAAATTGGCCAATTTTTTAAACAGTCATAGTTTAATTTAAATGATCTGAGGAAATTTGGTGAGCCGAGATCGTTGAAGTATTTAAGACTCGGTATTGGTATAGAAAAGTTTGGAGATATAGAAATGATATTCATGAATCACGATTGTAAGTTCACAGTAGAAGTATTACAGCTCATGGTACCTGTAGCTCCAACGACGACAGATTGCTATACAAAATATTCATTAAATTTGAATTCATAAAATTTAAGTAATAAGTATAACATATAATCATAATAACATTTTTTGTGTCAAGATAGTAACAGATACGTACCCTTGCCACCAGCACCACCAGCATCACCAGACTGACCAGGATGGTCAGCGAAGATCTCAATCAACAGTTTGTTCTGGCCCTTCTTGAACTGGTCGACAACGGTGTCGTTAAGGGGGTCCTTGTTCTTTTCAAGCCATCCAGTGATGTTGTAGCCGACCTGTTTGGTGAATAATTATGTAGACTAATCAGAATCAGTAGTAATGAAGTAAATAATAGAATGGTAGAACGGTTGTCTCATGTTGTTTTGCTGATGACATGAGTAAAGTTATTGCAGTGTAAGATATATTTAAAGAAAGTTCGGGTTCACGATACTTACGTTACCGGCGTAGTGACCAATGGCAAAGTGGGCAGCTTGGCAGCCAGGCTTGGGGGGCTTGGGCTTCAGGTACGGGGCAGACTTGCCCAAGTGGTTGTTGTTCAACTTCTCAACGAATGTCAGATCGGTGGCTTTCGGGAACATAGACTCTTCCTCAAGGATGGAGAGGATACCCATGGGCTGCAATCGTACCGGCAAGATTAGTACGCGGTCAAGGCGACAAGACTTTTCAGCATGCTTTTGGGCGTGATTACTGGAGAGAACATTTTACGTGAAATAAGAGCTTTTTATATAATATATTATCAAAATCATTATCATTAGAGAATTTGTGTTGAAAATAATGTTGTGTATCTAGTGTGTGATTTTACAAAAATTTTACTTAGACAAGTTGAAATGAGGCGTACTTTAGGGATGCTAATTTTCTTGAATTGATTACGAAATAAAAAATAGAATAAAGTGTACGCATGTATGTGTATAAATAATATAATACAAGGAGTATTGGTTATGCGTTATTTTTAAAAGCATCATGCAAATAGAATTCGTGTGTATATTGCAGCAGCGCTGTGGTTTTAAATTATAAAGCCTACTTATTGAAAACCGACGTTAGACATTTACAATTTTTAAAGACTCAGGAAATTATTTATAAATATGTTTCATTTTGATATTCTTAATATTTCAATAATGCAAGGATGCGCAAAAAGCAGTAGGTATAAACTATTAAAATATATTCATTCCAAAGTAAAATAGAATGTTATTTTATTGCATAGTATTAACCATAATGGATTTGTGCACACCTACAAGGACAGTGTATTTGATTGACGATGATATTCAGATCGCGCTAGCTTGATGTCAAATATACAACATTACTGACTCTGAAATATGCAATAGCTTCACTTTATTGATTGCGTGTTGCGTGGGTCAAGCGATATCTTTACTGAAGGCCTACTAATTACCGGGGTAGGGTTGCAGCCATTTTTACTGTTGCGGTAGCAGGCTAAGACTTATAGCAAGAAGCCTTGCTAGTCGCAGCCCTATATCTTCAAGCACTTAAGTTTACTCCTCAAATACCTTTTCTATCAGATTTATGGTCGGTTGGAGATCCATACCGAAATCTATGAAATCCCATTGGATCCCTTCTCTTTCATACTCCTCTTGTTCTAGGACGAACATGAAATGGTTAAAGTACTGTTGTAACCGTTCGTTGGTAAAATTAATACATAGCTGATTAAACCCGTTCATCTGCATCGCGAACAACATGGAAAAAATAATCGAGATTTTCATTAAACTAGACATATTTAAGTCTGTCTGTGTACGCATGTTCTGAAAGGTCTGTCTTATATTAATATAAATAAAGATAGTAGAAAATACACACGAGAGAAATCACACAGAACACAATTAGCAGCATTGAGGAGTCATTCGAATAAAGTCATTGTGTATTCACTAGCTCAAAATAAATTAGAAAGTTTAAAATATTAGCAAATAATAATTTAGACGAAATTATTCAAAGACTCGCATGGCGTGAGGCAAGCTTTTTGGTTGCTTTGACGCCATATACCTTTTCTATAAGGTCAATGCAATTTTGGAGATCCATGCCAAAGTCAATGAATGTCCATTCGATGCCTTCGCGCTGGTACTCCTCTTGTTCCAACACAAACATGTGATGGTTAAAGAACTGCTGCAGTTTCTCGTTGGTGAAGTTAATGCAGAGTTGTTCAAAACCGTTGAACTGCAGGGTAAGGAATGTTATATTTAGGGTAAGGTAAGAGGTAGTGGCTGTGGATCTCATTCCACAGTTAGCCCTAACAACCCTGGAACTGGACCCGTCTATTCTGGCCCTAAGAACAAAACCGAGCCCGTCACTTTTGGCTCAATACGTGGCCACATTTGACGAAGGACAATACACCCCCGTCCGGACAGCTCCCAGCGTCGACGGGCGGACAACACCATCGACAATTACCTTCTCAATCAGATCGATACAAGCGAGTAAGTCCATTCCGAAATCGATGAACACCCAGTTGATACCCTCTTTCTTGTACTCTTCTTGCTCAAGTACGAACATGTGATGGTTAAAGAATTGCTGGAGCTTCTCGTTGGTGAAGTTAATGCAGAGTTGCTCGAAACCGTTGTACTTTTGTATATAACAGAAAACCCAGTTGAGAGATGAGAAAACACAGTTAGTAACACTTTATAACTATTCTACGACCACCAAATTAGTTAGCGGGATTGCTGCTGAAAACTAAACACATAGCGGGACTCGTCTAGATGATCCCAACCGAGAGTTTCGGACTTTCGGTGTACCTTCTCGATCAGGTCAATGCAGGCGAGCAAGTCCATTCCGAAGTCAATGAACTCCCAATGGATGCCCTCTTTGGTGTACTCTTCTTGTTCAAGTACGAACATGTGATGGTTGAAGAATTGTTGGAGTTTTTCATTGGTGAAGTTAATGCAAAGTTGCTCAAAACCGTTGAACTAAGGAAGTAAAGTTGCATTAATATAAAAGTAACAGTGACATCTGAAAAAAAATTGTGATTCATACACAATAGTTACTATAGTTTAGAAATCACGTTCAGTACTTTGATGGAAGTTTCCATTTACCTACCCTAAAATAAAGTTCACATTATGAGGTTTATACATTGCATCGCAAAAATGCCCAGTAAAACTTTTAAGCTAGTTTATAAACTTTTCACAAATAGGAAAAGTAAGTGAATAAATTGATTTGTACTTCAAAGTCACCAATTAACCAGCTTTCTGAACATTGATTCAAGGCAGACTGTTCATAGAGTGTTATATTAATTGCTACACTCATGTTTTACTCGACATCTTTGGTCTTTAGGAATCCCTAAGTCCCATCTCCCCAGAAACTCACGTCGAAGATCTCGAAACCGGCGATATCCAGTACACCGATGAAGTGTTGCCTCTTCTGCTTGGTGTCTAGGGTTTCGTTACACTTCTTGACGAGCCACTTGAAGAGACGATCGAACATGCCCTTGCAAAGAGCGCCGACGGAGTTGGTGACCTGGTCCTTGTTACGACCCTGGGTGACGAACTCGTTGCCGACCTTAATGCGGGGCTTCAGCAAGTTCTTGTACAGGTCAGTGACGTCCACTCCGAGGAGGGTGGCAACTTTGTTGCCGTCCTGTAAAAATGAATATTAAGAGTTACTTGGGACGTCAAATAATAATAATGTGTAAGAGCTATTTTTCTGTACTTTTCACAGATATATAAACGTTAGGATAATTTTGCTACATTCAGTTTGTTTTCGTATATTTCTATAATTGTTTTATCGATAATACATGCTAATAAAGATTTTTTCTGTCTTGATGAAGATGATAATAATTTTTAACTGCAAAACAACTTTTAAAGTTAAAACTTATGTCATTCCAGAGAATAAAGTGAACTGCTTTATGTTTATCAATGCTGAATTAAGTTGAGAACGGCTAAAAAGAAATGAATTGGTAAAAGTTACTTACGTCAGTGCCGTCGGCTTCAGCCTGTTCCTCGCGACCCCTCTGCTTGAACTTCATACAACCCATGTGCATGACGGCGGCGGTGATCTTGTATACGTTGTCCTTCTCCTCCTGGGTGAAGCCCAGGATGTCGAAGGCTTGCTACAGGTTAAAAACATGTTAATACAAAGTTTTCGTCAGATAGTGCGAATTGCGGCTTTAAACAAGAATAGATACGATTACGATCAGGAAACTTTTACAGACAATTGAGAAAATGAGAGTTGAGATTTTATACTTAATCAAAAAATTAAATAACATGTTTGAGAGCAAAAATAGAAATACAATTTTAGAAATAGCAAGGGCTTATTGGTAATCTTTGAGTGAAGTTTATTACTTACATAATATAGGTACACAAAATACTTCACAGTAAGCAGATGGTCATAATTCAGGTTAGTTGTAAAAATAGAAGCGTTAGTTTCAAGCGCGTGATATAATTCTATTTTAGGTTTTGGTGCACAGGTTTGCTGTTTTGCGCGGAATTTTTGTATTTGCCACATGTACATCTTGTTGTCATCTTCGTTTTGTTTAAATCAATCATTATGGAATAGAACAGTGGTTACTGACTCAAAAGTAACAGCTGTTTTACTGAGACTGATTCAATGATATAACATGTTGCTGGATCAGCTAAATAACTAATTACCCGGATTTTCAGAACGTTGTTTTGTAAGGTAGGTATTGGAAGTACCAACATAACATGTAGGTGCTGTGTTGGACTCTACAGTGGTCTAAGGATCTTATTCTATCCATTAGTGTCAATAGTATAATGGTTTTCTATTCTGCTATCTATTCTAAGTATCAAAAACAGAGTTCATATCTAGATTTCTAGTGGCTCAAGAGGAGTCTGGGTCACCATATTTGTTCCAATGTGCATCACTTACGTCGGTCAATAGACATTCTTCGCCGTCATCAATGTTGGGGATGGTAATCTTACCCTGAGATACGTTATAGTAATCGTAGATGTCGTTGGACAACAGACATTGTTCTGTTGGGAAATAAATAGATGATGGATTAATAGAGGACATTATTTCAACTTCCACCTGAAGTAGACCCCTAGCACTGTTGACGATCCTATATACCAATTTCGTGTCTGTTCACATATTAGTTTGTCTGTGTGTGTGCGCGTGCTGGATCGGGATTCAAACGGTCGCTCGTGAATTGAAAACCTGTGCAAAAAGCCCTTCAGAACTCTTGCAGGGAGCGGGCATGTCACTTGTTTGTCAGAAATTTTGGTGCAACACAGACCAATACACGGATATCTGAGACAAAACGCACGCTCCATGCGCAGTTCGTAACTTACGACCGTCAGTTCGAACTCCAGAGCGTCATTGATTCCAGGTATACGTGTCTTCCCTTGACTTATGAGGGGATAGTCCGAGATGCGGGAGCTAAGCATCGTCTTTTCTGGAAACACCAAAACGTTCTGACATACATGCGCAGACTGTGCCACCACTCTGAATTAAGCAGCAAGCGGTTAGCAAATGGTATGAAGAAACTTAAAGAGGTATAGAAAGAATGAGATGAGCCAGCAGTAGTTCTGGACTCACGTCGGTAAGTCTCATTTCCTCGCCATCATCCACGCCAGGAATGACTGTCTTGCCTTGCGACACGATGTTGTAGTCCATGACGTCGTTGGACAAAAGGCAAATGCCTATAAAACGACACCAATCATAGTCACATTTGATAATTGGTGTCATAAAACTAACGGTAACAAAAACATGCGCTTCTCTCAGTCTATGAGGATAAAGTACTATCTAGGGGTATCTCTGTCAGTATGAGACGAGATATATCGTCCACCTAGCCGGTTTCTTGCGGCGAGGCGGTCAATGGCAAACAACGTCAACTCCACAGCCTCCTGTTCCCGAGAGCTGAACTTACGTCAGTAAGAGTACATTCCTCTCCATCATCTACGTTGGGGATGGTAGTTTTTCCTTGCGATATGATGTAATAGTCATATACGTCATTCGACAGCAAACACTGCTCTAAATATTGAAAATTTGGTTAATATACAAGGAATCAGCTGGTTTTTGTAGTGTACGTGTAATGTTGGAATCGTCCTTTAATAAGTGTAACTGATGTGTTGTTGTAGAATAAATAATATTTTGTAACATATTTGTCAGATAAACTTTTTCTTGTAATGACACTCTGCACTCTGTGCAATACCTTGAAACATATTTTATGGTACATATAGTTTATTGGACAAATAATGTAGACCTTAATAAATCTTACAGTTTGACATTAAGTCAATCATAGATACATATTTAATAACATTAAAATATATCAACAATGTAATGACATTCATTACTACCATTACCATTACTTAAATTCTGAGAAGTTAAAGTAATAGTCTGGTATAGCCAAGTTTCATAACAATGTAGAACTACTATCATTTGAAGACGTAAACTCCATACGTACCCTTAAGTCCAGGGACGGAACCGGACATCATCTGGTAGAAGATGTGGTAAGAACGTTCAAGAGTTTGCTGGGAGATGACACGGGCCTTTTCGAGCAGGTCTGGAGAAAAACGTGCAAAGTATTGTATTCTATGTATGTATTTACAAACAAAAAAGTATCTAAGTATTATATCAGTTATCTGGTTCCCATAGTACAAGCTATGATTAGTTTGGGGCTAAATGGCGCTGTGTGACATGCCCACACATATTTATTTATTTATTTATTTAAAGTTTTTAAAGTTAATAAAGTTGAATACGAGACCCTAGAGATAGCCACGTAAATAGCCTACTAGTTTTACTTTGACAAAAGATCAGTAATAAAGCCCCTCCCTCATCAGCTTGCATTAAGTTTCGTTAATAATTTATGAAAAGATTCTAATGATATAGCATAAAGTTTTAAACAAATAACGGTAAGTCCAAAGAAATGCAAATTAAATTGGTTTGAAGAATACTTACAGGTCTCGATATCAGCACCAGCCAGTTTACCAGAGGGGCCGAAGTGGATACGGATGAATTTACCCTGGGGATGAAAGATAATATATCTTGCAGGATTTGCAATAGAGAAAAGGATAATAATACTGAAACTACTAGGTACTAATAATCGTAATTGACAACTATTAATTGCAATCATGATGTAACAAAAATAATTGAAATTGTTGCATCAATCATTGAATGGTATAAGCATTTGAATTTGAATTTGAGACATCCAGTAATTGCAGGATTCTTTTCGAAAATACTCTCTAAACAGGCACTTTTAATTTCAGTAATGCCAATATCTAATGTAAAAAGTATTGTAATAATAAAAGATATACTTACGAAACGGGACGAGTTGTCGTTACGCACAGTCTTGGCGTTACCAAAGGCTTCAAGTACCGGGTTAGTTTGTACGACCTGGTCCTCAAGAGAGCCCTTCTTCTCCGCGCTGGGGTCCTTCTTCTGGGAAGCACCAACGGTGGCGAAGTACGCAATTACCTTCTTCGTGTTCTCAGTCTTTCCGGCACCAGACTCACCGCTGTTGAGTTTGAAGGATATGTTAAGTCACGAGGGAAAATTATCATGATTTGTATTACTTCTGCTTCTCACAGGTTTTCTTGGAGAGTCAAAGTTTAGTGCATGCATGGTTGTCTTTTTGCTTTGAAACAACTTATTGTTGCACCTTTTTATTTATCATAACGTAAAATTTACTTCCGTTAATTATATATTCGCAATCTTTTTTTAGATGTTTCTTAATTGCGACACTATCATTTTTACGTATCCATCACATAATGGTTTTGTATGCTCGTGTAGGATACAGATACTTATGTCAATGGTCATACAACAGTTACTTACTACTACTCATATGAACAAAAGATAAGATATAAAGAGGTTAAGATCATATGAACTTACGTAATCAACATAGATTGATTTTCGTGGTTGGTCAACATGTTGACATAGGCACCGTCGGAAATGGCGAAGATATGGGGTGGCACTTCCGAACGACGCTTGCCTCTGTACAGCCTGGCGCATCGTGTGGTGTACACGGGGAACCGCTTGTAAGGGTTGATAGCCACACAGAAGAGACCGGAGTACGTCTGTTGTAAGTAACCAATGATAAGATAATGAGAGCATGAGGGTCCAGCAGAATTGTGAGCAAATGATCCAGAATCTGCACGATTCAAAAAAAGATAAGAAAACAAGTGTAAAAGACACTGTTGAAGTCCTTTATTATTTGGACAATTATGTTTATCTTGAAAAAGATAAAACTATGTTTGATAATAGGAAAATGGATAAAGATGCTTGACAAGATTTTATATAGGGACCAAACTAAATGAGGTTACTTTTCTGGTAGCAGATGATAAAGATGGCACGTAAACAAATAGTGGTGATAACTTAAAACTAGGTCTAAAAATCACACGAACGCAGAGAAAGTATTGTATTGATACTGTAAATCTCTGCGTTGTAAATAAATTGACAAACCCCTTTGCAATTACCTACTTACCTAGTCTGTTTTTACTAAGCATACGTATAAACACTGTTGAATAATGCATTGTTACTTTAGGTACTTTAGGTTTTGCAAAGAGTTCTGTCAACATCATAAAAATAGTGTCACCCATGATTTAAAAAGAATCCTGAGAATAACAAAACGTAGAAAGTAGAGCGGGGTACAGTAACGATACCTTTCGCTCTACGACAAGAGAAAGATCTTCCAACGTTGATCACAACGTGGAAGTGAACTCTAACACAACACAAAACTATTCTATGAACACCGTTCTAACGTGGAAGAAATTCTAAAAACAATAAAGAAGTCCTCTGGATGGCTCCGAGTACCCTCGCACCGACTTGTCCTGAGTAAAAGGGTTCAAGATCGGCCCCAGGATCAAGGTTTAGTCACATTATGGAAGAAGGAGATGGATTAGTAGACACATTTTCTAGGAAACCTAATTCGAACTATACGATTGCTCTGCTACTCTATATAAGCTTTTAGAGTAATAAAACAGCTGTGTATGAGAATTCAGAAACATTAATTTTCATTGCATCAACGCGTACAATGCAAAGCAATTAGTCCATCGAGAGAGAAATTTCTTGATCGATCGATACTAAAATATCTAACGATAAATAAAGTGTTCTGAAATAACAGCAGCTGGCAAGCCAATGTCGCTATTTATATCTAGATCAAGACATCAATCCAACTATAACTGCGCCGTTCATGGGCATCTATTGCACTTTAAAACTTGGTATATATCCAATACTATCGAGAAATGTGTCTACTGTGTTGAGAGATTGGAGAGGTGAGGTGCATGCACACTGCAAGGCCGGAACTCTTCGCCGAGCGGCGACTTACGTAAATGAGCTTATGGTAATATCTCTGCTTCAAGTTATACAAAACTGAAGCGTCGTTGAGGTATGTCAAGTTGGACATATCCTCGCATTTCTCGTACTTAGGTGGGTTGACTTGACCTACAAGGTCCTTCTTGAAGTCTTTGGTCTGCGGGAAAGATGTTTACATTAGAGTAAGTAATGGTGACGGCGCGCATGGCGCCTACTTACATAGATTAGTTTCGCATAGTATCGTTGTCGGAGGTTGTGGAGCACGGCAGCGTCGTTTAGGTACGTCAGGTCGGCCATGTCTTCGACTTTCTCAAATTTCGGTGGGTTTACTTGTGAGAGGAGTTCCTTTTTTATGGTTTTTTCCTGCTCATTTAAGATACACGTTTAATAACTGCTTACAATTGATTAATGTGAGAAGATAGTATATAGGTTAAGTTGCTAAGGTCATTGGCATAGCGTCGTCGTCGTCAACATCAACAGTATATATATATATATATATATAATGGATTTGTGAGAGCTCATCAGTCCAATTATAAAACTATAAGAAACTTAAATTAGAGAAACTTAAATTATATTCGACAAAGTGAAATTCAATCATTAAGTATGAATGGCAATCATTAAGTTTAAAATATTTATGCACTAGCATCAATAAACAATGTAAAGATCCCAGTTAAAGTTAGAGTTAATGTGCTTGAAATCTTTTCAGCTTTTTGCAATAATACTGTAATAATCCTTGTATACAGATTGTCTTTCAATGTAATTGAAGTTACCATTACTTCATTTTATTGGACCACTAATCACTTTTTGATTTCTTATCACTTATCAAGTTATATGCACTTGGAGTTAGACATTACCTCGCCTCCGGGAAGGTTGACGGTCACCAAGTCTCCTTTGGTGGCCTTGATCTCGCCCTGCAAGAAGCCCTCCTTTTCGTCAGGCACCCAGCATGCCTTTTTGCCATCGTAAGGTTTGCTCTGGTCGATACGCTTCTGCTCCAGAGAAACGAACAGGTACGGGGTCGGATCGGGGTCCTCGCCCTCTTGTACGATGGGCTTCGGCATTTCGGAGGGCTAACAAGACTTCTGGGCTAGTCGAGACACGAGAACGCAGCCCTTGAGCCTTCCTGTAACGACACCGGCGGTTAGTGGAGTCACAGTCGCGAGTCGCGGCGTGGTGGGAGCGTGCGCTATTTGTGGGTGTAACCCGAGTCGGCCGGGCCCGCTGCCAGCGCTCCCGTTTGCGTAATACCGCCTCTATGCGAGCGTTTTTATTAGCTTATCCCGAACGGCCCTTCGCGGATATTACGTCACGAGGAATGTGCGCCTGGAAGCGCGCCAACCGATTTATCCGTCACTGGATTGTTTATTGTCTTTTATGGTGCTGGTTGATGGGTCAATGGAATTACTCTACACTATATATTCAGTTTATTTCTATTTTATTTGATCTAATTCTATTTCTTAATTAATAATTGATGCAACTAAAACTCCATGTATCGATTCTGTTTCTGATTTCATTTCATATTTAATCTATTTCTTTTGTATTTAGATAATGCCATTTCATCGTTATCTATTGGCTCGATTGCAATTAGCTAAATTGATTTTATTTTTATTTACATTAACTTTAGAGTAATATAGCTTTCAAATTCAAATTCTAATATAATGTAAGCATCACAATTAACTTTCTTTTACATCAATAACTTCTCAATTGATTTCAAATTCAATAACAAAACTCTAAATTCTATGAAACCATCGTTTGTGTTACCAATCGATCCGATAATCACTGGGTAGTCCAATCAAACCGGCGATCTATTATTATCATGCGTGAACCATTAACCAAACACCAGGAAGCTCACTCCAGAGTCCAGACACTTCACAATCAATCCAATCACGGTAAATCAGCTGTCACAAGCGCTGCACAGCGCTGCACGTCACTGCGCTGCACTGATGCGCCGCCGGCAGCGGCACTCGCGATGGGTTGCACTCACTCAAGCGCACGGTGAGGTGCGCGCGTACTCACGTTTGAAGCCGTTCTGACCGGCGGCGGGGCGCTCAGATTCTTTTTATACCCGCAATACGATACCATCGCGCGCGATCACCCCATTTTAGGCGGATGCCAGCCTGGGGCGCAGCTACACTTTCAGACAAGCTTAGCTTTCACTTGGACGGTCGCGCTCGCTGTCGCGCACGCCGGAAAACGAATAATTAAAATGCATTTCAGACGCCGCGGTTGCTCCAGCGACGTATGTTTACAAAATAAAACCTGGAGCGAGCTCTGGATACGGTTATTGGGGTAATCGAAAACAGGCTATGGTCATTATTATATTTTAAAGTTGGTTAACTGTTGTAAACATTGACGGCGTTTGAACTTTATTGCACCGTTTACTGATGATTGAACGGCTCTATTTCTTTTTGCTTGTTCTCTTTAATTTTATCGACTTCAATTCCAGATTCAGTAGCTTTATTAAGGTATATCCATCATTAACTATCATGCACTCATCATGTTATTACTTTTAAAGTGACGTTGTTATTATATCATTATTATAATTACAAAAATAATAATGATAATGTTGTATAAAATTATTTTCATGTTATTTTGGAAATAAATTTCTGCGTACACTATTATATGTAGGAAACGTCAGATCAGTCAGACGGTTTGTTTATGTGTCCTAAATCTATGAAGTTGCAGTCGCATTTTATTTTGGATACTCTGGAGCTTTCCCGCGGCGCGGCCAGAAAATATTTATTATAAAAATATTCTGGATATTTACAGCTAGTCTAAATATTACAGCTATAATTCAAACAGAAACATAAAAACTGTTTTTTTTTGCCGATGAGAGAGTGCTACGAGCACTGCTACGCGTATGCTACGGCTACGAGACAAAGGTCAATTCATCGGGTCTACATAGGTAATAGCTGTAGCTGTCTACGGTATGCAGCTTGGCGTATTCTCGCAACTTATTAGCTTTTCCTCTTTGAATTCGCGTAATTAGCCTTCTGTTCTAACTTTTATAATATTATACCGTTTGACCATACAGCCAACATGTGGCGTTACGCTACCGCTGGCTCTCAAAAGGCTTATCGTCACGCAACTTCTTAAGCGTAACTTACTTTTAACTAATTTATGTTCCTCATTAATTTTCAAACAGTGATGGTACCACAGACTTGTACACGTTCGCTATTCACAAGTCTATGGATAAAACATGCAGTCTACTTAAATACGACAAAACCGAGGACCTTGAAATATTTACGGGTCAATATCTAAAGTACCCCCTTTCTATCAAAAAAAGAATGAATGACATCGGACCACGCATTATTGAATTACGACTAAGTATATATTTTTACTTTCATCCCTCTCCCTAGGGAAACATGCTGAATTTCGAGATTAAAAGTATAGCCTACCTCGTAATATGAACTCAAATGATGCCAAGTTTCATTTGAATCCATTCAATAGTTTCAGCGTGATGCTCAGGCAATATACAGACAAACAGACAGACAGACAAAAATAAAACAAAATTATAGTTTTGGCATTGATAATAGGGATAGGCCCACCAAAATTTTTTGCAAAATATCTTCTATAGTATTGGACCTGTTACAGTTTTATTATAAGTATAGATATAGATTTATTAATATTCCGTTTATAATAGTAAGCACACAGTAGTAGTAGCTTGTAGTAGTTAATATTCGAACATTATCGACCGCGTCGTCACTTACCATCAGGTGAGACCGTGGTCAAATGTTGGCCTATCGTAGATAAAAAAAGTATTTTGTGGATATATCAGAGATAGAGAGAAAGAGAGAGGTATACGATTGTATCAAGACTTTTAAGACAGTTTTAGCTTGCGCTGGGTTGGTAGGTACATCCAGTGCTCGACAACACTGAAATATATTCGGTCCTATAATTTAAATGATTACCATAGTAATAATATACCATAGCAAGTGTCACAACACGTCACTTATCCCTGAAATATGCTGCATTTTACGCAAATTTTAATACCGGTTATGATTTATGAGTTTAACATTTGGAAGATAAAAATATAGAATTTGTTGGGAAATTAAGATAGTCTTTTATAAAATAATAATTTTAACGCTATACCTACATAATTAATAATAGAGTTATAGATGAGTTATACAGAATAGATGTTTTGTTCATATATTAATAAGATTTCATCATCAACAGCCTGAAGACGTCCACTGCTGAACATAGGCCTCCCCCAGAGAGCGCCACTTTGAGCGGCTGCTCGCCTCCTGCATCCATCGGCTCTCCGCGGCTGTCACCAGATCGTCACTCCACCGAGTGGGATCCGGCCTACACTGCGTCTTCCGGTTCGTGGTCGCCACTCGAGAACCTTTCTTCTTTCTTTCTTTTCTTTCTTAATAATAAGGTTTAATTATTTACAACTATACAAAAACACGAAATGACAACTACCTACAAAAAATACAACTATTGTAAATTATTCACAAAATTTACAATATGAATACGCCATCCAACTCAGCACCGCGGGGTAAGGTCCCCAGAATACTGGCAGCATTACCTCGCTGAATAAGAAGGCTTAGCTTCTGAGCAAAGTATGTGCCAGCTCTAGGATCCCCCGATTATTTGTTCATACACCTAACTAGCTCATGCCCGTGGCTTCGCCCGCGTGCACTGTGCCTCAGAAACCGTTTATTTTTTCAGGATGAAACTTCCGCTTTAGCGCACGTCTACACTTTGTGTACAACGTCTTACGATGGGACCTTGTCCTGTATTTTCACCCTTTTAAGGGATGAAATTCAAAAATTGATCCTGTATTTTTTTTAATTCGATGTCATGTGTAGTCATGTGTATGTTCGATGTGTCGATGTCTATACATATTACAAATTTCAGTATGATACAGACAAAATTTTGAAAATTTCCATACTTAACTACAAAATTCACCTCTTTTGAGGTTGATTTTAAAAAAGTAAGATATACTATTTCATTAATTTTATACTTGATTGTATGTGTTAAGTTTCAAAACGATACGATCGAAATGCAGATTTTTCATACCCTTAGGTGTAGAATTTTTAAAAATCCTTTGGAGTATCTAGAAATATTTTACAGGGGGCCGACCCCTGAAAATAGACCGTTGTGGCCGATAGACCTAATTATTAATAATTATAATAATATTATGCAAATTTGATGCACGCATGGATCGTTATATACCACTCCCCAAGCCCCCCCTCCAAGGTTCAAGTTTCAGCAGTTTGGGCTGTACGTTGTATGTCAGTCAGTCAGGACAAAACCTTTTAAATAATAGAAGATAACTATTATGTTTGCTTAGCTGAGTGAGTATGGCTCATCGGCGGTAGCCTGTATAGCTTTAAAACCGATACATCCGGGTTCAGATCCCGCTTAACCCTACACCAAAGTTACGTGCCGCGTGCGACGTTTGAGGATATACAAATAAATAATGCTGGCACTTATTTGGCTCAACGAATCAGTATTGCAATTCAACGAGGCAATGCTGTCAGTATGTTGGGTACGCTACCTACCGGTAGTGGGCTGGAGCATTTGGACTGTCTCGACTGCGGCTAGTATACAGTCCAAATTATGGACTGTATACCTACTAGCCGCGATGGTCTATAGAATGTTCTTTGCAGTAGATAGTGTAGCTAGTTTATTAGTTTTTATTGTTGTAGTAGTTAGTTAAAAGAATAATATCCCGTTAAAAAAACTTCATTTTTTGCACAACGAACCAGCACTTATTCAACGGGGCAATACTGCCAACTTGTTGGGTACGCCACCTACTGTTACTGGGCATTTAAACTACTATAGGTATCTATAGGTCAACGCGGCTACTATATAGTTCAATTTTTTGTAGTAGATTTAGCTAGTATTAGTATTTAGTAGTAGTTAGTATTATTGTATTAGTTAGTTTGAAAACTAATGGCAGTTTAGCTCATCTTAGCTCCTTACCTCACAGATAGAGTTCACTAACTTATAATTTTGAACTTAAAAGTTATCTTATTCGATGCAGCCGTTACACTGACGTTAGGTTTTTAAGTCTTTATGATCTGATCACTCAGTCTAGTAATCTGATTATTAGACTGGGTGATGTCTCAGGATGACGTGCGCAGTGCAGTGTCGCGCGAAACTATTGTTTTAAAGTTCCGGGTGACACTGCAACTGTTATGGGCGGCCGTGTCACTTAACATCAGGTGAACGACTAGTTCGTCACGTCATTCAATCACATAAAAAAAAAAGGTTTTTAAGTCGGTGAACTATCTGTTTTGTTGCATTATTTAATTTTGTACCTACATCATCGTCGTTTTGGTAAATAAAACCCTTGTGGTTAAAAATTATTATAATTGTGCGTTTCGTTAGGTAGAAGCAGGCACCGATGTGTCGCACAATTAAATGTTTCATTATTTACTTTTAGACCACATTTGCAACATTGAAGCAACATGTAAGTACTGTTTTTTCTTTTGTTCCGTTCGTGTTATAATAAATTTATATTGTTATCACAAAAGCCCAAAGTAAAGCCTACTATAAATATTGCATGCTGTTAAGTAAAGAAAATGTTCTGAACCAAATACCTGTTGAACTTAATCATCATCATTATATTTTGTACCCATATTTTTGGCAAATAAATGATTTGATTTGATTTGATTTGAACAGCGCTTTTTCAACATCCGGTAAAAAAGCGTTGAAATGAAACAAATGGGTGTCAAGTATTATATTCACATGACAGCGCTTTTCAACGCTTGAAATCCATTTGTTTCATTTCAACGCTTTTTTACCGGACTTTGAAAAAGCGCTCGAGCAAATGACGTCTTATGTTGACGATGCAGCGATTAATATATTATTCACATCCGAAACGTTGCAATAGCACTGCAAACCTCAACGTATGTCAAATTAAAAAGTTTTATTTATCTTCAAGCTATTTCACTTTGTGTTTACAACTACAATCTAAAAATAAGAACAGCGAATGATAAAATAACAGCTGTTACGGGCGTCGATAATCACCACAGAGCAAAAAAAATACGCTTCTCCCCCCCGAAGCGTCATATATTTTAATGCTCAGTGATAATCACTGTACATTGTACAACCGTCCATGCAATCGGCACCCGCATTAGCTACATGCCATAAACAGATGTATTCTCTTCTCTTTACCTACTACTCCCCCCCCCCTCACCCTTTCCCACCCGAAATAGTACAAAGTACTATTAATAGTCTCTGGAGCAAAATAAACATGAATCAGAGGACGCGTCGGTGTCGTTTGCAGGCATAATAACCTCGATCACGGGTATTAATAGATGAACAATGTTGCGTTTCCTTTGCCATGTTTCCTTGACTCCTTTTTTTCTTTTTGTGTCGTTTGTTTCCTGTGGAACTGCTTCATGCGTTAAAAACTTTTTTAAACTCAGATATCGGGAAGTTTAGGATCATCACATCACACTTCACACTAATATTATAAAGGCGAATGTTTGGGTGTATGTGTGTATGTTTGTTACTCCTTCACGCTCAAACGGTTGGACAGATTTGGATGAAATTTAGAATAGAGCTAGATAGATTAGATATATAATACTAAATTAGCACATAGAATACTTTTCAACCGCGGGTGAACCCGCGGGACGCAACTAGTAGATAATAATATTTTTAAAGGCTTAATTATGTGTGGTCGTAACTTGAATTTTTTCGTTATTTTATTAATTAGCCTATAGCCTCTTTTTACCTGCTTTATTTTGTTCAATAATTAGAGTTCTCATTTTTAGTTAACTGCACATAATTAAAGTTAGGTAACTTTAAGTTAATTATATAAATAAATGAGGAAGACCCGATTAGCCGTTCAATAGATGATTTAATGTATTTCAAAATTATTTAAGTACCTATATTATAAAATTCTAAAATGTTCAATTCAAACAATAATCATTGATGAAATCTATTAGTGCAAGCCCAAATTACTCCAACCATTAAAATATCGTTCCAGATGAGCAGAGTGGGAACGAAGTTCTAAATGTGTTTATTGCATAAGATAAGTAACTAGTATTAGATAAATGAATTTCAAGCCAAGTGCAATTGTGTTTAGAGCATCGTTTAATTTGAGAATCCACGCGTGAGGCGCTCTGCTGGTGTAAATTTTGCATGACTCAAGTCATTACATCACCATCATCACCATCGACAGCCTAAAGACGTCCACTGTTGAACATAGGCCTCCCCCAGAGAGCACCACTTTGAGCGGTTGCTCGCCTCCTGCATTCATCGGCTCCCCGCGGCTTTCACCAGATTGTCGGTTCACCTAGTGGGGGGCCGGCCTACGCTGCGTCGTCCGGTTCATGGTCGCCACTCGAGAACCTTTCTTCCCCATCAGTTGTCAGCTCTACGAGCGTTGTGGCCTGCCCGTTGCCATTTCAACTTGCTAATTCTAAGAGCTATATCGGTCACTTTAGTTCTCCTGCGGATCTTCTCATTCCGGAGCTTATCTCGCAGGGAAACACCGAGCATAGCTCTCTCCACAGCTCGTTGCGCGGCATTGAGCTTACTAATGATGGCAACAGTAAGAGACCATGTCAATCCCTATTAAATACTTATATAGTGAAGCGTTGTCTGTTTGCTTGTTTGTATTTGAAGCTATCCAGATCCACGTGTTTAACATCACAACTATAAAGGCCCATGATCACAGCTTGTTAAATTAAATATTTATTAGTTGGTCATCTAATAAAATGACTGAGAATTACGACCTCAATTTGGTGTGATAGTAATTAAGGGTCTATACAACGCCAAAATGCTTAAAATGGCTTAACATGAGGCAGTGTCCTGTCAACAATATTGCAACAATGACTTTAAAATTAATATATGGTAAAGTTCAGGACTACACTAAACTACAGTGAAAACACGAATCAATAAACATTTCTTGATAGAAAAAAATTACAAAGCTACCTATAAACCGTACAAATAAACCGCGATTATTCAATGAATACTTTAAATAAGGTCATGAAACTTTGTGTAGTAGTTGAACTAAATATAATGGAGGGCTTATGTATAGTGGATTTTTAAAATACCCATTACTTTTAGTGTAATAAAAAATTAGTTGAAACCATTCTAACTTAGACCGCCCCTGTCGCTCGGCCCCCCGATTCATCCCCGCTGTGGCCTAGTACTATATAATTATTTATTCTGTGGCTTTGGCTTGGCCTCACATATGCCCTTATATTAGGTGCACATCTAATCACAACTTTAGCTGACTGACTGAATAGAAATACAAGTGGGTGCGCATACGCAGATATGATACATTTTATATTACATCTGTTTGGTAATGATGTAATTCGCAATGTTATTTTTCGTACATAAAATTAATTTTGGAACACGATACAAAATAAAAATAGATCAGAGATTTCATAGCGTAAACATATTATAAAGGTTCGACCTTTATTTATATTAATTAAACTTTTGAAATAGCGTAATGAAAAATAACTATAAATAGCAAATAGCCACCGCTTTGCCAGTTATTCTGCCGCCAAGCAGTTGTGTGCAAGCACTACTGTGTTCCGGTGTGGAGGGCACTGTAGCTAGTGAAATTACTGGGCAAATGAGACTTTACGATCTGGTCTTACAGTCTAGAAAACTTTTTTAGACTGTGTGTTGTCTCAGGATGACGTGCGCAGTGCGTGGTGTCACGCGAAACTTTAATTTAGAATTCGGAGTGACACTGCAATCTGTTATGGTCGGCCGCGTCGCTTAACACGAGGCGAACGACTAGCTCGTCACGTCATCGTTTCATAAAAAAGCAAAGTTGATTTGAGATATTTTTGTCAAATACACAATAACACTATTTTTGACTAATTCATATTAATAGTAAAAAAAAAAATTGTAAGCTGAAGCAATGATTTATGTAAATAGTTCATCATCATCAGCCTGAACACGTCCATTGCTGAACATAGGTCTCCCCCAGAGCGCGCCACCTTGAGCGGCTGCTCGCCTCCTGCATCCATCGGCTCCCCGCGGCTTTCACCAGATCGTCGATCCACCGAGTAGGGGGCCCGGCCTACGCTGCGTCTTCCGGTACGTGGTCGCCACTCGAGAACCTTTTTTCCCCATATTTCCCATGTAAGTAGTTGCTCCCATGGAGTTATATAACAAAAAAATTCAAGTAGAGAGCTATAGGCAGGTTCTAAGCACACCTGTACAGTGTACAACCTATCAGCGGCATTGTTCACTTTCCTGACCTACATGACGTTTTGATCTCATTTCCTATCCAACTGATACCAGTCTTATTTGCCGTCATTCGGTCTCTGGTACCTTAAGATCTGGAGCTGAATCATACCTACTCAAGGGTGACTCAAGTATTCAATTACCTATTCAAACAAGTGGTTGCATTAAACGGACCAGACACAACTCAGTCTGAGAATTCCAGGTTTGAAGAGCACCCGATGTCTATCATTTTCATTTGCGGTGTTTGTTGTGGTAGTAGGTACAGGTAGGTATTGCTGTGTTGGAGTGCTCTGCTAGTAGGTGAGAGTCAGGGTTCTATAGTATAGCGAAAATAAAGGAAGAGGTTTGACGAACAGATGCTTAAAAAAAGTAAAAAAAAGTGAAATAGTGATTCGACGTAGAGAGGTTTTGACATGCCGGAAATATAAACCAAAATATTATGTGTAACATAATTTTGCTAAAAAGTTTAGTAAAAGCCGCGTACTGACTGAGCGAACAGGCTCGCCACTTTTTGAGGAGTTTCCAGTTTCTATCTCGTACTTCAGCATTAGATTCTCACCAAGATATGAAACCACCATGGACGTCTGTAGAATAAAAAGAATCTCAAAATCGTAAAAGCCTGAGCTTATGTTTAGAGCACGCTATGACGTCACTCATTATTGGGAAGGAGTCCATGTGGCATAGCGAATAAGGACGCTGATATTAAGTGACTATGCATTGTTTGGCAGAGATGTCTCGTAACATCCATACCAAAAAATACTACTTAATTTAGAACCTTATTAACCTTAACCTACCCATATATCGAGACGCGTTCAGTGCAGCTTTTTATTCATATATCCATTCTTATATAACGTTTCGAAGGTAATTCATGATTTATAGCAGTTTCAACTGATATTAAAAAAGAAAAAAGGCCATGTTTGTAGTTTTTTTTATTAAAAAATTAACTTGTGTGTGGGGGTGTGTGTGCAGTGTCACGCGGAACTTTATTGTTTTAAATATCCGCGTGACACTGCAATCTGTTATGGGCGAAAAGCCCAATGCCTTAGAGCATACATATGGTAGTCAACGCATCGGCAATGCTCTCGGTGTACCAAATGTCCATAGACGGTGGTGACCAATGACCACTTATCATCGGGTGGGCCGCCTGCTTGTTTGCACTCATTTTAATAAATAAAAAAGGATGACGCTGAAATAATCATAGATCTTCTCTAAAGCTAGTTAGGTTTACATCTAGAAGGGAATATGTCCACCGCATTATTTTAGTAGTTAAGGTTAATTTTTTTAAGTATCATAAGTAATATATTCCCAGTATTGTAAACTTTCAATAAAAAAAGCTTCGAACAAAATTAACAGGCACTAAATCTGCACAGACAGTAAGAGCTGAGCGTTACAATAAATACGTGATTTATGACCAGCAACTTCACTTTACTACCATTTGGCGGGAGCTGAGTTACTGCCCGGTTGTTGGCAATCAATCTTTTAATCTGTGTTCGCAAGTGACGTGACCCTGGACCCAGGCGTGGATACAGGTGGGGGGCGCAAGGGGCGCTTCCCCCCCACCCCCTTGATGCAGGCAGTCCAGCACCAAGCGCGATAATTAGCCAATTTACCAGGATGATATAGGTGCATAGAATTCATCATTTGAAGAAATGAACACAAATTGGTCTTGTATCGTATACTTATGTGTTTTTACCATCACATCTTAGTGTGGGTTTTTATCCGTAGTTAAGGTAACCAATGGTTAAAACCCAACAAATTCTAACCAATGGTCATTTGTTACAGATTTTAACCATTGGTTACCTTAACTTCGGATCAAAAACCCATTCATAAAGCGCTGGAGTAGATCCCAAATTCCCCTTGAGCTCCCCTACTATAATGATATGTTATTACATGTATATCTCAAGATATTTTAATTGCGCCCTTAAGAAATTTCTGTATCCGTGCCTGCCTGGACCAGAGCACCGTTCTCTTCTCTTTAACACAGAAAAAAAATGCATCCTTTAAGGTCGGCCTCATGCCAATAATGGCACTCATGCCAGAGCATACGGTCAAGCCACTACCAAAGCTACTACTATGCAGCCAATCTTTAAAGAAAAAACATATTGTCGATCGACCAACGTTATGTTTTTTTTTTTTTTCTTATATTTTGGCTCCACACATAGTGTATTTAGCCAGTGTCAAGTATTGTAGTTTTTCATCGTATTATGAAATATTTCATGTAAAGTCAAGTCTTAGTCACAGTCAGTCAGGGTAGTCATAGTCCAGTCTAAGTCAGGTAGTCATAATCCAGTGTAAGTCATGCCCCAGTAAAGTAGTGGCAACTTTACTAGAGGCTTCTATGGAGTTTTGGAAGCAACACGAAAAACCACGTTTCACTACATTATATCACTTGCCCACACTAATGCTCGTAATTCAGCACTTAATGCGTAAAATGCAACTAATTTTAAACATTAACACTAGAAAAAGCATAAGTTTTGTGAAATAATACAATGCAACGACGTGAACTTTTTCATGTTCCCGCCAAAACACCGACCAACGTTATGTTTTTAAATTATTTATTTTTACTTTTTTAATGTATTCTATTTTTAAAGTGTTTTTTCGATAATATGGATTTTTGTTACGACAACTACTGCTCTTTTAGTCTTCATTGAGTGCGTTTTCAGTTTTGGCCTTTTTTTAATAAATTTTATTTGGTGTTATCTGTGTGCTCATTTACCACTGTACCTGCCCATCCTCAACAACCCCAAAGATATGTATCTCATCACAATCACTTAGTAGCTTCATCAATAGATAACGATACGCTGCTTTAATGTTTTGTATATCCTATAATACAGTCAGCAAATAAAGTCGGCCACGTAACCCATCGGGCGGCGTACAAAATAAGCGCTAAACACGCGGTCTTTACGCTCCACCAGCTGCCAAGAATGCCCAATTGTTCACTAGTTACCGACATGATGTTTATTTTAGCTGACGGAAAATAAAAAAATTGTTTGTCAGCTTATCCCGAGTTACTTTTCAACTGGCAACAGCTTGTGGATTTGTCGTTAGAATCTACTATGTCGTTGCTACGCAGAACAATTACGTATTTTTTAAACCATACCCCTAGTACCAGTTTTCCTACATTACTGGACTACGCAACCGCTTTCGCTGGTGGCAACTCGGCTGGGCAGCGTTCGGGAAGCTTCGACCTATTTTTTCGTCCAAAACACCGCAGAGCCTGTAAACAAAGGTTTTCAATCAGTTTGTGTTGGTGATGACTTATCCGCAGGACAACTAAAGTGACCGATATAGCTCTTAGAATTAGCAAATTTAAATGACAATGGGCAGGCTACATCGCTCGTAGAACTGACGACCGATGGGGAAGAAAGGTTGTCGAGTGGCGACCACAAACTGGAAGACGCAGCGTAGGCCGGCCCCCTACTAGGTGGTCCTACGATCTGGTGAAAACCGCGGGGAGCCGATAGATGCAGGAGGCGAGCAGCCGCTTATAGTGGTGCTCTGTGGGGAGGCCTATGTCCAGCAGTGGACGTCTTCTTCTTCTGTTGATGTATACATTGTTGCCGCTAGAATATTTTCGTCATCCTAAGTCTATGACACCGACGCCGCCGAGGCAGGCCCCAAAAGAGCTCGAGATATCGGGAAGGATATAGGGGAGATCTTTGCCCAGCACCGGGATAGTATAGGTTAACAAAAAAAAAGAATTAAAGGTCTATGCTTTTACCCAGTGTATCCTTACTTCCCTACCCCTACTTATAAACTATAGTATTAGTATTAAGAAGTGAAACGTTGCCTGATGTATGTGTTTGGTGTTTTTATCTGGATTTCACGGAGCTACACCAGTTTAGATGAAATTCAGTTTGAACTTTTTCTATGTTGAGAAATGCGCACTAATATACTATCAGAGAGAAGAAATATCGCGACAGGCGCTATGCCAGGTATGCATTAAAACTGCACTGAATTGCACATGCCAGCTGCCAAAACTCGATCTTTTCACGGGCACTAAATTAAAAATTTGTGAATGCACCCTATGGATCGAAATTTTTTTTTATTGATTAAGTATCTCTGGAAAATCTATTATAATTTTCAGGCTGATGATGATGATGATGATGATGAATGTCACAGTCTAAAAAAGATTTCTAGACTGTGAGATCAGTTCTTAAGTCTCATTTGCCCAGTAATTTCACTAGCTACAATGCCTTTCAAACCGGAACACAGTAGTAGTGCTTGCACACTATTGCTTGGCGGCAGAATAACTGGCAAAGCGGTGGTACCTACCTAGACGAACTTTGCAGAAAAGTCCTACCATCTAGTAAAAGATATAAAGAAAAAGAAAAGTAACAAAAGATAACCTAGTAAAGATAAGATATCCAAAGATGTATTTTCTATCCAAGTCCATCTCTCTACCACTCTGGCATTCTCTGGCCTAGAAGTGCAGAAGACCTGCTCTGTTGACCTACTTGCCTACAGGTGGTAGAGAAAATTGTCTTTCCCCGTTTTATGTCACTCTCTTCATACTTTCTTACTTGTCAAGTGGAGTAAAAAAGAGGAAAGACAATTTTGTCTACCGTCGGTGCTCTGCTAATGATTTTTCTCCAAGATTTGTCAGTTATTTATCACTGTCTGTCACAGAATGAAAAGTGTCTGCGTAACGTCTGTGAAATGCTGATGGCTTCATGTATTCACCTCCGTTCAGTTCCGACGACCTTGCTGCTTCCCGAACCTCTCTAAATAACTCTTATATCTATGAATTAATCAGTGAATCATGAATAGGCAACTGTCTGCTAAAGAGTATTATATTGTCTGTGGCTAAAGTTAACACCGCAGTCACCGCAACCAATAACAGAAAAAATATCATATAAAATAGGTACACGAAGTCTTCTTACTAGTCTATTGAGATTTTTGAAATACAGAACACTCTTTATCTAGTAACGATTCTAAAAAAATCAACATCACAATTCATATCTCATGTGGACGTTCATGCGTGTGGGATTAGGGACAAGTGATCAACACCCACAGTACAATAATTTTCAATAGGTAGGTAACTCTCAAAGGAATATATTTTCACAAAGATAGATTTTAGTTTTTTGAAATATAAATAACAAACCTATTATTCATTATTCATCGAAAGAGCTTTTCCTAGAAGAGGCGTATCATAGAATAGAAAGGATATTTTGTGTAATTTTTTCAGAATATTAAATAATAATATTTTATCTAGATAATTTCATAATTAATTAACTTTAATTTAATTATCTTGATGAAATATTATTTCACCAAGTTAATTTCATAATTATTTAACTTTCTTGAATTCCACAGTAATCTACGAGCTACAACCAATCAAATAACGGCAACGAGAACTGACCAACATTTAAAAAGCATTTAAAACAATTCAGAAAAACTATCAAACACGATAACGCGATACTTCAAATGTTGTTGAAATTCACTACACAATACTAATATGCAGACAGACAGTTAAGTTATGCACTTTTTCATACTTTCACACATAATCACCAACAAATCAACACAGCAATAATCTGATATGCTGAAAATCTAGAAAAAAGGCACATTGCCCGTTTAAAAAAAGTAAGTATTAACCAAAACTTCATAAAGGAAACCCTTTGACATCAGTAATTCTACCAGCGGCAACCAGCAGCGTATTATGCAAGGTGCGACCAGCGATTGTACATAGAAAAGCAAAAGGAATGCCGATTGTCGACCCACATCGAGGCACGATCTTTGTCGTGCTATTTTTAGTGCGCCAGCTGAAATAACCGTCAGGGCGCACGACCGATTTAGACCCAGTTTCGTTGTTACGGCGATTGTGGTGTCGCTACGCGTGGCGCCTCGACACTGCTGGTTGATGGATTGGTTTCAGTCTCGGTCGGAAGTCATGGAGGATGGAATTCATAATCATCAGCATCAGTATGTGGGAGTCCTAATAGAGCTCCCAAGAAGTACTATGCAGGCAGGTTTGCAGGGCTGCAAAAGAATTGCCCTAACTCTTCCCATGGGTGCCGTAAGAGCTGGTTAAGGGAATGGGCAGTAGCATTCTCCTCGGTACATTAAAATTTCTGCGATTTCCAAGCCGTCTGCCAAGCGTCGTGCCCATGGGTACCATGGTCCCACTCCCACAACATCCAGATACAGAAGAAGTATTTGCGCTTTCTTTTTCACGTGCATAAATACTTGTTATGAGCTGCCCTGCTCAACCGCCACACCACAGAGGCTGTCCAATATTTGGAGAGAGTTTTATCCAACGTCTATCAAGTGGCGTTCTCATACTTATGAATACTTCTTGGACTTTTCGTCTTCTAGAACAGAATGATACCAAAAACTCTGAAATTAAAAAAGTGTCTGCACAGAACTGGAGTTCTCTCCTATAAGATTACTATCTTAAAACATCCTCACAGTTTAATTTCATGAGAATTTTGTGACCACTCCATTTTATTCAATTTTTCAATATCTTTTTTTTTCATCCCTATATTTACCATATTAAATTGGTTTCCCAAGGTTTTCCTACCGCAATTTGGCTAAAATATCGTCTTCAATTGTAGCACATATCTTGCTACGACATATTTTGCTAATTCGTAGCAGGCTACGAAAAACGTAGCTGTACCAACTATACAAATAATCCATAAGCAATTCAACGGTGTACTTAACGGTGTGATCAAATGCCCAGGGCCCTAATTCTGTATGACCTCTTTACGCTCCATTACTTCCAAACCACGCAAATTCCTTGTCTTAAGAACATGACATAAGAAGTCTCAAATTCAAGAAAATAGGTCTAAAACCTATTGTCTATAAAATGAAAAACAAAAATCACTATGTTCCATTGAGAAGCGTTCCGAAACATCACCACGTCAAAAGGTACTACTTATGTCCATATTAATTCAAAATAAAAATAACTTTAATGTAAACTGAAGGTATTTCTAATGCTGTGACACGATTTGAACAAGACACGATAACGACGTGGTTTTGTATCGTGTGGAATCTGTGTTTTCATACAGAGTTAGGGCCCTGAAACTGCAAGGGTATTCAAAAGAAAGTTTGCTTTATCAGTCACATGAGAGCACACATCGCATTACATCAACAGCCTGAAGACGTCCACTGCTAAACATCATCATCATCATCAACAGCCTGAAGATGTCCACTGCTTAATGTCATCATTATCAACAGCCTGAAGACGTCAACTGCTGAACATAGGCCTGTCCCACAAAGCAACGTTTTGAGCGGCTGCTTGCCTAGCCTTGCCAAGCCTTGACTAGCCAAGCAACCGTGCCAAGTGGCGGCCTGTGGGGGAGGCCTATTTTCTGCAGTGGACATTTTCAGGCTGTTGATTATGTACGTTGAAGCGCATACTATATTGTCTTTTCTTCTTGAGCAGTCGAAAGATTCAAAGACAGTCCGTCTATTCTCACTAATACAGTTGTCCATGTCAGTCTGACCTAATGAAAAACCATTCCCATTCCTTTCCGTCACTTGTAGCTCTTCAACTTTTCATAAAAGTCAGTGTTAAGCAGTCAGCTCCCAGATACAGATCTACCAGAAGACAGGTCTAGTTAACTGACCTGTCAGCCGTGACTCACCGAACCAACGTCAGGGATCCGATATCTCTGCTAAGCTCCCTGCCAAGTCTATTCTCATATCGTACGCCGTGACAACAAACCATTTGCAATCTTAAACCCGAACTCTTAAAACTCATTTTCAATTAATTTTACTACGCCGATGCTAATCACAGCATTTTGAACTGTATTTTAGAACAAGGTGGGTATTTAATTGTTAAACGAATTTTAAATCGAGTCTTGTAGTGTTTAAACGTCATTTTATAAGACCATCGAACGTGCCGAATCGATTTGTCTGGACTGCCGCTATACATAACAATGGTTAACAATATTTAGAAAGTTGAATAGGCTTCTATTTTTTTTCTCTATCTTACTCACGGTTTCCCTCGCAATCGTTTTCGCGTGGAAAATTTTAATTTTCCAGGACGAAAGGTATCCTATAGTGATCTCAGTGGCATGACCAATCTGAGTACTTTTATCTACATCTGTTCAGCCGTCTTGGCGTGAAAGCTAATACACAAATAAACAGACTGCGAACACGTTTCGTTTGGTATTATTAGTAGGCAAAGGGAAGTAGGGATAATTTTCAATCACCTGATAACGTTAGGAACTTCCGCTTGCTCTAATTTATTTATTTATTTGTACATTGCAGCTTACAGCCTAAGCCAAACTGGTGGACAATTGGACATGTTATACAAAATCATGCATGCATCTTATGCATTTCTTGTAAATTATTGTACCAATATAACGTACGTATAACTTTTTATACAAAGTATCCATACAAAGTCACAAAGTTTTTAGCTGTATATCGGTGATAAAAAGAACAGCCTCTCGCAAGAGACTATTTGATTTCTAATCTAACTCTAAACTATAAAACCAATGAGTCAACAGAATGCGTCACCTGTTGGTCATATCAATCGAACATATTAATCCGAGTAGTCTTTAATGTGCTCCACAAATTGGCAGTATAAGCCAGAGCGATTTGTTAAAGCTATTAATAAATGATATTACTTATGACGGTACTATAAATAGACCATTGATATTTTGATATAGATTAGCGTGATAGCTCAGTTGGTAGTACCTCTGCCGTCTGAACTCTAGGTTGTGGGTTCGATTCCCACCCGGGACAAATATTTGTGTGATGAACATATATATTTGTTCATATATGTATGTAGTTACAAATAAAAAAAAGTATTTATGTATTCTATCAGTTATCTGGTTCTCATAGTACAAGCTATGCTTAGTTTGGGGCTAGATGGCGCTGTGTGAAATGTCCACACATACATAATTATTTACAATTATTTATTTATTATTTATTTTACTGTACTGGTACAGTACAAAGAAAAAAGAAAAGAAAAAAGAAGATGATCCAGATGATTCTTCATTGAAGAATCGTCTGGATGATTCTTCAATGAAGTGCAAAAGAAATTTCCAAAAGGCTAATGTTGATTACTTTTATCGCTAGGTCGACGCTTTTCCTAATTGGCTACTTTATGAAAGCATTTTGGGTGGAAAAAAATTATTATTTTTCTTTATAAAAGTTACTTTCTATACATGGGCACAAATACTATAATACTATACGGTATAATTACTGATCCCCATTTAATTTAATGTTGAATTAGTTGCGCCGCGATAAGCAGTATCTATTGTACAACAGCTCAAGTTTATGAACGATTCGTTACTCATGGCTGGTGCGGAATGCCTCCAGCTGTGAAGTCGCCGCCTATATATACTGCTGGCGTGCTGGCCTTCTGTAAATATAGAATTAAGTCACCTGTTAGTGTTCAAAACTCAGCCACGGCTTTGTCACGACCGGCTGAGGCCTTTGTGATGAAATCTGGATGTTTATATACTGGAGTATACCTACATCGTATAAATTAAAATGAATGGCTAAGCACCAGGGGCGTATTTACCCTTGGGACATGAGGGCATGAGGCTGCCGTCTCGATACACATACCAAGTGTATTTTTTTACAGCCTGCTATAGAACTTATACTCATTTGGCTGTAAGTTTCATAGAACAGGCTGCGAGGCGTGGCTTAGGCCGCCTCTTGTAGCCTGCCACCCTGATATACTTACCAGAAACAAAATCGAAAAGCCTACTATAGAACTATTACTCATAGAAAGACGCCCCTCGCAGGCCTGTCGTCCCGATACACATACCTGCAGAAGATTTTTTTAAAGCCTATTATAGAACTAATACTCATAGAATAGGCTGCGAGGGGCGGTTTGGGCCGCCTGTCGTAGTCTGCCGCCCCAATACACATACAAGAACAAAATTTAAAAAAGCCTACTAGAGAACTAATACTCATAGAACAGGCTGCGCGTGGTGATTACTGCAAACCCCCCTATGATAAGCGTCAAAAGTGGCGTTTTATTGGCGAGATCCATTGTCAGCTGTGGACGTCTTACATCTGTTGGTGGGTGTAATACATTTGAAAATCAAGTGAGGCAGTGGTCAATCACTAAAATGTCACAAAAAAGTAATAATGCCCACATGCAATTATAGCCTTGAAGCTGGTAGAAAAGTAAATAGAAGTTTAATTTTGTAAAATGTTCACACACGTTCAACTCTATAATCTATTATTGATCAGTGGTAATATAAAGAATCACCTGTGACTGTATTTTCGTTTGTATTTCAGATTATCGATGTCACTTGGCAAGGCTGCCGCTTCCGGGAGGAGAGACCCAGTTCTGCTAATACCAAGAGACGTATTATTACTTACCTAGATATTTGTATGTGATTTCCGCAGGTAATGTCATTCTCATACATGTTGAGTTATCGTTCGGCGTTAACGATAATGGAAAGGGATCTTTGCTAGATCCCAGGAGCTTGATATAATGCCCATGCCAATGTCACCATTATGTCTTGTTCATTACGAAGCGTAGACCTTTCTTACCCTTCTGAGGAGTTCATCAGATCTTCAGTTAGCCAGATTTTTAGTTCATAAGAATTTCCACTCACTAAATTCTCAACTCTCCATTATTTTAGACGAAAATTTCTCAAAAAATCCAAATTCAAAGGGCATATTCATAGCACTTTTACAAGTTAAATGAGATAGGTACTTAAAAAACTTAAGCTAAATAATTGTAAATGCTGAGCATATAAAATAACAAAGTACGTAATGTCAAAAATCGTAGGTATATAGTGGTATATAGCAAGCCTGTTACAATAATGTCAGTTGGAAAAAAAGAAGTTCTCTTTTCCACTACAGGTGCAAGCAATCCGGCACAATGCAGAATAGACAACTCCGATCTGTAGCTTCGATTGATATTGTCACGTTCATATTAATTGTCTCCTATTTTATTATGATGATAAATCACAAAAACTTTGACGGAATAAGACCCTGAATATTATTGTTCATTCCACTTTGTTCACGTGGATGAATTGAGTGGAATAATTTTATTGAGTGTTCTCGCTTTACATAGGAATCAATTCAGTAATTGAAGACACTAGAAGTACATGTCAGCAGCTCGGTCTTCAGTCACTCTACGTGACAACAAGGTGTCCCGCACTACGTTTGCCTGAATGGCATGTTCTCCAATAAAGAACTCCTGGTTGGTTCTTACATGATACCATTTGTGTTCCTAGAAATTTAACTTATTAAATACACATAAACTTACAGTTCAGAACACATCACTGAGATTTCCTTTGTCCGACCTTTTTAGTTTTAGTTTTTATTAAACTCTGTCATCTGAGAATAGATCTCTATGTAATATTACAATGTATGCATTCAAAATTTTGGTAGGACTCAAAATAATTTGACGAAACTCAAAATGATAAAAAATTAGGTTCTCAGCTGCAACTACAACAAACTCAACGTTATATTTTGTAAAATGCGATCTATATTGGTATGAAATTTAACATTTGCTCAACCCACTAAACCAACATTCCTCACTTTACACACCGATGACGTACATACGAAGAGCTCATCAATCTCATTTGACGTCACATATTTATTTCGATAAGGAATTGAGTTAGAGAAACATTAACACGTCTAGATTGGTACTCGAATTCCGTATCATTCATCGTAGCATTCGTAGCCCTGTAGTGAGTCACAGAGGGCGTGCTATAATTACCTCGTCGACGTCACCGGAGTACCAAACGGTCTCAAAACCTGGTGTTCGGTCACTTGCCACAGTTGCCAGATTTAGTTATTGTGCCCGTAACCCATTTTCAACGCGTGAATTCGGAATTTTCTCCGGTACGTGTGCATTACGTGAAAGACGATAGGTATCTGTATTTTGGATCTTTATCCGTTGTTGCATGAAAGGCTTAGGATGAAGACAAATTAGGAAGATGACAATTTTGGAAATGGACAATTTAAGAAGTGGACCAAACTGACCGGAGGGGACGGTTGACGGAAAGTTGGGGTTGGCTATGTCCATTTTTAATAGTTTCAGTAATTACATTGACATTTTTAGACTAGATCAGAAGAAGCATTTGGCAAAATGAAAAACTTGATTACTGTAAATGATGACGGGAATTAAACAGCACAACACATTTAGTTACCTATTTATTGTAAATTTTCTAGAGAGTGCGGAGTTACACTCGCTATTTACCCATTTTCCCGTGAAAATAATAATTATTTTATAATAACTATATTAAGGAAATCTGTACGCAACGTTCAATCGAAATCAACTTAGCCATATTGGCGTGAAACCCAAACAAACAGACAATTTTTCTCGTAGTACCTATATTAGTAAGGATTGTTTTATTAATTTGCCAACCATTACACACAAATTACTTGAATGACTTATGTGATGACTTATGGAACTGAGACATGGTCTCTTACTGTTGGCCTCATTAGTAAGCTCAAAGTCGCGCAGCGAGCTATGGAGCGTGCTATGCTCGGTGTTTCCCTGCGAGATAAGCTCCGGAACGAGGAGATCCGCAGGAGAACTAAAGTGACCGATATAGCTCTTAGAGTTAGTAAGTTGAAGTGGCAATGGGCAGGCCACATCGCTCGTAGAACTGACAACCGATGGGGAAGAAAGGTTCTCGAGTGGCGACCACGAACCGGAAGACGCAGCGTAGGCCGGCCCCCCACTCGGTGGACCGACGACCTGGTGAAAGCCGCGGGATGCAGGAGGCGAGCAGCCGCTCAAGGTGGCGTGCTCTGGGGGAGGCCTATGTTCAGCAGTGGACGTCTTCAGGCTGTTAATGATGATGATGATGACACACAAATTAAATATGATCACTCAAAATTTGCAACCAGAGAGACTATCAACTTTAAAACTTAACTACTACTACTTTACTACTTTACTTACTTCTTTTTTAACTTACTATTTAACTTTTTTGTATGAAAAAAATATCTGAATAAAAATCCTCGATAATCTTTTCAAAGAAACAGCAATTCGCGGTCTTAATTTTAAAATAAGATACATAAAAACAATAAAGCGTTCGTAAATTCGTCATTAAAACTTAACGATTCCATAAAACTCTATTTGAATAATTTCAGTAAAAAGGATAGATCAATCGCCTCGGTCATTCACAGTTTATCGATGGCAGATGTATAAATTAAAAACAGACTGCCAATCAATAGGTTATAGACATTTGAATCAACGTTAAGTCATAAAAGATAGGATTAAAGTGTCGTACTGGGTACGGGTTATAATTAGAGGAATACGCTTATGCACAGCCAATGCTTTTCGCTACTATACTATAGGTTTGGTAGTCTAATGCCCGTCTCACCGGTCAGCACTAGTCTATTAAAACCACAATTAGAGAGAAAAAAAAATTGATTGATTGAAAAGTAGCATTTAGACTGGCCTGTTAGCTTAGTCGGTAGTAGCTCTGCCTTCTAAACTAAGGTTGTGGGTTCGATTTCCACTCAGGACAAACATTTGTGTGATGGACACAGCTGTTTGTTCTGTGTCTGGGTGTTATATTGTGTTCTATGTATGTATTTACAAACAAAAAGTATCTAAGAATTGTATCAGTTATCTGGTTCCCGTAGTACAAGCTATGCTTAGTTTGGGGCTAGATGGCGCTGTGTGAAATGTCCACACATATTTATTTATTATTTAGTTATTTATTTAGTAGCAGTTAGTAATAACGTCGTTGTGGCGCTCTCTAGGGGACGGAGACCTAATGTTCAGCAGTGGACGTCTTCAGGCTGTTGATGATGATGATGATAATGAGTATTAACGTAGGTACTTAGTTTAAAGAATAAAGACAAGTAGTCCAGTAAAAAAATCTAGTAGGTACGTAACCACCAAATGTTCATTCAGGAAGAAATTCATCAGCAGGTAAACACATAGTTGATCTATAAAGGTGTCTACGTCATTAACCCGTCAGCGTGCAGGAAGGCTGGCCCACGCCGCCTCGCCGTATTTCAGCTGTATAATGGCTACCGACAAATATTTTCGTATTTGCTTTACGAGTTTAAGCCGTGAATCACTGGAACCGTCGACGTGCGCGAGCCAAACGTTGTTTTATATAACTTTGTTGATGTTACGGACAATGGGGTAATCTTGGAGACTCATGATTTAGACACAGAACGTCATCACGGCAGAAAAGCTTTTCACTACTTCTCTTCATATTATTGTGGTTTGGTTGCTGCCTGGGTTTCAATAAACGATCTTTGTATAGAGACTGTCAGTCAGTGAGCTTGAGTCAATGGGTGTTATAGTCAATAGGTATGCAGTGGCATCTTTCATTTTAGGTAATGAGTTTCTTGAAGACCTCCAGATCGTACTAATCGGGAAACAATGACGCTGGTAAAGTGCTTCGTTCCTTCGTTGCTCGTGTATATTATCGTATTACAAGATACAAATAGAAATATTTATTGTTACACTGAGCTAATTATTGTGCAATAACAAACTGAAAACAAGAAATTCAATCTAAAATCACAAGCAGTGAAAACATGAATTCAGTCATTTTCATCATTAACAGCCTGAAGACGTCCACTGCTGAACATAGGCCTCCCCCAGAGCACGCCATCTTGAGCGGCTGCTCGCCACCTGCATCCATCGGATCCCCGCGGCTTTCACCAGGTCGTCGGTCCACCGAGTGGGGGGCCGGCCTACGCTGCGTCTTCCGGTTCGTGGTCGCCACTACTTGAATTCAGTATGACATAGGTATATTGAGATATACGTCTAGCTATCAATAACAATAGAATGAAATTAAAATGGAAAGCCCCCACTAGGTGGATCTCGGATCTGGTCAGAACCGCGGGGAGCTGATGGATGCAGGAGACAAGCAGCCGCTCAAATTGGAGCTCTGTGTGGGAGGCCTATTGTTCAGCAGTGAACGTATTCAGGCTGTTGAAGGTATGATGACAAATGAAAAATGTCGATTCAACGGATCGAAAGAACATCAGGGCAGTTCATTCGCGCAGACAATACCCGACTTCATGCAGTTGATTGTAAACAAAATAGCAATCATAGATACCCTTAAACTAGAGCCGAGCGTGTCGCGTGTTGAAATATCATTATTTAATCGCTCAGATATTCTAAATACGTTGTCACTAATTTAGACGACCTGGCCGTGTGACTAATGTGATACAAGCGGAGCGATTGCAGTCAACGTGATTTGTTTTAGTTTTATTACAGCACTAGCTGCGCCCCGCGGTTTACCCGCGGATAAAAAATAGCCTATGTGTTAATCCAGTACATAAGCTATCTATATTTCAAGTTTCATCCAAATCCGTCTAGCCGTTTGAGCGTGAAGGAGTGACAAACATACACACATACAAACTTTCAGCTTTATAATATTGTGAGTGTGATAGTGTGATGTGATGTGATAGTGTGATAGATAATATTTTGTAGTGTAGTTTTGTTTGAATTGAATACCTAATAATGTACCTAAGTATCATGGAAAAGATTTCAAAGTACCCACCATCAACCACGCTCTGTAACATTTCATTTGGGAGAGTACTTAATCCGGTGGGTTGGAAAGTGAGGACTCTATTATCCCGCTATTTGTAGCTTAACTAAGCTTTTTAACTAAAAATTCTGAAAAATTTGTATAGGTAACCATAACTATTCCCATCACGCTCTCGATAGCTGGCATCACACGCGGATATTTTCGTTTCAGACGTAGCTAGCGAAATTATATTCTGTGTTAGAGTCAAAGAGGTATATGTACTACGTACTAGAGAAGCTATTCAAAGCACAAATAGTTGTCATTTTTTGTATAATTAAACTAAAATCCGCTACAGCGCTTTACGAGATTAAATCGTCTAACCAACGATCACAACACGCAGCGCTAGTGCCATGGCACATTCGGATCATAATTTTTACTGCTATTCACTGCTGCACGTGCAGTCGCTTTGAGAGCTGAGCATCGTATGAGCGAGAAGATGCTCATTGGCATATTTGCAGTGGTTGACAGTGCAAGTTAGAGATGTCCTGTCTGGTGTATACATAGAAGTCTTTGGTTAGAGTAGTGAAAATCTTCTATAACGTCTGCAGTGATAGTTATCTAGCAATCTAGCTGCGACTGTGAGCTTGATCGTGTTTATGATGGGAATCCCTTTGCAGTAGTACTTTGATTACATACCTATAATATGTATATCAAACTGATCCAGGCAGTATACTAACTCAAGAAAAATCACTTATGTATCTATTTACTCATCATCATCATTCGAAGTTATATCTATATCTAATTTATTGTGCCACTTGCTGGTCTGTCATTTATAATCTCTCCTGACTTTTATGGTCCAATTATAATTACATCAAGCATAAAAATTATTAATATTATATTTGTGACACCTTTCCAATATGCCAAATGTCTGGCTTTCAACATGTATGCCTCATGCAGCTATGCAATTGTTCGACAGCTGCCAACTAATGCAATCCTCTTAGTTCAACGTGTAACTAGCCTGCCTCTAACTCTAGCTATGATAACATAGATTTTTAATATGTTTAATTAACCGTGATTTATGAGAAGCCGTTATTCTGACTTGGGCTTACTTTTACTTTATGTTTTACTTACCTACCCATAATTTAAATGAGTCAATTTTATCAAGCACTGCTGAAAAGTGAGACCGCTTTCCTGGAGTCCGTTTTTCCCAGCAGATGCCTACAATATGTAATGAATAGGTAGGTATCTAGGCAAACGTGCCCGCATCATTACCTGTTGAAGATGAGATAGTGGTACAGCTATCGTACAGGTATATTTTGTGCCAAAGAAGTAAATGAAATGTTGCAAAGCTGAGATGGGCGTGGGAAATATTGGTGTCGGCGATGGATGAATGACATTGTCTGACAAGCGAAAACCTTATCCTATTTCCTTTCTCTTTCAGTCTTTGCTGCTTACAGCATTATTTATCATCATCATCATCATCATCAGCCTGAAGACGTCCACTGTTGAACATAGGCCTACCCCAAAGAGCGCCACTTTGAGCGGCTGTTTGCCACGTGCATTCATCGGCTCCCCACGGTTCTGACCAGGTCGTCGGTTCACCCAGTGGGGGGCCGGCCTACGCTGCGTCTTGCGGTTCGTGGTGGCATTATTTATAGGTTTGTTTAATTTATTTTATGTTTACTCTGTTTAGTTAGTTTTATTTCTATTCATATTTTTTGTTTTTCTTTTGGGCTATCGGCGTATGTCTGCTCCGTGGCTTCACTAAGCGGTCCCAACGGAAGACCAGCGCCGGTTCGTAAGAACTAGCACCATGCTGAGTTGGGGCCGATTTGTAACAGTATACATCGTCGTTCTACTGTACATTTACATTATTATTGTTTCGTCTGTAGCAAATAAGTACTTTATTATTTCTTTTTGTTCGTTCTTTTTTATGTGATATTATTATTAATTGATTAATTGGCATTCTATGACAGAGGTAGTGGGATATGTTTCAGTTGCTGAGAACGATACTTCTATTATTTGGTGCACTATACGTGTAGTGTGTTCATTATTTTTTACGTGAAAGCAGTTCAGTATTGCTTATTGATTCTAACAAATACTGTAATAGTAACGAAAGATAAGATAAATACTAAAATAATGCTCACAAAACATTTAATTCGCTTACAAAAACGATACAAAAAATACAAAAAGCTAGTCGCTTGATTTATTTTCCTTAACAGTATCAGGGTGTCTGATTGTGGTGACGTCAGCGGTGGTAGTAGAACCTGACACACTGCCTCTCTTGGGTGGACTGTGCACGAAGGGACGGATGAACTGGATCCAAACATTGACCAAGATCTGCATGATACCGATGACCGATAGACCCAGAAGGAAGCCCTGGAAAAAAGGTGTTTATAAGCAAATGCATTTTTTCAAGCCAGTTATTAACCTGACGTCGTCATAAGAGCCATGGCCGCCACTCGTAGCTCTGAACTATAAAGTTTTGCGTGACACTGCACTGCACACGTCATCCTGAGATAGCAGCACGCATACGACCAGGTAGCACGTATTACCTTAGTAAGTATAGATGTTAAGGCGCCGGGTAGGGCCAGATAAGCAGGTCAAAATCCGTTCAAAGAAACATCGACCTTAACGTAAAGTAACGTTCTTAAATATCAATTCTCTGAACTAAGCGCGGCACTTACGACAAAGGCAACACACGCACTGATTTTGATGGTTTTTAATTAATATCTACGTTTATATAGTATTTTCCAAAATTATGATTCCATCAAAACATCTGAATGTTTGTAGGGAATACACTCATTTCTTTTTTGAAAAAAATATATTCGATAAAAACTGTGTAAAATTGGTTCGAAAAGGCTTGCGATTTTTTTCTATAAAGCTAAATGTATTTGTCTTACATTTGCGAACATTACGGCATACTTAAAGATATGAATTACATGATATATTAAATTCAAAGCTTCCCATGCTCTAATTTCGCAAGGAAACGTGCCAAAAAACACCTTGTTTGCCCTACCCTTCGCCTTAAGTCGGGTCATCCTGCTATTTCACTAGCTACAGTGTCCTTCAAACAGGAACACAAGTAGTGCTGCACACTACTGCTTGATGGCAGAACATCTGGCAATCTACTGGTGCCCGGTCCCTAGGTAGCTCAGATGAAACCACCTAGTTTCAAAATAGTAGAAGATTAAAGTACCGTGAAAAAGGCTAAAACATGGATCACCAACGAAACTGGTGGTGTTTAAAATCATGTTACTTGATTCTGGGGTTTCTTGCCCAGTATATGCGTTTTGGGCTCGACTATTGAATTATAAATAAAAAGATAAACGCGTTACTATGCATAACACATTTTTTTAGATAAGTAACATCGCGGCTACAGGGATTTGTCGAAAATAGGAAGAGTTTCATTTGGTAGTCAGAAATAGCTTTATTCCCATATGAAAGCTCCATAACCATCTCACCCGGTCACGTTTGGCAGATCGCCAGGATCTAGCGTAATCAATGGCGCTGGGTGTAGTAGGGATGTACTTATGTGTCCCAGAAAACTTAGCATTAATATCGATACATTCTTGATACAAAAACCCCTTAATAATCTAATGCTCTAATTTTTTAAATGTTGTAGCAAACAAGCCTCATGATGGGAAGAGGTCACTGTAGCTTAAGAATATATGTACCTAAAACTAGTCAAAAAGTAATATGTTTGTAAAGTTACCGTTCTTCTTCTTCTTCTCGTGTAGGCAAGTGGCCAGCCCTGGTGTCTGAATTTTTAGGCCACCCAAAGGCTGACTTGGCTTAACGACTATTGTCTTACGACAGCGGCCGGGACCGACGGCTTAACGTGCCCTCCGCGCTCTATTGTAAATAACCACTTTTTTGCTGTAGCGGTCACCCATCAGAGTAGTGACCGCAGCGAACGTTGCTTAACTTTACCGATCGGTTAGAAACGGCTAGTCGTGCTTCGCTATGAACGCTACCGTTGTTATCTGGTTTTGGTTTAATATAAAAATAGAAGTTGCTTTAATATCATAATATTTTCACAATAAACATAGTCCGATCTGAGTTTATTAGACACGCTTTCTCGTCATCGGTTAGTTGGTATGAGCCAAATAAAAAGTATCTTAAGCAACAATGTAATATATTATTTAATTATTTACGTAGGCTTAGGTCACTTTGCTTACCAGTGTATTAAATCATTTTTAAGGGTATAATTTTGATCTATAAACAGTTATAGAGCATAATAACCTTAATAAAAGCTGGGCTTAAAGTATCAACCACTGTATATCGATGTCGACAGACTTTCAAATAGCATGGTACATCACTACCTATTCTTACATACGCCTGTTAGAATTAGCGGAAAATCTAGCGGAACCCCGCTTTATTTATAATGTGACCAGAATTATTGGATGCTCACGGACGCTCGTTCTAAAGTGGGATGGTGAAGGTTGAAGCGCTTCGGAAGAAGCTATCTATGGATTTTAAATAGGCTAGACTTTCAAAATATGCGCTAGATCACAGTACCAAACTGTGCTTTAGTTAGGTTTCGTGTTTTTACTAATCTTCCGCCTCATTGTGGCATAGTTCTTTAATTATAGTTAACATACAATATTATCGTCAATATTCGACTTTAAAAATTTTCAGCGAATCGAACGCGACTCGTTACAGTTGCTTTAGGGATATTCTACATGTCTCAACCTATCATACTCTCGGTAAAGCGTGATATTTCGACTCGCCTGATAGCTCAGTTGGTAGTAGCTCTGCCTTCTGAACTATAGGTTGTGGGTTCAATTCCCACCCGGGACCAAAGAGGTATAGAGGTATAGAGGTATACCGGATGTTGATTTGCATTGTCTCCATATTTTTAGAATCCATTGTACTGTGTATATTTAATCATATAAAAATAAAATTTAAATTCCACATTTATTTAGTAGCCGAATATTTGATAAACCATTTTTGTCGTGAATCACAAGTAGCCTCAACTTCGTTTCGGCTAGGACAATAGTAGGACCCCACGCGATGACTCAGTTTAAAGTAAACACTTTTTGTCTCATCATTAGTCCATTGACCGCCCGCGTTTTTGTTCCGCCCATTGTACCTATCTTATTATGTGATTCTCATTTCTATGTTATTATTATTTTGGTGTCAATAAAGAGTTATTGTATTGTATTGTAGTCAAAACATCATAAAAACATTGTTAGAAAATTGCTACATCGAGGAAGGTCCTATTGTCTAATTACCTACAGGGTTCAGGTATTCGGTCTTATTGTTTTGGCTATGTGCGCGGGGTGCAGTAAACAACCCATGGTAGCTATGACTTAATCTGTGTCAGCAGCTTGCCACTGGGGCGTTACAGTATTTACAAAATTATGTACTTACAAGTTACGTTACCCTAAGATACTGCTCAAAGTGTCCTCCTTCGTTTTCGATGCACAAGTGAGCGCGACGTCTTAGGTTTCGTGATAGTTTTTTTAGCACATTCACGTTTAGTCTCACATGATCAAATGCAGCAATGATTTTTTCTTTTAATTGCACAGCACTAGTAATTTCGTTCGTGTAAACTAGTCTTTTTATTTCACCCCATAAAAAAAAATCACATGGGGTCATGTCCGGAGATCGTGGGGGCCAGGGTACTGGACCACCACGTCCAATCCACTGGCTTCTGAACACTTCACTTAAAAAATCGCGCACTTGGCGTCCATAATGAGGTGGAGCTCCATCCTGTTGGAAAAACAGGTTTCGTTGAAAGGCCAGTGGTACATCGTCGAGCATCTCGTCAACAACGTGATGCAGAAGCTCCAAGTAACTGGAGCTGGTTAGATGACCTTCGATGATGTATGGACCTAGCACATGCTCTCCAATAATGCCACCCCAGACATTAATACTAAAACGATGCTGAAACGAATCGTTCTTGGTTTTATGCGGGTTATGGTCGCGATGTGCCCACCAGTGCTCGTTGTGAATGTTGTAAATCCCCACACGTGAAAACATGCATTCATCGGTCCACAAAATGTTCACATCCCTGTTTTGTAAAATCCAGTGAGAAAAAGCTATGCGTGAGGCATTATCTTGTGGATGCAGTTCTTGGACTCTCTGAAAATGAAACGGATGCTGAAGTTCTCGTTTCAGTAGCCGCCATACAGTTGTGTGGTGGACGTTGAAGCGCCGCCCAGCATCACGGGTGCTAGCACGTGGGTCCTCTTCAAAAAAGTCCAAGATCTCTTCTTGAAGGCCGGCCGAGAGACCTACACTTCCACGAGCGCGAGCGTGACGAGGGACTTGTCCATAATCCCTTAGTCTCTGTGTGGCACCCAGCATCACTTCACGTGTTGGAACATGGCTGTTCGGAAACTGATCGCGAAACATTTGCACAGACTGTGTTAAGCTGTTTCCGCTGATAGCATACAAACGTACCATCTCCACAAGCTCAACATTTGTAAAGTGTTCCATTTTTGTTACGCGATCGTAAGCAAATTAGGTGCCTACGCAAATTCGGCGCGGCGCCGGTGGCGGGCAAGTGACTGATCGGTCGCTGCATCTGCACGCGTGACATAAGTGCGCTGCGCGGGCGCGGGCGGGTGAGAGAGGGCACCCCGCAGCCCGCCCGCGTGGCTAGTACAAACGGCGGTGGGGCCGGTGCAGCGGCGAGCGTTTGTAGAACTTTGCCGAAAGTGGCGGGTGCCTTTGTGTGTTGTCGGCGCGATAGTTTATGACTCTGCGCTCGCACTGGTTGACTTTATAAAATCATGTTGTTTGTTAAATGAGAACGCACACACGTGCTGTTTTATTTTTGTGCAATGTTTTTTTTATAAAGTGTAAATTTTAGGTATTTATTTTTTCATTGATTCGTGTTCTATAAGTGTAGCATACCTACCTCTGTAAATATGGAGACAATGCAAATCAACATCCTGTATGTACTACGTACTAGAGAAGCTATTCGAAGCACAAATGGTTGCCAGTTTTTGTATAATTAAACTAAAATCCGCTACAGCGCTTTACGAGATTAAATCGTCTAACCAACGATCCTAACACGCAGCGCTAGTGCAATGGTATAATTATTCGGATCATAATTTTTACTGCTATTCACTGCTGCACGTGCAGTTGCTTTGAGTGCTGAGCATCGTATGAGCGAGAAGACGCTGGCCGGATATTTGCAGTGGTCGACAGTGCAAGTTAGAGATGTCCTGTCTAGTGTATACATAGAAGTCTTCCCCCGCCCGGGACAAACATTTGTGTGATGAACATCGATAATGTTTGTTCTGCGTCTGGGTGTTATATTGTATTCTATGTATATATTTTACAAACAAAAAGTATTTATGTATTCTATCAGTTACCTGGTTTCTATAGTACAAGCTATGCTTAGTTTGGGGCTAGATGGCGCAGTGTGAAATGTCCACACATTTATTTATTATATAAAATACCAGCTATCCTTACGGTATATACACACAGATTACTGAGTATTTTACTAATAGATACTGAACCCTAACTAAGGATTCCCTGTATCTAGGGACCCAGGAACTAAGAGGAGCATGGTCCCACAACACCCAGACACAGAACATGTACTTGCGCTTTTTTCCTGTGCACAAATACTTGTTCTGTCGCGGGAATCGAACCCGCCGCCACCGGGTTATGTGCCAATCTACTCAACCACCACACCACGGAGGCTGTCAATAGATATATAGTTCTTATGTGTAGGTACCTATATACTTACAATACTCCCTCCTAGATCGGACAGGAACAGGTTCCAATCGTAGTTGTAGCGCTCCTCGTACACCGATACCATCATACTGTTGAAGTAGATGTACATCTGCAACCCAATGTCATCTTTAACACCACGCAATAGGACTGGAATTGCCATGGTGTTTCGTTACTTAGTATCATTATTATATATCTGTGGTAATTTAATTTAGAGTATTATTTACCGTTTGCTCTTTTATGAGATGAAAACAAACAAAAGTGATCAAATTTAATGCAAGCCTGCCAATGATAAAAAATATACATTTTAGTTACTTAGGTATAGGTATATGTATATCTTACGTAAGTATACTTGTAATGTTCCCATTGCTGGGGTGAATAGTTGTATGTGCTACTCGAGAGCAAAGTTTTCTGCATCTCGTGCCTTTGAATCCCTCGCTCACTCAGGATTATAACTTAGAATCACTCGCTACGCTCGTGATTCAATACTAGGATCCTTCGCTAGGGATTCAACATCAGGGGGCGTACCGTGAGCTCTTAGCGCGATTCAAAACAGAGCCTACACTGGATCGCTTGTCAAAATCCCCATACAAAAAAAACAAAGCGATCCAGTGTAGGCTCTGTTTTGAATCGCGCTAAAAGCTCACGGTACGCCCCCAGCACTCGAAGCAAAAATTAACTTTGCTCTCTTGTTGCACAAATTACTATTCCCTGGCTTATAATTCTCAGTCCCATTCAATTTATACAGAACGGTGGAAGCAGGAGGAGTATATTCATAAACAATATTTTTAGGCTCAAATGATAAAACACTAATCAGTATTTGCTAGCTACTGGCATACCTGAATCTCTAAACCACGGGTGTCGGCAGTTTTCAAGGCCCACTCTCTATCTAGGCTATCCCAAGAGTAGAGTGCTTGTCTGTCTGTCACGTAGCAGTTGTACAGGTAGGACCGGCAGAACCGGGGGCAGACGGCGCAGCTGTGTGACTGGTAGGTGCTGGAAGATGGCTTGACTTTTACGAAGGCTTAGGATCGATGAAATGCAAACGCGTAATGTAAATAATGCAAATAAACTTGTGTGTTGAAGGTTGAAGTATGAGCCATTAGTTTTGAAATATGGTGAATATTGTATTTTATGTCTAGCGATATGTACCTACCGAGTTCATACCGGCAGGCGTATTACCTAACCCGCAACAGGTTTGCAACAGGCGTAAATTGCGCGATGATTGCTGTCATACATCATTAGTGGTGTCGAGCATGTATGCTTCGCTACTGCTGTTGCTTTGCTACTGCTGTTGCATTGCTGTTGCAAATTTTACGTAATTACTTCGCCGGTACATTTTCTTTCTTCCCCTCTGTACCGGGTACTCACAGAGTACCTTTTTATAAACTGAAACGGGTACTCACCAAACCAAATCATACCAAAAACGTGCCAAAAACCTTTTTAAATTAATCGTAAATAGCGCTACCTAGTGACGAGCAGCGTAGTATGTACCTAGTCTATGGTCAATTGTTTTATGTAATCTGTGACCTAGTCACAGACATGAAATGTAGTTGTCAAAATGTTTTATACCAAGAAGTTTAATTCCTACAAAACGGCTAGCGCTATCTGATGGCGAGTAGCCAAAACATTTTTCACCATGAAGTTTAATATCATGAAGACTGGAAACTAATAGCGCCACCTAGAGGCAAGTAGCAGAACTAGGAAATCAAAAAGTTCGTAATGGATGATAAAAGAATGAAGCAAAAAGCTTCTAAGTAGTTCTTTCTTTCTGGTTGAGTCATACCTCGGTCATACAGTTACGAAAAAATATTGCAACTGCAACTATAAGCCATTTTGTTAACTCAGACGTTTTGCTTTCTTAGAGTGGGTATTTTGAACCATAGTTAGGTAACTAATGGTTAAAAATGCTAACAAATTCTAACCAATGGTCAAAATTGTTTGTAGAGTTTTTAACAATTGGTTAACTACGAATCAAAAAACCCACCCTTAGTCTTTTTGCAATTCAGACTTTATGCAATTACGACATTTTGCCTACTTAGGGATTCTGCAACTAAGACATTTTGTATACACAGACTTTTTACAAGCCAGACGTGACTCTAACCCATTTTTTTAAATCTAGATCTCATTTTAGGTTTTTATTCAGTTTTACACTTCCTACAAACAACAATCAGAATCCTGACTCACGCCATGTAAGCGGTGATAAGGCTCCTCATGCCAGTGACGTTATCGCAGCGAGGAAGATCGCTGATCATCCAAGGTCCAGAACAGCCAGCCTGCTGCCCCACCTCATCCCACACATACTGGGTTGTGCACTAAAACCATGAATTTTTTTTTTAATTGTTTATAGGCAAAGCATTTGACCACTGTAATATAATGTAATGCGTGTATGTGTGTGTGTTCGTGGTCGCCACTCGAGAACCTTTCTTCCCCATCGGTTCTCGGGTAGTGACCACGAACCGGTAGACGCAGCGTCGGCCGGCCCACCATGAGGTGGACCGACCACCTGGTGAAAACCACGGGGAGCTGATCGATGCAGGAGGCGAGCAGCCGCTCAAAGTGGCGCTCTCTGGGTGAGGCTAATATTCAGCAGTGGACGTCTTCAGGTTGTTGATGATGAGTAGGTGGACCTATGTGAACTCCGTATCCTGTTTTTACAAGCTTTTAATTAACATGCGATTAATTATTTAATTAATCGCAAGTTAAACAAATAATTAACTTAATTATTAACCGCTATTATTTAACTTATGATCTTCAAATCGAGAGTAAACAGGTATATTTTAAGGCAAGCGTGTTACATCCTAGACCGCATCGTCACTTACCATCAGGTGAGATAGTGGTCAAATACATTTTTTCTAACTATTTATGCATGACGTGCTTTTCTATGAGCGTTACTTATACTGATTTAACCTATATAAAAATCGTTTTTCAACATAGACTTACAATATTAGCGCTGTAATTGGCCTGGTGTGTGCAGGGGTCGTCTTCCCCGCTTATCTTGAGGTATTCATCGACGGTCAGCTTCACGTCTATCGTCTCTCCAACATTCACGAATAAATTCTGAACCAGTCCACCGTTGTATACTTCCACTTCTGTACAGAAGTAACAAGAAAAAGCTTTAACAGGCGACGCGAAATAAAAGCCTTGATTGTGTGAAATAATATGAGTATTATGATAAAAGTATTGATTAAACTACCACAAAACTAACACTATAAAATTAACTACTTATATAATACAAAACTAATCTAACAACCCACTAGGTAGATAATTTATTGTAAAATGGTTGATAATATATTAGTCGAATAACATTTATCCAGCCATTGAAAAATCACCCATTACAATATTTTAATTTTAATATCTTTATCTTATCTATTTTGACTTGTAAAAGTGCTAAAAATAGCATATTAACAATTTAAAAAAATCACTTTGACTTTGGCTTTGACTTTTTTATTCCTTTTATTTTAAACAGTGTTAATTATTCTTTCAAAGTATGTTATATGACGCCTGCCACCTTTAAATCTAATCATGTTTAGTCTTCTAGTCTAGTTTGTCTAACTGTACTAACCTGTAAACGGCTCCCTCGTATAATGCACATACACATGATACCCTGGAGGAAAGACTCCTATGGCGGAGGCAATGTCATCGGCGCTGTGACGCAGCGTGATGGAGTACCCTGAAGACTTGCTGGCGTGGGTCCCCAGCTTCTTCGGAGACATGGTGTAGCAGCGGCCTAAGACGAATCCCATGGTTGGGCTGACCTCCACATCTGAAACATACGACAACTTTGAGGATCTGAATGATAAATAACCTGAATACAAGAACACATCAAAGAAATTCATAAAATCATCAGTTTGGTGGTGAGTGGTGTTAGGTTATTGTTACGGTGGGTTTTTTGATGCGTGGTTAAGGTAACCAATGGTTAAAAACCCTAGCAACTTTTGACCATTGGTTAAAATTTGTTAGAGTTTTTAACCATTGTTTACCTTTACTAAGGATCATAAAACCCACTCTTAGTCTAATGCACCCTGTAAGACTTGATTCAGCGACGCATGTACAACAATTAATTTCTTGGAAATACGCAATCCGCGGCCTGTTAATATATTGACTGACTGATATCATAGCTGACTTGAAAGGTTTTAGATGAAAAACAACGCTCTCGAGTGGTGACCATGGATCAAAAGACGTTGCCAAGGCCAGCCAGATCGACCACCTGGTCAACACCACGGCCACGAGGAGCCGTTGGATGTATGAGGCAGCAGCCGATCTAAGGGCAGCTCTATGGGGAAGCTTGTGCTCAGCATGAACGTCTTCCGATTAACGATGATGATAACTCTGTACATTTGCTCTTTTAAGCACATATTCAGTGCTGCAGGGGACTGGGGGAGTGCCAGTCCCTTTCAGCGCACTGCAGGGGACTGGCAGTCACTAGCAGTTTCTGAGCTCAGGATTCTTGGTTGACTTTTGTCATGACTTTTAAGATTGGGACAATTTGATGAAGGTATGGTATCAGGGGCGTAGGTAGGTTAGGTAATACTCTTCACTGCCTACTCTTATCATGATGCGGTGAACGCCGCAAGGTCAATATTCGGCTATAACCACATGACTTTATATTTAGTCTACGAACTGGCAACTACCATACTTCTTTTCTGACTCTTGTGTAAACACCCATTTAAATTTATCATTTCCCTGTTCCTCACGTGAAGAAAACACAGAAGGAAGATATTATTAGGTGTCACGTAGGTAACTGTAGATACGATATACGAATATACAATACAAAAATTCTTTAGTGTATACCACAAAATTAGTTAATGATACGTGCATAACGACTTAAACTTGGTACGATAATGGGCGGCCTTATCACTAAAAGCGATCTCTTCCAGGCAACCTTTGCCTGGAAAGTCAATATGTAGGCAATAAGTAGGTACTTACTTTCTCTAGAGCCATCCAGTCCGTACTGCACGAACATGTCCTGGTCATCGTAGGTGATATCCTCCCAGAGGTCATCCAGGCTGATGGAGAAGTTGTAGTGCATCCATACGGATGTGAAGCGAGGATGGGAGTAAAGGCCGTATTCCTGAAATCAGGTATATTCTCTGGTTGAAGATCCTTACATTCTATAAAAAACTAAAACTACTAAATGGTCTAAAGACAATAATACCCATAGGTTAGATATAGTCACAGAGAATATGCTCAAGATTTTTCAAATTAACCGTATTTAGTGATTTTTTTGTACTTACCTGCCAAAATTAGAAGTACTATAAAATGCTCTGTTATACTTCCATGCTATAAAATAAATACTTATTTTTATTAATAGAATGCAAACCTTTACGCCGCTTGTCCACCGCCCGCAGATCCGACAACGGTAACGAGATGGGAGATAGATATACATTGCTAGTAATATATGTCTGGCTACTTCGGCGATAGGTACATTACTAGCAATGTACTTCGATGACGACATCTCGTTCTCGGGTGACGGCTCGGTGACGGTACGGTGGACAAGCGGCCTTACGAGTTAGATGAAGCAAGTTTCCTACTAGGCAGTCCCATTTTTTACTAATAGCATGGCTAAGGTAATCCCGAACATAACAAGAAGAAAACTCAAATCTGCTGCCCTAGCACGGACAGTAGACAAAATTGTCTTTCCCCTGTTTACTCCACTAGACAAGTAAGCAAGTATGAAGAAAGTGACATAATAGGAGGAAAGATAATCTTGTCTACCGTCCGTGCTAGGGCAGCAGCAGGGTTAGCATGGACGGTAGACAAAATTGTCTTTCCCCTTTTTATGACACTTTCTTCATACTTGCTTACTTGTCAAGTGGAATAAAACAGGGGAAAGATAATTTTGTCTACCGTCCGTGCTAACCTAGCTGGAGTTTAATTCTAGGGATTCTATTCCATATTATTAAATAGCTACACATGCGGCGCTGTTGCAATGTGGATTTTTTTAATGCTAAAATGGGCATACGTTTGACAACAACTCACCTGACGGTAAGTGACGAAGTTGTCTAAGGTGGGGCACGTTTGCCCATCATAGCCCTATAATACTGTATCTCTTCCACTCTAATACAATTAGGTGCTCACTACACGGGAGCTTCACTGTCTTTCTGAATTCATTTACCAGATGCCCGTTTTCACCAATGATCCCTAAATTTTAATGGACCCTTAAAAAGATTTAAGTGACATCTGACAGTAATTTTGTTTTCACCGGCGATCAAGGGACACCCAAAGCTTAAGGGATCCCCTAAGTTTAAGGGGCCGAAGCTCAACCCCTTAGCGTTAAGTGGCAGGTTAAATTACCAAAACGCCAGTTTTTTTTTTCAATTGTATTTGGCAATTGTTTCTACCCGCATAACGCCAGAAAAGGTATTTGTTTTAATTTTTTCGGATGCATAATATATTAAAAGCTTACTCACGTTTAGTAATTAAGAAAATTTGAATTTGCCGCGCTAGTGAAACGTTCCACCTTAATATTGTATGTGCATGAGTTATAAATTAATTCAAGTCCTTTTTTTGTACTTACCACTATACTTATGAATTTACCACAATAAACAAATATTTTTGTCTACGGGCAACTTACCATCATTTCTTGATGTTTGTAGGAAGGTTCCCGACAAAAGGTAACGCTGGGATAATTAATCGTTTTGTTAAAATCGAAATGTGTGTAGGTGGTCACGGGGATGTCGATCAGTTTCTCGATGCACGCTGAAATCTGAAAATTCACTTTTCTGCAAAGTTCGTCTAGGTAGGTACCACCGCTTTGTCAGTTATTCTGCCGCCGAGCAGTAGTGTACAAGCACTACTGTGTTCCGGTTTGAAGGGCATTGTAGCTACTGAAATTACTGGGCAAATGAGACTGTATGACCTGATCACTAATTACTAGACTGTGTGAAGTCTCAGGATGACGTGCGCAGTGCAGTGTCACGCGAAACTATATTAATTTAGAGTTCCGAGTGATACTGCAATCTATTATGGGCAGCCATGACGCTTAACATCAGGCGAACGACTAGCTCGTCACGTCATTCATATAGGTACCATACAAAAAATTATAAATATTCAAGAATAAATCTCAGACTGCATAATTATTATAGAGGAAGCCAAAAAAGTATTACGAAATCTGAAAATCACACGTCCGAATTCTTGACCTACGATCCTTACAAACGCCCTAGCTCGTTTTCGCTCGAGACATTTCACGTTAGCGAGAAATTGACCAGATATTTTAAGAACTGATTAAATTTAACCAACGTTTATAATTCAGGCTGATAGTGCAGATTACTATAGGTACTAGAAGGAGTGCCTATAAGACATATACCTAGACGTCGTTACTGATTGCAGCAGAATACCGTCCACTCATCCCAAATCACAGCATTCTTGGTATGATTTTCGGATTCAGAGTTCTTTTTTGACTTTACAGACTACTAATTTACAATGCTTTGCACTACGCGTCTACTTTTTACTTTTTTTTACTTTATATTACCTATATCTTAGTTAGAGTATACCTACATATACCTTCTAAGTGCCGATAGCACAGATTACTAAATGTCTTGTAAGTTCTCAATACTTATAAAATGAAAGAGTAATAAAATAAGTAGGTAGAAGTTAAATAGCAGATCATGGATTTGAAAGCCACTGGTCTAAAATAATACCAATATTTTTTTAATTTAATAATCTACTCCATTGATTGATGCACTATCGAGGCTATATTGAAGCATACGCATGCATATAACATATAGAATTACATATCTATATATATATAACATATTTCATTTAGCAGACTTGACCCTATGATAGTTACACCAGTGGCTTATAGCAATGTTAGGTTAGTTTTTTTTTAATGTACGAGTAGGCCGAGACGTGTAGGTTGTTGACCTAGGAGGTGCCTATTCTCTCTAGTCTATATTCATCATCATTATCAGCCTGAAGACTTCCACTCCTGAACATAGGCCTTTCCCCATCGAGCGCCACTTTGAGCGGCTGCTTGCCTCCTGCATCCATCGGCTCCCCGCGGTTCTGACCAGGTCGTCGGTCCATCTAGTGGGGACTGATATTGTTTATGATAATAAAATAATTTAACTTATCACTATACCTACCTTATTTTTCAAGATATTTTGTTAACTTTCTAAGATATTTAAGGTTAAGTACAAACCTGTTGTAGTACAACTACGATGCAGGTGACGATGATGAGCGTCTTTAGCAGCCGTATCACTTATACCTACCTTATTTTTCAAGATATAGACCGGCGTGGTGCAAACCGATAAGGACGTTACTGTATTGGCTCCAGTTTAAAATTAATTTTTACTTGCATTAAATTGTTTTCATGGATTAAATTGGACACCACCTTAACAAGCGTGTTACAAAGTTCAAGATACTGTGTTGTGAAACATTATTAATTAAAACTGTGAGTACAACAGAAGATAATTTATGCTCAGATTGTGTTGGTGATTTTATAATATCCTACCCTCAATTCGCTTATAGAAAGGCACACCCACAGTTATTATCAGTATATCATCATTAAATATTTAAAATGCAGAAGTCGAATAAATTATCTTGGGGGTGTTGCGACTTGGGCATGACTGAGGACAAGTTCCTGACTTGTACCCAATGCAATAAATCTTATCATTTAAAATGTTTAAACGACTCCAGTAAAGAAATGGCTGGGTGGAAATGCCCTTTATGTCTGAGTGCTAAGGCCAAGGAATGTAAAAATGACAACACGCCAGTGCGGTCAACACAATGCGACTACAATAAGCGATCCGTTAAACGACCTGCTATTTCATCCCCTACGCAGGACTCAGTTAAATCGTTAACTCATGATGATGTGCGTGATATTATAAAAACGGAGATGAACATCTTGTTGACAAAAATAGACACTACGATTACTAAGGCAATTTCAAAAGAATTAAATTCTATTAAGGCGGATATATCGGACCTTAAGAATTCTGTAACGTTTCTCGGCTCTGAGTATGATGATATGCAGAAAAAATCGGTGGAAAATAACAATGAGATTAAAAGACTTCAGGAGGAGAATGACAACCTAAGAGTTACCGTTACGGATTTGTCACACAAGTACAATCAGATGGAGCAACTGAATCGCACTAGCAACATAGAAATACAGTGTGTACCAGAGAGCAAGACCGAAAATCTAATTAGTATTACATCACGGGTGTGTAGCTTTGTAGGGTGCGCCATCACCGATGGCAATATTTTAAATTGTTCCCGTGTTGCAAAGATGAATCCCTCTAGCGCCAGACCTCGGTCTATAATAGTGCAACTTAGCTCTCCGAGACTCCGAGATAATGTTTTAGCCGCCGTTATAAAATATAACAAAACACACACAGATGACAAGTTAAATACTGCACACATTGGAATCCGGGGAGAAAAGAAGCCTGTTTTTGTCTGTGAGCACTTATCCGCCCACAATAAAGCCCTTCATGCTGCAGCAAGGTTTGCTGCTCGAGAAAAGGGATATAAGTATGTGTGGGTGAGAAATGGAAGGGTATATATGCGCAAAACAGATGATTCCGACTTTAAGTACATTCGGGACATGGACTGTATTAATAAGTTAGGTTAATTTCGTTTTTATAGTTAACTTTATAGCATGTTTTTTTTGTCATCGCTGAAATAAAATTTGGTTCGTTACATATGTTTTATCAAAACGTAAGAGGACTTAAAACTAAAACACGAATGTTTGCGAAAAAATTAGCCTGTTCAAATTATGATGTAATTATACTAACTGAAACTTGGCTGAATGGTAATATTTTGAGTCAGGAATTGTTTGATAATAGGTATTATGTGTACAGAAGAGATAGAGAGACGTCTAAAATAGGTAATATAAAAAAAGAAGGCGGAGGAGTATTAATTGCTGTTAAAAAGAACATTACATCAAAACGCATGATGAACTGGGAGAGCGATTGCGAGGACTTGTGGATTGTATTAGATGTAGAAATCTCAAATGTAGATAAAAAAATAGCTCTTTGTGCAACCTATTTACGTCCACCTGTAGATAGAAATTTACTAAATGCTTTTTTAAATAACTGCAATCGCGTTTCTGAAGAACATAATTTTAAAACATGTATTGTAGGTGACTTTAACCTGAGTTTGATTGACTGGTCATTTGTCGATATTCCAGAAAATGATTGCTTAATTGCGCCTTTAGGACAAACTCTTATTGATTTCTCTAATCTAAACAACTTGAAGCAGCTTAACAAGGTACATAATTGTAAAAGTAAAATACTCGACTTAGTATTAACAGATGTTGAGAACAGTGAAGTTTCTCAATCATACTATGAGCTTTGTAACGTGGATTTGTTTCACCCTACATTGGATATTTATATAAAAACACTAAATAATAACAAACTGAAAATGAAAAACAGCCCCCGATATAACTTTAATAAATGTGACTACACAATTTTAAACGAATTCCTAGATAGTATTAACTGGTATGATTCATTTGATAATTGCAATAACGTAAATGAAGTTGTAGATAAGTTTTACACTATTATTAATGAAGCTATTCGAAATCACGTCCCATTAAGCACACCAACTTCCTCCAAATTCCCAATTTGGTTTAACAGGCGTTTAATTAGAATGATACGTGAAAAGAATAATGTATTAAGAAGATACAAAATTTACAAAAATCCTATGGATGGTATTGTTCTTAGGAAACTTAATGATCGTTGTGATAAAATGGCTACTCAATGCTATAATAAATACCGTGATTATATAGAAGATAAAATTAATACACACCCAAAACATTTTTGGTCATTTATAAAAGCCAAAAGGAAAGGTATATCTAACTATCCTGAAACGTTATCTGATGGCGTGGAGACTGTTACAGGTGGCGAGAATATATGTAATTTATTTGCAGACTACTTTGCATCAGTATACCAGAAAGATACAAACAGTATAGATGAAGAACGTAGCGAGTCCCTTAATAAGTATCTTTATAAAGTGAACAATAACAACTTATGGTTTTCTGAGTTAAGCTTGTCAAAATGCGATGTTCAAAAAGCTTTTGAAAACCTTCAAATAGATAAAGGAGCAGGACCAGATAATATTCCTCCAAAACTCATTAAATATTGTGCCAAAAGCCTTTCTCACCCTTTATGTACAATTTACAATATGTCATTGCAGTCTGGCATATTTCCTAATACATGGAAATCTGCTAAAGTAGTTCCCATATTTAAGAGTGGGGAGGATAATAGTACCTGTAATTACCGGCCCATTTCTATCATTTCTACATTCGCTAAAGTGCTAGAGTCTTTAATATTTCCGCATATCTATCAACATTTTAAACAGTTTATAACAAGTCACCAGCATGGTTTTATTAAACAAAGGTCTACATGCACGAACTTGTTAACATTTGTAGAGAGCCTCACTGAAGCTCTTGATAAAAACAATCAAGTTGACGTAGTATATACCGACTTCAGTAAGGCTTTTGATAAAGTACCACACTCCGTACTTTTGTTTAAACTTTCTGCCTACGGCATTACAGGTCGTATGTTGGATTGGGTCCGTTCTTATCTTTATGAACGTAATTTTTATGTCGTTGCTGCTGGTTTCACCTCGACAGTTTTTCCTACCATATATTCAGGTGTACCACAAGGCTCACACCTGGGTCCTCTGTTGTTTAACATTTTTATTAATGACCTTCCTGATTGTTTGAATCACTGTGTTCCTTTCATGTTTGCAGATGATCTCAAAGTTTTGAAAGTAATCAAATCTTCTGAAGATGCTGAAAAACTGCAACACGACCTTAATAGTTTAGCTAGATGGTGCAATTTAAATGGCATGGCCCTAAACATCGCAAAGTGTTCTCAAATAACATTTAGTAGGAAAATCAAACTCATCAGCTATAATTACAAAATTGACACAGTGAGATTAAAAATAGTCAGCACCACGAGAGATTTAGGGGTTGTATTTGATCAAAAACTTACTTTCATTCCTCATATTGAGAATATTGCTAATAAATCATCCAAAATGTTGGGATTTCTTATTCGTAATGGAAAAGAGTTCCGCAATCAAAAAACAAAAGTTTTGCTATACAATAGCCTGGTGCGCAGCGTCTTGGAATATTGTTGTCCTGTATGGAGGCCTCATTATTCCGTACACACGTTAAGATTAGAGAGAGTTCAAAAAAGGTTTTTGTGGCATTTGGCTTATTCTGTAGGACAAGCGAATAAAATTCGGTCATATAGGATGAGACTGCATTTCTTTAAAATGCAAATGTTGTCTAATCGGCGTGATAAATTTGATCTGGTCATTCTGTACAAACTTTTACACAACAAAATTGACTGTCCTGAATTATTAAAACAATTTAAGCTTAGAGTACCGTTCAGATATCCACGAAAGCCCATAACTCCATTTGCGCCTCCTTTTCGTAGAACTGTATTGGGAGCCAATTCACCTGTGCCCCGCATGTGTCGTTTAGTTAATGAATATAGCGATCTTATAGACATTTTCGGTGACAGCCTTCCAAAATTTAGAATTAAGTTCAACCAAATTATGGCCGGTGCGGCCATAATCTCTCTCTAATTTTTCTTGTTTTCATATATTTATATTGTAGTGGCCTTCTGCAACTACAATTATTATTTTGTTTTGTAAGAGTCCTTTTTGGTTTGCAATGTGGTTAGGTGAATATTAATTGTTTGTTACTTTTTTGCATGCTGTGTTTCCTTTAAATAGACAATGCATTAAGCATAAATGTATGTTTAGTAAGTTATATTTAAAATAGTGTGATTGTCAATAGGAAGCCGAAATAAATAAATAAAAATAAATAAATAAAGATATTTTGTTAACTTTCTAAGATATTTAAGGTTAAGTACAAACCTGTTGTAGTACAACTACGATGCAGGTGACGATGATGAGCGTCTTTAGCAGCCGTATTCCTTTGAAGCAGTTAAAGATTTTTTTCTTGACGAGCCATCTTGAGTCTTCTGGTTGCGGCAGCTCTTCTGTTTTACTCTACAAATTAGTGTTGAATTTTAATATAAGAAGACATATTCAATAGCATCATCGGCTTGAAGACGTCCACTGCTGAACATATAGGCCTCCCCGATAGAAAGCCACTTTGATTGGCTACACGCATCTCTTGCATCCGCAGCTTTGGACATTTATTAATTCTGATTATAGGTATTAGTTGTTTAAATTCCGCGATCAAGTTGATGTTGATTGCTATATGGTAATATTACTAGGTGTTAAATTATCTGTGGTAATATTATTATTAAAATTATGAGGTACCTATACATAGGTACGAAAGAGTTAGTTCGATAGTAAACACTTACAAATATTAATGTTTCTTCCAAAATTATAGACTAATTTTGTTTTTCCATAACTAATATTCATCTTACCTTTTCAGCACAAGCCATTTCGATAATAATCTTTATTTTATTCCATTGAAAATATTTATATTCGCATGTAGTCCTTTTCCCAAAACCATACAACACCATATGAGTTAGAATGTAATAAGTAAATGGCATCGGATGGCATAATATACGACAATCATAAATTCAGATAGTTATCCGGATTATTTATAATGTTATCAGCCACTAATGGCCCAATTCGTGCTATACAGCGCCCATAAAATATAGATAGTACCAATTTAAAGTTCAAATTAACGCTCTTGTATAATGTTATATTGTGCCTTTATTCTTTAAGATAACTACTACAATAATAAACACTATACTGTGTACTAATAAATATTAGCTACACTATCTACTACAAAGAACATTTGGACTGTATACAAGCTGCGATGGCCTATAGACATTAGACAGTCCAAATGCTCCAGCCCACTACCGGTAGGTAGCGTACCCAACATGCTGGCAGCATTGCCTCGTTGAATTGCAATGCTGATTCGTTGAGCCAAATAACATTTTGGTCACGCGTCGAATCGACCAGGCGCTCTGATGAACTTTTGGAAACGCGATGAGCTCCCGGTCTCCACGGACCCAGGGTCTTAACACCTAACGGCTCAGTTATGTAACCGCTACGGAGATTACTGTGTCTGCGCCGTTTTAGCTGCTCAGCCGAATTAACCGCGGCGCCGCGCCGGCCGGGCCTTACCTAACGTGTGTATATAGGTATTATCAAATAATAGTAGGACTCGACATTGAAGTGTTGACAATATTACCTATAAACTAGGGTGCCTGCGGATTCCTCTTTTTTTTCCCCCCCGTGTTCCGCGAATAAAGGTTTTATTTTCTGGGCAAAAGTACCTACCCCACTATGTTGGTCTCGGTAGTCTCTATTCGTATGGGGTATTATACTATTTTGAGGTAATTAATGTGTTTGTATACATGTGTGTGTAAATTAAAATGGGTATTGCATTACATACTACGTGTTTCAGTACGAATCAATTGTTTTGATGTGAAAGTCATAATACCTAAATAATCCACCTAACCAGTTGTTTTCTGAAATGAAAAGTACCTAGGGGATCCTTAGTTAAGCAACTTGATGGGCAGGCCTCAGGCCACATCGCTCGTAGAACTGAAAACTAATGGGGAAAAAAGGTTCTCGAGTGGCGACCACGAACCGGAAGGTGCAGCGTAGGCTCCCCACTAGGTGGACCGATGATCTGGGTAAAACCACGGGGAGCCGATGGATGCAGGAGGCGAGCAGCAACGCAAAGTTGCGGCCGGGTGGGGGAGGTCTATGTTCAGCAGTGGACGTCTTCAGGCTGTTGATGATGATCCTGAGTTAATCCATTAAATTAAATTACATCCAAACTTTCGCATCTATAATATTAGTACATATTTAAAATAAAATATGGTAGAACGCAGTCGTCGTATTGCTAGTTTACGCTCATTCTATTTCTAATTAGGTACCATTAGATTTGTTAAACCGATCTGGCTACCTAAAATTAACAAAAATGGCGCGGAAATACGGAGACTAGAATAAAATCTTCTGTTGTAATCTAGTTTTAATATTACTCTAAATACATTACACGTCGTCGTAAAGAAAAACGAATACAAAATGCCTAAGAGCGCCATCTACCTATCATGCAAGTCAACATTAAAATTCAAATCACTCTAGATGTCAGTGTTATTCAGTGCAAAATGGTCTATTTTTATAGGGATAAATGAAACGATATATTTGTATACTTACTAAAGTTATTATGTTTAATAAGTACCTATTTACAAAATACACTTAAGTGCATCAAAATTAATAACTACGTTAGCTTATATAAAATATCACTTTTAAGGCACAAACATACCATACGATAAGTACAATCGTCAAATCTAACATAATTACAATAAATAAAGCGGTAACATTGTGATATTACTGAAAGCTATTTTATGACTGAGAAATTCACAATACTGGTTTTAAACTCAAAGCTAAAGCAACAGTAGGTTCACAGCACTCTCACTACAGTAAAGTCCACGCTTTCTCCGTTGTAATTTACCTATACGGCAAATAACATAAACCAACTCATTATACATACAGTAGCAAAAGACAACGGAGCGGTGTTGACAGCAGAACCCTTTACCTTAGAAGCTATTTTATTCGTCACATTCTTTACTTTGTTTACAAACTTATCCAAAATATCTGATCTCGGAGTAATATCACACGCTGTATGACTAATAGCTTCAAGAACCGGAGCTGAAAATATCCTAAAATTGACTTCATTAAAGTCCAATTTCTTGTACATCCAAATTGGCATCTTGTTAGACAATACCCATAAGTTATTATTGTAATCCACCTTTATGTCTGTTGGGTAGACCATGGTGGTCTCACTCATGAATATTCTTCCCTGATTTTTCATTGTATACGCTTTGTTCGATGTCCTCCAGCACGCTACTGCATTTAAGTTCACTAAAGAGTAGAACAGCACCCCTGTTTTAGGGTCAAGGAAGGATGCACTGGATTGAGCGTTCGGTCCTCTGTTGCCTATCAACTTGAACGCGTCAAAGTTATCGTCCGCTATGCTCTGGTTCCTCAAATATTCAGTGGATACAGCGAACTCATTATAACTAGCCATCGGGTGGAAATATAAAGTTCTGAAGTTATCAGCATTGGGTGCAGACAGGCCAAGACCGAACAGCGCATCGGTCCAGATGAAATCAATGCCTTTGACGCTGAAGTTGCAAGCCAAGGGGTCAGGATGGAAGTAATGGTGATTGATCCTCCACGCCTCGTCCTTCTCCCAAGAGTAAACTGCTAATCCTGGTTTCCCCAGATCGGCAACATAGGCGTATGTCTTCTCGCAATCTGTGTCTTCAACAGCGATGTTCGCAAATCCTGTATCTTCTTTCACAAGATCACGGGGGAAGACAAAATGCCTGATCAAGGTGTCAGATTTGAGGTTATAGACGATGATGGATGGAGGGTGTTTAGTGACGTTTGGTTCTAGATTATTGATCTTGCCGTTGTCGAGGACCCATAGTCTGTTGCAGCGGTCTGCGCGGACCTTGAAGGGCGAGATAATTTCAGGAGGCTTCCCATCGGAGCCCGTGGAGTGTGCTGCCCAGTTCGGGTACGGCATTAAAACCGGTGACTTCGTGGAGTTGTCTGAAAAATAGACGTTTTTATTAGTAGGTATTACAGTGAAAATTACTAGCAACCAACTCTTATGCGGTGACTACATTACATTGACTATTGATTCACTTACGATGGGTTTTTGATCCGTAATTAAGGTGACCAATGGTTAAAAATCCTACCAAATTTTGACCATTGGTTAGAATTTGTCAGCATTTTTAACCATTGGTTACCTTAACTACAGAAAAAACCCATCCTAAGTAGGAACTAACTCGATACTACTACTTGGCTACTTTAACGTAAGCCGACGGTTAAACGGAAGTTTTATTTTCGTTCTATCCTGTTTATGTAAATAAATATACCTATGTATATATTATATTTATTCAATGTAGTTACGACTATTTCATATAATTAGCCCTTCATGAATCACTTTGATCGAATATTTAATTTACAAGATTCAAGCAAGATAAAATTCCCACTAAATGAACTTGAGGTAGTGTAAAGTACTTAAAACATTCATCATTAACAGCCTGAAGACGTCCACTGCTGAACATAGGCCTCCCCCAGAGCACGCCACCTTGAGCGGCTGCTCGCCTCCTGCATCCATCGGCTCCCCGCGGCTTTCACCAGGTCGTCGGTCCACCGAGTGGGGGGCCGGCCCACGCTGCGTCTTCCGGTTCGTGGTCGCCACTCGAGAACCTTTCTTCCCCATCGGTTGTCAGTTCTACGAGCGATGTGGCCTGCCCATTGCCACTTCAACTTACTAACTCTAAGAGCTATATCGGTCACTTTAGTTCTCCTGCGGATCTCCTCGTTCCGGAGCTTATCTCGCAGGGAAACACCGAGCATAGCTCATAAAACATTATGTGGGTGTTTTTCCTTCTCGGCATTCGAAATCAGTCACAATTATTCTGCTTTAGGTATTGCTTTTATTTTAAGAAATCTTGCTATCTGTTGCGATTGTTCAATTCATACAATGCTATGTAATTGTAGTTGTAGACTATCTACCATTTCTTGCAGTTATCTTATTTATTCTTGATCCTATAGTAATTTTTTTTTTTTTATGTATACGAATGACGTGACGAGCCAGTCGTTCGCCTGGTGTTAAGCGACACGGCCGCCCATAACAGATTGCAGTGTCACTCGGATCTTTAAAACAATAAAGTTTCGAATGACACTGCACTGCGCACGTCATCCTGAGACATCACACAGTCTAGTAATCAGATTACTAGACTGAGTGATCAGATCAAAAAGTCTCATTTGCCCAGTAATTTCACTAGCTACAGTGCCCTTCAAACCGGAACACAGCAGTGCTTGCACACTACTGCTTGGCGGCAGAATAACTGGCAAAGCGGTGGTACCTACCTAGACGAAATTTGCAGAAAAGTCCTACCACCTAGTAAAAAAATGATATGAGAAATAAAGAATTTTAAATCAGATGACCCTCACAATAACTAAGATTTGGTATAAATACGAACCATGCATGGTGTAGGATAACTTTTAAAATGAAACATAATATTCATCATCAACAGACTGAAGACGTCCACTGACGAACATTATAGACCTTCCCCACAGAGTGCCACTTTGAACGGCTGCTTGCCTCTTGCATCCATCGGCTCCCCGCAGTTTTAACCAGATCACCGATCCACCTTGTGGGGAGCCTGCCTACGCTGCGTCTTTCGATTCATGGTCGACACTAGAGAACCTTTCTTCCCCATCGGTTGTCAGTTCAACGAGCGATGTGGCCTGCCCACAGCGTAATATGAATGTATTAGGTACCTTTCAAATTAATATAGTTCAAGCTAGACGGCACGCCAGGCCTCCAATGCGGTACGGTGATGAACATCCTGTCTTCAAACACCTCGATACCCATCGGCATGTTATTCTCCGGGATAAAAGCCTTGGAATCCAGGGCTTCCTGTCTCGCCTGGGGGCTCGGGAACTGGTAGTCCAGCTGCTTCCATTCGTACACGATGTGAAGCTGATCCATGCATCTGGATATGTATACTAGCTGCAAGATGATGAGGGTCTTCATGCCCCCCATTTTGGGACCTGGAATATCAAAATTGTGGAAAGTTAGCGATTTAAGTTTTGCAGAAGTTTATGAAGACTCGAGGCGTGGAGCTTTGCGAATGGAAGTACCATGACAGTCAGCTTTTACATTAGCCAATAATAATAATAATAAACAGGTTTCGTGGGAAACAGACATCACACACCATGATGCCTGTTTATAAATGTTAGTCTGTGTAGTATTTTTTTACATATCTAGCATTTCCTGGATGGGTAGTGACAAATGCGATCAAAGGTATAGTGGTCTAGCTAAGTAAATACCTATTCACTCTTCTCTTGGACACACCCGCGTATCCCTGTTCATATTTCGCCGGACATAGACGCTTGCTGTTCTAGTTCATAATACCTATCAAATAACCCGTAATTGACTCGTTGTCCTGGAAATGCCCAATTTTCCGTAATTTATAGTATTAGGTAGGTAGTCATCTGTGAACGCTCGTAGAATAGACAACCGATGGGGAAGAAAGGTTCTCGAATGGCAACTACGAACAGGAAGACGCAGCGTAGGCCGGCTCCCCACTAGATGGACTCACGATCTGGTAAAACCGTGGGCAGCCGATGGATGCTGGAAGCAAGCAGCTGCTCAAGGTGGCGCTCTATGGGAGAGGCCTATGTTCAGCAGTGGACGTCTTCAGGCTGTTGATGATGATGATAATAATAGAATTATCATATAGAATATAACAACGTAGTGTGGGTATGTAAAGTAGATAATATATGTAGTCACAATCGCATCAAGATAGAGAATTTTCCCGAGAAGAGCTGGGCACCCAATTATATGAAAAATATGTGGTACCAACCCAAAAATATGTCGGTAGGTAGGTAAGTAGAAACTTAATTTAATTATTATTGACAAGTATTTTTTTTACAACAGTTCTTCACTCTTACTTGTTAAGGGTTTATTAAATGAAGAGTACCTCGTTGTTCTAGGAATAACTCCTTTGGTACATTTCTAGACATAACATCTTTCGTAGTATCTCTTATTAGTCTGTGATCATTGTTCATTTAACTTAGCTCACACGAGGCTATGATAATTTTATCACAGAGGTTAATATCCGTCTCAGTCAGTTACATTCATTTCTTGAAGGAAACACCTATACCTACCTACAATAGCTCAACAACCTTTAGTGAACTCTTGAATGTGCGAATAGGAATGCGATATGCTTTTGTTTTTAAGGTGGAGTAGCTGTTGCCCGCAGGCTTAACGCATTTATATTTTATGTACGAAACATGTCAAGTAAAGTTTTTGCAACTTTGAGGACTGCTGGCAGTATGCGTAATAGAGAGGAGAAACCCAGAGAAAAACGTGATAAAAAGAGAAGCAACATGGAAGCAACTAATCAATTTTTGGCTTGCAGAGCTGCATGATAGGACATCATTTATTTATGATTTGTAAAGGCTATAGAGTGAGTTCTAACGTAACCATTTTTGTTGAAAATTATGAAGATTGCCGCGGCGCCTAACGTAGTTGGTGATGATGACAATGATTTTGATACTGTTGAAAGTTTTCTTTTTTACCATGTATGTAAATTATGTAATAATCTTACTTAATTATTTTTAATTTAATTTTGTATTCTAGCAATTGATTAAGTACCTAAGTTATCCCATTTTTTGGAGTTATTATTAATACCAAATCGATGCGCTCCCCGCCATTAGGTTCGCTACTAGAACATTACGTTTTTTTTTTGTATGAAAACGACCGTATATGTATTGCTACGTTTATTCCGTGCAAGTTTGTCTGGAAGAGATCGCTCTGAACGATAAGACCACCTATTGTTACACTTTGGTTATGTTTGTTCATCATTATCATCATCAACCTGAAGACGTATACTTCTGAACATAGGCCTCCCCCCCCCGGTGCACCACGGAGAGACTGCTCGCCTCCTGCATCCATCGGCTCCCCGCGGCTTTCACCAGATCGTCGGTCCACCGAGTGAGGAGCCGGCCTACTCTGCGTCTTCCAGTTCGTGGTCGCCACTCAAGAACCTTTCTTCTCCACCCATCGGATGTCAGTTCTAAGCACAAACCAAATAGAGGATACTACGTGTCTAAGTCTGTTGACTTAGCTTTTAATTACTTGTGATCTTTTGCTTCAAAAGTATGATTATCTATCTATCTTTTAGTATTAATAGTATCTGTAGGTCAGCCAATTACACGGATTAATTACTAAGCGTTACTTCATAATTCGTTTATATTATGCCCGAGCCTCGCAGCTCGATTTAGTAGTTATTGTCGTTATGATTATCATAATAATTATTTTGTGTAGTCAAATGGTGAATATTAGGCATTTAATTTAATATTCATTAGTAAACGTTGACTAACTTTGTTAATTAAGTAATCAAACCTTGATAAAATGTATTCAAGCTTAGATATTATTATTTTATACGTAATGACCAGTTCATGTTTAGTATCCTTTTTAAAAAACGGGTAAGCTGACTTCTACGGCTTTAATTTCATACTGACAAACTAAAAATAAATATATAAAAATACTACAAAAAAACAACAAAAAAATGCAATATAAAAAATAAACTGTAACACTAATACTGAAAAACCAAAAACAAACACTAAAAAGCAAAAACTGTACTATGAAACACTTTGAAATACTTGGATGATTTCATCATACAAATGTTTTATCCCAGCTATTTTGGTTTAATAACCATAGTACTGAAATGATGCTGATGGCATTTTTAAGGACCAAGGATAAAGGACCAATCTGAAAGAACTTAAGTATATCGATTAAAATAGAAACAGAGTTTTCAAATCGGTTAATAAACGTCGAAGGTCACAAACATAAACAGACAGCCTACTCCATTTTTCGAAGTTGGTTGAGAATTCTTCCAAGTTCACTCCAAAATAGAGGATAGCTTCTAACGGACGCTATCCTCCAACGACACATGTTGGGTAGGTACTCCCGCCGGCATCGGCTATAAACATTGACTAATCTTTGGCTATAAATTACACGAAAAAAAAATTTAATCACATTTCCTTGCTAAACACGCGTTAATACCAATACAAAAAAATACTTTTTCTGAATAATATTTACATTGTATTCATGAATAGGCACTATACTTGTAAAGGTACTGTGTTTTATTGATTAAGAAAAATAAATTGCGAAATATACTTAGGTCTAATAATATAAGTCGTCATAATAAAATTCCTTTTATCTCCTTTTCAGAAAACTATACAAATAGCTTTGGAATGGTAGTGCGTATGAGTGAGTCATGGGATAAGCCCAGCGTTCCTCAAAAAAACTTTGCGTAGCTACGTGTAACGTATTGCGTAAAATGCAAATATGACGTCAACGTACCGATGTTAAAATTCTGAGCACTGATTCGGAAGGTACCCTCAGTTCTTCAAACATTTTTCTCGAGTTTGGGACAAATGGATACTGGATTTTTACGTTTTAGAAAAACAGTATTTTGTGGTCTATTCCACTAAGATCTGATCACCTCCTGGGTGATCATACGATATAATTATATACTTATGCTAACATTTTATTGGAGCACAGAACTGCACGGACAAGCAATATTTTAACACGTCGCCAATACATGTCGCACCCACTCCGATCAGCACACAGCCATATATACTCTTTAGTGTCCTTTGATCACCTGTGAATATGATCACCTAGGTGACCATAGTCGACTCGATTCAAACTTTGTAAAAGACGCCCTATCTTATGAGTTGAAATCCAAACCCCCTGGTTATAATAATGTTAGAATACAAATAAAGGTGCTTTGCCCGTAAAACGTACTATTTGTCTAACGTAGTACTTCTTAAACTGTATTCGGGTAAAATAAGACTTGTATTTGACAGGTCAGTTTTTCACATAAAATATGTTTACCGACTTCAAAAACCAGAAAAGCTTCTCAACTTGGTTGAATGTTTGTTTTTAAATGTCCGTCATTTATAAATCGGTTTTGAAATAGTATTTTATTTGAAAGAATATTTTTTTCTGATGGTTCCATAAAAGTTTTATCAAAATCAGCTGTTGCTTGGTTTCTAAATCTAAATACTTAACTGTAAAAAGTATGTATTAATATGATCCAAGTATGTTCTCAGGTTTAACCCCTTTTTAAAAAAGGGTAAACTTTTAGCCCATCCTTTTTCATAACCTCTACACCCGGTTTCTCGTATATAGGTACGTTTGTCAAACTTATTTAACTTAACATACCAAAATACTATACGCTTATTAGTTGACGATAACCATATTTTTAAGTTGACACAAGTTTAACTTCAACAAACGTATCAGAAAGCACAGGTTAATATTATAATAGTCACAGCACAGTAGTGAAACCGATACTTAGGTACCTACTACTCGAAGTAAAAGGTGCCATACAGAAAGAGACCTTGGCGAAGGTCATTAGCGGAATTCGAACCGGACAGCCTCGGATATGGTACAGGAAATCAGGTGTCGTAAATTGTTTTTATTTTTCAATGAATCTGTGTCTGACATTGGCAAGGACAAATTGAATTCTTTCCCTTGACTTTTCGACAGTGAATCTTTGGAGATTAATGAGATGATGATGCCGACAATACTTTTATCTTGAAGTACCTAGTCTGAAGGTCTAGTTTTTTTACCTATAATAGATCTGCATTTGACTAGGTACTGTCTCAACTCAACTGATGGTAAGTGACGACGCGGTCGACGAAGGAACATGCTTGCCTAGAAGATATCGGTTCATTACTGCCTTGAAAACTCCCAGATTATATTTTAATTTGGTATCAATTTCAATCAGTTAAAACAATAAACGCAATATGTCCCTTAAAAAAATAGTTAGTATTTTTATTTCAATGAGGTATGTAGTATGTAGGAGGAAGCAACATTACTTACCTACAGCTTTTAGTTGAAGAGGTTAGGTTAGGAACAAATAGTGATAATTTGGTATTAACTTTTTTTTGTTTTTTCCTACTGAACACCTTGGTTTCTGTCCACTTTTGGCATTATAATGTATCAAAACGTGTTAAAATGCTTGTAATAAAATGATAAACTATCAAGTTTCGTACAAACCTTATAATATTTGTCGATACTTCCATATCAATTCTACCTTCCGTTCAATAAGTGTTTTAAAATGAAACTGTACTTGTGTGTGACAAATGGTGATCAATAATTAATCGTTATTTCTTTATTTATTATTTATTTATATATTTATTATTCAGTTTATAATAGTTAGCTTACAGTATTACCAAAACGCTAACTATTGCAACGCTAACTATTGCTATAAATCATTTTTTTATCTTTGGCCTTTACTGTATGATAAGAGTCATTATTAATGACGTGGGGTTGTCCATGCCACTTGGAACTCTATAAAATTTAGTGTGACACTGCACTGCGCACGTTGTCCCGAGATATCAGCAGTCAGCACAGTCTAGTAATAGGGTTACTAGATAGAGTCTTCAAATGGCAGTGGGCAGGCCACATCGCTCGTAGAACTGACAACTGATGGGGAAGAAAGGTTCTCGAGTGGCGACCACGAACCGGAAGACGCAGCGTAGGCCGGCCCCCCACTAGGCGAACCGACGATCTGGTGAAAGCAGCGGGGAGCCGATGGATGCAGGAAGCAAGCAGCCGCTCTAATTGGCGCTCTGTGGGGAAGACCTATATTCAGCAGTGGACGTCTTCAGGCTGTTGTTGAAGATGATGATGAATTATTGGCCATAATTATTGGCCATGATTATTGGCATATCATGGTAGTGTGGCCGCAGTATTAGGAGTTCAACAGGATGAGTCCGATGCCAATGCCGGCCCAAACTGCATCAAATAAATTATTTAAATCGAAAGCGCTAAATTATAATAAAGATGCCTGCAGTGACATAACGCCATACAATTCAATAGGCATTAAAATTCAAGACGTCCGACATTCACCGACATCAAATTATTATTTCGTCATATCAATTATAGTACTTATCCCGTTATCCTAGGATTTAAAATCGAATGGCAAATCAATATTTTATCGAATGCTTAACTATTTGATTCCAATTGCGGACTCGGCAACCTGGTGCTGTAACTAATTAAAGATAATGAAATATGCGTAGGAAAACTACAACGCTCTAAGATATCTTACTTATGACACTGAATACATAATAGTACTAGGTAAGTACCTAGTACTATTATACATAATAGTACTAGGTAAGTACCTAGTACTATTATTTATATAACCATACCATACATACTTATGTATACCATAAATAAGTATGTATGGTAGCATACATACTATTATTTTTATTTATTCTGTGATCTTGGTGATTTTTTTTTAATTCTTTATAGGCAAAGCAAAAAATTTGCCCACTGTCTCACCTGATGGAAAGCGATGACGCAGTCTACCATGGTGCATGCTTGTCTAGAAGATACCTGTTCACTCTCAACTTGAAGATACTCCGATCAGACATCAGATCTCAGCACGTATAAGTATTGCCAATAAGTTGCCAATAATACATCTTCCTTTCATGGGATGAGAATTAACCTCTGTTAGGTTAGCTATTATTTATTCTGCATTTATACATGTATATTGTTATCCTTGATTAATATTTAAATATTTTCAGTAAAACTGATTGCAATTATTTGACATTTGATTAAGATTTTAACTATTTTACGTTTGTTACACTTTGAATAACAATAAACAATACAACACAAGTTAAAAATTAAAAATAAATGTTAATTTCCCACGTTCTAAGGCTAAATATATTGATTTATTGCAGATCTTCTGAAATAAATCATTTTAAATAATATTTATGTAACGCACGATTTTGAATGTTTTCGAACTGCGTCTAAAATTGTAGAACACAACTGACTTAGGGTGGGTTTTTTATCAGTAGTTAAGGTAACCTATGGTTAAAAACTCTGACAATTAATTTTGACCATTAGTTAGAATTTGTTAACATTTTTAACCATTGGTTATCTTAACTACTAGGGACAAAAAACCCACCCGTAGGTACATAATTCGCAGGTTAAACCATAAGGCAATTGATACTTGATCCCATTATACACACAGTATCATAGACAAACTCAATTTTGCAATGTACCGAGTGCTATAGAAGCTATTACAATAAAGCTATTATAACTCCTAGAAATAGACAAGTACCTACAGTCAGAGTTTAATAACAATAGGCTAGTGTCCTGCTAGTTATTAAAAATTAACAACCTAATATTATTATTCATAAAGTAGGTTAAAAACGAATGCAAAAATTGAAAAAAGTCAGTAAAATCGGTAAATAAATCACGGAGTAATAAGGTTTTAAAGTTTCTGGAGGGGGCATCGCCTGTCTCTTTCTCGCAAAACAGAGCTTCCCCACAGTTACTTTGATAACGCACGTTAGCATGCCAATGAGATTGTATGTAAAGCTACCACAGCTTAGTAATGAGGTACTATGAAAGAGCAAGAATTGACCTCACTGCACGTGTCTCTTTCTATTCCTGTATTTTAAAATGCTTGTTGAGATATTTAATTTTTGTTTTCACGACTGTTTATTTTTTTAGGAGTATTATTAATTTGTGCAATAAAAAAAGAGCACGACACAAGCCTATTCTGTGTAATGTTCAGTAACTTTTGTCCCTGAGCGTTATAATGTACCAGCGTAGTTTTTTTTTTAATTATAGAAACAGCTCCATGGTCAGACAATCTAAACTAAGTCAAATCAAAGTCACTTAATAAATGAAATAGCGCAATTAAAACTGGCCTTTCATTTTTAATTTACAAACGCTCTATTGTTCACAGAGTAAACAACAGTAAATAATTGTTTATCAGGTACTTGGGTTAACAAAGAGAGCTCGGACGGGCGACCTTATTGCTAAAAGTGTTACCTTCCAGGCAACCTTATATTCCACTGTTATGCTGTTAACTACTAATTAAAAGTCGTCCTTGTTTCCAGCTAACTATAACCTGGGTATGTTCAAGTCAAGAATGAACAACTGAACAGGTATCTTCTAGGCAAGCATGCACCACCGTAGGCCGCGTCATCACTTACCATCAGGTGAGACAGTGGTCAAATGCTATGCCCATAAATTACTAAAAAAACAATTCAATTTATTTGTTAGAATCTGAGTACATAATATAATATGTCAGAATAATAACGTTTAGCTCTCTAATATTCCACCGTATTGGCATGCAAAATTAGTAAAGCACAAGTAAAATAAGGGGGTTTATAAGTCCAGGGGTTTACACAAGGTGAGTTTGAATTGGGGTATATCTATAAAGATATTATAATCGTTAAAATTATCCCGAAAGGGGGTAAATCTACTCCCCAAGGTAGACAATGTTACCTCTAAGACTTTTCTAAATTAATAGTTTTTTCATTGAAGAAATGCCATGTAAAGTTTACGTTCCAAGATAGCCCTAGCGCAGCTGGGTGGTTGAACTTCGTCCTTGACCGAATGCACTTAAATGAGTTTAACAACCTGTGTTTAGAAATGAATTTATAGTATCTTGTCAACTCTCGTAGCGATCGCACATGCAAATTTGTGAGTGGATTTATTTTTTAGTATGGAGGTTTGGAAACACGCAGTTTCAAATAAGGCTCTCACAACTTGTGGGGCATCATGGTCCCAGTCGCCCCCCTTTCGGGATAATACCCCAATTCAAACTCAGTATTATAGATCCGCATAATTTAAAGTACGTATTGTGTCTGCTGGTGTAGAGTACTTGTTAGAAGTGTTATTCATCCACTATAAACATATAACTTGATAAGTTACAAAGCTAGTTCTCGAGAAAACACCCAACGCCGCAGCATGAATCAAGGTGAACCACAAATACAGTTTAGGTTATAGGTATCTCGATCAAGTCCAACCGTCTACCTGAGGGCCTAAATCGAATGTTTAACGAGAGGCACTAAATGAAAATCGCGTTTCTGGCATTCTGTAGCTATTTAGATGATTTCATTCTCCATAATAAACAACGTACAACATGCAAATAAATAAATATAAAAGAATAGAAAAACGCTGATTAGCAATTCCAATGTTATTCGGTGTTTTATTGAGGGGGTAGGTATTTGTTTATTGTTGGAAAATTATTTGCGAGCTACTTTATATTATTTATGGTCGCGTTTCCGCGAGTGAATCCACGAGATTTTTAAAAGGGGTATGTTTATATGGTCATAGTTCAAATAATAGTGTCTAAGTACCCAAAGCTATGGTCTCCACCATCTCCACCGACAATGCAACGTTTAGACCATTGGCTGGCTTTATAATCTTTGGTGTAGATCATTGACTATAAATCCAGTTGACCAATGAAACAGCTTCCCCTCATACGAAAAGTAGTGGTGTATTTCAACCCCTAATTTCTAATAAATACTACGAATTTCTAATAAATCACGGGAACCCGTTGATGTCTTTTGTTCCATCCTGCTCTGTTCTTTGTAATTTCGTATGACTTTGTCTCGTTTTGTTACCCCGCCCCCTGCACGCACAGGTGAGCCGTGTGTGTACTTCGATCAGGGATACATTGATCGAAGTGTTTGTACGAGAAATTATGTTCACGAGCTTCGATCAAGGGTGTATCTCTGATCGAAGTTCACGAGCTATCAACGGGCTTTATAATTTTTGGTGTAGACCGTCTCCGGGCGGAAAATAAAAACGTTAAATGATTAAAATACGAAGTTGTAAAATGTAAGTGTCTTGTCGTAAACGGCTTTGTAATGCAGTTGTTAAGCTGTGGAAACTAATTAGAGGCTGAGTAGCAAATAGTTTTCCTTTCTAGAATTTCTAAACGTACGTATCTACTTACCTACTTACCTGTTTAAGGGTGGATTCGACCAAACGAGAATAAGGGTTATACTTAGAATAAATCGCCAGTTATCCGAGAGTAAATCAATTTCACATTTTACCATCTACACTCAAGCCTATTCGAGAATAACAACTTATACTACCGTTTTTGGTGGAATAATAAACTATTCCGAGAATATTTTAATGGCGGCAGCGCGCCATATAATTCCAACATTTACTTTCCTGCATTATAATACGACAAAATTGAGTTGCTATGACATAAACTTGAATACCTTGGCGTTGTAGAACAATAATTGTTACCTGGGTAATAGTTTCGTTCATCGTTCACTCCGCTATTCGCGTATAAGTATTCTATACTTTGTATTGCATGGTAAAACGACTAATGAGTTATTCTAGTAATAGATTTATTCTGGTATAGTTACTCGCGCATAACTCTAAGTTTGGTCAAATCCACTCTAAGTGATTAACTACCAGTTTAATTGACTCTAAAATAAGTTTGTTTTATAAAACATACACATATAACAACATGTAATATAAGTATACCTGATTTTAGGATTATAAATATGTATAGATAATAGGTACCTAGGTACCTATTAGGTACTGGTATTCGCCTAAATGAGACACGTCAAGTTTAGTGTCCTATGGTCCTGAAAATATTAGGTACCTACCTAATTTACAAAGTGGTAGGTAGGACTTTTCTGCAAAGATCATCTAGGTAGGTCTAGATACCACCGCTTTGCCAGTTATTCTGCCGCAAGCAATACTGTGTTTCGGTTTGAAGAGCATTGTAGCTAGTGAAATTACTGGGTAAATGAGACTTTACACTGTGTGATGTCTCAGGATGACGTGCGCAGTGCAGAGTCACGCGAAACTTTATTATTTTAAAGTTCTAAGTTACACTGCAACTGTTATGGGCGGTCGTGTCGCTTAACATCAGGTGAACGACTAGCTCGTCACGTCATTCTTTCTCATTAAAAAAAATACCAGGCATCTGATCAGATCAAAATCGTCTGATAAATAAGTCAGATTTGATTACTTATTATGAAGTTCAAATTACCAGAATTGCCGTCATCAATATCTAAAACTGTAATCAGCCAATGGGCTGGTGCGGATAGACAAGTTAACTAAGTAAAGGCATGCACTACTTACGTTTTCTGTACAATTTTCCTACTACATTTGTCCCATGTGACATGGTGAGGTGAGGTGACAGTGTGCAATAGACGAGCAGGCTGTACTGGAATGCCGTGACCCACAATTTCGGTGGTGCCGAGCCCAGCTAACATTGCGTATTCAACTAACTAGCTTGTCGTGTATCTAGTTTGTATTGAGAAAAGTGGTCCTGCAGTTGAAGTAACCACATATTATTTGCTACCGGCGAGGATAGCTGAATATCTTTACCCTAATGCAAATGTGTGAAGCGAACATAAAATAAAAGAGTTAGATTCTTCATATAAGTTTGGCTTGCAAACGATATATAATGATGTACATACTTAAAACTATTGCTGTGTGCATCAGCAATAGTTTTAAGTACATAAATACTTAAGAGTCTATACAACGCCAAAATTCTTAAAATGGCTTAGCATGAGGCAGTGTCCTGTCAACAATATTGCAACAATGACTTTGAAATTAATATATGGTAAAGTTCAAGACTAATGCTACTGCAAATGTATAGCGAGAACATGAATTAATAAACTTTTCTTGATAGAAAAAAATTACAAAGTTACCTCCAAACCGTACAAATAAACAACGATTATTCAATGAGAGGACTATAAGGACATGAAACTTTGTGTAGTAGTTGAACTAAATATAATGGAGGGCTTATGTATAGTGGATTTTTAAAATACCCTTTATATTCAGTGTAATAATAAATTACCTAAACTATTGCGCGTTGGAACCATCCTAACCTAGACCATGACAGAGCGGGAAAAGGGCTAAATAAATAATAGACCTATTTTCCCGCCATTGGCTTCTGCATTTAAAAATATCCTTTTTATTGTTACCACGTAGAATAGGTAGATGGGTGCGTAATCATTATAAATACTGGAGGTATTAACGGAGAAAAGGCTGATTTAATGATGCCTCTTTTCCTGCTTTGTCATGATGCTAAACCAAGATTCAGAGCGTCTGCAATGGTACAGTTATAACTTAACATTTTTTGGAAATCCACAATACGGTACATTCAGAGTTTGTACCTACCTCCTTTGTTGGTTTTCCAAAAATACGAATGAGTTAAATAAGTATGTACTCTTCATAATGGGTAAATTTAGGTAATAGGTAGGCCGGTCCCCCACTAGGTGGACCGACGAACTGGTGAAAGCCGCTGGGAGCCGATTGATGCAGAAGGCGAGCAGCTGCTCAAAGTGGTGCTCTCTGGGGGAGCTCTATGTTCAGCAGTGGACGTCTTCAAGCTGTTGATGATGATGAAATAGGTACCTACTTCTTTGCTCTCATTGGTATTTATTTATTTTAACTTAAGTACTTTTAAAGTAGGCAAGTAATTACATTTTATTCCAATAAAATATAATGTTTAATATAATATTTGCGCAACTGCACGGATGAGTCAGTCCTTCTTTACAAAAGGAAATTGATTTATAGCCTAACTTGTAACAAATAATAGGTAATGTTACCAGTACATAGTTTTTTTTTTTACGGGCTATGTGTCTTTTTTCTAAACTAACTAGGTACTACCTACAATAATAAAAACTAATAAACTAGCTCCACTATCTACTACAAAGAACATTTGGACTGTATAAACGCCTCGTTGAATTGCAATGCTGATTCGTTGAGCCAAATAAGTGCCAGCATCAGTGCCGTAAATAGCCTTTTCTGCGCCCTGTGCGAGCTCCTATAACTGCGCCCTTGTTTTTTTTTAAATTATAGATACCGTAGGGCCGTAGTCAGGGATTGTCCTTATACATCTACTAAAAGTACATTAAATACGCGAGCGAAGTGAGCGCGAAAAAAGTTTATATTTGCCGAAGTGTATTTCAATAAACGCGCTTGCTAACAAAATACAGTAAACACATTAAATACGCGAGCGAAGCAAGCGCGAAATTTTTTATATTTGCCGTATTATTTTCAGAAAACGCGTATGGCAATTCAAACATGAATTTCATGAAAGTCAGTACAAACGCGCTTGCTATAAAACAAAATACAGGAAAAACATTAAATACGCGAGCGAAGCGAGTGCGAAAATTTTTATATTTGTCGGATTATATTTCAAAAAACGCGTATGGCAATTCAAACATGAATTACATGTTAGTCAGTACAATGAGGACACGGCCTCATGCTTAGCTATTTTAAGCATTTTGACGTTGTATAGGCTCATATACTCGTTGTATAGATTTCATTTTTGGGCCACTGCGGTCGTTTGGAGACTAAGCGGTAGCCGGGCGGCCGCTTGACTCCGATAAACACTAAACACAAATACACTCGTACGCTGGCAAAAAAATGAGCGCGATGTTGTCTAATTTTTGATGATACTGGCATGAAGGTACGTAGGTATGTGTTGGAATCGAAGTAGGTATGTGTTGGAAGGCACTGGCCATCATTATGGTCACGCGTCGCATCAACCAGGCGCTTATAAACTTTGGAAAACGCGATGATCTTCCGGTCCCCACGGACCCAGGATCTCAACACCAAACGGCTCAAATATGTAACCGCTAACGAGATTACTATACTTGCGCCGTTTTAGCTGCTCAGCCGAATTAGCCGCGGGCAAGGTGTTCGCACTAAAAAGTGCGTAGCAAAACGCTTAGTGCGGGTTGATGGAATTTCAACCCTAGATATTCTTTTTTTTACTGATAGGTATTGTTACTATATATATCTAAAGGTTGTCTGGAAGAGATCGCTGTCAATGATAAGACCACTTATTGTTACACTAATTCGTAAGATTATTATTCCTGCATGTATATTCTACTAGTGAAACAATAAAGAGTCCTCTATCTTTAATGCTTTGCAACAAAATGCAATAACTTTTCCGTTTAAAGCAGAATAAAATAAGGCAGAAACGGCGAGTATGTAAATTCGGCAACAAGGCCGAGGCGCCGACATTGTTAACATACAATTAATTATTTTCGGTCTGGTAGCTTATATTATATTCTGGTAAGTTATCTCAGCTTATATCCGAGACACTCAGATTTAATGCAGCTACCACTTAAATGGGTACGAAATTTGAGGAATCAATTTCGTCAGACACCATAGGGTAAATATTTTCCAAAATTTTACGGTCTAAGGTAAGGACAAATACGAAACGGTATTTATAGTTTTTCGAAATTCAACCTTTAAGAGGGTGAAATAAGTAGTTAAAACTAGTACGGCAATTTAAAAAAATGACCGTTTCACAATGAAATTTGGAATGTGTATGTTACAAAATAAAAAAGATAGTAGTTAGTTTAAAGAATAAAGGCACTAAAAAGATACGGCCCCCTAATTACCTAACTCGCAACAGGTTTGCGACAGGCGTAAATCTCGCGGTGATTGCTGTCATACATCATTAGTGGTGTCGAGAATGTATGCTTCGCTACTGCTGTCGCATTGCTACTGCTGTCGCATTGCTGTTGCAAATTTTACGTAATTACCCCGCGGGTCTCAGCAATTTTTGAATTTCATCCCTTCAAGGGGTAAAAATACACAAGGAAATCCCATCGTAAGATGCTCGCACAGCCTAAACCGCTGAAGCTAAAATCTTGAAATTTCCAATATAGGTATTTGAGTGTGACTGATTATGATGTGAATACCTACCTAAATTAAAAAATGTATTTATTTTGAAAGGGTGACCGAGTGGGATTCGTAGTATGGGTTTGTAAAACTGTGACCGAACGGGCAACGGGCCTGGCCCGAACGGTACTAACTCTTTGAAAGTAACCTATTTAGTTACAGCGCTTTTTAAACGACTCCCAAAAAAGAAGGGTTAAGGTAATTTTATCCCGGAAAAATAAACAGTTCCTGAGGGATAGTCCACGCGGGCGAAGCCGCGGCTTCCCCCGCGTGGACTATAGCAATAAGCTAGTACTTAGTATATAGATACTCCTAATAGGGGTACAGTAATTAGAAAAAGAATCAAACATTCAAAGGAAACGCGGGAAAACGTGAACAGTAAATTATTGGTCAATCGATCACAATTCACACATTGTGTTTAAGTTGTTTATCTTGCGTATAAACACCGAACTGGTAAGTACTAAATCTGTTACGATCATGTTATATTATTATTATATTACTGCAAGGTACTTAGGTTGTAGGACGCGGGTTTGTTATCATTGATAGGCTTACATTTGACTACCTGTCTCACTCTCACCTGATTTTACTACGTGGTAGTACTTTTCTGCAAAGTTCATCTAGGTAGGTACCACCGCTTTGCCAGTTATTCTGCCGCTAAGCAGTAGTGTGCAAGCACTACTGTGTTCCGGTTTGAAGGGCATTGTAGCTAGTAAAATTACTGGGCAAATGAGACTTTAACGAAAATAAATAAATAAATAATAGTGATAAGTTACGTTTCAATGCATCCAACTGTAAGCTTATTTTTTTGTAACAATAAGTAGGTACTTCTTTTATAATTAATTATTTGTACCGCAAAATGGAAAAGTCGACGCGCAACGCAACGTAATCGCCATATATTTGCTACGCAAAAAGCGACCCTATACGATGCAGTATACGTTCTATGTTAGTCTGCTGTAATAAATGTGCTCACATTGGATGTTAGCGTCTGAAGGCACCCACGGCCACGGGAAGAGATGGGGTGGTCCTATTCGCAACCCACACGATGCTATCCACATCTTGTCGTGTCCGAGGCTGAAATGATTTACGAGCTGGCGACACCCTGTCTCCAGCCCGTAAGTCATACTTGAGACTTTATGATCTGATGACTGAGTCTGATAATCTGATTACTAGACTGGGTGATGTCTCAGGATGACGTGCGCAGTGCAGTGTCACGCAAAACTTTATTGTTTTAAAGTTCCGGGTGACACTGCAACTGTTATGGGTGGCCGTGTCACTTAACATCAGGTGAACGACTAGCTCGTCACGTCATTCAATCACATAAAAAAAAAACTTAAATTACTTGTATACCGTGTGTTGTGTTGTTTTATGTTTTTTGTATATTTTATTTTTAAGTAGTGTATGTGTTTATTAGGCTACGATGGGGCTGGCATAAACGTTGTTTAAAAGACCCTTAAAAAATACATTTTAAAAAAAAACGATACTATTCAGTTTTGTATGTATCAAATTCTTAGGGTGGGTTTTTTGATCCGTAATTAAGGTAACCAATGGTTAAAATCTCTAAGAAATTCTAACCTATGGTCGAAATTTGTTAGAGTTTTAACCATTACTTACCTTAACTACAGGCCAAAAAACCCAGCCTTAGTGATGTAAGTCTCTATAATACCTAAACATATAGTTATAGGGTTCCTATTAGGGCGCTGCTCCGAGCTTAGTCTTTTTAAATTAGACTAAAGCGTTGGCTTATCGAGCAGACGTTTTATAGCCTTGACGAATTTTTTAATTATAAATTAATTTATTTATTACGTACTTACCTATGATTTTTAGTTATTTCCTAAATTATAGGTCTTTTGGACGGTATACATGTATGTATTACCTATCCTATTATTGATAATTATTTTTTGTATTGATTGACATGTAAACAATTTTTTATGAATAAATTACTATTGACTATTGACTATTATTCTTGGTAGATTAGTAAACTACAATAAATACCGGTACCTAGCTATTATCACATATTTTTATATATGCCTATTACCTAAGTATATACCTAGCTAATCTACCTATAGTTGTAATTATAGAATTAGTTAATTCCATACCAGAAACCTGATGATTCGCTTAATTGCCGTCGTCCTTGTTTCCAGCTAACTGGGTATAACCTGGGCGTGTTAGTCAAGAGTGAACAGGTATCTTCTAGGCAAGCATGCACCACCGTAGGCTGCGTCATCACTTAGCATCAGGTGAGACAGTGGTCAAAAAAATGCCTAAAATGTGATAAAACCTCTATGTAGCTTTAGTTGTAAAAATGACTTACCGAGGAAAACTTTGCAAAAGTGTAAAACATAATGCGACCACACACACAACTTAGACATGCACCGTTATAACGCATGCCAATTTCACATTGAAAATATTAAAAAATGAAAACGCACCAACCTCAAACAGATCCTCGCCGCTGCGACAGAAAGTTTATTTGCCGTAACTAACTAGTTATGTTAAGTAAAAGGTCGAATGTTTTGAGAATTGTACTGTTATGTGATACGGGCAATCCGTTGTAAGCCCGTACGTAAACTGAGGTAACAAGCTGGCTGGCTCATGGTTGGCTGGCTGGCTTGATTCTTGAATCTTGATTGTGTTGATCGGTGGTAGGGAGGCCATATTCCGCTTCATTTGAGGACACTTTTATTTGTTAGCTATATTGTAGGTAGATATGTAGGTAGTTTGTCATTTTGAAGTGTGGACATTGAGGCGGTATGGTCTCATGACTTTAGCCTGCCCAATAGGGCGAACCAAAAAAAAAAGGTGTGGTCATTATCTATGTTTACAGGTACGTATAGATAGACAATAGACATGTTTATACCGTGTGGTCCTAAGCCATCTGCTTTTCTTGAATTAAATTACTAAGCCTTGATCACTATGATAGGATTTTTTCAGCTGACTGTACATTTAAGCGAGTTAGTAAAAAAGTATGACCGATCGGGAAATCGGGATATGAAAAAATAAAACAAATGTATTTATTTTGAAAGTGTAACTGATCGGCCCCCTAATTACCTAACTAAATCTCGCGGTGATTGCTGTCATACATCATTAGTGGTGTCGAGAATGTATGCTTCGCTACTGCTGTCGCATTGCTACTGCTGTCGCATTGCTGTTGCAAATTTTACGTAATTACCCCGCGGGACTCGTTCTATGGGTTTGCAAAACTGTGACTGAACGGGCCTGTGACCGAACGGTACTAACTATTTCCAAGTGAGTGGTGATTATGGGACCCTCGTAATTTATGGTGGAGGCCTATATTCAACAGTGGACGTCTTCCGGCTGTTAACATACACTTATGTAGAAGACAATAATAATTGTTAGAAGTGTCCTAGACTTTCGTTTAGGTAGGTACGCTTTTCTTGTAATATCTTTATCTTTGTTTTTACAGTCTATCCTAAGGTTGTCTGGAAGAGATCACTGCCAGTAAAGATATGTTTCAAACTATCGTGAATACACCAAATACGGTCTATCTGTGTACCTATTCATTTTGGTAATTAACAACGGCTAAACCTGTCGGAATTATCCAGGCCACAGATAATATAATACCTACCAGGCTATTCCGATCGTAAAGACCACTATCAACTAGGTTACCAGGATTCCGACGTAAATTGAATAATATTTTTCCTGGTTATTTTCATTCTAAATTTGTATTAATCACATTTTACCTAATGTTATAGATAGGTCGCATAATAATCATGTATAGGTAGGTACCTACAATAGGTACCTATACTTTTATAGTGGAAGGCGTGCTGCATAAAAATAATAAGATTTATAAATGAAATCTGTGCACCTGACAAGTCTCGAAATAAACACTGTAGGTACGTAGGTATGTCTCGAACATTCTTCCACTCATGGTCACCAGCACCACGGCACAGGTCACCAATGCTACGCCAATGACTCAAGGTGGTGGTGGGTGGTAGACGCACCGTCACGTCAGTCGGTCGACCATACGATCAAGTTGTGACTATCATTCTGTGATGTGGTTGTTCCAGTGACGTATCAATGGGTAGTTCGCTATGTAGGTACATTTAAAACCTAGATGGGCTTGCGTTGAACCACATTTCTTCTGATGAGGACAATGTGCGTCGACGATGTGGCAGGCGCGCATCGACACAAGTACCTATGGTGCGAGAGCCCACTGCAAAAATACCTACGTCATCGGGTACCCCAATAGGCTATCTTTAGATCGTTAACCGACACTTAAACATGTAAAAAAAACAGGTCTGCCAGTTCCGATCCTGCCGGGTCATGGAAATAATCCACCCCCACCAACTTCAAATGTCTTGAATACTAAGTTTCGCCATGTTTATACCTTTATACCTTATAATAGCCAAGATGCCCCTGATAATAGATTATATTATCAGGGGCATCTTGGCTATTATTGGGCGTAGGTTATATTGGGGTATCTGCCGAGGTAGGTAAAGAGTGTGAAGGGCACATTCTTAGGGGTCTGCCAGGTACTTCCAGCAGGGTGCGCAATGGCAGACCAATTTTTTTTTTACATAATTAATCAATGGTCAACTGTTGCCAAAACATTCATTCGGGTACATTTTGACAAAAAAAATACTTCGAATAATTTCAATTATTTCCATGACCCGGCACGTAGGAACTGGCAGACCTGATTTTTTACATGTTTAGATGTCGGTTAGCGATCTAAAGATACCTAGCCTATTGAGGTACCCGATGACGTAGGTATTTGTGCAGTGGGCTCTCGAAAATACTATCGATACTTTAGTGATGTACTAATGATATCGATATTTTGTAATAAATAAATATTATATGGATTTTAGTTCTTATTATTTACATTTAATTAATGAAATAAAACTATTATTTTAGATTTAGTTTCATTTATTTAATACTTTTTTTTTCTCAATTTCGAACCTTTAAAACTTCTTATACGTCATTTTTTGTGGTCCCTTCATTTTAGACACATACTTTTTTCTATCACACCCTTTTAGAATCTGAAAAAACCGTTAAATAGAAAAAGAATTAAAATGTTTTAAGTATAGTGTCCTAGCTGACTCGCCTCGGCTGTGTACGGGTTCAGAGTTTTACACCCTAACTCTGTTCAAGAGAAGAGAGAAGCTAGAAGGATGGGAGAGATGGATGGGAATGAAGGGAGGTATGTGGCAGTACGTGGCTCCCATTGCTATCCCATCCATTCATCCTTTTCACCTATCTTTTATAACTGTTATGGGTGGCCATATCGCTTAACATCAGGTGAACGACTAGCTCGTCACATCATTAATATAAAAAAAAATTAACATACCACTTCGTTTCTGAGTAAGGCAATTCGGAATAAGTGGTCTTCCAACTATGGGTTCAGTCACATTTGTAAGAGGGCATGAGGGCTCTGCGACAGCATCTAAAAAAATGCCATATGGGTGGATACATCATCCTCTTTGTTATGTTTGAAACTGAAGAACTCCATGCACAAATTATATGCTGTATCTTCTGTTTGCCCATCTTCTGTTTGCCCATCAAACAATCTGTGTAACTTCTGCCAGATTTCATACGCTGTCTCAAATCTCATGTTTTTCTTTAATGTGTCCTCTGACATATTAGTGGTCAGTATGAGTGTCGTTACACCCCCCATTTATATGATATATTATTTACTTAGTGTTATATTTGTTGATAGCATCTCCTCATAGATTGCTTTGGGATGTATAGTATATGGAGGGTGCAGCGAAACATATGCAAGTAAAGAGTATAAATGTGTGCCTCTCATACCTTAATTTAATATTTGTGTGTGGGTTCTTGGATCCGTCACCTTCCCTCTCCCTTGTGGTTGATTTGCTTCGCCTTTGTGTATGTAAGTGTCAGTCTAGGTCAACGTTCTTCATCTATGGAGTTTATGGTACGATGACACCAACTGTCTACTCCGTGCCATCGCACATAGGGCTCCGTTGTGTCACACACACTACATAGCCCTCTCGTTAATTAGTCACCTCACCAGTTATCTATTGAGAAAGAAGATCAATTAGTATTATGGAACCGCACCATACCATGCGCCATATTAGTTAGACTCCGTTGCACCTTAGCGGCTGCAACGGCTCATTCGCCTGGGTCTACACCACATTGCGCTAGATGTTACCTCCAGGACTTAATTACATGTACATGTTGTTAGGTTTTACTGCGTTACCACTTCTATGCGGTAACGACCTGCAGTCAATATCGCGTTACGCTAGATATTACTACGAGGACTTCTCTGTTGCTCATAGGTACTGACCAGGTCGATCCATTCACGACGTGATACGTGATCTCGAAACTTGTCTATTTGTTTATTCACCGCCATATCCAGATCAACCCTAGTTGATCTGTATACTAGCCGGCATGACTTACTTCTTACTTATGATATCTGGTGAAATGTAAAAGCGTTACCACGCGTGTATTTTAAAGATACAGTAAATACTCAGCATATACTTAGAACACTTAAGATACTTTAGAATACTTAGCTTTCGTTACTCGTAGCACTTTAGCTTTTTACTTGGATTAAAACTTTGTATTAAACTTGAGAAAACAAAACAATATCGTTTAAAAGACGCTCCATGAAAAAACTTTTTTTTTTTTTTTGTTCGCCCTATTGGGCAGGCTAAAGTCATGAGATCATACCGCCTAGTCTTTCGTAGGATTTACTTCTTTCGTCATAGTTAGGATATTAATTTCATTCGTTTTATTTATTTCATAGTCAAATCCGGATCATTTTTGTCATAAGTAAGAGGATCATCGTCCTTTGTTCATTTCCGAGATAATGAAAGTCAATTTTAATTTTTCCCTTACAATTAGTAGGTACCTTATAACTTCAAGCGTCAATTGTTGACGTTTACTTCATCACTCCGACACTGACAGACAGACTGCCAGTGTCAGACTGTCAGTCAAATACCTTTATTTACATTTACATATTTACACACAAAAAAAAACTTTATAAAAAAAACCATTGTAATATGTATTGTAATAATAAAATTATCATTTTATATCTTATTCTAAATCTCATTTACAGTACACAATATAAATTTATACAAATAGGTAAAAACAGAGGCATTCTCAAGCAACTCCTGAATGCACCGCGGGACCAGTTCAGGTTTATCATAGATTTGTAGAAGTTCGTCTATCAACACAAGGCGCTGAATGCTGAAAGATGAACACTCAAAGAAAATGTGATCTAAGGATTGGATATTCGAGGACTGACAATAGTCACAATATGGGGAATTCACCATTCGAAGGCGATGGAGATGAAAGTTCAAACGACAGTGACCAAAACGCATACGACAAACAGTTGAATAAAACTTTCTGTTTAAAAAAGTACCGGCCTTGCAGAACCATGGCTTTGAATTTATCTGAACATCTAAAGCGGCATACCAAGAACCTTTGTTTTCAACTTGTGTACAATGGTACGAATGTTTCCCCCATAGTTGAACCATCCTTTGTTTTAGGAGGCTTACAATATCTGTGTATGGCAATGAAACATCTGCATCATTGGCATACCTGGAAATAACATCTGAAAATTTAACTATAGTGCTGGCTAAATAGTCAGCTTTTTCATTGCCATCAACACCTATGTGTGAAGGTACCCACGCAAAGCTGACTTGTATGTTTGAATCAGATAATTCCACCCATAACTGTTTTATAAAGTAAATAATGTAATTAGTGTTAGCATGTAATTTGTTATTTGCCAAGTTTTTCAAAACACTCATGCTATCACTAACAACAACCCATCTTGTGTGTCCCTGATTTTTGTTTTTGATGTGCTTCAAAGCACTCAAAATAGCAACAGCTTCAGCAGTAAAAATGCTAGCATGTTTATCAATTCTATATCCCACAGCAATGTTCAATGAGGGTTCAAATATTGCGTAAGACACAGCATTATCATTTTTCGACCCATCTGTGTAAACAAATTTGTGACCTGTCCACTCTGCCAACATTGTATATACTTCTTCTTTTATTGACAGTTTTTTGTTTATGACTATATTCATTGCTGGAAATTTGCTAATAAAAGATCCTTCATAACAAGGCAAAATATGATTTGATTGATAGATATTTAGATTTTGAAGAAAATCTAAGAAACCTTCATATCCCTGTAGCATATAAAACGGTTTAACAGTGGATTGGGTTAATGTATTAGACAGATTAGTTATAAGACTATTGTTAGAGACACTGTAGAGTTTAAGGAGAAATCTTTCTTTAAGATACCTAAAACGAATGGTCATGGGGGGCAGACTGCATTCAATCTGCATTGCATTTATAGGTGTGCTTCTAAATGCCCCTGTTATTATTCGCATGCATTTGTTTTGAAAAGCATCTAGACTATTTACAATTTTATCATCTGCAGCAAAGCATAAAAAACCATATTCAAAATGACTACGAACTAATGATTTGTACAATAATAGTAGAATTTGTGGGTCTGCACCCCAGTATGTACCAGACAAAGATTTTAATACATTAAAAGCTTTGTTAGCTTTGTTTATTAAATGTTTTAAATAATTGTTCCAGGATAAATTGTGGGAGAACAATACTCCCAAAAATTTAACATCAAGTGAAACAGGTAAAGAAGAACCTTTATAATGAACAACAGGCATATTGGGACACCTTTTCCCAAAGAGAACAACTTTTGACTTTGAAGGATTAACATCAAGTTCAAGGTAAGAAAAATAATTATTGAGATTTGCCAATGCATCATTAACAATTTCAACCAGTTGATTTATATTATTTCCTGATGCATAAACAACTAGGTCATCTGCAAACTGCAAATTTTTCACTTTTGAGCCTAATATTATATTTAAACGACGTATGTACAATATGAAAATTAATGGCGATAAAATGCCGCCTTGACAAACTCCTTTTGTTGAAAGTCTAGGACCATATAGATGCCTATTATATTTAACAAAGACTTCACGGCTACTTAAAAAAATTTTAATCCAGTGTATAATCTTTCCAGGTATTCCTGTTAACAACAATTCCTGACAAAGTATATCAATATTCACACTATTAAAGGCCCCTGTGATGTCGAAGAAAACAGCAAGGAGATGATTATGTGCATCTAAAGCATTATGGATATCAAGTTGTAACTGACAGATACTCTCCCTAGCTGAACGATTTCTACGGAAACCAAATTGGTTTGAAGGTAAAATTTTATTTTGTTCTATATAGAACTCCAAACGCTGCTTTAACAATTGTTCAAATATTTTTCCAACACATGAAGTAAGCGCTATAGGGCGATAGGAATCAGGACACAATTTTGGTTTGTTAGGTTTTAAAATTGGTACCAGACAATCTACTTTCCAATCGTGGGGTATATTATTGTTTTCCCAGAGTAAGTTCAGTATTTTTAGGAAGATTTCCATACTCTTACTGCTGAAATTTTTAAAAAAAGAATATGGTATACCATCAAGACCAAAGGCAGTATCTCTTCTAGATGTGACAGCAGATATTAATTCATTGATAGAAAATGGACTAAGGAAGTAACTATTACTGGAGTTTATATTGCCAGTGCTACTATATGATGTGTTGAGACCATTTGATACAAAATCTGGGGTATACATCTGTAGAAAATCTAAAATCCAGGAATCATCTGCATTATTGCTAGAAACATATGTTTTATTAAATTTACGCATAAATTTCCATATAATGGACATAGGAGTACAACGATTAAAAGTTTCGCAGAGAGATTTCCAACTGTTCTGTCTTTCTATTTTTATAATAAGTTTTTTGAGAGCTCGAAGTCTTTTAAATTCCAAGTAGTTGGTTTCTGTTGGGTTGTACTTAAACTTAAGATATGCTTCTTTGAATTTTAGAACAGCTTCTGAGCACTTTTGGTTCCACCATGGAAGGTGAGGTTTTTTACCGAGATTCCTATGACAGGATTGATTAATGTTGTTAGAACAACTACTATTTAAATTCGAAGCGGATTTTGCTGCTGATTGTAATATTTTACAAAATAGCAAATATGCGTCCTGAGGACTCCAAAGATTCAATTCAAAATCATTCAATAATGCATCTACACAGCTACTAAACACTTTCCAATCTACCTGTTTATAATTTGGGTAGATGGGCAAGTGTTTGCCATTACAGTAGTTTCCATCTGAATTTACATTATTATTACTAAGCAATACTTTAATGATTACAGGAAGGTGGTAACTAGTACCAAGAGGAGTATCAAGAACGGACCATTCACAATGAAGAGCCAGTGATGGGGAAACCAACGACAAATCAAGTGCGTTTGGACGCCACGTTAATGAACCAACTGTTGTTGCTTGACCATCATTAAGCAAGACTAAATTGTTGTCATCGATGACTTCCAACACCTCCCTTCCACGGGGAGAGTCAGAACCGCAACCCCAAGAGGTGTGATGGGCATTGAAATCCCCTGCGAATATGAAAGGACTAGGAATCGATTTTACCAATGTATCAAATTTAGCTTTATTAAAAGCTGGGTTACAATTAGTAGGACTATAAAAACTGACAATACATAAATCCTGTTTATTTACTGTGATTTTGACACAGATATTTTGTATCGAATCATCAAAGTATGTGTTGATATTTGAATATGTGATGCTTTTATGAATGATTATGGCCACTCCATTATGGCTATTTCCACAATCATTACGTTCAATGTTGTAATTTTTAATTTTAAAATGTTGGTTAGCTTTAAACCATGTTTCTGAAATGATCGCAATATGTATATTATTTGTGTAGAGGTAGTTAATAAATATATGCTTGTTACTATTTAGACTTTGTGCGTTCCACTGTATAATATTTAACTGATCCATTATGAGGAAGTAGGAGGTAATTTATTACTGAGGGTTTTTTTAAGAGTCTCTCGAATAGGCTTGGTCTCATCCTCCCCGGTGGCGCTGCCCCGGTACCGGGGACGATGAGACAAAAAGTGTCATCCTCCCCGGTAGCCTCAACAATGGCGCTCACCGGGGCCGATGAAACAGTAGAAGTGTCATCTGCCCCGTTATAGTAGGATCGATGAATTCATCTCGGTGACAGCGGGGCCGATGAGAATTAAAGTCTCATCATCCCCGGTACGGCCAGTGCTGGTGCTTTTAACGGGGAGGATTACACAAATCTAGTTTCATCAAGCCCAACATGGAAGGTAGGGTGCTATAATAAAGAATTTGCCTAATAATGTATAAATGAAACGAGTCTGTTTATAATGAATATAAATGTAATAGAGCAATAAAAATATACTAAGGTTAAAATTAAAATAACGATGATTTAGTAGATAGAAACAGACATCGTAGTTCACAGAACAAAACTATAACTAAATAGCTTCTAGTAAAATAAACGTGTTATTTACCTCTTAATTTTTGTAATTCAAACTCAAACTCAAATTCTTTATTGCAAATAGGCTATTTTTAGCACTTTTACAAGTCAAAACTAGATAACGTATTTATAAATAATAAAAATTAAATTATTATACATATTAAGCAAGCAATTACAAATAATTATTACCTTACCTTTTTTTGGACCTATCTACATTGACCCATTTTTATTTAACATTATTTACATTCAATAACACAGCTAGTTGATTTTTGTGATAGCTGCTGTTAGTAGTCAAAACTCATATATATATATATTTAGCTTACAATTCTTAAAAAATATCCTTTTTTTTCATCTTTTTCCATTTAAATATTACTCACCTATATAATAGTCATCATCATCATTAACAGCCTGAAGACGTCCACTGCTGAACATAAGCCTCCCCCAGAGCACGCCACCTTGAGCGGCTGCTCGCCTCCTGCATCCATCGGCTCCCCGCGGCTTTCACCAGGTCGTCGGTCCACCGAGTGGGGGGCCGGCCTACGCTGCGTCTTCCGGTTCGTGGTCGCCACTCGAGAACCTTTCTTCCCCATCGGTTGTCAGTTCTACGAGCGATGTGGCCTGCCCATTGCCACTGCAACTTACTAACTCTAAGAGCTATATCGGTCACTTTAGTTCTCCTGCGGATCTCCTCATTCCGGAGCTTATCTCGCAGGGAAACACCGAGCATAGCTCGCTCCATAGCTCGCTGCGCGACTTTGAGCTTACTAATGAGGCCAACAGTAAGAGACCATGTCTCAGTTCCATAAGTCATCACTGGCAACACACACTGATTGAAAACTTTCGTTTTCAGGCTCTGCGGTATTTTGGACGAAAAGATAGGACGAAGCTTCCCTAACGCTGCCCAGCCGAGTTGGATTCTTCGCGCCACCTCTTTGTCGAAGTTGGACCTACCTAATTGGACAATCTGTCCCAGGTAGACATACTTGTCGACAACTTCGAGAGTATCGTTCCCAACAATTACCGGTATAGGTGGAACATGAGCATTAGACATGATCTTTGTCTTGTCCATATTCATCTTAAGACCAACCTGCTGGGAGACTCTACTGAGGTCGTTGAGCATGGTGCTAAGGTCCTCGAGCGATTCCGCCATTATGACTATATCATCGGCAAAACGAAGGTTAGTGATGTACTCGCCATTTATGTTGATGCCAGATCTTTTCCACTCCTTGAGCTTGAAAACATCCTCTAATGCGTTTGTGAACAGTTTCGGAGAAATAACGTCTCCCTGTCTCACGCCACGTATTAATAGTAAAGTGCTAAAAACAAATGCAAATTGAACTTTTATGACTGTGTATTGTTAAGCACCTGGGTACTTATTCCCTTTTTTAAATGCCGCACTGAAAAACAAGTTTTTATAGAAACAACGAAAGAATAACAAGAGACACAAAGGAGCACCATACTTAGATTAATTTATTACATAACCGTATGGTATAATTGTTTAATCCGATAATAAATTTTGTACAGTGCGGGTATAAATATAAACACCCGAAGAGATTTTACATGTAGACCACAAATTATAAATTCCGTTTGAGCTTATTATTTTTAGCAGAGCATAGCAAATATCATAAAAAAATCTATTTTCTACTTACTTTCAAAGTTAATACGAGTTTTTACTACTAACAGCTACCACAAAAAACAAACTATCTGTGTATGGAAATTGGAGCGGACTTACGGGCGGTCACTGGTTTTTCGTATATATTCCGTTAACTCCACACAGTGCACTTTTTTTAATATTGCGTTTCTCGAGAGAATTTTGGGCCAATCAGCTGATCGACCCTAACGCCTCCGTTATGTCGTATAGAGGTGTTGCGCGCGCGGTGTCTTACGAGCGATGCTTCTTGATTCTTGACCGCTGGTGGTAGGAGCGGGTGCGGGGGTAGGAATTTGAATGCGTGAGTATGTGTGAGTGAAGTGTATGCGTGTATGCGTACATGTTGCCGTGTTAAAATATAAATTAAATACGAAATATTTGGCGCAGACAACGCCGCCGGCCTAGAGGTTTTCCTCTAGATTGAAAAGAAAATAAGAAGCGTTTGTTTTAATGCGTAATGAATGCGTAAAGAATTAAAATTATTAATTTAAAATTAGACGAAAACTAAAACTAGAATCATGGCGACACTAGTATAACAGTGGTTATAGAGTTGAGTAGGTAATTACTGGTTCGGAAGCGGTGCTAACCGAATTACAGGTCTAACGTAGCTTCCTGAAGCAGTGCGGACTTTACAAGTTCTAATAATAGAATCCTTTCCAGGATACAATTGTTCGACTAAACCAATCGGCCATGAGAGTGGATGAGCATTTTGGTCTTTAATGATAACAACCGAACCTAATTTAATAGGGTTTGATGGAGTGTTCCATTTTTCGCGTTGTTGTAAAGAGGTTAGGTATTCTTGGCTCCATTGGCGCCAGAATTTATGCGTGAGTTTGCTTACGAGTTGCAAGCGGGATAAGCGGTTATCAGGAATGTCAGTTAAATCCTCAGAGGGTAAGAATTTAAGAGGAGTTACATTCAAAAAATGGTTGGGCGTTAGAGCGGTTATCTCTGACGGGTCAGAGGAAGATGGGTGGATGCAAAGCGGGCGACTGTTCAACAGTCCTTCAATCTGTACAAGAACAGTCGAAAATTCTTCGTAGGTTAGAATTTGTGAGCCTACGGCCTTTGCTAAGTGCGTTTTGACGCAGCGAATGTTTATTTCGCTGAGACCGTTAAAATGCGGTCCGTACGGCGGACTGCGTTTAAATTGTATGCGCTGAGTTAAGAGTTGCTTATCAAGATAGTTGTTGTAAGTAGTGGACTGTAAAAATTCGTAGATTTCGATTAGTCTGGACGGTGCACCTTGGAAGTTGGTTCCTCCATCGCTATAAATCATAGCGACGGGACCTCTTCTGCTAATGAAGCGCTTAAAAGCGGCTAAAAACAATTCTGTGCTAAGGTCCGAAACTAGTTCGATATGCAGAGCTTTAGTGGTTAGACACACAAACAGGCAAATGTATGCCTTTTGGCTCTTAACACCGCGACGGCGAATGTGTGTTATGTAATATGGCCCACCATAGTCGACCGAAGTTCTGACGAATGCTTTCGCTTCGGAGACCCTGAAGGCGGGAAGGTCACCCATTTGTGGGGTAGGAAACCTAGGGTTCAGCCGGAAGCAGACGTTGCATGCGTGAACTCTTTGTCGGACTAGATTTCTGGCGGATAATATCCAAAACTTTTGACGTAACAGTGAGAGTAATAAAGCGGGACCAGTATGAAGGTTGACTTTATGGAAGTGATCAACAATTAGTTGAGTAATGCGTTCATTCGCGGGGATTAAAATGGGATGCTTTTGGCCGTAATTTAAATCAGAGTTTTTCAACCTTCCACCTACCCTTAACAATTGATGACAGCTGTCATCAATAAAGGGGCTGAGTTTGAGAATGCGTTTACTACACAGTTTATTATTTTTTATTGCTTTAAAATCTTCAGAGAAATGTTTATGTTGCACGTATTGTATGACATAGTTTTCAGCAGCTTCTATGTCTGAAACCGTTATTTCGTTATTTTTGGGTAAGCGTTTCATAAAGCGTAAGACATAAACTATAATCCGCAAAAGCTTAGACCAGTCAGAAACACGTTCTGCTATCGTACTGGTCGGATGAGTTATGTCTTGCGACAGCGGTGAAGGGGCGGGCGATGCGTTTGTTATCAAAGCTACGGGTTTCGCTTCAATAAAATTATTTCCATTAGGGCTGACTTGGAATGGTTTCGTTGGCCATTGAGTTTGCGGCTCGCATAGCCACTGGGGGCCCTGGAACCACATGTCGCAGTCAACAAGCGCGCTCGGCGTAACAGGCCGTGAAATGATGTCAGCAGGGTTTTCTTGACCTTTGACATGATACCAGTGCCTAGCGGATAGCTTTAAATTTATTTCTGATATGCGGTTTGCGATGAAGGTGTGAAACTTGTGAGGAGGAGAGTGAATCCAAGTGAGCGCAACCGTGGAGTCTGAGAATGCGATAATGTTATCAATTTTACAGCGTTTTGATAGCGTTTCTTGTACTGAGCTAATGAGGTTAGCTAAAAGTAGGGCAGCGCAGAGTTCTAGCCGTGCAAGCGACGTCTTTTTAAGCGGAGCTACCCTCGACTTTGAAGCTAAAATATTGACAACTCCGACGCTATGCTCGTCAGGGCTGACGCGGATATAGAGGTTCGCACCATAACACGCTTCGCTAGCATCAGCGAAACCGATAATAGTGAGGTGTGAGTCAGAGGTAATACCTATATGCCGTGGAATCTTAATACGCTCTAAGCTAGGTAGCTCGTTACAAAATCGTATCCACTTGTCATGGATCGAGCGCGGTACCGGGTCGTCCCAGTCGAGATTCGATAACCAGCACTCCTGGACGAGAAGTTTCATAAATGCCGTCACAGGTCCGAGGAGGCCAGCGGGTTCAAAGAAACGCGCAGTAACTCCGAGAATAGTTCGTTTCGAACAATTTGGAACTTCAGAGTTGACTTTGAACTGGAAGACATCTTGAGAGGGATTCCACTGCAAACCTACGACCTTTGTACTTGCGGCGGAGAGTGAGCCATCATCAAAATTAATGACTTGCGGGTTTTTAAGCGATAGCGGTATTTTATTCATGAGCGCAGAATCATTAGAGATCCATTTTACTAAATTGAAACCGCCGGCCTTGAACAATTCCACCATTTCATGGTATACTTGTTCGGCCTTATCGTGTCCTTCGATCGAGCTTATAAAATCATCCATGAAAAAATGATAGTTAGCTTCGTAAGAAGCGAGTGGGTAAAGATCGCGGCTGTCCGAGGCGAGTTGGCGCAACGAGCGCATCGCTAGGTACGGTGAGCTTGACACGCCGAACGTCACTCTGTTGAACTCAAAAATGCGTATATCTGATTCTGAGTCAAACCTATATAGTATGCGTTGAAAAGAATGATGCTCAGGTGCTAGCTTTACTTGAAAATACATTTTTTCTATATCAGCGGTGAGTGCGGTTGAGAATATGCGTAAGTTTACTAGAAGGTCAAATATATTACTTTGAAGGTTAGGCCCTTTGTAAAGTAAATCGTTGAGAGACTTCTTACTCGTAGTGGGACAACTAGCGTCTACAATTATTCGAGTGCGTGAGCTAGTTTTTTCAGGACGGTAAATAGCCCTATGCGGAATATAATAACACTCATGATCGGGTTTTAAATCTGTAACTTCAGTTAAGTAGTTTCGATCAATATATTCTTGTATAGTCGCGTTATAATCGGAGCGTAGCTCTGGACAAGCGTCCAGTTTTTTTTCTAAGAGAAATAAACGGCGTTTCGCAATAGCGTACGAGTTACCTAACTCAGAAGGTTCATTCTTAAATGGTAGCTGAACTTCAAATCTACCGGTATGATCGCGCTTGTAGGTAGACAAAAAATGCTGCTCACATGCCTCATCATCAGGGGTCAGGTGACGTTTCTCCGCGACACTTTCGAGTTCCCAGAAGCGTTCTGTGAGTTGCGTGAGCGTTTGAGTATCATCAACTGTGCAAAAGAAATTCTTATCAGCGTTATGTGTGTGTGCGAAATAGTCGTATGCGCAGTTGGCTCGTCCCATAATAAGATAGCCAAGGGAGCTTTCCATCGCGACCGCGGATGAGTGAGGTGAGGTGACCTTATCACCACCGAGAATTTGGGGTATTAGTTCACTGCCGAGTAAACAATCAATATCACCAGGTAGGTGAAAAGAGTCGTCAGCTAACGGTAAGTCGTTGAACTGGCAGAGTTGCGAGGTTTCTATAAAAGCGTTGGGTAATTTATCTGTTATGCTATTGATAACACGAGCGTTTATAATGTACGAGCAACTTTTGTCAAAGCGTGAGTGTATCTTGAACGAAACATAGCCTAAAGAAGCGCTTTCTATCTGTCCTATTCCTTGCACAGGCGAGCTACTGGGTTGAATGGTGAGTGATAAACGATCGCAACATTCTTTTGTTATAAAATGACTCATTGAACCGGTATCAATCAAAACTCGAATATTAGAGCGCGTATTATTCGTATTATAAACGTGTACTACAGCAGTTGGTATCAAAACAGTGCTTGAATTCATATTTTTATTCTCACTTGTACCATCTACTGTATGCAGCACTAAACCGTTCGAATGCGTGCACGAGTTATCAGTAGGCGACAGCGACAGCGGCGCGGGCGCGGGCGGCGGCGGCGGGCAAGCGACACCCGTGGCGGAGCGACTGAGCGGTTGGCTCGTTAAACGAGATGCGGATGAGGGTTCGATTCGCGGACGCAAATTATCATTTATGTGAAGTAGGCTATGATGTTTTTGTTGACAGACGAAACATCTGTTCTGCGATTTGCAAACATTAACATTGTGAAAACCTAAGCAATTTTTGCAAAAGTTGTTCTTAGTTACAACCTCATTCCTACGATGGGAATCTAATTGCAAAAAATGCTGGCATTTAAACAGCGGATGTACATGTTGTGCGTTACAAACAATGCAGTTGGAGGAGTAAATTGATTCATTCAAAGTTACCTCTTGAATATCAGATACAGGTGCATTGTAGTTTACGACAAAAGAGCGCGTTGACCTTGACCCATTTTTCTGAGCGTTATCTTTATAGGAGCTTTGCGTTTTATTTAATGAGTTGTTGCGTAATAATTGAATCTTACTTTGTTCATTCAAAAATTGAGTTATGTTTTTAAAAGTAGGCATTTCCAAATGTCTATGAGTTTGCTCAAACAGGTTAACTAGCTCTTTGTCGAGTTTACTGAGGGCAAGATGAGTGATAATAAAATCTGACAAATCTGAGATATTTAAGCGTTGTAATGCACTTTCAGCGGAGCAAAATTGCTCAATAAATGAGTCTATATTTTGATTTGGTTTAAAATTCAACATCTGATCAATATATTGAGAGGCTTGAACTCGTTTATCTTGATATTTGGTAACAAGAGCGTTCCAAATTATTTCAAAATTATCGGCGATTGCGGGGATGCCTGAGCAAAGGGTTAGTGCTTTCCCACTGAGTTGACCTACCAAGTATTGTACCTTTTCAGCGTTAGACAAGCGTGGGTTATTATAAATAATACTTTTAAAGTTTTCATAAAACACAGGCCATTTACTTGGAGTTCCATCGAAACATACGAGTGAGAGGGCGGGTAGATTCTGCCTATGTAAATCAGAGTGAACTTTATTAGCCCTTTGTGAGTTAACAGTCTGTTCAGTGTGTTTTATATAGCAGTACAATTCATCGAAAGAACTGAGAGAACTGTAATTCGGTTTCACCTTTGGGTTGTCTTCCAAATAAGCGGTTATTAGATTATCGAGTGTCTCAATGAATTCAGTTCGAGTTTTTTCTAACGATTGAACGCGAGCAAAAAATTGAGTTTCAAATAAAGGGTCAGAAACTTTTAAACTTAAATTATAAAGACTTTGCACAATTTCAAAAAGTCTTTCTTTTTTAGCCTCCAGCAATGGTATTTTGATTTTCTGCGAGGTACTTTCCGACGTTGCCATTTCTTTAGACATATAACAAACGGATATAATAGTTCAGCGTTAGTAAATTGCGATAAATTCAAATAGGTATCGAGCGAGCGTTAAATTACGTGGAAATAACGGACGTTTGGCCGTTACCAGAATTAAGCAAAGTTGCTTGAACCAAATATTTCTGTAAAATTATAGTTTAATTACGAAATATAGCGTATATATTTGTGTATAAATGCGTTTTTGTTAATAAATATATAGGATTTAGCGAGAAATAGCGGTTTTAATATGTTATGTGTGAGGGTAGATAAATATAAAATATGTGTAAATTGCGTAAAATGCGTGAGAAATGAGTGGAAAATGCGTGTAATTATAATAAATATGCCAAATATAATATAATTATGCGTGAAAAATATGCGTAATTTGAGTGGTGAGTAAATTGCGAGTGTGCGAGAGGATATCGGGTCGTGAGGACCAAAAACACTTGTATGGAAATTGGAGCGGACTTACGGGCGGTCACTGGTTTTTCGTATATATTCCGTTAACTCCACACAGTGCACTTTTTTTAATATTGCGTTTCTCGAGAGAATTTTGGGCCAATCAGCTGATCGACCCTAACGCCTCCGTTATGTCGTATAGAGGTGTTGCGCGCGCGGTGTCTTACGAGCGATGCTTCTTGATTCTTGACCGCTGGTGGTAGGAGCGGGTGCGGGGGTAGGAATTTGAATGCGTGAGTATGTGTGAGTGAAGTGTATGCGTGTATGCGTACATGTTGCCGTGTTAAAATATAAATTAAATACGAAATATTTGGCGCAGACAATCTGTGTTATTGAATGTAAACAATGTTGAATAAAGAAGAGTCAATGTAGATAGGTACATAATAATTATTTGTAATTATAAAAATAAGAGGTAAATAACACGTTTATTTTAATAAAAGCTATTTAGTTATCGTTTTGTTGTGTCTTACGATGTCTCTCTACTAAATCATCGTTATTTTAATTTTAAGCATGGTATATTTATATTGCTCTATTACATTTATATTCATTATAAACAGACTCGTTTCATTTATACATTATTAGGCAAATTCTTTATCATAGCACCCTACCTTCCATGCTGGGCTTAATGAAACTAGAATTGTGTAATCCTCCCCGTTAAAAGCACCAGCTGGGTTAGCATGGACGTTAGACAAAATTGTCTTTTCCCGTTTTACGTCACTTTCTTCATACTTGCTTGGAGTAAAACAGAGGAAAGACAGTTTTGTCTACCGGCCGTGCTAACCCTACAGCACTGGCCGTACCGGGGATGATCAGACTATAACTCCCTATCGGCCCCGCTGTCACCGAGATGAATTCATCGATCCGACTATAACGGGGCAGATGACACATTTTTTGTTTCATCGGCCCCGGTGAGTAGCATTTTTGAGGCTACCGGGGAGGATGACACATTTTGTCTCATCGTCCCCGGTACCGGGGCAGCGCCACCGGGGACGATGAGACCAAGCCCTCGAATAGACCCTGAGTTTATAGGTACATCTTTGTTACTGATAATTTTGGTTATTGTTTCAATTAGAATGTTAATAAATGTTTCTGATTTCATAAGGTTGTTTACTTGAACATCAAGTGTTCGTGCTGCTAGTGCTGGGAATGACTTTGAATCAAACAAATCTGAGAAGGTAGCATTTCGGGACTTAATCTTGTTTTCTTCGACTTTTTGTTTTTTCATGGGACATGCTGATGAAATGGCTATGTGATTACCTTTGCAATTGACACACTTAGCATTTTTGGAGTCAACTTGACATGTTTTGAAATTGTGGTTTGTGTGGTCTGAGCAGACTGAGCATACCTCGGTGTTCCTACAGAATTTGGCTATGTGGCCGTAAGACATACATTTCAGACACTGTTTTACGGGAGGTATGTACATTTTCACCTCATGACGCCATGAGTCAAGATAAACGTACTCGGGAAGGTTGGTAGACGCAAATGTAACTGCGACTGCCTGCGTGGGTACGAAGGACGCGCCAGCAGCGCCACCGTCAACTCTAACTCTGCGCATAAAGCGCCTGACCTGTATAACATTCTTAGAGCTTCCGATTAGTGAGAATATCTGCTTATTAGACATGTCGGTCGGCACCGAGGTGAGTACACCCGTCACTTCGGTGTCTCCAGCCGGTATATTTGCCTTCAGGGACAGTTGCTCCAGTAACTTTTTATTTTGCAGAAACATGTTGGCGTTGTTAGGTAAATCGAAGGTTATACCTACTTTGTACTTGTTTATAGACTTGAGGTGCATGACGCCTGAAACACCATGCTCCCGCAAACCCTTGGACAGTGCCATACGATCCTTGTCGCTGAAAGTAATGTTTTCTTCCACGTGCGAAAGAAACACAATAAACTCGGTCTTTTTCGAGTCTTCAGGGTACTTACGCGAGTATCCACGTACCTTAAAGATGTCATACTTATCCTTGTTTTTAGCTTTTGGTGTTTCTACAGCGATCGACTTCAGAGAGTCCGAGTCGGAATCGCAAGACTCGAAGGATGAGACCTGCCGCTGCTGCTGCTCATCAGGTGGAGAGTCATCTCCTTTTCTTTTACGTTTTTTGCCCATCCTTGGGCCCTCTCTAAGGTTGTGCTCTATTTACAAATATATACAAGACTATATACACGAAAAATATACAAATTTACAATAATTTTGGGTTTTTTAAAAATATTTGTTTAAAAGCGCGCCTTTTCACTTTTCAGGTTCCCGCCGAAAAAACCCATGAAAAAACTTACCTCAGAGTATATAAAATCATAGAGTTGATGGTCTATGCGCGGAGTCTTGGAGTTGCCATTATTAAGAATAGTTTATGGTGCCTTCGCGACCCTTCGTCGCGACAATGAGTAGAGCGCTGCACTCGGCCTTTCGAAACTTGCCCATTTCTAGGTTGTACTGGCTAATGGGCTAATGGCAGCGTCGCCTCCTACCTCAGAAAGGATTGGTCTACGTAACTTGCCCTCAGCCGCCTCCATGGCACCTTCTGTACCCCGCAGTATTATAGAAACTTTATATATTCATGTGGCCCAGTTTTCTTTCCCTTCTAAGTTACCGATTTGTAGTTTTGTAGTGAAGTTATCCATCTTCAATCAATGAGGTGTTTTATTAAAAAAAAGAAATTGTATTTTATGCATGACTCAATAGATGGCGGTAGTTGTGGCTTTTGCTAAAATCTGTCACTGTCACTGTTTCAAGCATAGACCACAGGTTAAAGGAAATGTGTCACGATACTGACTGACAACTCTAAACTCTTTCGTTTTTTTTAGTTTCATTGCGGGATACCTTGGCTTTATTTTGGATCATAATATTAACGTTTATCTATCTCGCAGATCTACTTTACATCAATTTACTTAATAAGAATGCATCACAGACTGCTTAGGAGATACTACAGACCCCTACAGACAATGTACTCGTGGTCCACTCAACTGAATTTGTCATTTCTTTGTAGGTAGTTTAAGCATTTTCTTATGTTTAAACTACTCTATGGTTTGAAAGGTTTAAACTATGTACTTACAGCGCCATCTAGAAAAGAAGCGGAACTAGTGTTTTTTTTTAAATAAAATGCCTCATTATTGCTATCTTCTACTTCTTGGCTGGTCACAGAACCTAATATCGTGAGGTCTGGATCGTAATATATGCAGTGAAAATAAGAATGAGATATCAACACTATTATAGCGGAAACAGAAATAAAACGGGCAGAGTTTCGGTAACTTCTTGTATTTGTTCCTTCTTATAAAATTGCAACAGGAATGAGACATAATAATGGCTGGCTTAGGCTTATATTGACACGCTCTCCCCTCCAAGGCTTGGCCATAAGTGGTTATATTCTCTTTGGGCTTGGCATGGCTGGCTGGCTGGCAGGGCTGGCGGAAGGGGCGGTGTCAATATGGAGGCTTCCGGCTTGGCTATGGCGGGCTGGTACGCAGGCTGTCGTCACGTCCGTTACACTATGAATTTATATTGAATAGTCTATCAAAAATACATTCACCAAAAGCAGGCACAATAATAAAGATCATAAAAGAACACAACACGTCTTTTCTCACAGATATATTTTTCTTGGAATCAAGTAAATTATATACTCTTTGCTTGGAACAACTGTCGAAGTATAAACAACTCGGTGGCATGGCAACGAGCATAGATAACATAAAGGCTGTTAATATTGATGTATGAAAGGATGTATGCTACCTCCTTTAACAGACAGATCAGCGATTGCAGCACTAAAACGGTACATTTGGAACTAAGCGGTTATACCGGCCCTCTAATTACCTAACTCGCAACAGGTTTGCGACAGGCGTAAATCTTGTGGTGATTGCTGTCAAACATCATTAGTGGCGTCGAGGCAAAGCTCAGGCCCGGGTCAGCTTTAGTACCGATGTCTCCACGAAACGCTCGTGTCACACGCATTCCGACATTTTCTTTGCATCAAGTGACTTCTATAATGTCAAAAGTCAATTGTGTTGTTGTCATGGAAATTATGTACATAACACAACCTAATTAATCGGTATAATTCGTAGTTTTTCTGGCTTTTTGTGTATAATTTCAAATTAATATATCATTATCATCATCTTCTTTGCCTTTTTCCCATTTCGCATTTGTTATTGGGGTCGGCTCCCAAGCTCCCAGTCTAATCTGTAGCGGCAAGCTACCAGAATTACACGAGCGACTACAGGATCGGACCGTGAGTTTGCCTAATTCTCAGCTGTTCTTGTTTTTCGTTAATCCTGATAGTTTCAGGTTTCGCACATTTAAAAGTAAATCTAGATAAGACCCGTTAAATTTCAGTGGGGGCTGGGGGCCCTTTATCTCCACGGCGCGCTGGGCTGAAGCTCAAATTGCCCTTATACAAGATCTGGCCCTGAGCGACTGCCATCTGATCTCACAACCCATAAGGAACCAGTAACAAGGATGGTTAGACCTGGTATCAGATTCTATCAGGCGTCTGACTACCCGTAACGATTGCCATAGATGGTCTTATGACAACCGGGACCAACGGCTCTCGGAGGCACGGATGGCATCGAAAACTGCACATAACTTACTAGATAAATCATCGGTGCAAGGCCGAGGATCGAACCTGGTGCCGTAAGATTGCGAAGTGCACATGTTACCGCTCTGCCACCATCGCTCTAATTTCAAATTATATACCAATTAACTTAATCAGTTGAGCATGGGCAGTGACTATGGTTATTGAGCAGTAACATGTGGTTACTGCTCTGCTACCATCGCTCTTACTTCAAATTATATACCAATTATCTTAATCAGTTGAGCATGGGCAGTGACTATGGTTATTGATCAACACTATGGCGACGCGAAAATGTCATGTTGAAGCTTGCAACTAATAAAACTCATCGCCTGTTAAGTATCCCAAGGGACGATAAATTACGCGAATCATGGTTGTCTTTTCTGATTCCTACAAATACTGAGCTCAGTGGCCTGTCTTAGTGAACAAACGTGTTCGCCAAAATCACTTTGATATACCCCCAATTTGATGGGATGGGTAACCGTCTTCTGCATGGATATCCTTGTTCACTGCAAATGAAGTGTTGCACGGGATTCCCTTGAGCTTATCTGGTGAGTAAACTCAATTTGAATAGCAAAAATAAATAATTAAAATAAAAATGGTTTCAACCCAAAAAATGGCCTAAAAATGGCAGTAAAAATACAAAGCTTAGGCTAAGAAATAAAAATAAATAAAAGCTATTTCAGTCTCTTTTGTTTCATTTAATCCTTATTAGCGGGTGCTTTATCTTCCTGTAGTATTAAAATGTAATAGGTTAAAATAATAATAATAACTTCCTATGTAACTTCCATGTCGATATTTTTTTGGCGTGGCGCGTCACTATGGTATCGATATCGATATTTGAATATGGAGCTAGGTACATCACTATGGCGACACCAGCGTTTCGTGGATACACGGGAACTAATTGTCGATCATATAGAGCTGTCCTATCTGTCTCTGACTAGTATAGTAGATATCTGTGGCAAAGCTCCACCAAAGCAAAACGTGCGCTGAGCGAATAGTGGTTTCATCGTGCTCGACCCGCAGTAATATGACCCTGTGCTGCTGTTTCTGTGCTGTGATTCATATTATTCTGGGATATCTGGGTACAATCTTTTAGACTTGGTAAACGCGTGCTCATTGGTGCTGATAGAGTAACGATGCAGTCGATATACCTGCTGATTCTGTTATCTTTTATTAATGGTTTCTCTGCTAGTACCTGTAATTTCGACGTCAAAATAGATCAGAGACTGCTTAATCAAGGCTTTCACAGGTAATTAATTATATTCCATTAGGAGCATTTGACTTTGTAATTTAATCTCACTTTTGAGCAATGAGTATTAGATAAAACTTTCAAGGAAATAGGGTGAGTTCTGTGGTGCCAGTTAAATCTTTTTGCTAATGATAAACCCTCTATCAATTCAGGAAAATAAATTACAAAGTGACATTCGCCAACAAGTATGGAGACAGCCATCTCTATGATAGCTGTTACGTGGGGATCAAGCAGACCCTGCCACCCGGAGTGTATGCCTATCCAGCTGAACTGTTAGACTTGTGGAGAATGAAGCAGGTACTGTGTTTGCAGCAGACTTTACATATTATCTCCAGTAATGTAAAAATATATGAAAGTTATAATACAACTGTTTTTTTGCTTTTAATGAAGTTTAGGAACCTAAGATAATGACATCAATGAAATGTTTCTATTTTGCTATAAAGTAGAGTGTGTAACAGTGATGTGAGGTCATTAGGTGGCCATATGGTTTTAAGTATTCTGAGGTCAAAAGTAGAGTGTGTAATAGTGATCTGAGGTCATTAGGGGGCCATATAGTGTTAAGTACAATACAATACAATACAATAATACTTTATTGAACACCAATAAATAAAAATTCACATAAAAATTATATTGTAAGTATTAATACATAAGTATTTTGAGGTCAAGCCTAAATGTTGATTAAAATTGTATATTTTCAGCTCACTGCCTCAACAAAAGACAGAGTGAATATAGAACTATCTGCGGAGCAATCTCAGCCTATCAGTGTGTTCATTTACGCCCAAGTTGAAAATAAAACAGCAGATCTTTGGTTGCCGGTGCATGCTAGATATCATTCTGGTGCCAACGAAGGGGGGTAAGCACCTTCATGAAAAAATGTTACTCAAAGAGTGGTTTATTTATGCAAATTAAAAACTGGACAGCTGAAGTTTTAAAAGTTTATTTGTTCATATAAAATAGGAATAAATATATTTTTAAGTGCAAATAAGTCCTGTATATAGAAAATAATAAATAATAAGAAATAACTGTGTTCAAATCACAACAGTTTTAGAAAGACAATCACTAAATTTTTTATGTATAATATAATAATAATAACACCCATATATTGTTATGGTTGGATAGCTCTGTACCAAGGAGATTCTAGACACTAGATAAAAATGCCTTTATACCTTTATCATATATCACATACATAGATCCTGGACCCTAACTAGGATTCCCTGTATCTAGGGACCCAGAAACTATGAGGACCATGATCCAACAACACCCAGACACAGAACAAGGATTTGCACTTTTTTTCTGTGCACAAATACTTGTCCTGTCGCGGGAATCGAGCCCGCTGCCTCCAGGTTATGAGCCGACCTGCTCAACCACCACACCTCGAAGGCTGTCCAAACTGTATATGAATGACATGACATAGATTTTATAGAACAAACACCTAATTAGAGTCCGCGCAAGATAACTATGCGCGTAACTGATGGCGCTCGCGTCGAATTATCAACAATGAAGTGAAGAGTTTGATGGTTAGGTGAAGCAGATTTCTGTTTATTTTATTTTTTTAATTATGGACCCAAAATCTATTTTTTTTAAATAATATTAGGTGCCGACCGATGGTATACTATAATTCGGCAACAGTCATTTAGTACTCATTTTGACTGCGCGCAGACTTTCTTGTACATACTCTACAAATTGTTTGTGGCTATTCCAGATTCATCGTGAACAAAATCGAATCACCGCGCATGCTGCTTCAATGCTCACACCTGGACCAGTTGTATGAGTGTGAACCGAAAGCACCACTCTTTAAGTTCCCTTGCCGGGGTATTGGAGATGAGATGTGCTTTTGGAAAAGGATTCCTGTCTCCATGGTAAGATATTTTATCATTATTATCAGAGATGGAAGTGGATTGCGCATTATGAAACTCCGAACTGGCATCACAGAATGCGAAGACTGCTTTTTACACCATTTAGTAAAATTATCAAATCTGATGTTATACAAAACATTTATTACTATAATGCACTAAGTTACATGCCTTGATGGCAGTTTTTTGCATTAGTTAGATGTTAAATGTTATTGGAACCAATATACATAGCAATCAGGAGCATTAATGTTAAATATTTTGTATGAAAATGTAAGGAATAACCTCAGATTGCACCGAATACCATTATCTTAGCCTTCAGCTTGCAGGTGTCATAGCCGCAGTTGGCAGATATTTGACACTTATGAATGATTATTATGATTATCTTTTTCTTCCCATAAATTATGTCATTGCAAAAAGCAGGAAAACAATATGCAGGTGTTATAATGCAATGGCGAAGGAAATGGTTTTTGATTTATTTAATATGTCGGCATTTAAGTAAATAATCGTTTTTTTTAACTCTTAAAATTAGTCTTGCTTTTAAATGTTTTTAAGTGTTTTGGTCATTCTTATTCAATAACCCATGTATCTTAATTTAACTTCTTCTCAGTTTTAATCTTGTCTTTCGCCTGTGCAATTTTGAAAAAAGGAAAAAAAAATTACTTCGTTACCTAGATGTGAAAACTTGTAATTAGCCATAAGTTAATTTTTACAAGTGTACCTATTGTTACTAGTTGGCTGTTAGTTTTCCGATGAAAATAAAATAAAATACTAATTAATGTACAAAAAAATAAGTCAATTTTAATGTCTTAATTGACGCGGACAAATCTATTCGCATTCTGAGCCAGAGGGTTAAAAAAAACAAATATTATGTTAGAAAGAAGATTAGATGTAGGTACAATTGCATGCATATAGCGCTTATAGCAATGCTTAACTAGTCATTCTTAACGAATTGGTAAAGTTAAGCTATGTTCACTGTAACTATTTGGATGTGATCATCATAAAAAGACAATAGTAGTTAAGCCAAGTCAGAAGCCTTTGGGTGGCCTAAAAATTCTGACACCAGCAGGGCGCTCCGCGACGAACTTATCTCGACACTTTCTCGTGAGAGACCGTGACAAAGCTATGGTAGCGCCTAAGCGTGTCTCACTCTAACAGTGACTACAAAAATTTTGCTCGCGGTGCGCATGCTAGGGCTAAGTGGTCAGGGCTGACCACTTGCCCATACGAGAAGAAGATAAAGTTGTATTAAGTGTATTTAGTGGTGGGGGCACCTTAAACCAACTTCATACTAGTTTCCATCAAGGTTGATTCAGCCATTTAGTGGTGAAAAAGCCGGGCAACCTCTTTGTTTCTTTGTTATCTTGTTAACTAATACAAGAGAACAGTATACTTACTAATAACTAGCTGATCTGCACCGACTTCCCACGGGCTAATTAATTTACGCCTTAAATCTCCCTGATTCTGGTTCCTCTCACTCTATTTGTCATACCTCTACACTTCTCCCCTTCTTTTTTACGTCTTCCACACAAGTTTTCTTATCCTTCCTCTTCCTCCCTTCCCTATCCAACCCCTAGGTAACGACTATTATCTTATTCAATCTTATTCGCGGTCGTCCTTTTTCTGGTGCTATGGTACATGTGAACGCCCTTGTCTTAAAATGCCTATTAAGAGGACCGTCCTGGTATTTGAAAATGTTATTACCGTCTCTCTGCTATCCGCACGTATGTTAGAGCCATATTTATTTATTTATTTATTTATTTATTTATTTATGGACTTTCAACAGTACTACATGATATACAAATGTAATAAAAATTTTAGCTTACATGATTTACATGACAGGTTTTGAGCCATAGAATTATATATAGGTAAGTTAGAGCCCGTGAGGGATTTTGCCTACATTTTAGCGTTTCGGGTGAAAACTGTTTTCACCCTCTAAATCCTAACAAAATATTTTGATTTTGGTGTCAATCGCATGGATGTTTGGATAGATTATAATCTTGATTTATATATGTCCTGATTTTTTTTAAATATCAACTACTTTTATTCGTCATAATTATGACGCCAAAATTTCGTAACTTTATGTGGCTAAAAGATATTGCGTAATCTTAAAAAAGAAGGCGTACGAGCATAGTTTTTTACTGTGTAAACAACAGAATAAATAATCATCAAAATCAAGCCTAGTCAGAAGCCTTTGGGCGGCCTAAAAATTCTAACACCAAGACCACTTACCTACACGAGAAGAAGATCATCGAAATCGGATAACATTGGAAAATCATCGGATCCATTTGTATAGACAAGAGTTAACAAGAAGAGTATACTATTGTCTTAAATACTTTTTGGATAAACCAATTTTATTGATACTAAAGTATTTTTGGAGTTCAAAGGGCTTAGGGAGAGTGGGCCATAATCAACCAACCACACTGGCCAAGTGCGGGTTGGTAAATGACATAGTCTTCATGTTATTCTTGAATATGCTGGCTTCCTCACAATGTACTAGGTGGCAGGACTTTTCTGCAAAGTTCGTCTAGGTACGTACCACCGCTTTGCCAGTTATTCTGCCGCCAAGCAGTAGTGTGCAAGCACTAATGTGTTCCGGTTTGAAGGGCATTGTAGCTAGTGAAATTGCTGGGCAAATGAGACTTAAGAAATGATCTCACAGTCTAGAAATCTTTTTTAGACTGTGTGATGTCTCAGGATGACGTGCGCAGTACGCAGTGTCACGCGAAACTTTGTTTTAAAGTTCCGAGTGATACTGCAACTGTTATGGGCGGCCGTATCGCTTAACATCAGGTGAACGACTAGCTCGTCACGTCATTCATTCTCATAAAAAAATGTTTTCTTCACCGTTGTAAAAGGAAGTGCAAAGTCTGCATATAGGTAACTTGCTAAACTCACTGGTGATGCGCGGCTCAGATCTCAGCGGGATTCGTATTAGCGGCATCGGTTTGAAACTCGTACAAGCTACCATTGAGCCACGCTTGCTCATTTTATCGAACAGTTATAACTGACCTGTTAGCTCAGTTGGTAGTAGCTCTGCCTTCGGAACTATATAGGTTGTGGGTTCGATTTCTACACAGGACAAACATTTATGTGATGAACATAGATGTTTGTTCTGTGTCTCGGTGTTATATCGTATTCTATGTATGTACACACATCAAAAAAGTCTAAGCAACCTGCATGATATTACAAATTTACCATTTATATTAATTAATTTCTAAGTATTTACTCACTCAAAGTGCGTAGGTAAGTAAACTTTTTTGTTATTGATGACATACTGGCTGGTTGTAAAAAAAAAATCGATTATGTTTTGTTTTTTCATAAAATTCAAATGACTGCGAATTTGTTTGAATTTAAGTGCGTTTTAATTGACACGTTTATTCTTGATTTTATAATTTTACCAACCATGTAAATAAAGTTAGCGACAAAATTGAATCGTTAGATATTCTTCACGTCATGGAGCGACGTCATTTGACGTCAGATGAAATGCAAAGAGCTGTAGGGATGTAATCAATCTCAGGTATCTCGACATTTTGGCATTCATAGAAGTGTTATTTGTCGTCTTTGGCAGCGCTACAATAATACAGGGGAACCCGCTGAACAGCACCCAGGCCTTAGAAGGAGTACAACCACTCGGCAAGACCGGTACATACAACTGACTGCAAGACGCCAGCCGATGTTAACCGCTCGAGAGCTAAGTTTGAGGCTACAAAATTCAAGTGGTGTTGATGTAAGGTTCGGGTTTAGGCCTGATACAAGAAGGGTGCGAGTGTACCGTCGGCCCGGAAATACTGAACCCGAATCGCGACTCATCGGAAAACATAATTTTATCCCATTGTTCCTGGGTCCATTTTATGCGTTCTCTACACCATTCATTTCGACGAGCGTGATTCCCGTGACGTATCGGTGGGCACCTGATTGGGCGTCGAGCTCGTAGGCCGTACTCATGCAGTCGATTTCGCGCAGTTTGGGGACTTACATCAACAGCACTTGAATTTTGTAGCCTCAAACTTAGCTCTCGAGCGGTTAACATCGGCTGGCGTCTTGCAGTCAGTTGTATGTACCGGTCTTGCCGAGTGGTTGTACTCCTTCTACGGCCTGGGTGCTGTTCAGCGGGTTCCCCTGTATTATTGTAGCGCTGCCAAAGACGACAAATAACACTTCTATGAATGCCAAAATGTCGAGATACCTGAGATTGATTACTTCCCGCTTGCAACATCCCTACAGCTCTTTGCATTTCATCTGCCGTCAAATGACGTCGCTCCATGACGTGAACAATATCTAACGATTCAATTTTGTCGCTAACTTTATTTACATGGTTGGTAAATTATAAAATCAAGAATAAACGTGTCAATTAAAACGCACTTAAATTCAAACAAATTCGCAGTCATTTGAATTTTATGAAAAAACAAAACATAATCGTTTTTTTTTACAACCAGCCAGTATGTCATCAATAACAAAAAAGTTTACTTACCTACGCACTTTGAGTGAGTAAATACTTAGAAATTAATTGATATAAATGGTAAATTTGTAATATCATGCATGTTGCTTAGACTTTTTTGATGTGTGTATTTACAAACAAAAAGTATTTAAGTATTGTATCAGTTATCTGGTTCCTATAGTACAAGCTATGCTTGTTTTGGGGCTAGATGGCGCTGTGTGCAATGTCCACACATTTATTTATTTATTATTACTTATAACAATATAATATTTTGTAATATGAACCTTTTCCTTTTTCAGGTCACCGAGCCCATAAAGTTTATTGTTCCGATCGGCAATCTCGACCATTCCTACATTGTGGAGCTTACTACCATCGTCGCGCTCATCCTCTGCTCATTGTACCTGTTAAAGACTATTCATGATAAAAAACTGGCTCTGACAAGAAAGGTTCCGCAAAATACTCAAGGAAAGACTCAAGAAAAGACTCAAGGAAAGACTCAAGAAAAGACTCAAGGAAAGACTCAAGAAAAGACTCAAGGAAAGACTCAAGAGAATACTCAAGGGCAGACTCAAGAGAATACTCAAGGGCAGACTCCAGAAAAGGCTTAAAGAAAAGACTGAAGAAATATAAATCTTCTGGGAATGTGGTAGAGTTACCAGATTTTTTCTAGAGATAGTTTCTATTGTGGTGTTTCGTAAAGGTAAAGATTTCTGTACGATTCACTGCGGATTTCAAGCTCAAATGATAGCTCAGTGGTTAGTGACATCGATTTGCGATTTGGAAGGTCATGGGTTCGAATTTTAGACGAATAGGAGCTTGTTAAGTCGATGAAAGGAACTGTCGTGAAGCATGGTTGTGCATTTTCTATTGGTCGCGTTTTTTCCAAAAGTGATCAGTTTTGGAGTATTATTAAAGCATAACGTAAGGAGGAAGGTGTTTTCATAGTGGAACACAACTCTATAAATAAAACGGTATGTTCCTAGTTGCCCCCACATGGATCACCCCCAGGTGGCAACTGGGGGTGATCCATGTGGGGGGGGGGGGGGGGGGGCAACTGGGAATATACCCATTGCAAATCTGGGATCTAGATCCTCATCTCCCGACACTGGTCTAAGTTTAGACATGCCCGGCTAGCATGCGCAACGCCACAAAAATTTCTCCACATTTCTCGTGAGAGACCGTGACAAAGCTATGGTAGCGCCTAAGTGTGTCTCACTCTAACAGCGACAAGTTTTCTCGCGGTAGTTTTCTAGGCCGTATGGACCGCAACGGTGGTTGAGCTACTGGCTTTCGTAAAATATTCTGTTACACCGAACTTTAGGCAAGGTGGTAACGACCTTACGCACAAATTTTCGCATTAATCATTTTTTATTATTGGTTTACCAACAGATTGATACATTTTATGCAAAGTAATTATATAAAATGGCAGTATAATAAGTGTTATGTAACAACCCACTAAAAGGAAAACACAGCATGAATATAATAAACAGACTTGTCTACAACCTGACTCTATTTAAACAAACTAAGTAACAAGAAGCTTTCACAATCCTCCAAACTGGACCAAAATTCGTAAACTACATAAAGGAGAAAAGTTTTTGTCCCCTCTCACTGATAATATTAGTGGGAATTACTAGTAAATTATATATATATATATATCTCAAACAATAACGCTGTAAAGTTCGATCAAACCAACAGCATTAGCGAAAAAAAGTTCAGTGTGTCACCTTGTCTATGATATTTCTATATAGTGTTTTCATATTATGCATTAAACTTATTTAACAGACAAAACTTGATAAAATATGAATGTTGCTTGATTATTTACTTCACTATAATCTGTACTTACAATGAAACTGTAATACAATATATTAAAGTAGAATGTCGGTTAATACATTTACTGTACTATATTCTGTACTTACAATAAAACTGTAATACAAATATAAAAGTAGAATGTTGGTTGAAGCTGGAACATTTCACTAACGCGGCAAATTTTAATTTTCTTGCGTTCTTTTGCCAATAATAGCTTAATTACTAAACGTTATTACATTAAAACTGATTTAACGTAAAAAAATAGAATGTATTTACAAATTACAATTAAAAGTATCTCCTAGATATCATTGGTTTAGCGACAAATGGCAATAAACAAATTTCATCTTAGTTTTTCAGTCTATTGCCATTTGTCGCTAAACCAATAATACCTATGTAGGTGATACTTTTAATTGTAAGTTATTGATACATTCTATTTATTTGCCCAAAATTAGTTTTCATGTAATCACGTTGAGTAATTAAGCTATTATTGACAAAAGAACGCAAGAAAATTTGAATTTGCCGCGCTAGTGAAACGTTCCTCCTTAATACATTTATTGCACCCTAATCTATATCTATACTTACAATAAAACTGTAATACAAGTATAAAATTAGAGTGTCGGTTAATCCATTTACTGCACTATAATATGTACTTACAATGAAACTTTAATACAAAATATAAAAGTAGAATGTCGGTTAATCCATTTACTGCACTGTAATCTACACTTAAAATGAAACTGTAATACAAATATAAAAGTAGAATGTCGGTTAAAACATTTACTATAATCTATACTTACAATAAAAATGTAAAACAAAACATATAAGTAGAATGTCGGTTAATCCATTTACTGCACTGTAATCTACACTTAAAATGAAACTGTAATACAAATATAAAAGTTGAATGTCGGTTAATACATTTACTATAATCTATACTTATAATAAAAATGTAATACAAAACATATAAGTAGAATGTCGGTTAATCCATTTACTGCACTGTAATCTACACTTAAAATGAAACTGTAATACAAATATAAAAGTAGAATGTCGGTTAATACATTTACTATAATCTATATTTACAATAAAAATGTAATACAAAACATATAAGTAGAATGTCGGTTAATACATTTACTGCACAATAATCTAAACATACAATAAAACTGTAATACATAAGTAGTAATATTTAATCATTACTCACTCATTACTATACTATAACTGTCAAAAAAACTATACCTAATAATTATTGTTTATTAATTTACATTACAATACAGGTAGCGCTCATAGTGAAACTCGACTATCATCACTTGGATGGGTGACCGCTACAAAAAGTGGTATTTTATAACTGAGCGCTACCGTACTTTGGAGGGCACGTTTAAGCCATCGGTCCCGTCGTTAAGCGAAGTCAGGAGTCTTCTGGTGGTTTAAACATCACAAGGGCTGACCACTGGCCTAAAAAGAAGGAAGAATTAAAAAAAAAAAATAGCAACTAGTTAATGTGCAATGTGTTAAAAATGCATTTAGAAGAAGGTTGATGTAAGCGTCAAGACTTAAAAGACAGCATTTACAATAAATATTAAAACTTTTAATATTATTACTATTTCTCTGTACTGTTTAGAATAGGATACTCAATTGATTTTAAATTCTAGTCGTAGTTTTAAGATTTTTTATTAATAAATATTTCAAGCATATTCAAAAATATCTTTATTATTAGCTGAGTTACGTTTTGTTCTTGTTTTATTTCTGTATAAATTAATTTGGAATTTTTAATTATTTCATAATTATGGTCTACTCGGGTCAACGGGTGGAGTGGACCACGGGGAATGCCCGAATTTGATCAACGTCTGCAGGACATATTTTTGAGTCTATCAATCGAAAACAAATTAGAATCAAGTAGGTACCTATGCCAAAATTGCTTTCATGAAAAATATCTAAAATGAAAGAAATGCAACAAACACAACAAAAAAACAAAAAAACATAGTTCCTGTGACAGTTTTCCCGTAGCTCCTACTAACTTTGATTTCCCCACACCCAGTACAAATAAAAATCAATATTTAAAAGAGTAAATGTGAAAATTATAGTTAAAAAAATTGTTTCTCTACGATTTAATTTGATCGGTGGACTCGCAGAGCATGAAAAAAAATTGAAGCGCCATATTTTTAATGCTCTGTGGTTGGACTCGGGAATGAGGGAATGTTTGTTTATGTGTCACTAACGCCATCTAGGTATACTGCACGGAACACTAGACATCCGCTTCACAACCATAGCTAATGAAGGGTAATCATGTGGTAGGTACCAATCAACCAAGCCAGGGTGTTCAAGAGAGGATAGATCATTATTTCCTTAGTCAGCATGCAATTAAAAATATAACAAATTATATCCAATTATAAATAATTTTGTCTATACAGGGTGTTACTACAGTCGTACCGTGCGTCGTACTATGCAACTGCTCGTACATTATTCAGTTAGTTCGTGAATCCGCCGCGCATGGTAACATAGTCATCGGATTATGTGAACTGGATTTGTGTTAACAGATAGACATCAAAGACAGTATGTTTTTTTATAGAATAGGATTGTGTTTGCTAGAAGGGCCATCATTTTCCAAGTTTCTTTTAAGACCTTGGCAGATTCCGGAACCAACTAGAACTCCTTTCGTAAAGTTGCAGAGCTGAAGTTAGTTCCAGAAACCGCCACGATACTATAAAGCTTCATCCCTGCTACCTCTCGACCGCCGCGTCTGTTGCTGTGATGGGAAATAAAACCACCTAGAAAATAGGTAGAGGGCAGCACGCTCCATATTTGTTGATTCTTATCTTCAAATTCAAACCCTCATGTACTATTATTTATTCTGTGCCTTGATTAATAATAAAGTTAGAAGCGGATGTTTGTAACGAGACCTATTTAATTACCCACGTCCCCGATGTATCGACGTCGACCGTAATTAAATCCACGGTATCGAAGCCCCGTGTTTATACAAACAACCTCCTACGTTGATATAGGTAGTTAGGTTACGCTCCTGCTAAAATACACACGCCGATGTTATTCGAACCGCAAAGCGTAGACGGGAGGCTGCAGGGCCCAGCGCCCCCCGTAGTAAAGGGAGCTGGTGAGCCGGGTTCATGCTGCACGCACTCGGAAGCGGGGGCGTGCCGGCGGCGGCGCGCGGATACGAGCCACAGAATATGGATTTAAGATTAACTCGGGCATGATGTGAAGGCATACCTTGGGCCGGGTCCGGCCGGGCCGCGTGGTCCCGGCGCGCGGCGGGTGCAGGCGGGGTGCAGCGGGCGGGTATCGATCACTGGGCGGGGCGGGGCGGGCGGCGCGGGGCGGGGCGAGTGCGCGCTCCCGCCGCCGCGCGCCGCCAGTCCGCCTCGGGGCCGCGTCCGCGCGGTCGTCGCCTGTTCCCGCGGTGCGGCGCGCCGGATTGTCTCCGCAAGCGCCCGGCGGCGGCGGCGAGCCTCGCGCCGCCCGCCCCCGCGCCGATGCTCGCAGCCGCAGCGTACCCTCGCCCCCCCGCGCGTCCGTCGCCCGCCGCCGCCGCGCGCGCAGCCTGGCTCGCACCGCCCCGCCCGCCTCGCCGCCCGCCCCTCGCCTGCGCCCCGTCTTCCTCTGGGCGCGCCAGACCGACGGTACGGTGCAGGAGGTCCGCTGCGAGGACTACGACCCGCGCAACCGCATCCGTATAGCGCGCACCCCGGCCGGGTGGCGCGTCATCCCGCGCACGGAGACTTACGACTCCATCGTCGTGCCCAAGCCGCCGCCTGTGTCGCGCGAGCGCACCCACCGGCGCCAGCGCCGCCGCCGCGGCCGCCCGCGGCTGCTCCGCGCCGATCCCGCCACCTCTTGGCTCGCGCCTGACCTGGAGTTCCAGATCCCGTCGCACACGATAGCGATCCCGCGCATGCTGCCCACCCCGCCGCTGCGACCCGACTCTCCGCCCGCGGTGGAGTCGCCGGCGTCATCGTCGTCACCGCCGTCTCCGCAGACGACGCTGCCCGCGTCACCGACGCTGCCCCCGCCGCCCACGTTGCCGCCGTCGGAGCCGACTCCGATGGACAACCTGCTGGCGGTGGCGGAGCTGGAGCTGGAGCTGCAGAGCAGCGCGCTTCCCGCCGCGCAGTACTCCTTCCGGTCGGAGGACGAGGTCGCGCGTGACGTCATGTCTTTCGATTTAGGCGAAGTTCCCAAAGTGCCAGATGAAATATTCTACGAGCGCAAATCCCACGGACCGGAGCGCGTCGAGGACGACGCTTTCCCCGGCGACATGGACAAGGATCTGTTTGAGAGCATCAGCGAAGCGCACTACCTGCCGGAGTTGGGCGGGCCGCATGATGAGGCGCTGCTGGAGTCGCTGGTGGAGAAGGGATGCGAAGACAACCAGATCCTGGCGCACCTGGTGAGCGCTTCTGGAGAGTACGTGGAGGAGGATATGCTGCTGGGGGGCGCGCCTGTCGCGGACATTATCGGCCGGCTCGGCTCTCTGGAGTCGCCCGGCCGGAGTAGCATGACAGCCGCGCAGGGCCTCTTGCATCTGCACCATATAGGAGACCATCTCCCCCCGCGGGATCATGCTCAGAATGCGGTAGACGGCTACATGACGGCCGAAGTGTTTGCACCGGGGGCCGACGCTGAAAGCTCGCTTGAACCGCTCGACGCCGCTCCAAGCGCGCATAAAGCCACCGAAATTGACCACTTAGAATACGAACAAGATGCCGGAAAGAGGCTAGCGAATAATGAAGAACCCGCTGAAGTATTATATACTGAACGAGTACCTGATATAAATGAGACTTATGAAGAAAATGAATATGAAGTTAGCTCTCAAACTTCGCAAAGATCACCAGAAAGGACAGAAGCGAGCATACCAACCCGAACTCATACTGACGAAAATAATTCTAACCTCAGTAATGACAATGTGACGCAAGAAAGGAATAGAATTCATGACAGTGATGAAACGGCTAACAGTGATAAACAGGATTCAATAGAAGACCAAAAGCCTAATGTGGAAGTGTTGGCTCAAACAGTGAAGGACCCCGAAGGTCCCACAGATTTAAGTATAATGTATATAGAAGATGAAACGGAACAGGACTCGGCGCTTGCTGAAGAGTCCTCTGACAAGCCAAGAGATTTAACCGTCCACAGGCGGCACCCCACCCCGCATACATCGCCGCGGAGGATAGAGATCCCGCGAGCACCTTCGAGGGAGTCTGACGCGATGCAGTCGCCCCAGCCTAGCGGCATCCCAGCGATTTCCTCACCGGAAGTATTCCAACCACCGCCTTCAAAAAATAAAACGCAGTCTATTTTAGACGCCATGTTTATGTCTTCATCGCCGAGAATGTATCTCACCTCAGAAGTGAGCATTACAAAACAGCAGTGCGAACCTTTGAATTTGGGCAAACATAGAAAATCCGCCAGCCCCACGGTCTCGAGCTGCTCGGAAGAAAGAACCAGTAAAAACGTAGGGGAACCGCTCGAGAAGAGGCAAAAGACAGCTGGGATGGACGAGTTATATCAAATAACGGATCTTTTAACAGATAAGAAGAAGAAACATGACAAGCCAACGAACAGAAAGGCAGACCAAGACTTGCCTATGTCGGCGGCGATGAAACAATTCCAAAGCCTGAAAGCGAACAAAAACTTCAACATTCCAGACCCTCTACTAATTCCAAAAGAGAGACTCAGCGCCATTCAGTCAGCCCCCGGTAAGGAAATACCTGCGCTGCTTGTGGAAAGACCAGACTTACGATATTATGATGATTTAGATGGAGATAGAGTACGTGATATTTTGGTTATAACAATAAAAGAATTTGAAAGCTTGCTTATGAATAAGGAACATACAAAACGCCAATTTACTACTAAAATCGAGGATGTACGTTCCGAAAAAGTATCCACTACACCGACGAATTCAATTCATAATGACCTACACCAATTGAATCAAACGAGTCAACCTAGGCCAACCCCGTCGATGGCTGGGCTGGCGGAGGACATCGACGCCGCAAACTCGGCGGCGGCGCTGAACCCCATGTTGTGGATGTATGCGCAACATCAGGCGGATATGGCCGCGTGCTCACAGAATGCTGAATTCCTTAAAGCGTTAAGTGCGTGTGGACACTCCGTTGCGAACTATTCCGACCTATCGCAAATGTTATTAAATCATCCGTCGCGGTTGGTAAACCCTGCGGGCTTTCCGATGATGCCTCCCGTGGACAGTATGCAAGTAGCAAATGCCTTTTGGCGGGAGATGGCTCAAAAGACGGCGACGCCGAGACGGAAATCTAGCTCCACGGAACGAAGCGTGGAAACTGCAGCAAAACCGATGGAGTTCCAAAGTCCTTACGTTCACTCGACCAATAAAAACTATCAGGGTCGGGCGCATTCGTCGGCGAGGACGAGTCCGATCGCGAACAACTACTCGAACCAGCGTGCGGCGATGGCGCAGCATCAGTTCTTACAGGGGATGTATCCCGGGATGGGAGCAGGGGTGCGCGCTCCGAGTTTACCGATGGGTGGTTTGAATGTGCCGTATTACAATCCGAGCGCGATAAGCCAGCGGTCGCCGCGAACGCAACACAAAAGTCCGACGCCGCCGTCGCCTTCGCCGTCCGCGTACTATGCGAACAACAATTACTTGCAAACGCTGAAGGCTAGCGAGGCGGCGGCGGCGGCAGCAGCGCGCGCGGCGCACAGTCCTGGTGAGAGTCCTCGGCCGCGCATCAGCGTGAAGCGGGTGGATGAGCTACGGCGGCGGCGCGATGAGACGGAAGTGGGCAGCACCACGCCGCTCGGCGAGCCGCCACTGCTGCAGCCAGACTCCTCCGTGCCGCTCTGGCACCCGCTCTTCGGCAAGTGAGTACCACCATTCTGTTTTATCAAAATGTTGTGATAGGTTGTAAAAATTGTATATACACGAGAAATTGAGAACCGGGATAAGCCAAGAAGCACACAGTTTCTTTAGACTTCTTCTTTAAAGGTTGATTTCCACTTGAATTTATCTAGTTCCTGTTTCTTATAGGTACATAACTTTTTGGTAGTTGATGGAAGTACCAGCGGCCTTAGCTGATATTTGCTAGAAGTTTAGTAGAATCCCAAGTAGATGTTGAAATTCATATCGATACACTTTCTTACGAAACAATTTCTAGTAGGTAGTAACTATGTAATTATTATTCAGATTGACTGGAGGAAAGCTTAATTTCGGAGCTCAATACGTACGTAAGGTACGAGGAAAAAATATTCAGTTACACAAGGCACCATTTTTTAAACTCATTTCTTTTCAATGTGATTTCCCACAGTCACTAGAAATTATACAAGGACTTTATAGCAAATATTATTAAAGGTTCGTAGATACCTAATTTGTCGCAATACGATACTGAATTTATACTTTGTATAATGAAAGTAGAATAGTGTTAGAACCTTCTCTACGATAGAGCAATAAAGTGTTTGCGCTTGGCTGTACAAAGGTGTCGTTGAACTCCAGACCAAGCACGGATGAACTGTGCAAATAATTAAATATTATTAAGAACATTTGTTCTACCGTTTTGGTAGATATTTCGGTACCAAACGACGTAAAAACCTAATATGGTTTGTATCCAGCCAGCTAAGCTTTTACCGTTGGTATTACCTATTCAGTCGCAGGTCTTTTAGGCTTCTACGTAATTTGTTAAAACGTTCGGTCCCTATTTAATAAGTTTAAAACTAGGTTGAATTGAAACTTTCACGACGTGGTAGATTTCTGTGTGGACATAAAAATTACTAGATCAAAACAGAGACACGCAGATACCTATACCTACCTACGTTAATGCACTATTACTTTTGCAAAAACAATTAATGCACTAAGTAAAACGTTAAATTAGGAGCACTTGTAAGATAAATTTAAAAAATCGCGCGGTCTTGATTGTCATCTGTAAACACTTAGAAATATATCACCACTTTCATACGGCTCCGCCTGAGCGAAGATTTAGAGATGTACTCCATAATTAACGAGGACAGCGTACACGATGGAACCATGCTCCGTTTTATTACAGACAGACCTTGCGTCCCATTAAACCATTATTTATTAACCGCTACATCTTTACAACGCGGTTCCGATCACTTCTCATTAACTGGGTACGACCACCGTTCATATTAATTTACATCTTAATAAAACTTTTTTATACCCTATGAAAACTGATTCTTTGAAGTTTTTATATCCCTGTGAAGTATGTACTCATTAGAAAGCACATAGCTAACAGTTACAGATGTTGAGTCTGAGTTTACTCCCATAAAAAGACCTCATATATTACTTAGGATACTGCTCCAAAAACCGGCTTTGCTATCGAATATAATGCCAAACATAATATCTTGCATAAAAAGGTAGATATCTTTATTAGAAACTAGTCTCAAATATATATGTGATAACAGAAAGAAGAGGAAAAATATTTGGCCACCTTATACAACATAACAGCCACATAAAACCGTCATAGAAGAGAAGAGAGCTAGAAACAGAACAGATGAAGAAGATAAACGTCATGTCGTACGCGGAAGTCAATGCATTGGCTGAAGGTAGAGAACATTAACGATGGCAATTACTCCCCCAACAAGAACAAGGCTCTGTAAAATTTTAATAACTACTTGCTCTACATTTGTAGTCTTTTGTGATAAGATAATATATTTCAAACTATCTAATACATAACCAAAACTAGTTGAAATGGAAAAATCATCATGATCATCTGTTATGGTCAATAATAAACTAATCCAGAATAACATAATTATAAATCATGTAAAATCTAATTTTGGAAACATGCCAAAATTAGGTAACAGATGTGCATGTTAACAGTTGCTGATACATACATCACCTTGTCAAATTAAATTAACTCCAAGTTAACTTCAGATTGAGATAATTATGAGTTATGACATGACCGACAATATTATAATATCATAGGTAGCTAATGAAGAAGATTCATGCTTCTATGAAGCCCTCTTTAGACGTGTTAGTGAAATGGTGAACCTGGTAGTTTCGCAAATGGCTTCCAAACCGGAATCGGATAGTCAAAATAGTCCTCTATGCTGTAACTAATGGTCTGTAAAAAGTACAAAATAAAACAACCAAGCTAAAAACGAAGTCGCCAGCAAACGGTACCTACAACAATTAAAGTGTATAACGTTATTAAAATAATTGCTTCTGGCACTTTTGCATTTTAAATGCATAGGAAAGTAGGACTTCCACTACCGTTTCGTAACATTTTATTATACCTTTGTATGTATACCTATCGACAACCTAGATTGCACTTCATAAACTATTACTTAGCTCTCGGAAACGGAGACCTGTGCTCCACATATGGACATAATGGTAGATTAATATAGAATAATCGATATCCCAATATACAGTTCCGAACAAAAGTGGTTAGGCGCCCCACTTCGTATTCTAGACACAGTATATCTTGTTTAAAATAAGTATTATTGGCTTGAAGTGTGTGGTCTGGTTTGGAAAATATATATTCTAAAACAGCCGAACTGGAATATATTAGAAGAGGATTTTTTATACTCTAAAGCTACAAAAACTAAACATCTGAGTAAACTTTAACTATTAACGTTGCAGCGAAGGACCAAAGAAGGACATTTCAGAAAAATGTATTCGACATACACCTAACAGAAATTACTGAAACATGAAAATTATTGTTTTAAACTAATGTACTAGCGCTTCGAGGTTTCAGTGGCAACATGTCTTCCCGTGCACGGGAGTTTTAGGGAATCAGATACCAGGATAAAAGTAGGTACCCTATATTGATCTCGATAGTGTAAAGCTTCTTCCAAATCGGTTCAGAAGTTTTCGTGTGAAAGCCATACACACAAACAAAATTATGCACTTTTATATTTTAGTAAGCATTACATAGCAAAAATAATTTCGAACCCAGCATTTTCGTGTATTTTAGCCGTGACTCTTTTATTCTTAGCAGTACTTACAGGCAAGACCTTTCAGATAGCTCCACGTCAGCCCAGAAGTAGAGCACGTCAATCTGAACATATAATAACACAAAATCGTCACTGCATGTCTTTTTGCATGTCCATCTTCGTGAATATTTAATGCCCCTAATCACCTCCACTTTAATGAAAATCAAGGCAAACAGACAGCCCGCGTCTTTCTACATTAAAAGAGAATAAAATATTAAATGTTAGTAGTTTCTTTGTAGTTTTAATAATGGACTGTAATGACCTATTCTTTCCATTTCTTTCCAGCTACTGCTTAATTATGGACGATATCCGTTTTTCTGTTCTTCTATGAATAGATAATGAAGTAAGTACAGCCTTTACCGTTTTAATGTAGGTTTGCTCTACCTGTAGCCTGTAGCTATAAGGTAGGATAGGAACGATATATTAGGTAGGGTCATGTCCTATATTCTAAGGGCTCTACATGACTACACGTCTTTGGTTTGGTTTTAACTTAGCTATGAATACACTACATAGAGCTCTCTTACTATGGCGAATTTCCTCTCATAGTTCAGTTTTTCAATTATCTTTTGTTTTTAGGTTAAATATAATAACGTGTCAAGCAAAACACGTAATTATTATGAACTGCAGATTGAACAACCGGCCCGACGATGAGCATGAAAATGCAAGCTGAAATAAGTTTAGTAAAAATGTTTTAAAAAGCTTAGGTCCCATGTTACTACCTTGTGAAACGCCTCGTCATATTTCCTAGATTCATTTAGTAATTAGTCGAGCCCATTTTGTACATAACAATAATATAAATAAAAACATATATAAAAGGAGTTTAACAGTCCGTTGGTAATACAATATTTTCAACTGTAATGTATATTGTACCTACACCTACTCTCTTAAAAGCTTCCATAGATCACTATGTCAATTTCCGGCTGCTTCCAGAAACGTCCTTCACATTTGCCCTTCAAGCCTCCCCGTTCGTCCCAATCCGGCCTCCTTGAAGCTTCGGGTGCTCCGCCTTCAATCGGTCAAGGCTTCTTCAAGGCAGCTCTGTTTGTACAGAAACTTGATGCTTAATTGATGCTTTTAAGGTTTCCTTTGGTTGGTATATTTCCCCACTTGCGTGAAAGTAGGTTTAGTAATTCATTCTAACATTATTAATGATGTAAGGCACCTATTTGTATTTATTTACCGACTCGTACCTACATGAAGTTGAAATAAGTACAGTAAATTAGGATCGCATGTCAGTAAATATTGTATTTTGAGAGATCATTTTCATGAAGTGGGCTTGTTGAAGAAATGTTATTTTTCGACTACATTTCACAGATTTTGTTTCGTGTAGAAGTTATGCGTGTCTGACACGTAATTGGCACAGGTACCTTATACATTTGTTTTGTTATATTTCAAGGTTTATTTTAATAGGTTTAACTTTCTACAGTATCAGTAACCATAAAAGTATAAGTAAGCCTTAATATTCCTGGTCTTATAGAGGCCTCGAACCTAACCTCATTTTGCAAGTTTCCGATCTGTAAAGGCCATGAGCTCCAGCCCCTGTTGCTCGCAGCTGCCAGGTCGTCAGGTTGACAGGGTCAAGGCATTGCTACGTAATCCCGCTTAGATTTACTCCAACAATACCGGGATGACCTAGTTTGTAAATGCGGAGGTCGCGCAAAAACTGCTCAGAATATTTGGTTACTAAGAGGTAATAGCATCTATGAATATTATAATGGTTTTCGTAATCATGTTTACGTGAATTTCATTTCCAGTATTTGATTTGATTATGTAAATTGAGATAACTGTTCTTGAATTTTGGTTTTCCCTAAATAGTGGCTTTTATAATTAGTCGAGTTATCCTGCGATTTCAAACTAAAGACAAATAACAAAATAGTACCTAGACCTACCCACATTATTGCAAGTAAGTCGGAAATCTATGTTTTTTATTCGGGTTTCTAAAAGACTGACAATTTAAGTAATTGTTCGCTTTACCAAAAACCAAACAAGCTTGACACATCATAGTAGCCTAGTTATATTCCATCACGTAATACAAATGAATATGAAGTAATCCGTATGAGCTAACGTTCAAGTGAGGTCATAGTTACCTAGGTTCCCATTTGTCTGTTCCCGTGTAAACAGCTACGATTGGTACACAAAGCTCCAATTTACCCTTTGACGCTTCTTGTTTGTCAGTTCTATACGTTATTTACTCTTTCCGATCGGAATTTTTAATAGTCTCGTGTGCCTGAAACGTTTTCAGACTTATTTACGTAAGTCCTTGAAAGGTATATATAATTATATATATACTTACCTAGTACCTACTCTACGACGACTCTGTGACGGTACTAATAATCGCTTCGGTACTTCAATACTTGCTTAAAAGTATTTGTTATTAACTTACTTACCCATAAGTTTATGGTACATCGGTTTTATGTCTACTACGTACATAATATGCTTATTTATTATTCTTGTTTTAAAAAAAATGCGCAGCCCTGGCTAATATAGCAATCACAAGTCCTTCCCAAAACTGAGTCATCGTCGCCGTTGGATCGCAAATGGAGGAATTGTCCAATTTTCAAAATAGTCTCTCACACTTTGTTCGTGGGAAAGCTTTTATCCGGCTTTTAGAAAATGGTGGAAAAGAGAGGACGTCGTTTCGTACTTCAGCTTGAAGCCTGCTCTTAGTCCAGACTATAAATACTAGGTATATATATTAGTTATATGATACGAGGTTGGGTTTTGTCTAGAGATCATTTTATGGCGATGCGTATAACCGCTACAAGCTATTTCCTGGCTCCATTACGCAATTTTAATTAAGAACAGCGGTGATTGCACGTTGCAGTTAAATCTGTAACGCCTCAATAAAATTGGCAGATATTGGCGTCCTGTTCTACTACGTTGTAACCTGTGTGTTTATCTCACTCGCTCCCGGTCCCTAGATAGCCTTCGAACGTGGTTCGAACCAAGGGCCCAGCTCAAAGCTACATTGATTTTAACATGCCCGGGACTGACGCGCAGTTTGGGACATATACATAGGATACACATATATAATGTACATATACCTATATACATGGTACATATTGGTACGTGTTTGATTCTGTCATTCAGCTGGTATGTATTTAACATAGTAGGATGTCTGCGTTGGACGTTTAATTTAGCACAGACAAAGGGATTCTGTCTGAGGCTTAATTAGCAGACCAATCTGTGGTTTTACATAACGTAGGTATGTTAAGGTTTATAGCTGGGTATTTTGAAGTCAGATGCATTGCAGTGCCGATTATGTGAGGGACTGTTTACCTTGGATTCCCCTCACCCTCGTGGTGTCCGCTTTTCAGCATCAAAAGCTAATTGGCATCCTAAACGATTCAACCCGTACAACTTCGTACATGCAAGGTTTTAAACATTCGCCGATTTAGCCTCATGTCAAAAAGACAAAAACAGTAGCATTAAAATAACGTATTCAAATGTAGGTACCTACTCTATTAACATCCAAATACAAAAACGTTGAATCATTCTGCAACAATGGAAATCTTTTACGACTGTACCTAATATTGCATTGCATCACAATAGTTTGAAAATATTTGTGACCATCTTCTAGGAACATTGCAAATACATGTAGATACAAAGTAGGTTAACACGGTTCACAAAATAAGTTTACCTAACAAGAACTAGCAATTGCTTATGAAAACATAAACGTTTAGCTAGCGTTGCTTATAGATTCCTTCGTACAGAGTCCTCTAATGGTAATTTCTCTACGTATCGTAGTTTCCACCGCCTGTAATATTATCACGCACCCGCAAGGCACTTTCCGGTCAGCCGGGCAATTCTGCTTCAATATCTGCCGGACGATCTCTATCATCGCCGGGAGTAAGCAATATATTTCCATACAAGTAGGTACATATATTTTCCATTTTTCATTTTACATTATATTTTAACTATCTAGATTTTGTAACAGCAGTTTTATTGTATGTACAATTTGACTACCAGTATTATTATAAAAAGAACAAAAACTAGGGAATTTTCATAATTTATATTGCATCGTTACAATCTTTACGTGTTCAATGTTCATTGACTGAGGAGGGGAAAGCTCTCGTACGAAACTGTTTATGGTTTACGAAATTTCTTAAATCCAAATTAAGGATCAATGCAAACACCGAAATTCTACTCGTAGATATCGGTTACTACGTATATCCAATCGTGTGAATTAAACTAATCTAACTAATAGACACATTGGTAGATCATCATCATCATCACCAACAGCCTGAAGACGTCCGCTGCTGAACATTGGCCTCCCCCACAGAGCGCCAATTTGAGCGGCTGCTCGGCTCCTGCATCCATTGCCTCCCCGCGGTGTTAGCCAGATCGTCGGTCCACCTAGTGGGAAGGTAGTCTACGCTGCGTCTTAGGGTTCGTGTTCGCCACTCGAGAACCTTTTTCCCCCATCGGTTGTCAGGTCTACGAGCGATATGGCCTGCGCATTGCCATTTCAACTTGCTAATTCTAAGAGCTATATCATTGGTAGACACTGCCCTCTATTCTTATTTGGCACGAATAAATGGTACGAATTTGACGTCGAAATATCAAATTGGAATAGGAATAGTTGATAATATGATAGTAGAACTGATTTTGCGCTACCGTCTTATACCAAATACCTACAGTTGTTATGTTATATTCAGTGTCATTAGCCAGGTACGATCTCATGCAATCTGGAGACATAAGCACCGTCATTATACATTACGACAGGGCATCTGTGAAACCCGTACACAAGGCTCCAACTGCACAAAGAGCTAGGTATTTCTTAGAACTTTGGCCCCTCTAGGTTTTCGTGCCTAATTAGCCTTTCGTGGCAAAAGATCAAAGCTTGTAGCATGAACAGGAAACCGCACTGTTGTAAGTACTATCGTATAGCATTCGAAACTTCCTCATAAGCTAAGTTTTTCATTATAAAGAGTTACTTTCTGTTGGGTCTTAATTTTTTTCTTTTACCTTCGTTTTCATCCTAGTTATTTAGCAATTTTATCAGGAATCCTTTTAGCAAAGCAGCTAATGCATTCATATATTATGGCTTATGCCAGCAGTAATTCCAAGGCACATAATTATTATAGTCCTTGTTATCGCAAATATTATCGTTCCAGTCTTGAGCAGCTCTTAAACTACGTACTTTTTATACTTTTGATTATTAATGGTTTAACAAAATATGTTATTGGATCTTTACATAGGTAACTTCGATTATTTCAATCATTTTTCTGATGACTATTATGATTTGGTCTACCACTTTTTCCGGCTTGATGTTGGCTTCTGGCTGGGCTTCTGTATAAACTATTCACATGCTTAGTTTTTCTTCAATCTACGTATTCCGTGTTCTTGACTCATGCTAATACTAAATTTACATCAATAGGTTCCTGCACGGTAAACAGCGCACTTATTTAGCATTGCCTACCTCTCTACGTTAATTATTTACATATTTACGACTCCATCAAATTAAAATCTACCGTTTGCCATAAATCACTTGGATGGTCCATAATTATGTTATACTGGCACGACTTACTAAATAGGTACCGTGAAAACTTTCAAATTGGAACTAAATAGGTACTTAATTGGGTATGTAGGAGTAGGTTACATAATAAGAACAAGAAAACCCAAGTAAGTATATCCTTCCCAAAACATGTGTATCCTTCATTTAAGGTAACATAATATAATTTGCATAAGATTCTTAAAAAGTTGCTTAGGGTTGCCTCTCTTTTCTTCGACGTCTTTGTCGGTGGAACTTTTTTACGGAAAAGGAGTTTTGAGGGCTTCCAACTTACAACTTGTGAGGAAACTTTAGCGGCGTTGTTCACAAAACCTTAAGAAAAAGTAGAATGTTATTGTCATCTTTTGTGTACCTACAGTTTAAATTCGGAAACGACGTTCCTAATAAAAACAAACTTATGTAAAATGTTATCCAACTCATGCATGATTTCTCTGAGGAGTATCTATATACTTACCACCCCGTTATTCATTGGTTTCAAAATTTTCTAACAACTTTGCAATGTTTATAATATTACTTACGGGATCTTTACCGTGATTTGAAACATTAGCAAAGCATTAGCATTATTTTTTTGTGTGTAAGATCCCGTAAGTAATATTATAAACATAGTGAACAACCGTGAAAGTTTAAAACAGTGTTTAACTTTGCAATGATTAAATTGGGTTAAAATTAGATTTGAAGGATTATAATTTAGAAAAAGAACGTTGTAGTAGACGTAATAGGAAGTAACTAAATAAGAATTAGACGAATGAGGAATAGACACATTAGGAAGTGAACGGATTAGGATTTGAAGGATGACAACTAGAAATAAGACGTTTTAGTAGTGGACAATTTAAGAAAACGACAATTTTGGAACTGGAAAAATGAAGAAGTGGCTCAAGATGACCGGATAGAAAAGTAAAATACCTAACTACGAAAGTATGGTGTGACAACCCTAGACTTCTTTGAATTGTGACTATTAATTTTATTATACCAGATGTTTTCATTCTGGAGTGTGAAGATTATTGTAATATTATCTTGATTTAATGGCACGTGTCTAATTAACACTTTTTATTTATGTTCTTCATTTTAAGTAGTCTTACACATCAATATCCCTGTTCTTTTGGAATCACTTAGGAGCATGATTCTTTGTAGAAAATAAAGTATTTATTTTGTTAAGGTAGGCTCCACAAATATAAAATGCAATGACGTGTTTGTTGATTTCAAACTTACAAACATCATTACCGCATAAATAATAGAATTTCATTCTCAAAGTAATATCACAATTAATATAAAACACGTCCCAGTTACAACACTATTTCAATTTCCTTTGTCAATTAAAAAAGGGACTCCATGTTCCGAAACATCCTCTTCAAAATTCAAAGCACCCCTACATAAAGCCGCGTCTTCAATCTTGGAACAAATCAAAACTCATTGTGACCGTCGGGCTGTGAATTGGAGGTCACGGGTTCAGTTCTCGACAATAGGGCAAGTACGTTCACCTCTTACATCATTTATTTGGGCTACTTACCGAATTCAGCGCTCGGATCGTTGACTCTTATAGGCCGAGCCGAGGTTTTGCTGAGGACCTTATGTCAAGAGAAAATTCAGTGTCTTCTATACAATGCTTCCTCTTTTTGGTTCTTGCTTTAATATACCTACATATTACCTACTTTGTTTATAAGGAACCTAACTTAGTTAAAAATTTTGGTACCTAGTAATATTAGACTAACGTTTCTATTAATTGCTTAGTTCAGCCTTTAATACTATTGATTAATTTTTTTTTTTTTTTTTTTTTTTTTATGTGATTGAATGACGTGACGAGCTAGTCGTTCACCTGATGTTAAGTGACACGGCCGCCCATAACAGTTGCAGTGTCACCCGGAACTTTAAAACAATAGTTTCGCGCGACACTGCACTGCGCACGTCATCCTGAGACATCACCCAGTCTAATAATCAGATTACTAGACTGAGTGATCAGATCATAAAGTCTCATTTGCCCAGTAATTTCACTAGCTACAATGCCCTTCAAACCGAAACACAGTAGTGCTTGCACACTACTGCTTGGCGGCAGAATAACTGCTTTGATCTGAACTTTATGTGCCTGGTCGTGCTTTACAGTGACTTTTGCAATCTCACCTTTAATACTATTATTATTTGTGTGCGATTTTGGCCTTCCGTACGTGTTAAAACGTATTTGAATACTTTCTATATTTCTGAATATGTCGACACTTCGGCAGTGTCATTCCGGTTACCCTTATGAAGGTGTAGGTACATCATTTGCTTAGTATGTTTGGTTGTTCCGTCCAATTTCTATTCTAATTGCTGCAGTTTACACAGATCACCTGTGATCTGCGTCTGCGTGATGCGTGTCATCCAGTTTTGCCGTTGCAAATACGTGTGTAAATATTTTCTATCGTAATCCATCTGCTGATATATTATATCATAGTAGCTGGATTATCATTACTATAGGAATATACCATGACGCGACGTTTGACTTCTGTAATCTTCAGGTATGTTTACAGATCATTGACTCGTTCAAGTAGCAGCGGGGTCAGAGCTATACACAGTTTTGCTAACTTAATGGGACAAAGACCCCTTTGTTGATGAATATCTATGAATGAATATCGTCAAAAGCGTATTCAGACCGTTTATTTTTGTCATCGCCATTTTAGAAAGCCTTTATACGTATTTGTATTTCAAAATATGCTTGTTATTTTCACGTCGTCACAACCTTACAACACATCAAATTGTGGTAATTTAGTTCTTTATTGAGAACAGAAGTATTCAGCGTTTTGCCATTCGTTCGCTAACCCCTTTTTTTCAAGAACCGTAAACGTTTGGTTCATCTGAGTTATTATGGCCGATGGAGCGTTTCTTTCAAGAATTTGCTGTTTGTTTTTGTACTCGGAGGTTGTTGACTGACTTAATAAATTTTGTTAGTTTCAGTTTACAGTTAGGGACAGATGTCTTTGTTCAGAAGATAGTTTAGCAATATATCTATTTCCTTTGTCTTATTTATTCACATGCTGATAGACCGATATATGTATCTCTTAGAATTTGCAAGTTGAAATGGCAATGGGCAGGCCATATCGCTCGTAGAACTTACTTACCTACCTTACCTCTTGCTCAGCCGCTCAAGGTGGTGCTCTGTGGGGTAGGCCTATGTTTAGCAATGGACGTCTTCAGGCTGTTGAAGAATCTGAATAGCTTTACGTAGGTACAAGTAAGACTACAAGAACCTAAAGCTTGTCATACATATCCTATCCTATTCGTTCGTACATATTATTTCAAGTGACATGACCGCCTCTCTTTGCTTTGTAGAGTCACAGCTACATTTTTATCTGGTCCTTTTTGTAAAGTACAATACAGCTTTACGTCTGCTCTTGGCTGTAAATCGTGACACTTCAAACCACGTGCTCCACTACCAATAAAGCTAAAACAAACTACACATTTTTTACAAACTTAACAGTACCAAGAGTTACAGTAAAAGGAGTTGAACGACCTTCGTTAAGCTGGCACCGCGACCTTTGGAGCTTGATGTGATGCATATTCATGGCCGGAACAAAAGGGCAGGCTGGGACCCTAATACCACGGCACTAACGCTAAATGCTGATGGCTGGGGAGGGGCTTGTATAAATACTATTATGAAAGAACTGCTTATGTATACTCTAAGGAAAGAACTAATAGCGCTGTGCCTAGTATGTACTAGTCTTGTATACTTAGTAGGTCCCTAGTATACCTATCCATACCGTGGATCTCACGGAACAACCTAGTCTACGAGGCCACGAGGAAGGGTGATCCACGGTATGCCAGACAAGTTTTTGTGACAGCAGCTTCGGTTCGTAAGCCATCTTGATTTCTTTTCATTTAGTTACTAACCTTATTTTGTTACTTAATATATGTATTCTGTGTCTTCTACATTTAATAAACCCATTTCTCAGTCGAGGTTACTCGTTTAGTTCACATAAAATATCACGTGTGAAACCAAAATTCAAAACCTATTTTGTTTTTTAGATTAGTTTACGGTAACTATATAAAAAGATGGCGTGAATATGAAATTCAATTTTTTATTCTTAGCTCAAAACAATCGAATTAGCTTTGCTGTACTCTTTTATAGTTCCTTCGATTCACTCGGAGCGATCCATTGTTCCGCCATATAAGTAAACCTAGAAATAATTTTCGCCAAGAAAAAAAATAATTTTGTAGATAAGCAAGATATTTGGCTGCCGTCGTTAAATTGAAAAAAATTCAGACGACCTTCCGTCGTCCGCTGTCAAATTAGGATTTTCCGGTGGATGGCACGGACTACGAATTTACATAGCAAACAGTTTAGTTAGGCTACTGTTTGATGTATGTAAGACTAGAGTTCGGCAGCTTGGACCTTATTATATGAGTATAAAGGTCACGCAAACGCGAGCACTATAGAGTTTTATGTGTAGTTGCTTGTAGATATGTATCTACCTATTACCAAGCCTCTCTACATTGATTTATTTATCGATTTTGTGGTTGTTTGGCCATCGTTTATTATTCCAAGCTGCCTTTTCAACTTTTCTAAATAACTTATTACCTACCTATAGTATTTGGAATTCGTGTAAAGTGATTTTTAATAGATATTTTTATAGTCCACTAACTGACATCCTAGACATATTTCGTATGCATTTATGGATCCTGTATACGAAATGTTCCGAGCTGATGAATCCTGTCAATTCCAGCGCCTAACCAATTCATCAAAGTTGCCCTTTAGAATATTCAATTTTCTGAATAATCTGAATAAATTTAAGACTGGTCCTAGAGCAGTTGAGTGTTCGAATACTCCATCGCGTTGCTAAATAATTGGGATTAAATTGGGCCCATACCCTTAGTTAACATATTGACTGCCCAAAACGAAAAATAGTTAAGTATTGGCGTAAAGCCAAAAAAAAAGATGACATACAAAAAATAAAGACACTTCATGTTAAAGTTACATTTTTACTGTAGGTAACAAAAATATATGGTGATCCACTGCCTCACAAGCACGCTATTCTTCCTATAAAAGCAATTCAATAACATAAACTGGTCGTTTCTTTGCAACAACTTCTAGAATCACACAGTCTCCCTAATCAACTTCGAGATCTACAAAGTTAGTCTCAGAATCCTCATTCCGTTGAAAGTTACATCGCCGAGAGGGAACTTGATGAGTTCGCTCACTCGCAATATCATCTTAGATATATAGTACATCTTGAGTGGCACACTTCTGAGGAATTTATGTTATTTCAGCTCTGCTGGATTATCTGCTCTAGAAGTGTTACAAGTGACTGGAACATCGTTGATGCTTATAACTTGTATAAGTTAGATGCGACTGGTAGGAGGAAAAAGTTGATAAATAAAAATTGTATATCCGAATATGGTTACATAAATTGTAGTCAACTATGCGCGAAAAGGGCGCAGGCAGGTGTTCAATTATGCGATCACCGCACTTGAGTGAGTGAAGTGAATTTATCAAAAATGTGAGTTAATTTTTTTTATTGTCACCAGACATGAAAACGTAATAACGAAAGAAATAAAATTAGATTATTGGGCCTTATTTGGCCCAACGCATCAGCATTGCAATTCAACGTGGCAATGCGGCCAGCATGTTGGGTACGCTACCTACCGGTAGTGGGCTGGAGCACTTGGACTGTCTATAGGCCATCGCGGCTATTATACAGTCCATAAGTGTTCTTTGTAGTAGGTAGTGTAGCTAGTTTAGTTTAGTTTAGCTTAGTTTAGTTTAGTTTAGTTTTTATTATTGTAGTAGTTAGCTTGAGTAATAAAGGCAATTTGCCCGTTAAAAAAAATTAGATATACTGAGTGGCGCAAAAGTAAAGACCCTATTTGGTTCAGCTATAACATTTTTTCTAAATTAGAAAACTAGATTTAGGTTTTTTTAAATGTATATTTGTGCCATTAAATTTCGTACCATTAGGATTTAAAGATGATGTCTTTTAAATGGTGACCTCCAGAGTTGATACACATTTGAGCCCTATTTATGACATTTTGCATAACTTGCCGTAACACTTCCTGCGATATGTTCGTTATTTCTTGACGAATGTTTTCTTTTAGAGCTGCGAGAGTCTGTGGCTTGTTCACATACACCCGAGATTTCAAAATACCCCAAAGAAAGAAGTCTGGACTGGTCAGATCGGGTGATCTTGCAGGCCAAGGCAAATCGCCAAAACGAGAGATAACTCGGCTTGGAAAAGCGTCCCTCACTAAGTCCATAGTGTCGCGCGCTGTGTGTGCCGTAGCGCCGTCTTGTTGAAACCAGATGTGCTCCAGCCCCAATTCGTCCAAACTGGGTATCAAAAACTCACGTAACATGGTTCTGTAGCGTTCTCCAGTGACAGTTATCGCATTGCCTCCAGCGTCTTCGAAAAAATAGGGTCCGATCACTCTGTCAACACAGATGCCACACCATACAGTAACTTTTAGTGGGTGTAGAGGTGTTTCTTGAATAATGCGCGGATTATCAGTGCCCCAGAACCGAGTATTCTGCTTATTGACATGCCCTGAGAGATGGAAATGCGCTTCGTCACTCATAACCAATTTTGAAGGAAAATCATCCTCTTCAAGGTTGAGGTTTATGACGCGCTGGCAGTAATCTAGACGAGCTCGGTGGTCAGCAGGCAGCAGTTGATGAGTCATTTGAGTTTTATACGGGAACATCTTTAAGTCTTTCACCAAAATACGCTGCAGGGTCCGTCTGGAAATGCCCAATTGCGTGGCACGTCGCCTCGTTGATGTTTCTGGACACTCTTCCACATCTTCGCGCACAGCATCGATATTTTCAGCTGAACGGCCTGTTCTTGGTCTCCCAGACTTAGGTCTATCCAATGTTGAGCCAGTTGCTTCAAGGCGTGTGGCAAAGCGTCGAATTGTGCGACCAATCGGTGCCGGACGGTGGGGAAATCGTCGACGAAATTCACGTTGTGTTCTTATCACTGATGAATTATTCCGTAAGAACATTGACACAATTATTCCACGTTCTTGGGGAGTAAAACGGTCCATGTTTATTTTCAGTGTATTTTACATTTGTTCACTACACAATTTTCAACAACAGAATGACAGAAAATGTCATATAAAAAAAATAAAAGTATTTTCTTTAGTGCCAGTACTTTTGCGCCACCCAGTATTATATTATAGTATAATGGGCGGATTTGTCGTTAAACGCAATCTCTTCATTTAACCTTGTTAGAAATCAAATTTGTTTTAGTATTCCACGAGCGCTCTTTATGGAGGGCTTTCAAAATTATATCCGTAACGCGATAAAGAGGCCTATACCTATATATTTACTAAATCATAATACGAAGCAGGTTTAAATGGGAACAAGAGAGTAGCTAGAAAAACATTTTCCTTGTAAAAACCACCCTAACTTCTATTACTTACATAACATTATTAATTAATTTTCCTCAGCCCTGGAGCAAGACTTTCTATAATAATGAAAGTATTAACAGTGCGTAGGTATAATCTAATAGGTACACGTGCCGATATCAATTATTGAATGTTTGGAACAAGGCCGAGTGGGTCGTCCTTGATTTTAATTAAAAATGTTTCCATCTATCAACATTATTAATATTAGTTTTGTAGGTATTGTTTCAGACCGAGCCTACAAACACTTCGCGCTATGAATATAGAAATTTGATAAAACATTTCAGTATATTACCGACGTATGCGCAATAGTGTTATCGCATTAATTAAATAGGGGTTGCCAAGAGTTTTCCAGTTGTACTTTTTAATGGATGTAAAACCCTAAAATCTGTGGAAAAACGGAAAATGGTAGAGACAACGAGACTCCAAGATTAATAATTGTTTCTTGGTTTTGTTAATGCTTTTTTATTTAATTATGTTACTTTTGTCTTAAACTAAAGTAGAGACCTCATTTATCTGTTGATGTTCTCCGACTGCTGCAGAGTTCAGAGTTTCTCCTGTTTCCCTGGTACACCATCGTATATACCTACGCCGTTTTTTTTTTTACGATAGACTAACATTTCACCACGGTCTCACCTGATGGTAAGTGACGACGTGGTCGACGATGGAGCATGCTTGCCTAGAAAATACCGGTTCATTCTAACCTTAAAAAGTCCCAGATTTGATTTGTCAGAAAACAATGACGCTGGCTGGCATTCAACTTGTCGGCTGTTTCCCATGGCCAAAGACCATTAATAAGTATAATGGTCTTTGCCCCTGACAATCAGAGTATGCAAACCGCAACCTGCAAAGGAATGGAACACCTTATCAGCGTCATTATTTCCGGACAAATATAATCTGGGAGTTTTAAAGACTAGAGTGAACCAGCACCTTCTAGGCAAGCATGATTCATCGTCGACCGCGTCGTCACTTACATCAGGTGAGTGAGACCGTGGTCAAATGGTAGCCTATCGTTGATAAAAAAAGTACACAATGTACAGTAGAGAGCTTACTAGGTACCAGGCAGGTACTAGGTACCTATTCTTAGACTAGAGTTGTCAAAGCCCTGTTCCGTGGAGAATACGATCAGTCCAATGCAAACATTCTTTAACTATAGATCAGTAACCTAAGACGTTAAAAACGGTGCCATGTCCGACGCGGTGCCGACACAAGACACATGGCATCTCGACAGAATTAACTGACGCCAGACCACCTCGCCGGCCGTAAAACTGGACCACACGGCTATGTTTAAGGACTGTCATATAGCAATAACAACTATCACATCTAAGCATCAAGATAGTCTATCTAGACATTGTAGTGAATTGGATTGCTGGCAGTAAAACGATGAAGTAGTTTACTGCTGCCGCACGGCGTGTCGATTTTGAGGTTATGGTACCAGCTATGAGTTGATATAAAGTGATGACAAGGTTTGAATCCCTATTTGAAACGCTACTACTTTTATAAATCTATTCATCTATTTCACCCATTGAATTTGCTTTTGAGCTTGTAACATATATTTTTTTAGTTTTGCTTCAATCGTCTTTCCGTTACGAAATAAATAGAAGACGGGAAGAAATGAAAAGATTTTCCAGTTGGCACAAGGCTCTAATAGGTACTTTTGATATACGTAAAGCCGTCAAAGATATTACAAGTCCAGAATTAAAACCAGTTGCAAAAAAAAAGAAATTTCCATTCTCATATCACATATTTATGTATCGTAAGCGGATCTACGTAGGTATTATATCGTAACAAAAGATACGTATCGGGCGAGCTTTCCATCGAACAATGGATAGACAGATATCTACATACAATGCTGAAAACAGAGCCAGTTGCTACCTAAGCCACAGAATATATGATAAGTACTAACACTATCTCCACTCCACATTTATATCTAGGTATATAGGTTAGGTCACATTATATCTGTGAATCACTTTGGTTTTAGCTTTGGTTAGGTATTCAGTAGTCTAATGTTATGCTTCCTTCCTTAATCGTTTCTGAGTTTGGTTCTTTGGTTAAATTTTATTAAATTTCTGGGGGGTTCGTTCTACAAAAGGAAATTTACAACCACTTAGAACTTTCCTTGCGTTTTTTAACAGTTTTCATTCAATAGCTATTTTCAAACTAAGGTTAATATTATATGACGTCCACCATATTTCGCCTATTCCTACGTGGTTTATAACGTTATCACAGGTCAGATAGTGTAATACTATACAAGGTGAGTTTGAATTGGTGTGTTATCCCGAAAGGGAGGGACTGGGACCATGATAGCCCACAAGTTGTGAGAGCCTTACTTGAAACTGCGTGTTTCCAAACCTTTTGGAGGTAAAAATAAATCCACTCATAAAATTACACGTGCGATCGCTACGAGAGTTAACAAGACACTATAAATTCATTTCTAAACACAGGTCATTAAACTCATTTAAGTGCATTCGGTCAAGGACGAAGTTCAACCACCCAGCTGCGCTAGGGCTATCTTCGAACGTAAACTTTACATGGCATTTCTTCAATTAAAAACTATTAATTTAGAAAAGTCATAAAAGGAACATTGTCTACCTTGGGGAGTAGATTTACCCCCTTTCGGGATAATATACCAATTCAAACTCAGATAGTATACTTACACGTTATTCTCCGTAAGGTTTCTGACTAATGGATTTGTTCTACATTTCTCCTAATTACTTCAGGTCTCATAAAAAATTATAAATCACTACTTTATGTTACCGGTCATTTTCTAAATTGGTCTCGATTGTACCCTACTAACTTTAAAATGTATCGACCCACCGATTTCTATTTCGACAGCAACTGGTGTTAGGTTTTCTCGTTTCTAGCTTTATTTACATTTCCCAACGGATCATTTTGTTTTATTTTTAAATTGAATTCACGTTCGTCTCGGTGGGTTTTCTTTTCGAGAGGGAATATCCCTTTTTTAACCCCTCTGCTTCGGTTGGTGTACCGATCTAAACTTTGTTTTTCGCTTCTTGCGTAAGTTTCGGAAACCTCGTTTGGTTATTCAGGATCACTGACTTAGATTTTAGTATCTTTTTTCGGATACCAATTAGCACCATGATCTATTTTATGTAGGTAACAGACTGACGTGGGTAGCAAGTTGTTAGCCTCATAATGTAACGCGTCACGGTCGCCCATAACAGTTTCAGTTCTACTCAGAACTGGAAACTATAAAGTTTTGCGTAGCCCTGCACTGTAATGCACCTGAAATATGATGCGCATAAAATTGTTTTACATACTTGCTCTTCGATTTTTCTTTACTTGCTTTAATTGCTTTGGAATACAACATCGATTATGTTTTAGATACCCGCGTTTCAAAACTCCTTTCTAAATACACTCCTACGCCTTTAAAGGAAGACATTTAGGTCCTGCGGTTTTGGCTGTACGTGTTCTGTTAGTCGGGGCAAAATCTTTTATTCATATAGATATTTGTTAAAACGATTACGAAATTAAATACTTAGTGACTTAATAATTACTATCAATTCTGCCCAGTTCAAGCGGAGCTAAAGCCTCCTCGATCTTTTTCTCATCTACCAATTACTTTCCGAATCCGAAGCAATTCCATTGGAAAAGGAGCGCTGGCGAACAAGTTTCCTTAGCTACCATCCCAAGATAGGTACTATCCGACATTCGACCTATTTCTTTTTGGGGTTACTAAAGAAACTTTTAGGTCATCCTGGGGATTTTTTCAGCTTTGCCTAAAGAAAAACATTTCAAGAGTTTCCAGGCGCATAAATTAGAAGGAAAATGAAAAAAACAAATGAATACATACCTATACAAAGAAGGAATTGTTTTTATCTTTTAGGAAATACTTAGCTAAATGGTAACAATAGCCACATAATATGTAGTTAACTGTTAGGAATATGGAATGTATAGAATAGTATCGTAATAAAACATCTGCATCGTTTTCAGACCCTCACGCTTATAGGTAGTTTCGTAAGTCATCCAAATTATCTTTGATCTTCGGATCATATTCTTTGATTAACTAATAGCTATGTTCTATATATTTCACGGTCTCATTTCGTTGATACAACAACGGCTGTAGACTATGATAATAAAGATTAGTGTAATTTTTAGGTCATATACCTATATCTAGTTACCTACTAGTAATTTCAACGTTAATCTGCGCTGTGCTTATCAAACATATCTTTTTCTATATCCACCGCATATTATTAGTCTCGTTCTGCCAAATTCACCAAAATACATCACTCTCGTGGTATGATAATGCTTCAAACAATCTGCCGCACTTTGTATTCAACTGACACGTTTATGTCTCAATCGATGGAAATGTTGGCAGCTGAAACAGTGGATCTTTGTTCTTTATCTTTATGGCTGGTGAATCCGTCAGAACACTCGGAACTAGTTCAGTTCCGTCGAACTATAAAGCAAGACTCCGTTCCTCCCGATACCTAGGTAGGTAATGTTAGTTGGCTATTTTCTGGTTTGCCATTAACTTTTCATAATGGTATGGACGGAGTTGAAGTTTTCGTAATGGGAAATTTTGAAGTGGATGACTGTCAATGGGTTCTGAAACGTAAAGGCTTGCGCACATTAGGGCGGGTCGTATCGCACGCAACGCAACGCATCGCTAACTTAATCCTTCTACATCACTTTCGTAGTTTATATTGAGCTTGTATTTTATTTTTAGTAGTAGGTATATATTCATAAGAATCCGTAGTGTGCGATAGGCGTTATTTTACATAAAATGTATCATCATCATCATCATTAACAGCCTGAAGACGTCCACTGCTGAACATAGGCCTCCCCCAGAGCACGCCACCTTGAGCGGCTGCTCGCCTCCTGCATCCATCGGCTCCCCGCGGCTTTCACCAGGTCGTCGGTCCACCGAGTGGGGGGCCGGCCTACGCTGCGTCTTCCGGTTCGTGGTCGCCACTCGAGAACCTTTCTTCCCCATCGGTTGTCAGTTCTACGAGCGATGTGGCCTGCCCATTGCCACTTCAACTTACTAACTCTAAGAACTATATCGGTCACTTTAGTTCTCCTGCGGATCTCCTCGTTCCGGAGCTTATCTCGCAGGGAAACACCGAGCATAGCTCGCTCCATAGCTCGCTGCGCGACTTTGAGCTTACTAATGAGGCCAACAGTAAGAGACCATGTCTCAGTTCCATAAGTCATCACTGGCAACACACACTGATTGAAAACTTTCGTTTTCAGGCTCTGCGGTATTTTGGACGAAAAGATAGGACGAAGCTTCCCGAACGCTGCCCAGCCGAGTTGGATTCTTCGCGCCACCTCTTTGTCGAAGTTGGACCTACCTAATTGGACAATCTGTCCTAGGTAGACATACTTGTCGACAACTTCGAGAGTATCGTTCCCAACAATTACCGGTATAGGTGGAACATGAGCATTAGACATGATCTTTGTCTTGTCCATATTCATCTTAAGACCAACCTGCTGGGAGACTCTACTGAGGTCGTTGAGCATGGTGCTAAGGTCCTCGAGCGATTCCGCCATTATGACTATATCATCGGCAAAACGAAGGTTAGTGATGTACTCGCCATTTATGTTGATGCCAGATCTTTTCCACTCCAAGAGCTTGAAAACATCCTCCAATGCGTTAATGGAATAATGTATGGAAGTGATGAATTAGGATTTTTTATAAGTAAAATGCGCATAGTTCTTTATTATACAAATACAAATTATTTATTGACATAAAAAAAATTACAATTCATGTAGTGAATCCAGACTCCTGAACTAATAGGTATTCACTGTGTTTCAGGAGTCAGTGGCTTCTTCTAATATTTATGTCAGACAGAACTAAAGTTCTACATATTTTTTAAATATTTAACAATTGGTTATTATGTCATGACTCCCGTTAAAATGTGTATCACACTTAGAGTATAGACTAAAAGCATAGAGAGAACGTCATTATCTGTCAAGCGTACCACTTTTTTGGACACTTTTTATATGAAGTGGACACTTTCATGTGAATGAGTCTGACAGATTTGGATAGAAAAAACAGTTGACTCGAGTCGAAAAAATGGTACGGTGACTTTTCGCACGTGTAGCTAATTACTATATGTTTGTTTCTTTCCTTCGCCACTGACGTAGCGATACGTGTGAGTAGTACAAATATACTATCGTTTTGATGATCCCTCTTTGCTTTTAGTCTTTACTCTAAGGTATCACATATTATACACATTTTGACCGGAGGATGTGTATGTGTAAATGCATGTGAATGAGTATGTGTATGTTTGTATGTATAAGTATTATAGTAATATTATGTATATAAAAATATAAATCAATTATTTACTAGATATATAAGTTTGCCAGCATATTTTCTAATCCCTCGCAGAGTCATAACTTTTACCCCTTTGATGATAGTCTTTTTAAATTCATTATTAGTAGATTTTTTAATGTGTTTTGAGTGTTTTGATTAATTTATTATAGATCTGTGGGACAGCTACAGTAAATTGCTTCTGTGCAAATCTAGTTTTCACCCATTGCACCAGGAACTCGATCCACTATTTTAGAGGATTCTGACCATCATCATCATCCACTGGATAGCCCTGCCCCAGAGCACGCCACTTGAGCGGCTGCTCGCCGCCTGCATCCATCGGCTCCCCGCGGCTTTCACCAGGTCGTCGGTCCACCGAGTGGCGTGCCGGCCTACACTGCGTCTTCCGGTTCGTGGTCGCCACTCGAGAACCTTTCTTCCCCATGGGTTGTCAGATGGTGGATTCTGACCGCAATTCTCAAAATTTACAAAACACCAAAAGTGAAGCGTGCGTAATGTATTGAGTAATTAGGCAAACCAAAGGGTAATTATGTGGCATAATATGAAACGATCTAATAGAGAAAACTTTATATTGAAGAATATAGGTACCTCCGTCACGTAAAATCATAAATACCCACTTACAGTCATAGCAATATTTTACTTTGTGCTATCTCACATTAATTAGCTACTATAGGTAGAACATCTAGAAATTCTGCTAATTAAACTAACGGTGTCCATTGCTTCACAAAGTAAAACAAATTGTTCTATTTATAGAGCAAGGAATCCCTACAACAGTGTTCTAATGAGGAATGTGCAGAGGCACATTCCGATCTCTGCCTGCGAGGCTTCTAACAGCTGGCCTCAGTAATAAGAGTTTATATGAGTTACTTTGAGTAGATCATTTGGTTTTTCTGCGTAAAGGTTGTAGGTAGAACTTCTACTTGGCACGGCCCGACGTCATTATGTCGTAGATCTCATCTAGGGCTCATATTTCGAATACCTATAGGTATAGGTAGGATAGGTATTCACATATTACTCGGTTCATTATTCGAATATTGAGGGAGGTTAAGTTCGAATATTCGTATAATTTTCCTCCGTTAGTCTCACATCACAAACAAAGTACCTTATTATGCTTTGCAAGTATGCACAGAGGTGAAAGATCGCGCCGGCCAGAGCCTAACTCCTTGCAAGACAGAAAGAATGAATAAATGGGTACTGCAGATTCTGGTGATAATATACAATGGCTTTGGGAAATCATACATTGTTTGTGACCCTTTGCTGTCACATTTTATATACAGCTGTGTTTAGTGCTGTGAATCATGATAGGTAGGTAATATAAGTAATGTAATGCTTGTCTCGAGGACTTTTGTATTTTGTAGAATGTATGTGGCTCATGCTGATTCCCTAAGACTTAAAAACCAGCAAATTCTTGATTTCAATTAGGTAGATAGTAATACATAAACCTTCAGCTTCATATAAGTTCTTCGAGAAATAAAGTTCTATGCTAGGATAACGTTGTAATTGTACTTACAACACTACATAATTATGGTATACCTACTTACATTGTTTGTAGTACTTACATTGTGGATTATTTACGTGTGACATTTACGAAACAACTTAAACAATGTCACCATCACAGAAAACGAAATAAATACGCTTTGCCCCCCAGACGAAGCGTCATTTTTTTAATGCTCTGTTGTCACCACAGAAGATATTTTCATAGTTTCTAAAAATGGTAACATCAGTCATCTATCGAGATCTGACCCCGCATCTTCCAGCTCACCGGGCTAGCTGTTCTAAACATAGTTGTCGCACTTTCTATTGGCTGCGAAAATCTGCCTTCTATCTAGTTTTTCTGTGTGACACAAGTTTTAGGGATTGCCATGGCGGCTTAGTATATCCCTAAAGATCACAAAGGGAAGTGCGACCATATGACCATAGCTTAGTTGGTCGAAGCCTCTAACCAAGTAAGTTGAAAGACGCGGGTGCAGATGCCGCTGATTCGTAAAACTTTTTAGGTAAAAATATCTTTATAAACTTATAATCCATTCGAAGAACGTCACCATGTAAATGGATTGCTCCAGACTTAGCCACTCTGTCAGTCTCCGTTTAGTTGGACACAAATACCGCGAACGTGTGAAAGTCCTAATGCATTCGTGTCAGGCCCGGCCGTTGCACTGCATGCAGCTTTGCCCTGTGATTCTAATCTCTAGCTAGAGCGTGTGCCGGTGATGTTATTACTACCACACACTCCTTACACTGCAATGTACTGCTAGTGGGCTGGTGTATGGTATTCTTTATTACTTACAAAATTATAGAAAAGACGCAGTTGGCCTTTTTTCTCATTCATGTCTTATTTTCTTTCGATGATAAGTCGTATTTCGAAGTATGGGTTATTAAATAAATCATTAATTTCAGAGTAAAGTATTCGCTATAAGAAAGTGCCTACTTAGTGTTTTGTTTATTCTATAAATGTTCCTTTCTTTATTACAAAGAGGAGTCCTTTCCTTAAAGTCTTCTTGCAAGAAAAAATTGTTTATACCTACCTCACGTGTCGGTATCTCGTTGCCTATACTGACTTTAGAAACAAAGTTTGTTTCAAGTTTTTCTATTGTTAGATCTGCATTTTTACATATTCTTTGTTTAAAACAATAGTTAGTTTAAGTGTACGTAAATAATTTTACATTCTCAATTTGTTTATGTTGTGATGTGTGTGTGTGTGTGTGTTTTCTTACTGAAATAAATTCTACATATTATTGTGAACACGTGTGTTATATAAGTTATATATGTTATCCTATTTATTTATTTTTATCACAAAACAAATTACAATCAATGACTTATTCAAAATAGGTAGACATACTAATAATTCAGTTCTGGATTGTAGCTTATGTGTACACAGAAAAAATATAAATTACACAATCACTACCGAGACATGCAGATGAGAGTAGGCACCCATCAGCAAAGCCACAAGCTATGCTAATGGGTACCCAAAGACAACCGTATGGTTATACTATTGAGTCCTAAATGGTTTGGTGTTTTTCCGAGATCTTCCCACACTAGTTCGCCCGGCACGAATAAATAACTTTCTGGGAGCTCTTCACACAGAATAAGTCCATACGGTGCCATGCGTATATGGCACCAATTAAACGGCTTCAATTCCGCAAATGTACTGGGGTTCTATACCTATAGTCTATAGACTTATTCTAAGCTGACTATCATAGTTTACGATACTTACGTCTCCGTTTTCAATAGCACCAATTTCAAAACCTATTTCTGTTATATGATGACAGGCTTTCACAGATTATTGCCTATTCATTTTAAGAGGGATGTGATGGTGTGAAGTTGAGATGTTTGGCATGGCGGATGTTGATGATTTATATGGATTTGAAAAGTCTCTTCTATGTTGACATAGGTAGTGCTAATCTGCGAATACGTTATGTCGTGAGTATTGTGTGATATTATTTTATATGTATTTTATCGAAGCTTTTCTTCGCGTGTAACAAAAAAAAACCATTTGACTCTTCTTCAGAAGAGCACCAACATCCTATAAACGGTTTATGAACTAAACCTTTTTGAGAAAAGTTTGACGAATTCGTCAGACGGTCGTCCTATTTCAACAACCGTGTCATAGCACACGTGGTGCGGGTATCGATCCGACATTTGATAGCAGTAAGAACGTCATTAGTAGACACTAACGAACTAACGAGGTCTTACCAAAATTCACATCAAAAAGTAGGCGCTAACGCGAACCAACGTAGAACATCGACAATTTTCTATCACATTTTAGAACTAACTATGAAGATGGTAGAAAGTAATGATGCTTCACAATCTTACAATATTATTGAACAGTGTACCAAACACCAAAGTAGAAGATTCAGCCGCGTCACTAACGTCTGTTTGTTTCTCGGCTATCGACCCCATAACCCCATTACAACACATGCGGAAAATTCATTTCCAAAAACAGTCTTGACACCTATAAAGGGTACAAGCATGGCGGAAAATATAGGAGCTTTATGTGGAAGGGAGCGGAGGGGGGTGTTCGGTCGATCGCCTCTGAGACTTTGGCTCGCACGGAGCGGCAACGTCGCGGGTCTAGCGGGGGCGGTGAGAGTGGCAACGTCGCCCGATCAGCTGTTGCCCGGACCACTTTATAAATTCAAAACAGGCCGCAAAAACGTGACGGTGTGGCGGTATTACGAGCTCTGGATGGCGCCCCGGCTGGCTGCCGATGTGGGACAGCGCAGCAGGGAATGCGAATATAACCTGCATGCCTGCGAAAGTGATTTTAATTCTTGTTTGATTATTGCGGATATATATGCGGATTATTGATTATATTTATGTACTTTGAAGGTACCTGCTTTGAGGAATGACAAATCTGCTTATTGATGGTGAATGATGATTGGTTGGTACCTAAGTATGATAAACAATTTTTTGAGAGTGACAAAGCGGGCTGAATTACCGTGAAAGCTTCTTGCTTTTTTTCTCAAAACATTTTCCTTAAGGATTCTGGATGCTACGTTTCTTTAAGGATTCTGGACGCTACTTATTTCGGTAGATTAGATACTTATACCCATTAGTTAATCATCAACAGCCTGAAGACGTCCATTGCTGCTCATAGGCCTCCCCCACAGAGCGCCACTTTGAGCAGCCGCTTACCTTCTGCATCCATCGACTCCCCTCGGTTTTAACTGGATCGTCGGTCCACCTAGTGGGGGGCCGGCCTGCTCTGCGTATTCCTGTTCATGGTCGCCACTCGAGAACCTTTCTATCGGTTGTCAGTTGTACGAGCGATGTGGCCTGCCCATTGCCATTTCAACTTGCTAATTCTAAGAGCTATAGGTAGCGGATCTCTTCATTTCGCATCTTATCTAGGTACTTATCTCGCAGGGAAACACCGAGCACAGCCTAGCTCTCTTCACAGCTCGTTGCGCGTCTTTGAGCTTACTAATGAGGCCACAGTAAGAGACCACGTCTCAGTCTAATACAGTTATCATATCACGTTATCGTTTTTATTTCTTACAATAGGAGGGACAAAGAGACCGATCATATAGATATTATTATATCCTCAAATTAAATTTAAAGCTCTCATTTTATTTCTTACCAGATTCCATTACTTCTAAGTCTAACTACCTATTACGAGCTGATTATGAGCAAACCTGTCTAATCAAGTCCTAACATTCCAGAAACAAATCTGCCCATCCAACATGCAACCTACGACTACTAACACACTTTCCCAATTACATTTTCTCTCATGTATACCTACAACGAACCATAGAAAACGGACTAATCTACGAGCCCAACAAATCACACATAACCTTACACAATCCCGCACATCTCAGTGAAACCACAGATCATATAATACTATGTGAAACTAAATTCCCGGGCGAGCGAGCACACGCGGAAGGAAGTGCAGCGGGCGGGAGGTGCGAGGGGCGAGGTGGCTAGGTGGCTCAATAATTTGCGTGCGGGCGCGGGGGAGAGGCGGCAGGGCCGGGAGGGAGCAGCGCGGTGCAATAGCCTGCCAGCCGGGCTACTCGGCTGCCGACTAGCCCACAAGGTCACTGCCGATGTTCACGCGGGCCTCCGTACCCTCCGTGCCTCAGCTTCGTTCCATTCATGAGACACAATTAGGTTCCATTTTTGGAATTTTCGTTCTATATTTGTACTGTTTAAACGGGTTCGATAATGATGTTGTTATTGAGCGAGGCGTAACGTTCCATTGCTCCCTATGGTGTATTGCATTCTTCCTGTGCCCATACGTTTTGCTGACTCTTACCCATAGACATATTATTATGAAGGGTAATAATTATTTAGCTGAATTCATTGACATATATATTAGCTGAATTAGATCAGAGTTAAAAGGTGACAGGAAAACCACAAAACAGATTATCTGTTTTGTGGCAAAACCTTGTAGATTGTAGAGCTTGCGAAACAAAATAAGTTGTGTTGTGAGCCATAGGTACTTACATACTATAGACAGACATCATCTAAATAGAGCAAATTATGTGGGTGTGGGACATAGCTACCTAACTAATTACTACGACGTCAAGTTACTGACTCAGTCTCGGTCACAACTCCTTAAATACTCGTTGCGTCTCAAATTGGAAATACAACCTAAATCGTCACATTCTAACATATAAACTCATCAGTTCCATATGATTGAACACCACAAAGAAAACTGCAAATGCAACAACTTTCCAACGTCCGCCAGCTCTTGCAAGATGGAAAACTGTTCTGTGTCAGACTTTCTACCGGCACGGCAAAACTGCATCTGTGTGCGTCTGCCTTTACTTTCTTGTTATAGTGTCTACTACGACGCTACCTATTTATACATTATGTGCTACTTTAACATAGGAAGCTTTTCAATCATGGGTTCGCTTGCATTTCACTGACAGGCCTTCATGTCGTTCACTCAAAGCGCTGACTGATATTACAGCTCAATTCTGTTACAGCTTATAGCCCAAAGGCAAGTAATTTTGTAGTAGGTAATTCGTTACTATTAGATTACAATCTATGATATTATTTTATCAAATACTTATTGCAATAATATCCTCTTTAAACGCCTGAATTTCATATATAGAAGTAATTGGAATCGAAGAGTTCCTTAGTTCCTTTGTCTGCCTTTGAAGATATTCATGAAATCTTCACCAAATTTACATGCGACCACTGCGCAAAGTTCTTCTACCAAGCCAAAAAAAACATGTAAAACGGTCTGTTGAACATTAAAAAAGTCGTTAAACTGTTTTAGTCGGTTAAAATTAAATAAATGCATTCATTTTCTATAATAAGAAATGAAATCCAATTCATCATTAGCATTATTATTAGTGTTCCTGCCAAACAACTGAACATCTCCCTGTAAAACAGGGTTCTTAAATGTCGCCTTAGGGTCAATTCACATAGAGCGGCAAAATGCTCGAGCAGGTTTAAGTGCTATTGGAATATAAACCTTATTCCATTTAGACAAAGCTGAAAACAGTATGCAACATTAAAATCTTACCTATTTTAATGTTGCATACTATTTTCAGCTTTGTCTAAATAGATTAAGGTTGATATTCATTAGCACTTCAAAACTGCTCGAGCATTTTGCTGCTCTGTCTGAATTGAGCCTTAAGGTGGAACGTTTCACTAGCGCGGCAAATTAAAATTTTCTTGCGTTCTTTTGCCAATAATAGCTTAACTACTCCACGTGATTACATGAAAACTAATTTTGCGCTAATAAATAGAATGTATTATTAAATTACAATTAAAAGTATCACCTACATATCATTGGTTTAGCGACAAATGGCAATAGACTGAAAAGCTAAGACGGAATTTGTTTATTGCCATTTGTCGCTAAACCAATGATGTCTAGGAGATACTTTTAATCGTAATTTGTTGATACATTCTATTTATTTACGTTAAATCAGTTTTAAGGGCTTGTGCAAGGCCAGCGCGAATTCGAGTCAAAGCCACAGAATAGATGTATAGTACTAGGCCAAAGCGGGGATGAGCCAGGGGCCGAGCGGCAGGGGCGGTCTAAGTTAAACTGGTTCCAACGCGCAATAGTTTAGGTAATTTATTATTACACTGAATATAAAGGGTATTTTAAAAATCCGCTATACATAAGCCCTCCATTATATTTAGTTCAACTACTACACAAAGTTTCATGATCTTATTTAAAGTATTCATTGAATTATCGCTGTTTATTTGTACGATTTGGAGGTAACTTTGTAATTTTTTTCTATCGAGAAAATTTTATTAATAATAAATATAATAATAAATATGTGTGGGACATGTCACGCAGCGCCATCTAGCCCCAAACTAAGCATAGCTTGTACTATGGGAACCAGATAACTGATACAATACTTAGATATTTTTTTGTTTGTAAATACATACATAGAATACAACATAACAACCAGACACAGAACAAACATCGATGTTCATCACACAAATGTTTGTCCCAGGTAGGAATCGAACCCACAGCCTACAGTTCTGAAGGCAGATCTACTACCAACTGAGCTATCAGGCCAGTCAAAATTATATATATTAATATATTAATATATATTAATTCGTGTTTTCACTATACATTTGCAGTAGCATTAGTCCTGAACTTTACCATATATTAATTTCAAAGTCATTGTTGCAACATTGTTGACAGGATACTGCTTCAAGCTAAGCCGTTTTAAGCAATTTGGCGTTGTATTGGCTCTTAATGTAATCACGTTTAGTAATTAAGCTATTATTGGTTAAAGAACGCAAGAAAATTTGAATTTGCAGGGCTAGTGAAACGTTCCACCTTTCATATTAATCATCATCATCATTAACAGCCTGAAGACGTCCACTGCTGAACATAGGCCTCCCCCAGAGCACGCCACCTTGAGCGGCTGCTCGCCTCCTGCATCCATCGGCTCCCCGCGGCTTTCACCAGGTCGTCGGTCCACCGAGTGGGGGGCCGGCCTACGCTGCGTCTTCCGGTTCGTGGTCGCCACTCGAGAACCTTTCTTCCCCATCGGTTGTCAGTTCTACGAGCGATGTGGCCTGCCCATTGCCACTTCAACTTACTAACTCTAAGAGCTATATCGGTCACTTTAGTTCTCCTGCGGATCTCCTCGTTCCGGAGCTTATCTCGCAGGGAAACACCGAGCATAGCTCGCTCCATAGCTCGCTGCGCGACTTTGAGCTTACTAATGAGGCCAACAGTAAGAGACCATGTCTCAGTTCCATAAGTCATCACTGGCAACACACACTGATTGAAAACTTTCGTTTTCAGGCTCTGCGGTATTTTGGACGAAAAGATAGGACGAAGCTTCCCGAACGCTGCCCAGCCGAGTTGGATTCTTCGCGCCACCTCTTTGTCGAAGTTGGACCTACCTAATTGGACAATCTGTCCTAGGTAGACATACTTGTCGACAACTTCGAGAGTATCGTTCCCAACAATTACCGGTATAGGTGGAACATGAGCATTAGACATGATCTTTGTCTTGTCCATATTCATCTTAAGACCAACCTGCTGGGAGACTCTACTGAGGTCGTTGAGCATGGTGCTAAGGTCCTCGAGCGATTCCGCCATTATGACTATATCATCGGCAAAACGAAGGTTAGTGATGTACTCGCCATTTATGTTGATGCCAGATCTTTTCCACTCCAAGAGCTTGAAAACATCCTCCAATGCGTTTGTGAACAGTTTCGGAGAAATAACGTCTCCCTGTCTCACGCCTCTTTGCAATGGAATTTGTTCCGTACTCTGGTCCTGTAGTCGGACTGACATAGTGGCCTTACTGTACAAACACTTCAAAACTTCGATATACCTATAGTCAATTTGGCATCGCTGCAAGGACTGCAGCACCGCCCAAGTCTCGATTGAATCGAAGGCTTTCTCATAGTCCACAAACGCTAGGCATAACGGCCGATTATACTCTTCGGTCTTCTGTATAATCTGGCGCAGCGTATGAATGTGGTCTATGGTGCTAAAGCCTTTTCGGAAACCGGCTTGTTCGGGAGGCTGGAATTCATCAAACCTGCGTGCGAGACGATTCGTAATGACTCTCGAAAACAGCTTATACACATGACTCAAGAGCGAGATGGGCCTATAGTTCTTCAATAAGGTGTTATCGCCTTTTTTGAAGAAGAGCACCACCACGCTCTTGTGCCATGCCTCTGGCGTTGTACCTTCAATGATGACAGAATTAAATAACTTCTGGAGGACTAAAAGTACCGGTCTACCACCCGCTCTCAGAAGTTCGGTCGTAATTCCATCTTCACCTGGTGCCTTGTTGTTTTTAAGCTGTTTGAGGGCCATTCTAATCTCGTACAGGCTGACGTCCGGGATATCTTCGGTATAGTGTCGGACTAACTTGGCTCTGATGTCCTGAGCTGTGTTAGTAGCGGGCTTACGTGTCGAGGTGTATAACTGTCCATAGAAGTTCTCGATCTCTCTCAGAATCTCAGGCTTGGATGAAATGACGCTACCATTTTCGGTCTTCAGTTTTGTCATTTGGTGTTGCCCAATAGACGAATCCTTTGCGAACACTTTAGAGCCTTGGTTCCGCTCAATTGCGGCCTCAATACGTGAAGTACTAAGAGCACGCAAGTCGTGTCGCAAGGAACTCCAGATTCGTCTATTGAGTTCACCGTAGGCTGACATATCAACTGAAGACTGCAGCTTCATTTCGCTCCGATCGGCCATTAGCTCAAGAGTTTTTTCTGAGAGCTTTTGAGTCTTCTTTCGGCGTTGGGTCTTAAAGAATTTCGATCCAACAGCTTGGACAGTTTCCACCAACCCGTCGTTTAGCTCGTCCACTGTGTTACAGTCGGCTAGGCACTGGAAGCGATTTTGGAGTTCCAGCTGAAAGCCTTCGGGGTTTTGGATTTGGACAGGATTTGGACGGAGCGTAGACTTCACCAGACATGACCTTTCGAGCTTAACATTGATATTCAATGTGCCTCTAACAATACGGTGATCGCTACCGGTTTTCACCTTGCTGATCACAGAGACATCATCGAATATGTGCTTCTTGGTCGTCATGATAAAGTCTATCTCATTTTTAGTGGAACCGTCGGGACTTATCCACGTCCACTTCCTGGATGGCCGCTTCTCGTAGAAGGAGTTCATCATAAAGAGTTCCTCCTTCTCCATGAAGTCAGCCAGCCTCTGTCCTCGAGGGTTCCGCTGCCCGTATCCAAATGGCCCCACTCTCAGCTCATCGCTATTCCTTGTGCCCAACTTCGCATTGAAGTCTCCCATCACAACGGTGAAGTATGTTTCGGAAGTATGCATGGCTTCGGATATGTCCTCATACATAGCTTCTACTTCATCGTCTGAGTGTGCCGACGTCGGCGCTTTTACCTGTATAACCTTCAACGAATACCGTTTGGTTATTCGGAGTACCAGGTACGCTACCCTGGCCGACACACTGTCGACTTTGACCACGTTGTTGACGAGAGACTTGCGGACGAGAAACCCGACACCCCCTTGGGAGAGTTGGTCTCCCTCCCGGTAGAAGAATAAGTTACCGGAATTTAGGATTATCGTGTCCTGTCCCTGTCTTCGGACTTCTGACAATCCCATTACATCCCAGCGTAACTTACCCATCTCCGCCTCTAGCTCGACCATCCTTTCGTCAGCCTTCAGTGTGCGCACGTTATGTGTTGCCAGGGCCAGGGGTCGTCGTTGGGGTTGGTAGCCGGGCGTCTGCCGGGGATTCTTCGCACCCCTTGCCCTGCCGTTACCGTGGCCGCTACCGTAGCCACGGGATAGCAGAGCTGCCGGGGACTGGGGGCCGTTTTTATTTGTGCTTGTCATTAGGGGGGGGGGGGGGGGGGTTTGCCATAATCACCACGCTTGGCAGGCGGCTTGGTGATCGCAGTAGGTGAAGATTGATTATCACCAAGACCGAGGGGAACGCTGCAACCCATTCCCTGGATATTCCCTTAGCCGCCTTCTACGGCACCCACGGGAAGAGATGGGGTGGTCCTATTCGTAACCGGGACCACACGGCATAAATATATATATATTCATATTAATATGAAAGAAAAATATTCTATTATTTAAATTTCTGTCATCTGTCTCGGCTGTCTCTTATCGACCATCGAAGCATCTCCACGGTTCACTTCATCCCACAGACCTACAATATACCTACAATATACTTATAGAATGCGTTGGACTTTCTCTTTGTAGTCATTGTAATTTTGTGGAACCACTTAAGTAGGTTTATATAAAAGCATTTTTTCTGGCTATACTTGTAGTTATAGGTAGGTATACCGGCTAGCTAATGACGTAAAGTTTGCAACAGGCGTAAATTTCGCAATCATTGCTGTCGCTGCAGAGCAGAAAGCGATCGAGCGCTAGATCACCGTCTGTCGGACAATCGATGAATTAAAAAGTGCATTATTTTGTTTCTGTCTATTGCTGTTCTATTGCTAGTGGCGCTAGTATCAAAGACCAAAGTGGATTCAGCGACAGGCGAGCAAGAGGCCGGCGACTACGATCGATAGCTAAGTGTTTGCTGTCGCTTTGCTACTGCTGTTGATTTGCTGTTGCAATTTTTACATAATACGGGTGCCGTACAGTTAACAAAACCAACTTCTCTTTCGAATGAAATTGAATTGAACGTTCCATAAACTCTATTGAAAGGACTTTCACGGTAATATTTCATTTCAACATGACAATCCCATATAAATTGCTAGAGAGTAGGTACAACTCACAAGGCTCTGCAAGCCCAAACAATACCTACTGAAATAGCAATAATTCTTACCTACAGAATAAAAGCTCTTATTCAACCCATAATGGCATGGTAATTTATTTTTTGTACAGACAACAAAGACCGCTCAAATCAAACTATAAAAAGACAGGTACAGAGCTTCAACAAACATTAATAAGTTGTAGCTTCGGATGATAGAATACGTCGTTTTCCTCTTTCACCAGAAAATCGACAGCGAACTCGCGCAAAAAACGCCAAAGTAAATCAATAGCTGGGAGCAATGATATTTTAGTACGTACCTACCTACATAACATTACATATGGTAGGTAGTACATGTTTAGTTTATTACAGCTATGTATTGTGTCACTTTGAAAGATCTGGGTAGTGTATTTTCAGCAGAGGCGCTTGATACAGTCCTCGTTCCAGTTGTAAGTATATCGTGTATCGTGTCGTAATAGTGTGTCTTCACTAGCCATTACATCTTTATAGAAGTGCTAAAAAAATACTTTAGCTAAAACAAGCTCTACCTATAGCTACCATGAATCTACAACTCTACACCGTAGGTATTTCTGTGCGTCAACATATCTAGGCCTGTAACGTATCTATGTCTGTGTCTGCACTATAGGTAGAGACTCATTTCCTGCAACTTGGCTAACGTAAAAACCCATTGTATCCCAAAATTAACATTGTTTGCATAATATGATCGCAAACACAATTCAATAAAAATTATAGACAATGGATCTGGACCTGGATTTCCATCCTTATTTCCACGTTGTTACCTTCCTATAACCTATCTATAGTTACCTATCCCCAAACATTTTTGTCCTATAATTTTTTTTTTTATGTAATTAAATGACGTGACGAGCTAGTCGTTCACCTGATGTTAAGTGACACGGCCGCCCATAACAGTTGCAGTGTCACCCGGAACTTTAAAACAATAAAGTTTCGCGTGACACTGCACTGCGCACATCATCCTGAGACATCACCCAGTCCAGTAATCAGATTACAAGACTGAGTGATCAGATCATAAAGTCTCATTTGCCCAGTAATTTCACTAAATTATAATGTTTGACACCTTTACAAAAATGGTGGCGTTATCTAGAAAAATGGCGCCGCTGCAATTTTTCAATACAACATTCCTGCCGTAGGAATTCCTCATTCTCAAACCGCTACTGCAATATAAAATAAAGTGCATTCTTTTGTCCTAAAGCGATTGAATGTTGCTCGGTAAAATAAATATAAAAATATGAATAACATTTTATTTCGTTTGTGAGCAAAGTTATTTTATTACTTCATAAATAAATAAAGGAACGCGAAAGCTCGATATAAAGTATTTTTGTGCCAGTGAACGGAAATGTTCGATAATTAAGAATGTTTCGTTCCTAATTAAGTTTTTTCAATAAGCACTTAAAGGGCTACCAACTCAATCATACTTTCAATAAGCTCTTTGTAAGTAGGTACCTACTCTACTAACTTTCCGTTTCAGAACACAAGTACTACACCATTGTACTTACTTATCTCTACTTAGCTTTGGTATAAGAAAAGCATTTGGATTTTGTCCATTTTCTTCTCTTTCGTTGCGGTATTCCGACGCACGATCCTCCTTACTTCCTAGCTTCCTACTACCTAGGTACTACCACATAATTACTTAAAATGTATATACCTAAAATTATGCTCATTGCTGCCATTCTGGAAACACGAGGAATAATAAAAAACATTCATTAATATTTATAACACAACGGCACCACGCTTATTACAAAAACAAATAATTCCATGCATAAATCCAACGGTAATTTCATTTTTATACCAATTATAACATACCCAATATCAGCATTATTACATCACTTAAATAAACCTTTAATATTCAACGCTAGTAATTGCCGCAATTATGAAATGATTAATTAATTCAATTACAATACAATTTATGGGTAATTGGTGAACCTGTCACTATTCTTTCAAAATTACTTAATTCTCGTGCTCGTATATAATTTAACATTGAGGATAAATTTTATAACGCGATTCAATAAGAAAAGAACTGAAAAGAGCAAACATTTTTATTGCTGTCTCACTCGCTTCGCACATAAACACAATAGTGCAAGAGGGAACACAGTAGTTTCTTGTTTTTGTTCTAAAGTCGTAGAGCCAACAGAAGTATCATTGCGTTCTAAAAGCTCATCCGTTTATCCACCCTGGTTATGGTCATAGGTTCATTGATTTCAAAGGTAGCCTAGAAGAAATCGCTTTATCCGATAAGGCCGCCCGTTGTTCCACCATTCTTTGTTTTGTGTCATGTGCATTGTTGTTTTGCTGTTCAATAAAGTATTATTGTATTGTATTAATTAATTCTGATTTATTTTTAATTTTTATCTCCTGCATAAAACTCTAAAACCTTATGATACGTAATATTACTTTTATTCGTTTCTTGTTCGTGTTACCATACTAATCCAAGATGCGATAGTGGCCGAACGGCCTTTGACTTTTTCATACGACATAACATTATTTATTTCTTTTTTCTTTTATCTGATCTGTATGTGTATAGCCCAGAAGGGTTTGCCTCTTCCTCTCTTCTCTCCCTTTTATGGTAATTTTTTATGAAGTTGTCATGTCGTATAAAAGGTGTCCAACATTTTTTCTCTTCTCACTTCTATTGTCGCTAGCATGTTCCATTTATCTTTTTCTAAAAGCTTGTTACTTCCATGGGACATAAAAAAATGCCCGTCTAACTACTTTAGCTCAAAAATCCTAAAAGCTTTATGGCACTTACTAAGTACCTAGCAGTAATTCTTTTACGCTTCCTACCGTAACATTGTGGCGTCCACATTTTAAGGGCATCGTCCTGTGGTGGTCATCATTAAACCATTGTAACTGTACCTACTGCAGATACCCGCAGCCGTCAGCCATAGTGCTAGTAAAAACACACCACCGGACGCGGTTAGTTTTACTTTATTTCTGCTGATAAAAACAAATATAATGACTTAAATTGCACATTCCCAACGTTTTAGCCTCTGTAATTTAGTAGCGTAATATTTTTACATATTTTTAAAGTAAATCACATTTTGAATATTTTATATTCCTTTTTTCCTACTTTGCTTAAATTATGTAAATATTTCCGAGATGAAATAGCCGTCTCTGTATTTATTAAACCATAAATAATTAATGATAATGCATTTTGAAATGGCAAGTAATCTAAATACTTCGAATAAATAATTTACCTACCACCTCCTGTGGTACAATACAACCTAAGTTTCTTACATTAGTAGGCGGTAGGCACACTGCTGTTTGACTGGCCTGTTAGCTCAGTTGGTAGCAGCTCTGCCTTCTCAACTATAGGTTGTTGGTTCGATTCCCATTCAGGACAAACATTTTGTGTGATGCAGAACATAGATGCTTATTCTGTGTCTGGGTGTTATATTGTATTCTATGTATATGTATTTACAAACAAAAAGTATCTAAGTATTCTATCAGTTATGTTCCCATAGTACAAGCTATGCTTAGTTTGGGGCTAGATGGCGCTGTGTGAAATGTCCACACTTGTATATTTATTATTTATTCTATGTAGTCACGTGTCTCAATCAATAATTTAAACCTCGCTCAGGCCCATCTATAAATCCAAGTTATATTTGATTGATGATACACAGATTGCATGCAACATTGATTGTTGCATGTCCGATGTGCCTTTTATATTATATCCAAATGTGGCGTTGAAAATGTACCTATTGCATGTTCGTATAATGACTTTTCTCAAACAGGCTTGGAAATGTGAGTATTATTTTGACAACCTTCTTCGAGATAAATCGAAATGGCTGTACTGACGAGCAGCCGCCGGCAAAAGTTGTATGAAAATCCATATCTGTCGCGGTTTAGCGGTTAAATAAATTACATACAAAACTCATATCTGTCGTGACATGGCTACCGAAGAGGTATCGAACCCACAGCCTACAGTTCAGAAGGCAGAGCATCAACCCTAAGTATATACTTTTCTGTTAATTCTCCCCTATTTCCTGGTTTGTGAGATAATTCCCACAGTTCAATAAGTTTACCAAGAGATCTCAAAACCCTCTTCAATACGTTGGGTTGCCATATTGTACCAGATATATTCGTACTACGAATAGTACAACAACACAATATAATGTTAAACCTAGGTATATATTCTATATCAGATCAGACAAAGAGAGTCTATTATGTTGAAAACAATGCCTCTGGCAGTAGTTTTTGACTCCAATTGTTTGTGTGCTTGTCGCCAAATACAAAGGGAGGGTCGCGGGATGTTATACTTGGGTTCGTTTCCTTTATTCTCTGTATACTAAAGGCATGACCACACTAGGCCTACAGTTAGGGGATGAATGCGTGTTGAAACTCTTCCTCTCTTCTAGAGGTTGACTTGTTCATAACACTCACTTTTTAGTAAGTAGAAAATACAAGGGAAGCGGGGCAAAATTTAAGTTGAAATATTTCTAATATTGTTGTATGACCCGGCAATTGAAATTACAACTTGCTACATTCTAAATCCAACACAGCCTCACTCAGTGAGCAAAATCCATATAATGTCTATGACAAAATCCGATTTTGCTCAATATTTTCGCGTTTTCGGGCTGTCGATTTATTCGAGCTATAATATAGGTAGGTACCCGAAAGACTTCTTTTTTCTTTACCGCGATGTTAGACTTTTGTCTGTGCGTCTCCACATATACAGCAGTGACGTGTGTGCAATGTGTGTGTTTGAGCTTGAAAAATGCGTGTGTTTTATTGAGTGATAAGATGAGGGAGGGTGACGTTCTTTACAAATTGCTGTAGGTACTTAAAGAACGTCACCATCGTAGTTCCTGGGTTCCTACTTCCTACGTCCAGGATCTATAATTACTGTGATCGTTGGGGGTTATCATAATTACTAAGTATTAATTATTAGCCCGACTCTAGACATTTGTGTCTGAACATGTCTGAAAGATTCGGATGTCGGAAAGTTAATATGATGATCAGTTTCCACGTTCACAATGACTCTGTAAATGTTGGTAGAGGCCAACCAAGTATGTATAATTAATAATTATAGAGTTTGTTGCATAATGTTTTTATTTACTAGCCATGTAGAGGCAAAGCTTAAACAAAAACACCTGTCCGTATCTCTCACGCATGCAAGATGCAACAAAAGTTCTCCCCAGCAATCCGGTATTGCCAGTAACTCGTCCCGTCTCGTAAATCAAGTAATATCGACCAAGGTCACTGGCAAGTGAGCAAGGAACCCGTATTTATGGCAACACTGCGCACCCCTTGTTTTTATCAATTAAAATGTGGGTCCCCTTGCCATCCTTGCACTACCACTATAGGAATTTAATTGTACAAATGTATTAAAACAACATTCGTAGCCGAACGTCAACCTTATTACAGCTCAATAAACATCATCGACACTGCAATGCATGCTGGCAGCACAAAACAAACGCAATTTATCATGGTGGTAAAGGAATTTAAACGTTATGCGGAGGTGTTAAAGTTTAAATTGTTGGCAATTACGCGCAATTTGTAGTGTTCTGAGGGGCGCGTTCCCTTTGCCTCGGGTCGATGCGACGTCACACGTCAAAGGGGGCCCGCTCGTTGTCATTTTAATTGAGATTTCCGCTTGCGGTTATACGTGCACTCGTGATATTAAAAATGACTATGATGTCTAAATATTTTTTAAATCACAATAAATTTTCAGCAAGAAATATATTAATTCGAGAGAGCAAATTTTTCATTCGTAAATCCATTGTTATACAGTGCGCTGACGATCAGTTGTTTGGACAGGAAAGGTTGGATTAATCAGGTAAAGGTTACCCAATTTCTAACATTCTATCCTGTTGCCGTATATTTATGTTTTCAAAGGAATTAACCGCCTCGCTACTGAAACTAATTTTATGTAGCCTTATTACAATCTCAAGTTTGAAATCTTTAACCAATACCAATTATTATAAAACCTTGTGTTTTTTGGCTCCATCGTCTATTTACAAAGCTCTTCTAAATAATGAAATTATAAAACATAACCTTTTGTTTTATCCCGGTCAATTTTATTAGCCGCAAAACTACTAGGCACTATGCTACTACTACCGCTGCCGTATCGCGTTCGTACTTGAAACACAATAACTTATTTCAGACGCTTATTTTTAATATTTAAAAATACGTAAGTATAATATATTATACAGAACCACAAAGATAAAAAAGAAGTCGATCTCACAGTTACTGCCGCGTCGCAACCGCACGCACCGCGGATTAGAGCATTCTCGTTTTTTATTCCTTTTTCTTTTTTTTGCTCACAGTCATTTGATGACCGCGCGCATTTTTTTCTTTTATAATCTCTTTGATGGTCGGGACGTAAAAGAAAAGTTATCTCTCACGATAAATAAAGTACACCATTTCTGCCTTTTGTACGTTTATTATAACATTTTTTTATTCGTTTGAAGTGAATCTTTCCAAGTGTTGTTTTTTAGTTTTGTAAAAAAATTTATGCGTTACGGATTGGTCGACAATCGGATTACTGTAAATTAAATACCCAACAATACCCGTCACTCGGTGGACCGACGACCTGGCGAAAACCGCGGGGAGCCGATAGATGCAGAGGTCAAGTAGCCACTCAAAGTGGCGCTCTGTGGGGGAGGCCTATGTTCAGCAGCGCACATCTTCCGGCTGTTGATAAAATACAATAACATATTCCCTAGCACCTACCAAATTAAATCCAATGAGTCTTATTTTTTTTATCGTGTAGATAAATAAAAAATCCTAGAAGGGAACGGTACTTTACAAATAAAATTAAGAAGAATTGTACTGACGAGTAAAAAGATAAAAGATAAAACCTCATCAGCTGGTAGCTGGTACTAGAAATCTATTTTCCTAATTTGTTTCGTTAAGGTAATTTTAACCTGATTTTATTTGACAAACTCAAACAACTTGCCTATTAATTGAGTTTCGACAAATAGCCGCGCTACCCTTTATAACATTGAAACTTACTGGCAACTTGTTAAAATTTCAAGAAAATGTTCTTGTTTTTGTTCTCCTTTTAAACTAAACGAAAGACTAGATTTGTATAAGTTTAATTCACATGAAAAATTAAGAAAATTATGACTGCTTACGCATAGCCTTAACAGATTAATTCGATAATAGAATAGCACATTTTTTTTAATCTCGTTAAAAAGTCCATTAAATCTGATGATGAGGATATTAAAAAACATTAAAATGTATATTGAATCTCGTCAGACGCTCGCTGCAGGAGGTGACACACATTTATTAAAGTGATGATTTATTTCGTATTCCCAATAGGTACCTAATTTATCGCCGTCATATTTCACAGCTGTACTTATATCAAATAGTCAACACATGCATTTTAACGAGATGTCCGTGCCATCAGCCATGTATGGGTTGATCATAGGTTGTGGAAACAGGATGGTAAAAATAACAACATCCGTTGTTATAACGATAGATCGGCTGTTAAAACTATTAGTCTTTTTAGGTACTGCACCTTTTTTGTTCCACTACTTAGTTGTCAGTGTCACCGCAGACCAAAATTCTTCGGTTCATAAAATATCCTACCAATATGAGGGCTATCCGAACTATCGTATGCTTTGTGTTGTCTATCACCAACGTGCATGACTATTACCTAGGAAGTCGTTCTGCTAAGCGGTAATCTTCAAAAAAGTTCCAGGCAGAGTTCTCAGAAAATTAACTGAATTGAACAATATTTTTTTCACCTCACTAGTGTGGAAAGGTTCTCTTTGTCATTCAAAATCTGGGCGCAAAACGCATTTTGCTCGCTAGCGTGGAAAGTGTTTTTAAAATTCCAACGTTTATATTCAATAATTTTCTCGTCAAGAATTGAGGATTTAATCACAGATCTGCCCGAATTTAACCTTCTTGATATCGTCAGTCCACTGAAAATTTACTACCTCCTTAAAGATACCATCTTTTTCTCGTTCACCAACCTCATTTTTAGAATAATCGCACTGTCCAGCACCAAAGAGTATAAAACCAATACGCTATCCAGCACGGCGACTGCATGGAAAATGGATGCAAAAAACACTTCTTCTTTAATTTTCCATGAATCACGTGACGAGCTAGTCGTTTACCTGATGTCAAGCGTTACCGCCACCCATAACTAAATTAATAAGCTAAAAACTAATCTTTTCTTAGCCTTTTAGCTGTTTTTCTTACATTTTCCTCGCTGTAGTGAGGTGAAAAGTTGCGTGTTGCACTCGGCAGCAAAGTTTTTCTGCGTCTCGTACCTTTGAAACCTTCGCTACGCTCAGGATTCTTCATTTGAACCACTCGCTACGCTCGTGGTTCAATCCTAGCATCCTTCGCGGATTTCCAACGAATAAGAAAACGAAGAAGAATCCTACGCGAACGATTTGACTGGTTACTATTATGGCTATCGATGCTTTCCTATTCGATTCTTATCTCTACCGTACAGACCGTGCTAGACCTAAACTTCTTTGATGCCAAGGCTCCTGTCTTTAAAACTTCCTGAGTAAAAATCCGGGGCTCAGAACTTAGTTGTTACTTGTACCTGCCTTATCCTTGGTCATTCGGTCCAAGCCGGCTCGACGAATTCATACATATTTATGTGTGTACACGGCTTAAGTTCAACGCAACCACCCAAGGCTGTTACTAACTACGACGTGCATTAGTGCTTGCTCGTACATGCAAGATAATAATTATACTTGTGTGGTGACAGTCTACTAATAGAAACATGTACTTCTGTCAAAGGTGAACTAAAACCCGACTTATTATATTTCATCATCATCATCATTAACAGCCTGAAGACGTCCACTGCTGAACATAGGCCTCCCCCAGAGCACGCCACCTTGAGCGGCTGCTCGCCCCCTGCATCCATCGCCATCTGCATTATTATATTTACGAAGGTCTTATATCGCAGAAGGTATGCTCTTAGGGTTCGAAACAATTTATGATATTGATTCTTATAGCTAGTGACGCATTAATTCCGTTGCTACCCAATACACCTCATGCTTCATCCCTTTTACACTTGCATCCATAACAGTTCCTGAGCTACAAATAGAACCGAGATTTATAAGTTATAACTCGCATAATATCGACGTATTAAGTCACTGAACCAATAACTACCTCATCGAATCCGATCATGCAATCGCTAATGCATAATAATATGGATCGTGTCGTTGTCGATGTCGCCTGAAAAATATTGAATAATCCATAGAGTTCTTCGACCTGAACTGTGTAACCCAGTTACAGATGTAAATAAAACATACACGAGAGCATGGGAACGATGCATGTTACGACTAAATAAGAATAAAGAATAGGGTTGTATAGTCCAAGTCGTAATATTCGTGCTTGCATAACGTAAAAGGTCCTTCGCTTGATCGCTGCGTTTTTTCTCGTTCCCATTCCGACGCACGGTACGAGCTGTAATTATTATAATTCGCTTGGTTTTTATGAAATGTTATTAGTCAATTTAATGACAATATTTTGAAATGCGAGCGATAAATTATGGGTACTTACGTTTATGGGCTACTGTTTAATAAGTTTTTATATAAATAAAAGCTATTCGAGCCTCTGTCTTTTTTATATAAAGAACGAGTGACTTATTTATTTTGTACCCTTGCGTTTCTATTTTCAATAAACTGTTTTGTTTCCTATTTTATTATTATGTATGATCGAGTTAAGTTTCATGCAAAGACCCTGTTCAAACACTATCTGTAATGTAAGCCATTACTCCAAATACTATTTAATGCGGGCACATAATATCAAATGATGACAGTTTTCAATAGCATTTATTCAAATTAAATGTCGTCTGTAGCAATAAAACTGTAATAAATTCAATTTATCGATAGTTTCGTCTGTCTGTACCACCCGATTAACCTTTGTATTGACTGACAATTGAATTTTGTACCATCAATTAAGTAAAACTTTGTGGAAACTATTTATACCAATATAGGTAGGTATATCAAACAAGCTAAGTAGGTAATAGTTAGTCAAGAACTTACATTTCAAGACGCAGAAAGTAACTATCTCTTTATTGCGAGGAACTTCCAATATTCGTTTTGATGATTATCTGTGTGCATGGAATCGTAACTAGGCCTCGTACATTTCGAAGGACTTAAAGCATTCAAATGAAAAAAAACTTGCTTGTTTAAGAGCGCAATGAGATAAAAATATAAATATGTTTTTGGTCTTTTACAATTTGAAATAGTGCTTTTTCGTAAACTATTATTTCCTTTCTTATATCCTACCTGATTCAATAAGTATTAAAACGTTAATTATTAAATGAAAAGCTACAGTAAGCTGCAAGCAAAAGTTAGATGAGAAGGGCAGACCGGACCCAGTAGCGTTTATTATGGGATGCCTTTGCCTATGCCAGTGGATCGAGAGAAGCTAATGATTATGATGAATGATTAGATTAAAGTATACCTAGATATTAGTTTATACTTCAGCTACAAGTAAATAGCTCTATATGTAGATGGAAACTTGTAATTGGCCTAGTTTCTTTTATTGTTTACGTTTTTACTGTTTATTTGGCTGTAAGTTTTCCTAAGATGAATAAATAAAAAAAAATTAACTGACACTCTATCAAGTAATTTTAATGAACTTTATAGCTTTCTGCTATTTATGAGTGAAACGCACATTCATAGGTTAGGTATATGTACGTAATACACACTTGTTACAAAATATGACCGAACCCCATAGCCATCATCATATACACCATAACTATACCATTACCTACAACTGGACACGAGGGCCGCGGTCGCGGACAGCCGTTGCGGTTGTAGAACGCAACGACATGCACTCGCAGCAATGGCTGATGTTAAACATGATTGACTGCTGTTTTATAGACTGCTTCATTGGGGTTTTGTTTAACCATTACATTTTTGTTTTCGTTTTATTATTATTTTTGAACGCGTTAATGCATATTGGCATTTTCAAACTTTTACCACAAGTTGTAACACTTATAACAGTTAACCTGGTAGTAAATAAAACTATAATACTTACTTCTAATATGCCTAACATTAGTATGTCATTAATTCTAACATTTTGCAACGTAATTAGGTATAATATATAATATGTATTCACAACACATATTATAAAAATACATAAATAGGCATAGTACTTCGATGGTCATAGTTGAATGTGGTTAGTAGAAAAATATAAATTTTCTAGTAACTTCCCCTATTTCACTTCCTTATTTTTTGTTCTTTCTATTTATCTTCCGTCCCTGAAGATAACGTGGTACATTGGACACAAGCAATCTGCACGGGTGGGGTCGACGACCGACCCCGCCCGCGCTCTTCGCGACGTCAGAATTCCTATTTTATGAAGTTTCCATTAACAAAATGCCTTAGATGCCTTATTTTATTGCAAAAAATCCTGTAACAATTTTATTATGCAAGACATAATAGGCTAGTTGCCTGTTATTAAAAATTAACAAGTAAATAGAGATTATTTCCATACAGTAGGTTAAAAATGAATGCAATAATTGGAAAACCAAGTAAAATCGGTAAATGAGTCACGGAGTATCTAATAAGAAATAAGAAATATGTGTGGACATTTCACTCAGCGCCATCTAGCCCCAAACTAAGCATAGCTTGTACTATGAGAACCAGATAATTGATAGAGATACTTAGATACTTTTTTGTTTGTAAATACATATATATTATAGAATACAATTATAACACCCAGAAACAGAACACAAACACCGATGTTCATCACACAGATGTTTGCCCTGGATGGAGTCGAACCCACAACCTATAATAGTTCAGAAGGCAGACCAACTAGGCTACTACTAACTGAGCTAACAGGCCAGTCTAATAATCTAATAAGCTTTTAAAGTTTCTGTATTATCACAAGGTAAGCAACGCATTTGTGACATGTCTAGAGTTACATCTGTTTTGTGGCTACAGTGACCTCTTCACATCAGGAGGGCGTACGTATGCTAGTTTGCTATCTGTCCACGTACACACCACGTTAAAAAAAAATGTTTTTCAATAAAAAAATGGTTAAGTATCTACTTGATGGTACCGATGACCTTGAAATATTTACGGGACAATATTTAAAGTACCCCCTACCTAAAAAAAGATTGAATAAAATCGGACCACGCGTTGAATTACAACTAAGTATCTACACATTTTAACTTTGAATTTAGAGATAAAAGTATCCTTTAACCTACTTCGTAGTACTATGAACTCAAAATTATACCAAGTTTCATTTAAATCCATTCAGTAGTTTCGGCGTGATGCTCAGCCAATATACAGATAGACAGACAAAAAAGAAAAAAAATATATTTTTGGCTTCAGAATAGATTATAAGGAGCTCTCCAAAACAATTTCAAAATGTCTTTAATGTACAGAATTGGACCTGTTACAGTTTTATTATAAGTATTGATAGGAAACTACAGAGAAACATGTAGCCGTCAAAGTATAGGTACTTGTGTGAAATTACCTAACTCGATGGCGATTGTGCCTTACTACTCTATTGAACCTATCTTGTTTACTAATCGATGGACAGACAGAGTACCTTTAAGTACCCATACCTTGCCCGACATTGAAATATAAAATGCAACAGGTGGTCGCCACTCGCCAGCTTATGAAGTCATAGATTTTAAATGCTAACTGTAAGATCAGTGTTTGCGATGGTTGAATAGGTTGACGACCTCGGTTCTGAGCTAAGACCTCACTTTAAGTAGGTAAGTTAAGTACTAGTATAAGTCAAGTACTAGTATTGTATTCTGTGCCTTAAGTATACAGGGCGTATTGCAAGGCATCATGGTCTCTGGTCTCTGCGAGCAGTTTTTCATTTTTATGGACTTCGGGATGAAACAATATTACCTCATCATCATCCTCTTTGCTTTTCCCATTTGTTATTAGGGTCGACTCCCAATATAACCTGTAGCGACGAGCTACCAAAATTACACGAGCGACTGCCGTCTGACCTCGCAACCCATTAGGAACCAGTAACAGGGATGGTTAGACCAGGTGTCAGATTCTATCAGGCGTCTGACTACCCGTAACGATTGTCATAGATGTTCTTATGACAACCGGGACCGACGGCTTAACATGTTCTCCAAGCCACGGAGCGATAGCATCGAAAACCGCACATAACTTAGTAGATAAGTAAGTCAATGTGCAATTGTGCAGGGCCGAGGATCGAACCCGGTGCCGTAAGATTGCGAAGCGCACATGCTACCATACTGTACTATGAAAAAGAGAGAAGGGAGGTGGGAAAAGATAAGGGAAAATGATGAATGGATGAACCCACTCATGAACAATATTACCTATTGTGAAAAATCTCGTCTCGAGAACAACCCTAGCATCCTTTTCATTGCTCCATACGGGCCCTTTCCAAAGAATGAAATCCCCTCAATTCCCTTCTCAATCATTTTCTCTATCAGAGAATAGGAAATTATGAACATTAGGTAAGTTAGTTATTCTATCGTACTAATTTAATAAATGCGAAAGTTTGTGTGTGTGAATGTTTGTTACCTTGTATCTCGGTAACTACTGAACCAGTTTCGATGAAATATGGAATGCAGATAGTGTATACGCTGGATTAACACACTAAATACTTTTTACCCGGGGGTGAAACCGCGGAGCGCAACTAGTAATAATTATGTATAAGGCCGCTAGAAAGCCATTTTAAGTTAGATTGCAGTTTTTATTCTACACTTCCCAGTATACTGCTATATTCAACCACTAGCAACAGCGAACCCGTACATCTGCAGTTAAACTAAAACCACATAATATAACTGTAGCGGCAGCGGCGATTACAATCTGGGTTAAGTGGTAGACGAGGCAATCACTCATTATGGACGGAGAAATGGCGGCGGTGCTCTGTGCTGCGATTATAGTAATTAAATTACGCTAACAACTTTGTACTAAAGCTTTTTGGTCGTGCCCTATTTTGTAGAAGCACATAGAACAGTACTATAACGTACCCTGAAGCAGAGCCAGGCCTGACGCACCCCGCACTTGTATAAAGTTACAAGTCTATGGGACGTCTGGGTCGCCTGGGTCGCTCCGTACTCCGTACGCGAAAAGCAGAGATAGGACGATACAATACAGTCACCTTTTTAGGGTAGGCTTGTAGGGCTGTGCGAGCTGAATTGCACTTTATTGCGCAAGAGTCGCTTTTTATTTAGGCAACTTCATTAAGTCTTCTGTTGTAGGGTGTAATAGCTATTCTGTGGGAGCGAAGACAAGATAAAAGGTTGCTTAAAAAACGCAAGAGAGCAAGAGGTTCCATAGTGGGGAGAAAGGCCATACATTTTTTTATTTATCACTTTCTCCCCACTATTGGGACAAAGCTGGTGGGGGAAGGGGAATAACCCTGCTTGTCGTCAAACGTTGACGTAACGTCTTGCTACCTGAATTACGAATAAATTTTTACCAGATCGTTTTTATGCGTGAAAATGTAAAAAAGATAACACTAAGTAGGTAGGTACTAGTAATACTCTGCCGCTTGTAGTCAGATTTAGATCATCCAATTTTTTCCAACAATTGCTTCAAGTTACTGGGGCTTAAAGGAAAAACAACACAAACGAATAAGCGCGTCTGCCTAAGCCTTGGGAATAATCTTTGTTTCTTTTCGTAAAACCCACTTCTTCCTAATCTTCGGGCGCTTTCGCTAACTGGAACACAAAGTTTCAAACAAGGCTTTATCTTTATAGGCCGGCCAATAGGTACCTATTAGGTCTCGTACCTACTAAAGTCTAGTTACAATGAATGAAGTCTAGATTATAGATAAAGAACCACTCAGTCAGGGTCTTCCAGATCCCACTCAGACGCCTATATTTACTTATTTCTAGTTTTACATAGATTCAAGCAGGTACTGTACTTATCTTACCGGTTTAGTCTGTTCTGAGCAAAATGTCTAGATAAGTAGGTAATTCATCATCATCATGATTATCAACACCCTGAAGACGTCCACTGCTGAACATAGGCCCCCAGAGAGCGCCATTTTGAGCAGGTAATTGTTTAACTTTTAAAAGTTTATTTCTTTAATTAGTATACCTACCGTCTACTGAAGACTGGCGGAGCTTGTTTAAGAAATTTAAAGCACACAAAAAGTAAATCACAACGAGGTCAAAGTTACATGGAGCGGTTACAAGACAGCTTGTAATTTTTTTACTTTTAAATTCATCAGACAACCTGTTCTGCTCCTTACAAATATGAAATTCAAACAATTTTTTTTGCACTGTAATCAGAAGTACCTACTATGAAACATACTATATTATCTAATCTTAGCAGTTGCGCATCTACATTCAATTAGGATTAGGTAGGTTTGCATAAATATATGCAAAGAACACAAAACATTTCTTGTCCCAAAACCACAGAAGCGACAAGTTTAAGTTTAAAAAGCAGGATAGGTTTGTTATTACTCACGCTCGATTTTATATCCCCTTTCTCAGACACATGGACAACTAGATCGGTTTCGATCCCGCCTCTACAATCGATCCCTGGGGAAGGGACGGTGCCTATAATGTTGGAACACAGGATATATAGCTAGACGTGGACACTATAAGCTTCCTTCGATGTAGACAGTATTGGTGAAAGACTTGCCTCGTATCAGAAATCAGGGCAATGTACGCAGCGATTTAAGTGTGGATAACAGCTTTTTATTACTGATTGCAACCCGGGGGCTATCCATGTGGGGACAACTGGGAATATAGGTAGGTACCTGTTTTTTACTGGTTTCTGTATTATTTTTATTCTTCTACATCTACGGTACCCTGATCTGTGTGACATTACACGAAGACCTCCAACCCCTTGTGTCTTGTGCAAAAATCAGGTTATACTAGCAATCTGCCAGCTCTCCTCTTTCTTTTTGCTCCCTTCGATACCACTAAGCACAACCTTGCTCCATTTCTTTTCTCCTCTGTCCATGTGCCGAGCCATTTCCAGTTCACTTTATTTTCACTGTATCATCCTGCACTTCTGTTGATTTCCTGATGATAACATACTCTCTATATTCTATTGACATGTCTGAAGCTCAGTTTGAAGGATTTATTGTCAGTACCTAGCGCCCATGTTTGGCAACCGTTTCTTAGTATCGGGAGAATGCTGAATGCTGTTGCCCTAGCACAGGCGGTAGACAAACTGGTCTTTCCTCGTTTTATGTCACTTCATAATTTGCTTACTTGTCAGTTGTCAAGTGGAGTAAACAGGGGAAAGACAGTTTTGTCTACCGTCCGTGCTAGGGCAGCTGGTGTTGAATAATTTCCCTCCGACAGCGATGCTCATTTTAGTACACATCCTTTTATTATTTCTGCAAAAAGCTCTTTATCATCATCATCATCATCAACAACAGCCTGAAGACGTCCACTGCTGAACATAGGCCTCCCCCAGAGCGCGCCACCTTGAGCGGCTGCTCGCCTTCTGCATCCATCGGCTCCCTGCGGCTTTCACCAGATCGTCGGTCCACCGAGTGGGGGGCCGGCCTACGCTGCGTCTTCCGGTTCGTGGTCGCCACTCGAGAACCTTTCTTCCCCATCAGTTGTCAGATCTGCGAGCGATGTGGCCTGCCCATTGCCATTTCAACTTTGCTAATTCTAAGAGCTATATCGGTCACTTTAGTTCTCCTGCGGATCTCCTCGTTCCGGAGCTTATCTCGCAGGGAAACACCGAGCATAGCTTTCTCCTTAGCTCGCTACGCGACTTTGAGCTTGCTAATGAGGCCAACAGTAAGAGACCATGTCTCAGTTCCACAAGTCATCACTGGCAACACAGACTGATTGAAAACTTTCGTTTTCAGGACTTTTAAGAGGACTTTTGTTTTCAGTACCTACTTATAATTACAGAATACAATAAATTCTAAGTTGGTACCTATCCCGCTCTGCCAATTATCTAACTCTACCTACATAATCTATGTACCTATTTTGTTCTAGCTAGACATCACCAGACAGTAAAATTAAGTTACCGTAATACCCTCCGACAGTTCTAGTTTCCAGCGATAGAATAAACCCCCTAAATATAGAGATGACACAATGTTGATCCCCAATATAGGGCGGCCGATCGATCCCCTGGGATCCGAGGATTCCGAGGATCCCGCGTGTTGTGCTGTATGTACGTGATAGATTAATATTGCGGAAGGGTTAACTGGGACTGAGAAGCAATTGGGACTGTCGTACTTTAATGCTCTTATAGGATAAATACGTAGGCAGTGTAAGTACAAGACAAGCTAAACCCGTCTTGGCTTCACACCAATGATTAAAAACTCCTACTCCTAATCATAGGTTTGGTCGACAGTTCAGTAGAATTATTATTTCAGCTACGGAATCTTTACCGTGATTGGAATTGTACTTACTGGATTTTCTTGTCTTTCGGGTACAGTGTTTATATGTAATTTTAGAGACTGGCCTGATAGCTCAGTTGGTAGTAGCTCTGCCTTGTAGGTTGTGTGTTTGATTCCCGTCCGGGACAAATATTTGTGTGATAAACATCGATGTTTGTTCTGTGTCTGGGTGTTATATTGTATTCTATCTATGTATTTACGAACAAAAATGTTGTTCATCTCCAGCTCCATCTAGCCCCAAACTAAGCAAAAAAAAAAAAAAAAAAAAAAAAAAAAAAGTGTGAAAATGTAGTGAACAAACGCAGTAATTTCAGCAGTTGAACACTATTAAATCAGGTCGGTATTTAGTATCCACATATATACATAGATGCATAAATCTGTAACAAAATACTTATTTAGTTTAGCTTCTTCTAAACATTTATTCCCGTTGTCTGTAATTGGAAAATATTATATTATATATTATTTTTTTTTTTTTTTTATTTTTTTTTTTTATTATATTATTTTTTTTATTATTATTTATTATTATTATTTTTTTTATTATTATATTATTATTTTTATTATTTTATTATATTTTATTTTTATTTTATTATTTGTTATTTTTTTTTTAAATACGATTTTGCTCTCGTTTCAAATAGAAACTATAAATAAGTAAGTAATTTTTAATTTAATTACCTCAATTTATTACAAGCAGACACCAACACCGTCAGCCATGCATAGTAATCGTGAGTAGAGCCGCGGGGCACGCTAGTTCTCCCAAGAGATAACGCTCCCATTATAAACGACATCCGTTTCCGCTGCCTATCTGAACATGCCGAACTCTTACATGGTAATTGTCTAAAATAGATCGCTGCAGATGATAAGACCTACTAGTTACCTACCTACTATAATTTCCACGCAAATAATTAAAAATAAATAAAATAAATATGTGTGGACATTTCACACAGCGCCATCTAGCCCCATACTAAGCATAGCTTGTACAATGGGAACCAGATAACTGATACAATACTTAGATACTTTTTTGTTTTGTGTAACTAAAAACATAGAATACAATATATTGTATTCTATGTTTGTGTTGTATTGTCTGGGTGTTATACACCCAGACACAGAACAAACATCGATGTTCATCACACAAAATATGTTTGGCCTGGATGGGACGTCCACTGCTGAACATAGGTCTTCCCCATAAAACGCCACTTTAGACGCTTATCATAAGGGATTTGCCATAATCACCGCGCTTGGCGGGCGGCGTGGTGATCGCAGATTTTAATGTACCGAAGAAAATGCTGCTGCCCATTCCCTGGATATTCCCTTAGCCGGCTCTTACGGCACCCGCGGGAAGATATTTGGGGTGAGATCTATTTGCAAACCGAGACCACACGGTTTACGAATACAATTGGTGGTATTATCGTTTAGAGCAATCCCTTCCAAACAACATTTGAATGGGCAAAAATAGATCAATAAGCTAGTATTACATACCTATATCTTATGTAATCGCGATTTTATTGAAGTGAATTTGATTATTATTATACATCAATGTTCTTATCATCATCATCATCATCATCATCATCAACAACAAAAACGAAAACATTAATTAGCTATGATTTGTGATAGGTAGGTTCTTATCTATTTGATATACTAATGAAAAAATAAAACAAATGTACTTATTTTGAGAGTGTGACCGATCGGGACTCGTTTTATGGGTTTGCAGAACCGTGACCGAACGGGCCTGTGACCGAACGGTACACTGTAAGGGTACTCTTATTATAAATACGTAGTACGTACCTAATGGGGTTTCTATAAGTCTATCCGGAAGCTCAAGGCTATTTTCCTTTTTTTTAACTTTTTTTATAGTATTAGTAGGTATTAGGTACTTAGGTAGGTAGGTTACGGTAAGTACGGAATTTAGGTATCCTCTATAAAATTTGAGGAAAATCTATAAATTTTCTTCTTTATAGTGTAGAAACACCTATATCTTATTAACGTTGGTAGACATAAAGTATGTTATTCTCATATCGATCTTAACGAGATAGATAGGATACGTATACTGTGTGATACAGAGAGGCGTAGCTACAATAGAAAACAGCACTTATTACATTTAAGGTATGATCCAATTTCGCACGTCACCCCTTGACCTAGAATACAGAGGTCGTATTCATTTGAGACAGGGACGCATTCGGAACGTGTTTCAGGCGACGTGACGTCATTCATCAAACTATAATAATTAATAAATGATTTTATATTTCCTCTGCGAAAAGGTTTACAAAAGTATTAAGGGACTTGAGACTTAACTTGACAGAGCGCAGTTAAATCAAATTTAAAAAAGGTTAGTAAAACATAAGTAGGTTTATGTTATAATGTAACGATTATGAACAGTTTTATTTGTCATTTTTTATCTTACCTATACTTACATTAAAGTAAGGGTGGGTTTTTGATCCGTAGTCAAAGTAGCTAACCAATGGTTAAAAACTGTAACAAATTTTAACCATTGGTTAGAATTTGTTAGCATTTACAACTATTGGTTACTTTATTGCTGCTTGCCACTTCTTGCTTTTCATGGGAGAAGGGTGGAGGGGGGTTGCCATAATCACCATGCTTCATACCCCTAACCATCACAGTTCACATTCACAATCATAATCGTCTTCACCAACCTACAAATGCCATGAAAATAAAATATTTCAGATTCGTGTTTCGAATGTTTCGAGTCGTTCGATCGGTCGGTTTTCGATACGATGAGTTTTCGAACTGACGACCTATCAACGAACATTTTCGCAACAGCGTGCGTCGCTTCTGCGCAACTACATAGGGCTCCCAAAATAATTAAGTAGTTATTACCATCTATCTTAATTACCGTCTTTACGTACAACGGAACGCCATTCAGGCAATAAAACAAAAGAATTAAATTAATTAATTACGTCATAAGGTCGCGCGCACACTGACGACCTGTCACGTCTGTAATCCTGCTAGACGAGCGTGACGTACGTAACACATTGTTTACTAACCGGTCGGAACACACGTGATGTGGGATGATCATAAAATATTATCAATGTATATTCATAAAATATCGTTATTATTCAGCTGTCTACTAGAATAATATAAAAAGGAACGTATGCACATAATTAATTAATAATGTATTTGATAAAGATTTTATCTTTCCCTATTCCTAGCTAAAGGGGCTTACAAAAATGCGAATATTTAGCTACAATATTATTATAGTGTCCGCAAAGTGACAGCTGATGAAACCACAGCTGTTTCTGTTATGAAATTAATATCCAAGTCATACAGACACTATCTGTTGCAATAACACTGGTAAAAGTTTTCGAATCCTATATTTTACGCCTCTCTAACAGAGTAAGGTTTTTTTTTAATTTAGCATTTCTTTATTTATTATACAATAAAAAATTGTCAAACTTTGACACTTGAATAAAAATATCTCATTAACTTATAAATAAATTAATAAATAACCTAAGTATTTTTCCAATAGCGTCACCTACATGCAGACAGAAAAATCCACATCATTAATATTGTGCACTACTCATAACACACGTAGGGTGGGGAACGCACGGGGTGGTTTTTGGGTCAGAGGGTGGCACCACCCTAGCCGCCACCCCTCGTTAGCCGGGGGCGGCGGTCGCCACCCACTGTGCGTGCTCGAATTGGGCGCCTTCCTTGATTCTTGATGTTTTTGCCGGTTATTCTTAAAATTAGCCTTTTTTACAAGAGTTTGTATCTTAACGTTGTTTATTTAAGAGTCTTGTTTCTAATTAAGTGAGTTAGTAAGAGTTTTTTATGCAAAGTGCGTAGAAAAGGGTATTAGGAAAAACTTTAGTACCTAAAAAAGAAAATTATGGTTGTTTAAAAATATTTCTACTGTTCGTTAGGTTACTTAACTTGATATAACATTACTTAAGATGAGCTAGATATTATTGTTATTTATATTACAAAATAAAGTTGGTAGGTAATACCTACTGAAGTCCGTTTTAGTACGTACGTACCTACGTTTTCTTTTACTAAATACAACATTTTGATGTTATACGTTTATTTCTCTTTTATATACGTAAACGTATTAAGGTAGGTACCTAGGTATATTTAAAGTGCGTGCCAAGTGCAAACAGTTAACAGGCCCCTTCCCTGTCCGGTCCACTCAAACTCACATGTGTTTTTGATTACACACGCCCGCCTTACTCTTGAGTACGTCACTAACGTAATAAAGATTGCAGTGTGCGCTGGGTCTAATTATAGTATTGTGCGTTGAATCTTTATTGCCTCAGTGCAGTAAAGATATTTTGAAGTAATCTTTCTATCCAAACTGTTGGTACCTATAACTACGAGAAGTGACAACCGATGGGGAAGCCAAGCCGATGGGGAGCGGGGAGCCGATCGATGCAGGAGCAGAGCAGCCGCTCAAAGTGGCGCTCTGTGGGGGAGACCTGATCAGCAGTGGACGTCTTCAGCCTGTTGATGATGATGATGATAACTACGAGTATGCCTGTTGCCTACCCACTCTGCAAAACATACCTTATAATATGTACCTACTTACTACTTACCTTCAATTTACAGAAATGGTAAATTGATCAGGTTTAAAATATCCGACTCAAATATTTTCCTAATACCTCCTACACATTTTTTTTGCTCACGTTTTTTCTGAATATTTCTGATCTCTTGTTAAGGTAAACACACACAGCTCTATCAAACTATTCTCTTCAACCTCGCCACTCAGCCCCACCAACATTTTCGTAATATATAAATATAAATTATATAGCACTACCGGGTGTCTGTGGCGCTGACGACCGACGCAAACATTTTTGTAATCCCGGCCAACTGAAGGGAAAAAAATTGTAGGCGACATTTTTTTCCAGCACTTTTTGTAATTTGATGAATTTCGTGCAGGAAAATTTTTAGACGCTTTTTTCTGTTATATTACTACGTCTGGCGCTCCGTTTATGTGGAACGCTTTTTTTTTGTAGGCATGCCATTTATGAAATTAAAAACAGTCCTGTTTCATATTAAAATCTTTGCGACGGAAATTATATAGGTAATTCAGCTATACTTCGACGTTTAAAGTACCTACTCGTCTTGACCAGGGTAGCTGCGCGATTCAAAACAGAGCCTATACTGGATCGCTTGTCAAAATCCCTATACAACAAAAAAATAAAGCGATCCAAATGATCCAATATACCTTAGGCTCTGTTTTAAATCGCGCTAAGAGCTCACGGTACGCCCCCTGTACTTTAAGATGTTCCGAGGAGATCCGCAGGAGAACTAAAGTGACCGATAGAGCTCTTAAAATTAGCAAGCTAAAATGGCACCGGGCAGGCCACATCGCTCGTAGAACTGACAGCCGATGAGGAAGAAAGGTTCTGGAGTGGCGGCAACACTTTCAAAATTTCCGCTCACCAAAGCATTGTATACAAAGAAACTTCCACACATACATATAGTAATTTATTATCGCAACAATAGACAATTTACAGTTCCTATAATATCCCATTGGCATTAGACGTATTGAGCCGGGCCTGACCTAGGGTCGCCGCCAATTGATTCAATTGAGCCGGCCGCTCGCGGCTATTATGGGACTAGGGTACTACCTAAATATATAGATACTAAGTACTTACCTGTACAAAATGTACTAGATATAACCACACAATCAATAGAACACCAAAAAACAATAGTTATTTGCACAGACGAGGTTATTTGTTATACAAGGCTGCAAAGTTGGTTTTTGGCGCGAGTACTTGAATTGAAAACTGAGCAAGCGAAGGATGCTAGGATTGAACCACGAGCGTAGCGAGTGGTTCAAATGAAGAATCCTGAGCGTAGCGAAGGTTTCAAAGGTACGAGACGCAGAAAAACTTTGCTGCCGAGTACAACACACAACTTTTCACCTCATTGCAGCGAGGAAAATGCAAGAAAAACAGCTAAAAGGCTAAGAAAAGATTAGTTTTTAACTTATTTAGTTATGGGTGGCGGTAACGCTTAACATCAGGTAAACGACTATAGCTCGTGACGTCATTCAGTGTATTTCATCCATTTTTCATGCAGTCGCGTTGCTGGATAACGTATTGGTTATATACCCTTTGGTGCTGGACAGTGCGATTATTCTAAAAATGAGGTTGACGAACGAGAAAAAGAAGAAGTATTAATGGTATCTTTTAGTTATAGTCTGTGGTATTAATGACTTTTCAGTGGACTGGCAATATCAAGAAGGTTGAATTCGGGCAGATCTGTGGTTAAATCCTCAATTCTGGACAAGAAAATTACTGAATAGAAAGGTTCGAATTTTAAATAAGTGTAATCGCTAGATTAAAATGCGTTTTTGCACCCAGATTTCGAATGACAAAGAGAATCTTTCCGAGCTAGTGAGGTGAAAAACAAATTACACTCAGATAAGTCGTCGGTCTACGCACAAAAATAATAGAACACCAAAATAACAAAAACAAAAGAAACTATAGAATCAGAAAAGTCGTATACCTACCGGTCTACGTGCTGTAATATTATACTTTTTTTGGACAGATTTGATCTCATTAGAAAATCCGTCTTGAAATTAAATTATCTTCGTAGCATTGGTTTTCAACTAATCAAAATACAAATAATTTATTTATAACCCCAAAGTTACCATTTTCCACCCACCAGGAAAAAGTAATATCTTACCAACCTATATACTACTTGAATTTATTGTTTCCGGTACTATTAAGTTATGTAGGGATCTATTATAGCCTTACTATACCTTGCCTTTTTATACCTTACTAGTAGGCTTATTGAGTTGATAATTTAATAAAACTTTGTTTAAATATACTTATTATTTTTAAATTAATGACAATGACAATTGGTTTTGGTTCTTATTTAGATTCAAATAATAACGGTTGATTTTAATTTATATGGACTATATTTCTTTATTTTAAATGTTTAAGTGACAATTTCCTAGTGCACACGCAAGTTATAGTAAGAAGAGAAAGGTAATAATTAACACAGAGTATACAACTAGGCGGACCATAGACTAGCAAATCGAAGAGTAGTTAATAAAAATGATAAATACTAAACAACAATAAAGCTAGCAACAATTAGTAAGAGTAACTTATAGCTATAGAACGAAATTTATAGATTGAGGTAGGTATGTGTGTTACACGCACGTAGTAGGTACATGGATATCCATAGACATAAATATTCATCGATACCTATCTTGATTGTTAGTTCGGATAGACGCCCTATCTATTGCCCTTCTTGCGGCCCTGACATGATTTAATCAACCGCAACGCAAATTAAATTAACGCAAGCTTATAAGGTTAGGTAGGTATAAAGGTAGGTAATTCACCTAGCCGCTAGAAACGACTAACCTACATACTTTATCATCATCATGATCATCAGCCTGAAGATGTCCACTGCTGAACATAGGCTCCCCCAAAGAGCGCCCCTTTGAGCGGCTGCTTGCCTCCTGCATGCATCGGCTCCCCGCGGTTCTGTCTAACCACTCGGTCCACCTAGTGGTGGGCCTGCGCTGCGTCTTCCGGTTCGTGGAGCCACTGGAGAACCTTTATACTTATTGGATGCAAATATTGTTATGTATTGTACCTACTTCTATTAGTAAACGTAACATAGAATAAAATAGATTTCTTTATTGCACACCTAAATACACACAAAAGTCGCTGTATAAGCTTACCTAACGAACAAAAAAATTAGGTACCATTAAGTAGTACAATGGGCGGTCTTATCGCTTAAAGCGCTGTCTCTCAGGCAACCTTTGAATGGACATAAATACATAGATAAACTAGAGTATAATACATGATACTTTATTATAACTTATATCTTGAATAGGTGACCTACAATTAGGCATATAATAGAGATTAAAAATGCACAAACATACGCAAAATATGTAAGTCATTATGTAAAACGGTTACTTAAATTTAAAAAACCTTTTAATGAAATCTATGGAAACTGCTGCAAAACCCTACTTCATCAATCACAGAATGAAACTAATTTGTAGAGAAATTAAAAACTGATTGGCCGACCCTGTCACGTTCGCGTCTGATTGTCCGACTAGATTTAGGAAATATTTTTCATTCCCGTTTGATATTTTTATTAATTTTGACTCGGTTGAATCCTTGAATCAACAATAAATAACACAACACCTTTTTTCGACAGACCTAATGCCAATATACCTATACTTGATCGCAATTTATCAAAACAAACACTTTCCAAATACCTATCCTAAAATTCCCACAAAGGCACGTATAGGTCATGGAACAATAGGTCTAGATTGATAGGCACGAAGCGGTATTTAGGTTCTTAAATAAGTGCCTATCCTACCCGTGCCTTTACTATGACATTCGCGTGAAATGCCAACCTATACCGGCCTTCTAGAGCTTAGGCGGATCACACACGATCATGCAGATCGAGCGACTGCAATAATAAATAAAATAAATATATAAAATAATAATAAAATAATATTCTATTGTAGCCAATAAGCCTGATATCGTGCTGATAGACCGATCCCAACGCCGGGCAGTGCTCGTTGACATCACCATCCCGCATGACGAGAACCTCGTGAAGGCTGAGAAGGACAAACTCAGCAAGTACCTTGACTTGGCTCACGAGGTAACCGCCATGTGGAATGTTGACTCAACAAGCATTGTCGCGATAGTCGTTTCGGCGAACGGCCTTATAGCGAAAAGCCTCGACCAAAACCTCGAGAACCTCAGAAGGCAGTACTCATAAACCTTGACAAGGCACGTATTGTCAGGAGGTTCCTCACTCTGCAGCCCTGACCACCGGTAGCTTGGGCCCTGCCTCGCTGCCGGCGGCACTCTAGGTTTAGGATTTTTTGATAGTATTTTTGTAATGTATTTTTATAACAATATTGTAAAAAAAAACCTAAACCTAAGAAAAATGAATAAATGAGTAAATAATATTCCTATGATGGTAATATCGAATACGATAAGATTGAGTATACTATTTGACTGGCATAACTATTTGACTGGCCTGATAGCTCAGTTGGTAGTAGTTCTGCCTTCTGATCTGTGGGTTGTGGGTTCGATTCCTACCCAGGACAAAAATTTGTGTGATAAACATAGGTGTTTGTTCTGTGTCTGGGTGTTATATAGTATTCTAGCCAAATCAGAAGCCTTTGGGCAAGCTAAAAATTCTGACACCAGGGCTGACCACTTGCCTACACGAGAAGAAGAAGAAGATAGTATTCTATGTATGCATTTACAAACAAAAAGGTATTTAAGTATTGTATCGGTTATCTGGTTCCCATAGTACAAGCTATGCTTAGTTTGGGGCTAGATGGCGCTGTGTGAAATGTCCACAGATATTTATTTATAATATAATAACTTAGTAGGCTTGGGTTGCGTTGCCGTGATCAGTGTCGGTCCGAATCCGTCAAGGCTTAGGTAGGTACTTACTCGTCACAGTACCTATGTGAATTGTCTGTAAAATATCGCCTAGGGCCCTAACCCTACCTTATATTGCACGCAGTAGGTAATTATCATAATGCTTAATGCAACCGATCCGATCTCGTATATTAAAAGGAGAACGCGTACCTATAAATGAAACTGTATTAGCCTTATCAAGTTGCAAGATTTGAACCATTCAGACAGCTTAAGGTGACGGAATAGTTATTTATGATATTAGGGCGGTAAGTTGGTTTTTAGAAACGAGTAGACAAATGTAATATGTACCATAGTCACGAGTTTGTAGAAACCAATTTCCGCACGTTTATCATACAACGTTTTTCAACACATTTGCGAGAAAACAGTACAATAGGTAATGAAACAAATGTGGCGAAAATTAGAACTACATATCTAGTTTCATTTTCTCTTTAGTACTAAAGTGAGACAAACGTATTGAGCAAAAACTCTTCCAAGGAGTTTCGGTCATTCAGCTTTATTCTCGTAATGTGAAACTCTTTGGTGAAATTCATAGATATGTTTTATTGAAATTAAAATAAAACCTTAAAGGTTACGCACGGCGCTATACAACGAAGGATGCGGTAAGATAGGTACTTAGGTGAGAGTACATATTTTACCGCACGCTCCGTTATATGTTGCGTAATGTTTAACTTTCGAACAATGTATACAGGCTTTGTAAATGCATTTTTTGAACAAATGTGTTGAAAAATACTTACCGGTAGCTATTATATATTATGTGCCGCCTGCCGGTATATAGGTACAATTCGAATCGTACCCAGTATGCCACAACTACCCAACTTCTGAACTTATGAAGCTAGCAGTTAAGTTATTAAAGTTATATCTATTCTGTGCTAGCCGTAGACTACCAATAAATTGTTTTATTTGACGCATTAAATTGTTATTCGACCGCCAATTTTAATTTTAATAGCTGGCTCATTTGCAATACCCGATAGAAACTGTAGGGTGTAGTTGAGTTAGTGCATACCTAGGTGTATAGTATTTATATTATCTGTGCCTAGGTATAGAGTTGTAGAGCCGTAGAGTTGTTGCGTGATTCTTATAGCGGGTTTTATTATATAACTAAGGCTACCGAAATCATCTCTACCTATGTTAAATATTATATAGAAGCTGTATATTCTACCCATTTTAATTTTTTAGGAGCTGGGTAATTAGGTACGTCCGTCCAAGGGCAAATTATCGGCGTATCTCTAAGTACCTTTGACTAGCATTATAGCTCAATTGGTAGTAGCCCTGCCTTCTCGTGTTATATTGCATTCTATGTATGTATTTACAAACAAAAAGTATCTAAGTATTCTATCAGTTATCCCATAGTACAAGGTCTGCTTAGTTTGGGGATGGTTTGGGGCTAGATGGCGCTGTGTGAAATGTCCACACATATTTATTTATTTATTTACCTGTTTGTACTCCTCATGACAGTAACGGTTTATTATCTGCTGTGACTTAGGGTGGGTTTCTTCACCAATAGTTAAGGTAAGCAATGGTTAAAAACTCTAACAAATTTTGACCATTGGTTACCTTAACTATTGGTGAAAAAACCCACCCCTAGATCTTACCAAGAACAAGAAGGTTATATCCTCAATTCTTGAAATCATACAGCTAAACTTAGTTTTGGGTATAGGTCCCAGGACCTACCATCTTGGACATTATAACCACAATACAAACTGTAACCTACTTTTAAATAATTTTATTTTTGGTTTGTATCAGCTCAGCAGCAGCAAACGTCACCCCAGAATTGCGAATGAGTCATATTAAATATAACAACCATTTGCTATCGGCTATAAAAATTTAACGGCTTTAACGATAAAACAAGTTTTATTAAAACATTAGCACTGAACTGCGCACTAGAGTGCTTCCAAGACTCCTGTTTTATGAAGTTGCCTTCAAATTATTTTAGAGCTAACTTAACTACCTACCTAAAATGGCTAAACAGTAAAACAGTCAAAATTATGGGCTAGATTATGACCCGGGTCACATTTCGGTGGCACGCGACATAAGTTTGCCTTTGAACTACCTATTTATGTTTTAACTACTTACTTTTCTTTCATCTTGCCCATTTTATCTGTGCCTATAGTTAAAGCCTGGAATACATATGCTACTAGAAAGCAAATTGTTTGCTATTAGGTATTAGGTTACAGCAGGGCCGTAGCCAGGAATTCACTTCGGGGGGGGGGGGGGGTTCAGCTTGATTACCATAATTATATACCTGCACACACAGTTAAAAAAAATTTGCTTCTTATCATCATCATCATCATCATCAGCCTGAAGACGTCCACTGCTCAACATAGACCTCCCCCAAAGAGCACCACTTTGAGCGGCTGCTCGCCTCCTGCATCCATCGGCATTCGGCTCCCCGCGGTTCTAACTAGGTCGTCGGTCCACCTAGTGGGCTGGTTGCTTCTTATACCTACTCGTAATGGAGAGCTGATAAAGTTAGTATGCACAGCACTCGAGCAATAAAATAGATTTTATAATAATTTTATCAGCTTTCCATACATCTTACCTACCTACGTGTATAAAAAGCAAACTCATAAATATGTTTTTTTTAAACGGTGTGGAAAATCGATTAGTAATTTTAGTACCTAAATCACTAATAGTAAACACCGGTCGTAGAAATATTAAAAGCGCGAGCGAAGCGAGCGCGAAAAATTTCATATTTGCCGTATTGTATTTCAGAAAGCATGTATGGTAATACAAACATGAATTGCATATCTGTCAGTACAAACGCGCTTGCTATATAACAAAGTACAGCAGAAATATGAAAAGCGCGAGCGAAGCGAGCGCGAATTTTTTTATATTCACTGTATTGTATTTCAGAAAACACGTATGGCAATTCAAACATGAATTACATGTCAGTCAGTACTTACAAACGCGCTTGTTACAATTATAACAAAATACAGTAGGAATATAAAAAGCCCGAGCGCAGCGAGCGCGAAAATTTTTATATTTACCTTATTGTTTTTCAGAAAATATGTATGGCAATTCAAACATTCTTGCTCTGCCCTTAGACCAGCGCAGATTTCGGGGGGGGTTTGAACCCCCAAAACCCCCCCCCCCTGCCTACGGCCATGGGTTACAGCATGCTTTCCGAGTATGTACATTTGCGTATGCTCTTTTACGTGGCTTCAGGCCTTGGACTCAGTTGAAAGGCGAGCAAAAAAGCTCATAGGTGACGATACAATGGTGAGAGCTAGGCTCCAGAGCTTAGAGCACCGTCGTATCAGTGCTCTACAGATTACATTTCGGTGAGTGAATAGGTATCTCCTAGGCAAGCATGTACCATCGTAGACCGCGTCGTCACTTTCCATCAGGTGAGATTGCGGTCAAATACGGGCCTATTTAGTTAAAAAAAGTGCTAATTGTAGGTATACTACTAAGTAGCATTTGCTTGGAAATGGCATGCTTGCACCTACGTGCAACTACGTAGCATGTCTTCCAGGCTTGATCCAAGCTATAAGCCTACTTATATAGGTAGATACCTATAACTTTTAAAAATAAAAATCCATAAACTATAGAGACCTTTCATCATCATCATCATCAGCAGCCCGAAGATGACCACTGCTGAACATAGGCCTTCCCCAGAGAGCGCCACTTTGAGCGGCTGGTCGCCTCCTGCGTCCATCGACTCCCCGCGGTTTTCACTAGATCGTCGGTGACCTTTAGCTTCGATTAACTATAGGCAAGGCTCATGAAAGAAAATGGCAAATCTATCATATTAAGAAGGTATATTTATATCCCACCGCTCTTGCAAATATTAATTTGTTAGGTACCACAATCTTTACTGTTTAGTCTATTGTTCTTCGAAATTACATTATTTCAGAGACGCGATTTAATCATCAGATAATATTATTTTACTTACAATCAAAAATAAACAAAACGTAGGGAGGTACTCAGTACCATTTATTATGTGTTCTGGGACTTAGGTCGGTAATAAAGGTAGCTAGAATAAAATTGTTGATAAAGCGCTAAATTGGAACTTAAAAAACATTGGGTACTTATTCATATTTGTTGTGCGCAAGAGCTCTTGAGCTTCGTAGTCGTCCGTAGCATCACGTAGCAGACGGACGTAGCACATGTAGCGTACGTAGCCAGGCCTCACGTAGTTTTCATAGAGTTAACAATTTTTTTATTCTGTTATGGGAGCATATAGGTGTATATTTTATATGCTATGTGCTCCCACAGCAAAATAAAAAAAGAAAAAAAAGCCATAGGAAAAATATTTCATCCTGTGTACACATACATAAGTAGGTATATTATAATTATTAACTGCCTGTTAATATATTTTTTAATGGAAATCTACCTACTTTATAAAACTATTATTATTGCTAGTATGTGTGGCATATTCGTTTAACGTTTATGCCATAATTATGATCAATGTTCTTGACAAGCTCGATGTTGGCAGTGAGAGAGCACCCACCCCTCGTCAGAGCATCGCAGTGATTTAAGCAGGGTGTATGACGTCAGCAGCCTCCCCCCAATACCCACATACATCTCCAGAGTCCTGCCAGCTCAGTCACAGTTGTTTTGGTGCTAGCCTCTACTCTAGCTATTTAATAAAATTTATTTATAACAATAATCATATTTATTTATATCATTTTATATGAGTTATGAATTGGATTGCGTCTGGTATTTCCCTAGGAGAAGTTAGGTACCTACCTAATATAAAATTACTATTGTCTAAAAACCCGAGCTAGTGTACCCATCCACTCAAAAATTTTCAGTTCACACACCCACTGTTTTTTAAATAGCACGTGAATACTAAATAGAACTATAAAATAGAAATACCTAAGGCCTAAGTACCTAAATAAAGATACGTATATACCTACCTATGCCCCTTGTTTATGTACCTCGCTAAACCCTGTTTAAATATTATTCAATGGCGAGACTATACAGTAGATAGAAATAGCGTCTCGTAATGTGACTCACACAAATGAAGACATCATTAGACTGCAACACTAATATAGGTGTCTGATTTAACTAGGCATTACCTACAGTATGTATAGGCAATACCGGATCAAATACTGCTACTAAACTACCTACCTACGTTACGCACGACTCGCTCGATAAATCCTTTAATTATCCATTCAAGGAAAGTATTCTTGGAAGCTGTCGTCGCGGCGTACGACCAACGACGCATGTCTCGCATCATCTCATTACTCTCGTACCCGCAGACTGCGTGAGGTGTGGCATGTTGATGTGCCCAACCTTCCGACAATTCCTGGACAGAGGGCGACTGACGCTTGATATAAAACTTTGGGTAAATAATGGCGGTGCGATGGCTTGTAACCTAATACAACCGTGATCAGTAAAAATGAGTTCAGAACTGGGTTCTCTATGTAGGTATAAAAATACTAACCTCATTGTAAAAAAAAACTATTAAGCGCATCGAAAAACTTGCTTCGCACTGGCTATAGAGTTACAAAGGTCTGCATAACAGAGGAACAAAGCAAGGGAGGCATTAAGAATTAGATTAATAAGGTTACAAAAAAAATGTTACATAGGTACGCGGTAGTTTTGTAGTTTGCCAAAAAATGAACAGGATAAAACATAAATGACTTTTGGATGGACAACATTGTAAATACTTAGACCATTGAATGAACGACAAATACCACAGGCTAACTAACTGAATCCTCACGTTCAATTGAACATTCAAGAGTCTCACATTCTTCGCTGCTTATGGCGAGCCTACACCGTGCGTGCCGCGACACACGCGAACTTGACCTGATTGTTGCAACTTGCATTGCAAGTTATGAATTATTTACTTGCTTATCTACTCGCATGCAAACTGGCATTCTTTGAATACATCCACCAGTTGAATCGGACTAGTGGTTCCAACTGTTTCAAGTCCGCTAATTGAGATACTTACTACCTATATAATATTGATTGGTATTTGAGTAAGTGATGGCATTCTAGCTATTTAGATCCAATACTGACTCCATTTTATCAACAACAAAGTTTCTGATATTTTTCTGTCCCCAACATTACTGATCCAGTTAGAAGGACAGCAGTCAAATTAAAATGCCAGACACAATCTCTAACAAAGCAAAGACAGACGCAAGATCCTTTGAGTTTAGGAATAAGTACCTATTAGGTGTACATTCTTCACTAGATGGTATTGCCACTTTCAAACTGTCACGACAATTGACTGGCCTGATAGCTCAGTTGGTAGTAGCTCTGTCTTCTGAACTGTAGGTTGTGAGTTCGATTCCTACCCGGGACAATCATTCGTGTGATGAACATCGATGTTTGTTCTGTGTCTGGGCGTTATATTGTATTCTATGTATTGTATCAGTTATCTGGTTCCCATAGTACAAGCTATGCTTAGTAGTTATGGCACTGTGTGAAATGTCCACACATATTTATATAAATTTAATTATTTAAAAAAAAAATTACCGCGAAGTTCCCAGCAACCATCACCCTCTATATTTCCATAGTTACAAATAAAATGCCAAACTAATGTCTCTTTTATCTCTATTCCAGCCAAAAGAACTACCCATCGCCGTGGTCGTGGACGACGGTGACAGCCACGGGCGACTGACCACGCGCCCCGCGCGGGCCGCCCGCGCATCCGCACTGAGCACGACGGGGGGGCGGGGAGATGGGGAGCTACGCATGTGTAGCTGGCAACGAGAGGTTTCAACTGAACAACACGATGCAACTCTAGTTTCAACCAAGGACTCATAGTTGCGGCACAATCTGACAATCGGATTCATACTTCAACTGTCAAACCAAAGCGGTTATTCAAAACTTTATTTCATGATTTACGCTTTGGTTTGATAAAGCAGTGATAGTGAGTGTTCCGTAATAAGTGGCAGTGGTTGGTGTTAATGAAAAACGAGGGTAGATTAAAATGTGTCAAAAGTTTGCTGTCGAATTTTCTGTTAGGAAAAATATCGAATCGGAATCGGATTTTCTTTCTAAATATTTAGGAAACTAATACAGTATTGAAGGTATTAGGTATTAGTCATGCGTGGTACTTAGGTATGTACCAACAGTTAGGAATGTCGTAAACCACAAGGCTACAACTAAGATCAAGGCACATAAATACTAACAAAACCTAGTCGTCTTAGCACACTTATTTATATACTATACGTACCTAACCTATACCGGTTACAATCTTGTTAAAACCGCTTGGAGTCGACGGATGGAGGAGGCAAGCAGCCGCTCAAAGTACCGCTCTGTGGGGGAGGCCTATTCAGCAGTGGACGTCTTTAGGCTGTTGATAGTGATACCGGTTTCCAAATAAAGTTATAGGTTGAGTTCCATCCATGAGCAAAGGCTTCACAACATGAATCAGAATCTCTGCTATTCCATGTTCTGCGATTCTATCTAACTCTTCTCTAATCAGTCTAAATTTTTAAAGGCTAGTACCTACATTACAGCTCTAAATCGAGGATTACTTCTATGAAGGTCAAAGTGCCCAAAAAGCTGTTTAGCATAACGGTCGGTACAGGGAACAGGTGCGGATTATCGACAAGGTTTTTAATGGGGCTTACTAAAGTTTCCTTTAATACCCTGAAAGGTCAAATGTATTTGGATCTTTTCCCTAATACCTACAATCCTTGAAAGATTTCGATTTTCTATTTGATTTGATTTAGATTAATTTGTAATGTAAATTATGTTTGATAATTATATCGAAAATACTACATCATAGAAGAAAATTCGACACCGAACTCTATTTTCACACCAATGGCAAACCTGTTCCTATCTTAGAATGTTTAACACAATATCACAATAATTAAATTACTTATTCATAAATGTATAGGTACTAGGTACTTTACGTCGGTGCGGCTTTAATCTTTTTATACCATTACCTACTATTCATTAATTAAGTCTTTGTCTAACGGCGTTTTAACAAGCGTAGCGGGACGAGTAATTATAACAAGAATTAAATCATAGAGTCAATGTATTCGTTTTTTTTAAAATGAGACTTATTAATATTCAGAACTTGCGCTTGAAGTGAATTAATTATATAGACGCGTTTTACTCGGCACTTTAAAATTACTCAAAATGTAAAACATTATTGATTTTTTATACCCATCTCTCTACGCTTATTAGACTCGTAGTTTTAAAGTTGTTTCTACAGAGGCTAACCTACTTTCTTCGTTTTCACTTCAATGAAAATTTCATGTAAAATTGTTACTCCGCTACTTCAATGTCTAACCAAACATAAAACAAAGTTTGTTTAATTTTACTGAAGTGCTAATGCCGAATGCTTACATACCTGCAAAGTGCAAAAGTGACGCATCTACCACCTTAGTTGACACTTGCCACGCCAACCTGTTGCCCGGTTATGCAAAGTGACTACCACATAACAGAAAATGTGTTAGAAATACAGGCTCTATCGACAGATAACGCTAAAATTGTAAATAGGCTTTTAATAGTCAATTTACCACTAACGCTTCATCATTTTGCAATGGTGTCAAGTGTCAAGAAGGTTAACGTACCTACTCTTCGATCAAATCAACTCATTATAATTTTCGATTGTGTAAAACATTTTAAGGTAGAATATTAAAATTATACGCTAAACTATGTAAACCCCAATTGTTAATGAAATTAAGGTCCGTACAAAACTAGGCTCAGTCGCTGGACTCAAAACGTTTCATTCACAAAATTATCAAATGGTGAATGAAATTTCTACTTGACTATCAATCGACGACTGAGCATAGTTCTGTTACGGGCCTACGTCTCGAATAATTTTTAATGTTAATGGTTCCTTCTTGAACAGAAACCTCGGTAGGCCCCTAAAGGTGAACGAATTGATCCGTCCGAAGTTGTTAGCCCCCGTGTCGTGCGTCACTGCGGCCGTCCCTGTGGACAGCCAGGGCCAAATCTAGAGGTGCCAAATCTTGACCGACAGCGCGATCCTGTCGATATATCGTTGGCACCTTCGGAATTTGTTAGCCTCTCGATATACAATGTGAACTGGTCTGTGTAAGCCGCAGTCTTATTACAAAACGAGTACAAAACTTGAGGTTTTAATTACACTAAAAGGATCTAGATTTATAGGTCGAAAATGCATTTAATAATCCTTCTAAGATTGCTTATCACATAACACAGATTGTTGTTTGTATAAAACAGAACTTAGAAACCTGTGCATGACCGTGGTCTCGTTTAATCACGTAGGTATGTACCCATTACATTTTCAATATTATTCAGTCTCCAGTTTTTAATATCGTTTGGTAATAAGACCGCCGTACATTATTCTTATGATGCCAATGTGGTAGCAAGTACACAGAGCTTTAAACTGTAGCCTAATATACAGATAAGTTCACACTACTCATGTTTAGGTAATCTGGAATTGCTATATACCCACCTTGAGCATCTGCTGTTTTAGGATTGGTACGTCGTCAGTTACATTGTTTTCAACATGACACATAACGTAGACGTTGATGTTTCTATTGTATTTGTTATGGGAATAAGTTATTTGTAAGTATAGTAGATTTTTCTGCGAGTCTAATGCCAGTCTGCCTTGTTTGTCAGCTCCTACCTAAGTTCGTACTTATCCCCTCTATGACGTATTTACTGCAACGTATTTGGGCACGTCCTAGTGTTATAAGTGCGAACTTAAGCGCTGTCAATGTTTAGTATCTACAGACGTGCGTAGAGGTGTCAAATCAGCTGAATGAGACTATCCCAATATTTTGAAAGGAATTCCTCGATACTTTTGCTTTATTGTGACATATTCAAAATAATTTATTATAATCACGTTGTCAAAATAAAACACATTTATTTCGAGCAACAATAGACTCATATTTGGTACATAATCAAAAATCAATTACAACAGTTCTACTAAAGCTGAACGAAATTCAAAAAAAATTGAATTTCGTTCAGCTTTAGACAAGTGATGACACAGAATAAGACACCGTTCTGCTGATAAAATATTAGACCTTAAAGACAAGAAAAAACTAAATAAGTACCACGTTTTATGCCCGATTGTATATGTACTTAGTTCGATTTGATGCCTCAGACTTTCCACAAACCTAGTTTACTATTTAAAAGGTTGCCAGCACGCTGTGAAAGTCTGTAACCCGTGGTGTCCTCACGGTAGTCGAGCACAGGCCTCGTACCAAATAGGACGTAGATGCTCTCAATACCATATCCTAAATTATAAGACGGTGAGTGTTATGGGTACAGCTGCAGTTTGGCCAGGTTGTATTGGTCCAGGCGTTTGGCCAATTTTTGAAGAACGCAGTAACTAACGTTTTTGGCAAAATTAAGTTAGATACATATTCGGAATAGCCAAAAAAATATATATTCTGTTCTTTCTCACGTATCAAAATTCCACCTGGAACCCAAAAACTCAGGAAGTAAGAATGCAGCAACTCGACTACTCTCGACTACTCGCAACTACCTATTCGTTTTCGCGTTTTTGTTACTTACTGCATTTTTCATAAGGACGGCAGAGGTGTTAGTTCTATTTTTTCTTATTATAATTGCTTGTATACGATTTAACTTGATGTCCGGCCCATATCTGCCCTGGATCAGTCCAAGCTTGCCAAAGAAAAGCATAGAGCATAATTTTGTTTAGTTGTGATATTTAACCACAAGCGCTAGTGTGCGCGGTCCGTGTGAGCAATCCATGTTGGACTTGTATATTTATCGTAGTTAGATACGTTAAGTGGCGACACAATGCATTTAATTTATGTATGTGGGCGATGCAGGCCGGATTTGACATTTAACCCATTCAGTGCCGGGGGAACCCTCCAGGAGGGTTCACCTTTTCCACATTCGAGGGCCCGAGGACCCACCTCGAGGGTCCATATTAAAAAAAGGGTTTTCATCGTAAATACACTGTTATAAAATTAGACAAAAAACCGGAACTTTTGGCAAAGTATCACCTTTATAATAACACATATTTACGACGTATTTGCGTGTAAAAGCGTATTTTATATTATATATAGCACATACTATATTCCGCGAACCCTCCTCGTGGGCTCACTCTGGCGCATCTGTAATGCCGAGGACCCCGCGCGCTCGGGTCTGGTGAAAGGGTCAATTCACATAGAGCGGCAAAATGCTCGAGCAGTTTTTAAGTGCTATTGGAATATAAACCTTATTCCATTTAGACAAAGCTGAAAACAGTATGCAACATTAAAATCTTCCTATTTTAACGTTGCATACTATTTTCAGCTTTGTCTAAATAGATTAAGGTTGATGAGCTCTATGAACGGGGGGAGGACGCGAATGCGTTAAATCTGTTTTTTGCTTCACGCTCTTTTTGCGAGCGTTTTTTTTATTTGGTTACGATTCCGCTGCGTTATGTGCGTGTGAGATGCGGCTTACTTCATAATTAACTCTAAGAAATAAATAATTTATTACATTCTGTATGTACCTACGTTTTGTATAACGATTAATGTCGCCATCTATAGGTAAATAAGAGCTATAAAACTGTGGCGCGTTTAGAAATTACTTTCCATTAAATTACAAATCCAGCCTGCAACAAAGCCATTATATTTATAGAACGGTCGTGTCAACAGCTCCTCGTCTATAGACCAAGAGCTGTCGATAGTCCAGGAGCTGTCGATGCGATATTTTATCTCTGGTTAAAATGAGAGTAGTCAGAAGAGGATCTCAAACTCTTATTTATCACGACACTGTAGTTTTGTACTGAACTATATTATATCTACTTGTTTTATTATAATAAAATCTGTACTAAGTCCTAGTTGTTAAACGGTTGTAAGATAAATGTCAAAAATACATTTAAATTCAAATTACTCGATAGGCTGTCAGAAATAAATGTAGCTATTGTTTCATGTTCAAGATAATAATAATAGGTGTATAGGTACTTAGATCTTATGTACAAAAGTTGTGTTTCAAGTGCATATAGTATGGTTGAGTTATACATTCTCATTTTAGCCAGCATAAGTCTGTGTTAGCGTTGTAATCATTTCGAATCACGTCTTTATGACTACAACAGTATATCTATAATAAGTATATTTAATAAATCCGTCAGCAGTTAATATATAATAATATTAATATATATAACATAAAACAGCGATATTGCAATATTTTTCATATAATATGTGTCCTATAGTAATATTATAGTAAGTATTTTATTCATGTCATAAGGACGCTAATTCGGTGTTTAACATTTTTTATTAAAGAAAAAAGGCTATTTATTTTGTTATTTTTTAAGTTTTCGATGATTTTAATTGTTCTCGTTACTTTTCCTTGGGAATTTTTATCGATGTAGTTTTAGTAAGTACAATTATTATCTGTATTTAAAAACGGGGATTTTATTAATAATTAATAATAATAAATATTTGTAATTGTTCTTGTTTACGACTTTTTTACATTATAAACCGATTCCCTAGTCAAGGGTTTGTTAGTTTTTTATTTTATATCTGTCATAGAAATATACGCCGCAACTGGTATTCAATGTTTATAAAATTATCTGATATCTAATCTTTTATGATCCGGATCTATGAAATTACTAGGCAAATGAGAATTTACGAACTGATCTCACTGTCTAGAAAACTTTTTTAGACTGTGTGATGTCTCAGGATGGCGTGCTGTCACGCGAAACTTTAGTTTGGGTTCCGATTGACACTGTAATCTGTTATGGGCGGCCGTGTCGCTTAACATCAGGCGAACGACTATCTCGTCACGTCATCCGTACATAAAAAAATCTTGATACAATATCTAATTTCCTAGATAATTACCATAACTGTATGTAATTAACTGGTCTATGATACATTTTTATGCGTGAAAGGTGTTTCTAGTAGCGTTCAAATTATTAATAATATTTGCCAATATATTGGTTAAATCATAATATATTTTCAATTTTATCACGGGGGGTAATTCAACGCTACTTGCGACAGTAATAAATGCAATTTACTGAGGCTTACACACTCATAACTAGTCGAACATCAAACGCGACTGATACACAATTTTTTTTAAACGTACCATATAGAAAGACGTTCAGCTTTTCAAATAATACGTTTCTATCCCCGTATAGATTGTTTATTACCTACATTTTGTGTCACATATTCAAAAAATATTCGATGTAATTTAATAAATAAAATGACGCTTCTAAAGTGTACTGTTACGTATGTAAATATAGGACGAACTTATACCTATTATAATAGTGAATGTTGTAATTTGTATATAAGTAATGAAAATTAAATTTTAAATACATAGATAATCATTGTGCGTATTCATTTGTTTTTCCTTTACCACTCGCAAGCCCTTGAGAACCGTTAGGGATAAATTGACGTTTTCTAGCACAGCAAACCACAAAATAACCATGGCTATATACTTACATACACAAATTAATAGGCCAATTTATAGGTTTAATAGTACTCTATGTGGTGGAAATAAGTAATAACAAGGTGAGTTTGAATTGGTATGTTATCCCGAAAAGGGGGACTGGGACCATGATAGCCCACAATTTGTGAGAGCCTTACTTGAAACTGCGTGTTTCCAAACTTCCATACTAAAAACTAAATCCACTCACAAAATTGCACGTGCGATCGCTACGAGAATTAACAAGATGCTATAAATTTATTTCTAAACATAGGTTGTTAAACTCATTTAAGTGCTTTCGGTCAAGAACGATGTTCAACCACCCAACAGCGCTAGGGCTATCTTCGAACGTAAACTTTACAGGGCATTTCTTCAATGAAAAACTATTAATTTAGAAAAGTCTTAGAAGAAACATTGTCTACCTTGGGGAGTAGATTTACCACCTTTCGGGATAATATACCAATTCAAACTCAGATAGTATGTTCCAAAGAACCTACATGGATAAAAAGAAAAACTATAGCCAAGCCAACTTCTTGCTAAACCATTCATATTAAACATAATATTTATCATACTCATATAGGTAGAAAGTTAAAAACCTATCACTATTATTTCGAATGTATTGAAACTCTCATATCATTGTTATAAAAGGGAAGTAATAGCTATACAAAACCTCAGCAATGTTTTAGCAAAGGTGCACGCAAAATAATAATCCAACATTAACTAATATTTAACAATAGAGGAGGCTTATGTTCAGCAGTGGAAGCAAAAGGCTGATGTGTGAGCGAATAGACAGAGCTATCTCGCATTTTCAAAAGCTACTTTCTACAGTTTTTTAACTAATACCTTTGAAAAAGTCAATTAAAACAACAATAAAAAATGAATATACAGAAATATAATGACAATAATACATTATTATACACTTTGTAAGGATTTATACATTTGGGAACATATTATGAAACAGCTATACATTATTTAATAATTATTATAGGACGTACGTAACGCGTTCACAATGTTCTGGTAAGGTTTAGTTGACTACAATTAAAATAAAGCTTATTCATATAGAACTTCTATAGAAATAATTGTAGTTAAAATAAGTACATAAATACAAGGTCCAATTTTTTAAGGCTTTAGTAGACAATATTCAACTTACTAAATATATAACCGTCTCTTACACTGCCGTGTATTTGACAAGGACAGCAACAGTTCTAAGGAGTTTCAGGGGGTCTACCAAAGATGCCTTTCCTTTAGCGTTAACGCCAAACGATAACTCAAAATGTATGGAATGACATTATCTGCGGAAAATAGCGAATGTCATTTTACATTTTAGAGTTATCGTTTGGCGTTAACGCTAATCGAAAGGGATCTTTGCTAGATCCCCAGATCTGTAAACTAAAGCCTTTAAAATTGGCCCCATAATCAAATTAACCAATATAAATATCCACGTAAGATAATAATCTAAAATAAATGCTAATAGGATGTTTGGGCGTAAAAATAGGTTTTTAAAAATTACTAGTCTAGCATTGAGATCAATAATGCAAAAGACTAAACATCAGGCGGTCAGCCCGAGTTCTTCGAAACAAATTAAACAAGTTAAATTGAGCACGTAAAAAAGAGCTCTATGTCAATGGGTTAACATCTATCCCGAAGCCATGCTACTATAAAAGATATAGGTAGCTAACGGGGCGCCCTCTAGTAGTCAATAAATACAGCAATAATAAAAATTAAATAAATAAAGCGTCCATAAACTTTAACATATACTAAAAAAATCTGTTGACTAAGCTGTTTACTTAGAATGGGTTTTTTGGTCCGTAGTTAAGATAACCAATGGTTAAAAACTAATAAATCCTAACCAATGGTCAAAATTTGTTAGAGATTTTAATCATTGGTTACCTCAACTATTGATCAAAAACCCACCCTAACCCCCCCAAATCCAAACCCAATCCTTTCCTATGTAGGGGATGGAAGTAATATGAACAACCATCCCACGTCTACATGACCGAATACAATAATTTCAAATATAACACCACAAATAAAACAACAATGCCACTTATACTGCAAAAGTACAGTATTTCACGAAACAGAAGAGACAGGATGTATATCCTCCTATTACATAACATTAAGAATGCTATGTTATTTATGTAAATAATCACAGTAAGGCTCTAAATATAATATTATATGCACTCTGGTAATGTAGGCATGGATAGATAAACCATAAGGCCGACGCTCACCGGCTGGGCAACACGGCAAGTCGGCAAGGCACAGCAGAAATTGCAATGCAGATTACCATGAGAAGGATACCGTGGCATATAAAAGCAAACTGTGAGCAAAAGATACCGTAGAATGCCAAAAGATACAGTTGCATGCCATCAGTACCATGGCATGCCAAAAAGTACCATGGCATGCCAAAACATACTCTGACTAGCTAAAAGATACTTTGGCATGCCAAAAAATGCCGTATCCTGCCAAAGGATACCTTGGAAAAGGGCGTGAAACCTTTTGACAAATCTTTTAGGCCACATTCTGCGCTTGAAGTTCCAGCCTAAAGAATGAATGCTTTAGCGTGCATGCTCGTTTTAATATCGTAATAGAATATTTATAGAAAAATACACAAATACAAAACACAACTTCAATTGGCAAACAACGCAATAATTAAATAAAGTAAAAAATGTAAAGGTTGTTTGTATCACAAATGTTTTTGATTATTACACTTAGAATAACAAAATATTAGTAATATAATTTATTTTTGGTTTAAATTGTTTTCGTGATGCAAGAAACCTGAATAAATACTAAATAAGATCATAATTTGACTACAATACAATACCTTCTATGTTATTAGTTAGTTGGCTACGAACATGATGTGTGAATTCGATGATTCACTTACTGCACAAGGTAAGTTCTAAATTATGTAAAAGTACAATTATGTAAAGATTCATACAACAAAACAAATAAATAAATCATACGAATTATTTCGTCTTCGAGTTCTGAATGTGAAAATGCTGTATTTTATTAACTGGAAAATAAGCTGTTAAAATTACACAACGAATGTCATTCTAAGAATAGCTTATCAAGGGTCCACGTTACATGGATCCTCTATCTCCATTACCACCATATCTGCCGCAATGCGAGATAGAGGATCGAGGTATAAAAGACCCTTATTATACACAATTGAATTCGATATTTTCCTGATGTGTATGTACTCAGCCCATGCTGTACAACAATATTAACAGAGTTAAATTATAAAATAAAAATGCCTCAAAAAATCATTCGCCGTTAGCCGAGATGTCTATTTCACACTACATGCTGCGGGCAAATGTTTCGTAGGTAGCTAAAACACCTGCACCGCCCGCCCCGCTGTCCCGGAGTGGCAAATTATTACATGTCATAGCGTAGGCCTTTTGTTAAGAGCCAATACAACGCCAAAATGCTTAAAATGGCTTAGCTTGAGGCAGTGTCCTGTCAACAATATTGCAACAATGACTTTGACATTAATATATGGTAAAGTTCAGGACTAATGCTACTGCAAATGTATAGTGAAAACACGAATTAACAAAATTTTCTCGATAGAAAAAAATTACAGTTACCTCCAAACCGTACAAATAAACAGTGATTATTCAATGAATACTTGAAATAAGATCACGAAACTTTGTGTAGTAGTTGAACTAAATATAATGGAGGGCTTATGTATAGCGGATTTTTAAAATACCCTTTATATTCAGTGTAATAATAAATTACCTAAACTATTGCGCGTTGGAACCAGTTTAACTTAGACCGCCCCTGCCGCTCGGCCCCTGGCTCATCCCCGCTTTGGCTTAGTACTATATATGTATTCTGTGGCTTTGGCTTGAATTCACGCTGGCCTTGCACAAGTCCTTAAGAATTTGAATTTGGACTAATTTTATAATACCTATTTTACATTATAGGTATTTTTGTGTTTATCTTGATATAAACGTTCTAAAGCATGGATTGAGTACATACATTTCAGGAAAATATCGAATTAAATTCCACGGTGTATATTATGCGGTACCTATACCTATGTATCAACTTGAAAGAATTTTTAGACACGAAATAACGAGATCTACTACTGCGGGTGTACTACCGTTACTACATTTCACCGAGGCACAACCTAGAAGCTGAAATATAAAATTCCATGACACTGAGCGGTTGTTTCTTAGAATTGGCCCAATTGGACCCAACCGTTTAAGGGTCAATTCACATGGAGCGGCAAAATGCTCGAGCAGTTTTTAAGTGCTATTGGAATATAAACCTTATTCCATTTAGACAAAGCTGGAAGCAGTATGCAACATTAAAATCTTACCTATTTTAATGTTGCATACCATTTTCAGCTTTGTCTAAATAGATTAAGGTTGATATTCATACAGCACTTAAAAACTGCTCGAGCATTTTGCTGCTCTGTCTGAATTGAGCCCTACGTGGCGTGGCCTTCGTATATATTGCGATTAGACGCTACCCTGTATTATATAATAAATAAACATTTATTGTATGAATCGTAACATTGTTTTACATTTTACACTTCCATTTTACACTATACCTTCATTGCAATATAAATAGCGTTTTTTTGCTGCTATTCTTTCAATGATTATAAATATTATTTAGAATTAAAAATTATAAGTCAAGAAATATAAAATAATTAGAGAATTCAATGACCCTAGATAGGTCATCATCATCCATCACTCAATATGTCAGCAATGATAACATAAGTTGCTTCTTTGAAAAATATGACTTTTGAAAAAAAAAAAAGAACTAATGTTTTATTTCAAAGGGTGTTTTAAGAAAACATGTTTTACAGGTAGAGTAAAGGCGGATTATATTATTGGGGGCAAATATTATTATAAATTAGTATTATTACTATTTATTGCTATCTTTATTTTATTAGCTGCAATCTGTCAGTGGCAGCCGTGACGCTTAACATTAGGCGAACGACCAGCTCATCACGTCATTCGTGGACATAAAAAAAAGCTCCGTTCGTATAACTCGCACCAGTAAAGGACAGAGTCGACGTTACGTTCGACAAGTAGTTATGTGAACAATAATTTTTTAGTGGTTTTCATCGTTTTTTTTAGCGAATGTTATAAAAATGAAACTAATTGTAAAAAGTCGCTCTACTAATCCTTTTTTTAGTATATTCTCAATCAACTAATATTAAAACTTCTAACAATTTCTATTAATATAAACTATTATATCTCACTCGAGATAGCAGTTTTAATATTTTATGAATAACATGGAATAAATATATCTAGACACCGTAACTGGAAGGGTTTTGAAGTCAATAAGAATACTGTCAAAATTGCTAAACAATCACTAACCCTACGGTACAGAGAATAAAGTATATTTTTCTCTCATTCTAATTTCTTTGATTGCACAAAAACCAAACAAAATAAAACACAATGTGGCATTTTTGAAAACCAAGTGTTTCTCTCACCAAAACATTGCCGTTTGAATCCAACTCGATTATATTGAAGCAATAGTGTTATTTACTATCATCGAAAAAAAACCAGGACTCCGGGCTTGTAACAATGCACAGATTAAGTAGTAGTAAGATAGTATTCAATACTACAGAGTGCTCTGTCATTTGCAATTCTACTATCAACTGAACTAACAATTATATTTAAATCAAGACCATTCCTAATTGTTTGTCAAATACCGTTCTGTCTTCTATACACCTATAGGTATATTAAACTAGATAAATAATTACCTAAACATTAGGCGAGTCTTCTTTTGGTTGGACGCTGTCGCTTCTTTAATTTTCTAATGAGATCTGAAATTGAAAACAAAAGTTTTATTAAATCTTTGGTTAGTAAGTACATTAATAATGGTCACTGCATTTCTGATCAACATTACAATGACATAATGATAGAGACAACATTTGAATTTGAATTTTTGAGTGTGCATCATCATCATCAACAGCCTGAAGACGTCCACTGCTGTACGTAGGCCTCCCCCACAGAGCGACTGCTCGCCTCCTGCATCCATCGGCTCCCCGCGGCTTTCACCAGATCGTCGGTCCACCGACTGGGGGGGCCGGCCTACGCTGCGTCTTCCGGTTCGTGGTCGCCACTCGAGAACCTTTCTTCCCCATCAGTTGGTAGTTTGAGTGTGCAACACGTAATAATTAACATAGTTGATCGATTCACGAGGTTGCACACCATTACGATCGAGATCGATTCAAAGCAAAACATCAGGCATCCCTAATATGGTATTATTACAGTATAATACAGTATTTATTTACACGGAGTACCTACTCCTATTATAAATCCTACCACTACAGATAATACCTCTCTAATTGTTAACTGTGCAAACGGGCCACCATGATACAGGCATAGCCGAATTTGGGGCCGATTGCTACACATAAGTACCTACAAATATGCATGTGCTATGTCCATGTCACTACCTAGGACTATTTTATTTTAATATTACAATTTAAGTACTTATCTCCCTATTGTGGTAGTTACAGCCTAAATTAAGAATTGCATGTAACCCTAATCTTTTTGGCAAATAAACATTTACTTAACTTTAATTAGACTGATGACTACGCGCGAGTAGGCCACATTGAGTAATGGTAGACTTACCGCTACTTGTCTAACAGCGATAGCCGTAACGCCTCGTCCAGCGCTCGCTGCTCGGCCGCCATCTGTTGTTCGATCGCCGCCTGTTCCCGCGCGGACTGCGCCAGCGCCGCCTGTAGCTCCGGATCCAACGACTCGGGCTCCGAGTCCCGCTCCGAGTCCGGCTCCGGGTCCGGCAGCGCGGGGAGCGAGAGCGACGCGAGCGACGCCTCGATCGCTCTGCGGACGACTAGCGATCAGCTAGCGGCTACGTGCGGTGCGCTTAGCGTTACCTAACTAGCTATTACATCTATTACTGTTATAGGTAACTATATTATATCTTCATTAAAGGATGATGGGCATAGATGTATGGAAATTGGTACCGGCACCAATAGAAGTTAATTTTTTTTACTTCAAATCTGCGCAAAATCCTAATTGCAGCTAAAAATCCAGTATCTTCTGAATAGTATATTTCAAAACGGACTATTATACGATGTTTGACATCATAGTATTATTTTGTTCACTTGAAAAGACCTATTCAACGATATATGACTCATCTTCATTGGACATGGGACCAAAACGCCCATCATCCTTACTTTAATTCAAAAGTTTTACTATGGCAGTTATTGCTATTTCGAACTGAACGAAAGGGATGGCTATATTTTTAATACTGTCATTAGATTAAGGATTTTCGAACAACCGAATCGACATCGCTGCGTTTCTATTCTATATAGGGGTATAGATTTAGAGATAAAAGTAAGATTCTTGTGAGCAAGACCCTTTGGTCCATTTACATAACAATTTTCCATAACTAGCTAACTAGCATTTTTTGTGTAAAAGATTGAAATTCTCTTGCAAATTAGCCAATTGTAGTTCATTAAATAGCCTCTTCTAGCCGCTAGCTTAGATTTGGTTGATAAGTTGATAACTACGTGACATTCATTATGTTTACTGCGAAATTAAAAATAAAACTGTTTCTAATTTAATTTTAATTTCAAGCATAACTATTCTATTGCTTACAGTATTAGGTACATTAATCAGCACATTCTTTGGTCTTAAAATCTACAGTTAACATCGCCATCAATGTAGAGTAAAATTCGACAGCAAGTCAAATATATGCTGGAAAAGATAAGTATTTATATCTTTCTTGGCCCACAAGAAGTCCATGTGTTGCATGTTAATGTACTGCAGCACGTTGCTGTCCACCACATTAGGTAGTTTAGCCTTTAATACCTTTGCAACGGCAGGTGTCGACACTCGGTCATTTTTGGCAACGATTAACGCCACTGGCATTGTCACTAGGCCGAGATCATACTCTGGTGGCGCCTCATTGCTGTATCTCTCGAGATTTCCTTTAGCTCCATAATCGTATCTGGCTAAGCTGTTAGAATCGAAAATTTGTAAGTAGTGCAACGCGCACTTTTTCGACGTGCTCTCCGGATAATGTCCGACAAGGATAGGGAGAAACTCGCTGTTCATTTCTAACGGCTCCCCACCAGATAGAGCAGAAATAAGATCACTACACAACTTGTAACTCGTTGGAATCGAACAGAAAGCTTTGAAGAGCATGACCAGCGACGTTCTACCTCCAAACAACTCGTTCTGTTGTAAACTGTTGAGCGCTAATCGCACTATCGGTAGTGTTGAAGGAGCAACGTATTTGTCTGTATCTTCTGAAGCTCCAACTGGTGCCAGCGCTATCAATAACTTGACTTTATGGTTGTATTCGGGCCGCATGGATCCCATCACGAGGAAACTGGTGGCTCCTAGTGAATGCGCGATCGCCTGAAGGCTCGTCTGGTGAGTGTAAGCGAGGATATGGTCGATGGTAGCAGGAAGGTCGTAACGACCGGACTCTTCAAAGCTGTAATCCCAGAACGACTCGTCCAAGTCCGGGTCCAAATTGGCATGGCGGCGGGAGTAGGAGTTTCCACGGAAGTTGGCTACCCAGACATCGTAGCCGCGAGCTCTGGCGAGTGCGGTGACGAGCGACCAAAACCCACGCAATATGAAAGAGTCACCGGAGTCTAGAAAGCCGTGCACAAGAAGAACGGACTCGTTTCTCATTTTTCCGTGCACGTGATAAAGCTTCAGCCAGTACCCATCCTCCGTCTCTACTTCATGCTCAGTGCATGGAAGGTCGTGCGCGTGCGCTATTTGTGAAAACCTGACTTGACCTGGCACAGGAATTTGAGCTAAAGACTCTGCTTCCTTGACGATCCCCTCCGAGTCTCGTATTGATAGTAGTCCGTGTTTTGCTGTGACTAACGCCAAGTAACTTATTAATGTCACTGCAGGTAATATTTTCTTTATTTCCATATTAAATCCGGAGACGTACTAAATAATTAAGTGGCTTGTGGTTTTATTTATGGAACAGCTGTATTGTGCGCGTAAATATCAGCATCTACGTAATACAAATACAAGTGGCGTTATGTTAATTGTTATATTTTAAATTATTTTATCAAAAATTTGCCAAAACACTTACGTACGTCTTTGGTATTTTAACACCCATATCAAGAGCACGGCAAACGCACTTTGCTCCATAAACGAAAAATTATTAAGGTATGTAAAACTGAAATTATTAAATTACATTTTACTATTGTTAAAATTAATAGTTAAAAGTTAAACACACTGTAGCAAACATTTATTTGAAAAATTACACACATTCAGTGTCGTTCCTGTCAAAAGTTTTTGTTACACAAAAATACAAAGAGCAACCGTAAATTAAAATAAAACAAAAGACGAAAAAAATTGTTTGTTATGTCAACTCGTAATGCTGCGGACCATACTACAAACACCAGATATACACTTGATCAGCGTCAGTGACTCAATCTTTATACTTGCGCAGAACCTCAACAATCTGCGGGTACAAATACTTGTTAGCGTTCTGTCCCCACACGTAGTCGATATGGTTGAACTTCCTGCGGTTTACCACACCATACTCCGCAACATTCGGCAGCTCCCGTCTCAACACCTCAGTATCTTTCCACGTGGATACCTTATCGTTCCGAGACACGAACAGAGCAGTCTTCATGGACACCTTAGACAAGTCGTATCGAGGCGGCCACAGTGACACGTACACCATTATGTTACCAACATACCCGTAATCGTACTGCGAAAACCTCTTCCCTATATGTAACTGCGCTAAATGGTTTAGGTTCTTAACAGATGTGCCAGCCGGGTAGTGAGCCGATAGCAACGGTATGAAGTCCGCTTTGACTCCTTCAGCGTTTCTCCCAAATACGTAAAATATCCCGCCTTCGAGACATATCTCACTGCCTATGAAACCGAACGAGCACAGCCTTTGCAAGATTGGTAAGAGTTGAGAGTAGCTACCGAAAACTTCCTTCTTTCCAATTGTTCTTAATAGGATGTTTACAATGGATTCACCGAGCATGAGGTTCGATAGCGGCGTTTGTATGCTATCCAAGTGACATATCGGAGCCATTGACACATGAAGTTGAATTTTTCTGTTGTATTCAGGGAGTGTTGAGCTCATGACGAAGAAAACTGTAGATCCTAGCGAATGAGACACCGCGTGCAAGCGATTCTCTCCCGTCTCGGTTAGCACGAAATCAATAATTGAAGGGAGGTCGTACTTCCCTTGCTCGTGGAAGCTAAATTCCCAGAATGATTTGTCCGTATCGGGGTTGAGTGTGGCATGTCGACGCGAATATTTGTTCCCGCGAAGATTCGCGACCCAAACATCCGAGCCGGCTGCCGCCAGAGCTCCCACTAAAGACCCGGAGCCACGCAATATAAACGTATCAGCTGAATCCAAGAAGCCGTGGATTAACAAGACAGGCATGCCCGTTCCTTTCACACGGAAAATCGTCAGTAAGTACCCATCTTGGGTTTGAACTTCGTATTCTAAGCATGTGTATCCAAGTTGTCCGGCTATTTGGGTGAAGTTCAGTGGCTTTTCGTCTATCTTGGGAGACATATCTTGAAACGATGTTAAGTCTGTCAGTACTGGAACGCCATACTTCATTGCTACCTTGACCCAATCCACCGTGTTGTCCATTGCTTGATTACTTGTTTTCTTTCCTATTCCTAGGATAGATACGAGATTTTTTCCCGTGACTTGCGTCTCCGTGTCTTCAACAACATTTCCTTCGCTGTTGAGCGTACGTAAATATAACACTAACGCGGTGACCGCGGCAGATATGAACACTGCTACGGTTACTCCAATGATCACTGATGTCCACAGCACTGCTCTCATATTGTTCAATTATTACAGTGGGAAATGGCAATGGGGCATGTACGAAGCTGTTTTACTCGGAACAATTGTACCATATTTATGTGTTTGCAGAAGATTGTCTTCAATATAATAGTTTTGATTTATTGCCAACGACTATAATAGGCACAAAGAATACAATGGGTACAACTTAACTTAGCTAAGTTTATAATTGAATTCGAAATATATACATCTATGAGTAACCAGTCTGAAAACTGGTTTTAGTATTTAATGAGTGAAGTTGAAGTTATAGAAATATAAACAAAACTAAATAGCCAATTTAATTTAAACAGATGTTTCGAAAAACTGCGACCTGGAGTAATCTCAAGGATTCGAAATAAATCGACTGGTAAAAGTGTTCCAAGCCAACCGTAATATGAGAATATAAATGTAAATTATTGTGTAGGGAATTAATTTTAATCAACGCTGTTATTTTAATATCTTTATATGTAAAAAAACTCACAATATGTTGGAATATTTCAAAGAAATGCATATTATAAAAGAAACAGCGACGTATTTGAATCAATAAATACCATTATTTATTTATGTAAATATAGAATATAAAATGCATAGTGAGTAGTGTAGTGAGTAATACAAAAGCATACGACACACATATTTTGACTAAAATCTACCAGAGCGACGCCAAAATGATCTGAAATGGTTTTAATGCAAACAAATGTTAGTTCCAGCCAGCAACCAGTTTTCCAGCTTTCAAATAATACATGTCGTGCATTAGTCGGTGTAAAGCTCGGTAGAGAACAACCTTGTTTAACAATGCGGGTAGTACGTACCTTTGCAGTTGTCTTTCTTCATGTGAGAGCAGGTCCCTCGAGGAGGGAGGCGCGGGAGAGACGGGTCGCGCGCCTCTCAACGCCTCCCACACATCCACCTGAGGAATTACAAAATTGCATGTTATTATGATAGTAAAATATTAAGCAGCCTCATCAACACCCTGAAGACGTCCACTGCTGGAAATAGACACCTCCCCCCCCCCCCCCCTGGCTGCTTACCTAATAGTAAGTTTTCACCAGTATTAACATATGCAACAACAAAAGGCATTGCCGCCGGTGAGTTTCCTACCCTCCATTTTTTATTATAATATGCCTAAAATGTCAAAAACTTTATTAAGCTCTCTATAAACTCTGTAGCTCCAGTCCGCGAACGTAATGTTTGTTATTCAATTAAATGCTCGTAGCAATATCGACTATCCATTTTCAATATAGGTAAAGTTAATATATTCACCTGATCGTCATGGGTCCCTGCTTCCATCAAACTCTGTTGTATTGCATACTGCAGTAATCCTTCTTCACCGTCTTCACAGCTCACGCGGTCGTCGCTACCAGCTTCTCGGTACCCTCTGACACATTACAATAGTTGGTTCTTAAATGCCCGTCTGCACTAACTATGACAGGTCTTAAGTTCGCACTTATCTCTCTAGGATGTACCCAAATGTAGGTACGTCATAGAAGGATAAACGCTAACTTAGAAGCTGTCAAACTTTAGTGCAAACGGGCAAGATTCCCAACAAATAGAGTCACTATAACCTGCTACGAACGATCACGTAACCTAATTGTAAAAAACACAAAGGAGATCTTTTTGTTCCTGGCTTCTAGCAAAAATTGTAATTTAGCCATATAATATATTTATACACACAATATTACATATTTTGTGTTAACAAAATATGATTTGACTGATTGAGTATTCAAAATAAAAAAAATCTAAAATTTAATTTTAAACATCATTGCTTTAAAAACAAAACTAAAATAAGTGTCTTATATTTTTAACTGACATTTAATAACACTAATTAAAACCCCTCCTGTCAATTGGGGCACATCTTAACTTGTCCACTACCAAATTCGTCCACTTCCTAATTCATCCACTCCTACAACATCCATTTCCTATGTTATCATCCTCAAAATCCTTGTTCGTCCACTTCCTAAAGTGTCCATTCCCCATTCGTCTATTTTTATTGAGGTTCTTTTCCACCCACCCCCTAAATAGTCCTTACCGTCCGATATCGAAGCACTGGTCGTCAACAACGCATGCGAGCCTCTCGCCTTCTTGTATATACTCGACGTGAGGCACTGGAGTTTCCATCGCGAATATATTACCGAACGTTATCCGAGCGTTCAGCACGTGGAACAGGGGGATTTCTGCAATCATATACGGACTTTTTAAGAACATTTTTATCTCCTTTGGCCCCGTACGATTAGTGAACATAACCAGAGTCAAATGTGAAACTAATGAAGATGGGCAATGGCAATGGGCAGGCCACATCGCTTGTAGAACTGATAACCGATGGGGAAGAAAGGTTCTCGAGTGGCGACCACGAACCGGAAGACGCAGTATATGCCCCCAAGTACGTGGACCGACGATCTGGTCAAAGCCGCGGGGAGCCGATGGTTCATCATCATCATCAACAGCCTGAAGAGCTCTACTGCTGAACATAGGCCTCCCCAGAGCGCGCCACCTTGAGCGGCTGCTAGTGTTCCGATGGATACAGGAGGCATACAGTCGCCGAGGCGCTCTGTGGTGGAAGCCTATGTTTAGCAGTGGACGTCTTCAGGATTGTGTTTGCAAAATCAAATACTATTTTTGCTTTTCCTTCATGCAAATTTACGGACAATTAACAATTAAAAAACATCGCTATTACAATCGAAGATGCACGCCAAATATGTTACCAAAATCAACAACGGAACGTTTTCGAGTTCCCGCAAAACTCTTTCGGAACGTTCTTTGTAAAGCATCTGCAGACAAACGTATCGTAACTAAGCGGACCATTAATGTTTTGAAAATGTTTCTAATGCTGTTTTATTTCTGTTACGTTTTCGATGCAGTAGTGGGAGAAAAAATATATATATTCTCCAACTTTCATCTACACCAATTTTTTTGAGTATACCTAATATTGCATATATATTATAAAATGTATATTCACCTATTTTGACAGGGAATCCTGCAGGCAGTTGCATTTGTACAAAGTCTTTTAACTTGGCGAAGTGTGGGGACGATATCGCTGTCATCAGGTCGAGGATTGGCATGATTTGTTCTTGGAGCTGGGAACAAAGGATTTCCGTTGGTTTACAATAAGTGCAACAATGGGCGTGGCAGTGTGGTTTAGTCAACATTGGACCTATTCGCAAAACGGCTTACACATGACCTATCCGCCAAATAGCTTATTCCTAAAAAGACCATTTCGCCTAATAAATTATTCTTTAAAAAAGGCCCGTTCACTGTATGTCTTATTCTCAAAATGGCCTGTTCGCCGAAGGACTTATTCTTCTGAAAGTAATGTGATGACAGTGCCAGCACACCAGCAGTCCAGTACATGCAAATATAGTGTAGGTAGGTGGTAGTGGTCCCGGTATCCCGTGTGGTCCCGGTTACGAATAGGACCACCCCATCTCTTCCCGTGGGTGCCGTAGAAGGCGGCTAAGGGAATATCCAGGGAATGGGTCGCAGCGTTCCCCTCGGTCTTGGTGGCAATCAATCTTCACCTACTGCGATCACCAAGCCGCCTGCCAAGCGTGGTGATTATGGCAAACCCCCCCCCCCCCTAATGACAAGCACAAATAAAAACGGCCCCCAGTCCCCGGCAGCTCTGCTATCCCGTGGCTACGGTAGCGGCCACGGTAACGGCAGGGCAAGGGGTGCGAAGAATCCCCGGCAGACGCCCGGCTACCAACCCCAACGACGACCCCTGGCCCTGGCAACACATAACGTGCGCACACTGAAGGCTGACGAAAGGATGGTCGAGCTAGAGGCGGAGATGGGTAAGTTACGCTGGGATGTAATGGGATTGTCAGAAGTCCGAAGACAGGGACAGGACACGATAATCCTAAATTCCGGTAACTTATTCTTCTACCGGGAGGGAGACCAACTCTCCCAAAGGGGTGTCGGGTTTCTCGTCCGCAAGTCTCTCGTCAACAACGTGGTCAAAGTCGACAGTGTGTCGGCCAGGGTAGCGTACCTGGTACTCCGAATAACCAAACGGTATTCGTTGAAGGTTATACAGGTATACGCGCCGACGTCGGCACACTCAGACGATGAAGTAGAAGCTATGTATGAGGACATATCCGAAGCCATGCATACTTCCGAAACATACTTCACCGTTGTGATGGGAGACTTCAATGCGAAGTTGGGCACAAGGAATAGCGATGAGCTGAGAGTGGGGCCATTTGGATACGGGCAGCGGAACCCTCGAGGACAGAGGCTGGCTGACTTCATGGAGAAGGAGGGACTCTTTATGATGAACTCCTTCTACGAGAAGCGGCCATCCAGGAAGTGGACGTGGATAAGTCCCGACGGTTCCACTAAAAATGAGATAGACTTCATCATGACGACCAAGAAGCACATATTCGATGATGTCTCTGTGATCAGCAAGGTGAAAACCGGTAGCGATCACCGTATTGTTAGAGGCACATTGAATATCAATGTTAAGCTCGAAAGGTCACGTCTGGTGAAGTCTACGCTCCGTCCAAATCCTGTCCAAATCCAAAACCCCGAAGGCTTTCAGCTGGAACTCCAAAATCGCTTCCAGTGCCTAGCCGACTGTAACACAGTGGACGAGCTAAACGACGGGTTGGTGGAAACTGTCCAAGCTGTTGGATCGAAATTCTTCAAGACCCAACGCCGAAAGAAGACTCAAAAGCTCTCAGAAAAAACTCTTGAGCTAATGGCCGACCGGAGCGAAATGAAGCTGCAGTCTTCAGTTGATATGTCAGCCTACGGTGAACTCAATAGACGAATCTGGAGTTCCTTGCGACACGACTTGCGTGCTCTTAGTACTTCACGTATTGAGGCCGCAATTGAGCGGAACCAAGGCTCTAAAGTGTTCGCAAAGGATTCGTCTATTGGGCAACACCAAATGACAAAACTGAAGACCGAAAATGGTAGCGTCATTTCATCCAAGCCTGAGATTCTGAGAGAGATCGAGAACTTCTATGGACAGTTATACACCTCGACACGTAAGCCCGCTACTAACACAGCTCAGGACATCAGAGCCAAGTTAGTCCGACACTATACCGAAGATATCCCGGACGTCAGCCTGTACGAGATTAGAATGGCCCTCAAACAGCTTAAAAACAACAAGGCACCAGGTGAAGATGGAATTACGACCGAACTTCTGAGAGCGGGTGGTAGACCGGTACTTTTAGTCCTCCAGAAGTTATTTAATTCTGTCATCCTTGAAGGTATAACGCCAGAGGCATGGCACAAAAGAGCGTGGTGGTGCTCTTCTTCAAAAAAGGCGATAACACCTTATTGAAGAACTATAGGCCCATCTCGCTCTTGAGTCATGTGTATAAGCTGTTTTCGAGAGTCATTACGAATCGTCTCGCACGCAGGTTTGATGAATTCCAACCTCCCGAACAAGCCGGTTTCCGAAAAGGCTTTAGCACCATAGACCACATCCATACGCTGCGCCAGATTATACAGAAGACCGAAGAGTATAATCGGCCGTTATGCCTAGCGTTTGTGGACTATGAGAAAGCCTTCGATTCAATCGAGACTTGGGCGGTGCTGCAGTCCTTGCAGCGATGCCAAATTGACTATAGGTATATCGAAGTTTTGAAGTGTTTGTACAGTAAGGCCACTATGTCAGTCCGACTACAGGACCAGAGTACGGAACAAATTCCATTGCAAAGAGGCGTGAGACAGGGAGACGTTATTTCTCCGAAACTGTTCACAAACGCATTGGAGGATGTTTTCAAGCTCTTGGAGTGGAAAAGATCTGGCATCAACATAAATGGCGAGTACATCACTAACCTTCGTTTTGCCGATGATATAGTCATAATGGCGGAATCGCTCGAGGACCTTAGCACCATGCTCAACGACCTCAGTAGAGTCTCCCAGCAGGTTGGTCTTAAGATGAATATGGACAAGACAAAGATCATGTCTAATGCTCATGTTCCACCTATACCGGTAATTGTTGGGAACGATACTCTCGAAGTTGTCGACAAGTATGTCTACCTAGGACAGATTGTCCAATTAGGTAGGTCCAACTTCGACAAAGAGGTGGCGCGAAGAATCCAACTCGGTTGGGCAGCGTTCGGGAAGCTTCGTCCTATCTTTTCGTCCAAAATACCGCAGAGCCTGAAAACGAAAGTTTTCAATCAGTGTGTGTTGCCAGTGATGACTTATGGAACTGAGACATGGTCTCTTACTGTTGGCCTCATTAGTAAGCTCAAAGTCGCGCAGCGAGCTATGGAGCGAGCTATGCTCGGTGTTTCCCTGCGAGATAAGCTCCGGAACGAGGAGATCCGCAGGAGAACTAAAGTGACCGATATAGCTCTTAGAGTTAGTAAGTTGAAGTGGCAATGGGCAGGCCACATCGCTCGTAGAACTGACAACCGATGGGGAAGAAAGGTTCTCGAGTGGCGACCACGAACCGGAAGACGCAGCGTAGGCCGGCCCCCCACTCGGTGGACCGACGACCTGGTGAAAGCCGCGGGGAGCCGATGGATGCAGGAGGCGAGCAGCCGCTCAAGGTGGCGTGCTCTGGGGGAGGCCTATGTTCAGCAGTGGACGTCTTCAGGCTGTTGATGATGATGATGATGAGGTGGTAGTGGTAGGACTTTTCAGCAAAGTTCGTCTTGATAGTTACCACCGGTATGCCAGTTATTCTGTCGCCAAGCAGTAGTGTGTAAGCATCACTGTGCTACGGTTTGAAGGCTAGTGCTAGTGAATTACTGGGCAAATGAGACTTTATGACCTGATCTCAATCTAGTAATCTTATTGCTTGACTGTGCTGATGTCTCAAGATGACGTGTACAGTGCAGTGTTACGTGAAACTTTATATTTTAGAGTTCTGAGTGACACTGCATCTGTTATGGACAACCGTGTCGCTTAACATTAAGCGAACGATTAGCTCATTACGTCATTCATTATTAATAAAAAAATAACAATGTTAGTGAGTATACCTCCAGCGGGTAGTCCTCACAGAGCCAGAGCGTGGCGCGGAACTTCTGCACCTTGGTGGCGAGGTCGCGCGGGCGGCCCACCTCGCGCGCCGCCTCCGCGCCGAAGTACTGCTGCCACGTCACCGCCGCGCTCGCCACGCTCTCGCGGGACCCGCTGCGGGACCGCTCTTCCTGGAACAATGCCATCATTATTTACATTCCAAGTAATGGTACTCTGATTGTCTCCACTCTCGTTACACCACACACCCATCTCAACATTCGCATTTCGGCCACATGCAAGTCTTCTAAGTGTTAAGCTGGCTTCCTACGGTGCGTGATACTGCGGACGGACGCGGACCAGCTCGCGCCCGCGCGCCATGGGGAGGGTATAGTCCGTGGTCGCGCAGGCACGTCCGGTGCGGTGCGTCCTATCCGCGGCGAGTCGGCAACTACAAAGGTCCGGTCATTTTGGAATAACAGAATGGCTTCAAATCTCAAAATACACACAGACCGACACGTACCGTTGCAGAAGCCTTGTGTGTGGTGCGTGGGCGTCCGTGGTCGTCGGCCGTGCGTGAAGTCGTGCGCAGTATCACGCACCGTGGAAGCCAGCTTTAGAAGCATGTGCCCGAAATGCGAACGTTGAGGTGGATGTTCGAGAGTGTGGTGTAACGAGAGTGGAGAAAATCAGAAATGAATATGGTATGGTCAATTGGTCATGTCGTGAGGAAGGATGAAAGCCATGTCACCAAGTAGATTTTGAATATGTTGATGGCAAAAAAGATAGAAGAAAACCGAATAAACTGTGGTTGGACTGTGAAAAATATTATGTGTGCTAAGTCTAAGGGAGAAGGGAGTGAATGCTGAGAAGACGTCCAACAAAAATAAAAGAAAAAGAAAAACATGCTGAACAAACGCCATTTAAATGGGATAAAATAACAATAGGCAGACGATGAGGAATAGGCTACTCTTTAGCACATTTACAGATTAAAAGACACCATCGATTCTTGCCCCATAGTAATTTGTTTAACGGACGTCAAGTAAAATCATCGATCACCAAGAAGCCTGCCAAGGTGATTATGGAAAATCCCCTCCACTACGATTAAATGGTTTGCCTCACGAGGCAGCTTCGCTCGGTCAGTACGCGGCTATTATCCTCACCGTGTCAGGGGTCAGCAGCGGCGAGGAAGGCGAGGCGGGGTCACTGTCGGCCAGCGCAAGTAGACCCGCGAGCGGCGCCGACCGCACGGCGTTACGTTTCTCCTTCGGTAAGTGTTCCGTCCGAGTCTTGGAGACTAGCTCCACGTTGTTAGCACTAAACACTTTGCATTCGTAGCCGTTGATGTTCTCCGTCTTGTCTTGACGCCAGCCCCAGATACCACTTTTGTTTCTATAAAAAAGATATTATTATACAGGGATAACAATAACCCTGTTATATCCGCGGGTCAAATCGGAAGCTACAAAGTTGCATGAGAAAGAATCTGCGAGCCGCATTCGTACGCACAGTAATTTGGCATAAACCGCGGCCAATGTCCTGAACATTTTTGTAAAACGGTTTCTTTTTTTCTTGTGTTTGATACTTTTAAAATAAATATAATTCAGGTATTGCTTGACATTTTTGTAGGAATACTTGTAATGGTCTGTGCACATCCTTCATTTATTTAACATGGTTTTCATTATTCCCTGTAGATAAAAAAATTGTACAGAGTTACAATTACAAAAATTTATCATGTTTCGAGATTATGTTAAGATAAATAAATGGAATCCCATAAAATCAAAATATGGAGATGTTTAAAATTTTAATTGGTCTGTTTGCGAAATTCTTTCCAATTAGTAAACTGATTTAATAAATTTAAAACATTTTGGGAACGCTGGTTTTGGCTGATGTGTATTGGATATTACACGACTAAACGGTTGTTGTTTTGAATAAAGACGTTAAGACGGTTATAGAAACATTTGTTTGGGAATGGCCGGGGGGTGGTGTGAGGCGCTCACCGCTCGAAGCTGATCTTGTCGGTGTCGAGGTAGTTGATGGCGAGCGGCTGCGCGAGGCGCTGCAGCAGGTGGTGCGGCGCGGGCGGCGCGGGGCGCGGCGCGGCGTGCGCCTGCACCAGCTCGCGCCAGCGCGTGCCCGCCTCGTGGTCCAGCTCCACCATGCTCGCCGACCTGCCTGGGGGGCTCTGTCACTCATCACCTCTCTGTTTATTCCGTTATGATAGAGCAGGTAAACTGGCACTCGCGCCCCGATAGAAAAGCTTGGCTCAACAAAACACTCAACGATCGCATATTTAGATCCAGGACCCGGTCCTAAATAGGATTCCCTACAATAAGCTATTTGACGACTGCTAAAAATAAACAAGTATATATTACTTTCATAAAGTAGGCTAAAAATTAATGTAATAATTGAAAAATTATACTAAAATCGGTATATAAATCCCGGAAGTAATACGCTTTTAAAGTTTCTGAAGGGGGCATCGGGGGGGGGGGAAGGGACCGCCCTTTCCAGCAAAACAGAGCTTGTGCGGCACTAATACGAAGGCATAATGTGTGACGTCACATGCCAAAGACATTGTATGTAAAGCTACCACAGCTTAGTAATGAGGTACTACAAAGGACCAAGAATTGACGTCACTGCATGTTTGAGCTTTTTATTCCTGTATTTTAAAATGCTTGTAACTTAGTAATTTTTTGAGATATTTAATTATTGTTTTCACGGTTGTATATTTTTTTAAGGAATATAATTTATTTAAGCAATAAAAAATAGTAATCAAATAGCCTATTCAAGCGTGTCACGCTTTAGAATAAAACTTACCTACCCAGATGACATAATAGGATAGGACAGGAATCTTCTTTGGAAGAATGACCGACGTTATACCTAGTTTACGTCAAACCCCGTTTGTCTAAATCAAAAACATATAATAAAGTACAGCTCGAAGGACCAAATTTAAAAACCAACACTGAAAAAGCTTATTGGCAATTCATTTTTTTCTATTGCTTACCCTGTCCTCGAAAGATGTACGTCCTGTCGCCTCGTTGCCACCGATTGTTCTCAAACCCAACCAATGTGGTGTCAACCCGGACATTGCCTCCGCGTTTGTACACTTTGTATGTGTCGAATGGACACATCCGGGATACAAGTGGTACTGAAAATGACACATACATACATTGTTAACTAAATACAATTTATAATTGGGTCCTAGCGCATGTGGTCCCTCACCAAGAGCTGTAGTTAGATGTGTGCCTTTCGACGTCATAGGCGTAAATTGGGACATTTACGCCTATGGCAAAAAGGCACGCGACAGGCGTAAATTAAATAGTATAGTAATTACTACGACCATTTATCTTTTCTTAAAATTCTAATTCAGGCTAATACAAACATTTTAAGACCAAAAATAGCCTGATTTGGCTATTGCAGTTTTACCTAAAACATGCCCGCTATTTCTCTTGATTTCAAGGGATTAAAAAGTATCCTTTGTAGTAACTTTTATTTTATAGCACCACCATCCATGCTCATTGATCCATCCAAAGGTTGTCTGGAAGAGATCGCTTTTTAGCGATAAGACCGCCCATTGTACCCTACTTGTAAGATTTCCTGTTTTATTTTATTTTATGTATCTATCTTTGTGGGTGTAGTAACAAAACTTCATCCAAATTGGCTTAAAGCTGTTTTGGCGAGAAAGCCGAACACTGCCACTATCAAAACGATTAATGCAGACTAAATTAAACCGGTCAACTCAGTCTCACCCCAACTGGTGAACTGCCATTTCATCTCGACATAGAAGTCAGGCGCTAGGCTCAGTCGATGCAGCAAGTCTGGTATACCACCAGCTCGGACGGCGTGACGTTGGTAATCTCGCTGGGAGAGCACCAGGGATAGAAGCTCGATGTCGCCGGTTGCCGTCGCTTCCTGAACAGCTGTCGGGAGTATATAATATTGATTGTCGTAAACTATCAAAGTCCATGAGCCCATATATCTGTTTTCAAGAGGGTGAACAGGTTTCTTGTGCTACATCGTGGAGTGCATTGTTGCACTCAACATCAGGAGAAATGTGGTTGAAAGCAAAGCCTATATACTGCGATGATATATAGGGTAGATCCACGATCGCCACCTCGAAAACGGCATCGTTTTAATAAGGCATATGCCTTGTTTTTGCTCTCAGTCACGTGTGACTGCGTCTAATGAAAGTGATGTAACTCACATATTATTGTTTTAAAACGCTTTTACAGGGTGCTATGGTGCATTATTAAAATGTAACAACCACTTGTGGACTATTTTATATTAGCTGGAGAGGTATATATCTGTATAAGTAAGCATTGGTGCGGGGACACTTTTCAGGTTTGATTTTTATAGAGACTGTGTATGTATAGTACCTATATTTGATTTAAGTCTATCTAGTATTTTATTTTTATATATAATAAAAGTTCAGCGACGCGAAACTATTCGGCACCCATTGCTGCCCGCGGCGATAACGGCACGGCCGGTTACGAACACGGGTAGCGACGGGTGCCGAATGGTCGATTTTACGCTTCGCTGAGGCCACTTGAGGCGCCAGTGTGGTTGAAGCTTAATATGCTGCTGGCGTAAAATTGTCAGAGAAAGTGATTCGTGGATCACGCACTACCCCCACCCAGCATTAAGGAAATCGAAGCTCGATTAAATCGAAAAAGGAGGATACTTACCCCACTATGTCAACGGTGTTAAACTTACAAACAAACAAACAAAATGTAACTAACCAGTCCATCCATCCTTTTCACAATTAACATCAGCACCGGCCTCTAGCAACAATCTAGCACATTCCGTATGTCCCAAGGTCACCGCCAGCAAGAGAGGAGTCCTGCCTCGGTTATCTTTCAGTTCAATATCTTCGGGTGTATACTGTAATAAAAATTCAACAGTCATATACATATACACATGTTTTTCTAATTGAAATTGTGTTTTTTTTTATTGTAACAAAAATCATTATGTTATACAAAAACACACATAAAAAATTGACTATAACATCATCTTCTTTCATAGTCAGCCTAACCATTAACAGAATCAAGATTAGTGTAACATTTACACCATAAACAATGTTTGTTTATTGTGCAGATTTATATTATTAAATATGAGTACATAATATCAGCCAATTTACCAGCAAGTTATAGGTGCATGGAATTCTTAATTTCAAGAAAAGAGCACAAATTGGTCTTGTATCATAGTTACTTATGTGTTTTACCACCATATCCCCAAATTTCCCTCTTGGACTCCCCTAATATAATGATTTGTATGCCCCCCCCCTTACGAAATTTCTGTATCCGCACCTGTAGTGGGTACATAATTATGATATGAGTGTTAATGTTAGGTAGGTAGCAAAATTTTGTGATAGCCAAAATGCACATACTTCATTCCAGGTACAAACTTAATCAATACACATGCCCTTACATCTTTTTCCCTGACATTTTATATTGACAACAAAGAGCAGTGGCTAATCATTATTTGGTGAAGCCTTGGTTAGGTTGTATGGCTTCTTTACAAATGGGATTATTTTTAAGTTGATTGTTAGGCTTCTGTGATTAACGGTTTAACTTCCTATGGATACAAATTTGTAAGAAAACATCAGTGATATTATTCTCAAAATATCCGGTCTAGAAGTTAGCAGAAACTATTGTTTTTAATTAGATACCATAGGATGAGTTGGGCATGAGATCATTCATTAAAATATGTAAGATAGAAAAATTGTGAGAAAGGATAAAAAATAAAACACCTAAAAACCTTTCTATTCAAATTTAGTACCTATCCTAGATTAACCTACAACTAAGTGAGTAAATCCCTACTCATAAATGTTAACTAATCATAGCCACATAACAAAACAAAGAATGGAATAACTACTTATGACTGAATATTAGATAGATAAAATGTAATAACAAATTAAGATTATGCGATAGTAGAATAGAATAACAATTAAAATTAATGTGCTCCTGAAACAGTAATCCCTTACTCATCCATACTTATATATAAGTTACATAAACTAAAGCAGTGTAGTTATAAAATCTTAATAATTATGCACTCAATGTGGCCTGAGGTTGCTTATTCCCATGAATTCAATAGTGATAAAACTTTAACTTCTAGTTTATTTTATATGTATTGAGAAATCTCCAGTCATGATAAGTATTTGACACTTTATGAGTCACTGCGATGAAAATCAGGATTGAATGAAAAATTAAATATTTTAACACATCATCCAGATACTTCAAGTTATTTAGAACACTATGAAAAGCCTAGCACATATTGTTGTCGCAGCCTGGATACAAAATATAGATATTATTGCTTACTAACATCGAATATATGGAAATTTGGAAATCTTGCCTCACACAAATATCCATAAAAATGCTGCGAATTGCAATTTTAAAGACGCGTAGAAAAGCAATACAGAAGTAACTGTGTAAAGGTTTTACCTTCTTAGCTTCTAAGCCAGATTTCAGCTCCTCATGTTCAGAATGCCAAACCAACCAATGGATTGGATAGCGGCGACTTACTTCCTCTGCTTGTAACTCCATAACGAAAATAAACTGTATAATGCGTATTCTCACTGTCTCACTAGCTGGATTAAATTCAAAAACATAGCACGGCTTAATAATTGTACAAGTAGTTGCTCGTTACAAACCGTAGCAAAAATAAATCGTTTTCTATAATTTCCAATTTATTTTATTTTCCTCCAGTTAGAGATGTTCCGACGATACTAGTAAATACGAGTAAGTACTCGATACTTTTCTTTCGATACCAAGTACTTTTTGGCATCGAATCATTCTTTCGATACTTACCTGGTATCGGAAAGAAAGTACTAGTATCGAATCGAATCAGTGCTCACAAGTCAAAAATTGATAGAGTCGCCAAAAATTCAATGCCGAGCAGCCCTAATTTGCCATAAAATATTGTGTCTATAAAGAAGCCTAATGTCGCCTAATTTTAAGTCAGATAGCCTAAAAAAGTAATTTTTTTAAAGTATATTTAGGCCTAAAACAACCCCACTTAATTTTAGCAAGATTTAATCGAATATAAAATTAATTACTAGGTGGTAGGACTTTTCCGCAAAGTTCGTCTAGGTATATAGGTACCACTGCTTTGCCAGTTATTCTGCCGCCAAGCAGTGGTGGGCAAGCACTATTGTGTTCCGGTTTGAAGGGCACTGTAGCTAGTGAAATTAATGGGCAAATGAGACTTTATGATCTGATCACTCAGTCTAGTAATCCGATTACTAGACTGTGTGATGTCTCAGGATGACGTGCGCAGTGCAGTGTCACGCGAAATTTTATTGTTGTAAAGATCCAAGTGATACTGCATCTGTTATGGGCGGCTGTGTTGCTTAACATCAGGTGAACGACTAGCTCGTCACGTCATTCAATCGCATAAAAAAAAATTAAATTGCTACAATCTCTAGACAGTAAGAAGTCAGCTGAACCTGATGAGCTTCATCCACGCTTAATTGCTAGCTGTGTAAAAAGGCTAGCTTACCCAGTCACTCTTCTTTTCAAAAGGTCTATGGACGAAGGTGTCATGCCAAAAATCTGGAAAACAGCAACGATAACTCCAAGTCATAAAAATGTTCCAAGCAAGATGTTGAAAATTACAGAGCTATATCTAAGCAGTGCATGTTAGCAAATTATACTAATAATTAAACAATAATAATTATTATTATAGTTTTCATGTTAACAGATGACGCAATGAGCTAGTCGTTCACCTGGTGTTAAATGACACGGCCGCCTATAACAGATTGCAGTGTCACTCAGAACTCTAAATTAAAGTTCTGCGTGACACCGCGCACTGCGCACGTCATCCTGAGACATCACAATATTAAAATATATCAAAATATATCTAAGCGTTGAATACTTAAAAAATGATTAATTAAAAAAAATTAGATAAAATAAAAAAGAAACATTCTAGCGATACCTACTTGATATCGAAAAGAATTTGCTTGTATCGGGAAAAAACTTGGATTGGAAATAAAGAACTTGTATCGATTAATGTCAAATAAAATATCTAAAAAGTGCTTGAATGTCTGATTCTTCGCCAAAAATCATTCGGAAATTTAGTAGATTCCTAGAAACAACAAAACTTTGCTGCAATAAGGTAAATTTTGTTATTTTTTCAGTTTTAAAAAAAAGTATTAAAAAAATGTATCGATATGAGTAGGTATCGATACATTTAGGGTATTCCCGAGTAGTATCGAATAATGATTCGAGTACCTACTACTCATATGGGTAGGTATCAATACTTTGGTGGTAACGTCCCTATACATATATAAAAAGTACTCTGTGAACCCGACGAACGACGAACGAACGAAACTTGAAAGTAAATTAGAGGTTTTTTTGGCGGGAACGCGGAAAAGTTCACGCCGTTGCATTGTATTATTTTTCAAAACTCGTGCTTTTTCCAGTGTTAATGATTAAAATCGGTGGTGTTTTACGCATTAAGTGCTGAATTACGAGCATGAGTGTGGGCAAGTGATATAATGTGGTGATACGTGTTTTTCGTGTTGCTTCCAAAATTCCATAGAAGCTTCTAGTAAAGTTGCCACCACTTTACTAGGGCATAACTTAGACTGGACTAAGTCATTAGACTGGACTATGACTACGCAGACTGTGACTAAGACTTGACTTAACGTGAAATATTCTATCATTATGAAAAATTACAATACTTGACACTGGCTAAATACACTATGTGTGGAGCCAAAATATAAGAGAAAAAAAAAGTAAATTATATACTCTTTGGAACGAACGAAGGAATCTGTGAACAAAACAAAGAGTATATAATCACTTACTGTAGTACTTTTTTCTCTCTTATACGTTCGCTCCACACATAAGTGTAGTTTATTTATTTTTTGACTGGCCTGATAGCTCAGTTGGTAGTAGCTCTGCCTTCTGGACTATAGGTTGTGGGTTCGATTCCCACTCAGGACAAACATTTGTGAGATGAACACCCATGTTTGTTCTGTGTCTGGGTGTTATATTGTTATTCTATGTATCTATTTACAAACAAAAAATATCTAAGTATTATATCAGTTATCTGGTTCCCATAGTACAAGCTATGCTTAGTTTGGGGCTAAATGGCGCTGTGTGAAATGTCCACACATATTTTTATTATATATATTTAGCCAGTGTCGAGTATTGTAATTTTTCAGATAGAACATTTCACGTAAAGTCAAGTCTTAGTCACAGTCTGGGTAGTCATAGTCCAGTCTAAGTCAGGTAGTCTCAGTCCAGTCTAAGTCATGCCCTAGTAAAGTGGTGGCAACTTTACTAGAAGCTTCTATAGAATTTTGGAAGCAACACGAAAAACCACGTTTCACGACATTATATCACTTGCCCACACTCATGCTCGTATTTCAACACTTAATGCGTAAAACGCCACCAATTTTAAACAGTAATTTTGGAAAAAGCACGAATTTTGAAAAATAATACAATACTTGACTAAGACTTGACTTTACGAGAAATATTCCATAACACGATGAAAAATTACAATACTTGACACTGGCTAAATACACGGTGTGGAGCCAAAATATAAGAAAAAGAAAGCCAAGAAGAAGAAGAAGACAATGCATAACATTCACAGAGTACTTTTTTATATAACTGATAACATTTTCCCATAAATAAATAGACCATCTATGTGATAAACACAGAATTCGCCCTAGATACTAAAGTCTTTGGTGATAAAATGAGGGCATTTCAATATTTTTGCCATCCTGAGCGTGCTACTTCACTAGACAATTATTACTCAAACGTGCTATCTATTAGAAAAATCTCTACCAAATCAACTGAAAAAAAGATTGAAGTAAGTACGTAAGTACTCTCAGGATCTAAATGTAAGTGGGTGCCACCGAAAAAGATAATATGGGGTAAGCTACGGTGCCTACCTACATGGACGTAGCGAAGTATGGGTATGGCAGGGCAGCTGCCCCCCCACCCCCCAGTCTAAGCACCAGTACTTGGTGGTGGGGGGGAGGGGGGCCCGGGCAGCTGCGGCCCTCGTCTTTTTAAGCAGGCTTCGAACGCTTTTTCATGTCACTCGTGAAGATTGGGAGCTCTAATTGTAAAAAATATAGCTGGAACCATTCTATGGCTGGAACTTGGTTTTATCAAGATTTACTTAAAAATGTAAAAAATTTCGGCTCTCGCTTCGCTCGCGTTTTATTGAAAACTCACTCTACCGTTCTTTGTAATCGGATTTATACATCTAATTACGATCTAATGACGTTTTTGCGCTGGCTTCACATGCGTTGTCATAATTAAGGCAGCCATTAATAGGTGTTGCGAGCTCTAATTTTGAAAATGGTTGAAGTTTTACGTGTTTTGTCAAGATTTACTTTAACATGTGAAAATTTTCGGCGCTAGCGTTTTGTTCACAACTCTGCCGTTCTTTGTAATGGGATTTCCACATCTAATTACGAACTATAACCAAAAAGGTATATGTACTAAGTACTAGAGAAACTATTCGAAGCACAAATAGTTGGTATATTTTGTATAATTAAACGAAAATCCCTACAGCGCTTTACGAGATTAAATAGTCTAACCAACGATCCCAACACGCAGCGCTAGTGCAATGGCACATTCGGATCATAATTTTTACTGCTATTCACTGCTGCACGTGCAGTCGATTGGAGTGCTGAGCATCGTGTGAGCGAGAAGATGCCGGCCGGCATATTTGCAGTGGTTGACAGTGCAAGTTAGAGATGTCCTGTCCAGTGTATACATAGAAGTCTTTGACTATAACTGACGTTTTTGCGCTGCCTTCGCATGCGTTTTCACATCAGTCATTAAGATTGGAAGCTCTAATTTTGAATATAGTTGAAGTGTTTTACGTTTTTAACCTTTGTTTTGAATTTATTTATACACGTGCAAAATTGCTCCATCCCCCCCCCCCCCCCCAAATCAAATCCTGGTTACGCCCATGCCTGCTTACTTAACAAAAATCAGCCAACCATGAAGCAAAGCCAAAACTCTTGAAGATGAAAATGTATTAATTATTGCATGAGCTCTTGAGACAGAAGTCTATGAGCTATCTTAATAGTAGCATTCACTGGCTTATACACCTACACACTAGTAAAATGTGTACTATAAGAATATACTTACCAATGAAATAAAAATTTTCAGGAATGTTACACAATTCTTAATATACCTCTGGATTCTAAACAAGATGAGGTACACAGCGCATTCCTACACCTTGCCAAGAAGTACCACCCAGACTCAGGGTCAATTGAGGCAGACATTGACAAGTTTATGGCAGTAGAAAATGCTTTTAGGACCTTGACAAAGCATAATACAGGAAAGAGTAGTAAAGAGGAAGTGGAGCAAATAGTTTATGACATCAGGGTAATTTTCTATAGTTCATGACATTGTTGCATAGAAATAACAACTTCCTACAGGACAGTAAAATTGTATCCATCTGTTCAGCTCTACAAACAGCAAAGTAGACACAGGGGTCAATTTTAGAAGCTTTAGCTGACAGATCTAAAACTCCTAAAACCGTTGCTGTTCCTGTCAAATAGACGACAATGTAAATGATGGATATATTTTAAGTAAATTAAGGACTGTCAACTAAAGCCTTTAAAATCAGGCCTAAAATGAAGTTATAGTACTTACATTCAGATACTTATTAGAATTTGAAATCTGGCAGTTCACCAAGTATTACATATTTATCTTTATGATGTAAAACTCATTAATCATTAAATTCCAGCACACAGCTCCTCAACACCGCCAATATCTTAGCTTCGAAGGTGTTGGGCATGGTACTCCCTATCAAAGGCAGAAGCAATGGGCTCAAGCTCGTGCTCAAAAGGCTGCAACTAATGTGTTGGAACACCGCATGTCTAAATCCATTGCTTCGGAAAACACTCTCATGAAGAAAGGACAGCAGTATGGAAAGAAGCATGACATTAAAACGAAATATGGTTTTGATAGATTAGTTGAAGATTTGATCCAGGAGTCCATGTCTAAAGGGGAGTTTGAGAACTTGAGTGGAAAGGGAAAGCCATTAAAGAATCAGAATACTAACCCATATGTTGATTTTACAATGCATAAATTGAATGAGGTATGTAGTTCATAAATTATGTTGTGTTTATGAGTAGGCCAGAATAAATTGATAAAATAATCAAATAGGGATATTGTTACAGGTCCTCATTAACAATGGATTTACACCAGAATGGATAACTATGTGCAAAGAAATAGATCAAGACATACAATTTCTAAAAACTGATATAAGAACTGAACGAAGTTACTTAGGCCCTTATCCTTTTAATGAACTTGATGAACAGAAGTGGAATAAAATATATGAAGAGAACAAATATTTGGCAAAAACAATAAACACGAAAATAAATAAGTTTAACTTGATAGTGCCGCTAATGAATAAGCAAAAGCTGCATGTTCCATATGACTTGATATGCACAGATATATTGAAAAATGGAGAACACTCGGTTGTAAAGAAAAAAGTTGAAACTCAGATGAACAAACAAGAAATGTACGTTGATAACACGGGAGATTTATTCAGCACATTATTTAAAGGTTTGGGCGATCTTCTTACTTTTGGCAAAACAAAAGATAAAAATTAAAATTTATCTTTGAAATATGTAGGAAGTGGAAATAGATGTATGAAAAAGGCATAATCCAGTAACAATATAATTGCTCTGTATTGATATTAGGTAGTGATAATTTACTGTCCAAGATAGACCTGAGAACTAATCTGTGATAAGAATAAATAGTCATGCAAACATTATTTACTAAATAAAAGTTGATGTAACATTACAAGTTTATTTATAAAATCTTTAACAATTTTTTAGAACATACAATCGTTCGAAAATTCTTTGCTTGACATAAACTGACTTAGGGAATGTTTATAATAAATGATTAATTTTTATAACAGATTTACACATTCTAAGCTAATATTCGTATTAAGAAATAATTCTAACAAAAGTAAATACTTATTTACAACAATAATTCGAGATATAACAGAGAAAGAATATTATTTTCTAATGGATATTTATACTCTTGTACATTCGAGCTACAAATGGCACATTTGGTAAGAAAAGGCCTATAAAAATTTACACATAATAAAGCAATTAAAACCATATAAAATGTTTAGGTTGGTTGGTCCCTTTTATAGACTAATCACTTACAAAACCTAGTGAATCCAATTTTTCTACACAGTCACAGTTATTATAACTAACATTTTTTTTGGCAAAACTTGGCCGAACTGCAAATTAACTTACGTACTAAAACCGGCACATGAATTCGCCGAACTGGGCAGATGTCGCCGATCTGACAAACTAATTCGCCTAACTGGGCAGATAACTCGCCGATCAGACAAACTAATTCGCCTAACTGGGCAGATAACTCGCCGATCAGACAAATTAATTCTCCGCACTTGGCAGATGACTCGCCGATCAGACAAATTAATTCGACGAACTTGGCAGATGACTCGCCGATCACACAAATTAATTCGCCGAACTTGGCAGATAACTCGCCGAACTTGGCAGATAACTTGCCGATCTGACAAATTAATTCGCCGAACTTGGCAGATAACTTGCCGATCTGACAAATTAACTCACCGAACTGGGCAGTTGATTCACCAAACCAGCAAGTCAACTCCAAGCCAAACTAGCAAAAGGCGCTCAATCCAATATATAAAAACTGTTTGACTGTTCATAATAATGCACGCTGAATCTAAACTGTAAATGAAAGGAAGGTGCCGTTTTGATGTGGAGAAAGGAGTACACAAAATGAAACACGAATATCTGGTCTGTTCGCCGCTTACCCGCTTTCTGATATTGTCTATTATTTCTAGTCATCCCATACATATTGTAAATCTTCTAGTGCTAGTCTAGTGTTGTTTGTTTTCAGCGGCATCACACCAGATATTAGTCTGTCGTTTTGTATCTAAGAATTTCCACGAGTTCACGCCTTATTTGTCAGTCTAAAAGTGAAACAAGGTCCGCGTAGTTCTAAGAGGTGTGCGTGGGTGGCTTTGCGCGGCCGGTGGCGAGCAGGCGCAGCGCGCGAGGGTAAGCGCGGTGCTCGGCCTGCAGGATCCGCGCGGAGAGCGAGGCCTCCGTGTCGCCGCTCACCACCGGCACTCGCTCCTGGACTATGATGGGGCCCGTGTCCATACCCTCCTGTGATCACAATATAAGAACGTGAGCACATTCAAACATATTTTTTTTATCAAGTTTGTGAAGGCTGTGGAATTAGTAACAACAAATACGCTCAGGCGAGTCTTGAGACCGATTTTGATAAAAACAGTACATATTATATCTGAAAACTCCAGGTACTAACGCTTATCTATTACTATGACAGCTACTGTGGTGTGGTGGTTGAGCGAGTCAGCTCATAACCCGGAGGTGGCGGATTCGATCCCCGCGACAGGACAAGTATTTGTGCACAGGAAAAAAGCGCAAATACTTGTTCTGTGTGTGGGTGTTGTGGGAGTATGGCCCTCGTAGTACCTGGGCCCCTAGATACAGGGAATCCTAGTTAGGGTCCAGGGTCTATGTATGTGACCGTTGGGCATTATTTATTCAGCTATCTTTTGATGTAAATATATAGGCCTCCCCCAGAGAGCGCCACTTTGATCGGCTGCTCGCCTCCTGCATCCATCGGTTCCCCGCGGCTTTCACCAGATCGTTGGTCCACCTAGTGGAGGCCAGCCTACGCTGCATCTTCCGGTTCGTGGTCGCCACTCGAGAACCTTTCTTCCCCATCGGTTGTCAGTTCTACGAGCGATGTGGTCTGCCCATTGCCATTTCAACCTGCTAATTCTAAGAGCTATATCGGTGACTTTAGTTCTCCTGCGGATCCTCATTACATTCACTGGGTTCATTTGGGTATATCACAGAGGAATAAGGAGCTGTCAAACTTGAGTACAGACGGGCATTAGTCCAATAGAAAGTTGATACAAATCTGTTGAAAAGTTTGGTTTTTAAATGAAATAACTGGAAAAAATGACATCCAAGTACTACTTCAGCATAAAATTAAGGTGATTGAAGTCGACCGATCGATAATTTGATATAGTTACATCAACAAAGTGCACGGTGCAGCCGCTCTCGGCGTCGCCGGCCTGCAGGCACTGCGCCTGCGCGCGCAGGCCGGGGTGGCGCGGCAGCAGCGACGGGTGGATGTTGATCATGCGCCCGTACCATCTGGGGAAACAACACATCCATCCCATTTTATTTGTTGCTGGACAGTACAAATGGTCCCCAGGTTGGTACAAATGGATGCCATCATCGGGCAATGACTGCATCTAAAGTGTCCGAGCAAAGTACACAAGTTGATAGAGGCATGAAACAAGGAGGAGAGGAACGCCAATACACCAAGAAAACAGCGTAGATCAAAAATATGCCCAAAACTAGATGGCGTTGCAAAATGAGCGGGTTATAAGTTGAACGCAGACCAGAAATATGCCAAAAAAACATTTTAAACCTAGCCCGCCGTAGCTGCCCGTATAGCCCGCTCATTTTGCAACGCCATCTAGTTTCAGGCATATTTTTGATCTACGCTGTTTTCTTGGTGTATTGGCATTCCTCTCCTTGTTCAAAGTAAAGTTCCCTATGTACTTAGGCGTTAACCGGTTCGAAAATTAACCCGGTTTCCAAGCCCTGCTTATTGGTCTGTGCTACGCTGTGATCAAGACGAAGGGTAGGCCAAACAAGATGTTTTGTGGCACGTTTCCTGGCGAAATAAGAGCATGTGGAGCTTTGAATTTAATATATCATGTAATTCATATCTTTAAGATTTATGTGACGTTCGCAAATACAAGATAAATAAATTTAGCTCTATAGAAAAAAATCGTAAACTTCCCTCAGTTAAGGTTAAAGTGGAACGTTTCACTAAAGCGGCAAATTCATATTTTCTTGCGTTCTTTTGCCAATAATAGCTTAAGGCGGCGGGTAGACCAAACAAGGTGTTTTTTGGGACGTTTCCTGGCGTAATTACAACACGTGGAGCTTTGAATTTAATATATCATGTAATTAATTTCATTAACTCGTTTGTGATGATAGCAAATACAAGATTAATAAATATAGCTCTATAGAAAAAAATCGCAAAACTCCCTCGAAAAATTTGAATGTTCCCATTTTGCTGAGCTTCTACCGAATATATTTTTACAAAAAATAAATTAGTGTATTTGCAACAATCAGATGTCGTGATGACTTAATAACTTTGAAAAATACTATATACAAATAGATATTAATTAAAAACCGTCAAATCAGTAATTTCGTGCGTTGTCTTTGTCGTAAGCGCCGCGCTGAAGTGCAGACTGAATTGATATTTAAGACTACGACGTTAAGGTTGATGTTTCTTTAAACGGAATTGGACCTGCTCATCTGGCTGTACTAGTCACCTTAATTACTAAACGTGATTACATTCAAACTGATTTAACGTAAAGAAATAGAATGTATCAACAAATTACGATTAAAAGTATCTCCTAGACATTATTGGTTTAGCGACGGGATACCGTCTGTACTAATAATTTCATTATTCATAATTTTATTTCACATACCTCATTTTTAATAATGATGAAATTTATAATGGTGGTTATTTATAAATAACTTTGTTCATAATAGTTACTTTCTATATTGATCTTTTCTTATACAATTTATTCAAATAATGTTTAAATTTATAAAATTTTATGTTATAATATTAATGTTAAGAATTTTTTTATCATATTTTTTTTATTATAAATATCAGTACTTATAATTTCATAATAATCAGCATTCATAATTATATTGTTTATAATGTTTTTTTTTCATATTTTTTAGTTAAAATAATAATAATTTTGAGGTAGTTAAATCATTACATAGATATGCATGTATACCCTAAAGATACTAAGATACTAGTCTAAGGCAAAGTCATAAATAGGTGCGACGACGAGCGAAGCGAGGAGGAGCGTTAGGTTAACTGTGACTACACGACGCACGAGCCGAGCGAGCGAAGCGAAGCGTAGCGAGCGTGCCGCGGCAGCGGCCGGCGAAGTGCCAGAAGTCACTTATGCTTATATAAAAAATTACAGAAACCATCTATATTAAGTTTCAGATAACCTCTATTTGATTTAAACAAAGTTCACCAACAACACCAAAATCAACATAACATGAGAAAATATAAGTTATTTTACAATTACCTACAGTACACACGTTAATTTTGATTGTTTTGACTGGATAAAGTGCCTGCATAGATTGAAGAACAAATTGGCTTGCCGTAATACGTTTTTATAACTGATTAAGATATATATAACAATCAACAGTTCCAGTCACATTAATTTACAGTATTATAGATAATTTGTTTTATGATTTAAGTTAGTTATGGTAAAAGAACATTATAAATTTGTACTGTTATGTTATATACGCCTTATGAGTTTCATTCTTATAAATTTGGATTATTATTAATTTTGATTTATAATAAAGAAAATTAGATGTAGTGAAAGTATGTTAAATCACATTATGTGAAATGATGATTATAAGTAACATTTTTATTTGTAACAAAATTATGATAAACGATTTTATGAGTTTCGACAGTGAACCTTTAGCGACAAATGGCAATAAACAAATTTCGTCTTAGTTTTTCAGTCTATTGCCATTTGTCGCTAAACCAATGATATGTAGGTGATACTTTTAATTGTAATTTATTGATACATTCTATTTATTTGCGCAAAATTAGTTTTCGTGTAATCACGTTGAGTAATTAAGCTGTTATTGGCAAAACAACGCAAGAAAATTTGAATTTGCCGCGCTAGTGAAACGTTCCACTACACCGATGACTTTACAAATTATGTGTAGAACTTGTATTCGCTCTTACAAGAGTAATATTATAATCTTATCGGTATCTAAGGTTAGGCAGTTCTTCTCTTCCAATCAGTTGCTTAACCTTTACCAAGTTCAGGTTAGGGCCTGCATAGTACTGTAGCCACTTGTGGGATGGCTCTGTCTACGCGCAGACCAGTTTGATTAAGGGGATGGGGGCTGCAGCAGCTGACTGCTTGACCTACAGCCACACACTCCGCGAACCGACGCTGGATGAACGCACGTCCATATTCAAATGTGAACCTACCTAAAATTGTAATCGTAACTCTTTGAAATTAAACTAATATTGAGTTACGCACTTTGTTTTTATTAACAGGCTCCGCCCGGTACCAACTTGCAAATTTGGACACAAATGAGCGGCGTGCCAACGCTTATCAACGATGAGAGACTAGTTAAAGGGAGAATTAAGTCTTGAACACAGACGCGAGGTGGCCACGGCCAGTCTGTCAATCTTCTATCGGTTACATTTCGGAGAGTGTGCGCATGCCCTCTATCAGCTCATTCCGTCATCCCCTTTCCACCATAGAACTACAAGGCTTGGTGATTCTTTACACCCTTACATCGTAAGTGTACCACAAGTCCGCACTAAGCGTTTTGCTAAGTCATTCACAGTCCGAACAACCAAGGAATGGAATGCTCTTCCAGCAACAGCATTTCCTCCTGGGTATAACCTGGGTCTTTTCAAGTCAAGAGTGAATGGGCATCTCATGGGCAAACGTGCTCCACCTTAGACAGCTTCGTCACTTACCATCAGGTGAGATGTTGTCAAACGTATGCCCATTTTAGCAATTTAAAAAACACATAGCATATTACTTTCATATATTGGGTCTTTACAATAATACTAACTTGTTAACAAACTCGGCGGACAATATCCTCATGTAGCCGGCGAGACACACGATGTCTATCTTATACTCCTCTAGTACAGCCGAGATGGCGCGGTCGAACTCCTCGCGTGTTGCATAGTCTTTGTGGATGAACACCTGTGTTGGGACAATCAGACATCTTTACTTATTTGTTATTTTTTAAAGTGGCAATGTGTTTTATTCTTTAAACTAACTACATCTTTACTTGTGTTGTTTTATGTGTCACTAGATCATCCGTGGTTTTACCAAGAGGTCCAAACAGAAGAACCAGCATTATACTGATTCGGGATCGATTTGTGACAATGGCATTTTCTTCTTTTTATATAGGTAGTATACCTACCAATATGTATGCCTACTACTGAGACTAATTGTTGTTGCAAATAAATTAATTTCATTTCACTAGCTGACCCATCCCGGCTTCGCACGGGTTAATTAGTTTTACGCCCTAACCCCGTTCATCGGAAGACGGAAGCGAAAGGGAAACAGATAGGGGAAAGGATGGATGGATGGGACGGCGAAGGATTCATCCTATTCCCTTATCTTTTGCCTTTCCCTTCGGCAGGATGAGTATAGTGGCGTAGTGTACATACCTTGGTAGGCACGCCGGCCGCCTCGGCGCGGCGCAGCGCGTACGCGTCGCGCTTGTTCGACACCACGAGCGCTACTTCTGCGCACATGCACTGCGTGACGTCACGCGTCGCGTCTAGCAACGCTTGCAGGTTGGTACCGTTGCCGGACGCTAGCACTGCCACCTGGTGGGAAGTAATGCGGAACCGTTTCATTTGTGCCCATCGGCAGTAAAGCTTGACAGCCCTTAAGTTCGCACTTATATAGTGCAGACGGGCGTTTTTGTAATAAACAGGGAGCTCAAATGCTTGAAGCTTCTGTACAATGATTCGCAAAGGGCAATTTTAAAATACATTAAAAATTGATGGACAATTTGAATCATGGTGGATTATTAACCGCCAAGAATTTGTAAACACGTACGAGTGGAAAAAAAAAGTACACAAAAACGAAAAATTTGTCTTTTCTTGAGCTCTCCAAAACTCATTCAGTAAAATATCCCTCACTTCACTGGTGCTCGACATCGAATTGACTGTGACTCGACTAGGACGTGACTTAGCTAAACATAAAATTTAAAAATGTAAACTTCACACTTCATCAACAACCTGAAGACATTCACTGCTGAACATAGGCCTCCCCCACGGAGCGCCACTTTGAGAGGCTGCTCGCGCCTGCATCCATTGGCTCCCCTCGGTTTTGACCAGACCGTCGGTCCACCTAGTGGGGGCCGACGACACTTGCCACTGGCTAAATACGTTCTACATCTGTTAGATGTGGAATGAGCTTCCACCAGCGGTCTTTCCCCGAAGCTACAACATGCAGCAATTCAAAAGGAGGGTCAAAAGAGTATTATCACAGGGTAAGCAACGCATCAGTGGCACGTCTTGTGTCACAGATGTCCATAGGCTACGGTGACTTCTTCCCGTCAGGAGGGCCGTATGCTTGTTTGGTACCTATAGCATAAAAAAAAACATTACCTTCTTGTTAGGCAAGAGCGGCATCCTGCGCGTGAAGTCGACGGCGGAGGCGAAGTTGTCGACAATGACCCTCGCCCCGCCCGCCGGCCGCGCCTGTATGCTACCGATCACCATCGCGCCGAACGAGCGGATTATGTTCATTACCTGGGACAATGTTCATTGTTTATTTTCTCTTCTCCCCACTTGGTCTAGGCGGTATAAAGTATTTTTTCATTCATTTTATTTATTTGCACAAGGACACATGTATGTAGAAACATATTTAAAAAGGATATGTTACCTACATAGTACAGTAAAACTTTAGTATAATATAATATTTATAACCTTTGTATTTTTTTTTCTGCTGCGCCTATAAACTATTGTATGACTGTGTGATATTGTGTGTGTGTCTGGAATAAATTAATTTTCATTTTCATTTCATTTCAATATAACATTTTATGGAGCCATAGATCCCTCACTAGGCGTACCTGTGTCCCAGGATTTAGCGCTCATGGGCCCGAGAGGTCTTTAGTTTGATTTCTGCTTTTTTGGACCGGAGCCAGAGCCTAACGCTAGAAATGTAAAAATTCTATTTGGCATACTACCAGGTGATGGTCCAAAAAATAAAGAAGTCTGTGGACTTCTTTTTTAGTTTTGTTTTTCACGTGTCGTATTATAGTACTCACATGAGCCTGGTCGTCCGGCGACACTATAAGCACCATCCCGATGCCGCAGTTGAAGGTGCGCAGCATCTCGTCGTCGGTCACCGATCCCGCGTCAGCGATCCATGCGAACACCTGCCAGTATATAACATTAATCTTACCCGTACAATATTATAATATACAATGGGACATCAGGCGAGTTGGTGGCCAAACGTAGACCTGGGGCCGTACTGTAACCTCTTAGCGCGATTCAAATAACGACCTAAACTGAACCGCTACAATACTATTTGTACGATAGCGGTTCAGTTTAGGTCGTCATTTGAATCGCGCTAAGAGGTCACAGTACGGCCCCAGACAAGTCAATTCAGTCCTTTAATATCTTCAAAAATGTCAATATGCGCGAGCAAAACAGAGGATCCAGGTGTATGCAGTCTTTACATGGGATCGGTTTGATGGGATTCATTAGGCACTACCCAAAACACAAGTATAGTAAAATGTAAGCCAACGAACAAGCCGCAGCATATTACCGGCTGCACGTGCCACCAGTGCGCGTTGAGGCGCGCGCGCACGCGGTCGGGCACGACGCGCGGGATGTTGTCGAGCAGGCCGCCGCCCGTCACGTGCGCCACCGCCTTCACGCGCCCGCCCGCCAGCGCCGGCACCACGCTGCCCGCGTATATGCGCGTCGGCTTGATCAGCTCCTCGCCTGCACACCCGTCCGAGGGGATTATACCCCGCAAGAGATAGTGGCTTACACTCAGTGGAAACTATTTATTTCTTTGCAACGTACCGAAATTAGTGTCGAGATTATCCTAGAAAGAAATCTTCCTACTTCACATAGTAAAGGAGTCTACATGGAAACTTTTCTCACAGGGAAAGAATTTAAATTAGTAACAAGTTTGTTTCACGGGCAATAAGAAACGATAGAGTGTAGGCTATAGTCCACTACTAAACTATGCAGACGACATGGTGCTGCTGTCACCGTCAGATATCTCTATAGCATCCCAGTTATGTTTGCTTGTTTGCGTTTGTTGAGTTGAGTGTAGATACTAAATACAAATCTGAACACAAATCAGCAATTCTTTTGCCCATGATTGCCATGTACCTAATACAAATTGCTACCATGGGCAAAAAAATCGCGTCACCTCAACAGCATTATGGAAGCTGTTTCGATAATTTTGATCGTCTCTTTCTCAATTTGCATCACAAAAATCATTTTAATTTTACAACTAGACGAGTTTAATAAAATCAATTTCCCTAAACAATTTTTACTCACAAACAACGGATCTGTAATCGATGACAAATCGATTTATTATTGCAATTATTTATTTACATACGACACGCTATGGTCAGCTATACAAGTGTTTATTCAGCACTCACCTAACGTGAGTCCCTCCTTGCTAAAAGGCGCCTTGTCTTGTAGCGTGAGTCCCGCCTTCTTCATCAACTTGTGTATGAGGCTGAAACCATTGCTGTGGACGCCGTTCGACGGGAGACCTATGATTATGTCACCCACCTGATAACGAGAGTACAATACATTCAATACTGAATCTAATTTACTCAAATTTTCGAAACTGTAATGGTATGTTTATCTGAGGAGCTACCTAGATTTTGGCCCTTGGGGCTTTGTGGAGCAATCAGTCTGGCCGTTAAGCTAAAAAGTTTGGAGACCCCTGGTATAAACCAAAACAACAAAAATGGTGGATTAGCCATATACTTACATTGATGTCGTTAATCTTGGGCAGGATATGCGACCGTTCGACCACACCGAGCGCGAACCCAGCTATGTCGTATACACCCGGCTCGTACATTCCCGGCATTTCCGCCGTCTCACCGCCTGTTCAATAAAATACACTTAAGCTTCGAGGCTTACACGGTTGCTTGAAAAACTATAGACCAGAGACAATTTTAAGCACTACCTTCTGAACTTATAGGTTGTGGTGAGTTTGATTCCCATCCAAGACAAACATTTGTGTGATGGTCATAGGGGTTATATTGTATTCTGTGTGTTTAAAAAAAAAGTATTTATTCTATAAGTTATCTGGTTCCCATAGTACAAGCTAAGCGCCATCTGGCCCCAAACTAATTTGGGGCCAGATGGCGCTGTGTGAAATGTCCACACATATTTATTGATTTTAATTCTCTTGGAAACGAATGTCATCATCCATTGACGTGCTAAGATTGCCGAGACCTTACCAACTAAATGTAATGTAAAATCCAAATAAGTGAACTTGTAGCAGTTGAATGAGAAGAGCCGAAGAGCAATGACATGTTATGGGAGAAGCTTACGTCCAACAGTGGCCGATGATGATGCCTAGTTTGCGAGCGGCACCACACCATTCACAACAATAATTAACTTGTACATACGATTTTCAATCTTACAAGTAGTGTGACTGAGTGTAAATTACGATTACCACGCCAACTACGACATTCTACACTATGTTCACATTCAGGGATTCAAGATTGAACTAATTCAAGATCATCGTACCTTTCCACCGTAACCCACTCCATCACAGACGATTTTCAGCATAACAGTCAATGTAACAGTGCCTCGGAGAGCACGTTAAGCTTTCGGTCCCGGTTGTCATAATAACATCTATGGCAATCGTTACGGGTAGTCAGACGCCTGATAGAATCTGGCGCCTGATCTAACCATCCCTGTTACTGGTTCCATATGGGTTGCGAGGTCAGATGACAGTCGCTCGTGTAATTCTGGTAGCTCACCGCTACAGGTTATGTTGGGAGCCGACCCCAATGACAAACGGGAAAAGGCAAAGAGGATGGTGACAGTTCATGTAACAGAGTAAATTACCTATTAAAGCAGCCGACGCCTGTCGACAACCTTCGGCGACGCCAGACACGACATTCCTCGCTACGTTTACATCCAGAGATCCACACGCGAAGTAATCCAAGAAGGTCAGGGGCGTGGCACCGTTGCATAGTATATCGTTAACACACATGGCGACCAGGTCGACGCCTATCGTGTTATGACGGTTGGTCTTCTGGGCTATCTTTAGTTTAGTACCGACGCCATCCGCGGCTAGCACTAACACCGGATCCTGTAGGGAGGACTTTGTCCCAATGAAATATTTTATTACAAGCTATTTCTAGGGGAGTGTTATAGTTTTGTTAATAAGGTTGTTAGTTAAGTCGGAATGAAATTACTCTCAGAATAAGTTAAGCTAAGCCACAGATAATATAATGCATACTAGCATAAGCTAAGTTTCATTCTGCAATAATATCAAAACTAATCAAATAATTGTGTATTATATGATTAATGAATATGAATATTATATGAATTTTGTAATATCGACTGCGTGTGACCCGAAACTACATTTTCAGACTCAGTTCAATTAATTTGGCAGGAAAAATTAAGTTATCTTGAATTGGGCCTCAGTCATTTGTGTGGTGAAGAAACTCATCTACAGTCCCAATGTTGTCAATTAAAAAATCTACACATTGAAACCAATATATCATCTTCAAATCTGACCAAAATTTAAGTAAAACTACTTCTAATCAGACCAAAACAAATAAATGTTAAATGAACACAGACAGAAAATAACCAAACAGCGTTTAAAAGCCAATAATTAAACAAAAAGTACTAATGTAAGGAAGCGAACAACATACCTTGTACTCCTGTTCTACAGCTTTCAACTGGAAGCAGCCGCCGAACCCTCCGAGACCTCCCAACACTCCCGACCGAGTTGTGGATCTACATGTTCAATAATTATTAAACAAAATGATGGAAGTAGGAAATACTAGATTTGTTACCTAGGGGGCAAACAACTATTTTAATGGAGTTATTGAGGAGTTTTGCTCCCGAGGATCACTCTACTTTTTATCATCCTTTATGAGGAAATAAGTAAGTGCAACTTATTTGTATCACATTTTTAGCATCCGATATATTGTGAATTCTTTATTGCGGGCATTGAGCCGTTATTATTTTAACGTTCTTTCAATGATAGGACGTTATATTATCTCGCATTGTCTCACCTAGCCAAAGGTTTGATCATGCTAACGAGCGAGTCCCCAGCTTCGATGTCCACTCCGCTATCCTTGTACGAGAGCGACTTTAGAGGCGCGTGTTCGCCCGCAATGTATGGCGCGGTGAGAGGACCCATCGCTTCCTTGAACCTCTCCACTGCTACTTGGTGACCTCCTGGGAGAAATAGTATATTGAACATTTCACATTTCAAATTCTAACAGGGACGTGTGATATAGAATATTTCATTTAAAAACAACAAAACCACACACTTCTCTTCCCGTGTTAAATAGAAACAGAAACAGCTGTTATCCTTTAATTTAATATTTAATTAGAACGCTAGGAAAAATAACTGGCCAACTGCGAGTCAGATTCGCGCATGAAGGGTTGCGTACCATTATCTATTCCTGCCATCTAGTGTTGAGTAGCAGTAACTATTTAAAGCAGCGCCATCTATGACTCATCTAGTAAACGAGCAAAATAATCACGTTTATTGTATGGGAGCCCCCTTAAATATTTATTTTATTGTTTTTTAGTATTTGTTGTTATAGCGGCAACAGAAATACAACATATGTGAAAGGTTCAACTGTCTAACTATTACGGTTCATGAGATACAGCCTGGTTGCAGACGGACAGACAGCAGAGCCTTAGTAATAGGGTCCGTTTTACCCTTTGGGTACGGAACCCTAAAAACAGAAAACGTAATAAAATTAACACACAAGCGCGAGCATATTACGGAATTAAATCATCACAGTTCCAACTAAAAGGGTCACCCATATAGTACTATAAATAGGTTGGTTTCAATAGATTGTTGACAAGCAGTTTGTCAATGAAGAAAAACGATTCCACTTAGTCAAATCAGTTTGGCCACGAAGAAACCGTCGACTCGGCCAATATTATATCGAAGCGACTTACCCAACATAAAAAAGGCATTACCAAAAGCAAGCACAAAAAGCAACACATCACAGCGAACATAGTACGCATTCAATACGCACTTGACCCACCTTCGCTCCCCATAGCGTCGACTGAGCCGACAACTGCGATACCTTCCACGATCTCCAGCAACTCCGGCACACAGCTCGCGTCGGCTATGATAGCCATGCCGATGCCGCAGTTGAATGTACGGAGCATTTCGAAGTCCGACACTAAACCTGGAGAATGGAAAAGGTTGGGAGATTACGACACTGTCGTGTAGGGTACGCAGGCAATGACAGGTGGGCAATTTCATGATTTGTTATGAGAATGAATCGATAGGTATGCAAATTGTAACATACCAGTTAGTCGTATGAATACACTATGGAACAAATCTCATGCATAACTTCTATTGATCTTTTCGTTTTGACCGTAAACGAAAAGGATAGAAGTTGAATGTAAGGATCGGTGCACACTGCCTAGGGTAGACTATAAAAGTAGATGGATTTTGAGTTGGTTATATGAGTTATGAAGTAAAGATACCGTTTCGTCATTTTAGAGTGTTTGTGATTTAATTGCATGACGATTATAATATAGACGAGACAGAAACATAACAAATGACAATCATATACAACAACTAGAACATACCTTTAGCTTGCAGCCACCCGAAAATGGGTTTTATATTAAACTTGGTAGCGTCCAAAGTAACTTTAACACCGGGAAGCAGGATCCTCGGGATATTCTCCAATAGACCACCTCCAGTGATATGCGCCAGGCCCTTGACGAGGCCTTTCTTGATGGCAGGCAGTAACTCTTTCACGTAGATACCGGTCGGTACTAGAAACTCTTCGCCTAATGATTTATTTGTGGTGCTGAACGGGGCTTTTTCAGTGTATCTAGAACAAAATCGATAGGAGTGGCTATGAAATAAGGTTAGGGAACATGAAGGGATAGTTTTTTTTTACATTTTGTCTTAAAACTTTGTGAAATAATTTGGCTTATGCTTTTATCAGGACTGATAGTTGTGTCCCAATTTTTGCACCCAATAACTGTTGATATTCGACGCCGGTAGGTGGCAGTGCCAACACATAACATCATGCCCACTACAATATCAAGCTAGACATGTTGTTTTTTTAATACTTTATAGGCAAAGCATTTGACCACTGTCTCACGTGATGGAAAGTGATGACGTAATCTACGATGGTGCATGCCTAGAAGATACCTGTTCACTCCCGACTTGAAGACTCTCAGACTGTTTGCAGTTGTTGACAGACAAATGGATTATTGTTTGCCAACATTCGGCCTTCTGCACACAGTGCTACCCTTTCACTTGGAAGTCAATACATGGCAGTGACAACATGTCAGCTAAACTGGTAGCTATGACCGTGTGGTCCCGGCGGTGTAAGAGTAGGACCACCCCATCTCTTCGGGTGTAGTAAGAGCCGGCTATGGGATTATCCAGAGAATAGGCAGCTGGACTCCTCTTCTTAAAACCTTCTGAGATCACAAAGCCACCTGCCAAGCGTGGTGGATTATGGCAAATCCTTTATGGGGGAGGCCTGTGTTCAGCAGTGGACGTCTTCCGATTGATGTGTGTGTGTGACAGTCAACTAACTCACCTATGTCCACTTTCAGCCATGATCTTCTGCACTAAACTGTAACCATTGCTGTGGACGCCGGTAGATGGCAGCGCCAACACTACGTCACCCGGTGTGATCTCGGAGGATCGCGGCAGTTGTTTCAAGTTATCAACAACGCCGACCGCGAAACCAGCGAGGTCATATTTCCCGACGTCGTACATTGACGGCATTTCTGCTGTTTCACCGCCTGTGATGGAAAAAGATCGTTGGATATAAAACAAAACACTATTATAATGGTTTGTTGCAGGCACACACGACAATACTGTCACCAGTATTTTGAAATGAGTATCATCATCATCAGCCCACTCTAGTCCACTGCTGGACATAGGCCTCTCCCAAAGCACGCCACTGAGCACGATCTTCAGCTCTTCTCTTCCAGTCATTACCAGCCACCTTACGTATATCGTCGCTCCATCGAGTCGAAGGGCGTCCTACACTACGTTTACCGATTCGTGGTCTCCACTCTAATACTCGTTTGCCCCATCGGTCTCTAATACTCGTTTGCCCCATCGGAAATGAGTATAGTAACTTACATACTATCAGCGGTCAATAATGCATATCGAGTTTAAAAGAGAGATTGAGGGAATTTCGGCTTCGTAGAGCGTCTTGTTTTAATGTACCGTGTAGTTCCGGTATAAGAATAAGACCACCCCATCTCTTCCCGGGGTTGCCGTAAGAGCCGGCTAAAGGAATATCCTAGGAGTGGGCAGCAGCATTGTCTTCGATACACTAAATTCTTTTGAGATCAATAAGACGCGTGCCAAGCAAACCTTCCAAAGTGGTGTTTTATGGGGAGGTTCAGCAGTGGATTTTTCATTTTAGTGGATTTCGTTTTTGCCAGTAAAAGATGGTTTTATTGTTGTTGCAGCCAAAACCTAAAAAACAGGCATGATTTTTAGAAAGCTAGTCGGGTTGTTCCCATTGTCCTCCACGTTCGCCCCCATAGGGCCCAACGGGAACCCTTTTTTGCCACTTGGGCCCTACGCGGGTAATGTTTATTCTCGTTGAATATTCCCGTTATACCCCACAAATATATTGTGGGCATACCCATACCTGCTAGCGGATATCACGTTTATTGACAAGCTATTTAGCACCCTTAAAATTGTATCAAAATCAAAATTATGTATTTGTTTTCAAGGCAAAGGATAAGGGAAGCGCGAAAGTTGTTTTCCCTTTCATACCAAGTAAAGCACACCCGGAGAGGAGGCAAGCATCAGCGACTCCCCTGACGATGACGGTGGCCACGTCCACCTGCAGGCGGCCGCACGCCATGTAGTCGAGGAACGCGAACGGTTCCGCGCCCGCGCATAATATGTCGTTCACGCACATGGCTACCAGGTCGTGGCCGATCGTGTCGTATTTGGACATTATTTCTGCTATCTGTGGAGGATTAAATGTCGTGGTATATTAAGTTTTATTAGAGTGTCATTCAATTTTAATGCCGCGAAACGTTACCCAATAGCAAAAGCTAGTTGTACGTGGGCAGATTTAAGCGGTAAGTGCAGCGTGCGGGGGGCTTGCAGCACATTTCACAGCCGCCATTAAGATTGAATCATACTCTACTGTACCGTCGGAAACGAAATGTCAAAGTAAAACATATAAAACCACCGGACATGAGGTTATGGGGAGATATCACTATTCATTTTAATATTGGGCTAAAATGAATCCTTGAATTTATTTATTTATTTATTTATTGTGATAAAAACGACAAAATCAATACCCCACCACAAAATATTTCATACAGAATAAACATGTCAAAGTATAAATATAATAGGTACAATGGATTATTACAATGTCAAATAAAATAAAGTCATAGTTAAACAAAAAAAAATAAGAAATGTTATTCACTGTCACTACTATCGGGATTACCCGTATTGCTCCTTTGGTCACTCATGCTTCCACAATATGTCAATGCTGCAGCAACAATGTCAGACCACTTGTCAAAAGAAAAGCCAAAATCAGTGTTGGCGTCACGGAGTGCATTGAGGTGGCGCAGAGGGCGAACCAGCGGAGACATCGCTCTTGCCCTTGTACGACCGCTATCAACTGAGAAGAGTTTATGCTGAACTTTGTTTGTGGTGATAGTATGTGGTTGCCACTTGGTTTGGACTTTGAAGTAAAAACAGCAGACTAACGTCGTCTTAATTAAACACTCATGTTATTTAGTACAGTATTAAAAAAATATCATCCTCTTGAAAACAGAAAGCTGTAAAATACACACCCATCAACCGGATCAACCCTGCTGCTTAACCGTTACAAACTACTTAAAGTACTTGACTTGGAGTTAAGTACTGGGTACTTAGAGCTCAGATGCATTGCTGTCAGCTGGATTAAGCTGCTAAAGCAGCTAGGATATTAAGCTTGTAAAAGTATTGAGTCAAAGATGCAACATAATATAACATTACATTAATAGATAGTTTTACCTTAAGTTTAGTGCCAACTCCATCAGTCCCCTGCACTAGCACCGGGTCCTTAAGGCTGGGATCCATCGCGGACAGCTGGAACAAGCCACTGAAGCAGCCCAATCTTCCCAACACGCCGCGTCTATGCGTCGCGGTCGCTATTGGCTCGATCTGACGAACTAGTGTGGCTGCCGCGTCTATGTCTACCCCGCTTTGGAGGTACGACAGACCGTTGATTCTGGAAGATTTATTGCTTGTATCTTGAATTTATTCATTTACTATTTTTTAATTTAAGCTGCATTTTGGTTGGCAGCACTGGCTGGCGCATGAGTCAGACGGTTGCAATGAGCAAGAAAAACTCTATGAAAAAGCGATCACTTTTTTTACTCTATGGTTTACTAGTGTAAAGTAAAGCTACGATGTATATTAAAAGATAAAGTGTAAACCCAAGTTTAAGAGGTGCTCCTGGGTTTATTTACCATACTTGTGTGAATTGTATAATGTAATTGGAGTTTGGTTTACTACAATAGCTTTTATTTCTTGTTTATAAAATAGATAATTGAATATGAGTACATGAATTATGTACTTATTAACTTCAGCCTAGTTTATACCGCAAGGCAGATGGGTAGTTTTGTTTTGTTTTGGTGCTTGTACGTACCATCTTTAAAGTACAAACAAAGTCAATAACTTTATTACTGATTTCAACATAAGTAGACGTCCGTGGAGTGGGATCCTGGTGACCTGTAATACAGGTTTTTCTAAACCTACGTCAGGCACCCGCTCTCACAAAGCAGGTTTACAGTGTTAAAATTAAATTATAACGTTAATGTATTTTCATCTAAGTTCTAACTAAGTAAGTTGTTAACTGATATGTAAAGGAGAAATAAATGATTATATTATAATAACAGCGGAGTCGAGCATAAGATGGTACAAATGAATATTTATCATTTTACGAAAGTAAAAGTTTTACTGCAAACCTTTCATATATACATAATATGTAGGTCATAATTAATAATGAAACATATTCAGTAAGCGGCTACTTGACACTCTAAATACTATCGGTAAGCAGGCTTTCGCAATCTTGATTGAGGTACAAAACGTTTTTATGGTGGGATGCAATGAGGGCTGATTTGCGGCTTGTCTCTTTATTAAGTTGTGTCTTAAAAATCTTGTTCATCAAAATTCCTATATGTGAATGTAATTAGATTTTGGGTAATTATGAGATTTATTAGGTTTTGTCTGCATAAGCCTGTTGCGTCAATAACACTACAGAAGCATGCCAATGAGTACATCTAATAGGGTTTGAATAAAATACCAAACATACAAGAGCAATGAGTTTATTACAAATAAACTGTATAAAAATCTTACCAGACAAACTATCCTTTCACAAAAAGGCAAGCTACAAATGAAAAATTACTATTTAGTAAAAAGTCATGAAAATGTAAAATTACGTTTATGAAACCCGCTTATGCCCATGGAAGTCACATGCTGAAACAAAATGAATATTTCAATTCAAACAAGCACACAAAAACGTCAAAGGCACGATAAAACGCGTATTTAATGCAATAAGTCCGTATTAGAAATTAACTGAATCAAGGCATATCATTTGTATAGCTCCCAAAAATGTGGTAAAATGAATAGAACATAAATACACAAACCAATAAAAAATGGCGGATATCACTGTGTTATTTTAAAAGTTCAAATACATGTTTCAACCTAGTCTCGTGAGTCTCATTAAAGTCACATAGTTGTGTTTGCGACAGAACATGTTATAATTACCAGAATTACCTCTCTGAATTTTTAAGCACCCAGTCCATAAAATGGAGTAATGAAATAAATGATACTAGACGGTGGGACTTTCCTGCAAAGTACATCTAGGTCGATACCACCACTTTGCCAGTCATTCTGCCGCGAAGCAGTAGTGTGCATGCAAAACCGTTCCGGTTTGAAGGGCACTTCGGCTAGTGAAATTACTGGGTAAATGAGACTTAAAACAACCTAAACAAAGTGACTCACTTAGAGAACGCCCTATGAGCGATATCCTTTCTGTACTGCGCGCCAGGGAAGTCGATAACTGAGGCGGCCGCCGTAGCAGCCGCCGCAGCCGCCCGCAGCGACCCCGCCCTCGCACACACCAGTAGCACCCGCCCGCCCCACGTCACCAGCGAACCGTTGGCTCCGCGGGCCACGCCACTGTGGAATACCACCAGCCCTGGGTTCGACTGCACTTGGGATAGACCTGAAGGATTACATGTCTTGAGTTAGCAAACTTTAGAAGATCTGTAGGAAGACGTGTACCATGTAGACATGAGCGCCGCGCCGGCGCGCCGCCGCCGTCGTCCATTTTCCCGCGCCGCCGCCGCCGTAACACGGGAACGGCGCGCCGACTGGCGCTGGGCGCCGAACGAAAAAGAGATTGAAATACATATATATCTCAGTTCCAGCATGTTCAATGTTGTAATTAGACGCGTTCGTTTTATTTTACGTAAAATAGCGTCTTCGTCGTCGGAGTTTGATCAAAATTTCAATGTTTTACTTAACAAAAGTACCTAGATAAAGTAAACGTGACTCACAAGTGACTTCGCTTTCAAAATTAAAGGATAAAAGCGATGAGAAAAGAAAAGTAGTTCTCAGTGATCAGGGTTTTCTGGGGTACGTTTAAGAAATGCAAAAGAAAGAGACTGCCATTTACTGCAGTTCAACTACAAAGAAGATCAGATAAGGAAACAGTAGTCGTGCTGTACTGACCCTTGCCAATTGTAAGCCAATTTTAGTCACGTCCATACTCTAAGCCTATAGAACGTGTACTGAATAACAGACTCCTGGTATACCTTGAAGAAAACGACATTCTCAGTGACCGGCAATATGGAGTTCGCCGAAACCGGTCCGCTGAAGATCTTCTTGCGTCTGCCACCTACACCTGGAGTAAGACCATTGAGAGATACGGTGAAGCACCGGATGTCTCAGAGGCCTTTGACAGGGTTGGCATGATAGCCTAATCAGCAAGCTTCCATCTATGGCTTACCAACCAGTTTTTGTATATCGGTATCTGATTATTTGAGGGACTGATCAATACGTGTAGTTATTGATGGTTGCGCGTCAGATCAATTAACGCTGGAGTCCCTCAGAGATCGTTTCTCTCCACAACGATTTTTCTGCACGTATTAATGATCTGCTTACACCCGGAAGCTTTGGGTATGCAGACAATAGCACCGTTGTAGGGAGATATGAATCTGATGCACAAGCTGGAGGTGCGAATTTCCATACTCTCAGGGAAGACATGTTTGAGCGCAAGAATTTGGCTTTGCAGCCAGTCTCCGCTTGGGATAACGCCAATCTTGTTAAATTCGATGCCTCTAAAACACAGGCGTGTGTATTCACCGCAAAACAGAGTCCTTCCACTCCTACTTTCCGGGGTGTAGCAGTACCAGTAACTAATCACCTAGAGCTGTTAGGTGTATCTCTAACATCGAACCTTAACTTTGGCTCGTACATCGAGGGAAGGGCTAAATTGGCTTCACAGAAGCTGGGCTAAATTGGCTTCACAGAAGCCTTGGGCAGGTTACACAATATTTCACATCGAGAGATCTTAGATCTTTGTCAGGCACAACACAAGTCTGGTCATGTGAGGAATACTGCAGCCATCTTTGGGATGATTCGGCTAAGTATGAGCTTGAAGCCCTTGACTCAATACAAAAACGGGCTATAAAACTCCAAAGCCTTGAACACCACCGTAAGATTGCCAGCCTATCCGTTATTTACATACAAGCTGCAATTCGGAGAGTGTGCGATGGAATTGCACAACTTAATTACCCCATCCCCTTTTTACCATCGTACAACTTGACGCACGGAAACACGGCATCGGTATATGGTAGAAATTTCTCGAATACGTACAAAGCGTTTTCATTTCTCGTTTATAATACGGATAGCAAAGGAATGGAACACCTAACCAGTGTCATTGTTTCCTGACAAATATAATATGGGCGTTTTTAAGGCTAGGGTGGTAGGGAGACCGTGGTCAGCATATCGTAGATAAAAAAAGAATATGCTAACTAAGAGTCAGGTATTAATAGTTACCAACTCAAAGACCACGATCATAAGCTGATCGGTAATTTAATATTATAAGAATGTGACGAGTATGAGCCCGTGGTTTTAACAAGACTGAATAACAGCATGCGCTTTAAGTTAGAATACCACTTCACCTTGAATGACACAGTTGTTGCAGCATCATTATTAGACTGCCGCTTTCATTCGACTAATACGTGAAAACTCAGGGTATTAATAAAGTATCACTTATAACAACCGTTAATGTATTCATTATAATTATTAGAATCTTATGATTATGCGTTATGTTGAGCTATTTTTACTGCAATGAAAGTGCCACGCCGCCGCGACGCCGCCGCCGCTGACCTCAACAAGTCGGCGCGCCGCCGCCGGCCTTAGCCCCATCGGCGCTCATATCTAGTACCATGTAGTTAGTTCTTCCAGGTTACTTTTAATGTAAAGGAAAACACAAAAATATGTTGTATTAAAATTCTCATGCTGCATTTATCTTATCGATCTCGCTTCCTGAATTCACCTCATGAGGAAGAGCATAGGATACGCTTGAAACCAGGTCGAGAAATCGACACGCAATTCGTGAGTAACCATCGGAAATAGATAACAAAAAAAAACGAAATGGTCATAACATCAGAATATATTTAAAGAAATATATTTTAAGTGTGGATATAAGTGATGCATTTTATCAAATACTGCTTTACAAAAAATCGAAAGTTCTCTTCTATTTTAACTGATTAAAAAGGTCTTCTAATATGATGCATTAAAATGAGGACTAAACGAAATCAGTTCCGAGTCAAACAACAATCAAAAAATTACAATATACTTTATTTAACCTAAAAAAGTATAATAAATATGTCTATCTGGATGATATAATTATAGTTACCGCTAATGACGCAACCCTTTGTGGAAGTCTCAGGATACCCTTTGGAGGCGATGACGACGCCAACCGAGGACAGCTTGGTGTTCCATGTCACTTGTATTGATTTGAGGTTTCCATCGACACAAGCCTACGAACGTAAAATGTAGTGTTTCTAACAAGTAACACATCTAAGGCAGCAGAGCAGACATTCTATTCCTGTATCACTCCCACTGTACTTTCGACATAATGGTTGAAGTGAGAAAACAATATTCTTCAGCTTTTGTCAGCAGCAATTGCTTTTCCAATGGTGTGCTTTTCTATAGTAGTAGATGGCATTGCATTTCACCACTGTTTCACTTGATGGAAAGTGAAGACGCGATCGATCGATAGATAGATAAACTCTTTATTGTACACACCCAATAATACAATTTTACAAGGCATACAAACATTTACAAAAACGTGTAACAGTGGGCGACCTTATCGCTAAAAGCGATCTCTTCCAGGCAACCTTTGAATGGAGATGATGAAGACGGGGTGCACAAGCATAACTACATAAATAAAAATACCTTATAGACATACTAAATAGTTTTAACAATATGTCTTACTCATCGATAATACGTAGTGTCCAAACAAAATTCATAAAGAGTTTACATCTTAGTACTTCTACTAAGATGTAAACTCTACTAACTACTAAATGTATTGTGTGAAATTATAAATTAATATCAACATAAATTTGAAACTAACACCAAGTCTAATTTAATTTCTTTATTATTAAACGGCTTTGTCATGCCTCCCTATTATATGACGTAATACATTGTATCTTGAAAAAAAAGTTGCATTACGTACCCATTTAAAAATTATTATAGTGACCTTTCATGACTTTCAAGATATCAATATCTCATCGAGTTACTTTTACACGATAATAGTTACTAAGCATTGATTTAACACGTGAAATGTGTACTGATGTATCATTTGGAGTAAGAGTACTGATAACAGGTCAATAGCATTGTCTCTAATCTGTTTTGAAGAATGAGAGGTAGTAGTAGCATATGTACTGGTGGTTGCCTAGCATTTATCTGTCAAGTCCCTAAGGCAAGTAATTTGAGAGCTTCACCCTATCGTCAGGCCCAGCGACCTCTAACTTTTCATGCGTAGTGGTGAGAAAGGGACGGAGATGTGAGGAGAAATACAATAGAAAGAGAAGCTATTAACAATTTTAGGTGTGCTTTTTAAATTGTACTTTATTGCGTGGTAACAAGGGTCGCGACTTATCTGAATGTCTTTCCGGAGTAAATCTTCTGTACGCAGTAGTATTATCAATTATAACCAGTTTTTTTACCTAACTTATTTAAAATCATAATTATATTATTATGTACCTATGTATTGTATTTAAATGTTATCAGGCATTTATGCTTTAAACATTTTGCCTACGTACCTGCATAACATTGTAAAGATCAGATTCCAGCAGCGTCATCAGTACTTGGGTCTCAGGATCTCCAAATCTGCAGTTGAATTCTAGTGTCATAGGTCCCGATTTAGTCACCATCATGCCGGCATAGAGTACACCTGAAAATATGGTATGTTTGTAATTATGTGTTCTGACTTTTTTAATACCTCAGGGTAATTTATAATAAAGTGATGATTTCTCAGTGATGGTGCGATCAATACAGTCAAACTAAGCTTTATTTTCTGATACGATCCAAATATATTGTGGTGGTATGTGATGGTAGCAGTCTTTATGCCTTGCCCGAAAAATGGTGGTTAAAGCAAGTAAAATTAATTCGTAATTTAAATACCTTTCCGTTTTGGGACTTGTGTTTGAGAGCCTTATAAATTTAGTTAGGTGCCATAATTCGTTAGATCACAAAGTACAGTGGTTGATCTATAAACATCGATCATTACTTAATACAATTACAGATGTTAAACTAGCATAGTAGCGGCACAGGTTAATGATATCAGGTCAAGTATTCTAGATAATTCTGTTGATAACTCGATATGGAGCATTTGATTAAAATTTAACCTGTGTAATAAGATACTACACAGGTTCATCTAGTTAGTCAACATTAGATAACTTACTAATATCTAATGTTGACTAACTAGATGAACTAGATGTTACCAGTTTGTACTCATCATCATCATCATCATCAGCCTGAAGACGTCCACTGCTGAACATAGGCCTCCCCCAAAAAGCGCTAATTTTGAGCGGCTGCTTGCCTCCCGCATCCATCGGCTCCCCGCGGTTCTGATCAGGTCTTCGGTCCACCTAGTGGGGGCCGGCCCACGCTGCGTCTTCCGATTCGTGGTCGCCACTCGAGAACCTTTCTTCCCCATCGGTTGTCAGTTCTACGAGCGATGTGGCCTGCCCACTACCACTTCAACTTGCTAATTCTCAAAGCTATATCGGTGACTTTAGTTCTCTTGCGGATCTCCTGATTTCGGATCTTATCTCGCACGTTTGTAATAGTGATAACATATTGGTACCTTCGTACCGAAGGACCTTTGAAAGAAAGAACCCACGAGTTAGATAAGTAGCATGTGTCTCCGTAATCGGAACGTAAGCAAGCAGGCAGGGTTATCTAAAAATATTTTTTTATGTACATAGTTCAATACTCAATATATTTATTGAAAACATGTGTACATATTTACGAAGTGCGTCCAAAGTGACGTTTTATGGGGTGTGTATTTTGGTTTAGAGATCTAGGATAATTAGGTTCCAAGTGGCCATCGTGTGTTTGCTTCAGGTAAACCCTCGCCAATTTTACATCCTGCCGATGACAATATCAGTGAACTCGTAAAAAACGGATCTCGAAATTCAACTTTTAGGTAAAAAACGGTCATAACTTTTTAATTTGGATTTTGTTAAAAGTGTTCTTGTTTTTAATGATTATCCAAGGAACATTTAAATAATTAACGCTTATATTGTATGAAATAGATCGTACTAATTTACAATTTTTGTTTAAAAGCCAACATATTTTAACACAATTAGTAAAAGTCTCAGTACAGACCCTAATTAAGAGTCACTAAAAACAGCAATAATGAACAAGGCGTCGGTTAGATTCATCATGTTTGTTTATCGACATGTTATAACGGTTACCAAGAGATACGCAATATGGAAAAACAATTGCCGCTATTTGTAAGAATAATACGGGTCAACTGAGAGCTCATCGTACAAGTTTTAATTAAGGTGACGGGTAGAGCCAGATAAGCATGTCCAAATCCGTTCAAAGAAACATCAACCATAACATCGTAGTCTTAAATATCAATTCAGTCGGCACTTAGCGCGGCGCTTACGACAAAGACAACGCACGAAATTACTTAATTTGACGGTTTTTAATTAATATCTATTTTTATATAGTATTTTTCAGTTATTAAGTCATCACGACATCTGATTGTTTGGGAATACACTAATTTATTTTTTGTAAAAATATATTCGGTAAAAGCTCAGTAAAATTGGAACATTCAAATTTTTTGAGGGACGTTTGCGATTTTTTTCTATAGAGCTATATTTATTAATCTTGTATTTGCGGTCATCACAAACGACTTAATGAAATGAATTACATGTAAAATTAAATTCAAAGCTCCACATGTTCTAATTACGCCAGGAAACGTGCCAAAAACGGCCTGTTTGGTCTACCCGTCACCTTAACTTGCGTTCATGTCCGTTATTGGTTCGTGTTAGTCTTTCATCATGATTGCGAACGTCTAATAAATCTTGCGCGACATTCGAGAAAATATTCTCGAATTCTCGAAAGCTTGTGGGCAACTTTTGTCGGATATGGTTATAAACGATATGTAGATTTATAAAAGGTCAACCAATCATAAACGATTAAAATTTGTAGAGCTCTTTCCGATTCACAATGCAACGGAAGGATTTCACTTCATAATCACATTCTCCGTCACTTTCAAAGTACCTATACAGTAATCTGCGATTCAGGATGTAGTAGGAGAGTGTACATACCGAGTTGGAACGATTCGGATGGATTCTGAATTATTACTACGTACATAGTTGACCTTTTTCCGTTCCGACAAACGGAATCGTTTTTCATGTCTCTCATCAACACGACTATTATTGTTAGTCTGTAGTTTGACAATTGATGGAGTTTGACCTTTCTTTTATCAAAAGTGAATAAGGTGGTCAAAGTGGCTGATGGTGGGTGGTAATTGTTTTTTTTTTCATTTTTTTTTTTCAAGCTATACAGCTAAAAGTTTCTTCTTTCCCAAAACAAATCATTGATCTAGAAAATGAATTACTTATGCCTATATTTTTTATACCATATGTTAGACGCCAGTGTTATAAAAAACAGATAAAAAAATTCTCCAAAAAAAGAGATTGCACTATTCCTTCATTTATTAAGCAGAACCTTATTACCTTGACAACACGGTTTAGTTCAGCTTGTTCTAGATTTAAAGGCCCACACGTTTTGTTTCTGTTATCATGGCTAATATAGATTATAGTAAATATGTAAACAAAGATGGGTCAGAGGGTAATGAATGACATACGTAATAGTGGCGGCGGGCGGTGTGACGTAAATTTTATAAGAAGTTAGCTTATGAAATATCCAATGTTAGTTGATGTTGTTTTTATATACCCTTTAATTCAATATTTATGATTTTTATAGCAGTATCGCCTGCTCAGCGTAATCTACAGATTAATTTGTAAAGGAAAAATTTGAAACACGAGCGGGACTTGAACCCGCATCCCGCTTGGGATAGTTCTTAAGAATTTCTCAATAGATGGCGCTGCCAACCCCGTAAGTTGGTTGTAAAAGGTGAAGGATAAATTCGGACACGAGACCACTTGTCACGGTAGCTTAAGTAAAGCATGTCCCGGCTTTAGGGACGGATGGATGCGGGTTCAAGTCCCGCTCGTGTTTCAAATTTTTCCTTTACAAATTAATCTGTAGATTACGCTGAGCAGGCGATACTGCTATAAAAATCATAAATATTGATTTGGGAGGCGTTATCTTTACAGCATTTGTGTTGATGTAACTTGACCGTGCTGGTTGGGATAGTTCTTAAGAATTTCTCAATAGATGGCGCTGCCAACCCCGTAAGTTGGTTGTAAAAGGTGAAGGATAAATTCGGACACGAGACCACTTGTCACGGTAGCTTAAGTAAAGCATGTCCCGGCTTTAGGGACGGATGGATGCGGGTTCAAGTCCCGCTCGTGTTTCAAATTTTTCCTTTACAAATTAATCTGTAGATTACGCTGAGCAGGCGATACTGCTATAAAAATCATAAATATTGATTTGGGAGGCGTTATCTTTACAGCATTTGTGTTGATGTAACTTGACCGTGCTGGTTGGGATAGTTCTTAAGAATTTCTCAATAGATGGCGCTGCCAACCCCGTAAGTTGGTTGTAAAAGGTGAAGGATAAATTCGGACACGAGACCACTTGTCACGGTAGCCCTTTAATTCAGTAAACAACTCCCATTCTTTAGTTAAACTAACACATATTATGAACGCCGTATCGACGACCGGAGTATATATAACAAATTATGTTTAGAAAATGGAAAGGGAAGAGTTAAGGACGAAGAGAAGGAAAAGTTGTGGGTACAGTGTAGAGAAAGGGCATATTGAGCAGGAACAGGAAGAGTTGCGGGAAAAGTGATGAAAAAGAGTGGAATAGAGTGGGGGAAGGGGGCGCCTTAAAGGCCTAAAATCATTTAATCCATGCCGGGCAGATCATCTAGGCTACAATAATCCTGAAATGTGACTGCATAAGATGTGTGAACAATAATTTTCAAGGCTTGCAGCTCTGTCCGAGCTAATCTACACTTTATAGCGTTGCATCAAGAGTCGCTATTTATTTGACTTCGCAGAGTGAGGTTTCTGTACGTAGTACTGTTATGTATTCTGTGAGTTGGCTCTACTTTGTCATACAATGTTTGACTATTAGAAACAATTGACAATCGGACATAACTCATATGTCAATGAACCATGTTTCAAGGAAGAAGTATCAGGGACTCTGCCTCCATTCTTCATTGTTGACTTATCTGGATCAATAATTTATAAGTCAGCACGCAATAACAAAAGACAGCAGTCTAGACACACAACTCATAAGAAACGTCGACAACATTGTTGCAACTACCGTCAATTTATGATGAGTAAAGTTCGCAGGTTCCGTCGTAGTACAAAAGGTGACATTAACACTTCGCGATAGAGTTTATAATGACCTGTGCGTTGATAAAGGTGCTCAGATAGCGTACACGCGTTAAATATATCGCTTTCGTTGAACTATGAAAGGTTAGATATACAAGATGGTAGATATAAATTAAAGAAAACATGCAACTGCTTGAATGCAGTTGGAGTTGGTTTGGATTCAGATAGAACAGTTTATTTGATGCATGCTTTGTATTATTTTTTCATTGGTTTACATGGGTACAGGCAAAGCATTTGAGCACTCTCTCGCCTAGGGATGTTAAAAAAAATCGATAATTAAAAAGTCGATTTTTATTGATCGATTATTATTTATCAGAAATACGATTATTTATAAATCGATTTTTTTTATTTTGTGTTCGATTTTTTTCCTACTTGCATTAAAAATAATAATGCAACACCGCTACCAAATTCCTAGGGGTCTAGCAAAGATACCAGCGTGAGGCGTTAACGCCTCACGCTAACTCCAAAATGTATAGGAAATGACATTGCCTGCGGATAACTTTTCCGCAGCTATGTCATTCCCATTCTACTACGGCAAAAATCGATAATTTAAAAAAAAAGATATCGATTTTTATATAATCGATTTTTTCGTCAAAAAAATAATCGATTATTAAAAAAAAATGGTTTTTTGCCCCTTAGGTCACATCCCTACTCTCGCCTGGTGTTAAGTAATGGCGTGGTCATATGGTGCATGCTTGCCTAGAAGATACTTGTTCACTCTCGACTTGAAAACTGCCAGTACGGGTAGCCAACAACACAAAGCGAGAAATCAAACTAAACCGAGAAATCGTTTGACCAACGAACGATCACGAGGATTACGTCAGAAGCCTTTTGTTGCGTTTTCATATGTTAAGGTGGGACGTTACGTACTCACTCAGCGCGGCAAATTCAAATTTACCTGCGTTTTTGCCAATAATAGTTTAATTACTCAACGTGATTACATGAAAACTAATTATGCGCAAATAAATAGAATGTATCAATAATTTACAAATAAAAGTATCACCTACATATCATTGGTTTAGCGGCAAATGGCAATAGACTGAAAAGCCAACACGAAATTGGTTTATTGCCATTTGTCGCTAAACCAATGATATCTAGGTGATACTTTTATTTGTAAATTATTGATACATTCTATTTATTTGCGCATAATTAGTTTTCATGTAATCACGTTGAGTAATTAAACTATTATTGGCAAAAACGCAGGTAAATTTGAATTTGCCGCGCTGACTGAGTACGTAACGTCCCACCTTAACCTATAGAAACGCAACAAAAGGCTTCTGACGAAATCGTAATTTGTTGATACAGTCTATTTCTTTACGTTAAACCAGTTTTCATGTAATCACATTTAGTAATTAAGCTATGATTGGCAAAAAACGCAAACAAATTTGAATTTGCCGCGCTGAGTAAAACGTTCTATCTTAAACGCTTTCTCGGGAGAAGAGACACACATTTTTCTACAGCTCATGCTACCCGTGAAGCTCTTAAGTTAACTGAAAACACGGACGCCTGGAAGTTGTTCCACTGATTAGCTGGACCACCTCTTCTTTACTTATATCATTCGAATGTATCTACACTCCGTAAGATAGGCTATTTCGGTTGGAAATCGTTTTATCTCTCTTTCGATGCAATTCAGATTTGATGAACAAATAAAAACCTTTATAAATTGCAAAAGTCTATGATTTATCAGTATGTTTTTGCGATTTAAAATATATATGAGTGGTCTTGCAACAGCCACTTGTCAATACAACCTCTGACCCCATAAGGAAATTTCCTAAATACAATAACTTTGATAATGCAAAGCAAAACGCGAAACTCGAACAACAACAAGTGAAGAGATAACGCCAATGTCAATGTCAAAAATAAGACGGAAGCAATTGAGCTACGTACTCTCATTATTACAAATTGTAAGTATATCTTACGAGACCAGAGATACGATAGACCATATAATATGTACTTTTATTATGCCAAAAGCAACAAAGGTATTGGCCATAACAATCTACCGCAATACAGGTGCTGCCACATTACCGTGTCAATTGACAGATGACACATAGGTTCAAATTTTCTCATCATCGTCATCATCAGCAGCCTGAATACGTCCACTGCACATAGGCCTCCTTCAGAGAGCGGCTGCTCGCCTCCTGCATCCATCGGCTCCCCGCGGCTTTCACCAGATCATCGGTCCACCGAGTGGGGGACCAGCCTACACTGCGTTTTCTGGTTCGTGGTCGCCACTCGAGAACCTTTCTTCCCCATCGATTATCAGTACTACGAGCGATGTGGCCTGCCCATTGCCATTTTAACTTGCTAATTTAGGGTTCTTACGGTCATTATATTAGCGTCGCAAATTTGCAAATTTTGATTCTTACCAACGTATTTGATCCCCTCAGCTTTCAAGCCATCAACGGCTCTCTGCAGCACTTGATCCTTGACATCAGCCAACTGATCGGGAGTGATTAAGGGACAGGGGCAGTACGCCCCCATGCCCCCCGTGTTAGGGCCGGTGTCGCCATCACCGATGCGCTTGTGGTCTTGCGCTGGTGGCATCATTGACACAGTGTTGCCATCTGTGAATGCTAGAATCTGTGGGAAAGAATTATATTTCTACTTTTTGTGGACAAAATCGTGGTCAAGCTGATAATAGTGATTTATCAACTTGAATATGCAATATGATGAATTGATACATGTTTTTAACAAACACAAATTTTCACGTATTTACGTTATGGTTCAGTTATCAATTTTTTGCTGTTTTTAAGACAAATTACATTATGCAATTTAACGAAAAATGTTTATAGCTTGCAACAGTGGAGCTGTATATCAGTAATAGATAGGATAATACAATAAATACACTTGCGCTTGCTCATTATGTTACCATAGTCATATCATAATCATCTACAGCAACTCATCCTACAAGCTTTACTTAGATTGTGGGTAGATGGTGCTGTGTGAAATGCCCACAAAATATTATTTAATTAATCTAGATTCCTCTACTAATTAATCCCTTCTCTAGTAATATATAAGAGTGAATCGTTGTCTGCCTGTTTGTTTGTTTATGTACCAATTTGCATGGATGAAAATTTATTCTGAAATTTACATTGGACTTTTTAACGCAAATAATGAAGAATTCTGTGGGAATACAGAACAATAGAGCGTGAAACTGCGGGCGCCTCTATAAAAAAAATAATCATCATTCATAATTTTTATAATTTTAACTACAGTTTGAACATGAGACAACCAGTTTTTTTTGAGTAAATACACATTTATCTGGGGACCCCAGCGAACGCAATATTTTCGATATCTTCACAAGACATCGACTTGACCTATGTTATCAATCAGACTACGAAAGACACTTTTTCAGTGATAAACATAATTAAACTTGTTTACTTGTTTTTATCGATCGAACAATAAGTAAACTAACTATTGACAAACCTAGTCAAGTTACTTTTATAGATAAACTGTAGAAAGCAATGACCTTAGTTGCTGTTACCTAGGAAGAAAACGAAACTAGTGAACATAAAAACTAAAAAAAAAAAATTTGCTATCATAAATTAATAAATATAAATAAATATGTGTGGACATTTCACACAGCGCCATCTAGCCCCAAACTACGCATAACTTGTACTATGGATACCCACTTAATTATTATTTTTACTACTATCTATGGAAACTTGTAATTGGCCTTCTTTATAATTATGTTGATTTCTCTATACTTGTACCTAGCTGTAAGTTTCTTCAAAACTTAAAAAAAATAGGGAACCATGTAACTGATACAATACTTAGATACTTTTTGTTTGTAAATACATACATAGAATACAATATAACACCCAGATACCGAACAAACATCGAAGGTCATCACACAAATGTTTGTCCTGGATGGGAATCGAACCCACAACCTATAGTTCAGAAGGCAGAGCTACTACCAAGTGAGCTAACAGGCCAGTCACTAAATTTAAGTAACCTTTATTAAGTACGGTTGCTTATGTCTTAAGTCCTGAACACTTACCGAAACCTCATCTCCCTCCAATAACTCTTCAATGACCACAGTCTGTCCAGCGGAGCCATATTTGGCGTCAGTAAGGATATCGTCCACTGCCTTGCAAGCTTCTTCCTTTGTTGCTGCGACCACCACGCCCTTACCAGCGGCGAGACCTGATGCTTTTACCACTAGAGCTGGGAATGGAGCACTGTGGAAAAGAAACAACATTGTTTACCATAGAGCTAAAAATGGTGGGATAAAGAGGCCTATTTCCAGCAGTTGATTGTGATTTGTGATACAGGCGGAGATGATGGCTGAAATAATAGAAATAGATCCATAAGGGTCAAAATATTGTATGGACAGAGGGTGAAGTCTATCTACAATCTGAGTTTGAATTGATATATTATCCCGAAAGGTGGTAAATCTACTCTCTAAGGTAGACAACGTTTCTTCTAGGTCTTTTCTAAATGAATAGTTTTTCAATGAAGAAATGCCATGTAAAGTTTACGTTATAATTTTACGCAAACGCTTTGAAGATAGCCCTAAAATATAATAAAACTGTACATTGTTTTTTTTTTATTGCATTACACTTAATTATCGATAAAGAAGTAAAATCATTTTTTTATCTGTCTGCCTGTACCTTTGAACACGCACTACGCTGAAACTACTGCACAGGGATGGGGGTTAGGGGGGTAAAACTAATTAACGGCGGGCGGGTCAGCTAGTATTGAATAAAGAGAGGTGTAAAGTAATTGAAGTAGGTGCTCTTTTTGATTAAATGAAGAAAAACTCACAGTCACACACAGCGCAGTTGCAATTATTGGATGAGAAAAGCATAAGATGTAAAATGGGGGTGACCTGACCCTAGCATGCGCACCGCGACAAAATTTACTCAACAGTTTTTCTCGTGAGAGTCCGACGACCGTGACAAGACTATGGTAGGGCCTAGTGTGTCTCACTCTAACAGCGACGACATGTTTTCTCGCGGTGCGCATTCTAGCTGGACAGAGGAGCGCTCCGGTAGATTCCGGTTCATTTCAAGCACTGATTGATTTTACACTATTTACACATAGACGGATTGTAAGTGATACAATTTATTCTGCAAATTAACATATTTTTACAATAGTTCTCATGACATGAGATCAAGGATGCAAACCATTAAAATTAAAAGTAAACCGCTTAAAAATAACTTCTGAGAGCTGACATTGTCCTACATCTTGTAAAAACAATAAATAAGCGCTTAATTGATAATGATAATACACGGACGGCATGCATGTATGAGCGAGCGGCGCCTTAGTTGCGATAAAGATGAGAATATATCAAGGCAGAAATCAATTCTCCGTAGGCACGTTGTAGTTGTTCACAGTTATTTGATAAACTTAGAATCATTAACGAATTATTGGGCTAAGATCTATCACGACTCCCAATCTTCGCCGTAAGCACGTTTCTGTCAGTACGGAATTTCCCCACGCATTTCCCCACGCTTTATCCTTTTTCAACATATTTGCGCAAAAAATGCATCTACGAAGCCTGTATACATTGTTCGAAAGTTAAACATTACACACCATACAACGGAGTATGCGGTAAAATAGGTACTCTCCCCTACAATACAATACAATACAATACAAAAATACTTTATTGAACACCAAAGTACAACAATACACATGATACAAAAACAAAGGATGGTGGAACAACGGGCGGCCTTATCGCATAAAGCAATTTCGTCCAGGCTACCTTTGGATGGACAGGAATAAACAATCTAAGTAATTGCGGTTGGTGCTATTACAACTATCTATATAAAAAAGAGATTAGCTATAACGTATTTAACATTATGCTTTTATTAAAAACAACTATATGTATACTAATACCATACACATACATTATTATACTATACATGTAAATATACCTAATAATATATACCTATATATAAATATATATATTATATTTAATACCATAAATACCTAATGAATAGTGACAATGTAATAGTAACAAGATAAGTGGCCAACAATAAGTGACACATTAATAATGACAAGATAAGTGTAAAAAGAAAGAGAAAAAGAAAATTAATATTGTTCAGACAGGTACTGTTTCTTCACCATATCTTTAAAAGTGGTGATAGACTTGGCGTGGCGAATATTCACGGGTAGCGCATTCATAAACGGACAGCTTGTAGAGTGAAAGAGTGGTCATAAAAACCGGAACTATGAGCTGGCATTTGCAATTGAAGAGTGTTGGTAGAACGAAGTGAGCGAACATGACTAAGATGGAGAAACACAAAACGTTCTTTGAGATAGTATGGGGTCGATGGGATAAACAGTACACTAAAGAGAAGAGAGAAAACATGAGCATCCCGGCGACGGCGGATTGGTAACCAACTGAGCTTTTTGCGAAATTCTGATATATGGTCATACTTGCGCAACCCAAATATGAAACCGGATGCAAAAATTTTGTATGCGCTCCAGCTTATGGGTTAAGTCCAGATAGCAGGCGTCTGCGTAGTCGAGAATAGGGAGAAGAAGAGACTGGGCAATAGCAGTTTTGGTGGCAATTGGAAGAATGTTGCGAAGCCTAAGTACCTATTTTACCGCATCCTCCGTTGTATAGCGCCGCGGCGTTATACAACAGTATGCGTAAACTTTACGGTATTTTTTTTTCTTATTTCCATATAAAATATATAAGAATTCCCACCACCACTCGAGAACCTTTCTTCCCCATCGGTTGTCAGTTCTACGAGCGATGTGGCCTGCCCATTGCCATTTCAAGTTGCTAATTCTAAGAGCTATGTCGGTCACTTTAGTTCCCCTGCGGATGCCCATATTCATATGTATAATTGGTAGGTATGCCGTTCATGTTACAATAAACATAATTTGAATTTGAATTTTGAATAGCTTACTTGTTAATAAAATCCTTAGCAGCAGCAGCGTCATTGAAGGACTTGTGTCTCGCAGTAGGTATTTGGTACTTGTTCATGAAACTCTTCGCAAAGTCTTTGTTCGCTTCGATCTGTGCCCCGCCCTTGTTAGGGCCGAAACACCGGATACCAAGAGGAGTCAGTCCATCGACGATGCCATTCGCTAGGGGGTCTTCTGGTCCGATGACGACGAGATCTATGCTGTGGTCTTTGCACCAATTTGCGACGGCCTGTTGGGGAGTTTAGTATAAGTGTTGACACTTAGGCTATGTAAAAATTGGCAACCATACTACCTATAATTACTATGTAGGAGTAGGTAGTTAGATGTTAGTACCTATCTCTACCTAGTTTGGTTAGATGCATGCGCTGCATTGTTTGGTGGACAAGGCGATGTTTAGCAACCATGCTGGCTGCTATAGGCAAGTTTGCACATGTGGGCTAGGTCAACATCCAAACGTTACGAAAAAATTTTAGTGAAGCACACGCGCATATAAGAGGTCAAGTGCAGAGAATAAAACTCTGGCCGTGAGAGTTTCAGTACCTCCTTAACACAATACATGTGTGCATTGTGCAGGATATCCCCATAGTGGAATAATTTTACTCCACACTTGTCTTTTCGGTTTTTAGAGTTCTGTTACATGCCCATCCATTGTCATGTTTTTTATTTATTTTCAGAATCTCTTTGTTGTCTGTCACCTTCAGCCATGTCTTGGAAAAAGGGTCTTGACCAAAATACAAACACATGGACAAGATGGACAAGTCTAGAAAGTGACTCAAGGGTAAGGTTTATGGTATCTGGAAGTTTTTCGTTTCTCGGATTTCAAGAAATGTTCATTTATGTTTATCTATTAAAAAAAAAGTCATCAACACAAATAACTTTTATTGAAATTGGGCAACAATCAACATAATCTCTCATCAATAAAAACCAATTACAAAATTTTTACTTAAACGGAAAGTTCTCAAATTCTCGACTTTTCTCGAACTACGGATTTCCCAGGGGATTCCCTGGAATATTTTGTGGCTCTACTCAAGGGTACTGTTTTTAAAACGGGTACAGAACAATAATAAAAGTTATACAGAAAGGTCTAGGTATAGAGTTCATTTAATAAAGCATATTGTTTTGATGTGTGGCCGTTCATACACAACACTAAGCCAATCTCCGATACTCGACAGCTTCAATATTTAGGTGTCAGTGGTCATCATCCCACTACTGGGACATGTGCCTTCTCTCACAGGGAGTGTAGTCTATAATCCACCACGCTGACTAAATGAGGGTTGGGGGACAACATATATATCTTAATAAATAAATAAATATCTTAAGCCACACTCGATTTAGGTGACTACCACAATACAAATAATATTATGTGGAGGTTTATTCATACAGAAACACTTTGGGAGACAAGTTAATAAATTTTAATAAACCTCCATATTATTTGTATTGTGGTAGTTACCCCTGGTTTATCAATTATGTTTGTTAAAGTTAAACACACATGTCAAAAATACTGAATGCGCATTGGTTGAAGACAGCTGATGATCAACAGGCAACCAATGAGTGTTCCTTATTTTTAAGTTGACATGAGGATAACTTTAACAAAGTATGAGAAACCGGGGGTAAGTCTCCTAGATAATAAAGCCATCAAGTATCATTTGTATAGCATTGTAACAGAAACAATCACCAATGATGTATGTGCAATGTGTATGAATAGCAAATAGGATGAAGCAACAGTTATCATTGGATAAATAATTATATAAATTTTGTGCCAATAACAGTATAAAATGCAGGCTGAAAACAGTTTTAATTACTACATTGTTCACCGCATTAACATCAGGCAAAATATGATAAAATATAAGGCTATTTCATACTATAAAAGAAAAGATATTTAATGCAGACCAAAGCTATTTAAGACGAATGTGGAGTGAGTCTTATATTGACGAATGAGTGTGGCCCTGAGGCGAATGGTATTATCTAAGAGGTTATCATAGTTGCGACTTAACTATTTAAATCTGTGTGTATATAATATAGTAATATATACCTACTCTGATAGCAGGGTAATACAGTTCTCAATGTAATAAATCACCAGGATATTCAATAAGTGTCATAACATTAAATATCCCTTCTTATTCTGGGGGGCTGAGGTGATAAAAGACCTGCACTGAAGTCCCAGTTGGGTGTGTAGTGCATTTCCCCTGCCAGCATCTACCCAGGCTGTTCTAGCTCCTTGAAGTAATGGAGCAGCTGCTCCAGTGGCACTTATGTTGGGTGTTTGAGTGATAATGATGAGGAATGTGTATAATAATGTTTCAGACTTTGGTTAAATGTTTGTTACCTCAAAACTCATCATGATTGAAATTAATAATTTAAATAGTAATTGTTGGTAATGACCTGTCCTACCTATATGGCTAAATCATAGACTCAGGATGTACAAGACCAACAATGACAGTTTGAAAATGGGACAAGAAATGCAAATCCCGTATGCTATATTAATTCACTAAGGTCAATAGCCTTTTGATACTTACTTACCCGTAAACAAAAAAATTATAGATTTACTAGGTACTGTTACAGATAACAGTATTCAATACCAAGGTATTTGTAGAAATAATGTTTGTGTTTTAGTGCAAGGTCTATTTGTTTACTTACTTGGTAGTCCTTGATATCGATGTCAACACATTCTACTTTGTTGGTGGTAGCGATCCCAACGCTACCGGGCGCGCAAAATATTTGTGTCACAAATGGAGAGTCGGCCAACTTCCAGCACAAAGCATGCTCCCGCCCACCGTTTCCAATCACCAGAACATTGCCTTCTTTCATTTTATTACAGTAAAATCACTTCAAAACTGTTTACGTTCACGTGTCCACAACTTTATAAGATTGTTAGAACAACTGGATGGTTATGTCCAATTTTAACTGATAAGTAAGTGCGAGAACTTGATATTGAATACTAAAATATAAATTTTTCAACAATAAACTTGTAGTATGTAAGGAAATAAAAAATACTTTTACAGCTGTTCTATATACTCACGTCCACACACAAAACGGGTAAACTTTCAAATGGCCAAAGCCAAAGAGTATATAATGACTGCGTTCTACGAAAGCAAAGAGTATATAATGGTATAATCACCAGTGCTGCCAACACTTATTCGACACATCTAGCTCAAGTGTCCTAAAAAGAGCTATAAAGCTAAAATTTTCAGTAATAGGGGGTTTTCTGACAGCTGGACGGCACGTAGTTTTACATCCAAAGGTAGAGGGCGCTGGCGAGACATGGCTTGTTTTTTTGTGAGGTGGCTTTGCCCTCTGTCATAGCGCAGTGTCACTTTCACTTTACTCACCAGTGTGACCATTTGTTGCAGATTTCTGCCATTTTGGCAGATTTACCCTTCACAGGGCAGTGGGGGTAATTTTGAAGGCTTTAGTTTTAGTTTCAGATAATTTTAAAAATATTTAAATTTAAGTGACAGTTCTAAATTAAATAGCACACAGATTAGAGAAAAAAACAATAAATAGAACGATTCCGACTTTACTTTCATACACCATTGAACTCACAGATGAAAAAAAACTACTTAAATGTCGCTATAATCCACAGACCTAGAATTTTTTCGATGCTATAATCAGTGGTAGACCTACATCGATTTTAGTAAAAAGGTAACATTTCAGTACCTAGCGGTTATTTATTATATACTCCTTGTAACAATCTGTCGTGACGTCGTCTGTGATCGTAACAAATTATATACTGTTTGATCGTAACGTCTATTTGTCAAATAATGTTTTGAATTCAAATATCAATTAATTTTCGCGGAAACGTGAAGAAATTACGGAAGTATGTACAACGGCTGGCAAGATGGGGGATCTAAGAACAAACAAATTGCCTCTGGCTGAACGTCTGCCAACAATGAAGACCCCGTCATACAGACATCATCTTCGTCGTCCAGCCTGGCTCAGCCGAAGTGGGAGTAACACAACAGTCCCAAAACAACTCATAACTCCGCCACCGTTACGTACCTATAACGATAGACCATCACACGCAAAGAATTTGACCAGTTTACTGATTGATGATTATGACCTTTGATTTTATATAAAAGAGTTACGTTGGATAATAGATGCAGAGTTTTAGCCTTTTTTATTCTGCTCACTCAAACAAAAACCTCCTACACCCATAATTATATGAAAAGCAAGAAGAGAAAGGTAGCTTTTTCATTTAGAGCCTACAGGCTGGTTCGGTCCCGCACCAGCCACACAGGCATCAGTGGTGGAGAATGGAAGGAACTTACCTACAGGAAGTCATAGTGAAATTGGCTGAAGCTATGCATGTGATGGATCAACAGATAGCAGCAGCCACAGGATTCGCCCTATTTACATAAGTCTTTGGCAGCAGCCTTATAAACCCCTATCACGATTATAGTAGCTGGTGTTAGTGATAGCTAGCAAACAAAGTTTTATACTTGAAAGAATTCATGCCAAAGCAAAATGCTACTTAGGAGGTAGTTTAAAAATGAATTAAATTTATTTGTTTGTTTTGAAGTGCAGTGCTACTCATAATGATTACTGCTGCTACCTAAGTGCAACAATTATTTTATAATAAAACTTTTGAAATTTATCTACTTTGTCTTATTTATAAGCCTTGTTGTTTTTTGAAATAAAATATGGACCCGAATTCAAAATATCAAATTTCTTTCTTTTTTGTGTGCAAGTTGAACAGAAGTATTGGTGTCAACTGCTTTTACAAGTAAATATACAAAACTACATAGAAAAAACTCACTTAGAATTTTAAGTTATTTTTAGGAAGGATCCAAAATGGTACTTGGTAAAATATACTAAAAACCAACTTAAAATTTTACTAAAAGTACTAAAAGTTTTTATGTCACTTAAAATGTGCCTTCAAATTAGCACATTCACCTAAAATCCTAAATTGATCAGATTTCGTTCAAATCATTCATTCATTTCGATTAAAATTTGAGTTTGAAGTTACTAAAATGACATAAAGTGGTGCCTTTAAATTACCATTTAGTTTTAAGTTTTTTAATGAGTCCTAAAACTAAAACTAAAGCCTTCAAAATTGGCCTCAGTGGCTACTTATAATTTTGACAGATTTAGGAGTTTTTATTATTTTGAAGTAAAATTCAGAAATATAGCTACGAAATCTTAATTCCTTGACTTCAATATTTGGTGAGAATCGGTGTTACCACAAGTCTGCAGGAGAACTAAAGTGACCGATATAGCTCTTAGAATTAGCAATGGGCAGGCCACATCGCTCATACAACTATCAACCGATTAAGTAGAAAGGTTCTGTAGTGGCGATCACGAACCGGAAGACGCAGCGAAGGCCAGCCTCTGGTAGGTAGGCACCTACTTACCTTAGTCGTAATTCTGGGATTCGTCGAACTCTATGATTAAAGGGTTTATTTAATTTACTAGCAAATTACAAGCTGGTTGCACTCTCACGCCAAGTAGAGACATGATTAGAAAAAATATGTATGTAAAATCCATATAATGATGAAATAAAGAGAAATATAAATAACGTTGATTAGGTGATTAATGATAATTCGCCTCCTATTTTTCATCATATCTACATGAATTTTGGGTTCCTATTTAATAATTCCTTGATATTTTAAAACAAATATAATGAAATACTAACGAAAAATATTTCTATTATTTCCCCTGTATTATTACTATTACAAGACGAGGCATATTTCTGGGAAAATTCAAAGTGTGGGCAGATTTTTAGCTTATTTAGGGCAGACTCTGCAATGTACAGATGGTCACACTGTCACAGCCTTCCCTGCTTTTGCTTCACAGCGTGGACATAGATGCAGAGAGTAGCTGTTTATGTTCTATGCATAAATCACGGTGTTTTTGTTTGTTTCTCTAAGCTGTGGCATAAATCTTCAGAACCACAGACATGGTAGTGATAATTATTCACGGCAGGAAAAAAGTCTGTGATTTGCGGCCATGTCTCTTCAACGCCATCTTACGGATTTTAAAGAACTAATTTTTTAAATTTGGTTGCCTGAAAACGTTCTGCAGATTTGACATGCTTTTTGCACGTTTATGATTCAATAAATCAGCCTGCTCCGGCTTTAACTCGCAGCGATGTTAACTACAGTATGCTATGGCCTTTTCGGGAACGTGTGGTCTATGCTTGAAACAGTGAGAGTGACAGATTTTGGTAAACCACAACTGGCGCCATCTATTGGGTCATACTTGAAATACAATTTCTTTTTTTTAATAAAACGCCTCATTAGCACCAATGAGCCGTTTTATTAAAAAAAAGAAATTGTATTTTATGCATGACCCAATAGATGGCGCCAGTTGTGGTTTTACTAAAAGCTGTCACTGTCACTGTTTCAAGCATAGACCACAGGTTAGAGGAAAGTGTCTGACAACTTTAAACTCTTTCGTTTATATTTAGTTTGGTTGCGAGATACCTCGGCTTTATTTTGGATTATAATATTAACGTTTATAATAAGAATACACCACAGACTACTTAGGATACTACAGGCAATGTACTCGTGGTCCACCCAACTGAATTTGACATTTCTTTGTAGGTAGTCTAAGCATTTTCTTATGTTTAAACTACTCTGTGTTTTGAAAGGTTTAAACTACGTACTTACAGCGCCATCTAGAAAAGAAGCGGAACTAGTGTTTTTTTTTAAATAAAACTCCTCATTAGATTAGATTGTTCGTTTCGACTAAACAATCTAATCTCTTTGGCGCTAGAAAACAAAGTCATTTTTTTTAAGAACAAAATTATCTTTAGTCTGTGTCCGCAACGTACAGAAAACAAATAATCAAAAAGAAAATGGCGAGTTTTCGTTCATTCATTTCATTCGTATCATTTTGTTTCCTGTGCTGTGATGCTGATGCTTGCTCGTTGTTAAAAAACTGGAATTTAGTTTCATTAAAATGGCTGACACTGGTTCGCGTATGAATTTTGCGGCACTAAAGAGGGCAGATCCATATGCCAAAGAAATAATCGACAGTGCTACCCACGTTGCACTCTATACATTTGAAGAGAGCGAATGGGAGAAAACCAACATCGAGGGTGCTTTGTTTGTGTACAGTAGAAATGGGGAACCGTACCACAGTTTAGTGATTATGAATAGATTGAGTACGAACAATCTCATTGAGCCAGTTTCAAAAGGAATAGAACTGCAACTGAAGGAGCCTTTCCTGCTTTATCGAAACGCGAGGTGTCGCATTTACGGCATATGGTTTTACGATAAGGACGAGTGTGCAAGAGTAGCGGCGAAGCTAAGCGGCCTGATCAAAGATTGCAACAAGCAAACGGTTGGCGAAAACATGGCGCAGCCTCCTGGGTTCTGTGCATCGGTATCTGCAAGCGCACCTGTCGACATCTTCAGCATGTTGAGCAAAGCGCAGGACGATTTTAATTCCAACAAAGGCGTCGTGGCTGGCAAGTGCGAGTCAACACCGGTTCGGGCTCCAGACATGACATCTCAGAGTGTAATGGACTTCTTTGCGAAGGCAGGTGGAGGCGCAGCAGTGCAGATGCCTGCGGTGTCGTCGCTGCCGTCGCCAGGTATATTTGGGCCGCGGTCTACAGACGCTCGCGAAGTCCCACAACTGCTCCAGAGGCTTATGAGCAACCCAGCCCACTCGGTTGAACATATAGAGAAGCAACAACGTTCTGTCACACCGCAGGAGTTGCAACATTCTAATGGCAACATAACATTAGATAATGTGATGAGGCAGAACTGCAGTTTTCAGTTGAAATCTACACCTATCGAGAAGAAACAGAATTCTCATAGGGTATCAGGCTTGCAGCTCAATAGTTTAGATCACTGTGAATCTAATGGCCTTTCTCATATGGAAAGTGACTTGAATATGATGCATATTTCATCTCCAAAGCCCACTTCACCACTGGCAACGTATTTGAATCAGTCGCAGGACATCAACCACACGGTAAGTTTAATTTGTATATTTGAGACAAAAGTTATTGATTTTGTTATCATTCATGTATTCATTTATTGTTATTGTATTGTCATGTAAAATTTTTTTTTTTTTATGCATGAATGGGCTCACGTTTGACAACAAATCTTACTAGACTTTGCTGATTTCTCAGGATGATGTGCTACAGCAGTGCACTGTCATGGGGAACTTTAATAAAGTAGCTTTGCAATTGTTAAGGTGGAGTGATACTCAATTTCAGTCTAACAACTAGCTTATCCGCAGACCTAGAATATTTTCGTTACTCTTCCTTTATCACATCATTATTGTTTATATTTAAAAAATATCATGAGAGTAAAACCAATCCCAAGCTTCTTAACTTCACTGTTAAATTGATGTCATATTACATTTCACATGTTCAATTTTTTACTAGAATTATACAAAAGTTGTATGAAACTGGTAATCATTATATTTTACCTTTTATCGGAGTCATCATCATCATTAACAGCCTGAAGACGTCCACTGCTGAACATAGGCCTCCCCCAGAGCACGCCACCTTGAGCGGCTGCTCGCCTCCTGCATCCATCGGCTCCCCGCGGCTTTCACCAGGTCGTCGGTCCACCGAGTGGGGGGCCGGCCCACGCTGCGTCTTCCGGTTCGTGGTCGCCACTCGAGAACCTTTCTTCCCCATCGGTTGTCAGTTCTACGAGCGATGTGGCCCGCCCATTGCCACTTCAACTTACTAACTCTAAGAGCTATATCGGTCACTTTAGTTCTCCTGCGGATCTCCTCGTTCCGGAGCTTATCTCGCAGGGAAACACCGAGCATAGCTCGCTCCATAGCTCGCTGCGCGACTTTGAGCTTACTAATGAGAGCTTAGAATGATAATTACTTTATCGGAGTGCTTACAAAAAATTATCAAACTAGGTATGTTGCCATTACTTTAGCCACTAAAGCAAAAACTGGGAAATCACTGAAAATTATAAAAAAAATACTGGTAGCTCTCAAACTATAAAAAAGCAGGCATTCCACATGAAATATAAATCAATAGGTAATGGCGTTCCCTACCACCAGACTTCCGTTGATCTCACACTGTATAATATTCAAAAATGTCTTACAGAAACCAGCATTAATGCCACCTACAATGTTTACAACTACATCAGGCAATGACCTGCCACAGAACCCGGAGCCTCTCACCAGGAATCAACTGCTTCAAGCCTTCAACTACTTACTCAAACATGATGCTGAGTTTGTCAACAAGCTACACGAAGGATATGTCAAATCATTTACAGAAAAAGCTTACTCTGTGTCATAAAAATTCATTCTCCAGACAGGCGCCTGATTTTTCCAGCCGCTTAAATGTACAGTTGTAATTTGAAGTGTAAAATCTCTTAAAAGAATGTTGTGTAGACTAGACTCTATAGTTTTATAGTGACTCATAATTTGGACAATGTTTTAAACTAAGTTTTAAACCTTTGACTGTATAATTTCAACCTGTTGAGAATGAATTTTTAAAACTTTGTCATGATTTGAAAATACTGTTTCCTTAAGCAGCGATTTGTGATATTTGAATGTATTGGCTTCAGCTTAAGGTATAAACTGCAAATAAACCAGTAAAATGTATCTTTACTTGAAAGTTTAATTATTTCTATTGATAAGTTCATTGCAATATTATTTATTGTGAATCTATAAGAATGAGACAATACATACACTGTTTTCTAAACATATTTTGTCTCCCAGAGATTTATATTTCAGAACTTTATACTAATTTGTTGCAATGAACGTTGAACTAAGGTAATAAAAAAATACGACATTTGTTTGTAATAATTTAAGGACTGCAAAATTTTGCTATTTCTTTACAAGTATAATTTCTTATCTTACAGTGTAGGCATCATTTTTTTTAGTTATATTGTAAACATTTGTAATAACTTTAAATTTTTTCAGTTTGGTCTTAATATTACTATTATTGGAGTAAATTATTAGTTAACTGATTATTATAAAAAAAACACTGTGCTAGAAAGACTTAACAATAAATGTGTACAGGGGAAATCAAATGACAATTGGTTGTAAACCTATTCCACCTGGAAAAGTAATTTATTAGTCATCATATTGGGAAGTTATAATTTCTTAAGTTTTACATACATTTCTCTTAAGAATCAACTTATTATCTTATATGCCAGTGCAATTTCTATTTAAGCACTGGCTGAGGGGAACTTACCACCTACCCACAAACTCTTGTCAATGTTGAGTGGTCTAAAATAAGACTATACATTGAGATTGGCTACCTAAATACTGAATTTACATTTCAAAAAAGGTTTGTGTGTTGATCAATATTGTAATCCAGTGGGAGCTACAAACATGATTGCTCTAGAGATTTAATTTTTGTAACTTTGGCCTATGTAATTCATTACTTTGATACAATCAAGATCTTACAACAGTGAGCTCCCATACTACTAGAAAACGGTAGAAAAATAATTTTGTAAATTATTTAGGCAATGATTGTTTGACATTTCGTTAAAAATACATCAAAATAGTCTCAAATTAAAAGGTTCATTGAAGAATTACTGTATTTTATTTGACTTATCATATTGTTAGTTGCATTGACCTAAAAGTTAGTTGTTTGTAGGAATTGCACTATTACTTGATCAAAAACTTGCATAAAATGGGTATAAGATTTGAACAGCTGCACATCGAGCCAAAGAGGGAGATAATCGCTAGTGTCGGCTTGGTATAACGTCCCTGTCACGCAGTAGGTACATTGTGACGTTTTGTAGTGCTTCATGTGGCAGTGACGATGGATTATGGACCCTGTGCTAAAACCATTCTAAAACACTAAAACAATATCTTTAGAGCCAATTCCGGTTGTTCCTGTTTGTCCTCAAAGACTATGTAACGCTACGTGTCCCCTCGTGGGGACAAGAATAAATATTTCCCGACTGCCCCTGAGGGCAGTCGGGAAATATTTATAATTACAACAAGCAACTAGTCTATTCAGATAGACTAGTTGCCTGCTATTAAAAATGAACAAGTAAATATTATTTTTATAAAGTAGGTTAAAATGAATGCAATAATTGAGAAAATAAGTAAAATCGGTAAATAAATCACGGAGTAATAAGCTTTTAAAGTTTCTGAAGGCGGCATCGCTTGTCCCTTTCTCGCAAAACAGATCGTGTGGAGCTTCCCCACAGTTATTATGAAAACACGTGACGTCACATGCCAAAGAGATTGTAAAGCTACCACAGCTTAGTAATGAGGTACTATGAAGATGAAGGACCAAGAATGACGTCACTGTATGATTGAACTTTCTCTTTGTATTCCTGTACTATAGTCAATTGTTTTTTTCTCTAATCTGTGTCCTGTACTTTAAAATGCTTGGAACCACTGACCTCTGTAATACTGTATTATAGAGGTCAGTGCTTGGAACTTTGACATTTTTTGAGATATTTAATTTTTGTTTTCACTACTATATTTATTTTTTGAGGAATATTTTATTAATATATGCGTTAAAAAAAATTGTAGGCAACTACAAAAAAGTCTCCTAATTTAAATTTGGGGACAAACATGAATAAATATTTCTTGACTGTCCCCAAAAATAAATTAGACGGTGAATCGACCTATATCAAAATTAGAAAACAAGTATTATTTCCACATTATTTCATTTTATCACCTTTCAGTATACTAATTTACCAAGTAATTATTTGCGGCCACGGTAATGGCAGAGCAAGGGGTGCGAAGACCACGAACCAGAAGACGCAGTGTAGGCCGGCCCCCCACTCGGTGGACCGACGATCTGGTGAAAGCCGCGGGGAGCCGATGGATGCAGAAGGCGAGCAGCCGCTCAAGGTGGCGCGCTCTGGCGGAGGTCTATGTTCAGCAGTGGACGTCTTCAGACTGTTGATGATGACACTATTTGTACCATTAGCAAAGAAGATTTTCCCCGCAATTTCATACCTTCAGTTGAGTTCGAAATCAATTTATCGCGGCGGCGGCACCAGTTTCACTTTGGGCGTATATATGAAGAAAAAAAAGATGGCGGACAGTAGTACAGTACTCTGTTAATAAAATAGTATTGTATTGGGTTAACTCTCAGGAGTTAACTCCCGGCCACATCCATGACCTAAATTAACTCGCATAATAATTATGATATAGATAGGTAATAATAATAAAAGTGTTTGTGAACATGAGAGCATGAAAAACTGATTTGTTCATTCGTTTACGGAAACAACAAGTGCGGGTAGCATATAGGCAGAGTATGAAACGCTACGCTAAGATAGCTGTAGAAATTGACATACCTATCTCGTCTTTCGAGAAAGCGTTTGACCAATGAACAATCATGCGCATCACGTCATAAAACTTGTAGCGTTGTCATTGGTGAAACCTTAGAGTATAGACTAAAAGCATAGAGAGAACGTCATTATCTGTCAAGCGTACCACTTTTTTGGACACTTTCATGTGAATGAGTCTGACAGATAGAAAAAAACAGTTGAATCGAGTCGAAAAAATAGTACGGTGACATTTCGCAAGCGTAGCTAATTACTATATGTTTGTTTCTTTCTTTCGCCGCTGACGTAGCGATACGTGTGAGCAGTACAAATATACTATCGTTTTGATGATCCCTCTTTGCTTTTAGTCTATACTCTAAGGCTCAATTCAGACAGAGCAGCAAAATGCTCGAGCAGTTTTTAAGTGCTGTATGAATATCAACCTTAATCTATTTAGACAAAGCTGAAAATGGTATGCAACAATAAAATAGGTAAGATTTTAATGTTGCACACTGTTTTAAGCTTTGTCTAAATGGAATAAGGTTTATATTCCAATAGCACTTAAAAACTGCTCGAGCATTTTGCCGCTCTATGTGAATTGACCCTAAGGGTGAGACGCATCTCAAGAGAAGAGGTTCTGTGGATTCGGGCTGGTATCACGATAATTTCCTAGTAGTGTCAGTTAAATAATATCATACAATTAACAGTAAGTTTTGCAAAAGAACAAAAAAAACCGTTTCTTACGACGAGTGAACAATTCAGTCTAGGACTAAAGTAAAACCAATAAAATATCATCGACTATTTGATTTAAAAAAGATTTATTCCTTTCGTTTAGAAACAATTCGATAAACTAATATAATACACACGATTTCAATGGGTGTCAACTAATGAAGACTGGAACAGTCTCAGCATCAAAATGTAACAAGTCCCATTAAAATCTTAACATTTTGTGTTTTGTTTACTAAAACCGCTGACTATTAAGCCTGGTTTTCACAGACCCAGTTTCTGACCACCCAGTAGTCAGCAACTATACATTCTGCTGTCTATACCTACAGTATTTTGAAGTAGCTGACCGAGAGCAACTGACCGGACCAGTCAGTGCTGGCTTAACTTCGTTTTCACGGATCCTGTAGCTGCCAGACAGTAAGTGTCCTTCACTGTCCGCCAGTTACTGGGCCTGTGAAAACCAGGCTTTATAATAAAATTATATTGTCCTAGCCGAATAGAAAAGGAAAAAAAACAATGTGTAGGTATAAGTAACTGGGGGATGATCACGTAGCTGATAGTAGTACGAGGCAAAAACTCCATAATGTAAAATTTTCCATAGTAACTATGTACATAATATAAACTGCGTATTGAAACCATTGATTAAATCCATTATAGTATTTCAATAGTTGGTTTCAATTAAGGTACGTAATCGCCTAGCCGGGTGCTTTTCTATTTGGCTGGCTTATTAGATAGTGAAGAGACGTAATGACGTAATACATTTCAGTACAAAAAAATGAATTGTATTGTACATTTAATTCGCATTTACAATGTAAGCTCTTGTTGCGACTGTTTTGCCCTGTAGCATGCGCACCGCGGAAAAACTTGTCGTCGCTGTTAGAGTGAGACACACTTAGGCTGCGTTTCCACCAGAGGATGTGTAGCGAGGGATGTGTTTGTCAAGAACCAATAGAATCATGTAAATAACCTTGCTTCGCTCAGCGCAGCTCTAGTGGAAACGGCCCAGTGGAGCGAGGTTTTTGTACATGCAAAACCAGAGAAAAATGTGTGCTACGGATGTGTTGCGAGGGATGTGTTGCGGCGGATGTGTTGCGGCGGATGTGTTGCGAGGGATGTGTTGCGAGGGATGTGTGCGAGGGATATATTGCAAGGAAAGTGTGCGGGCAAAGGCGCGCGCACTTCGCTCCCACCACACCCACCCCGCGCGCATCAGTAACGAGCCCGCTACACATCCTCGCAACGCACCGCTCATCCGCGCACCGTTTCACAACGCCGCTACAAATCCTCGCACCGCTCAGTGGCCTATCACATCTCCGGTAGAAACACTCACACCATTTCATAGCCTCGCTACGCATCCACGCACCGCCCGGCTGTCTCGCACATCTTTGGTGGAAACGCAGCCTTAGGCGCTACCATATCGTCCTGCAACAATCTCTGATGAGGAAAAGTGTCGAGTAAAGTATTCGGTGCGCATGCTAGGCGGGCTGCTACTGCTACTACTAGTCTCTTTCTCTTCGCAAGATGCGACCATTAAAAAGTAAGAAAAGTGGTAATTTCCATTGCTGTCTCGCTTTCACTACACTTTCGACATGTGGTGAGAGTAAGAAAACAATATTCTGTAGCTTCGTCAGCAAAAAGTGACCACACATTTTACATAATCTTTAGCGACAAGAGCGCGACGCAAGGCCTGACTAAGCAGCTTGAAGACGTGCCTCATTTCATTCCCCTTATAGTTACATTTACATCTGTGTTTTATAAACGCGTTTTAGTAAACAAAATAGTTTTATCGGTATACATTTTGTACATGATATTTATGTAACGTATGTTATTACCCTATTGTCATAAAGAAGTTTTCACAGCACGTGTGATTCAAGCGCGTTCGTTCGTCGTATGTATCAATGGGAACGCACCTTAAGTGATTTGCCGATTTTTAAAATAACATTAATTGCTTTTCACCAACTTTGACAGATTTAAGCCATATAGCTATTGCATCAATAGTAAGTACCTATTGTGTTTCAAGTGGAAAAGAGGCTTCTATGAAGCAAGGAAATTAAACTAAAGAGATCATGATCAAATGAATCGTGTTAAAAATTAGGCAAACCACTCCAGAGTATCCGTTATTGATATTACTATTTACACAAAGTTGTTTATTCGGAAAAGACTTTCTGTGTACCAGTTTCAACCAAGTAATGAATTCATGACATAAAGTTATAGATACGCTAATTTTAAAAAGAGGATATTTAGAATGTGTGTCTTTTGGAGTGGAACTACTCTCAAATTCAATCATAAAATACTTTCACTGGCAAGTGGCCGTGCTTTTTGGATGGATAAAGGCAACTTGATCCTAAGAGTCAATTCAGACAGAGCAGCAAAATGCTCGAGCACTTGCTATTGGAATATAAACCTTATTTAATTTAGACTAAGCTGAAAAATAGTATGCATTATTAGTTAGTTGCATACTATTTTCAGCTTTGTCTAAATGGACAAGGTTGATATTCCAATAGCATTTAAAAAGTGCTCGAGCATTTTGCTGCTCTGTCTGAATTGACCCTAAGACATGCAGTTTCCATAGAAAACGGGTAAACTGCGGACGGAGCCCTGACGATTACCCATAATTTTAACTTCATGTAAAATAATGACGTGACGAGCTACAAGTGCTAGAACTGTAGACGTTCGCGTGATGATAAGCTTCACGTCACGCCTGCCTTTAACAGCTGCACTGCCACTCAGAACTTTTATTTAATTATATAATTAAGTCGTGCGTGACACTGCAGTGCGCACGTCATCCTGCCAGGCTGCCACATACCTTTGTATTTTAGACCTAAATACTTTGAAACTAGGTTGAAATTGAATACGGCAGAGTAGTCTTACAATACATATCAATGTTCGCATTTCACGTCACTTTTGCTGTCTAAAAACTTTTGATGTTTGAATTACCAAAACAATGGTCTTGTTTATTTTGAACAAAATCCTAGAGTAAACTTAATATGAGTTCTAAAACAACTGCGATCCTTGTGATTTTGTGAAAGGTAAAGAAACATTTTTAGACAGATTTAGTTTCTTTTTGATCGTTGCTAGTATATAAATGAGCGCTCAATAATAAATCAGATGGCCTCGGTTATCTAAGAGATATAAAATTATGGAAAGTAAATAATTTGTCCTAATATATACTCGGTAACTTCCGCGGTATGAAGCTGACCCAACCAACCTTCTAATACCACAAGACCGTCACACTTTAATTTTATCAGAACATCTTGTTTCTGTTGATCAGCTTAGTAAAATGGATGTACAATTTATACCTATTATATTTTTTAATTTTTTAACAACAAAAGTAAGGTGTCAATTTTAGGAATTAATAGGATCAATGCATCTGCATTCAGATATTGGTGGGTCCGATTATAAATCAATTACAATAATTGAACTAATAATTATTTATTTATGATTGCATTTAGGTAAATAATCCAATCACATTTTAGATTGAAAATCGTTTGAATTTTTTATCAAAAAAATCAAAATATTGACGACGAAGAATCGTTAGCATTCGCCAAAGAATGAAGAAATCAAATTTCTGCTTAATAAACTGCTAAGTATTTAGGAATCCCTAAAAACATATTGCAAGAAATAGAAAAATATACATAAAAGACAAATCGTACATGAGGCAGTCTCTAAAAACAAACCGTACAATTTGACGGACCTAAATTATGAGAGGGAGTTGCAAGATACACTTTTGAAATAAGATTTGGCCCTACTGAGAGCGATTACTGACGGTAAATGGAACAAACATGTCAAAGTTTAAACAGTTGTTTTCTAGAGTAAAAATATTTTGTTTAATTGCACCAACAATTCTAATCATAAAATATTTATACTAAACAAAATATAAATTTTAATTTTTTATTGTCATGGAAATACTCAATTGTTCTAACAGGTAGATAATACTTTACGTTTACTTTAACTAGGTATAGGAACCATTACAACCACCCTAGATTAGGAATTCAACATTTTTACATAATCGCTTGCAGTGGGGCCATACCTTTACTCCTGCAGTTTATGATAAGAACGTATGAGGCCTATAAAATCAAAGGCAGCTAAATCCAAGTCTGTCAAATAATCAGTAAGCTACAAAAATCGATAACTTTGTTCAGGTAGCTACAATATTCTATATTTTAAGACAGATTTGTAAAGAATGTGAATATTAGAAATAATCTGACTTTTAATTAATAAAGCTTCCTGTATATTTGAGTACAAAGTATAGTTAACTCATTTTACGATATTATGGCGTTTAGCTGCCTTTGATTTTATAGGCCTCGTATTTCGTAGGATACGTTAAGGAAGCGTTTTAAAAACGCTGCGTACCCTTAATATGTAAGTATAAGTATCTAAACATAATTATACACAATCTATTGACTGGGTGTTTTAAAAGCAATGCCAAACCTTGCATGTCAAAAAGGCATAAACGCCATTATTCCGATTCCTGTACACACAACCAAAAACGGCTCTTGCTGCATGGAGTGAAGGTTGAATTTGAACATTTTTCTAGTTAACATTTTCAGTCACATATCCTGAAATCCACTAATTCGGCATAATCTCTCATCGACACCACTAAACCAGTTATTCTTTACAATTACGTAAAAACAAAACTTAAAAGAAAAATTACTCAACTATATTTAAACTATATGTATATTTAGAATACAAGCGCTGAACGGCTTAACGAGTGAAGAAATTATAATAAATAAGTTCGGGAGGCCCGTGGCGTCCCACATTTGTACAAAACCGGTTAAACACCTGAAAAGAAGAAAAGTTACTTTACTTGCCTGTTAATTACCTTCGGAGAGTTTTGGCGGGAACGCGGAAAAGTTCACGTCGGTGCATTGTATTATTTTACAAAACTTATGCTTTTTTCCAGTGTTAATGTATAAAATTGGTGGTGTTTTACGCATTAAGTGCTGAATTACAAGCATGAGTGTGGGCAAGTGATATAATGTGGTGAAACGTGGTTTTTCGTGTTGCTTCCAAAATTCCATAGAAGCCTCTAGTAAAGTTGCCACCACTTTACTAGGGCATGCCTTAGACTGGATTATGACTTAGACTAGACTATGACTACTCTGACTGTGACTATGAAAATTTCCATAATACGATGAAAAATTACAAAACTTGACACTGGCTAAATACACTATGTGTGGAGCCAAAATATAAGGAAAAAAAAAAATTACCTTCGATGTTCAATTACAAAGACCCCTGTCTATCCGTGGCAATATAGATTAAAATAAAAAGGGTATATCTATTTAAACTTTTGAAGTTTAGATATACCAAACACATAAAATTATATTTTCTCGATACCAATTCGTATCGCTGCTATCAGAACCGGTGCCGCCTGGCCCAATGAGCGGATTGCCTTATGATTGGTAGTATGGCAGCGGATAGCCTTATGTTTGACGGTATGGCAATGGATTGCTTTGGTGGTATGGCAGTGGATTGCCTTATGTTTGGCGGTTTGGCAGCATGGTGGACACGTACCGCAGGCTACCAGAGCCGGTGGAGGTGCAAGTTGCGCGAGAGCACGGAGCGCACGTCGTGCGTGAAGCGCAGCGCGTCCAGCACCGGCAGCAGGTTCAGCAGCGCCACGTCCAGCGGGTCAGAGAACCACGACTTTATGGGGATCGCGTTGTCTGGAACAATTTATTTTCTATATCAAACAGGGTAGCTAACCACATTTCAACCAGCTGGGCGATTACGTAAACTATTTGCAATAGATTGAAACTAAAATTTGTACACTTTCAAGCGGCAATTTATGTGCATAGATACTGCAGAATTCTTTTTAAATTAGGAATAAAATTTTGACTGTTGTATTGTGCTTGTGACGTTACGTTAGCACCCGCAATGCGCATAACCTTAACCTGGATGATCGGAAGTGGTCAATAATAGATAGATCACCATCATGAACAGCCTGAAGACGTCTACGGCTGAACATAGGCCTCCCTCACAGAGCGGCTGCTTGCTTCCTGCATCCATCAGCTCGCGGTTTTCACCAGATCGTCGGTCCACCGAGTGGGGGGCAGGCCTACGCTGCGTCTTCCGGTTCGTGGTCGCCACTCGAGAACCTTTCTTCCCCATCGGTTGTCAGTTCTACAAGCGATGTGGCTTGCCTATTGCCATTTCAACTTGCTAATTCTAGGAGCTATATTGGTCACTTTAGTCCTGCGGATCTCCTCGTTCCCGAGCTTATCTCGCAGGGAAACATCGAGGATAGCTCTCTCTATAGCTCGTTGCGCGACTTTGAGCATACTAATGAGGCCAACAGTAAGAGACCACGTCTCAGTTCCATAAGTCATCACTGGCAACACACACTGATTGAAACCCTTTGTTCAAGCTTTGCGGTATTCTGGACGAAAAGATAGGTCGAAGCTTCCCGAACGCTGCCCAACCGAATTGAATTCTTCGTGCGACCTCTTTGTCGAAGTTGGGCCTACCTAATTGGACAGTCAGTCCTAGGTAATCATATTTGTCGACAACTTCGAGAGTATCGTTCCCAACAATTACCGGTATAGCTGGAACATGGGCATTAGACACGACTTTCGTCTTGTCCATGTTCATCTAAGACCAACCTGTTGGGAAATTCTACTGAGGTCATTGAGCATGGTGCTAAGGTCCTCGAGCGACTCCGCCATTATGAAAAAGCCGTAACACTTGGAAACATTACCTGGAAAATCCCGGTACGCTCCGGGCGAGTTGTCCAAAATGAACACCCTGTTGAGGTCGTCGCATATCGACGACAGGTTCTTTGTGTACGAGCCGTGCTCCGCTGTGCAGTGTTGTCTGAAATGTTAGTTCCTATGTTATTATTAGAACTGGAGTACCACTGGGCGGTCGTATCAAACGGTTTAGCGCAGTGATTACCTGTAAAACCGCCGCCGCAGAATCCCCCGCCCGTTGTCAAGTTTGTCGGCGACCGCGGCGCCGTATATCTCCATCGACGCCGTGAATACTACAAGCTCGTACCATTGTGATACCTGGGACAATGTCGTTAAGGTTCATTATCGTAATCATCCGCCGTGACCGCATCTGTGGCTCTCGTATTGGCTTAATAAGCCATGAGCGGAGATGCAATAAATAACACAGACGCTACTTAAATCATCTCTTGTAGATGTAAATAGGCCAATGATGAAGCTTTTTTAAAGTTTCTGAAGGGGGCATCGCCTGTCCCTTTCTCGCAAAACAGGAGATTCCCCACAGTTACTATGAAAACGCACGTTGTGAAGTCACTTGCTAAAGAGACTGCATGTAAAGCTACCACAGCTTAGTAATGAGGTACTATGAAGGAGCAAGAGTGACGTCACTACATGTTTGAGCTGTCTCTTTCTATTCCTGTATTTTAAAATGCTTGTAACTTTGTCATTTTTTGAGATGTTCAATTTTTGTTTTCACAACTGTTTACTTTTTGAGAAACATTATTAATTTATGCGATAAAAAAATAGCAGGACACAAGTCTATTTTGCTAACACAGCGCTGCAATACTGATATATTAAACTTTATGTCGCTTTTCTTTCTACTGCGTATCTTATCCCTTCGTACGCGTAACGTTTGACATAGATGGTGGATGTACTTCTTATAACTTCGCACTTATAACGCAGAGTGAGCCAGGCCAGCCTCAAAAAAGACTATTTATTTTCTGCAAAGACCATGATATTGGTACTCTTTATGAAAGAGACTTTCTGTGTTGGCTCTCAAAAACCTTTCTTCTCCAAACCTTTCCCGACTGGCCTGATAGCTCAGTTGATAGTGGCCCTGCCTTCTGAACTGTAGGTTGTAGGTTCGATTCCTACCCAGAACAAACATTTGTGTAATGAACACAGATGTTTGTTCTGTGGCTGGGTGTATTGTATTCTATGTATGTATTTACAAACAAAAACTATCTAAGTGTTGTATCAGTTGTGTGGTTCCCATAGTACAAGCACCACTGTGTTCCGGTTTGAAGGGCATTGTAGCTAGTGAAATTACTGGGCAAATAAGACTTAATGATCTGATCACTCAGTCTAGTAATCTGATTACTAAACTGGGTGATGTCTCAGGATGACGTGCGCAGTGCAGTGTCACGTGAAACTTTATTTTTTTAAAGTTCCGGGTGACATTGCAACTGTTATGGGCAGCCGTGTTGCTTAACATCAGGTGAACGACTCGCTCGTCACGTCATTCAATCACATTAAAAAAAATATGTGTAATAAATACTAATTACACATATGGTACAAGCTACACTTAGTTTGGGGCTCGATGGCGCTGTGTGAAACGTTCACAAATATTAATTATTTATTTATAATCAACCTATCTACTTGTGGAAAGTGTATCGATTAGTCAATAGCAGGCTTGGCTCACTCCGCGCTTTAGGTACGAAACTACAATGTACATGGGACCGGCGCGTCTGAAGAAACCATTGACTATAAATCCAGTTGATCAATGATAAAACTTCCCCTCATACGAAAATTAGTAGTGTATTTCAACTACTATTTTCATACAAATCACGGGAATCCGTTGACGTCTTTTGTTCCATCCTGCTCTGTCCTTTATAATTTCGTATAGCTTTGTCTCGTTTTGTTACCTCGTCCCCTGCCCGCGCAGGTGAGTCGTGTTTGTACGAGAAATTATGTTCACGAGCTATCAACGGGCTTTATAATCTTTGGAAGAAACGCACGCCGTCGCGTAAGCGTCAAAAGAGCAGCGCTATAGCAATAGAACGAGAGGCAACTGTTTAGGGTGGGCTTGTAGGGCTGTGCGAGCTGAACTACACTTTATTGTGTTGTAGCAAGGGTTGCTATTTATTTAAATGACTTTGCGGAGTGAAGCTTTTCTTAAGGCTGCTATATTCGCGGATCTTCTATCTCGCTCGCGCATTGCGACGTTTGTGAAGATATTAAATAACTGCATTTACTTACGTAAAATCTGGCTAGACTATGTTCTCATGAATAACATTACAAATGTTCAACAAACATATTATATTGATCCAAACAAGATTTCATAAATCAAACAACAACAGTAACAAAGTTTTTTGTTTTTGTAAAATCTGCGTGCATTATACGTGTAACGAACCACATGTTTATACAAATATAGAATCATTATCTTTATCTTTCTACACTGTTTTTATGTATGAAAAGTTGTTAGGATTAATATGATATTTTCGTTGAACATTTTTAATCTACACCACTATTATAAAGAAAAAGATTTTTATTTTTGTATGTTTGTAATGAATAAACTCAAAAACTACTGTGCCGATTTCAAAAATTCTTTCACCATTGGAAAGCTACATTCACCCTGAGTAACATAGGCTACACCACTACACGTGCGAAGCCGGGGCGAGCCGCTAGTGTTATTCATAAGAACATAGTTTAGCCAGATTTTTCATAAGTAAATGCAGTAATTTAATATTTTAGAGTATACATAAGCAAGCTATGTTCGAAAATGTCGCAATGCGCGAGTGAGAGAGAGGATCCGCGAATATAGGCGCCTTAACAAGTTACATTATTACATGTTGTGTTTGTATAAAGTTGTGCATCTCAAATTATCGCCTTTTATCTAATAAATTAAATTAGCTGCCAAGTACCAGGAAATCACTAATGAAAGACAATGATAACAAGGCAAGCAGATTGAGATAAAAGTAAATTGTATAGTACCCATGTTTACTATAGTGTAGATAGCATAATACATTTTGTTTTGCTATGTTAAATCTTGTTTTGTTACAGTGAAAAAATATCTTCTAGGTCTGAATGGTACATGTTAGATCATTTAACTTGTTACATGGTTACCAGAAAATGCAATAGATTGGGTCAAATTAAAACTTTAAATTCAAAACAACATAAGGGCTCAAAAAATGATAGGGAAATTAAAATGTATTGTCTCCAGTTTTATCAAGGCCTATTTCAAATTCAAACTCATATAAAGACCACACTTTTTTACTATGTGGTAGGACCTTTCTGAAAAGTTTGTCTAGTTAGGTACCACCATGTTACCATTTTGCCAAGCAGTAGTGTGCAAGCACTACTGTGTTCCGGTTTGAAGGGCATTGTAGCTAGTGAAATTACTGGTCATATGAGGCTTTATGGTCTGATCACAGAGTATAGTAATCTTATCACTATATTGTGTGAAGTCTCTGGATAACATGCGCAGTGCAGTGTCATGCAAAACTATATTAATTTAGAGTTCCGAATGATACTGCAATTTGTTATGGGCAGTCGTGACGCTTAACATCAGGCGAATGATTAGCTCGTCATATCAGTCATTTACATTAAAAAACACATTGTCATCTTCCTAATTTGATAATCACAATAATTACATGTCACAAGTTACTGAAACAAAGCTATACTTAGCTTGTATTATCACACTAAGTATTTTATGTTGTGCTTAACCTACACACATCGCATCATCCACCAGAAGACATCCACTGCTGAAAATAGGCCTCACCCATAAAACGCCACTTTGGACACTTATCATAGGAAGTATTTGCCAGAATCACCACACTTGGCAGGCGGCTGGGTGATCGCAAAAGATTTTAATGTACCGAGGAAAATGCTGCGGCCCATTCCCTGAATATACCCTCTTACGCCACCCACGAGAAGAGATCGGGTCGTCCTATTCGCACACCGGGACCTCAAGGCATAACCTACACCAAGAAGTAAATCTTGAGTCATAGGCTTGAGCACCTTTCATTTCATACTTTACATAAACAACATTTAATCAAAGTAGCAATCAATCAGTAGCTTATCTAACAGAAATGTCTTTGAATAATCATTTAATCTTCGTTTATCATATTTGGCTATACATTTGTATAACTGGGTTAAATAATGAGCAAATTACGGGTAGGTTACAGAAAACAGATAAGGTCAAAGATTAGAATGCCATAGAATTTGATTCCGAACAAGGGTTCCTTGTGTGGTACAGTTTTTACTAGGTGGCAGAACTTTTCTGCAAAGATTTCGAGGTAGGTACCACTGCTTTGCCAGTTGTTCTGCCGCCAAGGAGTAGTGTGCAAGCACTACTGCGTTCCGGTTTAAAAGGCATTGTAGCTAGTGAAATTGCTGGCCAAATGAGACTATAAACTGGTCTCACTGTCTAGAAAACTTTTTTAGGCTGTGTGATGTCTCAGGATGATGTGTGCAGTGTCACATGAAACTTTAGAGTACCAAGTGACACTGCAATCTGTTATGGGTGGCTGTGACGCTTAACACCATGCAAACAACTAGCTTTTAGCATCATTTATTCACAAAAAAGTATGTAATATGGATTAGGTAGCTTATTTTGGAGTTTTCAATATTATTTATTATTTATTCTTTGTATTTTTTTTTTTATTGTTTATCTATCTATCTATGGCACACCATTGCATACCAAAGTGTCTAAGTACTCTTCAGGATTTCTAAAGGGCTAGATTAATGTTTAAACTCCAATGGCTGGGTGGCATGTGGCCCAAATGAGCTAATGGCACAATTGCATTCTTGGAAATCTACAGGATTCCAAGAAATGGCTGCATATTGAATTGAAAACACATAACAAGGATAAACCAATAAATAATTGATAAATAAGGACAAACGGAAGATATATAAAATCGATATCCTATTTAAGAATATTGTTGATTCATGCTTACTTTAGATGCTTATTTTAATGATAACCACTTTGAATTTTTTACACTTACACCATACCTACATAACCTTTTTGTTTTAAAGAGATAGATCATTTTATCTATAACATGTGGCAGGCAGATGTGTTTAAAAGCACTTGATCTAACTAGAGACAATGTTAGATGAATATTTCAGTGAGTTTTAATGCTTTAATATATTATTACATTTATATTTTGATTGAATAGAGGATGCTAATTCAATCTTCATTCAGAGACAATCAGAGGTATCATCAAAACATGATAAAAATATTTTTTTAAATCAGATTTTGATAATACCTCTTCCAGGCATAAACATTTTTGTGTGTATTTGAAGTTTTCTTGCGCATGTTTGCCTCTACTTGCATGTTAGAGTGCATAAGATAAAAAACTTACAATATCCAAAAAGTAATCCACATGCGGCCTCTTATGTACAAAGAATCTGACCGGATGCTTGTCTATTGTAACTTTCAACACAAAATCTGGTGGGGTTCCGGGCTTCACTGTTGGCCTCAACATCGCATCATGGTGTGAGTGTATTAGTGTTTCATCTAGGTCTAGTACCAGCATTTTTCTTTTTACTAGACCTGAAATAGACATTTTTCCACTTTATTGATTACTCTGTATAAAAACATGAAGTGAAAGTACAAATTAATTATCCTTACATCCAAAATTATGCCACTGCAGTTCGTCTATGTTACCTCTTCACAGCTAAACTACTTACATAGTTGGGTGGTGCAGGGCCAATATCAGTCATTGATATAATTAAATACTTGGAATTCCACAGATTTCCTGGAACCAGCTGCTCACTATCTAAGTCTGAGTTTGTCAATAACAATTTATTGTTTGTACAAAGTACTTGGACACCTATGCAGACTACAACTAGTATCCATGCTAGTATCACAGGTTTTGGCATGTTTATACATGGCTAGATGGTTTATAAGGTTCACTGAAGTATTTTACTTGTACAAGTTCTTTGAGGAAACATTAGAAACTGGCTCTACATTCTAATCTTTGTGAGCAGCTAACTCCTAAAACTATACCATGGAGCCTGGACCCATTCTCTTGTGTTACAGGTGTTGGCAAAGTCAATAAATTCTTTCAGTGCTGTGCGAAAAACAGTCCTATTTCCGAGGACATGACATAGATATTTTCAACGATACACAATCTAGCTCGGGTAGATAAATACAGCAGTCGGAATCAATCCGCGATAAACAAAACAGATAAATACTCACTCAGCCTGTGTCGAGATACGGGGGAAAGTGGGTACATCTCATATTTGACAGATTGATATTGAGCCAACTGAAAATCAAACACCATGTGAAATATAAATACGTCTACGTAAAAACATAAATAAACATCACCGCCACCGTGTATATTCATATTTACCGCTCGATATTGCTTCTTAAACATATAACAAAAACAACTCCATACTTTTGATGCGATTAGCATGAACGTGCGAAGTCCCATTTGCAAACGTTTCAGCATTTGAATAGATTAAGAAAAGATCACCAACACACAAATAAGCTTAATATTAACCAAGAGTGTTTCAAACGAGATCATTTACGACGTAATTCAATGAATATAGTGTGAAAATCAAACTGCCGAAAACATCTCACCCGCCATGACATAATCGACCCAATTGTTAACCAGAGACAAGTGAAGTGAATTCTATAAATCGTGGTCGGTCGGTTGTCGTTGTCAATTATCGTCATAGACCGTAGAGAGACAATCAAGAAAAGAGAAGCTCCCTGCCATAGACCTAATAAAAAAAGAAGGACGGAGTCCCAATTGATCCCGAACCGAGGTACCCATAGGAAGTCAGAACGCTAATAAGTACGAGCGGACACGCACACACTCACATCATAAGAAGTCTATCGCCTGCCATTACTGCTCCGAACCTCGCCCAAGACGCATAGAAAAAAATATTATAAAATGCCGACTTGCGTTGTGAAAAGTTGTCGGAATCATAGTGGTTTGATAAAAAAAAGTCAGGGGATCACTTTTCACAAGTAAGCTTGTTAATATTTCGCTAATTTCTTGCTTTTTCGATAAAACTATTGAGATGCAATCAATACACAAAACCAGCTAGTGTTACCAACAATCAAACTTGCAAATTACCCGGCGGGGTAATTACGTAAAATTTGCAACAGCAATGCGACAGCAGTAGCAATGCGACAGCAGTAGCGAAGCATACATTCTCGACACCACTAATGATGTATGACAGCAATCACCGCGAGATTTACGCCTGTCGCAAGTTAGGTAATTAGGGGGCCGAACACGCGCCATTTCTTTCTACATTATTTGACGTTGACATTGACTTTGTCATCAGTGTTACCAAGCTAGGCAATTTTTTACCTTTTAGTGTAACTCGAGCCCCTTCGAAGTCTTTTTTGGAGGCCAATATTAGATTATTTTTGTTTTGGTTTTGTTTTTTGATTGACCAAAAATTGCAATAGGGAATTTTCTGACAGCTGGACGGCACGTAGTTTTACATCCAAAGGTAGATGACGCTGGCGAGACATGGCTTGTTTTTTTTGAGGTGGCTTTGCCCTCTGTCACAGCGCAGTGTCACTTTCACTTCTCTCATTAGTGTGACTATTTGTTGCAGATTTCTGCAATTTTGGTAGATTTGCCCTTCACAGAGCAGTGAGGCCAATTTTGAAGGCTTTAGTTTTAGTTTTAGGACTCATTAAAAAACTTAAAACTAAATGGTAATTTAAAGGCACCACTTTATGTCATTTTAGAAACCTCAAAATCAAATTTTAAACGAAATGAATGAATGATTTGAACGAAATCTAATCAATTTAGGATTTTAGGTGAATGTGCTATTTTGAAGGCGCATTTTAAGTGACATAAAAACTTTTAGTACTGTCATTTAAAATTTTAAGTTGGTTTTTAGTATATTTTAGCAAGTACCATTTTGGATCCTTCCTAAAAATAACATAAAATTCTAAGTTAATTTTTTCTATGTAGTTTTGTATATTTACTTGTAAAAGCAGTTGACACCAATACATCTGTTCAACTTCCACACAAAAAAAGAAAGAAATTTGATATTTTGAATTCGTATCCATATTTTATTTCAAAAAACAACAAGGCTTATGAATAAGACAAAGTAGATAAATTTCAAAGGTTTTATTAAAAATAATTGTTGCACTTAGGTAGCAGTTGTAATCATTATGAGTAGCACTGCACGTCAAAACAAACAAATAAATTCAATTCATTTTTAAACTCCCCCTCCTAAGTAGAATTTTGCTTTGGCCTGAATTCTTCCAAGTATCAAACTTTGTTTGCTAATTCCCAGTAACACCAGCTACTATAATCGTGATAGGGGTTTATAAGGCTGCTGCTATCTGTTGATCCGCCACATGGATACCTTCAGCCAATTTCACGATGGCTTCCTGTAGGTAAGTTCCTTTCATTCTCCAGCACTGATGCCTGCGTGGCTGGTGCGGGATCGAACCAGCCTGTAGGCTCTAAATGAAATAGCTACCTTTCTCTTCTTGCTTTTCATATAATTATGGGTGTAGGAGGTTTTTGTTTGAGTGAGCAGAATAAAAAAGGCTAAACTCTGCATCTATTATCCAACGTCCAATACCTAACGCCGACAGCATTAAACTCTTTGAAAAAAAAAATAAAGATCATAATCATCAATCAGTAAACTGGTCAAATTATTTGCGTGTGATGGTCTATCGTTATAGGTACGTAGGTAACGGTGGCGGAGTTATGAGTTGTTTTGGGACTGTTCTGTTACTCCCACTTCGGCTGAGCCAGGCTGGACGACGAAGACGATGTATGTACTGATGTTGGCCTCGGCTCTGTTCTGCGTTCAGGGCGGGACGGAGTCTTCATTGTTGGGAGACGTTCAGCCAGAGGCAATTTGTTTGTTCTTGGATCCTCTTCTTGCCGGCCGTTGTACATACTTCCGTAATTTCTTCACGTTTCCGCGAAAATTAATTGATATTTGAATTCCACAAAACTTATGCTTTTTCTAGTGTTAATGTTTAAAATTAGTGGCATTTTACGCATTAAGTGCTGAATTATGAGTATAAGTGTGGGCAAGTGATATAATGTAGTGAAACGTGGTTTTTCGTGTTGCTTCCAAAATTCCATAGAAGCCTCTAGTAAAGTTGCCACTACTTTACTAGGGCATGACTTAGACTGGATTATGACTACCTGACTTAGACTGGACTATGACTACCCTGACTGACTGTGACTAAGACTTGACTTTACATGAAATGTTTCATAATACGACGAAAAACTACAATACTTGACACTGGCTAAATACACTATGTGTGGAGCCAAACTATAAGAAAAAAAAAAAACATTATTTGACAAATAGACGTTACGATCAAAGAGTATATAATTTGTTACGATCACAATACGACGTCACGACAGATTGTTACAAAGAGTATATTATAAATAACCGCTATGTACTGAAATAACTTTTTACTAAAATCGATGTAGGTCTACCACTGATTATAGCATCGAAAAAATACTAGGTCTGTGGATTATAGCGACAATGAGGAGTTTTATTTAAAAAAAAAGCACTCGTTCCGCTTCTTTTCTAGATAGCGCTGTATGTACGTAGTTTAAACCTTTCAAACCACAGAGTACTTTAAACATAAGAAAATGCTTAGTCTACCAACAAAGAAATGTCAAATTCAGTTGGGTGGACCACGAGTACCTTGCCTGTAGTATCTCCTAAGTAGTCTGTGGTGCATTCTTATTAAGTAAATTGAAATACGGTAGATTTGCGAGATAGATAAAGGTTAATATTATGATCCAAACTAAAGCCGAGGTATCTCGCAACGAAACTAAATAAAAACGAAAGAGTTTAAAGTTGTCAGACACATTTCCTCTAACCTGTGGTCTATGCTTGAAACAGTGACAGTGACACCTTTTAGTAAAACCACAACTGGCGCCATCTATTGGGTCATGCATAAAATACAATTTCTTTTTTTTAATAAAACGGCTCATTAAATAGTTTTTTTTTCATCTGTGAGTTCAATGGTGTATGAAAGTAAAGTCGGAAGCGTTCTATTTAATTTAGAACTATCATTTAAATTTAAATATTTTTAAAATTATCTAGAACTAAAACTAAAGCCTTCAAAATTACCCCCCCCCAGTGACTACTTATTTTGACAGATTTAGAAATTTTTGTTAATTTGAAGAAATATAGCTACGAAATCTTAACCCATCGACTTCGATATTTGGTGGAAATCGTTGTTATCACACAGATCAGCAGGAGAACTAAAGTGACCGATATAGCTCTTAGAATTAATAATGGGCAGGCCACATTGCCCATAGAACTGGCAACCGATGAAGTAGAAAGGTTCTCGAGTGGCAATCACGAACCAGAAGACGCAGCGAAGGCTGGCCTCTGGTAGGTATTCTGAGATTCGTTGAACTCTATGATTAAAGGGTTTATTTAATTTACTAGCAAATTACAAGCTGGTTGCACCCTCAAGCCAAGTAAAGACATGATTAGAAAAAATATGAGTGTAAAATCCATGTATGATAAAATAAAGACGAATATAAATAACGTTGATTATTTGATTAATGATAATTTGCCTCCTATTTTTCACTTTTGGTGTACATTTATATAAACATTACGTTAAGAGCATATCTAATATAATTTTACAAAGTTATCATCCCCACTCACACAAAACACATACATACACTAACCGTACACTTCACACTTCACAATCACTCATTCGCTAGAGAGATGAACATAATTTATAACATGTATAAGTAATAAGGAAGTTCTGTTATTGGCCTTTTTTTGTAATTTATCTTACGTCTAATATCTATTGTATTAGCTATTGATCTTCTCTTCAATAAATAAATAAATAAATTAATAATTTCTACATGAATTTAAAAATAATAATGATAATTCCTAACCCTAACCCTTCCCTTTTTCCTATTCCCAACCCTTTCCTATTCCTATTTAATAGTTCCTTGATATTTTAAAATAAATATAAGTATAAATATAAGGAAAAGGCGGATGCGGGTAGGACCCGCGTAAGCATTGTCTTCCGCGTATTTTTATTCAAATTATTGTTTTTTTTAACCATTTGCGCGGTTTAACACTTTAATCATTAAAATTAACCCATGATACAAGTGCACCAGTGTTGTCCCGGATTATTTTCCAGTTATTTGGGAATTACGTGTAAAATTGTGGAGGTGCCATCGTCCCTGCAACTGCCTTTTGAACTTGACGTTTTCCCCGGTTTCCGGTGCGAAGGTTGTGGTGTATGGTGTCGACGAAGTGCTTAAATCGTTTATATGCCTGTGATGGAAAGTCGGAGAGTGGAAAAGTGAAATTTCCTCGGTCTTAAAGCACAAGTGACGCCATCTCTGCTGTTGGTGACGCATTAAGTGCGTTCAATCGATTCCTCTAGTCGGCCCAAGTAGCACCGTACTGGAGTATTACCTGGTGACACTACTGGCAGAAAACGATTTGCGTGAACGGGGTCTTTGTTTCGGCTGCTCTCCACAGAGGGCGATTCATTTCAATTTCGTTCGAAGCATCACCGAAGAATATCGTTTGGCTACACTGAAGTTCCGGCAACTAGGAGGACAGCGACACTGGTTGGTCTTCCGCGGATCGGCATTCGAAGATTTAAACATGATCTAATACAACAAACATCTAATAATTTTGATATTGTAAATCAAGTTTAGCGTGTAACGCGGCGCGTAATTCAGCATCTAATTACAACCCCTGAAAGTGTTTATAATTTTGCTCAGACTTTCTAATGCTATCATGAGTAGTCCTTCACGCGCCCCGTGCCCACACTGTCCAGGCTCGACGAGACTATTTTCCGTCCCTCATGGCCTACGAGTTCACATCGGTCGCAAACACAAATGTACCCCCGTGCCGAACGCAGTAGTTCCCGCGCCCGCTACCCCCGCTGCCACAGTCGTGCCTGGAAATTCTTCCAGTTTGAGCTTGGATGTCTTGCCCTCCTTTAAGGCCAGGGTCCGGGTCCTTAGGCATGTACCCAAGGGGGCAAGATGTCTGGCGGCTGGCAAACTATCACACTTAATTGACCAATGCATACATTCTAACAGTACTGCTGACTGGACAGAACTATTGTTTTTTGCCTACACGGCCTTGAGACTACCGGATCAGGGGGATAAGAAGTCTTTAACATCTAAGGTCAAAGCCAACATAGAGGGTGCTCATTTAGGCCTGCCGACCGAGTGCTCGCCTCGCAGATCACCCTCGTTGTACAAAACCGTACAAGCGAAGGTCTACGAGGGAGACTTGAGAGGTGCGGCGCGCCTACTCACTTCGGACTGTACTTTTGCCCCACCTGGTGGCGAAACACTGGCAACCCTAAAAGAGAAGCACCCTGCCCCCACTCGTCCTCCTTACGTTCCCCCGCAATGCGTTGGCTCGACGTCCTGCCTTGTCGTGAAGATGGAAGATGTTTCTGATGCACTCCAGTCATTCTACCGCGGCTCGGTAGCGGGCATGGATGGATTGCGTCCGGAACATCTTAAGGAACTGTCTTCGGCTTCGGCGGGTGATAATGGGCAAAGGCTCCTCAAATCGCTAACGCGTCTATGCAACTTTCTTTTGCGGGGGAATTTAAATCCCGAGATTTGCCCTTTCCTGTACGGTGGTTCTCTCTGCGCCCTCCAAAAAAAGGACGGTGGTATAAGACCAATTGCAGTAGGCAGCACTTTCCGGCGATTAGTGGCCAAACTGTGCTGCCAGGCAGTCAGACACGAAATAACGTCTTATTTGCAGCCTCACCAGTTAGGGTTTGGTACGCCTCTCGGTTGCGAAGCAGCTATTCACGCCACACGATCTTTCGTCATGCGGGAAGGAAGTGACGATGTCCTCATAAAGCTAGACATTCGTAACGCTTTCAACAGCATTGACAGGGGCCCGATGTTGTCGGAGGTAATGGTTTTGACGCCGTCTATCGACGGCGTCAAAACCTCCCCTTTTTTAATTCCCTTTTTTGTCCCAATGCTATTCAGCTCCGAGTAACCTCTCTTATGATGGTGAGTGCGTCTTGTCCCAGGTCGGCGCTCAGCAGGGGGATCCCCTGGGTCCACTTATTTTTAGTATGGCCATCCATAAGGCCATAAAATCTTTAGAGTCTCCCCTCAACATTTGGTATCTGGATGACGGGTCCTTGGGGGGAACTCCGGACGTAGTCGAGAGGGACGTAATGTCACTCTTCCCGGCTTTGAAAGAGCTGGGCCTGGAGGTTAATACCGCCAAGTGCGAATTTTATCCCTGTAGCCCAGCGGCCGCGAAATCGCGCGATAGATTCTCGTCTCTCATTCCGGGTCTGAGGGTCATGGATCGGGAGGCCTTAAGCCTACTGGGCGCTCCGATTTTCCCGGAAGGTGTTCGAGACAGCTTGCAAACAAAAACGCAGACTCTGGCGTCACTCGCGAATCACTTTCAGCACCTACCGGCACACGTTTCCTTGACGCTTCTGAGGACCTGCTTCGCGATGCCTAAGTTGACGTACGTCATACGAACGGCTCCGACGTGGCTACTCTCAGAGGAGGTCTTCCACTTTGACGACACGCTCAAAAGAATTGTCGAGGAAACTTTAAACATTAGCCTCAGTGAGACGCAGTGGCGCCAGGCTAGTCTACCGATTCGGTTTGGAGGTCTGGGCGTTCGTCGGTTACAGGAGTTCGGGCCCATCGCCTTTTTGGCTTCCTCGTTCGGGGTCGCAGGTCTGGTCACTAGTATTTTGCCGGGCTTTGGCACAATTCGCATCCCCTTCGCCGCCGAAGCTCTTAATGTGTGGTCACGCCTGTATCCAGATGCTGAGTTACCAAAAACACCTGTGTCCCAAAGAAGTTGGGACAATATATCTGGGAACCGCATCCTCGCGCAGCTATGCAACGGAGCTACGGGGGTCGAGTTGGCCCGTTTTAACGCTGCTTCTAAGCCGGAGTCTGGTGCCTGGCTGCATGCCCTACCATCCCCTTATTTGGGCACGCTGCTAGACAATGACTCCCTTAGGGTGACTGCGGGACTTCGGCTCGGCTGCGCAGTGTGCGAACCCCACGTTTGCGTTTGCGGCGCGTGGGTGGAGTCAAGCGGCATCCATGGCCTCAGCTGCACCCGTAGTGCAGGTCGAAGGCCTCGGCATCACGCCCTCAACGAGGTGATACGGAGAGCGCTCATGTCAGCGGAGATACCCTGCGTGCTGGAGCCCCCCGGTTTGTCTCGTCTGGACGGCAAACGGCCGGATGGACTGACGCTGATCCCTTGGCGGAGAGGTCGCTGCCTTATCTGGGATGCCACGTGCGTCTGCACTTACGCAGCATGCCACCTCAATGGCACTCAGCGGGAAGCTGGCGCAGGAGCGGAGACGGCAGCAGGAGGTAAACACCTCAAATATGCCGTCTTGGAGTCAGCCTACGAGTTTGTCCCGTTTGCCGTTGAGACGTCGGGGCCATGGTGCTCGGAGGCAAAAAAGTTTGTCGCGGATCTCGGACGTCGTCTGAGGGAAAGGAAGCGTGACCCTCAGGTGGGCCACTACCTGGTCCAACATATTTCGCTGGCCATACAGCGAGGGAACGCCGCCAGCCTGATGGGCACCTTTGGACGAGGGGGTACCTACGGTGGCGTCTAGTTTGATGCTACAAACTGTTAGGTTAGGTTAAGTATGTAGGTATTTAAATTTTATTATTATTGTTTTGTAATTTGACATGAGAAATATTACTCTTTTTGTAAAAATATTATGACTGTATAATAAATAACCTACAGGTAAGGTATAGTAATATAAGTAAATAAAAACGAAAAATATTTCTATTATTTCCCTTGCATATTCCGAGGCATATTTCTGGCAGAATTCAAAGTGTGGGTAGATTTTTAGCCAATTTAGGGCAGACTCTGCAATGTACAGATGGTCACACTGTCACAGCCTTCCCTGCTTTTGCTTCACAGCATGGACATAGATCACAGATTAGAGAAAAAAACAATTTACTCTGTGACAATTGTGACATAGATGCAGAGAGTAGCTGTTTATGGTCTATGCATAAATCACAGTATTGATTTTTTCTCTAATCTGTGGCATAAATCTTCAGAACCATAGACATGGTAGTGATATTTATTCATGCCACGAAAAAGTCTAGGTCTGTGATTCGCGGCCATGTATCGTCTACGCCATCTTACTAATTTTAAAGAACTAATTTTTTTAAATTTGTTTGTCTGAAAACCTATTGGCATCGAGCTTTGGCGAATTCTCTCTGTTTCGACTTGGTAACACTGTTTGTTGAAGCCATCACCATCGTTTTCATTCATCAAAGTACTTTTTTTTTAAATATTCAGTTCATTTTGGGGGCGGTTCATCTTTTCCAGCGATTGTTTTGAAGAAAATGATATTATTTTACATTACGCTAATTAAATAAGTGGTAATTATATACATCTAATGAGCACGCTAGGAAAGTGACAGGTAAGTGTTCTAAAATTATAGCCCAAAATCATCGACCCATCTTGATTGTGGGATTGAGATCCTTTTGACTAATTTTTGACCCGACTGCACATCCTGTATTATTGATTTGCGGTCACGCATTTATTCTTACTATCGTTGTCACTACTTTTCGTACATTATACTATTACACCTATATTTTAATGTTACAGCATTACATTATTGCATAAAGATAGCAATATTGTATTGTATGTATTGTATTGAGGGTATTTCACTTCACAGGTACCTACTTTGGGGTGGTCCAGGTAACAAAAAACCTAGGGATTAGGAATTAATTTTGTTTTTGGTTGAAATTCATCACAGACAATAATACAATTGGTAGGTATGTATCATTATATCATATTACTTAAAATGAAGAAACACCTCTTGAGTATTAGTTTCTTAATCAATGGCAACTAACGTTACATGAAATTAGTATATAAGTATCTAAGACTTTAAATTACTTATCTAATTTCGAGAATCTTCTATAGTGGTTGATGAATGATAAAAAGGATATTGGCAAAACTGGCATACACACCCTACAAAAGAAATGATATGCTATGCCTGTTCCCGATAGATGAGGATATTCATGTACCTACTATTGAGTGCCTGTTAGCTCAGTTGGTAGTAGCTCTGCATTCTGCCTTATAGGTTGTGGGTTCGATTCCCACCCGGGACAAACATTTGTGTGATGAACATCAATGTTTGTTCTGTGTCTGGGTGTTATATTGTATTCTATGTATGTATTTACAAACAAAAAAGTATCTAAGTACTTCAATCAGTTATCTTGTTCTCATAGTACGAGCTATGCTTAGTTTGGGGCTAGATGGAGCTGTGTGAATTGTCCACACATATTTATTTATATTTATTTTATTGTTTATTATTGTGGTTTTTTTTAGGATAAAAGCTAGGAATTAAAAATAAGTTTCATTCATTTTCTACTTAGATTTTAGTTGTATGGAATCTGAAGGGATGTTGATGTATTGTTAATCTCTCGAGTGTTCTATTCTGTCTGTCAATGTTGTGCATTAATAAGTTTATTAACACATGACATACCATATACCCTAGAGTTCTATGGTTCCATTAATTGTTTTTTTATATCTATGAGTATTTCTACATATACCTATTAGGTATAATAATTTACTCCTATCATAATTTCCTATCATAGATTCCTACCATATCTGTGATTCTTAATATAGTTTGTGAGTTAATGTTCACGAGAGGTTTTCTAAACTTTTTCTCCCATCTACAAAAATATGATCCAATTTACTATTTAAATATATTTAATCTATACTATTGATATGTAAAAGTTACATTTAGGCATGCTTCTTCTTTATGCTACACTGAAAATGCATAGGATTGGCCATCCTTGTTTACTTACGTTTCTAAATTATTATTAAAACTCAATGACCACCCAGTACTTACTGCAACTCAACACTTACTGCAACTCAACACTTACTGACACTGCTGCAACATTCTAGCCCTAAAACTTAAAAAAAGTACACATACACTTTTACAATACCTACACAGTTTTCATTAATTTTTTAATAAATATAATTATGCTTAAAATAATAATTGAAATAGTTTCATTATCTGATATGATTTAGTTCCGTAAAAGCCCCAAAAATTGTCTTTTCAAATAAATGACTTTTAGCTATAATACCATTACCATCTCCGCAACTAAACATAAGTATTGAGCACTATCACATAATGTCTTTGATGACTGTTATTATCCAACAACTTTCTAATTGGAAAATCCTATCCACAGTTGTATAACTGAATAACACAACCTAACAAAAGTAATATACACTGTAAAGCAGTGGAATAGCTATTTAGTGTTTTCTCTTGTTTTACCTTTGCCTATTTCAAACTTGATAGAAAGAAACAGTACACACAATAATTATTCTTCCGCTACACAATGTTTATTAGTAAGAAAAGAGAGAAAGAGAAAAGAAAGAAGAAGAGGGAAAGAGTATAGCAGGGTGCCTCTAGTTCACAAATAAAATAATATCTCATGCATAATATGTCACATGGTATATTGTGCATTGCCAGAGCTCATGTGCATTAAAAATAATTACCAAGAAACTTTTTTGAGATCCTGCAGTAATTTATTCTCTTTGTTTTTGCCCTTAGTCCTAAGTAAAGATGATTGGAGGGCTGTTTGTGTATAACCACAAGGGTGAGGTGCTGATCTCCCGGGTTTACCGGGATGATATTGGCAGGAATGCTGTGGATGCATTCAGAGTTAATGTCATTCATGCACGCCAGCAAGTCCGTTCACCGGTAACCAATATTGCACGGACTTCATTCTTCCATATTAAGGTAAAAGCATACATGTATTATCAGAGAATCTGTAATTTTATAGCAAAGAATTCAATATATTTATCACAGATTTATATCAGAGAATCTGTAATAATTTATCACACTTTTATATAAGTGTGTCTGTAATTATTTATCACAGGTTTATATGAGACAATCTGTAATAATTTATCACTAGTTTTATATCAGAGAATCTGTGATAATTAACCAATACTTCTGTTATAATTTATCACAGTTTATATCACAGAATGTTTAATAATTTATTACAGTTTTCCATCAGATAATCTGTAATAATTAATCACTGGTTTATATGAGACAATCTATAATAATTTATTACAGGTTTATATGAGAAAACCTGTAATTTTATCACAGATTTTATTGTTGAAACTGACAAAACCTATCAGCATACTTTTTGCATAATTTAAACTGAGTACTTATGTTCCATAGAGAGCCAACATCTGGCTGGCAGCCGTGACGAAGCAGAATGTGAATGCGGCGATGGTTTTCGAGTTTCTGCTCAAAATTATTGATGTCATGCAGTCCTACTTTGGCAAGATCTCTGAGGAAAATATCAAGAACAACTTTGTTCTCATCTATGAGTTGCTTGATGGTAATGTTACTTAATTTGTCTTGTACTTAATTATTGCATTACTGTATTATTGAAACCTTGTGTGGAATTAACCATTCAGAATGTGTTTGTGTTATTACTAATAAATAATACATTGACAAAGTTTTAATGACGATATGAGCCAGCCTTGCTGCAATGGTCCACACATTTGCTGCAAATAATTTGCAATTTTTTTATTCAACATATGTTTAAGCCAAATGGTACCTTCCCAAATGGTATACCTACCTGACCCATCATATAATATTAAGTGTACCCCTACCCTAAGTTTTCAAAACATTATAATATAAAAGTGGAGCTGCAAATTTAAAAAGCATCATATTCGTAAACTGATTTAGTGAAACGTGTTTTGTGTGTCTACTATCTGCTATTTTTCTATGTAGGAAGAATTTCTTGCCGTGTGTTACAGAGATCCTCGACTTTGGATACCCTCAGAACTCTGATACGGGTGTTCTGAAGACATTCATCACGCAGCAAGGCATCAAGTCCGCCTCTAAAGAGGAACAAGCACAGATCACGTCACAGGTACTTGTTTTGATCATATCAAATCAAATCAAATATTTATTTGCTAGAACACAATTTACATAGAAGATATTAAAATAACATAATAAGGCATTTTGCGTTCACCCTGCATGCAAGTGTGCAAATTTTAAATAGTATTTTTGTTACAATACATTTGGAATTCTTTAACACTAAAATGTGTGTTGTAACAACCAGTCATATAATGTTTTTTTTGTATATATTGCCTGTTAGCATTTTTATATAATTAGGTATACAGTTATATATTGATATGCACATATTGTAGACGTTTTTCTTGTATATATCTTTATGACAAGGAGGTTGATGCAGTAGGTTGACAAATTTGGCTCTTTTCTGTTGTTTAATAATTTCACTGCGTTTATGGGAAAATTTGTTGTATTTTATGTTTTGTGGTAGACTCATAGCATATAGTGAATCCATTATATTAATAAATATATATATAAATCTCGGCTGGGCAGCGTTCGGGAAGCTTCGTCCTATCTTTTCGTCCAAAATACCGCAGAGCCTGAAAACGAAAGTTTTCAATCAGTGTGTGTTGCCAGTGATGACTTATGGAACTGAGACATGGTCTCTTACTGTTGGCCTCATTAGTAAGCTCAAAGTCGCGCAGCGAGCTATGGAGCGAGCTATGCTCGGTGTTTCCCTGCGAGATAAGCTCCGGAACGAGGAGATCCGCAGGAGAACTAAAGTGACCGATATAGCTCTTAGAGTTAGTAAGTTGAAGTGGCAATGGGCAGGCCACGTCGCTCGTAGAACTGACAACCGATGGGGAAGAAAGGTTCTCGAGTGGCGACCACGAACCGGAAGACGCAGCGTAGGCCGGCCCCCCACTCGGTGGACCGACGACCTGGTGAAAGCCGCGGGGAGCCGATGGATGCAGGAGGCGAGCAGCCGCTCGAGGTGGCGTGCTCTGGGGGAGGCCTATGTTCAGCAGTGGACGTCTTCAGGCTGTTAATGATGATGATGATATAAATCTGTTTTCCTTGAAATTACTATTTTAATACTAGAAAATAGGGTTTATTATGTATTTTGTTATCAGGTGACGGGTCAGATAGGGTGGCGGCGCGAGGGCATCAAATACAGGCGTAATGAATTGTTCCTAGACGTACTTGAATACGTCAATCTTTTAATGTCGCCTCAAGGTACGTATATGAAACTCTGGGTGTTGGTATGATATTTGTCTAGGATATTAAATACTCGTTGATCTACTTTTGTAGCATTAAAAAAGTCCTTTAAGGCGACGGGTAGAGCAAACAAGGTGTTTTTGGCACGTTTCCTGGAGTAATTAGAACATGCGGAGCTTTGAATTTAATATATCATGTAATTCATTTCATTAAGTCGTTTGTGATGACCGCAAATACAAGATTAATAAATATAGTTCCATAGAAAAAAATTGCAAACCACACTCAATAAATTTGAATGTTTCTATTTTGCTGAGCTTCTACCGAATATATTTGTACAAAAAATAAATTACTGTATTCTCAACAAACATTCAGATGTCGTGATGACTTAATAACTTTAAAAAATACGATATAAAAATAGATATTAAGGTGGAACTTTACATTAGCGCGGGAAATTCAAATTTTCTTGCGTTCTTTTGCCAATAATAGCTTAATTACTCAACGTGATTACATGAAAACTAATTTTTCGCAAATAAATAGAATGTATCAACAAATTACGATTAAAAGTATCTCCTAGGTATCGTGTAACGTTCCACCTTAATTAAAAACCGTCAAAATCAGTCATTTCTGTCGTCAGACTGAATTGATATTTATGACTACGACGTTAAGGTTGATGTTTTTTTGAACGGATTTGGACCTGCTTATCTGGCTCTACCTGTCACCTTAAGTATTTACTAGGTGGATTACGTAACATCGATTGTTTCTCGTTTGAAGTCGACACCAAATACTGTACGCTCATTGGTTGAAGACAGTCGACGATCAACAGGCAACCAATGAGCATTCCGTATTTTGTGTGCCAAGTTTACACGAATTTAAATAACGTACGAGAACCCGGGGGAAGTGTTGCTTAGCTGAGATGTATAATACAGCTCAGCTAAGCAACACTTCCTTAAGTTACCTAAGGAAACTATATTCTTTTTTTAAACTATGTATTCAAATTTCAAAAAGTTTTATTGAGTACATGTACATAGTTTCACACGTCATTAACATATTAATTATTATTATAATGTAATAACAATTATTTAATCGTTACATATTACCGTTACATATTTTTAAGCGGGGCTAGATCCCACGCTTTTTTGTCACTTAAGTAATCATCTACCTTATAGTAAGCATTATTTGTAAGCATTGATTTTACTACTCTTTTTACTGTTCTACCTTGCTTCTCTGTCAGATCAATCATCATAGTATTGTCCTCCAGGTCAGGTGCTATCAGCCCACGTGGCCGGCAAGGTGGTGATGAAGTCGTATCTCTCCGGAATGCCGGAGTGCAAGTTCGGTATCAACGACAAGATCGTCATGGAAGCCAAGGGGAAGGGAAACGGTGAGAAGCACTTGATTATCATTATGTTAGGGCCGGTCGACACGGTGCGTTGTGGTGTTTGCTCTCGCTTTGCTACAACTGTTTCGAGATAAGTGCGAACTTTTTTTTCCTTATATTTTGGCTCCACCAATAGTGTATTTAGCCAGTGTCAAGTATTGTAAGTTTTTATCGTTTTATAGAATATTTCACGTAAAGTCAAGTCTAAGTCACAGTCTGGGTAGTCATCGTTCAGTCTAAGTCAGGTAGTCATATAGTCCAGTCTAAGTCATGCCCTAGTAAAGTGGTGGCAACTTTACTATAAGCTTCTATAGAATTTTGGAAGCAACACAAAAATCCACGTTTCACCACATTATATCACTTGTCCACACTCATGCTCGTAATTCAGCACTTAATGCGTAAAACGCCACCAATTTTAAACATTAACACTGGGAAAAGCACAAGTTTTGGAAAATAATACAATGCAACAAGGTGAACTTTTCCGCGTTCCCGTCAAAAACAAAAACAAAGACGCAAAGAAGCTGTCAAACTTTATTTCGGACGACGCCCGTGTTATATAAAAGTTACAACAGCAAAGCAACAGCCAAAGCGATAGAAAGCACTTGGCAATCTGTCGCAAGATGTCACTGGAAATCGTAAGTCGCCCGCCTGTTGCTCGCCTGTCGCTGAATGCACTTTGGTCTTTGATACTAGCGCCACTAGCAACAGAACAGCAATAGATGGAAACAAAATAGCCAATTTGCAATACATTTGAGTGCGGCGCGCGTGATACCTTTTTCTACCGAGGGGAATCCTCATGGGCGAACGACGGACTAAACCCTCCTCCCTGTTTTTAGTCATTGCAGACATCAAGTCTTCACCTATTTTTATTATACTTAATCATTTTTTTTTCATTTACGATGGTGGCGGAGTGGTAGCATTCACATTGCACATGCTACCGCTCGGCTTTCGCAATCTTACGGCACCGGGTTCGATCCTCGGCCCTGCACCAATGACTTATCTAGTAAGTTACGTGCAGTTTTCGATGACATCGCTCCGTGCCTCGGAGAGCACGTTAAGCCGTCGGTCCCGGTTGTCATAAGAACATCTATGGCAATCGTTAAGGCTAGTCAGACGCCTGATAGAATCTGGCGCCTGATCTAACCATCCCTGTTACTGGTTCCTTACGGGTTGCGAGGGCAGATGGTAGTTGCTCGTGTAATTGCGGTAGCTCGCCGCTTCAGGTTAGATTGGAAGCCGACTCCAATAACAAATAGGAAAAGGCAAAGAGGATGATGATGTTTTGTTTTAATTTTCTTTTATAAATATTTTGTGTGCCTTGTATCGCCGCCAGTTTATTCCTAAAGTCCGTAAACCCCATATATTCCGGCAGCCCTCACCGGCGGTATATCCGGCAACACGGACAGTGACCCGGCCCGGTCCGGCAAGCCGGTTGTAGTGATCGACGACTGTCAGTTTCACCAGTGCGTGAAGCTCAGCAAGTTTGAAACGGAACACTCTATATCCTTCATCCCGCCTGATGGAGAGTTTGAGCTTATGAGGTAAGCTTTAGAAAACCAGTTTTTTTCCCAATTCCTATAATGCCTTGTTAAGCACTGTGTTAACTATAGACCTTCGCGACAAGTGCGACCTACCCTTTTATCAATAGGCTAGTTGCCTGCTATTAAAAATGAACAAGTAAATATTATTATCATAAAGTAGGTTCAAAATTAATGCTATTATTTAAAAAAAATAAGTAAAATCGGTAAATAAATCATGGAGTAATAAGCTTTTAAAATTTCTAGAGGGGACATAGCCTGTTCCTTTTTCGCAAAACAGATATCGTGTGGAACTTCCCCACAGTTACTCCGAAAACACATATCGTGACGTCACATGCCAAAGAGATTGTATGTAAAGCTACCACAGCTTAGTAATGAGGTACTATGAAATACCTCACTGCATGTTTGAGCTGTCTCTTTCTGTTCCTGTATTTTAAAATGCTTGTAACTTTGTCATGCTTTGAGATAACAACAGTTCCTAATAGCTGCGATTGAGGTACAGACGCAACAAGTATTAATTTGTTCAATTCTTTAATTAGGTTCCACCTCTTCGTAACCGCAACCTCACCGTGTCACTAACAGTCCAACACACTATTGATATTACAACCTGGTTATATTTTTTTTTGTATACGGATATGCCAATGTTTGACTGCAACTCACTCACAGATAACCCCCAATAGAGACCGCATTACGGGATTTTTTTTCGGATCCTAGCTCACCAAAACTGGCGGAAGGCGCGGGTTGCGGGGACTGGAGCCAATGCGCTATTATTGGCTGTTTCGAGTGACGCCCTAATAATGAACTCTAATAATTGGTCGAAACTAAGGCCGTGCTGCGAAGCGGCGATTTATATAGAACCATTTACGCCAATGCGTGGTGCGCGGTCGTCGTCTTTAATGCGGTATCTATTGGGGGTTATCTGTGAACTCACTTGATGCGACGATGCAGTCGAAGGTGTAGTACGTTGGCCTACGAGGAGCCTATTCCATGGAACAAGGAGGAGAGGATGTTTTTCGGCATATTTCTGCGCTCAACTTACGTTGCAAAATGAGCAGTAATCCGCTCATTTTGCAACGCCATCTAGTTTAAGGCATATTTTTGATCTACGCTGTTTTCTTGGTGTATTGGCATTTCTCTCCTCCATCTTCCATGCCTCTTCACTCTAGTCTTAAAGATACCCAAATTATATTTGTCAGGAAACAAGGAAGCCGGGAGTGAGTCCCATGAGCAGTACACATGATGAAAGAGTCAGTGAAACGGTTTGTGCGGCATGTTAGCAAGTCATAGGGGTGAAACGACTCTCCGCGCCTTGTAGCCTTATGTCGAAATGGAAATGAAATGGGGTTTTGAGTTTTGCTAATATGAGGTCGTAGTTTACAGTACTCTGAAGGGTTTACAATGTTAAACTAAAGATGGTGAACAATGTATCATAATGTTAAGTTTTAATGAGTGATTCATCAATCATTATCTAATTTTTTCACATCACTATTTATTTTTCTTTAGTGGCATCTCACTAAATATCATGTTGGGAATCGACTTAAATGTCGCGGTATAGATTTGCGATCGGAAGTTTTTTTATACTTATTATTTGAGGTCCTGAATATATGTATTTTTTTTATTTTCTTCCTTTCTTTTTTCCAGATACCGCACAACAAAAGACATATCTCTGCCGTTCCGCGTGATCCCGCTAGTTCGAGAGGTGGGACGTACCAAAATGGAAGTTAAAGTTGTTTTGAAAAGCAACTTTAAGCCTTCCCTCTTAGGGCAGAAGATAGAAGTGAAGATACCCACTCCGCTGAACACTAGCGGCGTCCAACTGATCTGCTTGAAGGGAAAGGCCAAGTACAAGGCTTCGGAGAATGCTATCGTTTGGAAGTGAGTACAGTTTAAACTAGGTGGTAATGGGTAGGAATTTTCTGAAAGAGTTCACGTAGGTAGTACCAACGCTCTGTTAGATATTTTGAAGGCAAGCAGTAGTGTGCAAACACTACTGTAAAATAGGCGGTAGGACTTTTCTGTAAGAGTTTGTCTAAGTAGGTTAGGTACCAAACCTTTTAGCAGATATTTTGCCGCCAAGCAGTAGTGTGCAAACACTACTGTATAATAGGTGGCAGGGACTTGTTTGCAATAGTTTGCTTAGGTAGGCTAGAAACCAACGCTTTGCCAGATATTGGGGCACCAAGCAGTAGTGTGCAAGCACTACTGTAAAATAAGCGGTAAGGACTTTCTGCAATGTTCGTCTAATTCGATACCACCGCTTTGTCAGATGTTTTGATGCCAAGCAGTAGTGTGCAAGCACTAATGTTCCGGTTTAAAGGGAACTATAGCTAGTGAAATTATTAAGCAAATGAGACTATGTTAGTGCAAACTGCAAACGGGAACTTAGACATCCTGATTTTTGTTTTTTCTAGGATCAAACGTATGGCGGGCATGAAAGAGACTCAGCTGTCAGCTGAGATAGAACTTCTGGAGACAGACACCAAGAAGAAATGGACGCGCCCACCCATCTCTATGGGATTCGAGGTGCCCTTCGCACCTTCTGGATTCAAGGTAGAACATTAACCATAACCAACTTTAAGGTTAGGTAGTAGCATGGAACAGTACTAGGTAGTTTAGCTAGTAGTATTTACTATATATCACCCAAATTCAAGATGCAATATTTACGCTAGCTACCGGCAGTGGGCTGGAGCACTTGGACTGTTATAGGCCATCACGGCTATTATACAGTCCTTACGTGTTCTTTGTAGTAGGTAGTATAGCTAGTTTAGTTTAGCTTAGTTTAGTTTAGTTTAGTTTTTATTATTGTAGTAGTTAGCTTGAGTAATAAAGGCAATTTGCCCATTAAAAAAAATATTTACTTGCACTGACAGTAGAATCAGCTGATAGCAGGGATTACAAACATTTATGGCTGTAGCGTACTCGCCAATGAAAAACTTTTCATACCAGCTTCATAGAGAACCTCTTGGTTGCTAGGGGCAAGTGATCATTGTTAAAAAGTAACCAATTGTTTCCTACCCAGGACGTCAAAACTGAGATCTTTTTTTTATTTTTTTATTTTTTATTATTCATTATAGTTGGCACTGTTAAATCTGTGGTGATTTTAATCTTCGTTTTTGATCACCTATTAACCGTTCGGCTCGCAAGTGTCATAGCCGCGGTTGGCAGATGTTTGAAACTTATGAACGATTATTATTATTATCTTGTTCTTCCCCATAAATTATGTCATTACAAAAAGCAAGAAAACAATACAAAAAAATATATGTCAATTTTAATGTCATTCTTCTTTCATTTAAGAGCTAGACTCTTGTCTGTGGAGTTTCTTCCATTCTTCTCGATTTTCTGCGAGCCTTTTCAGCTCTTGGTAAGACATGACATTAGCCTTTTCTTTCAGTTGATCCACAAATGTTCTTCTCGGTCGTCCTCTTCCTCTCTTTCCTTCTACTTTCCCTTCCACGATGGTTTTTATGAACTCGTCATGTCGTACCAAGTGGCCAAACATCTTTCCTCTTCTGACTTCTATGGTATTGAGTAAAGTTCTTTCTTCTCCTACCATGTCATTGGTACTGTAAATAAATATGTGTAATTTATGTTGTAATACCTACTATAAGCTGTTATTTACCATTAATTTTGTGGTATACAATGAATAGTTTTTGTATTGCAATGTTGCCAGGTCCGCTACTTGAAAGTGTTCGAGCCGAAGATCAACTACTCTGACCACGACGTGATCAAATGGGTCCGGTACATCGGCCGCTCCGGACTGTACGAGACCAGATGCTAAACTTATCACAGCGATGCTAGACTTACATTACATTGTAAGTTTTTTTTTTAAGTTTTGGCTCCACACATAGTGTATTTAGCCAGTGTCAAGTATTGTAATTTCTCATCGTGTTATAGAATATTTAAACATTAACATTTTTTGAAAAATAGTACAATGCAATGACGTAAACTTTTCCGCGTTCCCGCCCAAAAAAAGCCCTGTAGTGGTTATGGTCAAACGCTGATCTTTTTTATGTAAACGAATGACTGACGAGCTAGTCGTTCGCCTGGTGTTAAGCGACACGGCCGCCCATAACAGATTGCAGTTCACTCGGAACTTCAAACTAAAGTTTCGAGTGACACTGCGCACTGCGCACGCCATCCTGAGACATCACAGTCACAGTCACAGTCTAAAAAAATTTTTTCTAGACTGTGAGATCAGTTCGTAAAGTCTCATTTGCCCAGTAATTGCACTAGCTACAACGCCCTTCAAACCGGAACACGGTAGTGCTTGCACACTACTGCTTGGCGGCAGAATAACTGGCAAAGTGGTGGTACCTACCTAGACGAACTTGATGTAGACATTAATAAAATAACCGGCCAAATGCGAGTCGGTCTCGTGCACGAAGGGTTCCGTACCAATATCTATAAAACCGGAAAAAAATTACGTTTGTTGTATGGGAGCTCCCTTAACAGGCAGCGGAGCCTTAGTAATAGGGTCCGTGTTACCCTTTGGGTACGGAACCCTAAAAAATAAGTAAGCTTTTATTTCCACTCATTGTGCGGTGCCCGGACAAAGATGCGGCTATAGTAGCTGCTGATATCGGGAATGAACAGTGGTTCTGATGAAAAATTGTTTTTTTCCAGGATTCATTTGCTGATTCGAATGTAGCTATTACGAAGGGATACGGCGGGGAATGGCTGATCATGTTATTTATTTTTGTATATAATTTCATTACTTTGTCATTTTATCAATGCATGAGATTCCCTACAAAGTTTATTTTTTTATAATTTAAATATCTTTTTCAATGTCCAAGATACAAGTGATATTCATATAAGATTTTAAACTTCCATGGCCACTTAAATTACTCAAATATTGTTTATTAACGGGATATTTACCATGTAATTTGTTTGTTTCGAGTTGCCGATATTTCGGTACTGTTGCAAGCACCATGGTCACGGACGAACTGAAGATCTTGCGGGTAGATGATAATAAGTTATGGGCAAACGTAGCGGTATACCCTCCTTCGTACACGTTTATTACGCGTCGCACCAGTACTAATTCTAGTTAAGGTGGAACGTTTCATTAGCGCGGCAAATTCAAATGTTCTTGCGTTCTTTTGTCAATAATAGCTTCATTACTCAACGTGATTACATGAAAACTAATTTTGCGCAAATAAATAGTATGTATCAACAAATTACAATTAAAAGTATCACCTACATATCATTGGTTTACCGACAAATGGCAATAGACTGAAAAACTAAGATGAAATTTGTTTATTGCCATTTGTCGGTAAACCAATGATATCTAGGAGATACTTTTAGTCGTAATGTGTTCATACGTTCTCAATCAGTTTTAATGTAATCACGTTTAGTAATTGAGCTGTTATTGGCAAAAGAACGCAAGAATATTTGAATTTGCCGCGCTAGTGAAACGTTCCACTTTAAACAATTTCAATTGCGAGGATGGTTAATAAACAATATTTTAGTAATGGTGGTATTCATAGTTGCAAGAATTATTTTACGCTCATTGGATAGTCTCATAGAGATGTTATTTTTAGTAATGGTTCCTCTGAGGACATTTCCGTTTCGTGGAGCATTTTACAACAGATATTGGGAATTCATATGTTTTTTTTTTTTACTTATTGTTGCTAAAAATGAACATATTTCGATCATTTCGACAAGGTAAGGTGATTTTCCATCCCGAGAAAGCACAGGCTCTCTTGGTTTTTAAAGGTTTTGTCTAAGTTAATGTTGTTCTTGGAACTGCCAATACTAATCCATAATCATGTCACAGTACAGTCGCCTGCACTAAAAAGTATACATTTCATAATTTTGAAAATATTGTCGTAATATTTTTCTGACTAATAGTCTCGTTTACATCTATTAGTGAACATGGTATAAATGTTACCCCACAAATTGATTATTACATAATTTTTGAGTAATTCAATACTTACTGTGACAGTATTTTGAAAATTATACATTGACAGTCTTAGTATGGGCTTTGGTCCAAATACTGCCCAGAGAAACGAGTATCATTTTTAGACTCCTGACAAAAATAAATACTTGTTCACAAAATATTTCCAAAATCTGACCATGGAGTAAAAAAAAAAATGAGGTTTATACAGGATTGCTTTTTGAAACGGGCCAGCAAGGGCAGGTACCTTAACCGCTATAGCTACTGGAAAACGTTCCTAGAAGACTAAGTATGAAGTTTTGAGATACTCTGAACTGCATTAACTGATTTTGGAAAAAATGTACAGTCAGCGAAAAATATGCAAAAATACACAATTTTTTTTTTACGCCAATTGATCCTATTTTATGTAGGGATGAAAATATTGTAAAGGACCATTTAAGGTATGAGTACTAGAAATGACAGAAATCGCGAAAAACTTATCCCATACATTTTTTACGGGAAAACGATTAATTCACTCCAAATATGATGATGAGATAAATATTTATTATCCCAATACTTAAGTATCGGGTAAGATCCCATAGTACCAAATTCAATATTATAAATTAATTTAAAAAAAACCCATGGTCAGATTTCGTAAGTATTCCAGTACGTTAAAACTAGTGAACGTTTTTTAAATATGAAATGACATATATATAACCTTATCAAAATACAGTTCCCGGTAGAACAATGACACATCAGGTTATGGACCTTTTTAATAAAATTATTATCTATACCAAAAATTATCGATTTCTACATTTTTTGTATATATTAATTTATTGGGCACTGTATGTTGGAATAGTAACATTTAATTGTTGCGTCGAATCTCAATCATGATAATAGTACCTATTATTCTTAAACATTTTTGGGGACAAAATAGCAAAAAAAAAATACACCATGAAAAAGCATTCGGATGAAATTGGAACGTTTTCATTATTTTGAATTTGTATTAAATTATAATTGAAAGTACAAATAACTCATTGTATTTTCAGTATTTTCCTGAATAAAAACACGTTACTCTAATATAAATGTTATCCTGAACCTAGTGTTAGCGCTAACCATTCCTTTAGAGTTTTATATAAATATAAAAATAATATATGATCATAACTTGTTTCACTTTATGTATATTGGCTATATCACGATAATGTATGTATTTAATGTTGAATTATCACTATAATTACAATGTTACGTAATAAATAGATAATATATTAAAAATAAGTATTAAATTTAGCGCTTTAGGGTCCATGAACAATATTAAGATCAAGCTGAAAACAGAAAAAAGACCAAAAATACTATTTATAATAAATAAAGGCTAAAGCAAAAGAAGCGTAGTAGAACGTGCTAAACAACGAAATTATAACTTGCTAAAGAGAAAGAACAGACATTTCTATTGTCTTCTCCCTCACAATCTCGCGTTTTTTGGAAGGAGAAAACAGGTATTCAACTTTGAAAATCTAGTGCGACTTGAACAGTCACCTAAAGTCAATGTCACATGCAAAGGAAATGTAGAATCGAACGTGAAATTAAAACAAAATATTTCCCTTATTTTCACATTTACTTATGACCAAGTTCTGATCTAGGCTCAAATAAAATTAAACCTTAGTCTTTAACAAAAAAAATATTATTGTGTCCTTAACGAATCAAATGTAGGCATAATGTTTAAAATAAATAACATAACAAAATATTGTTAAGTTTCCAGAGATACAGACAGCATCACTGTGAATGAAGCATTAGGTCTACATTGTACATTTTACGTATTGTACATGTTGCGTGTTGTACATTTTGCTCCGAAGCGAAAACAGTTACTTGCGATAAAATACCTGAAAAAATCTAATTTAAAAATTAACTTCGTCGCTGCCGCGTTTTTTGCTGCGTACGTTTTTATGTTTTATGGACCCTATTGGTAGGTATGGAGTAAAATATGGTATCGATTGAAATCTTATAACCTTGCACAAAAACTGCAGCTCAAAACTTTTAGAATTATTCCTTTGGTGAGTGACTGATGATTGTATTGGTAGAAATATAAAGTTTTTGTTACATCATTATTTTAATGAATGGGCGTGCAGTTTTTTTGCAAGTCAGTGTATTTTAAGTGCATGCTGTTATAGAGAATGCTTATTGTATCGTGTTACAAAAACAATGTACAATAAATACTTACTTAGTTGAAAATATTCTGGGTGTTTCATTTCTTTTAACAAAAGGCTGATCCCACATTGGGCGGTAGCGATCCTCGAGCGACTTACCGACGATAACGCCGCGACAACGTGGCGCGTTTTACCAGTGCGCTGCGTGTCGCCGCGATATCGCGCAATGTGGGGTCAGCCTAAATGTAAAAAAATACGATAATAAATCTCCTTCAATGCATTTTTGAACATTGATAGTTATCAATGTTTTTTTTTTAAACTAGATAGGCTTGCGTTTGACCACACTTCTCCTGATGGTAAGCGACTATGTGGTCGACCATTAGAGACCTGCGGCCTTTTGTGTAAGTCTGGTGGCGATGGTGCTCATGTGCTCTCTTGCTCACACTCGTGGACTTATAAATCGGTGCGTGCAGGATGGCAAGTGAAGTCCATTACCAGAACAGTTACAAAATAAGGGTGCTGTTCACTCTCCTCTTGAAAACGGCTACATTATAGCTATTATCTTCCCACTAGTGGAACAACGCTGGTGGAGAGAAACGATAACCTTTCGGAGACGGACGCTGAAGAGTTCTACTCCTTAGGCTGCCCCACATTGCGGTAGCGATATCGCCGCGTGATCGCCGCGACATTATACCATCGTGCAGCGTGTGTCGCCGCGATATACCGCGCGAAGTCTCTCGAGTATCGCTCGCTACCGCCCAATGTGGGGTCAGCCTTAGGCTTTAGCTAGGTACAGGGTTTTATGCATGAAGTACAGTCAATAATGGTAAAAGGTTTTCGTATAGTCAAAAGTTCTCATGATAGAATGTATAGATTACATTTGGACAGTAATGAATGGCGATCTACGCAGCAATGTACAGCGAATGAAGTGGGGGCAATAGCTTGCCAGCGGTTGCGGTGGCAACTGGGAATATACCATTTCAAGGTACTAGGACCTGGATTGTGAATAATAATGAATAATCTTACTATGAATCTTAATAACAACTACTATTATCGATACCGGCGGGGAAGACAGATTCTCGTGGTAAGGTGGTGACCACGATCCCGAAGAAGCTGCCACAGACGCAGCGTAGCGTCACCGCGGGGAGCCGATGATTGCAGGAGGCAAGCAGCCGCTCGAAGCAGCGCTCTGTGGGGCTGGGGAAGGCCTACGTTCAGCAGTGGACGTCTTCAGGCTGATATTGATGATGATGTTGAATAACTATTATTTGTTATCCTGAAAAACTAACACTTCTTAGGTAAGTACCTAGGTACTAACTTATTATTTATTTTTCATTATCGTTGCTATGAAATTATTATTGAAAACTACTTGATACCAATCAGACTCGAGGGTTTATATTATGAAGGTATAAGCTTTTTATAAATTAGTTTACACCGCCGTATATTCTTTTTCCACTGATAGGTTATAGGTACTTTCTGTCCCAAGGTTGTCTGAAAGATGTCACTGTCAGCGACAAGGCCGCTCATTTTATTTTATTGGTGAAATAAATAGTTCTTTAGCTATTTAGGTATCTATCTAAAATTGCAGATTTTTGAAGAAGAAGGTAGGTACTAGACCAAAAAAATATACTGTAAGCATAAACCAGAATAGGTAGGTATATGAACCTTGATGTCGCAGCAGTTTGCCCCGATACAGTAGGTTCTATTAGACACAACATAAGTAGGCCTACATACCTACCTATATAACTATTTTTGGCATCATAGCAAGGAAACTGCACTCGCATTACGCAGTCACCCAGCTGTTTAAATAATTACTTTACGGACGACAATACCTACATATCAAAACTCCGCGCTTGCGCTTCATAAACAAACGTTCGATCTTAGGTCTGAACCTAAAGAAAATAATATAGACGAGATAGCATGCTCCGACCTAAAAAGTGAAGGCAAAATAGGAATAGGCCTGAAGACGTTTACTGCTGAACATAGGCTTCCCCCATAAAACGCCACTTTGGACTCTTATCTGGGGGCCGATTTGCCATAATCACCACGCTTGGCAGGCGGCTTGGTGATCGCAGAATATAATAGAAATAATGCCATTTAGCAAGTAGTGATATAATAAAATAGCGAAGTTTACGCTTTCATAAAATACGTAGGTAAGTTAAAGTTATCCTATGCTTATAGAGATAGAAAAAGATACCAATCAGTGCTCGAGAAAACTGCGGAATCGCATGAGTTCATGGCGATATTTTTTTGTCATCTCCGTTGTCAAAGAAAGCCTACAATTTATTTAAGTAATATACATTAAGTACCTACAAAAAGAGTACTTAAAGTATCTTAGAAATTCCAAAAATCCTTGGAACCTAAATTAAATTATGTTTCGTAAACCGACTGCGCCATGTGGTCGCAAAGCGGAAAAGCCCTGTTTCTTTCTACTGTGGATTTATTCAATTCAATTCAATTCCATTTTTTACATTGCTATCTTGCTCTGGGCGTGTGCAGGTAGTCTTATTGTGCTGTCTATACCCTCCTTTAATTCTGAGTTTCTGAATTATTCCGTAAAGTTCGAAGCAGAAAGGAGCAAAGCAACTCAGTGGGCTAAGAATTTAGTATTGTTGTGGAACTAACCGCAAGTCTATTTGTCTATACTAAACTTACTTAGTTATCTTTATTAGGGTTAGATTAGCTACACAAAACTTAGGCACTAGTTACTAATTTATGACTAGTAACTCTACATTATAAAGTTACTGCTGTAGAATACAAATTATTACCTAGTAATCTACTAGCTTACCACAGTTTAAATAAAAATAGATACCTATAGATAGGTACTAACTCTATGCTCGTAATTATACAATACATTATTGAAATTTATTGGATCATGGAACTTTGGACTGGATATTAGCATTATCATCATAATCAACAGCCTGAAGACGTTCACTGCTGAACATAGGCCTCCCCCAGAGAGCGCCACTTTGAGCGGCTGCTCGCCTCCTACACCCGTCGGCTCCCCGCGGCTTTCTCCAGATCGTCGGTCCACCGAGTGGGAGGCTGGCCTACGCTGCGTCTTCCCGTTCGTGGTCGCCACTCGAGAGAATTAAGCATTTGATCAAAATGTTAAGTGATGAATATGGTCGAAGGCGATGGTGGTTTAAACTACTTCCGAATTTGGAAGAAATAGGTTATCTGTGCCTGATTTATACAGGCAGGCGTATCAACAGAGGGCTATCATTAATTCATTAAATCTATTAGGTTTTATGTTGAACAATTTTTTTAGCCGGCAATTTGCTTTTATTCTTTAAACTAATTCTGTAATAATAAAAACTATACTATGTACTAAAACCTACTAACTACACTATCTACTACAAAGAACATAATTTGGACTGTATACTAGCCGCGATAGCCTATAAACAGTCCAAATGCTCCCGCCCACTACCGGTAGGTAGCGTACCCAACACGCTGGCAGCATTACCTCGTTGAATTGCAATGCTGATACGTTGAGTGAAATAAGTGCCAGCATTTTGGTCACGCGTCGCATCGGAAAAATATTTTTGTCGATAAAAATAGTACGATCGCCTTCTTTCAGAGCTGACACGCAATTTGCATGAATTCCACCGTAGACTGCGTGCTACGTTAAACGTAGACAGCGCTACGCGCTACGAAGCTCTACGTACGTAAATTTCGCAAATGTTTCCTAAAGCTGTTTTACTATTGTTTCAATTAATGTACCAACCTAAAGTAATAATGGTGATGGTGACACGGAAGGCTTCAAGGCAATTGTAGCAGCCAGCAAGGAACTAATATACAGAAAAAAGTAAACTTTAGAAAAATAATAAATTTTATTTTAATTTTTTTATTAACGTTGTATTTTAATTACCAAAGTATATATTATAAAAAGTAATCACAAGATAAAATAATAGTGTATTGGAATAAAAAAATAGAACTGCTTTTAAGTTTTATCGTACTTACGAAAGTACTATTTACCTTTTTCTGTGCTTATGGTGCGTTTAAGTTATTTATATAGACCAAGTAGAAGATTATGTTCAACATATTTATTTGCACTATGATTCCACAAAATTACAACAAAGTACCTTTGTGTTAAATAAATAAATATGTGTGGACATTTCACACCTACCAATTATCTATTTGCCACTCGATTGCCTACTCTTGGACAAGTTATGTAACTAGGACAAATTAACCACTTCAACTAAAATTTTTGTTTGAAGTGTCAAGACAAAGTGTACGCCCATTTTTTTACCACACGCGTCTAGATATAGGTATATACTATAACTACTATAAGTAGGTACGCACCTACTTTAATGTTACTAACCTATATTTAGATAGTAATGAATCGGTAGAAAAACGAACAAAAATTTTATATACTTCCACCTACTATTTGGCGTTGAGATCCTAGGCCCGTAGGGACCGCGAGCTCATCGCGCTTTCCAAAGTCTATCAGTGCGCCTGGTCGATGCGACGCGTGACAAAAATGCTGGCACTTATTTGGCCCAACGCATCAGCATTGTAAATCAACGTGGCAATGCTGCCAGCATGTTGGGTACGCTACCTACCGGCAGTGGGCTGGAGCACTTGGACTGTCTATAGGCCATCGCGGCTTTTATACAGTCCATAAGTGTTCTTTGTAGTAGGTAGTGTAGCTAGTTTAGTTTAGTTTTTATTATTGTAGTAGTTAGCTTGAGTAATAAAGGCACATTGCCCTTATTTAAAGGTATATTAATATTGTATTCTGTGTAATACATTTTACTTTACTAAAAATAAATCATGACATATTAAAACGCTAGCTTTCATTTCTGTTCTACAAACATTTCACTGCAAATTGCAGAGAGAAAACAATTCCAACCGCCCAGAAATATCAATTTAGTAATAACGTAACAAGAAAGAGATTTAAAATTTAGTTTTTGCAATCAACAAACAAATCTTTTGCTAATCCGACGAAGAGCTTTTCAGATGTAGGTATATAACTAGACAAAAAACTTATGAGAAATCTTAAGATAGAGGCAAGATTGAGAGTGCATTGAAACGGAGAGTTCCGTAGATTACTTATTATAAGGTATTTGTGATTTATTATTATAGAATAATCTAATTTTTTTTTATAATTTTGTATACTTTTATGCCAGTGTTAGGCGTAGTGTAAACCTGAGCATGTAAACTTTTTGTAAAACTGCTAAAATGCTATGGATTTTTTTACGTAACATTGTAGTTGGTTCCTGCGAGTGACTGTGACGTGTCCTTGGCAGCGATCGATTCACAATGATACTTTCAAAAGAAGTAGAGTTTCAGCTAGTCATGTAAAGTCAATTCATTATTCAATTTTACTAATTACGTAGGTATGGTAATTTTTTATAACCGGGTAAGTGCAGAAAGGGTTAGGTAGTAATACTCATATCAAAAGGATTAATGTATACCTAACCTATATACAACATTTTCTGCAACAATAGTAATCAACAATGCTTTTGTGACTATCCTTATTTAGAAAATTATTAATTAAACAGCCTGTATTTCTATTGTCAGATCCCACTTTGCTGATGATACGAGCTTGATTCTTCAGCACACCATATATTACTTATTATAAAACCTAATAGGTATAGACACGAATTTCACGACGGCTGATTCCTACCTAAAAATTTGCAGTTGCTAGGTGCATTTCTATTAACCTTCCTTCCTCTCGTGTAGGCAAGTGGTCAGCCCTAGTGTCAGAATTTTTAGGCCGCCCAAAGGCTTCCGACTTGGCTTAACGACTATTGTCTTACGACAACAGCCGGGACCGACGGCTTAACGTGCCCTCCGAAGCACGGCAGCGCTCAGTTGTCAATACCACTTTTTGCTGTAGCGGTCACCCATCAAAGTAGTGACCGCAGCGAACGTTGCTTAACTTTTCTATTATCGAACTGCTTATATTTATTTTTAGGCATAAAAATATTATAGTTTTTATTTTACTCACTTTATTATGGAACCCAAAGATAATATGCAATTCGACATTCCATCATGTTGCAATCTCCACAATAATGGGATCCGTTTTAATCTTCGGTCTGCGGATGCCGAGCGCCCACTGCTGACGGCAACGTCTTCGATCGAGAGCTAGTGACGTAACTTCTCTACCTGAAATATCGATAAAAAATCGGTTCTGTTTACTGTTTGAATATGAGATTTGTTTAAGGAAAATAAAATTACAAGTAGTTTTTTTAAACCATCATCATCATCATCTAGGTACAGCCTGAAGATGCCCACTACTGAATATAGGCCTCCCGATAGAGCGCCATTTTGAGTGGCTGCTTGCCTCTTGTATCCATCGGGATCAGATTGCCCGCGGTATTGGTTGTCTAGTGTTTTTAAAAACACATTTCCGATATTCGATAGTCTCATCTGATTACACCCCTTCACTAGAACTCGATACCAGCCGTAACTGTAATCGAAGATCGAACACCTGTTAAGCGCTCGGCTCTCCGTCGCAGTTTTACTCGACTTATTTGCACTTTCTGACGCTTTAAATTCGCAACTCCATTTGATGTTCGCTCGTTCTGTATAATGAATTGAAGAAAGCGAAGTTTGGTTGGTAAGATAAAACTGATGATCGCATAACTTATTTAATTTTGTAAACAAAAAACAAGATCACAGAATGTATTAAGTGGAAAAAGTAAGGTTAAGTAGGTAACAACATGCTTGGACGAATAGATTTTAGTTTATAAAAACTAAAGTGCCTTTCGATCCAGAGATCGCCAAAGATAGAGATAAATGGAAAGAAGATCTTTGCCAATCAACGGGATGCAATGGGTAAAAAAAATCAAGTATATAAGTACCTACTTAGGTAGGTACACCTATCAGGCTCACATCATGCCAGCCTTCAAGATCTTTTTTTCTCGAATTGATCTTTTTTTTTCTAAATGCACTAAGACTAGACAAAGCTGTCTTAGCTTTTTTAAACATATTCAACATCGAAGTAACTATCTTAGCCGATACTTAGTTGAGAGTTGCTGAAACAGCGACCTGGGAACTTGGATGGCTCGACGTTTTGCTTTGTAAACTTGTGCTTTACATCGCTCCAGCATTTTATTTGCTAACTTTTGAAGTGGTTTCATTTTGCCAATATCAAAATAGCCATTCAAATACTTACGTAACCTAATTTTAGCTAAATTATAAATTTGCAAGTTAGACATCGTTTTTAGGCAATTTGCTTTTTAGGCATTTTGCTTCTTAGGCAATCTGATCATAACGGATAAATTCTATCAAAAAATGGAAAAACAATGAAATCTTATAACAAGGGGAAATAGACTATGGTCTTTTCGGTGTTTCTTCCCCGGGTGCATTTACAAAACAACATTTATAGTCTTGAAAAAGTAAAAGAGGACGCCTTCACGGCTCCCACTGTCTGGACGGATGACTTGCTGAGATTTGCAAGACCGCTTACTTGGATACCAGCACACCGGTAAACCTATAAATACAATTAATTTAAATAAATAACGCCCAACAATCACATACATAGATCCTGGGCTCTAATTAGGGTTCCCTGTATCTAAGGACCTAAGATCTACGAGGATTATTTGGGTAAGCGTGTTCCATGTTCGATTTCATCTGCACATACTTTCAGGTGAGATTTAGCCAAACGCTAACCCACACACAAACAAAAAAAAACATGATCCCACAACACCCAGACACAGAATAAGCACTTGCGCTTTCAGGTTGAACCGACCTGCTCAACCACCACACCACAAAGGTTATTGATATGGGGCTTAGGGAAGATGTGGTTCAATGGCTCGTTCAAACCATACAGCCACTTCCGGTCAGGACCTTTGTTTACTTTTGATGAGATACAATCTTTTCCCGCAGATCTCATTAAACCGAGATGCGTCAGTATACAGTATTAATTCATAAATCTATTGTCATGCAACGCTTCGACGTTCCACTGATTAATATTACACTTCTTTTATCTCAATTTGTGTGACACAAGCATGTACCATCGTAGACCGCGTTGTTACTTTCCATCAGGTGAGATTGCGGTCAAATCTGGGCCTCATCATCATCATCAACAGCCTGAAGACGTCCACTGCTGAACATACGCCTCCCCCAGAGCGCGCCACCTTGAACGGCTGCTCGCGTCCTGCATCCATCGCCTCCCCGTGGCTTTTGCCAGATCATCGGTCCACCGAGGGGAGGCGGGGGGAGGGGGGTGGCCTACGCTGCGTCTTCCGGTTTATGGTCGCCACTCGAGAACCTTTCTTCCCCATCCGTTGTCAGTTCTACGAGCAATGTAGCCTGCCCATTGCCATTGCAACTTGCTAATTCTAAGAGCTATATCGGTCACTTTAATTCTCCTGCAGATCTCCTCGTTCCGGAGCTTATCTCGCAGGGAAACACCGAGCATAGTTCTTTAATCTAGGCCTATTTATTTATTTAAAAAAAAACTGCATCTGCAGTTGCTCCCTTACTACTCCTTCATTTAAAATCACAAGCAAACCGAACTAATCTCAGCTCAATATCAGGATCAAGAGCCGGTATAAGCTTGGCGTAGATAGAACCCACACCACAGAGGGTATTACAACGTACGGGGTTTGATCACCAATTCACAAAGCTTACTCCACTGCTGGATTCTGAATTTCATTAATGAATCTGCACGGATTTGGATCGACTGATGGCTGGCTAAGATTGATCCAGTTACTAGAAAAGGTGGAAAAAAATAATTAAAAAAAATTGAATCATAGCGGTGAAACCTGGACACAGCGGTAGAGGCCATCATGGTTTCTGACTCAAAAGTTTTGGACAATTGACTCTAATCTTAATGATTAAGCAACAAATAATAATGGAAAACATTTTCACGATTCAGTTAAGTTTGTATCTCACTGCAAGTTATGCGTACATTTTCGTCGTTTGGTTTCGTTTCGTTCCAGTTCATATTCCAGTTCACGTTCCAGTTCACATTCACGTTCCAGTTCACGTTCACGTTCCAGTTCACGTTCACGTTCCAGTTCACATTCCAGTTCACGTTCACGTTCCAGTTCACGTTCACGTTCACGTTCCAGTTCACGTTCACGTTCCAGCTCACGTTCCAGTTCACGTTCCAGTTCACGTTCACGTTCCAGCTCACGTTCCAGTTCACGTTCTAGGTCCAGTTCCAGTTCCCGTTCTAGTTCCCGTTGCAGTTCGTTCCAGTTCTAGTTTTCGTTTCGTTTCGTTTTGGTCGATGTCGATTTTGTTCGCGCTATCAACACAGTTTTTCTCTGACGCCACGTGAAAATAAGAAGCCTGCACGAAGTACAGTACACAGTAGGTACAACTCTGTTTTTTCCTCGCAACTGTGATGAAAAACGTCGTATGACATGCGTGTGCAATGATCATTAGACTCGAGGCGGTAATATACCGAACTTTGCACACTTATATACTTATGTACTGTTCATTAAACCACTACATATTAGTAATGTAGATGTAATATAGATGTATGACACGTTGCTGAAAATATATCATCATGCATTTAGGTTTTGGGTTGGGTGTTCAGACGAAAAATCCAGTCAGCTAATTCTACCAGAGAGGCAATTCCAACTCTACAAATTGTATACCTACCATTTAGCTACTTCATAATTTGAATGCTAGCTTACAAAACAGTAGGTAAACAAGAAATCGACTAGATTGCTGAGGTCATTTCCAAAGTAGAGATACCATCGGTGATTACAAGTTAGGTATCAACGTGTTTTGGTTGGTTCGGATATTTTGTGCCAATCTATGCACTCCTGTGCAGTGGAAGTTAATTGTAAGTTTATTCATGAAATTTTTTAATTAATGAAAATAAGGTTTTTTCACTATTGTTAGTGTACCACAGTAGGTATGGACAAGGCTACTACCAAATCAGAGACTATAACATAAATAAGACGTAAGTCAAAGAACTTTTTCCTGACTAAAATAATTAAGACTACTTTTATCGTCCTAAAAATAAAATTCTTTGATCTTTCCCGCACATAAATTACATAGTTATACAAAAGTAAAAAAGCAAAAAGTTTTTTTACTTGTATAACAGTCTCACATTTCACGCAGACCTCAAAGTTTCTCCCCGTTCAAGGGGAGGTTACAGACCCTATTAGTTTTTAAACGAGGCTAAAGTGCTGGTTATTTAAATATTTTAGCTTGGTTTTTCGCTGGCTTGAGATTAGAACCTGCGGAGTCAGGATCGTGCTACTCGTACAAACCAAGCGGTTTATTGAACAGGTGCTTAGCTAATAGGGCCAAGAAAACTGTCGGCTAAAAATAAGTATTTTTGTACAGCCAAATCACGTTGATGCTATTGGTAGGTATTAAAATTCGCAAATTAAGCTTAAGTGCAGATGAAAATGCTAACTATATTTTAAACTATTCAAGTATCAAGCCGTGTGGTCCCGGATTACGAATAGAACTACCCCATCTCTTCCCATGGTGTCGTAAGAGCCGGTTTAGAGAATATCCAGGGAATCAGCAGCAAAGGTTTCCTCGGTACATTGAAATCTTCTGCGATCACCAAGTCGCCTGCCAAACGTGGTGATTATGGCAAATCCCCACTTATCATAAGCGTCCAAAGTGGCGTTTTAACGGGGAGGCCTGTGTTCAGAAATGGACGTCTTCCGGCTGATGATGTGAAGTATCCAACGAGAATGTTCAAAGCACTGAGAGAGTGTATTCTCTATTAGATTATAGATCAGAGTCTTCGACGTCAAGATCACACCTAACTTCTCAGTAAACTCAATTAAGCTGTCCGTATGAAACTTTTCTGTTTTATCTTGCTGGGCCGAAACTGGGGTATGTGTTGCATTTGTAAGTGGGCATCGGAGATGGGGTAATTAAATCTACAGGTGTTAAACAGGAGCGTTTAACCGACACGTCAGAGGCGCCTTGCCGTCTGGGCAGACAAAGGTTTGTTTTCGCGCGATCTTCGGCCCAGTGACCGAGTGCGAGCGATCGACCGCCCAACGCCTGCGCCGAGCCGCCCGCCCGTCAGTCCGCTGCCGCGCCGCGCCCTGGTCGCGCGCCCCGACCGCACCGCACACACTTAACAACTATTTGTTTACAACGACTCAATATCACGTGGTGTGATCTGTGTAATGGCGGACGCGAGAATCACGTGAATCCATCTACGAACGCGACCCACCAACTGTGAGTATACCCTCGACTTTAATCCGATAGTGAACGATCAACGTTCGTGTGTCACTCCACGTGTCAAATGGATGCCGAGAATGTAGTGAGGCGAGGAATTCGGGCTAACTACGAGTTAATTCCTTAATAATAAGCTAGAAATTGCTAGCGAGCGAGCTGTCAGATAGAAAACAGTTTTTAGGTCGTCTGAATACAAGCCGTGGAAACGCCGACTCCGCTTCGTTGAGTCAATGTAAATTTTGTTCTCTACGCAACTTGAGTGGATAAAAGGGAGTAAACATGGTTTAGTCGTTGTAATGCAATTTTGTCAAGTTAGAATCAGCTTCTTGTTAAAATTATACATTTCAAGGTACAATTTTATGCTGCTCTTTTAACTCCAACCTGAGTGATAATGCTATATTGTTGTACGTATTTTAATCAGTTGAATGTATTAAGTACGCAGAACGTTCTTGCTTAATTATAACTTTAGAATACACAAAAAATATCACAACCTAATTCAGTTTACAGTCTAAGCTATTTTTTTATGTGTTTAACGATGGACCTAGTAAAAAGGTAAATAACCTGGTGTTTTGCAAGTAACTTAAACATAATTATCTTTTATATACCAGGAGCTTCTTAAAATTAAATTATTATGTAGCAGCAACGGTTTACGGATGCGTAACGAGCTGAAACCTTTAAGTGTACCCGACAGCCCTCTCAAATTCATACTCGAGTACTCAGACCCCACAAGTTTATCGAGTTCGTCGTCCCGTCTAAGTGGTAGTAATTTAACATTCCTTAGACGTCTCACCACGAAGCCTGTAGTACAGTACACCATGCAGACATACATACATCTCAGGAGAATGATTTTATGCTTACTTATTATTTGATTAGGAGTAGCCCCTACTAATATTTGATTAAGTTACTGAGATGCCGTTGCCTGGAGTTCTGTGGATTTATAAAAATACTCGTTGTGCTATTGGCCTACTTGGGCGGCTAGGCGATCAATCGGTTAAAACAAACTAATGGAAAATAAAAAACGTAAATGCAATTGTGACAGTTAAGAACACTAAAGATTTATGTATTACTGGCTTATGCGCGCGGCTTCGCCCGCGTGCACTATCCCTCAGGCACCGTTTATTTATGCGGGATAAAACTTCCATTTTAGCGCACCCCTACACTATGCAATGTATGTATCTTCGAAACTTGAAGATTTTAGTTTCAGCGGTTTAGGCTGTGCGTCTTACGATGGGATCTTGTCCTGTATTTTTTACGCCTTTAAAGGATGAAATTAAAAAATTTGCGAGACCCGTATGTATTTATTTTGTGTGTTCTATACACACTCTAAATTTTAGAATGACACGGACAAATTTTTTAAATTTCCTTACAAACTTTAACTACAAAATTCACCCCCTTTGAGGTTGATTTTGAAAAAAAGTTGAAATACCATTTCATTTATTTTTACCTTTGTTTGTATGTGTCAAGTTTCAAAACGATACGTTACAAAATGTAGGTTTTTCATACAAACGTTTTCCCCCTTGTCATCCTCTTAGAGGTTGAATTTTCAAAAACCCTTTCTTAGCACGCGCTTACGATATAAGACGAAAGCCATCCTCCAAATTTAAAGTTTCTACATCCATTGGTTTGGGCTATGCGTTATCTGTCAGTCAGTCAGGGCAAAGCCTGTATAATAGAAGATTTATTTGAAATTGGTATATACACCTAAAGCATTTCTATCTATCTATGTCTGGTATAAGTCTCGACTGCCTCTGTGGTGTGGTGGTTGAGCAGGACAGCTCATAACCTCGAGGCTGCGTGTTTGATTCCCGCGACAGGACAAGTATTTGTGCACAAGAAAAATAAGCGCTTTTCCTTATTCTGTGTTTGGACGTTGTGGCTATTACGAAACTATGGTCCCTGTAGTTTTGTGGCTCCCTAGATACAGAGTCCTAGTAAGGGTCCAGAATCTAAGTATGTGATCGTAGGCCGTTATTATATTCTTATTATTATTACAAAGAATAGGCCACCAGAGAAGGTTTAACTGATGTTAACTTACGACAACAACGTAATTTGGTATCTTTTCTGAGCATAATTACACAGAAAACTGTAATCCGGAAACAGCTAAAATACTTATCTTTCAACTAAGTCATCCCAACCCAACGTTATCACTATCTCGATGTTTTTGCCACAACACCCATTTAATCGTAGATCTAATCATTATTTACCTTCGAATTAACTGATACCGTTTTGCGTCAGTTACGATATAACTTGTAGTTATGTTGTTATTTGCCTATTTGCTCTCTTTATGCGTAAATCGTAACGGTTTTTGCCTTAGCGTTTTTTGTACACAATAATATGGCAATACCTTCTATGGACAGCTTTATACCTACTACTCTTTCTAATAAACACTGCGTAACAGTGAAATAGCTATCAGTGTTTTCTCTTGTTTTATATTGGCCTTATTCAAACACAATAGAAAAAAACCCCGAAACATTCTTTTCTCCACCATGTTTATTAGAAAGGAGTAAAGTTTATCTATGCTTCCATGCGTAGGTAAGTGGTCAGCGAGGGCTTTCAACTGGACTTAAAACTGCTATCTTTTTTTTATGATAAAAGGTAATTAAACTGAAATAGTATCACAATGTTTTTAAACAATAAAACACCGAGTGAAAAAACATAGATAAAATACTGTTAGTTCCGTGTGACAGTCGGTTCGAAGAAGAAATGTTTGCTTAACTAAAAGTGCGAAGAAGCAGAGGTGTTTGCAAGGTACATGATATAAAGTACCGACATACCGTGTTGATATTGGTCTTGCTGGGATCCATTACATTATGAATACATTGTGTATTGAGAAAAAATGGAGAAGTATGCTCCATCAAATCCTTTAATGGAGACGGTCGATGTTCAGCAGTTGCCTCAAATGGCTGATGAAGACGATACTCCGTCAAGATAATTTTGTTCCTTGGAATAGGCCTAAAATATGAGTTCTCCCATAATAAATAACGCCCAACGAGCACATGAAACGATTCTGGACCCTAACTAGGATTCCCTGTATCTAGGGACCTAGAAACTAAAGGGTGATCCAAATTGAGTTTCCTATATTGGCAGCACTGTAAAAAAAAGTTGTAGATAATGGCGCGTATTTGAAACGTCAAATGCTAGTTTAAGATATAACATTTACGACATGAATCGCTTAACTACGGCGCAACGTGTTAAAATTGTTCAGTTACTACAGAAATAACAATTCTGTAAGAAAAGTGTATAGACTTTTACGGGAAGATTATGGTCAGAACCATCATCTTACTGAGCGAACAATTCGCTACACTGTGAAAAAATTTGAAGAAACTGGAAGCATTGGAGATAGGGTGAGCCGTGTGCATCATCGTGGCGTGCGTTTGGTCGAGAATATGCTGCTGTGAGCGATAGTGTGGCCGAAGAGCCAGATTTGATAGAAAACTACCTTAGACGATTCGACTCCTGTAGAATGTCCAGCGGCGGCCATTTGACCGCTGTAGTTTTTCATTCAAATTCAAATTCAAATTCAAATTATGTTTATTGTAACATGAACGGCATACCTACTAATTATACATATTACACAATAATAGATCAACATATTATTACAATTAATTATAAGAATTAAAACAATGTCAAGAATTAGAACGGAAATAACATTTTTTTTTATGTCAAATTACTATCATAAAAATTAAAAAGAAATGTCAAACGTATATAATGAGAAACACTAAATATTTCAGTAGTAAATAAATAGATAGTACAATTTTGCATAGTACGTATTTTCTTTTAATGAAAGTTAGGAAACTTAAATTGAATCACCCTTTACGAGGACCATGGTCCCACAACACCCAGACGCAGAACAAGTATTTGGGATTTGTTTCCTGTGCACAAATACTTGTCCTGTCACGCGAATCCAACTCACCGCCTCCGGGTTATGAGCCGACCTGCTCAACCTCCACACCACAGAAGCTTCCAAAGTATTGCTTACACTATCTTAACCAATATAGGTATTTTGTGTCCCGAAAAATAAATATTTCCCCATGAAAATGTGTAAATTGCAAATGTCACCACAGTGCGCCTAATTTCAAAAATAATAGTCATACTTTTTGGTTACAAAAAATAGTAGGTTACCATACAAACTTGGTCACTGAAAAAACTCGGAAAACACTTGTCTAGAAACCCTACTTCCGGCCGTAGCACCTCACATCAAAGATAGTGTCACAATGGGCCAGTTTCTTTGTCACCTACGCCGTAGCACCTCTACGCAGCCACGAGGTGCTACGAATTACGTAACATTGCTTTAACTACTAGGGTTTTTAGCTTATATCGTTTATATATTTACTACTTTAGTTGTAGCGCAACGAGCTATGCAGAGAGCTATGCTCGGTGTTTCCCTGCGAGATAAGATCCGGAACGAGGAGATCCGCAGGAGAACTAAAGTGACCGATATAGCTCTTAGAATAAGTAAGTTGAAATGGCAATGGGCAGGCCACATCACTCGTAGAAATGACAACCGTTGGGGAAGAAAAGTTCTCGAGTGGCGACCACGAACCGGAACACAAAGCGTAGGCCGGCTTCCCACTAGGTGTACCGACGACCTGGTCAGAACCGTGGGAAGCCGATGGACGCAGGAGGCAAGCGGCCGCTCAAAGTGGCGCTCTTTGGGGTAGGCCTATGTTCAGCAGTGGACGTCTTCAGGCTAATGATGATGATGACCCAAAAATGACATTTAACAGAGCCGGTAATTTACCAAGTTTTTCACGTGAAACTCTTAATTTTCTGGGATTAAAAGCATCTTATTATGATGTCAGAATTGAAAACAATCTGTGCGTGAAACTTCCTCCAATTATTGCAGGGATTATGTAAATACCGTCATATATTATAGAAACAAATATATGCCACAGTATATGACAGCCTCCGTGGTGTGGTGGTTGAGTAGGTCGGCTCATCCCGGAGGCGGCGGGTTCGATTCCCGCGACAGGACAAGTATTTGTACACAGAAAAAAAGCGCAAATACTTGTTCTGTATTTGGGTGTTGTGGGAGCATGGTCCTCGTAGTTCCTGGGTTCCTAGATACAGGGAATCCTTGTTAGGATCCAAGATCTATGTATGTGATCTTTGGGCGCTATTATTATATTATTATATGCCTCATAGAGCGATGGTGGCCGAGCGGTAGCATGTGCGTTTCGCAAACTTACGGCACCGCGTTCGATCCTCGGCCCTGCACCAATGACTTATCTAGTAAGTTATGGGCAGTTTTCGATGCCATCGCTCCATGCCTCGGAGACCCGTCGCCGTCGCCGTCGGTCCCGGTTGTCATAAGAACATCTATGGCAATCGTTACGGGTAGTCAGACGCCTGATAGAATCTGACGCCTGATCTAACCATCCCTGTTACTGGTCCCTTATGGGTTGCGAGGTCAGATGGCAGTCGCTCGTGTAATTCTGGTAGCTCGCCGCTACAGGTTAGATTGGAATCTGACCCCAATAACAAATAGGAAAAGGCAAAGAGGATGATGATATGCCTCATTTATAAAGTAAATGAATATGACTGTGAGCCCTGAACCCTACATTCACAGTGTAACCATATTTACACAGATAAAGAGTTACAACTACAATGAACTACACCAAAGTGCGCCGATAAAAATACAAAGCGAACAGATAACTGAGTGCAAGTACGTGGTACGTACCACCTGATGGGTCAATCGCATGTCAGCGAGCCGTCAGCGTTCTAGGAAGCCAACAACTCTGGTCTAGATTTAAATAAAGCGTTTTGACGCCGCCGCGCGCGAACCTGATGTTTTTGACGTCTGAAAAAAGTTAGAGTAAGTTTTAATGTTAGTAGTTTTAATGTTTAACTATCAGAAGTTAGTGGTAGATTTTTTGTTTAGTTTGGGTAAACAAAGCTACGGGCGAGTGTAACTTAGCGGTTAACTGTGTGGCTTTTAAGTGAATGTTTCTATAGGGAATATGTAACGTGTAGTAGAAAGTTTTTTTTTAAATATTTACACGCTTGCTTGAAGGCTGAATGCACGTATTCACTATTTACTCTGTGATTTTGTACCCAAATTTATAGTGTATTCTTGCAAATAAACAAAATAATGATTTGATTTGATTTGTGACTTTCAAACCGACTTTTTTGTCGGCTGGTTTGAGTCCCACTCGGCCACACCAATGACTTTCCAAGTTGTGTGCAGTGTTTGTAGTCGCTCTTACGAGGTAAAAAATACCATCACACACACATCAACAGCCTGAAGACGTCCACTGCTGAACACAGGCCTCTCCATAAAACGCCACTATAGACGCATATCAAAGGGGGGTTTGCCATAATCACCACGCTTGGCAGGCGGCTTGGTGATCGCAGAAGATTTTAATGTACCGAGGAAAATACTGCTGCCCATATTATATCAAACAGAAAAACTTGTCAATGGAACGTGCCAGTCGTTCAGCTAATGTTAAACCTCACGGCCGCCCATCACAGTTGCAGTGACACTCGGAGCTCTAAAATATAAAGTTTCACGTGACACTGCACTGCGCACGTCATCCCTCCATTAGCGCTGTGTAGTAATAAGATTACTAGATTGTGAGATCAGTTCATGAAATCTCGATTGCTCCTTAGATGACATAATAAATAAATAACAAATGCCCCAATCCAATTGCACTACTTGGCAGGGCATCCAGCCCGTAGCTGCCCAATGCATTACAAATGGGAAAATTCTTCTAAGCTCCGCTATCGCTTTTCCCTATTTTTAACCTTTATTCTAAATAGTCACTAGGTGGCAGGACTTTTCTGCAAAGTACGTCTAGGTAGGTACCACCGCTTTGCGAGTTATTCTGCCGCCAAGTAGTAGTGTGCAAGCACTACTGTGTTCCGGTTTGAAGGACATTGTAGCTAGTAAAATTACTGGGCAAATGAGACTTTACGAGCTGATCTCACAGTCTAGAAAACTTTTTTAGACTATGTAATGTCTCAGGATGACGTGCGCAATGCGCAGTGTCACGCGAAACTTTAATTTGGAGTTCCGAGTGACACTGCAATCTGTTATAGGTGGCCGTGTCACTTAACACCAGACAAACGGCTAGCTCGTCACGTCATACGCTTACATAAAAACAAAAAAAAAACAATAAAGGTGTAATAACACCCGAATATATACGCAACAGCGCAGCAGGTTCGACAAACATAAAATTAATTAACAATAACAGCTGACAAGCGCCCGCGGACACAATTATTCCATACATATACTTAATGTACTCCCCATTCCATTCAGCATACTAAAGACCTTAATCACCACGTAATAAAACACATTTTCATTTATTCTCACAGAAAATTTAACTTCGCTAAACTTCAAAATGTCCAGTGTAATATAATATACGTGACGATGGCAATCGTTTTAGCAAAGAGGTCTTTTTAAGATGGTTATATTTTGACCCAACCCTGACCACCCGAAATAGGCACGTTGCGTGATAAATTTAATAGTTCTAGAGGAGCTTGGTCACAGTAGAAAAGCAGTATGGACACTTTATAAAACAAAAGACTATTTAATATTGCCTAATTGAATTGAATCTTAGTTAGTGGCTTCTGCGGTAATTTCACCACAATTTCCAAATCAGGAGTTTTCTTTTAGGCATTGTCAGTTTAGTTCTTTTATCGTCAAGAGATTGCACTCGCGTAGATATTTACTTTTTTTTTTATCTTGAACGCAGGATGCCATACTTAGAGCATATGAGTTTCTTGGTCATATTAATGATTCTAGAACAGTTGCCAATGCCATCTAGCGAGAGATAAATAATACTAAATTGGAATTAAGAAAACTGCTCATCGCCTCCAAATTGAAACGCATACGTTCCAAGCTGAGTATACAGTTCTAAGTATCTGTTAATTTTGAAAGCATTCTTTGAGCAATGGAGAACAGCACTTGTTTTTTCCCTTTTTTCAAGCTTATTTGTTTGGGGCAAGAATTAGTCTTGCTCATCACATGCATTTATTTATGACACGCCTTTTACTAAGCTTAGCAATGTAGCGCCGTCTTTTGCAATTGTCGGAATCGTCGATTAACATTTTAGTGACCATATCGGTCAAACGCTAGAGAACTGCGCCAAAGCGCCAGATAAATTTATAAATTAGGCATTTTTCGAGATGTTCCCTACTGTTTATACTGAAGAGTAGTTTCACAGCGAGATGGTTGCTTTCATACAATTATGAAAGAGTTTTGAACGTATGAGGAAACAGCTTTTCAGATCGCGTGTTAGGATAAATTAAAATTATGAATTGGATTATATATAATTATGCAATAGAAATTTTGAGCGGAATTGCTGGTAGTTACTTAGGTTAATAGAATTAAGCAGAAAAGTCATACGTATGTGCTGTATAACTACAGTGTTTTTATCTAATCTGTGTGTATTAACAATTTAGAGTGTGAAATTGTGCGAGTGGGACGGTATATGACTGTGACATTATGAGAGAATACATTTTGCGTGAATGTGGCATTTTGAGAACCTGAGATTTTACGCCGAGAGGGACTTATGGCTGGTCTTACAACAGAAGGTTTAGTTAAGAAAAAATGTAATATTGCGAATTGATGACAAATTAACAAAGCAATTGAAAATGTTCGTGCTTGTTTATTTAGGGTATATTCTAGGGTAATGGTTTACACTTACTTTTATTAAAATGAATTTCGTTCAATACACAAATTGTTTACTTATACAGAAAGTAACTGGTAAGTAGAAGATAGTCTATAGGCACTGATTGTTTTTAACCGACTCCAAAGTAGGATGCGGTTCTATGTTCGACTGTATGTATTTTTTTACTAATGTTTTGAGTTTTCTCATAAGAACCTAGTGAGTGGTCTCATGCAAAGTTTGGTGAAGAGCTAATGAAGATATTCGGAGATAGATAACGGAACTACTCAGTCATCAAATCAAAATAACACAAAGTTAAGGCAATTGAAGTCGCTCTAATCCCCTTTTTAAGTATTCATTGCTCAACAATTTGAAAGTACTCTGAGAGCACTCTGGTAGAAGTCTTGGTTAATCAAAATAAGAAATCAAAATTATGTTTGCCGATATTGGTGTACCAGTACTGAAAAGCTAAATAAACAAGCTCAAAATATTCATTATTTCAGTTCACCGAAACATTTTGTCGTTCAAAGCTAAATGTAATTAACTCGTTACGAAAAATAGCTAAATAATAGTATACAATTTGAATAACATAAATAACAGTTGGACGGCGCGCCATTCAGCAACGCTCGCTTGCTAGTCTGATACCTAGGACTGAAAATGTTTTAAAATTAGCGGTATTTAACCGCTAATATTTTAACAGTATGGTAAAAATAGATAGCGCCACGTGAATTGACCACATATATTTATTTATTTCAAACATTAGATTTCTATAAGTAGATACTTCAAAAACATTAAGACGGCAGAGCATTCACTGTACAATTATTTAGGTTATGCAGTCCTCGCTTCCGACTTTCTGCCCGCATTTCGTGTAATAGGAACGGCCATGCTAATGTAATTGACTGTTTTTTTAGTTTTCCCCTTTTAATATGAGAGAAACTGTATGCTATTGAGGTTGCTGGTCGGCCGCGTGCCCGTTTCTGTTAGGGAATATTTTCGCGTATTTTTTTCAATGTTGCTTTGCAGAGATGTAGAGAAGTGGATGAAAAGACATATACCGGTAAGTAGATTTTAAATAATTATAGCGGATAATTGCCTTTTACTTTACAGATGGACATGCACCTATCAAATCTTTTTTAATTTAACTTTTTGTGCTGATCAATATAATAAATTAATAAAAAGTAATAAATAAGTGTGAACATTTCAGACAGCGCATCCTGCACTTGGTTCCAAACTATGGGAACTGGATAACTGATGGAGTACTTATATAAGAACTTTTTGTTTGTAAATACGTAGTTAGAATTAAAATATAATTATATTAAACCCAGACACAGAAAAAACATCGTAGTTTATAAGAAAAAAAGTTTGTCTTTCATCACATCATATTTGTATAGTAATTTAATTTAGAGGTTGTATTTCTTTCGAGATTTTTATATTACCTTTTAAATATTACTAATATTGTCCAATTTTCTTTGATTTGGGAGGGCTCAATTTTTTAATGATTTTGTACCAATCCAAATCATTTATCTGCCGATGAAAAGTTATGAAAGTTGAGGAGCTATACAACTTTATAAAAAAAAAAAAAATTTTTATTTCAGGTTGTTCACGCATAGAGTTAGTACCTTAAAACTTTTAGCTATATCAAAAAAAATGTTAAAAGAAATGTCAAAAAATGTGTGTGTGTGTTATTAAAATGTCTCGCCGACAAGAGTGGCGCTCAGAATTTGACAGATCATATCATAACATAGTTAATGCAGTACTTTTCCTATACTTATACAGTTCTTGAAATTCTAAAGAAGTCAATTGAGTTATTGACACACTTGGACCGCGCTCCGCCCTACTGGTTAAATTAATAGAAGGTTTTAAGTTTTTGCCGGAAAAGCCGGTTATTTAAATATTCTGCTTAGTCACATCACTAATAATATAACCGTTCCATATTACACAGTTATTCACAACCGTGACGTGTTGAGCTAAAAGCTGCGATGTTTGGGAGAATGCGTGCCTGTAATTGGCCATTGTGCTATTCAATTGGGCTTAAAATTCTATTGCAAACGAAAACGTTCCCTTAATACGTGGTTGCTTGTTTAGTCTGTGGCTTAATGTGCATTCCTGTGTATTGAACATCTGTATTGCAAACACGCAGGGTGTTTTATGAATGAGGTCATTAGACTGGTTAATTTCTAATCGTAAAATGGCTTAATGGTCAATTTGGGCATTTAAAAGGCATATTTTTAAAGTTTTTTTTTATTTATACACAACATTAACATAGTAGTAGTTATTACACTTATAAACTTTAGCAAATTGAACTCATAAAAGTCGAGGTTAAACGTCGAGGCTAGTCAAAACTATGTTTTAGTAAAGAAGACTGGCGACTCTTGACACAAAAAAAAACTCTTGAAAAAAATGCTCTTCATGAATGCAATAAGTCTTCTTTTAATATAAGTAATCTTTTAATATATCATTTTTTTACTAATTTTTCTAATTATCTTGTATATTCTTAGAAGTAGGGAATCCAAAGTTCTATTTATTAAAACTATAATATCAGTTGAGTATGGCCATATGCAGTTGTTTATGAATCCATTCCATTATATCTGTCAAAGTCAACATCGGTTATTATTTCTTGAAAAATAAATGGTTTATGGCATTTCAGTTGTTCCATTTCTATTGTTTGTTTATTATAATGATTATGTTTTGATGTTGTTGCTATGTACAATTTGTGCAAATAAAGTGTATCTTTCTTTCCTTATATTCCAACTGAAACTGAATTGAGTTAGCTAATTGCAATTTACCGACGAATTTAAACATTTGTGTCCACAATAAATAACAGTACTATGTACTATGACCATGTCATATAGGTAATGTATTAACAAACTAACATAACCATAATTATAATTTTTTCCAAATTCTGCACCCTACATTCAATTTGCTTTTTTGATGCTTTATGGATGTATTCACTGTAGCAAAAATGTCTGCAGTGTACTTCGTTAAAAAGGCTGAGTCTTAAAATACATAGAAGCCGCCATTCTTCTTTCTGGGCGCGAATAGACCCGTTTTAACTTTTACAATATTCTAGAGTTGGTATTATTGTAGTGTAGTAGTTAGTTCGTTTAAAGAATTAGGGCTTTTGCCGTTTACCCGTAAAAACATTGACTGTTTATTTGTTTGGTAACTCAAAACATCATCAAAATAAATATTCTTGAAAAATAATTATTTTGTTGTTAAATTTCTGTTGTCTTTATGAATTGTTAAAGAGCAGTCCTCAAATTTGTTGTGAAGTATATTATTGCTTTAGTATAAATCAATTATCGTAACATTTTTAGAATTTGCTTACAGAACCCGAAAATTGACCTGATCCTACCCATACAAATCTTGGTTGCATACATAAAAGTGGATAAGGTTGTTCCTTTAGGGTTATCATACAAAACTGAAGGTTACAATTTCGAAAAAATTGTGAACTTTACGATTATAAGCGGTTTAATTCTTGAACGAATACAAACTTGTACAAGAAAATGAAAGTTTATGGCCCACACGCGGTAAATCTAGAGATTTGCCGTTTAATGTGCCCATTAACGGATATATGCGGTCTTTTCGCATCACTACATAACGTTTGAAAGAAATGTGGTTAAGGTTAAAAACTAAACAAATGAATATCATTTTAAAAAAGGGGATCCTATAAAGGCAATGTTTTGTTAGCAGTCACCCCTATCGAGTAATGACCGGAACAAAAGTTGCTAAACTTTTCCGATTATCAAAGAACGGCTTACTGTAAGCAACTGCTACTTAAACTGCCCTATAACTTATTGAAAGTTATCAAGCGCCAGTGATAAACGAACACAACATAACTAGCACATAACAGCTATAACATGTGTAGTAATTACAATAAAAGCCATCAAAGTCCCTAGTCACGATTGGCCACATTTTGCACACCGCGGCCTACAAACTGTTACACTAACTTAGATTGCTTACGCATAACTTAGATACTCGACCGAGTACTTAAGCTTTATAGAAAGGGTCCAGAGTGAGCTATTAGTTCAGTTGTTAATAACTTTAAACATGGAAGGGAAACGGCTATTGTATAAAACAAATGCAGCCGCTTTTCATTTGTCATTGGTAACCAACGTTTTGTTATCAGTGTCAAGTTGAAGTTACTCTTGTTGTCAAAATGGTGTTGTGATTACTAATTAGTAAATAAGATGGATTAAAAAAACCAAGAGGTTACACGTAACTTTGAAAGCAATGCAACAGGCTAAAATGTATTCAAATATTTCTTATTTATTTTAAACAAATAACGTAATCGTCCACTTTAAGTTACACCTTGATACACCAAAACTGGAGTCAACAATGTGTGACTGTTTTAGCTTCTAAGTCTTAACTTAGTATGTGTGTGAGTTGTATAGAATAATTCAAACTCTGAAAGCTTCTTGTAGCTGAGAATTTACTTCCATTAAAAATACCGCAATATTATAACAGTTAAAAGCTTATATAAATAAAAGTTTTTCGTTTTGCAAAAGTTATCGGTAAACTTCTTTAGCAAGGGTGAATAGGTATATGCCATTTATAAAGTACTTGGAAAATAGTGTGAGATAAGTAACTGTCTTTTGTATACCGTGTCTTAGACGGGTTGTAGGTAATATAATGGATGTGGCGACCGAATCCGAAAATACCCGAACATTAGCCGGTGATAAATGATGATCGGATATAAGAGATTACGCGTAATTTGTAACGTGATGAAAAAGTGGCAACGTATTGATTCACATACGGTTCAATAGACTGGCGATGAGTGGGAGAATATTCAGTGGAATCTTATGGGGTCATTTCTATTTTAACATGGCATCTTCATCATGAAAAGCCTGGAGACGTCCAATACTGAACAAAGGCCTCAATTCAGAGCACAATTTTGAGCTACATCTATCGGCTTCCGTGATTCTGACCAGTGGGGCTAGGCTACCGTCTATGCTAATCGTAATCGATAAATGGGCTTCATTTCATCATTTCCGGTAAGTTGGCATTGTGTAACATCTCCATCCATTAGTATTTTCTCACTGTTTCTCATTATTATAGTTAATCAATGTTTTGTCTATTCAGTTCTCCGCCTAAGGGACCATAATACCGATGGATGAGGATTTTACACAACCGGAAACGACCAAATGAAGCCCATTCATCGATTACGATTGAGTTACACAATACGGGGACAGGTCATCGGTCCACCTACGCTGCGTCTTCCGATTCATGGTTGTTACTCAAGAACCTTTCTTCCCAATCAGTTTCCAGTTCTGCAAAACCAGTTAGAGTAGATTTTATGCTTCCTTTTACTTTCTCCAATATGAAACCTCAATGGGCTTTTATGAAATAGTGATTTGTAGCCAACCTCGGTTTCAAGGTGCCAAGGGAGGTTTTATTTCCCATTTCTCGTTACAGACCGAGCTCAAAAACACCGGCAACAATCCCGCTGGTGTTCTTTAAGAAAATACGTGTTTTTTCTAGAACAACAAGATTTAAATTTCAAATAGGTTTACTAAGATTTTCCTCTCCTGATTAGTTTTAGTTTCAAGTTAGTTAAAAGTTGAGAGTACTAAAACAACTTATTGTTACAAGCTGCTAAGATTTAGGCCTCAAGTATAGAATGTGGTTGTGGTACTTAAAAACCACAGACAAGCAAAGTTATTTATAAAAAAAAGAGGTTCTAGTGTCATAGAGTTAGAAAAATATAAATAACTAGCGATTGATTTATAGGCCTTAGACCTTTTCCGCTTCCTTCTGTTAGAACTTGGGCTGTATCAGTTATCATAAAATCTTTGTAATCCTTAATGGCCTTTTATTTTTCCAAAACAAAGCACGTTTTATCAAGGTTCAGTCTGAAAATGTGAAAAGAAAATGTTTAGTAAAAAATACCAACGCAAGTTAGCAACGCCGTAAAGTGTCTGGGCATGAACATGCGAAATTAAAAAGGCCAGACAGTAAATAATAACATACTACGTCCAGACGGGCAAATAATTCATATTAACCCCAAATTAAATTCACCACTTTTTGAAAGTTTAACATAATTTTATCATCACTCAAACATGACCGAATTTCCTTTATAAATAAAGGTGAAAATATGCTGTGTTCCCCTTACGTCCACCCGATTCCACCCCCTTTTACGAGCCAAGTCGTAAACCGGGTTGCGACGGCGAAATTCTATTTTTGAAGTTTATATAACTCCTGCCGGAGGCTCGCACTCGCCCAGCTCGACTCGACTCGACTCAGCCCGGATCGGTGCTTCACGCATTTGAATCCGGATTCCCTTTGTTTAGAAATACGTTAAGTCGGAATTAAGTGTTGCTCTTTTCTTACCAACGCCTTGAGGGTCAAATATTTGGGCGTAAACGGAAGACCTTTTTTAGCCCGATAGCGGTCTTGTTTAGTCATCGTTTGTGTAATATTATGCTAAATTGACAAGAGAAAATGCGTGTTTCAAAGCTTTACTCTGCGGGTACGTGCTTTATCTATTATACTGTAAAAGGTACGGACTTTGATGAATTTTAGGCTGCTCTTTTATTAAAATGGAGATGAGACAAGTTTTCTTTGTGTCAAAATAATTTTGCAAAAAGTGGCGATACGATTTTCTCGCCCAATAATAAATGGCACTCTCAACTCTGGTCAATAGCAATGTCTTTTTTTGAGCAGTAGTGTGCCTCTCCACTACTGGAGGTTGGCCGTCAGCTCTGCAAATTTATCTCGATTCTGTGCCAAGCGAAACAGGTCTTCTCCGCTGGCAATATTTGTCCACTCCCAGATGTTTCGCGGCCAAGATTTTTTTCTTCTTCCAACACGCCGCTTTCCTGCTACTTTGTCCATTATTATGAGCTGGAGAAGTTGGTATCTCTCGTGTCCTTTCCTCCACTTGATAATTTGCAACAATTCACGGTTTCAGCCGACGAACCCGCACATTGGAAACCTTTTGAGTCCAGATAATGCGAAGCATCCAACCTATCGATCCAAGGTAGTAGGTTAGCTAGGTTTAAAAAACATTGTCATACAGTTCTTGGAGAGATGACACTTCAATTTATTTTTTATCAGTTATAGAAACAAAAACAAGGTACATAATACCTAATGCTTTTTGTGCATATACCCTTACCCTAGCCTTACTAAATGCATTTACTCACAAGTGCCAGCATGTTGATGTATTTCACGATAATTTTAACTTTATGATTTATACCTGTCACCATTGCAATAGTTAGCGTTTTGTTAATACTGTAAGCTAACTATTATAAACTGAATAATAAATAAATAATAACAATAATACAAATTACATAAACGGAAAAGAGCAGGAAATCCAGGGAACTATACATCCTAAAGCAGCAAAAACTTAAAACTTATAAAAACTTATGGGTCACAGAGCAGAAGATCTAGAAAACACACCTTACGTAGACTATAACCAGTCCTCTTATTTTCAGCTGCAATATTTTATACTGGCATAAGAATCTGATTTCCACATCTTGGTATGAAATACCTAGATATTACGTTTACGTGCTTGTCATGGATGATGTAGATGGAGTGATAGCTTTTCTTACATGTCTGGTCTGACTGTAAAATATGTCTGACGCCGTATTTTACGACAGAGTTTGTAACTTATTTGATTGGTGCCCTTTTTACTGATGTTATTTTGTATCTTTGAGTTTATTAGCTGATTTTAGGAAAGGAGGAGTGTTTTCATTTTGGCGAGTATGTTTCATGAACGTCTAATACAGATTAGGTAGATATTTCGGGAACTAAAGTTATCTAGAAAACAAACACTAGCCCGCTAATTTTATTTTGTGATTCCGAATATGATTGTGTCTAACTCAATTTTGCCAAAAACGTTAGTTACTGCGTTCTTCACTATGAGGGCAGTGTTATGCCGTGTTTATTAGTAAGGGGGTAGTAACTCTTTAAGAACTAAAAATAATAATACACCGAAAATTCAAGTATTTTATCATCATCATCATCATCAACAGCCTGAAGACGTCCACTGCTGAACATAGGCCTCCCCCAGAGCACGCCACCTTGAGCGGCTGCTCGCCTCCTGCATCCATCGGCTCCCCGCGGCCTTCACCAGGTCGTCGGTCCACCGAGTGGGGGGCCGGCCTACGCTGCGTCTTCCGGTTCGTGGTCGCCACTCGAGAACCTTTCTTCCCCATCGGTTGTCAGTTCTACGAGCGATGTGGCCTGCCCATTGCCACTTCAACTTACTAACTCTAAGAGCTATATCGGTCACTTTAGTTCTCCTGCGGATCTCCTCGTTCCGGAGCTTATCTCGCAGGGAAACACCGAGCATAGCTCGCTCCATAGCTCGCTGCGCGACTTTGAGCTTACTAATGAGGCCAACAGTAAGAGACCATGTTTCAGTTCCATAAGTCATCACTGGCAACACACACTGATTGAAAACTTTCGTTTTCAGGCTCTGCGGTATTTTGGACGAAAAGATAGGACGAAGCTTCCCGAACGCTGCCCAGCCGAGTTGGATTCTTCGCGCCACCTCTTTGTCGAAGTTGGACCTACCTAATTGGACAATCTGTCCTAGGTAGACATACTTGTCGACAACTTCGAGAGTATCGTTCCCAACAATTACCGGTATAGGTGGAACATGAGCATTAGACATGATCTTTGTCTTGTCCATATTCATCTTAAGACCAACCTGCTGGGAGACTCTACTGAGGTCGTTGAGCATGGTGCTAAGGTCCTCGAGCGATTCCGCCATTATGACTATATCATCGGCAAAACGAAGGTTAGTGATGTACTCGCCATTTATGTTGATGCCAGATCTTTTCCACTCCAAGAGCTTGAAAACATCCTCCAATGCGTTTGTGAACAGTTTCGGAGAAATAACGTCTCCCTGTCTCACGCCTCTTTGCAATGGAATTTGTTCCGTACTCTGGTCCTGTAGTCGGACTGACATAGTGGCCTTACTGTACAAACACTTCAAAACTTCGATATACCTATAGTCAATTTGGCATCGCTGCAAGGACTGCAGCACCGCCCAAGTCTCGATTGAATCGAAGGCTTTCTCATAGTCCACAAACGCTAGGCATAACGGCCGATTATACTCTTCGGTCTTCTGTATAATCTGGCGCAGCGTATGGATGTGGTCTATGGTGCTAAAGCCTTTTCGGAAACCGGCTTGTTCGGGAGGCTGGAATTCATCAAACCTGCGTGCGAGACGATTCGTAATGACTCTCGAAAACAGCTTATACACATGACTCAAGAGCGAGATGGGCCTATAGTTCTTCAATAAGGTGTTATCGCCTTTTTTGAAGAAGAGCACCACCACGCTCTTGTGCCATGCCTCTGGCGTTATACCTTCAAGGATGACAGAATTAAATAACTTCTGGAGGACTAAAAGTACCGGTCTACCACCCGCTCTCAGAAGTTCGGTCGTAATTCCATCTTCACCTGGTGCCTTGTTGTTTTTAAGCTGTTTGAGGGCCATTCTAATCTCGTACAGGCTGACGTCCGGGATATCTTCGGTATAGTGTCGGACTAACTTGGCTCTGATGTCCTGAGCTGTGTTAGTAGCGGGCTTACGTGTCGAGGTGTATAACTGTCCATAGAAGTTCTCGATCTCTCTCAGAATCTCAGGCTTGGATGAAATGACGCTACCATTTTCGGTCTTCAGTTTTGTCATTTGGTGTTGCCCAATAGACGAATCCTTTGCGAACACTTTAGAGCCTTGGTTCCGCTCAATTGCGGCCTCAATACGTGAAGTACTAAGAGCACGCAAGTCGTGTCGCAAGGAACTCCAGATTCGTCTATTGAGTTCACCGTAGGCTGACATATCAACTGAAGACTGCAGCTTCATTTCGCTCCGGTCGGCCATTAGCTCAAGAGTTTTTTCTGAGAGCTTTTGAGTCTTCTTTCGGCGTTGGGTCTTAAAGAATTTCGATCCAACAGCTTGGACAGTTTCCACCAACCCGTCGTTTAGCTCGTCCACTGTGTTACAGTCGGCTAGGCACTGGAAGCGATTTTGGAGTTCCAGCTGAAAGCCTTCGGGGTTTTGGATTTGGACAGGATTTGGACGGAGCGTAGACTTCACCAGACGTGACCTTTCGAGCTTAACATTGATATTCAATGTGCCTCTAACAATACGGTGATCGCTACCGGTTTTCACCTTGCTGATCACAGAGACATCATCGAATATGTGCTTCTTGGTCGTCATGATGAAGTCTATCTCATTTTTAGTGGAACCGTCGGGACTTATCCACGTCCACTTCCTGGATGGCCGCTTCTCGTAGAAGGAGTTCATCATAAAGAGTTCCTCCTTCTCCATGAAGTCAGCCAGCCTCTGTCCTCGAGGGTTCCGCTGCCCGTATCCAAATGGCCCCACTCTCAGCTCATCGCTATTCCTTGTGCCCAACTTCGCATTGAAGTCTCCCATCACAACGGTGAAGTATGTTTCGGAAGTATGCATGGCTTCGGATATGTCCTCATACATAGCTTCTACTTCATCGTCTGAGTGTGCCGACGTCGGCGCGTATACCTGTATAACCTTCAACGAATACCGTTTGGTTATTCGGAGTACCAGGTACGCTACCCTGGCCGACACACTGTCGACTTTGACCACGTTGTTGACGAGAGACTTGCGGACGAGAAACCCGACACCCCCTTGGGAGAGTTGGTCTCCCTCCCGGTAGAAGAATAAGTTACCGGAATTTAGGATTATCGTGTCCTGTCCCTGTCTTCGGACTTCTGACAATCCCATTACATCCCAGCGTAACTTACCCATCTCCGCCTCTAGCTCGACCATCCTTTCGTCAGCCTTCAGTGTGCGCACGTTATGTGTTGCCAGGGCCAGGGGTCGTCGTTGGGGTTGGTAGCCGGGCGTCTGCCGGGGATTCTTCGCACCCCTTGCCCTGCCGTTACCGTGGCCGCTACCGTAGCCACGGGATAGCAGAGCTGCCGGGGACTGGGGGCCGTTTTTATTTGTGCTTGTCATTAGGGGGGGGGGGGGTTTGCCATAATCACCACGCTTGGCAGGCGGCTTGGTGAGTATTTTATAAAAGTTGCTAAAAAGTGTGTATTATATAGTAAAGGAGTAAGTGTTCATATACTAATCTATTAACGTACAAATGTCATTTTCATCAGGGATTAGTAGATCACATAGGTATAATTAATAGTTAATTCATTGGAGATGAGTGACGAAAGCTTTAACTGCTGGGTTTAAGATTTCCGCACGCTGTGTGTTACAAACATGCAGTGCATGAATCTTGCAGCTAAAATGAATTAGCAGAATTAACGGCTGATTTGGATCAAATTTTGCTTATTAGAATAAGCAATCTGTGTCTCATAACTTGAAGCATAATGCTGAAATATTTCTCATGAGCATAACGCTGAGTTGGGGTATTTGAGACAATATTTACCTTTTGTTTATTTCTGTTAATATTTAATTTAATTTAATAATTATGTGTCTCAGTTAACATTGTTTTTTAGAAATGAACAGTTCTTTCTTTCTTTCACTCTATCCCTATCAACTTTACTTATTATCCCGGGATGTTTCGATAAACGGATTCAGGTTACTCAAACTTCTAGTTCATTATTATGAGCAAAGGTCGTTTTGAGAACGATTTCTTTTATTGTCGTCGCGTTAAAATAGTTATTTGTTATAAAAGGCTGCAAAGTTGGCTTTTGGCGCGAGTACTTGAGTTGAAACCTGAGCAAGCGAAGGATTCTAGGATTCAAATGAAGAATCCTGAGCGTAGCGAAGGTTTTAAGGTATGAGACGCGGAAAAACTTTGCTGCTGAGTGCAACACACAACTTTTCATCTCACTACAGCGAGGAAAACGCAAGAAAAACAGCTAAAAGGCTAAGAAAAGATTAGGTTTTAGCTTATTCATTTGACTATTGGCGGCGGTAACGCTTAACATCAGGTAAACGACTAGCTCGTCACGTGATTCATGGAAAATTAAAGAAAAAGTGTTTTTCATCCATCTTCCATGCACTCACCGTGCTGGATAGCGTATTGGTTATAATACTCTTTGGTGCTGGACAGTGCGATTATTCTAAAAATGAGATTGGTGAACGAGAAAAACATGGTATCTTTTAGGAGGTAGTCTGTGGTATTACTGAGTTTTCAGTGGACTGGCAATATCTAGAAGGTCAAATTCGGGCAGATCTGTGATTAAATCCTCAAATCTTGATGAGAAAATTATTGAATAGAAACATTCGAATTTTAAAAACACTTTCCACGCTAGCGATTAAAATGCGTTTTGCGCCGAGATTTTGATTGACAAAGAGAATCTTTCCGAGCTAGTGAGGTGAAAATGTTCTTTATTATACTCGTCAATGTGTCATCAGCGCTTTCATTAGGCACTTTTCAACTTGAAGCCGAACATGTAGCTATAGAATTTGGCACATCTCCACACATTCAATCGACTCGGAACTTTGCATACTTATGTATACCTTAATTGTTATCTCTGTATCTATTAGACTACATTTTACTGACATTTCTTTTTGTACCTCATGAGACTCTTTTGGAACCTCATGTTTTTCATCATCATCAACAGCCTGAAGACGTCTACTGCTAAACATAAGCCTCCCTCACAGAGCGCCACTTTAAATGGCTTCTTACCTCCTGCATCCATCGGCTCTCCGTGGTTTTAACCAGATGGTCCATCCACTTACTTCCGAGCGATGGTGGCCGAGTGGTAGCATGTGCGCTTTGCAATCTTACGGCACCGGGTTCGTTCCTCGGCCCTATACCAATGACTTATCTAGTAAGTTATGTGCAGTTTTTGATGCCATCGCTTCACGAAGAGCACGTTAAGCCGTCGGTCCCGGTTGTCATGAAAACATCTATGACAATCGTTACGGGTAGTCAGAAGCCTGATAGAATCTGACGCCTGGTCTAACCATCCCTGTTACTCGTTCCTTATGGGTGGCGAGTCACTCGTGTAATTCTGGTAGCTTGCTGCTACAGGTTAGATTGGGAGCCGACCCCAAATAACAAATGGGAAAAGGCAAAGAGGATGATGATGAGTGTAAATGTAAACAAAAAGTATTCCTATCAGTATAGTATTTCTATCAGTTATTTGGAACTCCATAATATACGTACAAGCTTTGCGTAGTTTGGGGCTAGATGGCGCTGTATGAAATGTCCACAACAGGGTATTTCTATTTATTGTTAATGTTCTGTAACAATTTTTTACCTACAATATAACAATATACTTGCAAAAATATGTGTGTGCGAGTTATTAATGTTTTTACAAACGAGCACTGAAACCACAAATTCACTTTGATATTAACGTATATTTTTACATAAACTGTAATATACTAAGGTTTTCATTACATATGAAAAACGAAAAGAACGCGTTGAACGTGGCAAAGTGAATAGCTCCACCGAGTTAGGTACAAAACGGTTTCCTAAACCATACGTAATATAAAAAATGGCGTTATAGTAAATTCGCAGACAGCGGCAGAATAGCTATTAGAGTGTTTTGTTTCTCTCTATAACATTTGAAATAGACAACGATAAAACAAGAGAAAGCATAAAGTAGCCATTTCACATTTTAAGGTGGAACGTTCCACTCAGCGCGGCAAATTCAATTTTTTTTAAATTGTTTATAAGCAAAACATTTGACCACGGTCTCACCTGGTGGAAAGTGATGACGCAGTCTACGATGGTGCATGCTTGCCTAGAAGATGCCTGTTCACTCTCGACTTGAAGACACCCAGATCATCATCAAATCTTGCGTTTATTGCCAGTCATAGCTTAATTATTACAACACGTGATTACTTGAAAACTGATTTAACGTAAATAAATAGATTGTATAAACAAATTACGATTAAAAGTATTACCTAAATATCATTGGTTTAGCAACAAATGGCAATAAACCAATTTCGTCTTGGCTTTTCAGTCTATTTACTTATTTATTTTATTTGGCACACAAAACAGAATATAACCAAATGTAAGAACAAGAAGAAAAATGTACATACATTTTGAGCTAGATTATATCCCAAAACATGTGTACACATCATGATTGACATAACTGTTATTAGAATATTTAGTAAAAATGGTTAACTAAGTACATTTCTAAGTGTTTTTTTTTTACTAAGTCTTTTGCTATTTGTAGCTAAACTAATGATATCTAGGTGATAGGTACTTTTAATTGTATAATAGTTAATAATTTATTGATACATTCTATTTATTTGCGTAAAATCAGTTTTCATGTAATCACGTTGAATAATTGGCAAAAACGCTAGAAAATTTTTATTTCCCGCTCTAAGTGAAACGTTCCACCTTAAGTGTAACGTAAGGGGGCAACATTTAAAAACTAAAACAGAATAAAAAATTACACACTTTAAATTCAAGTATTTTATAAAAGTTGCTAATAAGTATGATAATGTAAGTTAACCTCGACGCCTTTCCATTAGGTGCTATGCGTAAACTTTTTCGTATATCTATTCTCAATTTTTTTAATTTTTTTCGCCTTTGGACCTTCATTGTCTAATTTATTTTGTAATGCATTATACCTCAAGAGTTGCTTCATTAAAAATTAGAACCCTAATAATCAATTTATTACTTTACTATTACTATAAAATTGGATACCCATGAGTGACTGACTGACTGATGATTGACATAATTGATCTCAGCTCTCAGAAGTGGTCAGTCAAAACTGAGTATGAGGCTGTATAGTGATGGGTCATGTCACCCCAGGAAAAATCTGACATTACCAGAAAATCGTCTCTGAGATGGAACAGGTCAACGGATCTCGAAAACGACAAGAGATATGGGGGTCCAGTTTTAACTAATGTTGGAGTAGACCCTGGGATGTTTCCAGAGAAATGAAAAAAATGGGGGCCCCCGAACAAAAAACGGTGGCCCCCATACAAAATTGAAACGCTCATAATTCGGCAACGGTAAGAGGTATGTGGGTGGTGCTCGACCAAATGTCATAGAGGATGACGGGGGCTGTCAGATGGTTGTCATGAAAATCCAAGATGGCGGATTCAAAATGGCGGCCATTTTGAAAGTTGGTCCGATCGGGGTGATTTTTTGCATTGGGGGGTTTTCGGGGCCGCAGATTCGATATTTCAAAAAAAATTTTGGATTCCGCCATTTTTAAAGATGGCTGCCATACAAATTTTTTTTTTCATTTTTGACGCATTGTTTCTCGACACCTATGGAAAATTTTGAATGTCTTTGTTGTGTTTTGTGTCCAGATGATCGAGGTGTCTTCAAAAAAATTCGCGACCTGGTCTTCCGAACTTCGGTCACTCGGACGGTCAACGGCCTGGCCAAACCATAAAAGATAGATCATGTGCGTTTTAAGGAATGTCATAGCAAACCCTGGGACGATTTTGGAGATGTCAAAAAAAATTCAAAATGGCGGAAAAAAAAATCCGCCATACAAATTTTAACCATAAATGACGGCGAAACTATGACACTTTAGTATAAAGAGCTCGAACTAATATTAGTTGGAGGTCAGAGGGGAAGATTGCGAAAAATTTCTTTTTTCAAAATGGCGGAAATTTTGGCCGCGGCGGAAAAAAAAGTTTCACCGATTCGGATGAAAATCGATATCTGGGGGTCCCCAAGGATGATGATCAACATTCTGTAATCAAATTTTGACATGTGTCAACTTTCAATGGGGCTGCCATACAAAGGTGCTTTTATTGAAATATCAACTTTGCTTTTTTGCGCCTCCGTTGCGAGTGATTTAGAAAAGTCGTTCCTGGGGATCAAGTATAGATGTTATAAGGGTAAGAATGCAATATCAGTGAAATCAATTTTTTTCAAGATGGCGGCTGTAGACGTACCGACTCATAGTAAAAGTTGTCCGATCCGAATGAAAATCGATATCTGAAAATCCCACGGTACACTTGGTAGGAATGTGTAAAAACTTTTTTGATTCCGCCATTTTGAAATATTGCGAACATGCAATTTCACTTTTTTAGGATTTTTAATTCGCAAATAACACCGAAACTGTGAGACTTTTGTAGGGAGGGTTTGTTCTAATATTGTACAGTTTTGAGAGGGGCATACAGTGAAAAAGAATGTTTTTCAAAATGGCGGTCCATTGGTCCGCGTCCGAAAATAAAGAAGCTCCGATCGGGATGTAAATCGATATCTGGGGGCCCCAAAGGATGCTGATCAACATGGTTTGGTCAAATTTTGACATCTGTCATTTTTTAATATGGCCGCCGTATATACTATTATCAAAATTGCTGTTTTCCATTTTATTGCCTATGGTACTACAGTTTCGGAAGGAGATAGTTGTAATTTTGACAGATGTCAGTGTGACAGATGTCAAACGTCAAAATTTTGACAGATGTCAAATTTTTTGATAGATGTCAAATGTCAATTTTTTTCCAACCTACCAAATGCAACGACGAGCGAAGCAAGCACCAAATATACTGTAGTTTGGTATAAGTGGACGGTCACGACCAACACTTGCACCTGCACACTTGCACCGTGTGCGGGCCGCGTGCGGCCCGCGCACGGTGCAAGTGTGCCGCTTGCGACCTGCGCACTGTTCTAATACCGCTGTCAAGTGTAGACAGATGTCAGTTTGATTGATTTTAAATGTCAAACTTTTGACAGATGTCAATTGTCAAATTTTTTGACAGATGTCAAATTTATTGACAAATATCAAATGTCAATTTTTTGGACAGATGTCAAATGTCAATTTTTTTTCCAACCTACCAAATGCGGCGATGAGTGAGTTAGTTTATTGTCTCTCATTGGTATAATTGGACAGTCACAACTAACACTTGCACCTGCACACTTGCACCGTGTGCGGGCCGCGTGCGGCCCGCGCACGGTGAAAGTGTGCCGCTTGCAACCTGCGCACTGTTCTAATACCGCTGTCAAGTGTAAACAGATGTCAGTTTGATTGATGTCAAATGTCAAACTTTTGACAGATGTCAAATGTCAAATTTGATGACAGATGTCAAATTTATTGCCAATGTCAAATGTCAATTTTTTGGACAGATGTCAAACGTCAATTTTTTTTTCCAACCTACCAAATGCGGCGATGAGTGAGTTAGTTTATTGTCTCTCATTGGTATAATTGGACAGTCACAACTAACACTTGCACCTGCACACTTGCACCGTGTGCGGGCCGCGTGCGGCCCGCGCACGGTGAAAGTGTGCCGCTTGCAACCTGCGCACTGTTCTAATACCGCTGTCAAGTGTAGACAGATGTCAGTTTGATTGATGTCAAATGTCAAACTTTTGACAGATGTCAATTGTCAAATTTTTTGACAGATGTCAAATTTATTGACAAATATCAAATGTCAATTTTTTTGACAGATGTCAAATGTCAATTTTTAGGACAGTTGTCAAATGTCAATTTTTGACAGGTGTCAAACGTCAAATTTTTTCCGACATACCCAATGCGACGACGAGCGAAGCGAGTTAGTTTACTGTAGTTTGGTATAAGTGGACGGTCACGATCAGCACTTGCACCGCGCACGGTGCATGTGTGCCGGTTGCATCCTACTCATGGTGCAAATGACGCTGTCAAGTCAAACAAAATGGCCGCCATGCAAAGTCACGCGCATTATCATTTTCTTTGATAAATACGGCAGTTTTGTACAAGTACTTGCAAAATTTAAAGTTTAGCTCCAAGTATAGCGTTTTGAACAAATGGAACGCCACGAAAACACACACGCGGGCCGCTCGCGGCCCGCGCACGGGGCAAAATACTAGTTACCTATATAAAATTTAAAACTAAAAGAAGTGTAATCAGAATGCGCCTACTAACATAGGCCTATAATTTTATTATGAAATTTTTTGTTTATTTTTGTTGACTTATTATTCATTTCATAGTGTAAAGCTCCTATTCTACATTCAAATGGGCAATCTTTCATTTTCCTATATTTTTACAATTAGGTACATATTTCAACATCGCCATTTGATTATGTTTAGACCTATTAAGGTCACTTCAGCGTCGCCCCACCCGCAATAAGTCCTTATTACAAAAGTTCTCTTTCGCACAACGTCAGCACCTTTAGAACCTCAAAAGGTTTTGATATTGGACGTCTTGCGGCAGGCCCCATTAGTAGCTCATTAAGGGTGGATTTTTGGACCCGTGGTTAAGGTAACCAATGGGTAAATAATGTTACAAGTTTTTACCATTGGTTAGAATTTGTTAGCATTTTTAACTATTGGTTACCTTAACTACGGATTAAAAAACTCACCCTTAGTATTACAGATGTCTACAGGCTATCCATATGACTCCATCAGGAAGGCCGTATGCTTGTTTGCTGCCTATAGTAAAAAAGGCGACAAAATAAATAATAATAATAAATATTTGTGTGGACGTTTCACACAGCGCCATCTAGCCCCAAACTAAGCATAGCTTGTACTATGGGAACCGGTAACTGATAGAATACTTAAATACTTTTTTGTTTGTAAATACATACATAGAATACAAAATAACACCCAGACACAGAACAAACACCTATGTTCATCATACAAATGTTTGTCCTGAGTGGGAATCGAACCCACAACCCGATGTTCGGAAGGCAGAGCTATTACTAACTGACCCACCTAACAGGCCAGTCAGTCAAAAGGTTTCATTTTAAAATGTGTGCACCCGCCAGTAGACACCCCACTGTAAGTTCACTGTGGCACAGTAGAGCATCAGAGCGCATTAGCCCGCCCGTTTAGTAAATAAAAAGCTACCCTCCACAGCGGGATGCAACAAATGACCCACCTTTCTCATCTTTTCATTACTCGGCGTGGTATTATGTGAACTTGCATTTTATTCGTTAACTAGTGAGGTGTCTGGAGAAGACCTCTCTGAGAAATGAAGCTGTTGAGAGAATAATTAGTTTGTTCTTGCAGATTTACTTTTGGGACTTGGTTGTTAGCGGTATAGACAGATAAGGTGGCGTTAATTTTTTTAATTAAAAGAGTTTTGTTATTTTGAAAATTTTTAGCATTTGGTGCATCAGCGGTAACCATTGATGCACCACTGTATGGTTTATCTGTCTATCTATCTTGTAAATCTGTTATAGAGCCAAATAACTAATTTTAAGCTTTATTATATAGTGTGTAAAGTTTGTTACTATATGCTGTAAACTATACTGATGTCTCATCCTCTTTGCCTTTTCCTATTCGTTGTTGGGGTCGGCTCCCAATCTAACCTGTAGCGGCGAGCTACCATAATTACACGAGCGACTGCCATCTGACCTTGCAACCCATAAGGAACCAGTAACAGGGATGGTTAGACCAGGCGTCAGATTCTATCAGGCTTCTGACTACCCGTAACGATTGACAAACAAGACAGACGGCTTAACGTGCTCTCCGAGGCACGGAGCAATGGCATCGCAAACTGCACATAACTTACTAGATAAGTCATTGGTGCAGGGCCGAGGATCGAACCCGGTACCGTAAGATTGCAAAGCGCACATGCTAACGCTCGGCCACCATCGCTATTAAATTATCACTATCTCTAATCAACATTATTTGCGTTTCCACAAAGCCGCCCATGCGTTTAAAGGCATATTGCCTTAAAAAAACGCATAGAAAGTTTTCACTATATCATATCAATATTGTTTAGGAAAACACAGACAGACTGAGATTCTCAACTCCATCATGTTGTAATACTCCAAGAGAAGTAATCAAGAGCCAAACTAGACTATATCCAAGAAAACGCAGAGATGATTCAAGACCTAAACACATACTAGACACATATTACGTTTAGGGACACCCTTATAGTTCCCCCTAGAGTTGAGACGGCGAAATTACAAGCTCTTCCCATCGGTGTTTGTTGTATGGCTTAATAAGATAGGAACAAACATTATGCCGTCGAGAAAACTGTCGTAATAAAGGTCCTGCTAACGTCTGCGAATGTCTTAAACAGGACCTGTGGTAATTAAATGTCTGGAACAGCCAAGAAAGCCAGTCAGACGAATTAAAGTTTTGGTAAATGTTGTAACACATCAGTGAAATTACACTAGTGGAAATCGAAAACGCCAAAGTGATAAGAAAGTTTAAAAAGTCCAATAATTTACTACAAAGTTATTTGATTATATAGCACTTTTATAAGTTTAAAAAATCAAAGCTAACTATACTAAAAATAATTTAAACTTATAATTGTATGTATATATAGGCATATAAACTTAAAAGTCCTTAATGTTGTACTAAAAATGTACCAAGATGAAAAAGCCTGATTTTTGTAATATAATAGCAAAGAATTGTGTCTGCACCGAAATTCGAATGATTTCTATCGATTTTACTATCACTTACAGGGGTTCCGATATATTATTTGTTTTAGCAGTCCGGTGGTATGACGGAAATATACCATGTTACTGCTCTTGAACATTTTTTCTCAGTGGAATGTAAGTATGTATTTACTAGGTTCATTAACCTATGAGTTGTTTACTTGGTGACATTTAGCCGTTTGAGTGTAATGCGAAATAGGGCCGTCTTCATTATAATAATGGTTGGTAGCATTAACTTGGGGTTTGGAGTAATGTTTTAATTATAACTATTTGCACCTTCTTTTGTTTTGAAAGTTGTTTTGGTATTTTCATTATAATGCCAGTTATTTCATTTAGCTCGAGGTTACATGGAAGTTATGAATAGAATGTCGTGGTACACGTGATCAAAACAGATCACGAGGAAAACTGAATATTTAGTTACCTACCTGTACTTTTCATTCCATAGTAGTGTGAGCGTCTTCTGAAATGTGAAGTCATCTAGACGTAAACACTTTTGGAGAGATTTCTCAGTGTTTTATTCCACAAGATGAAAGCAAATACGGTTTCATTTTTTTATTATGATTTAAAAATGATCAGGTGGTCATTTTTTAATACGGGCATTACGCCCGTCTGCACTAAAGTTTGACAGCTTCTAAGTTCAGACTTACCCTCTGATGTACCTACTGCAATATAATTGGGTACGTCCTAAAGAGATAAGTGCGAACTTAAGAGCTGTCGCTTTAGTGCAGACGGTTATTAGTGTTCTAATTTACAATAAGTAATATTTTTTTTAGATGGACAATGTGCCTTTATTTATTTATTTATTTTAACACAGAGTAACTTTCAGTCTTTATTTTACACTATAACGTAGGTCTGATCCTCGCGGGCTCTTGGTCTATTATTCCTTAAACTAATGACTACAATAATAAAAACTAATAAACTAGCTATACTACCTAGTACAAAGAACACTTGGTCTGTACACTTGATAAATAATAGATTGCCATTTTCTTTTTGTGTAATATTGTCGTTAACAAACTTTTCCAAATTGTTATTACGAAAATTTCACTTTGTCGCATTTCGTCAGGTATCTAAAGGGGTAAAGGGATAAAAGGAGCTATAACTCGACAAAATTAGAAATGTGTTAGTCAGTAAATTGTTTAACCTAACTACGTCAAACTCGTATGAGTTGGGTTAACGAACGTATGGTAATTTGAGTTGTTTATTTGACTAACTTTGTTAGGTTGTTCATTGTTTTTGTATATATGTGATGTTTTTGTTTGAGTCTAATTGCTTAAGTTTGCTCTACGACGCGTACAAAAATAGCTTATTAATTAGATAACAGTATAGCCCCTATGAAGCAACGTCCGATAATCATATCTAATTAAAGTTAAAATGTATTTTGATAGGTATTCAAAAATTTATTGCAAATAGGCTATTTTTAGCACTTCAAAATCATAAAAAATATTAAAATTAAATTAAAATATTATATAGCAAGCCTATTACAATATGAATTTGAAAAAAAAAGAAGTTCACTTTTCCACTACAGGTGCAGCAATCCGGCACAAGGTAGAATTTTATTTTGTTTTTTTATGTGATTGAATGACGTGACGAGCTAGTCGTTCACCTGATGTTAAGTGACACGGCCGCCCATAACAGTTTCAGTGTCACCCGGAACTTTACAACAATAAAGTTTCGCGTGACACTGCACTGCGCACGTCATCCTGAGACATCACCCAGTTTAGTAATCAGATTACTAGACTGAGTGATCAGATCATAAGAATAGAAAACTCCGATCCATTATTAAAGCCACATTAATTCTGGTGTATTTGGACTATACATATAGGTCATTGCGCTTAGTATAGGTACAGTCCAAATATTTTTTGTAGTGGTAGTGTAGCTAGGAGCATTTAGTACCTAGTGGTTGGTATTATTGTAGTAGCACTTCGCCCGTTAATAACAAAATGAAATGGCAATGGATCTGCCACATCACTCGCTGAACTAACATCCGATGGGGAAGAAAGTTTCTCGAATGGCGATCACAAACCGGAAGACGCAGCGTCGGCCCCCACTAAGTGTTCGACGATCTGGTGTAAACCGCGGGGAGCCGATGGATGCAGGAGGCGAGCAGACGCTCAAGGTGGCGCTCTCTGGGGGAGGCCTATGTTCAGCAGTGGACGTCTTCAGGCTGTTAATGATGATGATGATGATGAACTTTCAGGCATGAAATATACAGGTATTATACTTATTAAATATCAAAAAGGAGAGTTATTAACTTCAGAATTATATTACTGTTTGCGATGCATATTTGGTTTACCGTTACAAAGTAACCTAATACTCTTCACAATTCAAAGGCAAATTGGCTTTGAACTTTCTCATTTCACATTACTTCACATGGGACAATTACACACCATCAAAGGAGAATTTGGAATAAAAATCAAATATGGATCTTTTCCGTAGAACTTACTAATAATTATGAGGTGCCAGAGGAGATGAAAATATTGTTCTCTGGTCCATTCGTGATGATTACTAGAATTTTAGTTTGTATTTTGGATAGCTACAATACACACCACACCCCCTTACTAAAAAAAAATATTTAGTGTAGTGGAGGAATAGTCATAGTTTTGTTACTTTCTATTAAGTTTGAAATATTTAAAGGAATAGAACTCGATGCCCTGTTCTGTATTTCCTGAAACCTATACTGCGGTACTAGGTGGACCGACGATCTGCTAGGCGATCATGTAACTTGTTGGCAACCGATAGAAACACAAAAATGTATGGATTTGACAGTTGCAGTACGCAGCTTATGTACAGAGTTACTATGGAAATTTTCAAATTTGGATTGAAATTTCTTTTGTTGCATTGCTATCAAAGTTACATGATCACCCCGCTGGTTAAGACCGCGGGGAGCCGATGGATGCAGGTGGCTAGCAGCCGCTCAAAGTGCAACTCTGTGGGGAGGTCTATGTTCAGCAGTAGACAGATCTTCAGGTTGACAATGATGATGATACTGCGGCACACTCGCACTTATTGTCCTAATACATCTAATGTCAATGTCAATTCATATTAAAAGCTAACATCGCAGGTAGCATTAAGACTATCATACTATTATTATAACAGCCTTGATGATTACAGAAACAAACCACAAGTAAAAAAAACCGCAGATTTTCAGCTTGTAGAATTTCTATGAACATGATTACAAAAATCAAATAAAAATACCAAATTTAGTTACCTCAAAGTAAAATAAGCAAACTTGACTACAAAGTGAAAAATGTATAATTTTCCACTGAACAACGTTTCACATCAAACGATCTGCCGTATGTTTAGATTTCAAAGACTTATCATAATTAATTTTGTTTTTGAAAGGAAAAATAATGACCTACCTGTTAATATTTACTTTAAAAGTAAATGTAATATTCTGTTAACCTTTACGGATTTATTTGGTTTCAAATTCTGAAATTACATAGCTTATAGACATGAAGTACAAATTATTTGATTAATTTACTTATTGAAAGAAAAAGGAATTAAAAGTACTTATTAAAAAACTTTTCTCGCAAATACCTTTACGAAATTCAAAACGGAAAAACTCGTAAAAACAAACGGCAAAATTAAAACTCCAACACGGAAAGGAAAATAGAAAGACCTCAGCACCAAAAGTTGCCGCAGTCACAGATGTCGGGACCCCATTACAATGCAAGACCCTCGATCGAAAAGGTATTTAGAACGTAACGGTCCCAAATTGTGGAATAGCATCTCCAAAAGTCGATATACCGGAATTATTAAGCAAACCTTCTTTAGTTTTTTGTTGGATCTAATTTTTTAGATAGCTACCCAAGTACCCACGTTTTATCGTTAAACTTTTCGAATTAAGTGTATATTTGTGAGGACTATTTTTGGTAAAGTAAAGGTCAACTTTAACTGGGCACGTTTGAACGCTAATGAGCTTGATAACTAGAGTAGCCGTTATTTAAAATTGATCAGTCCTGGTATTCTAGGTTGGCTGAAGGACGTGTGACGTGTGATGGTACCTATAGCTTTTCATTGCCTCGGATGGCACCCCGTTGAAGCACATTGTTCTCGATAATACTCAAGCTCTGAAATTTTCTCAACATATAAACATAAGACAAATAAAATTGTTTGTCCAAAAAATGGTGGCAGAATTGAAAGTAAACGGTTGGATAACTCCAAAGCCGTTTTCGGTTGAACTCGGCTAAACAGCCATTTGTTCGCCGAAATAAAGAAAATCCAAACTCGTTTTTAAAGATTACGAATTTCGTTTTAATTCTGCTCCGTTCCTGGTTTAACATAAACATTTTAGGCTCGGGATTACGTAACAAACATTTGTTAGGGTTTAGCATGGATCCAGGTAATCTAGAATTTTTGAGAGGATTTTTTTATCCTCGCGTGGATATCTATCTCGGGGGGGGGGGTATGTTTGCTGGATTGTTACAGTATGTAAAGTTACATATTGTAACAATCCAGCAAACATACAAAATTGTACCTCTTAAAAACTATTGCTGTGTTGATACTTGATACAGAAATATAAACACAAAAGTTAGTTACCAGTGGGATTTGAAATGCATCTAGGGTTGAAATCAGGTTCGCTTGCTTTGATATTAGTTTAACGGTTTGGTGCCTTGATTCTGAATAACTCCCAAAGTGTACAGCTGGGTATAATGTGTATGCGTTTTTGGATTTTGAGTTTGAATTTGTATTACTACTTGAGCCGCTCTACAATTTGTGTTTCATGCGAGATATTTTAACAGATTTGCTGGGACGTTACACTAGTGCGGGAAATTCAAATTTTCTTGCGTTGTTTTGCCATTAATAGCTTAATTACTCCACGTGATTACATGAAAACTAATTTTGCGGAAATAAATAGAAGGTATCAACAAATTGCGATTAAAAGTATCTCCTAGATATCATTGGTTTAGCGACAAATGGCAATAAACAATTTCCTTCTTAGTTTTTCAGTCTATTGCTATTTGTCGCTAAACCAATGATAAGTAGACGAGATATAGAGAGTGACAGTGATGAGTAGTAGGTGACACTTTTAATAGTGATTTATTGATACATTATATTTATTTGTGCAAAATCAGTTTTCATGTAATCCCGTTGCGTAATTAAGCTATTATTGGCAAAAGAATGCAAGAAAATTTGAATTTTCCGCGCTAGTGTGACGTTCCACCTTAATATGAAAAAATACAGAAAACCTTGTAATAAGTTGATATTTTTGTTTGTATTACAAACTTTTTTCGTTGTATATGTAGACGTGTAGTTAGTAGATACTTATGACTGAAAGCAATACCTATGACTTGGATAGATGGAAGCTGAAAGCAAACACTTATAAGATCACGAAAACTTTATATCATACTTTCTTAGAAGTCTCAAGCTTTCAAAAGTGAATCTGACACTGGCACATTAAGTATTTTATATGTTTACTTGTGACTAGGAGTCTAGCGTTCCAGTTCAAAGTTCCTTGTGTACAATAAACACGTCTACTTAGCCAACAATTGCGAACTGGGTACCATTTTGTCTGGGTTATGTTTGCGGAGCTTGATTTTGAGAATAATGTTTGTTTGGAGGCTGTGTAGTCCCGGTTTGCGAGTAGGACCACCACATCTTTTCACGTGGGTGCTGTAAGAGCCGACTAAGCGAATATCCACTGAATGGGCAGCAGCATTCTCTTCGGCACATTAAAACCTTCTGCGGTCACCAAGCCGCCTGCCAAGCGTAGTGATTATGGCAAACCCCCTTATGATAAGCGTCCAAAGTGGCGTTTTACGAGGGAGGCCTGTGTTCAGTAGTGAACGTCTTCCGGTTGATGATGTGATGATGTGTATGATGTTTGTTTGTGTAACTTTTATGTCAAAATGCGGATTAGATTGAATATTGCACACGCAAAGCTACATGCTGCACGCATAGCTTATACTGGGTGGCGCAAAAGTAAAGACCCTATTTGGTTCAGCTATAACATTTTTTCTAAATTAGAAAACTAGATTTAGGTTTTTTTAAATGTATATTTGTGCCATTAAATTTCGTACCATTAGGATTTAAAGATGATGTCTTTTAAATGGTGACCTCCAGAGTTGATACACATTTGAGCCCTATTTATGACATTTTGCAAGATGATTTTCCTTCAAAATTGGTTATGAGTGACGAAGCGCATTTCCATCTCTCAGGGCATGTCAATAAGCAGAATACTCGGTTCTGGGGCACTGATAATCCGCGCATTATTCAAGAAACACCTCTACACCCACTAAAAGTTACTGTATGGTGTGGCATCTGTGTTGACAGAGTGATCGGACCCTATTTTTTCGAAGACGCTGGAGGCAATGCGATAACTGTCACTGGAGAACGCTACAGAACCATGTTACGTGAGTTTTTGATACCCAGTTTGGACGAATTGGGGCTGGAGCACATCTGGTTTCAACAAGACGGCGCTACGGCACACACAGCGCGCGACACTATGGACTTAGTGAGGGACGCTTTTCCAAGCCGAGTTATCTCTCGTTTTGGCGATTTGCCTTGGCCTGCAAGATCACCTGATCTGACCAGTCCAGACTTCTTTCTTTGGGGTTTTTTGAAATCTCGGGTGTATGTGAACAAGCCACAGACTCTCGCAGCTCTAAAAGAAAACATTCGTCAAGAAATAACGAACATATCGCAGGAAGTGTTACGGCAAGTTATGCAAAATGTCATAAATAGGGCTCAAATGTGTATCAACTCTGGAGGTCACCATTTAAAAGACATCATCTTTAAATCCTAATGGTACGAAATTTAATGGCACAAATATACATTTAAAAAAACCTAAATCTAGTTTTCTAATTTAGAAAAAATGTTATAGCTGAACCAAATAGGGTCTTTACTTTTGCGCCACCCAGTACTACCGAAATCAACATGGGTCCTTTTGTCTCAATAGTTTGGAGTTCCTGCGAGATAATTGGTAGCTGCGAGTGACCGCGGGACGCCTGTAGTCTCACCCTAATATTTGGTTTGTTGTTTAATAATATCTAAAAAAAAAATTCTAATTTTCCTAAACCGTTGAAAAATATCGGTCGCCATACATTTATTTGAGCTGGGTTAAAAAACAAAATGCAACCACAAAACTAAGACCAGATTGATATGCATACCAGCTTGATACCCCAAGGTGAAACCGTTCCAATCGTCCTAATTTTGGCGGCAGATCGCGATAACCAGCGAAAGTCCGTGAAAGTGGGAAATCCCGGATCCCGGAGCGATTACGGGCAGGTGTGCCGTGCAGGTAGATTAATGACCGACCCGCAGTTTGAGAAAAAGAGCGAGATTTTTGAAGGAACTTAGTTGTTTGGATAAGGAGTTTTATTGGAATAGGAAGGAAACATACAGTTTGCGAGTTTCCGAATAGCCGAGGGAATTTGTTGTTGGAAAAGGATGTGTATCTTTATCATTCATATCCATTTTTGGAGAATGAGGAGTATTATTTAAAAAAAAACTAGTTCCGCTTCTTTTACTAGATGGCGCAGTAAGTAATAGTTTAAACCTTTCAAACCACAGAGTAGTTGAAACATAAGAAAATGCTTAGACAACCTACAAAGAAATGTCAAATTCAGTTGAGTGGACCACGCGTACATTGTCTGTAGCATCTTCTAAGTAGTCTGTGGTGCATTCTTCTTAAGTAAATTGAAGTGCAGCAGAACTGCGAGACAGATAAACGTTAATATTATGATCCAAAATAAAGCCGAGCTATAGCGCAACAAAAATAAAACAAACGAAACAGTTTAGAGTTGTCAGTCAGTATCGTGACACATTTCTTATAACCTGTGGTCTATGCTTGAAACAGTGACAGTGACAGATTTTGGTAAAACCACAACTGGCGCCATCTATTGGGTCATACATAAAACACCATTTCTTTTTTTAAATAAAACTCCTCATTGGTGAAAAAAGTGCTCCTAAAAACAAAATCTCTCACTTATCCTGTTTGACTCTGTATCTAGTTCTAACTCTCTCTTCTTTGACTTTGTGTCTAGTTCTATTACTCTCTTTTTCTCACTCTTTACAACTGATACCTACAACATAGTGTGTAAATGTCATAGATGTGAAAATCAGTTGATCGTGCGTGTTTTCCCCCGCACGGAAACAGTATGTTTTATGATAGCATCATACTTATTTGCAGTTTCTGTTTGCGATTGGACAAATTCCACGAATGAACTTTAAGCAGCCAATCAGGAGCCACGCATTCCCTAATGAACTCCAAGACGTCCAATAGTAAGCGCAATTAACCATGCCCCATCGCGCGATATAGCGACTTCGTATTTTATGGATATTTTTATGTATACATACGTGCGCTGCATTATAGTGGCTGTGAATACTTGAATAGCTTAGCAGCTCTTTTTTCTCTTTTTGTTGCTTGCCTCAAACGCTTTTTCATCTTTGTCATTCTGTCATCAAGTATCTTTGACCGGGAACTGAAAGTTGTAGTCTCATTGACCTAACCCGATGACCTAACTCTTCACGTCTTACAAAATAATAGTCTATAAATTATAACTAAAGGAATAAAAGAAAGAGCTTACATTAATTCGTGACAACACACAACATTACCTACTTTACATAATATATTACGTAACCGTATATATATACCTAATATACAATAACACCAAAAGTATAATATAAAAAAAAATAGTCTACAAACACAAGCATTGCAATATGTTGACGACTAGAAGCATTATTGCCCATTTTTTTTTCTTATAGTTTGGCTCCACACTTAGTGTATTTAGCCAGTGTCAAGTATTGTAGTTTTTCATCGTATTATGAAATATTTCATGTAAAGTCAAGTCTTAGTCACAGTCAGTCAGGGTAGTCATAGTCCAGTCTAAGTCAGGTAGTCATAATCCAGTCTAAGTCATGCCCTAGTAAAGTAGTGGCAACTTTACTAGAGACTTCTATGGAATTTTGGAAGCAACACGAAAAACCACGTTTCACTACATTATATCACTTGCCCACACTTATACTCGTAATTCAGCACTTAATGCGTAAAATGCCACTAATTTTAAACATTAACACTAGAAAAAGCATAAGTTTTATGAAATAATACAATGCAACGACATGAACTTTTTCACGTTCCCGCCAAAACTCCCTATTGCCCATTTCTTTCGCTCATTTACTCAGTACCTAACTACCACAGATTAGAAAAAAAACAATTGGCTACTCATATCATAGATATGAAGTAATTTAGGTACTGAGAGACAATTGAAACTTGATAGGTTAGGAGTAGATGAATAATTAGATATGTCTATGTGGCTACTGCTCGTACTGGATTCAAAAACAGAAGAAAGTAGGTATTTTTTTTAAATCGATATATTTTCCTAAGACGTAACCCGTCAATATTTAAACGCAAACCCGCACGTAAAAATTAATTCGAGCGCGTTTTCTCCTCATAGTAAATTCAGTACAACTCTCGTTTTTACTCGATGCCATCGCATTTTAGCTTTAGTGGGCCCGCTCGTAAACCGTGTCTGGGGCTGACATGATACGTTGACTTTGGTATAGTTGGTAGGTATGATATAGTATACATAAAGCCGTGAGACCGTTTCTGGGTTAAGTGGTGTCCATGAAAATCGCGGTTTTGTTACTTTATTAGTGGCCAGCTTTAGATTAGGTAGTTATCTTTTGTTTTATGTTTTATTTGACGCACCCTATTTTCATACGTAATTTATACTCACTCTCCCACAGCAAGTTTGAATTTACCGGGTTAAAAAATACTATATGTTGATCTTAGTGTTGTAAGCAATATTTATACAAAATTTAATCCAAATCAGTCAAAAAATAATCACACATAAAAACAGATATTTCATGTTGCCTATTGGTGCATCATCCATAAAAATTTCTAAATTACTATATTATTTTAATTTTTTACTCAATACTTTTTATTTTATTGTTATAAACATGGTGACGCTTTGGATGAAACTGTTATGTTACAAACTATGAAATAAATTTAAATTTGTTGATCTTATCAAGTCATCTGCAATTTAGAGAAATTAAGTTTAAAATTATACAAACAAATTAGGTAGTTATCCAAATCATAGATTTGTATTAGGTTTTGTAGTAGGATGTGACAAAAAGACCTGTGGCAGTGGCCTTACTTCCAATACCGGGCTCGTAAACCTTGCTCACGAAAACAGTAAGTGCTTATTGTGCTTATTTCAAGCACTACGTCACAAGACTAGCTCATTGATTTGACAAACTGGTAACTTATTTTATTCATATCCAAAATGAATGAGAAATAAAAAATACCTATCACTTACAGAAGACTGGTCTATGTTATTTTTATAATGATTTTGATGATAAACAAAATGTATAAAGTAATAGAGCTCTTAGAGAATTTAGCCACTGTTTTGTGGGTTCGTTTACGGACTGGTCGTAGGCTTTTTATTTATTTTGTACATGTTTAAACTACGTAGGGTGTACGCTGTACGGTTCTGATTTACCGTGGCGTAAATTCTAAGTGAAACTAAATACCACCGTAAGCCGAATATAAACATATATCACGATTAAGATATTTATACTTATTCATGCATTTAATTGCCCTCTAAGTTCCAACGGATATAAACTGGATGCAATCTATCCGATTTTGAAAATATATAAACAAAAGCCAAAACTTGTTTACGAGGAATAAAGATAACCAGCACTTTGAAATAAATAACGCACGATGCATCGAGAACATCCGGATGAAAACAGCAGAAAGACATTGTGTCCCGGCGCCGCCATCTTGACATGAAGCGACGCTATCAAGATGGCCGCTGTCCATTTTGTGTATTCAGCAAACGGTGCAAAAATGTCTAGCTGTGTGTAATATTTCATCTCGAGTTTTACAGCTTGTCTGTGATAGGTGACAGTTTTGTTTTGGTGGTTGGAATAAGAATTCTGAAAGTCAATTGACGTCAAAGAAGTATTTGCCGAATACAATATTAAAATCTCTCTTCTGATTCAAATAAATCACATTTTACTAGGTACCTAGAGGTTATAGAATTTCTCAGTAGTCTAATGGAAAACATTTTACTTAAATATTCTGTTTTATTATAATTTCATCATGTCCAAGAGCTTACTACAAAGGCAAAAAGAATAAGTAAATAGATAGACAAATCAACTCATTATTGTACACACAAATAAGAAGTTTAAAAAAATACAATTGTTTATAAAAAGAGTAACAATGGGCGACTTATCCCTTCCAGGCAACCTATATAATAGGTATGACATGATGGAATTTTTTCTTCCCATCCGCAAGTCCCTTTGTGACCTGGATGCAATTTTTTTTTACTGAAGACTCCCATCAAGGCCCACTTAGCAAGCAGTGGTACCCGTTGGAAAACAACCCAGTGTAACCAGTGTATTCGGTGGGCTCATTGGAAACCAACTTATAAGTATTGTTTAGTACCCAAATGAAATACCTACATAGACGTAGTATATTTTCGATTGTGATACTAGCGACATGACCCTTCCTCTAGTGTTGGTAGTCTGGTCTTGGCCGTCGACATTGGGTATCCCGCCTACTATTAACCTTTATGTTTTTTTTTATGTAAACGAATGACGTGACTAGCTAGTCGTTCGCCTGGTGTTAAGCGTCACGGCCGCCCATTGCATTACAGATTGCAGTGTCACTCGGAAATTAAAATAAAGTTTCTCGTGACACTGTGCACTGCGCACGTCATCCTGAGACATCACACAGTCTAAAAAAAAATTCTTGACTGTGAGATCAGTTCTTAAGTCTCATTTGCCCAGTAATTCTACTAGCTATAATGCCCTTCAAACCGGAACATAGTAGTGCCTGCACACTACTTGGCTTGGCTTACCTAGACGAACTTTGCAGAAAAGTCCTACCACCTAGTAATAACTTGGCAATATGTTCGCGCGCCCGTGCACACGCAAGGTCGAAAATGTTGTCCGTTGTTGTCCTTTGGAAACACCCAAAAAGTAAACTATTATTGCCTGTGAGCTGCGTAGCTCCAAAAGCAGTACGAGCCAGTGCTCTGTAACGCAGTCTCTGAAGAACTTCTCGGAGACGAGCTCCAGGGTTGGTGGACAGTTTGTCGTGGTCCACTCTCGTGATGGACATCTGATTTCTAGCTAGGGAGAGAAAAGACAGGACTAGAAACCTATGGAAATACCACTGAGACATCACCACACCAAACCAGGAGATCAGCTGACTACATCCACCCGCACGGCCACGGGTTCCCAAGTAAGTTCGAAGGGCATTACTCGCTTCAACAGATAAATAATAAATATGTGTGGACATTTCACACAACGCCATCTAGCCCCAAACTAAGCATAGTTTGTATTATGGGAACCAGATAACTGATACAATACTTACATACTTTTTTGTTTGTAAATACATAAATATGGATACAATGTAAAACCCAGACACAGAACAAACATCCATGTTCATCACACAAATGTTTGTCCTGGGTGGGAATCGAACCCACAACCTAGATAGTTCTGAAGGCAGAGCTACCACCAACTCAGCTATCAGGCCAGTCATTAAAATTGTCTCTGGTCTGTACAATACAGATCAACAGCTCGCTTCAATAGATATCTACGTAATGGAACATCACACCTTAATACTTTGTGCGTGATAAAGTTATCCCATCCAACAGCAGCCAAAACATCAAAACGCAAACTCATTAATTGCCGAAATATTACACCGATGACATTTATGGTGTTAATAAACCATAAAATATTACCTTTGTACTACGTTAACACGTAATTTACGTACGTCTACGGATACCCTGTAGCGTGGCGTTTCCCATGAGAATCTGTGGGTCGATAGGCCTTTGTATAGTTGGTAATTAGGACCGGAGACAATGTAGACGGTATCTTTCGGAGGTGTTGTTAAGACAGTTGCCTAATTTTACGTAGGTACTCTCTGGGAGTATAACGACTATGGTGATTGTTGTAACGATCCCAATCTGGGCCCTAACTCCGTATTACTTTACGATTCCTTACTTCGAAACCACGCGAATTCCTTGTCTTACATAAGAAATCTGAAAAAATCTATTCTTTATGAAATGAAAACGAAACCGCGCGAAATGAATGTGGAGTTGGCGTGATTTCAACTGTCAAAAATCATAATGTTCCACTGAGGCGCGTGTCGAAACAACAACACGTCAAAAGTTACCACCACTTATGTCATACTTTATTGAAAACTTATATAAAAATGCACATACAATAACAAAAGAATGGTAGAACAACGGGCAGCCTTATCGCATTAAGCGATTTCTTACAGACTTCCTTTTCGATGGACAGGAATTTAACACAAATTGCGGTTAGGGTTGTTACCACTTTTTTTTTATCAACGCTAACTTACTAACTTACATGCTATAAAACAACAGTGAGATAAAATATGTAAGGAAGTATACTTACTTTCATCATCATCATCATCAACAGCCTGATGTCGTCCACTGCTGAACATAGAGGTCCCAGAGAACGCCACTTTGAGCAGCTGCTCGCCTCCTCCATCCATCGGCTCCCCGGTTTTCATCTGATCGTCAGTCCAACCTAGTGGGGGGCCGGTCTACGCTGCGCCTTCCGGTTCGTGGCCGCCACTACTTATTTCGTGTTTTGTTGGTCTATAAAAAAATTGAAACAGGCAAAGTAAAACTAAAGAAAACAATGAGTAGGTATTCCACTGTATAATTTCTACATTAGTTAATATATTACACTATATAACATCACACTTCACACTAATATTATAAAGGCGAAAATTTGTATGTGTGTATGTGTGTTTGTGTGTATGTTTAATACTCCTTCACGCTCAAACAGCTGGACAGATTTGGATGAAATTTGAAATAGAGATAGCTTATACACCGGATTAACACAGGCTACTGTTTATCCGCGGGTGAAACCGCAGGGCGCAGCTAGTAGTCAATATATCGAAATAAAGCTTAGTATCACAAGGAAGTTGGAACGCACAAGACACGACAGGAAAGATAACAACTATCCACGCCAACAACGACATTATGACTTATTTATGATCTGACCCCAAACTCGCAGGGACACGGCCCAGATATTGTTCCAGCCAATCTTAGTAGGGTGACGGTACTTGTTGGAAATGTGGAATAACTTAGGTAAGTGATGCCCGTCTTCACTAAAGTTTGACAGCTCACACTTATCTCTCTACAACATCAACAGCCACTGCTGAACATAGGCCTCTCCCATAAAACGCCACTTTGGACGCTTATTTATAATAGAAGGGGATTGCCATACTAATACCACGCTTAGCAAGCGACTATGGGTGGGTTTTTGATAAAGTAACCAATGGTCAAAAATTCTAACATATTCTAACCAATGGTAAAATTTTTTTAGAGTGTTTAACCATTACCTTAACGACCGATCAAAAAACCCACCCTTAGTGATCGCAAAAGATTTCAATGTACCATTGTACATGTAATGGAGAATGCTGCTGCCCATTCTTTCCATATTACCTTAGCCGGCTCTAAGCTCTTACAGCACACGCGAGAAGAGATGTGGTAGTCCTATTATCACACCGTCAGGGCTACATGTATTCCTCTCTAGGACGACGCCCTAATAAGTTGCAGTAGATACGTCATAGAGGGGTAAGATGTCGCCCGGTTGCTTAGCCGGCACAAAACATTGTCCTAAAGATAACATCCCTCTTTTTCAAACTATGTGTGGAATGACTGGTAGAAAATGCCGTTTATTCCCAGAAGTTCCGTGCAAGTAGTTCCGTAATGGAACTATTGAGACTTTTTTCCCAATAGTTCCGTGGAACAAAGTTCAAATTAATTTAAATTATTTTTACTCCCACTTGTTCCGTGCAGTCAATTAAATACTAAAGTTAGACAATGGAACTAACTGTATTCACCTAAACATTACACTAGAGTTTAACGAAGTTTCTCCAGAAACAAAGGTAGACATGTTGACAGATGTCATATTGACAGATGTTGTTTAGACAGATTTCTAAATTTTGACAAAGTTAACATTTTGACAGATGTCATATTGACAGATGTCTAGTTTTTTGCATTTAGTCCTCCTTTTGTACTCTTTTAGTGCAATAAAGTATTAAATAATAATAATGACAGATACCTTATGGTTATCGCAGCCACTGGGGTATCCAACTTCTGCTCAGTTGAAATAGCGTCTAATCCAGTGAATTAAAAGCGGATTCAAATTGGTTCCTAAAACTTTTAGATATACCTACTTACTGTTGTTTACACATTACAATGGTTATAATATCAAAATACTTCACAATGAGCAATAATCCCGTCACTTGTCCAAATAAGTTTTCGATTACCATTCGTTCACGTTGATGAGGACGGCGACGTAGCCCTGCTTCTCCAGGATGTCAAGGACCAAGCGGGAAGTGCCCCTAAGATGGTTGCTTTTCACCGAGAAGCAGCCAGCGTTGAAGTTTACTAAATGATGGTGAATCTGATAGAGTTGACATTTATCCACAACAACATAAATGACTAAACACAATCTCAGGAAATATAATAATACCGAATAAACATGCTCGTCTTCCGTAAACAGCGCCGTCTTTCTATGCAAACAGCCTGTAGCTCATTGCGAATGGAACGTCTCAATGTCGATTTGGCAAGAGCTTTCAGTGTGGACACTTGTGCCTAAATACGTTATTTATCAACAAAACAATACGGTAAAAACTTGACACATTTTATATAGGACTTTACTACTAACTAAAAACACACCGATTTTTCATATACAAATGAAATGAAATGAATTGAACTTTATTCCTAACATAAAACACACAATATCGCATAAGTAACATTAATACAAAAAGAAACTTTCAATACACACTCCAATCTTCAATATACCTCCTAGTTCCGAGTGGTATTTCATTTTAGGTAGCTAAAACTCAAGATGGTACCACAAAACTTCACTGCGTTTTGTTTTTCCGTTTAAAGTTAAGTTATATATAGTTATAATACCTTATCCAACATATCGTCTAGGTATTCGTATTAATGTTCCTTTGTTTTGTATTATTATCTGGAGAAAGCGGATGAAAGAAGACTCCGGGAGCTTTTTACTGTTTAGGCGTAGCATGATGCAAAAGCTGCGGGGAACCCATGGATCAAAGATTATAAAGCCCGTTGATAGCTCGTGAACATAATATCTCGTACAAACACGACTCACCTGCGCGGGCAGGGGGTGAGGTAACAAAACGAGACAAAGTCATGCGAAATTACAAAAACAGATGAAACAAAAATCATCAACGGGTTCCCGTAATTTATTAGAAATTCATAGTATTTATTAGAAATTAGTACTTGAAATACACCACTAATTTTCGTATGAGGGGAATTTGTATCATTGGTCAACTGGATTTATAGTCAATGCCATGGATGCAGGAAGTGAAAAACCGCTTGTGGCACTCTCTGGGGGAGGCGTACGTTCAGCAGTGGACGTCTTCAGGCTGTTGATGATGATGATGATCACGCAAATATTGTATAAAAAAAGTTATGTAACAGTCGTTGGGCGAGTACAATCTGTTACTCTCCCAGGTAGCTACTATTCAAAAGTGTAAATCTGTCAGCTGTAATCTGTTACGGCAGCTATGCCTAAGTTGGACCCGTAGACACTACACCTAAATAACCTAGTCGTCATTTAAAAATAAAAGACGGTGCTGTCTAGCCGAGATCAAACTATTAGCTAGTATTTTATGTCAGACAGACGTTAGGTCAAATTTCACCTCATGTTAAGTGACAATATGCCATAAGTAACTACTAGTTGATCGTCATTTCATGATAAGCTCTCTCCTAAACATACTAAAACCATAAGTTGCTACATTTATTATCAAAGCCCTCACAGACCTATAATATTTTTACTCCTCTCAACTTCCTTCATATTTAACAGAAATCAAATTACCATGATACATAAAGTATTTTCGCAACGTAAATCTTTATTTCCAGCCGAAAATCCCCCACATTATCAACAACGTATCCCAATTTATTAACCAGTTTACCTGTCTGTAAAAACAAAACACCTTTTCTCTGTCAGTGGGCGTGACAAACGATGTGATGCTGGTACCAGACAAGCCGGGACAAAAACCTAGCGGACAAGATGTATTGTCCCTTTTTATCGACAATGCCTAGGGTTGGGACGTTGTTTTGGGGGTAAAGTTCACATTAGTAAATCTTCGGTCATTGGAATAACTAACTATTAGGTTCGTTCGGTTCCGACGTGGTGTTTTACTGTCGGCCTCATTAGTAAGCTCAAAGTCACGCAGCGAGCTATGGAGAGAGCTATGCTCGGAGTTTCCTTGCAAGATAAGATCCGAAATGAGGAGATCCGCAGGAGAACTAATTTATAATAGTATGGGGATGGTATTTAAGTTCCAATATAGCTCCTAGAATTAGCACAGATAATGTAATACTATACTAGGAATTAGCAAGTTGAAGTGGCAGTGGGCAGGCCACCGATGGGGAACAAAGGTTCTCGAGTGGCGACGCACTCTGTGGAGGAGGCCAATGTTCAGGAGTGGAAGTCTTCAGGCTGATGATGATAATGATAAGGTTCGTTTGGAAATTCAAAATCAGCTTCGTTTGAAGTAGTTGTATATCGGAAAACCAAATATAATATCAAAGTTTTACAAACTTAGTTAAATTGGTTTGTTATTCTAATATTCTAATGAATTTTTCTAGATACGCTGCCCAGCTGGTAGAGAAAAATTGCACCATTTCATTGTACATACCAGGTGGTTTGTATAGTATTGTGCGATGTCCTGAATATAATGTCCTATCTTTTCTTTGTTTCACCAAACTGGCAAGTTTGTTACTTCCAGACTGTTACCTAGAATATCTTCGCTACAACCATACCTTTCTCCCCATAAGGATTAACGGTTCAAGCCGAGGATTTCTCTTAAAAGTATGGTGATTGGGGACACGATTCTGCACACACACGCGCCAGTCCACGCCCGTGTATTATATAAACTTTAAACTTTCACTATTTTGATAGAGTAGAGTGAAGTAGAGACAAGACAATTTTTCAACCTTTATTACAAAAGCTTGTATGGCATCGATTGCCTAATTTTTTTAATGTGCATGTGGTCTGAGGGCTCACATCCTTGATTCTTGAGACAAAAAAGGCAGATTTAGTAGAAAATTATATAAATTGGATGAAGCTATCCAAAAATTTGTAAAACGCGATTTAACAAAGTTATGGCCGAATAACTGGAGCCCTCACTTCAGTTACCTGAAAAATTGAATCTCAGAATATTCTTTAGGTTTGCGCATTTATGCTTAAATGAGCTCATGTAAATAATTTTAACTATTATAGATTTACTTTGACCGCTAACTCGCTTGATGGTAAGTGACACATCTCACCTATTTAGTAACTTTCTTACAGCAGCTTACTGAAACAATGCTGAGGAGCATTGTTCCAGCAAGCATGTTGAGTAGGTACCGAGCATAATGTGTAACCTCGTAGGAAATACCTGGTGCTCGTTTCGTGCAGATAAATGCATTCTTTGCATTCAGTCTTCATTTTAGGGTGAATACAGCGGTCACACCTTTCAACATGCCAGCAAACTTTTTTGCTGCTCAGGTGTTTTATAGCTCTGGTTTCTAGAAAATTTACCTGTGCTTTCGCTGAACCTTATCATTTTCCCTTTTGCTTGACTCTCAAAACTGAAGAATCCGTGCGAATTCGGAGCGGGGCAACTAGTAAAATAAATAAATAGTCAACCGTCGTGATCTGTACCCTCAAATAATTAGATAACTCCAAGGAGATAAAGTCAGGATGAAATGGCAGTTAAAGAAGTGTACTATCAGTGACATGGGAGGTGGCGTTTTTAGGATATTTGATGAAATGTGACCCAGAAATGAAATATCCTTTCGATAATATACGGCATTTCAATTATGTGTCATTTCGATAATACGGTGTTTCGATGATATGCGTTTTGATGGTATGGCATTCTCAATGATAGGTTGAGCTTTTCTTCAATGGATTTTGATTTTGAATACGCCTTAAATTCAACCTTATTACATAATTTTATCTGACGTCTTCAACAACACTAAAGTGTAGTTTAATTCCTCGTGTTCAAACACCGTTGCACAGCGGTAACCACACGTCGTCCCAGGAATTCGGGAGACCGTAAAAGTCCCGGAAGTTTCTGGAATCCCAGCTATTTCGGCAGCGGAGGAAGAATTCCAAGAGTCAGCATACCGGTCGTTTTATTGCTTTCATATATCGTTTGTGACAAAAGAAAGTGACGACCCGGTTTTTTTATATGTTTTTATGTCCTTAGAATATAGAAAGTTTATGTCTTAACGTTTTTCAATTGTGCGCGTCGTAAAAGCGAATGTAGGGGTTGGGTTTGTTTCAAGCATTTAGGGAAGAAAATGTGCGAAGATAAATTCAAAGGATGATTTTATTTGAATTGTTATGTGCCGAATGTTTAGCTGTTTAGTGACTTGTGATCTTATTAACCATTTAGCAAAGGAATTGGTTCTATTTAGCCATGATAGTGTCTAAGTTCTGTCTAAGAAACTGCCACTGGCGGCCACTGGTATTATTTCTTGTTTTGCAAGATGATGTGGCTGTTGGAGTTGCAATAGCATCATATTTTTACTACTATAGATGTAAGTAAGTCATAAGTGCACGATATCAATAATATTTACAATAATTTGTTTTGTTGTGTTTTTTTTTCACATATTTTGTTTATTTTATCATTTAATATCTCATCTAGTAAAGATAAAAAGAAAAAAGATCCAGCACCTATTTTTTTTTGTTTATGAAAAGCGTATACATATATGCACGAGAGAAAAGAAAAATGGCAATTCCATCCTCTCTGTCCAGGCCAAATAGTACTTGAAAAGTGAACAGTTCAACACCATAGAGGCCATTAACCAAGAGTTGAAGTTGAAGTTGAAAGTGAACAGTTAGACAATTTGTTCCATTTTTAACAAGATGCAATTGGTTATTATTACTTTATGAAAACTGAGCAGAGCCATATTCCGATTTGAAGGGTAATAAATATAGCTAGTGAAATTACCGGGCAAAGTGACTTTATGACCTGGTTTATAATTGTCGTGTTCCCAGCTTCAGTAATACTGCTAATATTATAGGCATTCAGTGACGCTATACATCATTCGTAGAAATAAAATGTTATCCTAAATAACATGACGTGTAAAATTCGAATAGGCCTACATGCCCCTGACAAGGATGTCACGTCAAGGGAGTCTTGTACAAGGTCCGTGCTCCTGTCATCCCTTAGTACGCACACGGTCCAATACACGTGGAATTTTGATTTCCCGAGACGATACGGATTTATCTGAATCATAGAAGTTTTTGAAACTAGAGGTACAGTTTACTCGTCGTTGAAAGTTTGAGTCTGTGAGGATGATTTTTTCAACAAAGTAATTTTAGTACTATCTACCTCGATCAAAGTAGGTGACATTTTTAACTTATTCATTGAGTGGTTCTACTAATGTAAGATATATCTAAGACACTGATTTACCTTTGCAACCAGGAACATAAATTATTGTGAAACCTCTCTATTATACATAGGTATAATAAAACTGTGATTGGGCTAAATCTGTACATTTAATATTTTTTGAAAATGTTGATTGTTTTACTCTTCTTAATCGATGTAGATATATAAACATTTTTTTGTCTGTCTGTCTATCCCTTCCTATTTATTTATACCTACTCATTCTGTCCAAAGGAAGAGAGAGGGGAAAGGGAAAAGCCGGCGAAGGAAGGCAAGTTTCGCCTGCCTCTCTTCTATTACCGTGTCATCCATTCATCCTTTTCACCTATCTTTTCCCTTTTCGCTTCCCCCTTCCCATGGACATGGTCAGAACATAAAACGAATTAACCTGTGTGAAGCCGGGGCGGGTCCACTAACCTGTAATAGAAAAAAATTGCTCCCAATTAAGCCTCTTTACTAAAAGTCAGTTAAAATTTGAAAGTTTGCGTTGCAGTAAAACGTAATGTTTAACTTAAGCATCTATTTTTTTTTTAACGGGCAATGTGCCTATATTACTCAAGCTAACTACTACAATACTAAAATCTAAACTAAAGTAAACTAGCTACACTTCCTACTACAAAGAACACTTGTGGACTGTATAAAAGCCGCGATGACCAAAAATGGACAAAGTCCAAGTGCTCCAGCCCACTATCACTAGGTAGCGTACCCAACATGCTGGCAGCATTGCGACGTTGAATTGTAATGCTGATGCGTTGGGCCAAATAAGTGCCAGCATTTTGGTCACGCGTCGCATCGACCAGGCGCTCTGATAGACTTTGGAAAACGCGATGAGCTCTCTCTATTTATTTTTATTGGTTGTAGTAATTTTCATACAAACCGAACAATCGAGCGCCAGTACCTTAGATGATTAATGCGACAAGACAGGCATACCATGTCAGCTATGCTATACTTGCTGCACAGTCCAACCAGCTAATCATTTCCTACCTTTGACGCACGAAGCGCACCTAAAATCAACCTTATCAAGATAAAAATAAAATCTCTTTATCAAACAACATATTTTCACTCAATCGTCACCGTATTGTTTAATTGTTATCACGCTTCTGATAGCAGGAATATGACCTACTATCAGTTAGTTTACTGTTACACACTTGCATGACACGTCGCGATTTTGAAAACGAAATCCGTTTTAGATGCAGTTTTCATTCAATAGATGGAGTGTTAAAGTTAATGATTATTGCGTATCTTGATATCTTGGAAGCGTAGATAGTATATCGTCAGTTTTTGATAAGATAATTTTGTGTTTTTTTGTATATCTTTTCAATAAGTGCTTGTGTATGAATAATTAGACAGAGTTGGAGATCTATCAGCTATAGTTAAAGGTTTGTTCCTTATTTTCAGTTCAATAGAAACATACGCCTATTCAAATAATTTTATTTTTGTTTTGACGTGACGAGTTAATCGTTCATCTGATGGTAGTTCTCTGTCTGAATTGAGCCTAACGTGTAAAAATATATATACTTTGTATATTTAAGCTGCGTTGTACTGCCACATAAATTTCTATGTTACACCCAGGTTAACTGGAAGATAATCTCTCTCTAGCATTAAGTTCGCCTATGTTCCTACATTTGTTGTTTGTGCAATAAAGCATTTTCTATCTATCTATCTATCTAGTTCTTAACCATTTCTTACCTTGACAATGGATCAAAATATCCACCCTAAGTCTCAAAGAGACCCAATTTATATTTGTCAGGTAACAAGAAAGATAATAAATAAATGAATTAAATAAATAAAATAAATACATAAATATAACACCCAAAGATCACATACATAGATCCTGACCCTAACTAGGATTCCCTGTATGTAAGGACGCAGAAATTACGAGGACTACGCTCCCACAACACTCAGACACAGAACCAGTATTTGCGCTTTTTTCTTTGTGCACAAATACTTGTCCTGTCGCGGGAATCGAACCCGCTGCCGGGTTATGAGCCGACCTGCTCAACCACCACATCACGGAGGTTGTCAATAAAAGCAGCATAGTGTAATTTTTACACCATTGAATAAAAGGAACCTCTATACAATACGTACCTAGAATACTATAGAAGCTCCTTGGTTGAAAATACTTATTTAATACTACAGACCATTCACCATAAGTGGTCCCTAATGCATTTATATTATTTAAAAATATACAAGAATTATCGTAAATGTGAAGTAATATGTGAGCGTCATGTAAAGTAATATGTAAGCATTATCTAAACTTGTATGTACCCACCACAGATTAATATGTTTTACTTTTTTTTCTCTTTTTTAATGAGAATGAATGACGTGATTAGCTAGTCGTTCACCTGAAGCTAAGCGACACGGCCGCCCATAACAGTTGTAGTGTCACTCGGAACTTTAAAATAGTAAAGTTTCACGTGACACTGCACTGCGCATGTTATCCTGAGACATCACACAGCCTAGTAATCAGATTACCAGACTGTGAAATAAGGTCATAAAGTCTCATTTGCTCAGTAATTTCACTAGCTACAATGTCCTTCAAACCGAAACACAGTAATGTTTGCACACTGCTGCTTGGCGGCAGAATAACTGGCAAAGCAGTGGTACCTACCTAAGACGATCTTTGCAGAAAAGTCCTACCACCTAGTAAAACACACTAGTAGTACTTTGCATATTTTAAAATAATATAAGTACATCAGCGGGGTGATCATGTAACTTTGATAGCAATGCAACAGGAGAAATTTCGTTCCAAATTTGAAAATTTCCATAGTAACTCTGTATATAAACTGCGTACTGAAACTGTCAAATCCATACATTTTTGTGTTTCTATCAGTTGCAAACAAGTTACATGATCGCCTAGCAGGGGACAATTTACGGTGAATGGTCTATACATTTTACATTTATGTTGGCTGTCCTTGACATGTGACGTCGAATGTCAGGTCAGTGCTGCCATTAAAGCAAACTGCGTTTTGTGTTGCCCATTGACACCCGATAATGAATTTGTAAATTGATTCGCGATTAGCGTTCGCAAACGTTTGTTTGTGATTACATTGTTTAGTGGATTGGATTGGGTTACGAATGCTATTCATTTTTACACAAATAAATTTTGTATACATTTTACCACAGATTATATAATAGTCAAACTTTGTATTTAAAGACCAATAGATATTTTTGATGTTTATTTGCGTAAGCTATAAATGCTGATTATGTACTTTAGTACCTACATTTGAAAATACAGTTTTTCTAGCACACCTTTTTTCTATAACGAAACGAAAATATTTCTCACATCATTAATGCGTTACTATTTTTTTCTTTTTTTTATGCGATTGAATGACGTGACGAGCTAGTCGTTCACCAGATGTTTAGCGACACGGCCGCCCATAACAGTTGCAGTGTCACTCGGAACTTTAAAACAATAAAGTTTCGCGTGACACTGCACTGCGCACGTCATCCTGAGACATCACACAGTCAAGTAATTAGATTACTAGACTGAGTGATGAGATCGTAAAGTCTTATTTGCCCAGTAATTTCACTAGCTACAATGCCCTTCATACCGAAACACTGTAGCGCTTGCATACTACTGCTTGGCGGCAGAATAACTGGCACAGCGGTGGTACCTACCTAGACGAACTTTGCAGAAAAGTCCTACCACCTAGTAAAATGTTGTTTTGAAAGAAACAAAGAAAATATAATCATTCAAAACTTTATTACTCGCCAGTCGCAATATGAAGATTATACTTACATCATCATCATCATCCTCTTTGCCTTTTGTTATTGGGGTCGGCTCCCAGTCTAACCTGTAGCGGCGAGCTACCAGAATTACACAAGCGACTGCCATCTGACCTCGCAACCCATGAGGAACCAGTAACAGGGATGGTTAAATCAGATGTCAGATTCTATCAGGCATCTGACTACCCGTAACGATTGCCATAGATGTTTTTATGACAACCGGGACCGTCTGCTTATCGTGCTCTCCGAGGCACGGAGCAATGGCATCGAAAACTGAACATAACTTACTAGATAAGTCATTGGTGCAGGGCCGAGGATTGGACCCGGTAAATCAAAGATGATACTAAAAAATATCAAAGATGATACTTACAATCAGTATAAAAAAAGATCAATGTGATGTCAAGTTTAGTGTGTGATCTTAAATATTTATATGGAATTTATAATTTTATTATACGGTCACAAATAGTTATCTAAATTTATTTCTTTTTATTTCATCATCATCATCATTATTATCAACAGCCCGAACACGTCCACCGTTGAACATAGGCCTCCCCCCTTTGAGCGGTTGCTTGCCTCTTGCATCTATCGGCTCCCCGCGGTTTTCACCAGGTCGTCGGTCCACCGAGTGGGGGCTGGCCTACGCTGCGTCTTTCGGTTCGTGGCTGCCACTCGAGAACTTTTTTTCCCCATCGGTTGTCAGTTCTACGAGCGATGTGGCCTGCCCATTGCCATTGCAACTTGCTAATTCTAAGAGCTATATAGGTCACTTTAGTTCTCCTGCGGATCTTATCTCGCAGGGGAACACCGAGGATAGCTCCCTCCATAGCTCATTGCGCGACTTTGATGAGGCCAACAGTAAGAGACCACGTTTCAGTTACATAAGTCATCACTGGCAACACACACTGATTGAAAACTTTTGTTTTAAGACTCCGCGGTATTTTGGACGAAAACGAAAACCAACATGTTAATAATCCATACAATTTTTAATACCACCGTCAATATTCTTCAAGACGCTAAACCAGCTCATCTTTAACCACAATGCGTACGGTCCATTACCATAACAATAATTTCCAAATGATAGCACCAGTAAATACGTCTTAATATACGGCGGACCCGTGCTTGAGCGTAGCTAGGACTCGATATTGGGAAAAAGGGGATAAAAGAGGGGTGGGGGTGGGAGTCAAATAAAAATGTCACGCCTATCAATTGGAAAAAATATTTTGGAGTCAGGATCGCGGCCATAATTACTTTCTATTGTTTACTGGAATTCTCCAGATATTATTGAAATTGGGATTTTTTTTAATGTTAAAGGGAGCAAATAGTCTAAATTTTCAAATAGTCTATTCCAGTTTGATCTACTAAAAAAAATAATAATAATAGTGGTTCATAAATATTTATTATTTAATTTTTATTCTGGTTTGACCCATCAGAGGGGATCGTATTTTCGATTATTTAAATTAAAAAAAAAATTATAAAGGTACGAATAGGCCAACGTTTGCTTGCAGCTCACCTGATGTTGAGCGACGATGCAGTCGGAGGTGTAGTATTTGAGGAGGAGCCTATTTACTCTAGTCAAAATTATATTCGTCAGGAAACAAGGAAGCCGGGACTTTCCCGATTTTTGGATATAAACTAATAGCGGATAACTGAAACCATCCACCTGGGTTGTCGCTTAGGAATTTTGTTCCTATCATAGACCAACCAATTTCGAAGGTCTGTTAGTTAAACCTAATCTTATGAGACCACCACCTCGTATTAGCCAATTTAATGATTAGGCATTTCATTGAACTAACTTTTACTAGACCATTTGTGCTACTTGGAAAACTAAAGAAAGGAAAAATCTTTTACTGGTTACCGGTAGCCTGGAGGGAGCTTTTCCTTCTATATAACTTAGAGACTACCATTATCCTTTCCCCTATTTTCTTTTATGAAATAGGATCAATTTTTTTTATTTTTCAGCTGATTTTTTATATTCAGTAAGTACAAAAATGATCCAAAAACCTACATTTAATAAATAACTTTTGAATCGATTTTGGTAGCCTAGAGGGTTTTTTTCCTTCTATATAACTTAGAGACTACCAGTATCCTTTCCCCTATTTTCTTTTATAAAATAGGATGAATTTTTATTATTCAGTAAATACAAAAATGATCCACAAAACCTACATTTAATAAATAACTGTTGAACTGTTTTCATAGAATTATTGCAAAATGTTGTTTGCCCCTCGTTACCTCCATTCGGCTGGCATAGTAGGCGCGCACGTACAATCAGCCAATCACGTAGTGGCAACAAAATACGCTTATCTAATATGCATTTTATTGTCGCCTCAGCACAGCGGCGGAAACTTACCGCCTCAACGGAATATTGCGGGTAGAGTCAGCAAACACGTGATTACTGAATCTTATATAAATTATGACAACAAAATCTTATGCGAATAAAATATTTACTATTTTGTGACGTTGAACATCAAACCTCATTTGATTTACCACAAAAACAACTAATTCTGTTTGTAGAGACTGCAAGAGTAGAAAAAAGAGAGACTGGACTTTATATACTTAGTATTAAGTTTGAAAATCCACTGATACTTCACATTGTTGCACGTTTCAAGTTACCAATAGCTTTGCCTGCTTTTGTCTTTTCCTCCACTTATTATTAATTAGCCTGAAGACGTCCACTGCTGAACATAGGCCTATCCCAGAGAGCGCCACTTTGAGCGGCTGCTTGCCTCCTGCATCCATCAGCTCCCCGCGGCTTTCATCAGATCCTCGGTCCACCTAGTGGGGGCCGGCCTACGCTGCGTCTTCCGGTTGGTGGTCGCCACTCGACCACCAACCGGACCAACCACTAGTTGAAACTGGCAAAATGCAAAAAAGTAAACAAATCACTAAATGGATATACTTTAGTCTTACAATTTAAAATATTATTTAGCAATTTTTGATCCTTCATAAAAGTGAATTCTTTGTCTTATATATAGTCCTAGTGTGTCCGTCGACTATGCAAAAATAGTTAATTGCTAGTACACCTATACGTGAAAACTTTTAATAAGCCTTAAGACGCTGACAGCACCCAATGCGAGCACGTTTATTACAGCAGTCGAACATAGAACGTATACTGTATTATATAGGGTCGCTTTTTGAGAAGCAAGTTCGCTTAACACCAATCGACTGGCTCATCACATCATTTGATTGCATAAAAAAAAGCAATAATGTGGTGATCACGTTGCGTTGCACGTCGGCTTTTCCATTTTGTAGTACAAATAATTAATTATAAAATAAATAAACTTACGGTTAGATGCATTGAAACATAACTTATCACTATGATTTATTTCAATGGGGTGTCTTATTACATGTTATGTAAATTAAAAAAAATAAAATACGTAACATTTTTTGCATTTGAATAATTTTTTAGAGGTCACTTCATTTTTTATCTATAGAGAAAATTTTTCGTAAGCGTGTTTTGAATTCAACACTTGGAAAGAAGATAAATGACCAGTATTACCATGCACCAGTATTACCATGCATTTTTTTTCGACTTTTTTTTTGTAACTGTATGAATGTATACCACATATTGAAAAAATTACATTCAATTTGGGTTGATTGAGAGCCTTCAGCACCTTAAGGTGCGTTAGGCCTTAGTGTATTTGATGTTTTATAAATAGCTGTTAGTTTTCCAAAGAATAAAATATCATTTTAAATTAGTCATTTGTGAACATTATCTGATAAACATAATTATAACATGTACATTACCTTGAAAGGATTTAAAGTATTACACGCATATAAGAGGACCGTCCTGGTTTCTGAAAGTGTTATTGTCGTCGCTCTGCTATCTGCACGTGTGGTAGAGATAATAGAGCTCGTGATTGAATTACCTACATTTTAGCGTTTCGGAGGAAAATGGTTTTCATCGTGTAAATCTTAACACAACCTATTGTTTTTAGAGTCAATCACTTGAATAGATTATAATCTACACCTTTATTTGATTTTTTGGAAACATATGTTTTGTATTCTAATTAAAACTACTTTTCTTATCAATCTCATCCAAATCAGTTGAGCCATTTTGACTTGAAATCCATACAAACAAACAGACAATCTTTCTCCCTAATTCTTTTCAGTGTAATTGTAATAGCGCCATTAAATAAAAAAAAAAGTTCAAAAAGGGAACCCAATTATTATGTTTCTATTTAAAACTAATTTTATTTATGTCGGAAGCGAGATAATGTTTGGTGATAATAAAATGGAGCATCTGATGATTTTAATTGCTACTTAGATAGATAAAAATGATAAAGAATAAATTCTTTATCATTTTATCTTGATGATAAAGAACGAGAAAATTAAATGTAGACACAAATATTTTCAAGGCCGTTTTTGTAAAAATACCTTTTGCATTTTAGAGATTACGAAATTAGAGAAAGGCAAATATATAAGACTACGACTTTAATGGTTACTCAAAGTTATCAGACGGATTAATTTTAAATGTAAAGGAGATTGATTCACAAGCTGGATTTGAATCCCCATCCACCCGTCCCTAAAGCCATGACCTGCTTTTGAGTGTTAGTGATCTAATGTCCACTAATTTGTTGATTACGATAACCAGGCGACACTGCTATATAAATCATAAATTAAGTACCAACGGGAAAATTGACTTTGTTAGAATGTATGTCCATTGTGTACCTTAAGGCGACGGGTAGATCAAACAAGGTGTTTTTTGGCACGTTTCCTGGCGTAATTAGAATATGTGGAGCTTTGAATTTAATATATCATGTAATTTATTTCATTAGTCGTTTGTGAAGACCACAAATACAAGATTAATATATATAGCTCTATAGAAAAAAATCGCAAACCTCCCTCAAAAAATTTTAATGTTCCCATTTTACTGAGCTTCTACAGAATATATTTTACAAAAAATAAATTAGTGTATTCCCAAGAAACATTCAGATGTCGTGATGACTTAATAACTTTGAAAATACTAAATCGAAATAGATATTAATTAAAAACCGTCAAAATCAGTCATTTCGTGCGTTGTCTTTGTCGTAAGCGCCGCGCTGAAGTGCAGACTGAATTGATATTTAATACTACGACATTAAGGTCGATGTTTCTTTAGACGGATTTGAACCTGCTTATCTGGTTCTACCCGTCACCTTAACTACGGATCACAAAAACCCATCCTTTTTTTTATGCATGATTGGGCTCACGTTCGACAACATCTCACCTGATGGAAAACGATGATGCGGTCTATGTTGGAGCACGTTTGCCTATGAGATGCCTATTCACTCTTGATTTGAAGAGACCCAGATTGTAATTTGTAGGAAATCCTCAGGCAGATCTTCTATCTGATAAAACTAACTGGGCTTTAGAAACTGTTTGTTTTTTAAATCTGTACATTGAATATTTTTTGTAAATTTTGGTTCCATTACACTTTTTAATCGATATAGAGATAGAGACAATTTCTTTGAATTGTTTGTCTGTCTGTCTGTATGTGATTATACTCAATTAATGTTGTTTAAGATTTCTTTAATAATATTCCTTTGTATAAAAATATACCTGTTAAAATCTAGTATCACCCTGTGGCACTCAATGCATATATCACAACTTTAATTGCGTTGGCAAATTTTTACCAACTTCGCTAAATAGCACATCAAATTATCAAGGTAATTAAAACATAGAACTCTTTATTTTCTGTAGAGTCTATTTAGTTACACATTCATGAAATGTTTCAAGAAAATAAATAAATGGAAGCAAGTTTTATCGTCTGCTTTTTACATTTTGTTATGAATTGGGTCCATTAGAAATAAATAGGTTGAGTTGATACATTCTTAAGATATTTTTTACGTGTTTTTGAAATAGTTTAGTGAATATTTAAACATAAATGTTTCTTTAAACTCGTTTTAAAGATACATTTGTATTTTTTAAACTCATCTCTGTTTATAAGATTAATTACTCTATATTTTATTAAATATTATATAAAGCGGATTCAATGGGTAACTTTTATGACATCAGTACACAACAAGTGGCTGGGCGGGCGGAGCGTAGGCCACAAGTTCGTAGCCGCGTAGAGGCCTACGAGCTACGAGGCTACGCGCGTGCAAGTTTGATGAGAGCTGTAGCCGCCACATGCTACAGCTTATTTGTTCTTTCAACTTCGCCGCCTTGTTGTATTTAAGATACGTTTTGACTATTGTTAATATTAAATACAATTTTTTTATATTATTAGAATTATTTAATATCTAATTAAGTTATTTTTTTCATTTGAGTGATGAATTCTAGAAGTACTAATAATTCTCATTCATTTCATTTGTTCGCGTTAATAATAAATCTATTACATAAAAGGCTTTGTTAGACAACGCACAGCTCAAACCGCTGGATATATAGACTTGAAATTTGGAGGGTAGCTACTTTTTATGACGTAACCGCGTGCTAAGAAAGGATTTTTTAAAATTCAACCCCTAAGTGGGTGGAAAGGGTGAAAAACGTTTGTATGAAAAATTACACATACATACATACATTTCGTAACGTATCGTTTTGAAACTTAATACATACAAACAAGTATAAAAATAAAAGAAATGGTATCTTTTAGTTTTTCGAAATTCGACACATAAGAGGGTTAAAAAAATTGTTAAAATGTGTATGGAAAATTCAAAAAAAATTGCCGTACCATACTGAAATTCGGAATGTGTTAAAATCATACAAAATAAAAAGATACGGGTCGCGGCGTTCCTTGAATTTCGTCCCCTGAGGGGTTAAAAATGCAGGAAAAGGTCCCATCGTAAGACGCTCGCACGGCCTAAGCGCTGAAGCTAAAATCTTGAAATTTTGAACATGTTCATTACATAGGGGTGCAATGAAATGGAAATCATAAAAATTCAGCCCTTAAGGGGTTGGAAAGGGCAAAAAGAGTTTGTGAAAAAACTTTTTTTTCTTAACGTAAGTACTTATCGTTTTTAAACTTGAACCATACAAACGTGTTAAAATGAAATGGGTTATCTTTGTTGTTTGGAGTTCAACCCCAAAACCCTTGGTTGAGCCTGTAAATAAAAAAAATATCGTAATGTATTCAAACTTGGATAGTTCCTACGATATGAAAAATGTTGCTTTAAATTTTTTTTGAGAGGAATGTCTTACGTGGTTGAAATATGGGATGAAATTTTGTATTTTAAATTATAGTGATGAAAATTAGCATTGTATATACTTTTTAAAACATAATCGTGCTACAGTAATACTTTTTGCCAGGGTTGATTTGAAGGGGTAAAACCGGTTATTAGGTAGGTGGGTTGAAAAGGAACAAAAATGTATGGTGTATTTTAACACTTTTTGCTTTAGTGTCGAACTATACCTACGTAAAGTATTGATGTCAATTACTACCAGATATCTCAAAAATTACATATTTCATCCCTGCCTCTCATAATGCCACCATGAAAAATCACTGCTCGAGGCCACTTAAGATTAAAAGGATTTAGAAGGTAACCTTTTTTAGTTGGGTACCTATAGGACTTTTCAAACGCCTCCCAAAAAGGTTAGTTGTAAGGTAATTTTATCCCGGAAATATAGACGGTTCCTGAGAGATAAGTAGTCCACGCGGGCGAAGCCGCGGGGTAGAAGCTAGTGCAATATAAAAATGTTAAAAAGGAATTGTACATGATTATAACAATTGATCTTTCACTCTCAAATTTTATCATTCATTCATTCATTCATTCATTCACCAGTCGAACGTTGACGTTTGTGTAACAATAAATTTACACATGCCCTTATAATAAACACTACAGTGGAATAGTTTTTTACTCATACGTAAACGAATGACGTGACGAGCTAGTCGTTGGCCTGATGTTGAGCGTCACGGCTGCCCATAACAGATTGCCGCGTCACTCAGACCTTAAATTAAAGTTTTGCGTGACACTGCGCAGTGCGCATGTCATCACACAGCCTAAAAAAGAATTCTAGACTGTGAGATCAGTTCATAAGTCTCATTTAACCAGTAATTACACTAGCTACAATGGCCTTCAAACCGGAACACAGTAGTGCTTGCACACTACTGCTTGACGGCAGAATAACTGGAAAGCGGTGGTATACTAGACGAACTTTGCAGAAAAGTCCTGCCACCTAGTGAACCTAGATTCAGTATTTTATCTTATTTTATCTTTCCCTATTTCAAACTTGATAGAGAGACACAAAACACAAAATAACTATTCCTCTGGTTTACATGCTTTAGGTGTGAGTCCGACATGTCTTGAATTGACTCATTCACAACACAATTTATTTAGTGGTGGCAGCGAAAATATCGTAGGTCTGTGGCGAAAACACATAGCATTTCTCTGTTTACTTTAAAATTGTTAAACTGCGTGGCTTATTCAGCGTTATCTTCTACGCTTCACCATTCTGGGCCGAATATATGCATAACCATAACAAACATTTAAATATGCATAGTACTGGTATTTAGGGCAATGACGCCTTACGATGAGTTTATAAACACCTATTTATGGCTTCAGTGCTATGTTTTTGGTAAACTCTTAACTGGGGGTAAGCATTATCTTAAGTAATATTATAAACTAGAGGCGTTCCCAGGTTTTAATCGCTATAGTGCTTGTTTTTTTAGAGATTTTTTATTTAAAGTCTCCAATGTTAAGCCTGGCAGTAAAACAACCTACATGCCAATTCTTAAATAAACAAATCAGTTCGTTTAGATAGCGTTCTTGTATCGTCCGGTTAATTCTGTACAGAAAAAATTATCAAAATCTGTGCAGCTATTTTGCCGTGAGAGGCACATATAAATTAGTAGGTTTCATTATTTTTTTATAAATTAGTATGATAACGAGTGTGGTTTAAGAGCGATAATGGCTCAGAAGTAGCCCGCGAGACTTCCAAACTGACGTAACTTGGTTCCAACCCTACTCAGCCCTGTACAGTGCACAAATGACTCTTTATGTGTGGAATTTGCAGTCTCTTTTACTACGGTGAAAAAAAACTTCGTAAGGAAACCGGCATGTTCAAGAAACACAAAATTTGAAGACTAACCCGCACTTGTCCAGCGTGGTGGATTATGGCCTACCCTCACTCCCCGTGCGAGAAAGCCCGTGTCCCAGGAGTGGGAAAGTATAGAGCTGACGACTGCATAAGTTAGGATAAGTAAGGGAGAAAAGGGATGATAATCCATCATTAACAAGGTCAATAGGTCGTTTTGTACAAACCCTCCACCAAATCTCCATTGATGGGAAACTCAATAGTCAAACCCCGATGTCTTTAAATATCTAACCAATAATTTCTATTGTTCCAGAACCCAGTGTCAAGCAGTGATTCTCCCTGTTTATAAGATGGCGTGCACATTATAATCCGCCACCGTGGCGGGGTACGGGCGTCATTCGTATGGCGCGGGCGCGTACCAAGCGCGCGCCACCGCCGTACCGCTCAACGCAAGTGAGTATACACATTTATAATTTTCTTTCTATGCTATAAAAAAAACTTCATTACAAATGAACACTACCCCTCTTTCAATATATTTAGTTGTTTGGATGAAGCATACATAGATAAAAAATTGCTTGGGTGTAATGTGTTTGGTTGCAATGATCTGTAGGTGAAACGTACAATGAACAAATGTACAAAGTCAAATTAAACTTTGTATGAAATGAATATTATGCCTACTGAATGTTAGATGAGACGACATAGGTGAAATGTAACTAATTAAAAGGTGTTTTGGTCTGGCGTAGTGAACGCAACAAGCATACGGCCTTCCTGGTGGGAAGAGGTCCTCTGTAACATAATGGAAATATGTAAAAGTAGATATGCCAACAGCCGAATGACGTCCACTGCTGAACATAGGCATCCCCTACAAAAACACTAGTTTAGACGCTTATCATATGGGGATTGCCATAATCGCCACGCTTAGCAGGCGGCTTGGTGATGGCAGAAGATTTTAATGTACCGAGGAAAATGCTGCTCCCATTTTCTGGATGTTCCCTTCAATTGTTCAGTTGTTCTTAGCTATGATTCAAGATTTGTGTATAGGCCTTTGACATCGTGGTTTGCGGTAGTCTTACCTTCACACAGCTGCACGCAGCTGACATGCCATCACACATATCGCACTGATATGAAGCTTAGCAAAAAAATTTATCTGTTATAAATTTGCAGTTAAATATATACCTACGACCTATATAGCTCTTAGAATTAGCAAGCCCGTAGAACTGACAACGGATGGGGAAGAAAGGTTCTTGAGTGGAAACCACGAACCGGAAGACGCAGCGTAGGCCAGCCACTCACTTGGATGGACGATCTGGTGAAAACCGCGGGGAGCCGATGGATGCAGAAGGCGAGCAGCTGCTCAATGTGGCGCTCTCTAGAGGAGGCCTATGTTCAGAAGTGGACGTCTTTAGGCTGTTGATGATGATATACCTACTATTTTTACAGAAGAGGGCTATCATTTCAAAGGCTTATCCAATAGCAATATTTGACAACTCCGTTCCATTCACACATATCTGTTCCCGCCCCAAGGTAGTACAATAGCCAACGATAGGCTTCGACCTATCACAATATCAAATGGCGGAGCATTCGTTAATGAATAGAGATCACATAACCGTATAATTGCAAAATGCCGTTGTCACAGCAATAATACAGGCATTATAACGTGAATATAACAGGAGTCCCATAACAATGGTACAATGAGCTTTTGGTACCGCTTTTGTGTATTTCGTGTCGCGGATTGGAACCAGCGTGACCGAATTGCATGGACTTAAATTATCAATAACAAGCTGCTTAAATATAAAAGAAGAATGGCGATTCCCGTAACGCTCTCAATAGTTTTAGAATATTGCACATATCTAGAATATTTTTACTATTCTCAGGTGAAATTAAGCTGTAATAGTACGACATTGTGACGGAAATCGCTATATACACCCTCTGTGGTATTTTTCTGTGGTACGGCCTTAGTTCGGTTCTCACTTGAGAAAAAACTATTGGGAACCACAATACGCATTCCAAATAACATCGATGCACCGAGGTTTAGCTCCAATCAATTACCGCTTTGTTTCGATCTGATTAGTTCAAACTCGTGCTCTTACTAAATTACTTATGGTTGAGAACTATGCACGTGACACGCGTAAGTTTGAATGGTTGGTGATTGACATTGTTCACATTTCAATTTGGGAAAGTATCAATTGAAAAGATTAGAGAAAACATGCGAAATTGTAAAGGCCACATCTTTCGTAGAACTGATAACGGATAGGGAAGAAAGGTTCTCGAGTGGCGACTACGAACCAGAAGACGCGTCGTAGGCCTACTAGGGGACCCGACGATCTGGTCAAAACCACGGGGAGCCGACGGATGCAAGAGGCAAGCAGCCGCTCAAAGTGGCACTCTATGAGGGAGGCCTATTCAGCAGTGAACGCCTTCCGGCTGTTGGTGATAATGATGATGATGAGAGAAAGAATTTTTTTCTTAAACCTTATCTAAAACGAACCAGACCGCCCATTGTGACACTTAGTTATAAAATTTCCCTCTAAATGTTCGTGTAATATGGTGTTTTCAATAAAGAGTTTATCTATATATCTATCTATCTATTTAAAATAATATAACCGTAAACATAGGTACCATTATTTTGTAAACCACTATCGTAAAGTACTCGTATTTAGTTTGTAGGCAACGCTATAACCAAATTACCTAGTTGACTACCTACTACCTAATGGGCTCGCAAGGTTCATAACTGCACTAGCAATTTAAAGCGATTTATTTAGCTAATTAGCAATAGTTATATTATTATTTAATGTACAACCAAGTCAATTAAATTTGCGGTTATATTTTTTTTATGCGATTGAATGACGTGACGAGCTAGTCGTTCACCTGATGTTAAACAACACGGCCGCCCATAACAGTTGCAGTATCACTCGGATCTTTAAAACAATAAAGTTTCGCGTGACGCTGCACTGCGCACGTCATCCTGAGACATCACACAGTCTAGTAATCAGATTACTAGACTGAGCGATCAGATCACAAAGTCTCATTTGCCCAGTAATTTCACTAGCTACAGTGCCTTTCAAACCAGAACACAGTAGTGCTTGTACAGTTATATGTTTGAGCCGTTTGGTTCTGAACCCTGGGTCCGTGGGGACCGGGAGCTCATCCCGTTTTCTAAAGTTTATCAGAGCGCCTGGTTTATGCGACGCGTGACCAAAATGCTGGCACTTATTTGGCTGAACGAATCAACATTGCAATTCAACGAGGCTAGCATGTTGGGCACGCTTCCTACTTTTCAACTAAACTAATAACTAACTCTTTGAAATAAAAAAATACTGGTTTATAAAGGACGGAGTTTTGAAATAACACACATTAAAAAAACTCCTACTTTTTTAAAGTCAGTTGAAAAAAGTAGCAAGACAATTGAAACTAGCTAAGCAACATCTTTTTTTAATCATCTGCCTAAAATTTTAGAAGACTGTCCTCCAACTCCGGGTAAAATATTATTTTGGTTCATCAGCCATGAGACGCCATTAATACCTCTCCCTTTATCATAAAGCCGTCGAACAACTCCAAAAGTATTAAAGTCTTATTATACTAAAATAAACGCGATCCCTTATTATTTAAAAGGTGCAAATTACTTCTAAGCAACGAATGCTACTGTAAATTCATTCCCTGTCCAAGATGGGCCCTTGATCCCTTCTGCTATATTTTTCATTAAGAAAATTGTTTGGCCGATGTTGCTTTAGCATAAATTTGCATGAACTTTGAACGAATATATTTTGTGATTAGCTCCAGACTGGCAGAGAACTTTAACATAGCAGATGTTTTGATAGGAGTTTGTATGATTTTTACTTTAGATTTTGAGTTTTCAATTTAGTAGTCACAACCATTAGTTTTGAATTATAATCTTGCTATATTTTGATTAATAAGAACACTGTAATTGAAATGTTTTATTCATAGATACAATAAAATAATAGAGCTTCAAAATAATTCCTATTTTTACTACTATACTTTTGCAAACCTAGATCAACATTGTAGACACATTAAAGTATAGTTATAAGCCTCTCCGTAAAACATTTATCAAAGCAGCCGACTTCAAGGCTTTAGTATTTAAGCTACATTTCGAAAAGAAAGAACAGATGTGTGGCGAAACAACGAACTTGGTCACCCCTGACCTCGAGTTGACGACCCCTGGGTCGCTGGTTTCAAACGTCTGCTCCGTCTGACGGGTAACGTTCTGTGTTGCCAGATAAATGCAGAATGTTACGAAAAATGCAACAATATGTTTCGTGCAATTTTATTTTGTAGAGCAAAAACGAACTTCCAGTGCATAGATTTTCACAAAACCGAATCAATGAATGTTATTCAATTTTGGTGGCACAACAGCAAGACGTTCCTCGAACAAAAAAAAACTTGACCACTGCATCTGGTTTACAAAACATCCACAATAATCTATCTAAAATAATATAATGTTATTAAATTATTTTTGTTCTTAATATTTGAAAGCTTATTAGGGAAATCCTACTAATATTATAAATGCGAAAGTTTGTGTGTGTGAATGTTTGTTACCTTATATCTCAGTAACTACTAAACCGATTTTGATAAAACTTGGAATGTAGACTATTTAGGTTCTTGAATAAAGAAAAGAAAGAAAGAAAGAAATATATTAATTCATAATAATAATAGGAATAACAACATTCACAATAACATATAGGCTATTTTTTATGCGCGGGTGAAACCGCTGGGCACAACTAGTAAGTTAATAAAGTCTAATAATGACTTAATAAAACATCTACTGGGTGGCGCAAAAGTAAAGACCCTATTTGGTTCAGCTATAACATTTTTTCTAAATTAGAAAACTAGATTTAGGTTTTTTTAAATGTATATTTGTGCCATTAAATTTCGTACCATTAGGATTTAAAGATGATGTCTTTTAAATGGTGACCTCCAGAGTTGATACACATTTGAGCCCTATTTATGACATTTTGCATAACTTGCCGTAACACTTCCTGCGATATGTTCGTTATTTCTTGACGAATGTTTTCTTTTAGAGCTGCGAGAGTCTGTGGCTTGTTCACATACACCCGAGATTTCAAAAAACCCCAAAGAAAGAAGTCTGGACTGGTCAGATCGGGTGATCTTGCAGGCCAAGGCAAATCGCCAAAACGAGAGATAACTCGGCTTGGAAAAGCGTCCCTCACTAAGTCCATAGTGTCGCGCGCTGTGTGTGCCGTAGCGCCGTCTTGTTGAAACCAGATGTGCTCCAGCCCCAATTCGTCCAAACTGGGTATCAAAAACTCACGTAACATGGTTCTGTAGCGTTCTCCAGTGACAGTTATCGCATTGCCTCCAGCGTCTTCGAAAAAATAGGGTCCGATCACTCTGTCAACACAGATGCCACACCATACAGTAACTTTTAGTGGGTGTAGAGGTGTTTCTTGAATAATGCGCGGATTATCAGTGCCCCAGAACCGAGTATTCTGCTTATTGACATGCCCTGAGAGATGGAAATGCGCTTCGTCACTCATAACCAATTTTGAAGGAAAATCATCTTGCAAAATGTCATAAATAGGGCTCAAATGTGTATCAACTCTGGAGGTCACCATTTAAAAGACATCATCTTTAAATCCTAATGGTACGAAATTTAATGGCACAAATATACATTTAAAAAAACCTAAATCTAGTTTTCTAATTTAGAAAAAATGTTATAGCTGAACCAAATAGGGTCTTTACTTTTGCGCCACCCAGTATAATGGCCACAATACATTTTATTGTTGCATTTAATAAAAAAACCTTCTACAAAGAATCGCTTAACTTTTTTGGGGCCTATACATCAATAACGGTCCTAGACAATGTCTGAACCTTGCAACACTATTTATACAGCGTCGGTTTTGCCGTCAATTGTTTTTTTCTCTAATCTGTGCTTTTGCCTTCATTTCGAACATTTCTTGTAAGTAGACTGACGGGTTTTGGCGGGAACGTGAAAAAGTTCACGTCGTTGCATTGTATTATTTCACAAAACTTATGCTTTTTCTAGTGTTAATGTTTAAAATTAGTGGCATTTTACGCATTAAGTGCTGAATTATGAGTATAAGTGTGGGCAAGTGATATAATGTAATGAAACGTGGTTTTTCGTGTTGCTTCCAAAATTCCATAGAAGCCTCTAGTAAAGTTGCCACTACTTTACTAGGGCATGACTTAGACTGGATTATGACTACCCTGACTGACTGTGACTAAGACTTGACTTTACATGAAATATTTCATAATACGACGAAAAACTACAATACTTGACACTGGCTAAATACACTATGTGTGGAGCCAAACTATAAGAAAAAAAAAAGAAGAAAGTAGACTGTCAACTGACACTGGCTATAGCCAGATAAAGCAACAATTGCTCTATCTCAACGCAATAAAGTGCAAAACGGATCTGCATCATCAGTCACATCATTGTCAAACCTAGCTTCTTTTTGTGGACCTTGGAAAGCTTTGTAGTCTGAATTTGACAGGTGATGTCGAGAATATTACGGCGGGGTAATTACGTAAAATTTGCATCAGCAATGCGACAGCAGTAGCGAAGCATACATTCTCGACACCACTAATGATGTATGACAGCAATCACCGCGAGATTTACGCCTGTCGCAAACCTGTTGCGAGTTAGGTAATTAGGGGGCCGTTTGTAGTGGGGTGACAAGTAGAGAAAATGCTACGACCTTATCTCGAAAAACTTTATTAAGCTTAAAGGATTTAGCCACTGTGTTCTATTTCTTTATTACGTTTGTCTAAGCAACGACCCAGGTCTTAAATGCAAAAGTGTTATTTTAAAATATTAAACGAAATAACTTGTCAGGAGCTTGTTAGGCCATAGGGTAAGAAGGATCCCGTATATCGCATAGCATTTTGGCGTGTTTGCTAAGATTACTTTTTTCAAGGTCAATGAATTTTGCATTAGGACGCATTAAGTACTTAACAGTTTTCCGTACTTATCTAGAAAATATATCGTCACAACACGGTGCTCGTAATAATTTTCAAAATAATATTTTTATTAAAGTCTATTTAAGTATGAGTGTCTGAAATGTGTAGTTTTTTTTGTTATTATAAAAGTAAAAAGTCTGTTTATTTGTTTATGTGGCTTTCACTAAATTTTTGAGGATTGGCTTTGATTGCTTACACAACCGACATACCAAAATGAATTTACGAATTTTTCAAGGGGCGTGGTAATTTGTGGTTGGCAAGGCAATCTTAGTATTTAAATATTCAAATAAAGCCATCTATTTTAATAACAGCATGCTATCTACCATTCACAGTGGTGGCGTGACAGCGTGACACTATCTACGTTGCATCGTCAGATCGTCACAGTTATGCATATCACTCATGACGATCCATTTAGCTGTCACGTAACGCTTGACCGAAACGTCAACCCGGGCATGACCTGATTGTATTAGGACACGTTTGTTGACAATGTGCTTAACATTTTAAATGTTAAATTCACAAAACGTAAATTGAAAAAGCCGGATTCCTTGACTTAGGTCGCTGTACAGGCGGATTCTGGTGTACACAGATTCTAGTTTCTGTGCAATACATTTTTTGCAATGTAGTAAGCATGATTATTACCATCATCATCTTTCCATCATTGTTATCATCATGCCGTCATCATTATTATTATTTCGCCATCATTGATATGATAATTTGGAAGGCTTTTTCTTTACACTATTTAACTTTTTATTCCGATCTTCTATTAGGTTATTTCTAACTAGATGAATTCCGTGGTTGTAACGGTAATTTATCAGTTTTCAAACAAACAGACGTTTCAACTTTATAATTATATGTGTAGTGTAGGGATTGGGAAGAGAGGTGTAGGTATATAAGAACAATTTTCTAGCTCAGTGATCAGTGAAAAAATCTGTCTGTCTTTTCTTATTGTCTCAATCATTTCTACGGTGTGCACGCAATTTATCTGATACAATATTTCAAGCACTACCTACGAAATTGAGAGCCTTCATTAACAAAAGTGACTTTTAAATTTTAGTTAATTTAATTTCGCGACAAGCTTTGAAAGTAGGCGTCTAAAATACCATGCGACGACAACTCCTTATCTCGTTGTCGTCAGACGATTACGCAATAAAAAATAATGGCCCATACAAACGCAGCAAGGAACAAAACATTTGGCAGCGGCGCGGGCGAGTGGCTGGAATCGCTGGAATTACTCTTTACGGAACGTTGATCTACTGGCCTGTCTTGTTGGGCATTATGGCGCCTGCTGTGACGTACTTATGATTACGTGTTACTTGGATCAACTTTTCCTACTTGTTAAATTGAAACATTGCTTATAGCAACTTAACAATTTATGACAACGTTGTTTCAACGTATGTTTTTTAATTTGGTCAGTTAATATCAGTTCGTTGCGTTTGCGTTATTGAATTTAGTCGGTTAATGTCATCAACGTCGTTGACGAGTTTTACTAGTTCATTCATAGACGATCAACGTTGATGCATTGATGGGTGATCAACCGTTGATTTAATTAACTCGTTGATTCAAATCGCTATGTACTATACTAAGATTTTTAATTGTATACACGACTTGACAGCTATGACAAATGTCAAAATACCAAATTAGGTTACCACACCGAGGTAGTGGTGGCTACACTTCAGATAGACGTTGTGAAATGTGTATCAATCAATATAATTTTTAAAGGCACATTGCCCGTTAAAAAAAACAATATACTTAAAGGCAAATTGCCTTTATTACTCAAGCTAACTACTACAATAATAAAAACTAAACTAAACTAAACTAAACTAAGCTAAGCTAAGCTAAACTAAACTAAACTAGCTACACTACCTACTACAAAGATCACTTATGGACTGTATAATAGCCGCGATGGCCTATAGACAGTCCAAGTGCTCCAGCCCACTACCGGTAGGTAGCGTACCCAACATGCTGGCCGCATTGCCACGTTGAATTGCAATGCTGATGCGTTGGGCCAAATAAGTGCCAGCATTTTAGTCACGCGTCGCATCGACCAGGCGCTCTGATAGACTTTGGAAAACGCGATGAGCTCCCGGTCCTCACGGACCCAGGGTCTCAACACCAAACGGCTCAAATATGTAACCGCTACCGAGATTACTATATTTGCACCGTTTTAGCTGCTCAGCAGAATTAGCCGCGGCGCCGGCCCTAACGTGTATCTCGGGAAGGTGTGACGGCGCCATAGTATCGACGCGAGTAGCGTCCCACACTAGAGGGCGCCCCATCTTCCAGGGAACCAGAGTCATTCCGTCGGGTCTTTTACCATCGTCACGCATGAGACCATTCGGTTCGAGAATGGCTGCAACATTGGCGGTGGTAAAAGCCCGGCGAATGATGTCATTTAGACTAGCTTGGCGCGAAATTCGACCAGCGCTTTTTGAACACGAGAGACCGTGATGACCGAGCTGGTCAACTGCGGTGCCGCACTGGCAGCGATGGGCCACACAGCATCTTGCGCCCAAACGTAAGCTGATAGCTAAACGAAAAGTAGTCGGATCTAAAAGGTTACCAGTGTTGAAAGAAGGCATACTTAATATACTTAAATCAGTGTAAGTATGAAGGTATCATGCAAGTGTGAGGCCGTAGGACTCCCGCAAGATTTTCCGACATCAATCTGATGTTAAAGGATGGAGATGAAAGTCATCTTAATCAGTGGTTCATCAGCTAACTTATTAGAAATAACTGTTACCGGTTTGTCATTTTTTTACATCGCTAATTTTTCTTCTACAATATTTGTCCACTAACTATTATGTCGTGAATTAAATTCAAAGTACTAGTATACACAGAAACTGTATCAGAATAAATAAGACATGTCCATTTACATTTTTACGGGTTTTCACCGAACTACCTAATTATTGCGGCCGATTTTAAAAGCTTTAGGACAGATCTAAAACTCCTAAAACTGTTGCTGTTCTTGTCAAATAGACGGCAATGTAAGAGACGGATATATTTTAAGTAACTTAAGAACTGTCAGCTAAATCCTGCAAAACTGGGCCTTACTTACAAAAGCGTTACATTTGTAGATCAAAAGAACACATGACATTTTCCATAAAATCTTATGAAAGGGCAAATTTAAACAGAAAAGTTGTAAAGCAAACACACGAGATTCATTTCCAAAGCCCTTCCTATATTAAGCCATACATAGGTAAAGCAAAATGTTGCGAACGAAATTCAAAAGACCGGTCACGGGGTTTTGGTGGCAAAAGATAGGTACACTTGGGTATTATGGGTAGTGTGTAGCCATAAATCAAAGTAACCCAAGGCCTTTAGCGAAACGAAAAAAATACATACTTACGAGTTTATTTTTGTATCATGTTTTTCATGTTTTTGTGTTCGTTCAAAATGGCGCTCTCTGGGGGAGGCCTATGTTCAGCAGTGGACGTCTTCAGGCTGTTGATGATGATGATCATGTTTTAGTGCATTTAAGCAGTATGTGTACCTAGTAGTATTTTAAGTTTTTTTGCTCCCGGCTCCGTACAGTTTAAAAAATTATCTATACATATAATAAAACTGTAGAGATAAAAAAGTCTGTAATTGCAAGATATCAACAAAAAAATTACACAGGTTGGCTTAAAATTAGCCGCTGATCACGTTAAGCCACTTTTTAAACACTTTGTCTGTTTGTTTGTTTGTTTATTTGTTTGTTTGTTTGTTATGACTGAACTCCTAAAATACTGAATGGATTTTCATGCGGTTTTTACTAATATGCATAGAAATAACCGGCGCTTAACATAGGATATATTAAAATTGAAATATCGTTAAAAAAATTTGATGACAATTATTAAGATTTCATTACGGAACGAATCGGAGTTTTAAACAACATGGCCGCTTGGTGGTTTTTTTTTTGGTTACTTATAGTAAGCATAGAGAAAATAACCGCTTACGCTTAAGAGATGGGACTCCCATAGAGAAAGAAGTTAGTTGTATGAAACGTGCGCTACACGTATAAGTGTAGCGCACGTTTCATACAACTAACTCTTCTCTGTCTATCAATATTTTTAAATGCGTTATTGAATGAATGGGAAGGTTTTAGGTACGTTACTAAGTTAGGTTTTTAGGTAAACGTTTTTGGTAAGTTTTTTTTTAAGTTGGCTACTGTTTCCGCCATAACGGTAAGTTGTAAGCTGTGGTTGTAAGTTACCACATATTGTCACATATTAGAAAAAAAACAATCGACTACACTCTGTGCCGCATGTTTATCTGGAATGATATGACCAAAGAGTAATATTAGTACCGCTACTCTAAGAGAATCAAAACATTTTATAGGTTCCCTATTTATATTTTTACAGGTTTGTTTAGCATTTTAGAAGTTAAATAGATACATATACCAACAAATATTAATAGTGTGAAAGTAGATGTTTTTTTTATTTTGGCATTAGACGACATTTGTACTTAGCCAATGATACGAAATATTTTATGAAAAAGGTTTTAAAAGGGTACTTACTTAGAGTATAGACTAAAAGCATAGAGATATCCATCAAAACGATATTATATTTGTACTCCTAACACGTATCGCTACGTCAGTGGCGAAGGAAAGAAACAAACATAAAGTAATTAGCTACGCTTGCGAAAAGTCAAACAGAAAAAACAGTTGACTCGAGTCGAAAAAATGGTACGGTGAAATTTCGCAAGTGTAGCTAATTACTATATGTTTGTTTCTTTCCTTCGCCACTGACGTAGCGATACGTGTGAGCAGTACAAATATACTATCGTTTTGATGATCCCTCTTTGCTTTTAGTCTATACTCTAAGGTTTTTCTATACAAATCTGTCAGACTCATTCAAATCAAAGTGTCCACTTCTTATAAAAAGTGTCCAAAAAAGTGGTACGCTTGACAGATAATGAAGTTCTCTCTATGCTTTTAGTCTATACTCTAAGGGTACTTAGATATAGGTAAGTATAATTATACTTTATGGTAAGATCCTCGAATTAGCAACATGGCCGTGTAACGTTCGATTTTGATTTCTTCTTCTTCTTTCACGTAAGTAAATGAGTTTTAATAGTTAAAATATTTTAGGTCTGTGGGCTTTTCAATGAACAAACTAAGCAGTTATATTCTATTTGGGACAAACCACAGGTTAGAGTAAAAATTATTGGTTACTCGGTTGCTCCAAGAAGGTTAATTATATCTTTGGGTGTATTTATGCAATCAGAATTTAAACTTCTTTTTTCTTTTTTGGTGGTAATTGCTTGGCTCTACGGACAAGTTGTAAAGTTTATTAGAATTTGGCAAGAAGATGAAAGGTCTTTGAAAGTGGACGTCTTCAGGACGTTGTTGTTAATGATGATGATGATGATGTTGATAGCCGTATTTGAATTAATTGATCATATATACCTATCAATTTCAGCTTAATTCTTTCCGTTATTCCTAAAATAAGTAATGGTCTCGACAGATATTTAGAAAGACAAACAGACGGACAACAAAGTGATCTTACCTCAAATTCATATTCAAATTCAAATTCAATTTATTTTACAGTTTGTAACATAACAGTACAAAAAAGCGTCTAAAGCGTTACAAATAATTTTTTTTTTTTTAAAAGGCTTTTAATGTATACAATATAAAAATAAATAATAAAAAAATAGTATTATCAATGTCATATTATTAATATTATTAGGTAAGTACAGTTACCTATAAGGGTTCCTTTATTTTAAAACTGTTACGGAACCCTAAAAATGGAACATTCTTTGCAAAAGTGAATCTGATTAGAGCTTTGTACACATGTTATTTTCTCACTCCCACCAGTACGTTGAAAGTGCAGTGGGAATGAGACAACGTGGTAAATACCGGACATAATATAAATGTCAACTCTTTATACAGTGGCGTACGTAAATACTTGTGATTTCTAATTAGTATTAACAAAACTAATTAAGTACGTATCGTATAGGTTAATGCAATACTCCAGCTGTAAAGTAAGTATTATATAATCTTATTATTGACACTGGCTAAATACTCAATTCGTATAGAGTCAAACTTATGAAAGTAAAAAAAATATGTGGTGAATGCAACAAAGATACTCTTTGGGAAGGGAACGAAAAGCGCGCGGATGTGAAAAACTGACCAATGTGTGTTTGTTTTGTATTTTTCTAAACTGCCTAAATAATAGGTAAGTACTTAAGTAGGTATGCCTACTACCTAAACAAAATTTACTGGAACCTCTTATCAAGACTTGAACGGTTTTTATGGTGAAAACACAAGAACAATCTGTTGAAGTGAAAATGACAAGGAAAAGATCGAACGTATCACTGGTATGTAGGTATACCATAGAACTTTTATTCGTTAGATGCCTAGATATACCGTATATTTAAAAAAACTAACGGCTAAGTATAAGGTAGGTCTAAGTAGGTACATACATATGATTTGAACTGACTATTTTATCAATGTGTAGGTGATCTGATGACACGTGAAAAGCCATACCTACCTACAACCTAAACAACATTTTTACACGTGTGCTACCTAATCTGCTAATACGTGCTGAGCTTCGAAAAAGTTTTGTGGATTTTGTGATTTGGTATAGAGAAAATGCATGAACTAAGCTATTATTAGACTACCTAAACGTAGAAATAACATAATACATGCGTGCGAAGCCGCGGGCAAAAGCTAGTAAAAAAATAAATTTTACGCTTAAAATAATGATTTTTAATAGAAAATTTTCCCCACACATCCACCACCCTTCTTCGTTGTCTCCCGTCATTTTGTATTTGAATTCAATATACTTTTTTCGTCTCTTAATCTCTTTCTCTTCATTCCTTCGTCATTCCACCTTATTCTCCCTCTCCTTTTGTCCTTAAAATTCGATATTATTTATTTAATTTAAGGAGTTACATCTGTGAACTAGAAATACAACGAAAATACAAGAAATGCACATAAAGCTAAAATGGTCATACTTATAGCATAGAAAAACTCCTTTATTGAACTTTGAGCTTTCACTATACATACTGTTATTTATTTTGTACCTATATACCTGCCTGTACTTTCACAATATAAATAATACTTCCTGTGCCTTTAGGTACAATATAAATTATAGACTAAACGTAAAAATTGTATTTGACACTGGCTAAATAAAACATACTGAAAAAACGAAAAATAATCTAAATCACATTATTAAAATATTCTACTGAAAAACAAACATCGTTATCCACTCCAAAACAGACCCAAAGTTAAAGCCAGAACGGTTCAAAACACCATGGCGTGCATTGTCATGTTGAAGTGACCAAAATATTTTCTTGTCTTTCTATGAAAAATAGGTCACGTTTTTCATTAATGTTTGTAGAGAAAGCAACTTTCGACTTTGTCATTTGTGGCCTAGAGCCGTTAATGGAGATTGGTGTTAATTGTAAATAGCTGACGGAGTGCTTTTATTGAAAAGGTATCTAGGTATAGCTTTTGCCTTCTACTGCGTTTGTTCCAAATATATTTAACACTTTTTTTTAAAATATGTACTGAATATATTTTTAAGAGACTTTTCGTGTGAGAGTTGCTACCCTTATTGTCTAGGTGATTCTGTATATCAGCGATCAGATGTACAGTACAATAATTACCATTTATTAGCACCATTTATAAATTTTGGCAGAATACTTCTACACCATTGAGTTTTTTAAAACAACTACCTACGAAGATGACCGTAAAATTAAAATTAATTAAATATAAATGAATTGAATAAATCAATTATTAATAAACTGACTGAATTGAAGAAATCAATTAATTGGAATAATTTGTTATATAGAATAATCAATTAAATTGAATAAACCAACTTAATGCGATAAATGAAAGAGATTAGCCAAATCGTTGCCGTCGTAAAGTTTACAAAATCTGACACTGGAAATGGCCACGGACAAGGAGCAAAAAAGTTAGGTATATTTAACTCAACAGTATTTTTAAAAATTTCTATTTTACGGCATTTTTTTACTACCTATCGTAAAATGTTTTTCCTGTAATGTTATTCTATTCAGCCGAAGGCAGCGGCAAATAGTACAAGTATATATCTGAAAGGTCGTTAGTTTCGCGCGTCGAGGCGGAATAATTGAATTATCGACACGGTTAGATCACGCACAACAGATTTTTACACAGAACATGAAATCGAGCAATTTTGAAATGAAAATGAAATGAAATGAAATTTATTATTTGTGTGTCAAACACCAATGCAACTAAAACAATTTTTATAAAAAGCTAAACACACAAACACACAACATTTTTGGAATACACAATTCTCATTCAATGATTATTAGGTATAGCCACATAGTGATGTCATATTCACTTAGAACAAGGCAAAAAAATTCATCTGTTGTGTGGAATTCGATTACTAAACATGAGTGGAAGACTCAATTCCAATTTCAATTGCAACACAGATCCTATAAACAATTGAAATTAAAATTGGGTCTAGTTACTTGAAATATAAATATGAACTTTGGTGATGACATTGTTGCGTAAAATGATGTTGGGAGTCATCGAATTTGTAGGATACGTGGATTGCATTATTGCATCCAATCCCACTGTCATTTTTTCAGATTATAGTAATGTTAGGTAATGCCTTGTAACACATTTACAAAACCGAAGACCTTCGACAACATTTTTACGGCCTAATTGCTGTTGGTCTCTGCCGACCTTACAGCATCACACTGGCGAGATTCTGAAAGTTATATTTTGTAGTTATTTTTGTGTGGCTGCCTTGGTATTACTTTTTAATAGGTAATAATTACAATAGCATTGCGTATTACGTGTCATCGCATTAACATCAACCTATACCATTGTTTTTTTCTCTAATCTGTGACCTATACCCAAGCCCTTGCCCTAGCTATCTTCCTTAGATCTTAAATAAACGCGAACTCTACTACTGACTCTTTCCCTAGACTGTTAGACCACGGATGTGGATATGACACCTATGCAATGAAGAACGAAGCTAAATTGAACTTTATTGCTGTAGAATGAATGCATGAGAAGAACGCCGTCATCTGAGCGAGGGTAGCTAATTTTCCGCAATATATCGCAAACAGTGGAGGTACTTATTAGAACAATTATTGCTAAGGTGAATTCTGCTGATAAACTTTTACGTCGACGTCGAATTCACGCCATTTTCGCATCTATTTGTATAGACAATGGCAATGAATTCATCATTGACGGATGTATCGAAGTATAGAAGATCAGCGTAGGCAACTGCATAGAGGAAAAGCAGACAAAGTATTAAAATAACTAGAGAACATTGCGGTTTCGGAGATCTAAAGGACCATACCACTTGTTCAGTGACTTTGATGCCTTCCCGTCTAAAGGATCATAGAGAACATGTTCACATCAGTGCACAGTGTAATTCAGTGACTTTAGTTCCTTTTCCAGTTTTAGGATGGCTTTATATGGCGTACCTCTCTAGTCTGCTCCGGTATCGTTACCTCAGTTCACTTGTGCAGGGTGATGACGCGATAGACCGGAAAATAAGGAATAAGATAAATCTGGGATATAACAGAACAGACAACAAATAAGCTCACGTTAATTGATTATGCTGTTATTTCCTACAATTATCTTCTTCTTTGTTATTCTTTCTTTATCTTTCTTTTTCTTCTTTTATTTTATTTTTATTTTTATTACTATTATAAAAAGGAAAGATTTGTATTTTTGTGTGTATGTTTGTAATGAATAAACTCAAAAACTACTGTGCCGATTTCAAAAATTCTGTCCTTAGAATAAAGACCTATAGAATCCCATCACATTCGCGAAATGTAAGCCGTTAAATTGGTGCCATAATTATATGGCACCGTACGACGTTCGCGCGGTCAGTGCTCTGTGTGAAGAGATCCCCAAAAATTATTTAAAATGGAAATTTGCGCTCTGAAATCGTGTTCATCAGAAAAGCAGTATAAGAGTTCTGGTGAGACATTCCACAGATAAGTTATTAATTTTCTTGCTTAAATCATCTAAAATACCAAAAATTGTGAAAACGAATTAAGTACTAACGCATTTTTGCGTTTGTACAGCACACATAAGTAGCGAATTTATAGGGTGCGTTTTGAGAAGGCGATGTTTGGAAACTTACTTTCTAAAGGTATACTTATTCTAAGGTATACTTATGTCTAACTGTTTGGATTAGAGAAAACGAAGGGGTGAAAACAAGATCGCTGCAGCATGCAGTTGAGAATACTACCTAAATAATCATCATCAACAGTCTGAAGATGTCCACAGACCTCCCGCACAGAGTGCCACTTTGAGCGGCTACATTCCTCCTGCATCCAGTGGCACATAAATAATATCGTTCATCAATCTTAAAATCCATTTCATCTCTTCATCCATTTGTATTTTTATCTTAAAACCCATTTACGAAAGACCAGGCTCCGTTTGCCAGGTTTTGGAAACCAGTCACGTTTCATATATGGAGGTGGATTCGTTCCTTGCTGAGAGTTATAAATTCACCGAGATGGAGTGTTTTGTCATACAAATAATATGAGGTGGTTTGTTGAATTGCTTTTAAATGTGGGTTGCAAATGATTGATAATAAGCCTTATTCTTTCCTTATGTAGGTATATAATACAAGAGCGAATGTTGCTTTAAAATAAGTAGGTACCTAGTAGTAGGTATAATTATTACACTCGTCACCATCTTGAAGCATTAGGTACTTACCTCATCATCATCATCATCATCATCATCAACAGCCTGAAGACGTCCACTGCTGAACATAGGCCTCCCCCAGAGCGCGCCACCTTGAGCAGCTGCTGGCCTCCTGCATCCATCGGCTCCGCGCGGCTTTCACCAGATCGTCAGTCCACCGAGTGGGGGGCTAGCCTACGCGGCGCCTACCGGTTCGTGGTCGCCACTCGAATACCTTTATTCCCCATTGGTTATCAGTTCTACAAGCGATGTGGCCTGCCCATTGCAATTTCAGCTTGCTAATTCTAAGAGCTATATCGGTCATGCACTTAGTTCTCATGCGAATGAGGAGATCTCCTCATTCCGGAGCTTATCTCGCAGGGAAACACCGAACATAGCTCTCTCCATAGCTCGCTGCGCGATTTTGAGCTTACTAATGAGGCCAACAGTAAGAGACCATGTCTCAGTTCCATAAGTCATCACTGGCAACACACACTGATTAAAAACTTTCGTTTTCAGGCTTTGCGGTACTTACCTAATCCTACATATTATTATTGCAATTACATGGAGAAACCCATAGAGGAATGAGAAACCCGCTAAACTATTCTTTTAGGTACTTTATTCCCTTTACACTATTGCTTCATTCAAGATTGAATCCGTTTTTCTATTTTCGGATCTACTCACAGATTAAGGCCCGATTTCACCAAACTAGAATAAATTTTATTCCAAGTATAACTTTCCGAGAACAACCGAGTTACGCGAATATAGCCCTTATATCACCAATTTTGTGGAGGAATAAGACTTATTCCTTGGATACAATCAAAATAGCATCTTTTTTGTGTAATTTCATTTGTCAATTAGCTGTATCCAGGAGTAAGGAATAGCCGTATAGGTACTTGGAATAAACGTTGGTGAAATCGAGCCTAAGAGAAAAAGCAATGACTATACGTTGTGAATTAATTACTCTGTAATAATTACTCTGCGAATCTCCTAGAGCCGGGGAAAGTTGAGAAAATTATTATGTTATTTATACTGATTTATTGGTAATGAATATGACTAATGCATTTTTATTGTCGCTCCATTCCTGCGTTGGTGGAAAATTTACTTAGGTATCTAACCTATGTAGGCAGCACGTAGGTAGGTACCTTATTAGTAATTTGTTAAAGTTTCAAGGTGTAAGTTACCATAATATAGTCTTGATTAAACCCACAGATCAAACCAGGTAGGTACTTATAACCACAGGTTACAGAAAAAACGATCGATTATACTTATAAACACACAAATATCATTTAATTTGTTGTATAACGAGGATTTATAAAAACCTTGGAGTATGTACTAGTATTATGCTCTAAGTTAATTATTTTAGATAATAATAAAATAATCAAAAAGAAAATAATACTTTTTCCCTTCAACGCCATCTGTATTCATTTAAAAAAAACTGTCAATGTCTGCTTTACCGACTGTGTAACCATTACGCATGCGCACAGCGGTTCGAGGCCACGGTCACCACTACGTACATTTACGTACGGATGAACACGCACACTGGCATCGCCGCTGTCGCTTGACAAACGTGTACAAACGTCAGTTGTGTAAATAATGCAATTTTATGTGAGTTTAGCGATTTAATTACGGAAATAACTACACGATTCGTAAGTATCCATGTCATTTTACTGTTGTCTTACCTAGTTTTTGTGTACACTTTCATATATCTGTACAAAATAACCTTTCACAAATATTACATCAGTGCGCATGTCAGTGTTAATTTTATATCGTGTTGTTGTCGCCTTTTAAATTTAATATTGAATTCAAGTGCCGTATAGCTGGTTACAGTGATCCAGTTTTAAGTTACCAGTGAATATAATAACTTATTGCCGCTAAAGTTAGTGAAACTATATTTTAGTCACCCGGCAGACATCCGATATGGTCTAGTGGCTAGGATACCTGGCTCTCACCCAGGAGGCTCGGGTTCGATTCCCGGTATCGGAATAATTTTTGTTTTTTTTTTGTGTTTTGTATGTAATAACTTTTCAAACTTTTGTTTCAGGACCAAAATGAACATTAAAGCGGCATTGGCCATTTCTATGGTCTTTATTGGATGCTGTTCCAATGTCGTTTTCCTTGAGCTAGTAGTAAAAGAAGATCCAGGAGCAGGAAACCTAGCGACATTTTTACAGTTCCTTTTTATTGCTTCAATTGGATTCTGTACTGTCGGCAAGTTTGGAACAGCTGAGCGCAACATACCCTTCAAACAGTACCTGTTGCTCGTAGGATTCTTTTGGACGAGCAGCGTCGCTAACAACTATGCGTTCGACTTCAACATATCCATGCCACTGCACATGATCTTCCGCGCTGGCTCTCTCATGGCCAACATGGCTATGGGAGTTTGGATCCTGAAGAAGCAATACCCGCCGCTGAAGTACTTATCCATACTCATGATATCAGCTGGGATTGCGATCTGCACGATACAGTCGAGTGGCGACGTCAAAGCGCCTAGAGAAACCCACGAAGACGCGGCAGAAGAAGAGAAACTCAAGTTCATAGACTGGCTTTGGTGGTGCTTGGGGATCGCGATTCTGACGTTTGCTCTGTTCGTGTCCGCGAGAATGGGCATCTTCCAAGAGTCGCTGTACTCCAAGCACGGCAAGCACCCGTGGGAGGCGCTTTACTACACACACTTGCTCCCGCTAGTGTTCTGGCTGCCAACCGCACCCAACTTAATAAACCATGTGAAGCTTGCCATTGAGACACCAGCTGTTGAGTTTTTAGGAATCATATTCCCTAAACAAGTGCTGTATCTAATACTTTACGTAATGACGCAAGGACTTTGCATCAGCGCTGTGTATGTTTTAACAACTGAATGCGCGTCACTAACAGTGACTTTAACGGTCACTTTAAGAAAGTTCGTCTCATTACTGTTCTCTATTCTCTACTTTAAAAACCCGTTCACACTTGGACATTGGGTGGGAACCTTCCTAGTGTTCTTGGGAACCATGATATTTACCGAACTACTTCAGAAGACTGTAGCACTATTTTTGCGAGCTCCGAAAGTGGAGAAGAAAAAGGACTAATTGTATTGTTATAGTAGAATCAAAAAATAGGGTGAAGCGTAAAATAGAATTAGTTTTTGATTAGAATGTATTTTATATTCTTATCGAAATATGATTTAGGATGATTATTATGAAACATAATTAATTCTTCGACTGCCATCGGTCTCCAATTATATAAATTTTCTATTCTATTGACTCGGACGTGACCTCGCGGAAATTCATCTTAAATTTGAAATGAAACGAGAATATGTACTGGAAATTCGTTAAAACCAAATATTGTATTGGTAGCAGAGTTACACTTGTTATTGTTTATATTTTATTTTGTTTTTGAGTTTTTTTTTCTTTTCATCTACGATAGTGTTACATTTGACCACGGTCTCACTTGATGGTAAGTGACGACATATGGAACATGCTCGGAGTATTGTATTGTTTGGGGGATTTGGAGTAGAGGTAGGCCATTACATACAGTATTTTGTATCATGACGGAGATAAAAACGTCTTATCAGTTCCTTTTACAATATTCTACTATAATAATAGTTAATGAGTTGACATAATTTGCCAGACTGCTAGTCATCGCTTGTATGTTAAATCACGTAGGTATCACCCATTTAGAAGTGTTTTTAATGATCGTTGGCACAATTTGATGATTTTGCGTTGTCATTCTTGCTAATAATAAATTGACAAGCTACGTGCGAGCAGTGCTTAATGCGGGCCCTACACGATCTATTTTATTGATCAATTATATTGACGAGTCCATTACCGTCAATGTTTTCTTCATACATTAAACCGAAAAACATTGCGCAATACTAACATTTGTTAATGGATATTGATTGATCAATAAAATTGAACGTGTAGGGCCCGCCTAAGGCTAAACAGGTTTTCTTTTTGAGAGCGTTTGATTAATTTATGTTATTGATAATAGAGTGATGTTTAATATATTTTGATGAGAGCTATTAAACCCAAGGTTTAATTGGCCATAGATAGAACAATCACTGGTTTATTTATTTATTATCAATGATTTTTTTTTTGCCGTTATAGATTTACGTTTGACCACTAACTCACCTGATGAAGATGGAGCACGTGAATCTAGAAGGTTACTTAACTGTTCTATACCTATTTCTCTCGGTCCTTGAAGACACCCATGTTAAGTTTCAGGAAACAAAAGTACCTACACACTATAACAAAATTATATCAATTACTCAACACATAGGTACTCGTCGGTTTTATCATCTTGGAAATAGATAACGATTTAATGATAAGGCCATACACAAAAAACTCTTTAACGTGTTTAAGAATATACTGCACTACAGGCAATTATAATATTCCATGCCCAATAAAACGTAAGTTCTAGTCTGTATTAGATACTTTTTGCGTAGATAAAATAAACAATATTCTATACCTAAGCAAAAAATAATAAAACGATTCTAGTTTAGTTCTGATTATCTGTTTATTTAATTTGTAAATAAAAGTTATACAATAATAAGGTCCTACAGTTAAATACAGTATGTGGATATTGATTAGAAACACTAATAAAATAACAATTCATTTAATCAAATCACTTTATTTTAGAATGATTGTAAATGTATCATTTATCAATAAATATAGTATTAAGTACCTATTACAAATAATTAGTACGTAATATGATTAAGGAGATCTAACAGAAAGTAGGTGACATAGATAGTAGGTGCTTATAGGTATATCGTTCGATTTTTTATTATGACTGTTGAGTTTTTATGAGTATGAGGAGGTACCTATGAAACATACTTATAAAATAAAGTCGTGTAAATGTTAATAAATAAAACATGCAGACTGTCATTCAAAACATTTGTGGGTAAACATGTAATTTTTTGGGTGGTTCCTGTTTGTCCCCTCGTGCTGTCTCCTCGAGGGGACATACAAGAATAAAAATTCCTGTCTGCCCCCAATTTGTTTTAACTTGTATAGTCTCGATTATTTATGTACGACCATTTTTAGATTCTATATACTTATCTAAAGAGTTGGTTTTTTGATTCGTAGTTTAGGTAACCAATGGTTAAAAATTCTAACAAATTCACACCAATGATCAAAATTTGTTAGCATTTTTAACCATACAGATCAAAAACGCACTCTAAATATGGAACTAAGTAGGTAAGTGATTTAAGGATTTTCTTATGTTTGTGATAAGGGGACTTATAAGTAACGTTTGGATTAATGTAAATATCCTATAAAGCATAATATTATATGATTACATAAAAACAATAAACTTGTAGAGCAGTTTGTTTATGTGTAAATATAAAAGTGTGCTTGTATGAACATCAAATCGGTTATTAAATTAATGAACCAAAATATACTATACCTTTGGAAAGAACAAACAAAACTGTACCTACATTTTATAACATCATTATAGTATCTTTTTTTTCATTAAAAAAATTGATAATTAACGATTAAACCTTTTTTTTAATATAGGTACTCACGTAATTTAATACATATTATAATTAATAAGACAAGCTCAGCATTTTTTACAATTATCATTAATTTTAAGTAATTACAGATGAATGAATTGCAGGAAAATATTAAATTAACATTTTTTAACGATTTCTTTTATTTATAGTAATTACCAGTAACATTGAACTACGTAGTAAACACGAGATAGGTATACCTACTATAGTATAAAATTTATATTAAACGTAGTGAGTAGGCACTTTATATTACTTACACAGGTACACTACGTGGTAGGACTTTTCTGCAAAGTTCGTCTAGGTAGGTACCACCGCTTTGCCAGTTATTCTGCCGCCAAGCAGTAGTGTGCAAGCACTATTGTGTTCCGGTTTGAAGGGCATTGTAGCTAGTGAAATGACTGGGCAAATGAGACTATTATCTGATTACACAGTGTAGTAAGATTATTACACTGTGTGAAGTCTCAGGATGACATGCGCAGTGCAGTGTCACGCAAAACTATATTAATTTAGAGTTCCGAGTGATACTGCAATCTGTTATGGGCGGCCGTGACGCTTAACACAAGGCGAACGACTAGCTCGTAACGTCATTCAATTACATAAAAAAAACTTAAACAAAATAGTGAAACGTCTTTAGCAAAGAACTTTTTGTAGGTACCTAAGTACACTTCGTAAGTAAGCAAGGGGGGGTTCGCGATCAGGATGATACGTCGATGCGATCCACGCAGTATAGTGTACAGCGATTTGAAGTAGGGCATTAGCTTCCCAGTCGCCACCCGGTGGCAACTGGGAATATTATTCCCGATTGCCACCCGGGGCCAATCCATGTGATGACAACTGGGAATATACCGCATACAGGCTAGTTCTTTGTTCTGTAGTTTGCCTCATAGAAAACCCCTAAATTCCATAATACATTACGTTACTTTATGTGACATCTATTATTTTACCTATTGCAAGTTTGAGACATTAAAAATCATTGTTTCATGGCCATGGTGGTTACTGGCATAGATTAAATTAGTTACTCAAAGCCATTCTAATAAAGAGGAATAGATATAACGGCTTGAAACTGATCGCAATTTTTTTCATTGAATGAAGTAGGTATAAGGTAACTTTAATTACGATCATAAAAATAGCACAATCCAATGTAAATTAACCACCTTAGAATACAATAATTACGAAATAATGATAATTGATACTTAAAAATAAACACGTAAGGTCCAAGGTGCCAAATGTAGGTCTTATCTTATCTACAAACTACCTCTCTGCCTACTGTGTAGACTGATTAGTCATCATGATGAGATAGTACAAAGCAGATATTGTGTTGGACGATCTCCGTGACGCTGACGTTTACAAGTCTATCGAATGATATCATTGCTGATGCAATTTTGTTTACTTATAATTGTTTGCACGCTGAATGAAGATCGTAATCTTATTACCAGACTGTGCTGATGTCTCAGGATGACGTGCGCAGTACGCAGTGTCACGCGAAACTATCTGTAATGGGCGGCCGTGACGCGTAACACCAGGCGAACGACTAGCTCGTCACGTCATTTGATTACATAAAAAAAACTTATTTTAAATTTTTGAGTGACACTGCAACTGTTATGAACGGCCGTATCGCTTAACCTTAACATAAGATAAGATTAAAATAACGAATAAAATTTCATGAATACAACGGTATCAAAGTTTATTTTATTTCTATCCTGTTTCTATGTATGAAAACTTGTTTGGATCAATATGATATTTTTTTAAACATTTGTAATTCACGAGAACATAGTTTATCCAGATTTTTCGTAAGTACATTCAGTTAAGTATTTAATATCTTCAAAAACGTCGCTTTAGCTTAAGGGCCAGACTGATTGCTTCACAAAGCCCCAAGGGCCAAAATCTAGTTAGCACATCAGATAAACATAGTTCTAAAAATTCAAGTAAATTATCCGCGAACCGGAAGACGCAGCGTAGGCCGCCCCACTCGGTGGACCGACGATCTGGTGAAAGCCGAAGCGGGGAGCCGATGGATGCAGGAGGCGAGCAGCCGCTCAAGGTGGCAATCAGAACTTCAAATAGAAATTATAGATTTGCAAAGAGGCGATATTTTTAAAGAAAAGTATTAAAAGTCATCATTGCTGGAATTTTATACGAGTCTTTCACTCACACAGTTTGACCAGCTACAGCACGTGGTTTTTTTCGCTTTTGGAACGGCTTACCTATGCGAAAAAACATTTTCCAACATGAAGTGCCTACAAAAAAAATTATAAATCCAAGCTAACTGATGAGCATCTGAAGTAGCTTCTGATAATTAGCTCAAGTTTTAATCCACAACTGCAAGCGATTGTCAGTGGGACTGAGAAGCCACAGCTGGCATATCAGTCTTACTAACTATGCCTTTAATACTTAATGTAATTGGTGGCGCTCCCGGGCCGGAGTTGGCCCGCGGGCCGTAGTTTGGAGACCCCTGATCTAAAGCTAACATAATCGTGTTCGAGCAAATAAAGATTTCAATCATTATTTGGATATAAAATACCTCAGAGCTTAATTTTTACAGAACTTTTCTATTCATTGAGAACAATTATTGCAACATTACAAAACATTTTCACAGAAAACATTCAAGTTACATAAATAAAACATGCTTTCCTTAATTTATAAGCCTCGAACAAAACATTGCAAGCTCCGAATTTTACCCTAAAATACTGTAAAAATATGCACAAATAGAGCACAGTAGACCGCATCGTAAACATGTCCCTTTCAACAAAATACGTATAATTTAAATTGCTCACAAGTAGATAAAAAGACGAAAAATGTGCCACACATTATACAGCGGACACGATTGGCCCCGGCATTAGTGCGCGCCCGGCCGTAAGGTTGCCTTGCGAATTTCCTACCTCCTGAAAATTCCTACCTCTAAAAGCATACCAAAGTAAACTCCACTCCCCAGATATAAGATTCAAGAATATACCTATAGACTCGTTAAATTTGGCGACGCCGAAACGAACGAAGACGGAATTTCAACAAGTTGGCGTTGCGATTTACAAATTCTTGCCATCGTACTCTTAATACATAGCCATAAGGTCTGATTTGGATTGTTTGCCTGCAAAAGTGTGCTAAGGTGCTTGGTTAGCAGTGCATTCTTGACGAGTGCTGCCAAAAACTCGCAGTTTTCACCTCGTAAGCCCGAGTTTATTGTTTAACAGCGGTAAGGGTTATTGGACAGTTTCGGAGCAACGTGAGATCATTTAGTCTAGATGGTAAAGTTCGAATATTAGATGAAGTGAACTGAATTAACATTTTAGAAATACTTGCCCTATATATTTAGGGTTCCATACCCAAAGGGTAAAACGGGCCCTATTAGGTACTAAGGCTCCACTGTCCGTCCGTCTGTCTGTCTGTCTGTCACCAGGCTGTATCTCATGAACCGTGATAGTTAGACAGTTGAAATTTTCACAGACGATGTGTTTCTGTTGTCGCTATAACAACAAATACTAAAAAAAAAAATTAAGATAAAATAAATATTTAAGGGTAAGTATTTAGCTCCCATACAACAAACGTGACTTTTTTTGCTCGTTTTTATAGATTACGGAACCCTTCATGCGCGGTCTGACTCGCGCTTGGCCGGTTATTTTTACTACATAGGTACTATTAGCATACTATTAGTATGTTGTACGCGGAGCAATTTGATTTGACCTAAGTTGTAAGTAGCTATTATATCTATGTAGGTAATAAATAACAAGCATACAAATATTATAAAATAAATACATGACTAGCGTTTGAAAAAGATATTATCATGGTCTCTATAATAATAGCTTGAGCCTTAGATTATTTACCTATAATCATCTAATTACTTGAATTATTATTTGTACATGCTCCATTTTAAGTAGAGGGCAGACATGAAAAAAATATTTTATGCATTTTTCTTGTCATCGCTTAGTGTTGGCACGAATAACGCTACACACTTCTGCAATACTTCAGCAAATATCATGGTTCCCAAGAACACTAGGAAGGATCCTACCCAATGTCCAAGTGTGAACGGGTTTTTAAAGTAGAGAATAGAGAACAGTAATGAGACGAACTTTCTTAAAGTGACCGTTAAAGTCACTGTTAGTGACGCGCATTCAGTTGTTAAAACATACACAGCGCTGATGCAAAGTCCTTGCGTCATTACGTAAAGTATTAAATACAGCACTTGTTTAGGGAATATGATTCCTAAGAACTCAACAGCTGGTGTCTCAGTGGCAAGCTTCACATGGTTTATTAAGTTGGGTGCGGTTGGCAGCCAGAACACTAGCGGGAGCAAGTGTGTGTAGTAAAGCGCCTCCCACGGGTGCTTGCCGTGCTTGGAGTACAGCGACTCTTGGAAGATGCCCATTCTCGCGGACACGAACAGAGCAAACGTCAGAATCGCGATCCCCAAGCACCACCAAAGCCAGTCTATGAACTTGAGTTTCTCTTCTTCTGCCGCGTCTTCGTGGGTTTCTCTAGGCGCTTTGACGTCGCCACTCGACTGTATCGTGCAGATCGCAATCCCAGCTGATATCATGAGTATGGATAAGTACTTCAGCGGCGGGTATTGCTTCTTCAGGATCCAAACTCCCATAGCCATGTTGGCCATGAGAGAGCCGGCGCGGAAGATCATGTGCAGTGGCATGGATATGTTGAAGTCGAACGCATAGTTGTTAGCGACGCTGCTCGTCCAAAAGAATCCTACGAGCAACAGGTACTGTTTGAAGGGTATGTTGCGCTTTGCCCTTCCAAACTTGCCGACAGTACAGAATCCAACAACAGCAACGAATAAGAACTGAAGGAAAGTCACTAAGTTCCCTGCTCCTGGGTCTTCTTTCACCATCAATTCGAATAACACAACATTGGTACAACATCCGATGAAAACTATGGATATAGTGAATGCCGCTTTTGTATTCATTTTAGTCCTGAAGAAAAAAAAGTTTACGATAATTTAATGCCAGAAATCTAAAGAACAGTTTTCCTTCAGCTTTCTCCGGGGCCGAAGTTGATAAAACGCGTAAACAAAGCGGACGCGCCTTGCATTATGCAATTTAGGGAAACAATTTTTATATTACAAAGGCATGAATTGGCATGAATTTGGCGCCCCTTAAGACTGCCGCCCGGGTCGCGTGTCCCTGTTTGCCCCCCTAGATCCGGGCCTGCATTCTATGCACTCAGTGCACGGTCAAGGTCATTGTACCATTGAAATTAAAAAGGTGAATTTAAATACAAGGTTATGTCTATTATCGGTGGCTTAACTCCTTACGTTTTATGTTTGATACACAATTCAAGTCAAATTACATAATTTATTGCAATTATGCCATTTTTTGCACGTTTACAATTCAAAATTGGAATATTTAAAATACTTGCATTAAATTATCTTGATCTAAGGATATAAAATTACAAAGTGCTTAATTAACCTAAAACGAACAACGATCCAACTTGACCTGGACACATCCTAGACAATACCTACCTAATAATTACTCTAAGCCATTAGTAGGTAGGTATACTCACGTCTTGTAATAATTTGAGTAGCAGGTGTAAGCGTGAATAACTTAGCACGAATTGATAACAATAGTAACAGTATGCATTGTTTGCTGCACGAATGACAGAACCGCGTTTGACAAGTGACATTAGTGGCACGTGCGTTACAGACCGTTCACCGCAAGATGTCCTTATGTAGTTATATTATTTAAAAATATGCAAGTATTATCGTGGAGTTTTGGCAGGAACGTGAAAAAGTTCACGTCGTTGCATTGTATTATTTCACAAAACTTATGCTTTTTCTAGTGTTAATGTTTAAAATTAGTGGCATTTTACGCATTGAGTGCTGAATTACGAGTATAAGTGTGGGCAAGTGATATAATGTAGTGAAACGTGGTTTTTCGTGTTGCTTCCAAAATTCCATAGAAGCCTCTAGTAAAGTTGCCACTACTTTACTAGGGCATAACTTAGACTGGATTATGACTACCTGACTTAGACTGGACTATGACTACCCTGACTGACTGTGACTTTAGACTTGACTTTATATGAAATATTTCATAATACGATGAAAAACTACAATACTTGACACTGGCTAAATACACTATGTGTGGAGCCAAACTATAAGAAAAAAAAAAAAAAAAAAAGTATTATCGTAAATGTAAAGTAATACGTAAGCATTATCTAAACTTGTATGTACCCACCACAGATTAATATGTTTTACTTGTATATTTTTAAATAATATAAGTACATCAACAATTTACGGTGAACGGTCTATAGTTATTGGTTATTGAACTGGTTTTAAACCAGCTTTTGAATCCAGTTATTTACCACAGATCCATGATATAAGTAGAGTTGTATATTGCAACCGAAGCGGGGATAGAGCGGCGATAAAAATGGATTTATCGAGTTCATTACCATAACAATAAGTTTGCCCGACTTTGCCCGACTCTAGCGGAATCGGTTCCAGTTAGCTTGACTCGGAAAAATGGGAAAAATAATCTTTGTTATGCTCCTATTATGGGTAGTAGGATTATGTTTGTTGTACCTCTTCAACCGGTTGGGCGGCGCATGGTTATTGGTTAGTATCGGCCAATAACTCAATTGAATTCTTGGACATAAGAAAATAACAAAATGCCTAGAAAAAAATTTAATAAATTCTAATAGCATTATTTACCAATAAACATATTACACCAACTTCATTCGCCTTATCGGAAAATATAAGCAAAGCTTACCACAGTCTAGTATAGTATTATATTATATGTGCCACAGTTATTTATGAAATTAGCATTAACATCAAGAACGAACGAGGAAAAAATTGAAATGCATTTTAAAATAATAGGATACTTGCCTGCTATTTTTTTATTGCATATATTAATAATACTCCTCAAGGAATAAACGATCGTGAAAACAAAAATTTAATATTTCAAGAAAATGACAAAGTTACAAGCATTTTAAAATACAGGAATAGAAAAAGACAGCTCAAACATGCAGTGACGTCAGTTCTCGGTCCTTCATAGTACCTCATTGCTAAGCTGCGGTAGCTTTAGATAAAATCTCTTTGGCATGTGACGTCGTTAATTTCGTAAATTCACGTGTTTTCATAGGTGGAGAAGCTCCACATGATCTCTGTTTTGCGAGAAAGGGACAGACGATGAAAACTCCAGTAACTTTAAAAGCTTATTATCACGAATGATTTACGTAACGAGGTTACTTATGTTTTCAATTTTTGCATTCATTTTAAACCTGCTTTATGAAAATAATATTTAAGTACTTGCATATTTTTTAATAGCTGGCAACTAGCCCAAATTTTCAAGAAACAACAACAACATGCTTAAAAATCTGATTTTGATGATTTTTGTTAAGCTATACCTAATTATTTATGCCCGGTTGTCCCCAGATGGCGAGCCAATTAAACTCCCTGAGAACCTGGAGAGCTTGCCTCGCGCCGAGCACTTCGCGGCCCAGCGCCACCGGTGGAACACCAACGAGGTAAGTGTATAGAATAAACTTGATAAACATGTAGCGCTCATAGCGAAGCACGAAATTGCTATAACCGATCGGTAAAATGAAGCAACATTCGCTGCGGTCAATACTTTGATGGGTAACCTCTACAAAAAGTGGTATTTACAACTGAGCGCTACCGTGCTTCGGAGGGCACGTTAAGCCGTCGGTTCCGGCTGTTGTCGTAAGAAAATAGTCGTTAAGCCAAGAAGCCTTTGAGCGCCTTAAAAATTCTGACACCAGCGCTGACCACTTGCCTACACGAGAAGAAAAACATAAGTAGTATTAGCAAGGAAAAACGTGGGAATTTAAGCGTTATTACCGCAGTGTTAGAGTTTACCAATAAAATGCAAGATAATTAACCATCTAACGAATAATTATTAATATGATATTTTATTGATTAACCCAGTTCACTGTTTTTAAAGTGACATATGTTTTTATGCTCCAATTAAATTTACAAAGTTAATGATAACCTTGACCAAAGAAAAAAAAGAAAATAATAATTGATTTCAGCAACCTTAAAATACTTTTAAATCACCTACAGTTACAAAAACCATTTCACCAACTCAAGGCGTTGCCTAATAGATAACATTAGGAGTTTTTTAGTTTATTAGCGTTTCCTTTCATTGGACAATTATGCTGACACTAAGATCTCATCTCATTTATGCTCTGATTGTAAACTAAAAATATTAATTTACTAAAAATAACTGAATATTACTGAAATCATTTCAATTATAATTGATCGATTCAGGCGTGACCTCCGGATTGCTACAGATTATATTATATTGCTTTAATAAAACTTTCTTGTACTTACGTAAACTTAGATCTTCTCAAAACCGAGTTAATAACATTGACATTTATTTTATCGGCGATCTCTACTATAGGCCTTTATCCGCAAGACGCGGGCGAAACCACGAATTTAATTTAATTGAAAGCTGACTCCGATCAATATTTGGAGAGATAAGAGATATTTTAATCATACTGTATACTGTAGTATCAAATTAAGGTATGTCCTATAAATCCCCACCAAGCCCACATGGTGGGCATTTCTGGCATTTTTGCCCAGTTATCCCCACGAACTATGCTATGTCTGAGGCATCAGTGGGCATTTCTGGACAATAAGCTCACATATCCCCACCATACTACGGGCTAGAATTTAACATATTTTTGATGAAAAATGGTTTTTATATGTGGAGGCTAGATAGAAAACCCCTCATCAAAATCATTAAACAATGAGCAAGCAAACTTAGCAAATGTGTAACAATGGGCGGTCTTATTGGTCAAAAGTGAAAGCTCTGGAAGTAGAGGTAAAACATACGGTTAGTTTTTGTGAAACGTATGCCCATTTTAGCATTAAAAAAAGCTAAAATGGGCATACGTTTCACAAAAACTCACCTGATGGTTAAAATACAAAACGAAATAAGTATATCTACGGCGAAATTACACTATAATATGTTTCGTTTTGTATTTAAGATGAACTTCCGCGAAGTCACGCCTGAGACAATAACTTATGAAATAATTTATTTTTGTTAACATAAAATATAATTAAGTTTGCATTTATAAGTGGTTTAAAAATGTAACGGTATTGTTATAATAATTATTTTAGTTCTGAAACCTATTTTGCCACTGACTTCAAATGAAGAAATCTCCAATTGAAATGTATCTTATAAATCAAATCGGTATACGGTCGTGATACTATTTGCTAAGTAGGAAAAGCTTTCGAGTTGGTCCGTCAAAACTTTTAGATTCCGGCTTTATTACATTTTAAATTAACAAATTTAGTATATACACAGAAAAATTACATAAAATATTCAAATGAAAGCAAACATTTTGAACATTTTTTTGAATTTATTTTAGTACATGATGACCCAATACATGGATCATCATGTACTAAAATAAATTCTCTGACAAATTTTACTGTCGGTGCCTTTGATGACTTTTAAATCATACCGCCCCATTATTTCAGATACGCACGTACTAACCCGGAACTTTATCAGCGAGTCTGCGTTACACAGTAGAATTCATGGTCCTATAATGGAAAAAGTTTCCCAATAAAACATGTTGAGCTGCTCACAAAAATGTTAGCTATTGGAAAATGCTATAGACTACGCTAGATATTTGTGCGGAATCGTCGAAACTGATTTTAAAAATGTCCGTGTGGTAACTGTTTTCCAAATTTTCATGTCGTTCCACATTCCATTGTTTCGAACTTTGATGTTTTCAGATTTTCGAATCGGAACCGGCCTTGAAACTTCACCAACACTGTAACAAATATAAATTAGAGATTTAAAATAAGCATAATATTTGATCATGTAAAGCTTATGGCGAAGGTAGACTAGCTGCGTTCTTAACTATAATGGGAAAATTAAGGATTCGCTGTGGTCACTACTTGGATGGGTGATCTCCACAAAAAGTGGTACTTACGCTACCATGGTCCCGTCCATCTACAGTAGTTAAGCCAAGTCAGGTGGTTCTATTCTTACGCCGCACGGCAAATTCACTAACCATCTCTTTTCACCGAACGTTTTAGGCGACAAAGCCGTCCACGGTGAAACTAGCTTACCTATTCATTCGTGAGTGGAAGACCTGGTTGTTTTTAGAAAGGTATTCCAACAAAGATTGTAATCAACCGAATGGCATTAATTAACCAAACGTCATAGCACATACTGTGGCAGTGAATAAATCGTGCACAAATTCATGTATTATTCACACAGACTCGAGTGTCTCATATCTCGGCACAGAAATGTTTTAGGTTACTTAACCTGGCGTGGATTAGGTGAGGTCGGTACTATTGGTTCGAACTATAAATGAGGAGCTTTTGACTTTAAACTACAAAAACTCAACAGAAATTAAACTAAATCATCATAAAATTTAAACTATACCTAAAAACTTAAAACTAATATACCAAACTTAAAATCTCCAGGGGAAGAACGGTGCTCGAGTGGCGACCACGCACCAGAAGACGCAGCCAAGGCCGCCCTCCACTAGGTAGACCGACGATCTGGTGAAAACCGCGGGGAGCTGATGGATGCAAGAGGCGAGAAGGCGCTCAAAGTGGCGCTCTCTGGGGGAAGCCTGTGTTCAGCAGTGGACGTCTTCAGGCTGTTGATGATGATGATGATGAAAATCTCCAGCTGAGAGGGAAAAATGCCCGAATGCTGGCACCATTACCACGTTGAATACCCAATACAAATTGTGCAAAAAAAAATGTTTATCCAAGTCCTTGCATAGGTACTTCTATAGCATTTAGCGTCCACGGATCCATCATGGTCTCCACACCAAATGGCACGAAATATAATAATATGTGTGCCCTATCCAGGAGAGCACATTTGGTTTTAACCACAGACCCAGAATATTTTTACTACCCTCCCTAGGTTTATGGTTTTAACATACCTTAACCCTGATCTTTGGGCATGTTATAAAATTTGCTCAGCTACTAACTACATTTTAGCAAATATATCTCAAAAAAAGTGTCACATGAGAAACAAAACATTGTTATCTTTTTAAACGTTCGCCCAAGGACCGTCCAAAGTAAGATAGGTCAGTTATCGTGTGTAAATAAACTTAGCAAAGGTCAGGGTGAAGGTATGTCAAGGATTCTTATTCCAACAGGAAATGAAACAAATGTTTGCCAAATAGAAAATGTTTGGCACGCACCTCAGTGCCGTGGGGACTCGGAAGGACGTGGGTTGTTGAAAATTATTTTTACTTGTAATTTTGTAAGCATCTGAGTAAGTAATTTTTAATTTTCTGAATTTACTCGTCTACTGCGTCGCGTTTTACGCACAGTTTGTTTGCAGAGATGAAATTTGAACAACGCTTAAGGGGTGTGTTATAAGTTTAAAACCTCTTTCTGTGCCACCAAGGTGGCATTTGTAGATTTTGATTTTTTTGTTTGAAAATTGACTTGATTGAGAGTGTCTAACCTATGATTTAAAAAAAAATCCGTTGTACAAGGTTCTACTGGTTAAAAATCATCATCTCTTTTATGAAGGGAATGTCAGCTTTTTAGCTTTGAACAAATGACATAATTTTTAAAACTCTTAATAATCAAAACTCAACTAAGGGCAACTAAAGGCCTAGAAAAGATTGAGAGAGGCCTATGTTTAGAACTAACCTAAAAGGCTGGACAAGAAGAAGATTCAACTATAACTCGATAGTCACGTGAAGCATTCTATCTAAAATCGCACTAGGCCTACTGAATTTAGGTGGTAACTAGGACTTTTCTGCAAAGTTCGTCTAGGTAGGTACCACCGCTTTGCCAGTTATTCTGCCGCCAAGCAGTAGTGTGCATGCACTAATGTGTTCCGGTTTGAAGGGCATTGTAGCTAGTGAAATTACTGGGCAAATGAGACTTAAGAAATGATCTCACAGTCTAGAAATCTTTTTTAGACTGTGTGATGTCTCAGGATGACGTGCGCAGTACGCAGTGTCACGCGAAACTTTGTTTTAAAGTTCCGAGTGATACTGCAACTGTTATGGGCGGCCGTATCGCTTAACATCAGGTGGATGACTGGCTCGTCACGTCATTTAATAACATAAAAAAAAATTACCCCAAACTCGAACTCGGTTTGGGTCTAATAGTATCCCCCAGCTTTAGATTAGCCCAGCTAATGAAATGCGTAGGGTGTAAATTAGACCCCAGCGCGGGGCATGCGTGTAACGGTTATTATGTTAATGCCCTCCATGGGGCATAGGAAGGCATACGTTACGAGGGCCAGACTTTACTTCTGCGGCTACCTTTGGGTTGATGTAGGTGACTACACCATATTGGGGTGGTTTAGGTTTTAAACTGTGAACGCATTAACACGCTACCAAATTCCAATTGGTTAGCAAATTCAATGTGTTAAATTAGTACTCCGCTCGTTCTTACATCGGCGAAGATAGATTTTGGAAGGAAACCGGCATGTTTGAATCACAAAACTAATTTTTTTGATTGTACCTTACTCAACTATAGCTGGTGTGAGCTGATAGTTGATATCGTCACTTCTCATCAGGTGAGATAGTGGTCAAACGCAAGCCTATCAATCAATAAAAAGAAAAAAAAATATGCAGATGGAAAAGAATTGTGGAAAAAATAGACCCCTGTGGTACTCCAGCATTTATATGTATTGGAATAGACTGCTCAGTCATAACAGTCGGATAGTCATCCAAATGGATCTGTTTTGAAAAAAAAAATAATAATTCACTAGAGGCTATAGGTACAGCTCCGTAGCTAGGAAGCTTGCTTAGCAGAATGGCATGTCAGGCTATCAAATGCCTTCGAAGTATCGAGCGACACAGTGAGTACTTCAACACTATATTCTATCAGCAAGTGTTCTAACGTCGATGCCCCAAAGTTATTAATATCCTAACATTACCCCGTTTCGGGTATGTATGCTAATTTAACGAGCCCACGATCATTTGAATTATTGTCGTGAATAAAATATGTTTCTGTTTGAACAGATATTTGTGTAAATGGAAGCAATTAGCTTGATAATTAAGGGGTTATTATGTAAACAAGCTATATTCGACGTGGAGTGGGTACTTGATATTTTACCATGTTATTAATTGCCTACATATTAAGTTCTAGACTTAATGTGTCCCGTGGTTTCACCCGTAATTTACCAGGGAAGACTTACATTTTCATGATAAAACGTATGTTTGTAGTAGACCGCGAACCTGCGCAATCTATGGCAGCTGAGTCAGTGGTCAAAATAATGTTAGCCTGAGATAAAAAAAAGCTGGCTGCGTTGCACGATAGGCTGACGGCTGTCATTATTATATGCCACGCGGTAGGGCACCAATGTACTCCAAACCGATTCTAACTGCTTGTACATAGGTAACGAGTTTTTACAAAAAGGCTTAACAGGTCTGTGGCTTGAATCTATAAGCTTTGATTGATTAGAAACCAAACTTCATGATATGTGCTTACATTATTCAATATGAGTGCCTACCTATAGATATTATTATCTAAATGAAGATCGTGCCATGTATTTAGTATTTACATCAAAAGTGAAGGAGAGATGGCAAGATGTGCAGTAAAGGGCAAAGAGGAATATGATAGATTGTTTTTGGTTACCGTCACCGTGGCCTGTTTTTTTAGTTTGGCAAATTCTCAAACTACGTTTAAGTATACTATATAGGTTTAAGGTACTAAGTATTTTGATATAAGTGATATATTTTGGAAAAAGTTTTTTTTACAGCAGTTGTGTTTATAACTTCACTGTAATTTAACCGTTATTCTATTCTCAGTTCGCAATAAGCTCGACAAGTAATTTCGCTTATTGCGCACACAAGCACACCTCAGAGCAAAATTATTTTAATTCTTGATTCTCCCCAATTGTAATTGCTTTGAGCATACACAGTTCTGCTTATGTTTTCTCGGCTTATCTCTATCCCTACATGTGCCTTATAAATAAAAAAAACATTGCTTGCTTGGTTGAGTGTGGTTTCCGCGTACAAACTGTAATCTATTTTACGCGACACCTTTCTGATATACTGTTTACCTACTACTGTTTTTCATTATACTGCGTCACGTAATTGAAAATAAAAACTGCGAAGATGTAATTAATGTTTTAGACGAAACCGACTATGGTTGTTCGAAAAAACTCTTTTTTTTAATGGGAATGAACGACGTGACGAGCTAGTCGTTCACCTGATGTTAAGCGACACGGTCGCTTATTGCAGTATCACTCGGAACTTTAAAACAATAAAGTTTCGCGAGACACTGCACTGCGCACGTTATCCTGAGACATCACACAGTCTAGTCTAGGAAGATGATTACTAGACTGTGAAATCGGGTCACAAAGTCTCATTTGCCCATTAATTTCACTAGCTATAATGCCCTTCAAACCGAATAACAGTAGTGCTTGCACACTACTGCTTGGCGGCAGAATAACTGTTAAAGCGGTGGCACCTGACTAGACAAATTTTGCAAAAAAGTCCTACCACCTAGTAAAATACCTAGCTATCAAAAACAATAAAAATATCTATCAACTGTCTCACAAACCAATTGAAAGGAACTCCTAAAATAGCTGTAATAACGCACTTAAACGCCTAACAAAGATTTTAGCCGCTAGACCTTTAAAGCATACCTATTGAGTTCCTACGAAAATACCTAGTTGGCTTTGATCAATTTGGAAGATACGTTATGTTTATAGCTCAATATGAATAGGCAAGTTTCCAATGATCCGTTAAAAATGGTATATTTTAGCTGTTTAAAGTAAGACCATTTCTCATTTAACAGTTTTGTGTATAGTTTGTATATTTTAAAACGTACTTTAGTAGGATTGACAAATCATCTAGAATCATATTTATTTCTTGATAACAGGTTGTTATAGTGTTAACATAGGTACACATGCAGACTTTTCTTATCTAACGTAATAGACATTTCACACAGCGCCATCAAGCCCCAAACTAAACATAGCTTGTACAATGGGAACCAGATAACTGATACAATACTTAGATACTTTTTGTTTGTAAATACATATATAGAATACAATATAGCACCCAGACACAGTACAAACATCGATGTTCATCACACAAATGTTTGTCCCGAGTGGGAATTGAACCCACAACCTATACAGAAGGCACAGTTACTACCAACTGAGGTATCAGACCAGTCATCAGTATAATCTGATACAATACTTGATATGATGACAGTCTTGGAGAGTCAACAAGATAACGTTGTCCATTGGCGACATAGGCTTAAAAATCATGCGTGTTGAAAGAGACACCGTACGTAACTTCGCAAAGGTAATACCAATTTTGATCGTACTTCAGTATGGCAAAGAGTTACTACTAGTTCCAATTTTTTGGCAGTTTAAATTTTCATTTCACTTTTTGATAAATCAGAATACATTTCCGTAATTCCTTAAAACGCGTTAACGAAAATGATGATTATACCTATTCTCTATCTTCTGTTATATAAAAGGCTTTGTCCTGACACGTACAGCCCAAACTGCTGATTGTAGAGACTTGAAACTTGGAGGGTTGCTTTTTTATATGATGTAAGCGCGTGCTAAAAAGGGATTTTTGAAAATTCTACCTCTAAGGGGATGAGAAAGGGGAAAAACCTTTGTATGAAAAACCTTCATTCCGTAACGTATCGTTTTGAAACTTGACTCATACAAACAAGTATAAAAACAAATGAAATGGTATTTCTTACTTTTTTAAAAATCAACCTCAAAAGGGGTGAATTTTGTAGCTAAAGTTTGTACGGAAATAATAAGCTAGTAAACTCTAAAGATAAAGGTCTAGAGTCTAGATTTTAGTTAGAACAGCGTCGTAACGTATCTTCGTTTTTGATTAGCCAATGGCCTAGGAGTTTACGCACCAGCACGCGATCCTGTAATCATTTCTTCTAGAGGTTTATTGTTTCACGTTCAGGTGCCCTTTGATTTGGAACTTTTTCATTTAGTTCGAGAAGTTTCTGAATAGGAGGTTTTGTTTTACTTTATTGCTTTTTGATTGTGAATGGAAAAAATAACTTTGTATTACATTAAATGAAACTTTAATTGGTTTAGTTTAACAAAATCCTAAACATAATTTTGGTAGTTCTAAAACTAAAATGAAAAAATATTGTGGTTATTGTATACAGCACCATCTAGCCCCAAACCATGGCAAACTGTAACAAATAGAATACATACATAACTCTAATTATCGGCGTTCTTATTATTTCGATCTACATATAAAGAAAGGCAATTAATACTCAAATGAGAGTAGTTTTAAAATTTTGCACAAAATAATCGTATCTACTTAAATCATATTGTTCGTAAAAGTTATAAAGCTTATTAATATTGTCTACATTAGTGTTAGTTTTTATACAAACTCATCGTAATCCTCCTCATTGCCTTAATCCCATTCGTTATTGGGGTCGACTCCCAATCTAACATGTAGCGGCAACCTACCAGAATCACACGAGCGACTGCCATCTGACCTCGCAACCTATAAGGAACCAGTAACGGGGATGGTCAGATCAGGCGTAAGATACTATCAGGCTTCTGACTACTCGTATCTTTTATATAAACTCTACTTGTATGATTTTTTTTTAATGAGGCGTTTTATTAAAAAAATGAAATTGTATTTTATATATGACCTAATAGATGGCGCCTGTGGTTTTACCAAAATCTGTCACTGTCACTGTTTCAAGCATAGACCACAGGTTATAGGAAATGTGTCACGATACTGACTGATAACTCTAAACTCTTTCATTTTTTTTATTTTCATTGCGCGATAGCTCGGCTTTATTTTGGATTATAATATTAACGTTTATCTATCTCGCAGTTCTACTGTACTTCAATTTACATAAGAAGAATGCACCAGAGACTACTTAGAAGATACTACAGATAATGTACTCGTGGTCCACTCAACTGAATTTGACATTTCTCTGTAGGTAGTCTAAGCATTTTTTTATGTTTGAACTACTCTGTGGTTTGAAAGGTTTAAACTATGTACTTGCTGCGCCATCTAGAAAAAGAAGCGGAACTAGTTTTTTAAAATAAAACGCGTCATTAGAATTCAAAATATAAAATGATAATAATTAAAACTTTTTATAGACAAAGCATTCGAGCACTGTCTCACCTGACGGAAAGTGAAGACGCAGTCTGCGATGGTATGGATGGTTGCCTAGAAGAATGACAAAAAAATAAAACAACACAATAAACAAACCTCATAGAAATATACATGAATACACATATTTCTTGCCTTTAATATTATTATTTGTTTAGCTACATACGAAGAAAAATAATTTCACGAGATAAACAACACAAAATAATGAGTTTTGTTGACAAAAAACAATGTCGAGAGCAGAAAAACAAGAAACATTACAATTATAAGAAGAACAATTTTTACGAATCTATATCTATCCTGTTCAGCGAAAGAACGTGAAATGTACAGTTGGTAAATAAAAGAAGGATATCATATCCATACGTAACATTACAAAGTACTGAAATACTTCATGGGTATCAGTTGTTTCTCTAAAGGAACTGTTGAAGGAGCTAGTAAAAAATCCATTGAAGAAAATACTGTGACTAGTAGTCACAGTAGCCAGTAAAAATTCCTGCAGAAAATTCTTAAAATGCCTGCCAGGGGCCCGATGGGGACTTTTAGAATGTATCGCTACCTTTACACAAAAATATTCAGCATATAAATCACTTTTCTGTAAATACATTATTTGAAATTGAATGTTTTTTTCTTGAAAGGAGTACCTGCCGTAATGTATCTCATTATTTCCTAAATTTCTGCCAGTAACGTAAGCTATAGCTACCTTTTATGAGAACCTTCCTGTATTTAATTATCTGCCAGAATTGGCAATCGCGGCTGACAACAATCCAGTTTCTTCCAAGAAAACTGATTTGTTCGGACATTTACAGAATAATAAGGAAAAATGGAGAAAGATAACATGTTTCTCCTTCATTAGGTTTGGGACTCCTAACAAAGGAATTGTGATTATGGGATGTTATTGCTACAATATTAACGTAACAATAATGTCTAGTGGTTTTGTTTTTGTTTGGTTAACAGGGTAGCAAGTGCTTAATAACACTGGCAGGGTAATTTAGTGTTGGGTCTAAAGATTTCACAATCCCGGATAAGAAAAAAATGGGGCACTATGCGCGTGATGGCATACAATTGTATATTGACAGCACACATGGATTACCATAACTAAAATATACACAAAGAAATAAAACAAATCGTATTTCAATATTCATAGTCGCAAACAGCCAATATTTTTTCTATCCGGTTATACTCAAGTAGACGGAGCGATAGCTGCTGACGGGGATCAATCGGGATCCCGGATATAGTTGGTTTGGCGTGACAGCCGCCATTAATATACTGGCAAAACATGCCGGATTTGTTTTGGCGCTTCGAATGTACGATTAATTGATTTGAAGCACGCTATCGACGGTTCTCTATCTGGGTTTGAGCGTGTGTGATGCTAAAAAGTTGCATAGTTTACAAATATACATATAAAGTATGAAAGTTTCGTATCATAGATTTTTGAAGTTGAAGTACCTGTGGTCAAATTGAACAAATATGTTTTATTTTTCAATCAAAATACCACTGCATTTGGTTTATTAAATAATAATCGAGCCCTTAGTACCTTCACTTAATCATTCACAAATGAACCTTTCCCCTATTTTTGTATAAATATCACTTTCTCATAACCGGGACATCACTGTCCATTAATGTCCTTCGATAACGGTCGACGTTCGGAAATATCGAAGCCTCGCTCCAATGATCGACGCTTCTAAGTTCAAGGCTAAATGAGTATTCGTCACTTGAGACCGCTGAATTCGAAGGCCGAGAGGGGAAAATATCGAAGGGTAGGCATACTTTTGTTACAGACCTCGGCGTGAGATGATTTTGTAAGCGAAATAGAGACCCTTCTTGGTATGTTGTTACAATAACTTGAGGATTGGTTTATTATTGGGTTATTTGGAGTTTATTGGAAAAAAGCAATTTTTAGATTAAAGAAAGAAAAAGAAAACTTGTTTTCATGTGTTTTAGGAGTTAGTTGTTTGATATTATTGTACTCTGTATTGTATGTCTGAACTTTCTCGCATCAGAACACAAAACAGTAGCTTATAAAATCAATTGATGATGTCTCAGGATGATGTGCGCAGTGCAGTGTCACGCGAAACTTTATTGTTTTAAAGTTCCGGGTGACACTGCAACTGTTATGGGCGGCCGTGTCACTTAACATCAGGTGAACGACTAGCTCGTCACGTCATTTAATTAAATAAAAAAAAAAAAAAAAAAAAAAAAAAAATTAATATCTAGTTTTTTGAGTGATTGTAGTACATGTGCACTTCTTCCAACGGCCGTTTATTGACCCGGATGTAAACAGTTGACTTACATTTGATTTCCGGTTTAATTTATGTAGCTTGAAAGTTTATTTTTCAACTGCCGGCTTTACAGATTTCATTAAGACATTATTTTTACATAAAAATATACTTACATTATTATTGACAAAAGAGGAATATGTAAAAAATAGACAACTCAGTCATGCAGTAAACTATTTTATACCAATAACTTAAAAACAGCTATGAAGTTTTAAAATTATCACTCGTAAAACGTTGAATTTACGTTCGGTTGTTAAACGAAAAAAATATTTCCACATTTGTCAGTCGGTCCGTCTGTAGCCACTTATTATATGCTAATACGAAACGTAAAATTTACGCCTCAAAATTAGCTTCACTGCTATACTTCCCAATCGCCAGCACTTTGCATGTCCAAACCGGTTCTTTAGTTCTGCGAACCGTAGACCTTGCGAGCACAAACGTTTCTGCAACAGTTCTGTTCAGCTTATGATGTTATATTTATAGTAGCACGTCCCGAATCAACAGAAACATTGCGTATATAGCAGCACCTATATACTCAATGTTTCTGCCAATTTTTTTTAAACTGGCAATGTTGGCAGTGCTGCCAGCATGTTGGGTACGCTACCTACCAGTAGTGGGCTAGAGCATTTGGGCTGTTTATAGGCCATCGCGGCTAGTATACAGTCCAAATGTTCTTTGTAGTAGATAGTGTAGTTAGTTTACTAGTTTTCAGTAGTTTGCCTAATATTATTAAAAAACAATATACCAGCCGATTATGATGATTTTTGTGGAAAATACAACTTCAATCAAAAATCACCCATAGAAAAAAAAATGTATGAGCTTGTAGAACCTGTATAACAAGTTTCATCGAAATTCGTTGAAATCATGGAACAATGATTTGTACGCGATTACGTACATCTGGACGATTACGTATATCTAAACAGATGAAAAAAAATCGCGAGTTACAGTGAGGTGCACCTCTTAAACTCTGTTTATTTGTCGTTCTTCTATATGCATTGTTCCTTTCAACGACCGTTTTTTTTGCTCAACTAGCTGACTACGTGCCTATCCAATCACGCGCCAGTCAGTACTGCCAACCGGAAAAAAAAATCACCCAACTTAATATTGAAACATAGGAACAAATGAATGAAGTCACGACATAAGAAAGTAATCTTTGGATGCGTCATTTTTGTTGGTTGATTAGTAGGCTCAGTACTTATAACTTTTTTTACTTATTACAACGAATTTTCGTATCTATATAACGTGTATCCACATGCCTTATATAAAAGACCTAACATTTTACGGCTTACGCATGATGAGCAAATTTTAATCTGAACAGCGCTTGAATACGTTAACTCTCCATTGACTCCACAGGTTTACATACGCCAATTTCAAAAATGCGTATCTTAACCTTGCTAATATTGAATCGACCTTTTTCCTTAAGACTCCGGCACTGGCAAAGGGCCGAAAAGATTAAAAACATTATTTTTCTATGCGGCTCATTAGACGCGATGCTTCGATGCTCGAGAACATTTTTGTCAAAGGACAACCTCAGTCATACTATTATGTATTCTATACACACAACGTTAAAGTTCATTTCGGACTGTTCGCCAATGCAAGCTCAAATTGGGACAGAATTTTCGTATGGCATAAAAGTGTAACAGCGTTTTGTTTCGTACAGACTTTAAAAATGGGACAGTTTCTATTCCCACTTTGGGGAATGTTGTTTTGGGAGTTAAAAAGGTTGGATATCGTGGCAATAAAGTGTATTTTGTTTGTCGAAAAGGAAAAGGTATTGTAATTTAGTATTCTGTTTAGATATTAGTTCGCGTGTGGTCTGTGCAATTGTTGGTGAAAAGTGGACTGCTGGGAGTGTCAGCAATACTTTATGTTCTTGACATTTGGATTGGATAATGGCAAAGGGAAACATTGTGAGTTTCTACTTTGAAATTTTCTATGAATTGTTATGCATTGAAAATTATTCACTTTGCTGAATTTAAATATTATATTGTGTTATGACGTGTTTTAATAATTATTGTGTTCTCTTACTTCAATAATTATTGTATTCTGGTAGTTGATCATTTTTTCCCCTAGAGAAATATACGTAACGCTACACGTGTCACTACGTACAGTCCTTTTTACGATAGACAGAACAAAAACGGTAACTACTATATTCAATTGTTTTTTTCTCTAATCTGTGGTAACTACTCGACTCAATCCTTTTTTTTCTTTTTTAAATGGGCATGGTGCGTTTATTCTTTTACTTTAACTAACTACAACAATAACAGTGCTACAAAATTTTTCCAGGTGGCGCTGATCTGTGTCTCATCCGATAATGGATAGTTTCTATGGAATTTGCAACAGATAATGCATAATTTCTATGAAGTTTTTAGAAATCCTAGATTGCGCTAACGATATTTTTCGTACGCTGAGCCCTATGTGGCAAAAATCTACATGAACCCCATAATGAATTCTTTATTTATTTTCTTTTTTTACAATTTATAGGCCACTGTCTCACCTGATTCGTTCGACCTGGTTCTGATCCATTTCGTAGTGCGTACGATCTCGAATTTTATTATACAAGGTGATTGGTTCGTAGATCGTATCCTTACAGGGTGTATTTAAACAGGCCTTGTGCTATCTTTTAACCGTAACATTAGTTCAGCGATTTTTTTATATTTTTGGGTTTTGTCAGCACTTTGTGCATATTGGGAAAATTCCCCGTTTTCGACTTCAAGGTCTAATTGTCGCGACGAAGGGTCGCGAAGGCACCATAAACTATTCTTAATAATGGCAACTCCAAGACTCCGCGCATAGACCATCAACTCTATGATTTTATATACTCTGAGGTAAGTTTTTTCATGGAGCGTCTTTTCAAAACGATGTTGTTTTGTTTTCTCAAGTTTAATACAAAGTTTTAATCCAAGTAAAAAGCTAAAGTGCTACGAGTAACGAAAGCTAAGTATTCCTAAGTATTCTAAAGTATCTTAAGTGTTCTAAGTATATGCTGAGTATTTACTGTATCTTCAAAATACACGCGTGATAACGCTTTTACATTTCACCAGATATCTTAAGTAAGTCATGCCGGCTAGTATACACATCAACTAGGGTTGATCTGGATATGGCGGTGAATAAACAAATAGACAAGTTTCGAGCTCACGTATCACGTCGTGAATGGATCGAACTGGTCAGTACCTAAGAGAAACAGAGAAGCCTCGTAGTAATATCTAGCGTAACGCGATATTGACTGCAGGTCGTTACCGCATAGAAGTGGTAACGCAATAAAACCTAACAACATGTACATGTAATTAAACCAAGTCCTGGAGGTAACATCTAGCGCAATGCGGTGTAGACCCAGGCGGATGAGCCGTTGCAGCCGCTAAGGTGCAACGGAGTCTAACTAATATGGCGCATGGTATGGTGCGGTTCCATAATACTAATTGATCTTCTTTCTCAATAGATAACTGGTGAGGTGACTAATTAACGAGAGGGCTACGTTGTGTGTGTGACACAACGGAGCCCTATGTGCGATGGCACCGAGTAGACAGTCGGTGTCATCGTACCATAAACTCCACAGATGAAGAACGTTGACCTAGAGTGACACTTACATACACAAAGGCGAAGCAAATCAACCACAAGGGAGAGGGAAGGTGAAGGATACAAGAACCCACACACAAATATTGAGTTAAGGTATGAGAGGCACACATTTATACTCTTTACTTGCATATGTTTCGCTGCACCCTCCATATACTATACATCCCAAAGCAATCTATGAGGAGATGCTATCAACAAATATAACACTAAGTAAATAATATACCATATAAATGGGGGGTGTCACGATATGGTGGAGATGCACTGGGATATATTTGTGCCTTCACCTTCCTGTATCTCATACTGTGAGTATTTTGACATCATTATCAATAAAAAAGAAAATGCTTGTTTGTAATTTGTATCAGAGTAATACATGGAAAATCTTATATTACTGGTCTAGTGCAAGGAGGAGTTGCCTAACTGAAAACATAGATGGCGCTGAGTGCCACGTTTGAAAAATTGCGACTGATATGCATGATAATATCCTGCTTTATTTGACAATATTTTACGACAATATTTTCATCTCAGTGTGCTTTATATGTATCTAAAATTAATTAAAGCCAGCGAGGATTACGAGAATTGGCTGTAGTATTAATCGTATTTTACAAACAATTTCATTCGATCATTTATTGACATCCGAATTTCAAAATGGCAGAGGATTATGGTTATGGTACTTGAGTTACGAACAAGTACGATTTTAATTTTATTTGTTTCGTAACATTTCTCAATGTTATATACCAAATGTTAAGTAAAATTACCTAAAATAATTTTAATGATCAGAGATAATATAACGAAACTACCATCGCATTTATAATATTATAGGGAAGTAAACGCGTCTGACTACTTACTTCCGCCCACTTTTTTCACGGGGACGCCTGCACACGGCCGAACCGAATGTTCTGTGTTCTGTGCGCCATAGTTTTTTTCTCGATAACTTGTTGCCGCGAAATTGATAAAACTTTTGAATTTATAAATAAGTGAATTTACCAGTGATATGCTGCTACTTTCCAATAATTAACTAGCAGCGACGAAATCAAGTAAGTTTCAAAGCTATTTATCGTATATTGTTAGTGTTTTGTTTTTTCTAATTAAGGTGGTAAAATCGAAAAATACCATTACTGTTTCAATTACGATATTGTGCTAAAAGGTAGTAATGCTATAAGCAAATGCACATCTAATGCAAAGTTTGGACGTAACTATGGAGTACTTACCTAAAAACTACACTAAACCATAAGCTAAGAGCCAGCATCGGATAACCGGCCATAAGCCGGCAAAAACGATGGTGTCTCTCAGATAGTCATTACCATTTTCAAAAACCATCAGGGAAGCCTCACGAAAGGTTAACTAAGCAGGGAACTGTTCAAAATAAAAATATTTATACTTACATGTACCTACGTAATTTGTGAGATAGGTAAGTAGGTACCTATTGTGCATTTTTGTTGGGTGGAGTTAGAGTTAGGTATGCACAAGTAGAACGTACTGGACTGATGATACTACATGTTTAGTGTACAATACATACCTATAACAGAAACATAACAGAGAGAAAATTATAGCACAAAGGTTATTAACCTACCATCATATTACATGTTCATTGCAAATTCATTTGAGTACCTACTTATCAACTTATTATGATTAAGTATTACTTAAACTTTTCCTGACTTAAGTTTTAGTTTAATTGCATTATCTGAGCATGAATCAAGCGGATAATTACAAACAGATTATTTCAATGAGTGCTGACTGATTTTTCTCTTGTATAAGTAAATATACCTATCATATCCTATGTTTGGATTAGGGATGCCTGCCGATAATAAAACATTTTAATGGCATTCATTTTACACTTTGAGCAGTTTATTACATTAGACAGTATCTATTGAAGTTTATTAGTGGAATACAGTTAGGTACATAAAGTACAGTCGGCAAAAACATTTTCTTATAAAAAAGTAAAAACTTTTTGAAACTTTATACTATTTTCAATTGACATTTGATATATTAATAAATTCTTTTGAACTTTTCAAATTACACTGCTTTATTAATGCGTATTAATACTAGTTTACTATCAATAGGAAAATTGTTTTCAAGAATATCTATATGTACACATCGGGGTGACATCCGAGTGGACCAATGACTATAAATAAACATCATCTAATTTCTTATGAGACTTAATCCGACATATACGTCTATGTTCATACGTGTAACCAAAGGTTAAAGTAATTATTGTCAAATGTTATGAGGGTAAACACTGTACTTCCAGGTGGACATAGAGTCGGTACTCATAGCTAGATTACAAGATATTATTTCCCGCATTGGAAATCTTACTGTTCAATGTAAACAATTACTCTCAAAGGGAGAAATAAATGACGATGAGAAAAAAGAAGCTGAAATAATATGCAAAAAATTAGAAACCTTCCATTCTCGATTCTCGACAGAACTAAATCAGTACTTTCGTATGAGCACGGAACCATCTGCTGATGACATATCTAGGTTCAGCACTATCCAATTAGAGTCTGAAGAAGTCCTCACGGAACTGATCTATAAAATTAAAAACTGTAAAAGAACCTCGGAAAATTCTAACAATGCAATATCGAGTAAGCTGCCTAAGCTGAGCTTACCTGAATATGGAGGAAATATACTAGGGTGGCAAGAGTTTTGGGACCATTTTGCATCAAATATTGACAGCCGCAACTTGCCTGACGTCGATAAATTATTATATTTAAAAGCGTCACTAACTGGAGAGGCAAAGAAGCTTATAGAAGGTTTCGAAACTACAAACAAAAACTACGGAATAGCAGTAAGGACACTTAAAGAACGTTATGGAAAAGAAAGCCATATAGTCGATGCTCATTATGCAGCTTTGTATAAAGTGAAGTGGCTGCTGACAAGACCGCCGAGGATTGTCGCAGAACACTCAATGAAATAGAGAGACATATCAGAGTGCTTAATTCACTAGGACAAGACACCAACCACCACCATTTAAGATTTATAATTATAGAAAAATTCCCTTCAGAAGTAATTTATGAAATGAAAATGGCTTTAAAAACAGATTCGGTTGAAGACATGAGGAAACAGCTAGAAATCATTGTTTCTGCAAAAGAAGATGCAAGTAGAATTGCACAAGAAAACCAAACTAACGACACCAGTCGATTTACAACTGAGACACTCCACGTGACACAAGAAAATAAAGGGCAAAAAATACAACCAAGTAAAAGGTTTAATGAAAGGAAATTTAAAAGGAACGATTATACACCCACATATAAAGGAGCAACAAAATTCTCTAACAAAAGAAAATTTGAATTTAAACATGAAAGGACCAATAAAAACAACAATGCTGAAGAAGAATCAAGAAAGAAAAGACAAAAACTTTCTTGCATTTTCTGCGATGGCAATCACTATAATGACCGATGTGACAAATTCAAAACTTTAAAAGAAAGAAAGTTTAAATTGATGAAACGCTGTTTTGTATGCTTCCGGGAAGGACACAACTTCAAGAGTTGTACCAAAGGACACACATGTGTATATTGTAAAAGCCAAGGGCAACATAACAGAGCTTTATGTCCCAAAAGGGTTCCGGGAGAAGCTACATTAACTGTATCAAATGAAAGAGGATGTACTATATTACAAACAGCAGTTGTAACAGCGACCAAAGAAGGAGGTACGAAACAAGAAAGTTGTCGTTTGTTACTGGATTCGGGTTCACAAAGATCCTACATATGTAAAAGACTTGCGAAAAAATTAAGCTTACCAATAATAGAAGAAAATTTGCTTACCATTTTCACATTTGGTGCGAAAACCCCCCAAGAAATAGAAAGTCCTTTGGTAAAACTTCAATTAAAGACACGAACGAAAGAAAATGTTACACTCTATGCAAACTGTGTGGAATCAATAACAAATGGAATATCATTCCATAAACTAAACCAAGAGATTCCGGACCATGACTTCATTATAGCTGATGATGGGTCGTTAAATGATCAAGTAGACATACTTATCGGAAACGATTATTATTTCTCATTGATCTCTGATGAAAAGAAGAAAATAGGGCAGAAACTATACCTAGTGAAGTCTAAATTTGGATGGATTCTAAGTGGTCAATTGGATTCTAAACCAGCCCAACAAGGAGAACTATCGGTTGTAACATATTTTCAAACCAGTTTGAATATTGGATTAAGTCAACCCGACTTACCTTTAGACTATGGAAACATAAAGAGTCTATGGGAATTAGAGTCCATTGGCATCGTCGACTCTCCAAAGGTCACTAAAGAGGAACAAGCAATCCACAGCTTCAATGAGACTACCAAGTACATAAATGGTAGATACACTGTAAACTGGCCATGGAAAGAATATCCACCTAATCTACCGAGTAATTTTGGATTAGCCTATGGGCGCTTGGTGAGTTTGATGAAACGATTAGATCCAGAAATTTTAATCTCATATGACCAAACAATAAAACAGCAAATAAACTGTGAAATCGTTGAACACGTACCTAACACTAAGGAAACCTCAAAGGTAGTACATTATTTACCTCATCATGGTATTCAACATTCGGACAAACCCATACGAATTGTGTATGATGCAAGTGCCAAGACAAAAGAAAATAAAAGTTTGAATGAATGTCTGTACTGTGGACCACTTTTACTAGAAGACCTAACTGGACTACTTATAAAGTTTAGAACTCATAAAATCGGAGTAACAGCTGATATTGAGAAAGCGTTCCTACAAATCGCTTTGCACACTACTGATCGTGACGTCACCAGATTTTTATGGTTGAAAGACATAAATAAACCAGTGACGATGGATAATCTCCTACACTTGAGATTCTGCAGAGTTCCATTCGGAGTAATCTCAAGTCCATTTTTGTTAAGTGCAACAATAAAACATCACCTTTCAAAGGCAGAAAAACCCGAAATCAAGAATTTAGCTGATGCTATATACGTGGACAATCTTGTCACTGGAGTAGAATCTGATTCTAAAGCGTTAGAACTACATAAAGATTCCAAAGAAACATTTCAAGAGATATCCATGAATTTAAGGGCATGGAGTTCCAACAGCACAAAAGTCATGCAACACATACAGGATGCCTGTAAGGATGAAGTAGTAAAGGTCCTAGGTCTAGACTGGAACATAAAAGAGGACACTCTTCAACTGAGATTCAAAAACGTTAACACCAACGTAACTACCAAACGAGACGTTCTTAGAGTAATCGCGTCCGTATATGATCCATGCTCATATGCAGCACCTTACTTACTATCAGCAAAATTATTTTTACAAGAACTTTGGAAAAGTAAGATTAAATGGGATACAACCTTACCCCAAGAGATGATTGAAAAATGGTCACAATCAGTAAGCAAAGACTTGAGCAATGTGAAAAATATATCTTTAAGCAGACGCTACATAAAGACCTCAACCAGGAGTGAATATACCCTACATTGTTTTTGTGATGCTTCCTTGAAGGCATATGCTGCGGCAGTATATGTCGTTCAAGGGAACGAGAAGAATTTCATCATAGGAAAGTCACGATTAGTACCTGTAAAAGATCAAGACAGTCTAAAAATTCCACGCTTAGAGCTTTTAGCTGTACTCATCGGAAGCAGACTAATTAAATTTGTTGTTAAAAACCTGCAATTAGAAATTGTTCAAACGATATTGTGGACTGATAGTCAGATTGTTATTGAATGGATAAAGTCAGATAAACTGCTACCACCGTTTGTAGCTAGAAGAATAAAGGAAATAAAATCAATTAAAAATGCAATCATAAAACATGTTCCTTCTGAACAAAATCCTGCAGATGTAGCAACTAAACCTACCAACTCGACAGAAGAAAAGATGAGATGGCTTTCTGGAACAGACTTTATTACAGAAGATCCTGAGTCATGGCCACCGGACGTTAGGCCCGACAACGTCGGTTCTCTCTTGACTCGGGAGGGTCTATCGAAGGAAGATCATATAGAGTCTATGATGGAAATAGAACAATATTCTAATGAGAATACTGAACACAATAATCGCGAAGATCAACGAGAAGGACAAACGTTAAATAAATTTGAAGAAATCAAACGTTTACAAGCTCAATATTTTACCCTGGAGGTTCAAGGAAAGGATACAGATTTGAGTCGAAATTTAAGATTATTTAAAGATACTGATGGAATATTGCGTTGTAAAGGACGACTAGGGAATGCAGATTGGTCGTTTGATAAACGTTACCCAATTCTCATCCCAAAGGACTGTGACTTCACCAACAACATAATAATAAAGACTCACGAGCGCAATTACCATGTTGGTGCAAATCATACACTGAGCTTGATCCGAAACCTCTACTGGATACCTCAAGGGAAGAGCCAAGTGCAGAAACTTCTGAAACGATGTCCTAAATGCAAGAAGCATGGTGGGGGTCCATTTAAGGCACCTCCCACGCCAGCACTGCCTCCGGAGAGAGTTAATTTCAGCTCCACGTTCAATTTTGTTGGAGTTGACCTGATGGGTCCGCTATTAGTTGACAACGGTAATGGAGCTGTCAAACGTTGGATATGTATCTATACCTGCCTAGCTGTCAGAGCTTTACATCTTGAGGTTGTCCAGGATTTAACAGCACAAGAAGGATTACTTGCCCTGCGTAGAATGATGTCTAGCAGAGGAGTGCCAACACTCATTACTTCAGATAATGCACTTTATTTTAAATTGATGGCAGAAATACTGTCAAGTCAGTATTGCATAGACAACAAAATAAAATGGCGATTCATTCCACAACTCGCACCTTGGTTCGGCGGATTTTATGAAAGACTCGTTGGGATTGTAAAAAACTGTATGAAAAGAACTTTGCAGAAACATCTCTTGAAGGACACTCAACTGGCTACAGTTGTAAAGGAATTAGAAGCTGTCATAAATACGAGACCACTTACTTGTGTAGACTCAGAGCTGGATCACATCCTAAAACCGTCAGATTTTCTCACAATGGGAAAATGTATCACGACAAATGCTTCCCAAGGAAAATCTGTATGTACTGGTGCTGTAACTAAAACAGAACTCGTCAAAAGCTGGAAAAGAGCACTGATCATCCTACAAGAGTTCAAAGACATGTTCACAAATAGATACTTAACAAGCCTTAGAGAAAGGTATCAGCACTCACCTAAAGAACCTAGAGTAACTTCGAAAATTGAACCAGAAGTAGGGCAAATTGTGCAAATAAAAGGAGATTCAAAAAACCGTGAAGACTGGAGGGTAGGAAAAATTATCTCATTAGTGAAGGGAGTCGATGGTTTGTGCAGAGTAGCCAAAGTAAAGGTTGGTGATAAAGAATTCACAAGATCAATAACACACCTTTACCCACTTGAAATGGATGAGGAAGAAAACCTGCCCTATCCTAGACCTGTGGCGACTAGTAGATACCATCCTCCGGAGCTTGAAACAAGATCCATTACTATAAATCCAATACCTGCCCGTGAAGTAACCAGTATTGAAGAAAATGTTCCTAACACTACGGATGAAGTTCCTGTTAATGCTGACGAAGAAGTACTGAGTGAGAAAGAGCCTGAAAGGTCATGTTTAGAAGAGAATGATGAAGGTCAAAAAGAAATTGCTAACAATGACATTGAAACAAGACATAAGAGAGGCGCGGCCATTAAAGCCCTAGAGAAGATAAGGGAATGGACGCGCAACTTAGTATCACTTCTTTAAGTCTTTTCGGCGGGGTGTGTCGCGACGAAGGGTCGCGAAGGCACCATAAACTATTCTTAATAATGGCAACTCCAAGACTCCGCGCATAGACCATCAACTCTATGATTTTATATACTCTGAGGTAAGTTTTTTCATGGAGCGTCTTTTCAAAACGATGTTGTTTTGTTTTCTCAAGTTTAATACAAAGTTTTAATCCAAGTAAAAAGCTAAAGTGCTACGAGTAACGAAAGCTAAGTATTCCTAAGTATTCTAAAGTATCTTAAGTGTTCTAAGTATATGCTGAGTATTTACTGTATCTTCAAAATACACGCGTGATAACGCTTTTACATTTCACCAGATATCTTAAGTAAGTCATGCCGGCTAGTATACACATCAACTAGGGTTGATCTGGATATGGCGGTGAATAAACAAATAGACAAGTTTCGAGCTCACGTATCACGTCGTGAATGGATCGAACTGGTCAGTACCTAAGAGAAACAGAGAAGCCTCGTAGTAATATCTAGCGTAACGCGATATTGACTGCAGGTCGTTACCGCATAGAAGTGGTAACGCAATAAAACCTAACAACATGTACATGTAATTAAACCAAGTCCTGGAGGTAACATCTAGCGCAATGCGGTGTAGACCCAGGCGGATGAGCCGTTGCAGCCGCTAAGGTGCAACGGAGTCTAACTAATATGGCGCATGGTATGGTGCGGTTCCATAATACTAATTGATCTTCTTTCTCAATAGATAACTGGTGAGGTGACTAATTAACGAGAGGGCTACGTTGTGTGTGTGACACAACGGAGCCCTATGTGCGATGGCACCGAGTAGACAGTCGGTGTCATCGTACCATAAACTCCACAGATGAAGAACGTTGACCTAGAGTGACACTTACATACACAAAGGCGAAGCAAATCAACCACAAGGGAGAGGGAAGGTGAAGGATACAAGAACCCACACACAAATATTGAGTTAAGGTATGAGAGGCACACATTTATACTCTTTACTTGCATATGTTTCGCTGCACCCTCCATATACTATACATCCCAAAGCAATCTATGAGGAGATGCTATCAACAAATATAACACTAAGTAAATAATATACCATATAAATGGGGGGTGTCACGATACTAATAATTAAGTAATAAGGTATTGGTTTTAATTTCATAAAAGAAACCTCAATGTCTCGAGTGGCGACCACGAACCGGAAGACGCAGCGTAGGCTGGCCCCCCACTCGGCGGACCGACGATCTGGTGTAAGCCGCGGGGAGCCGATGGATGCAGGAGGCGAGCAGCCGCTCAAAATGGCACTCTCTGGGGAAGGCCTATGTTCTGCAGTGGACGTCTTCAGGTTATTGATGATGACGATGATGATAATTAGTAATGCGTTAAGATAAATGAATATGGACTGGCCTACTTACTGGCTTAGGGTGGGTTTGTTGACCCGCAGTTAAGGTAACCAATAGTCAAAAATGTCTAAAGTTCGGAGTGTCCCAGGCCTGTCCATACATACAGAGATAAAACTGTTAGCCTAATCTTCTTCACCCAAAAACAAAAAAGTGTATCCATATTCTCACCATTCCAGCAACACAAAGTGCCCAGTAAGAATACCACTCACATTAAAAAGTAAAACAAAAGGCAATAGAGAATACAATAACTGTAAAAATGGAGCGGAGTAAGAAAACGGCGAGTGCAAAGTTCGAGACTTAGCGAGGGAGTTAGTGAAACTAACAGAAAATTGTTATTACGTGTGTTACGCAAGCTACCTACATGCAATATGCCGCTATGCACTTTCGCAATGCACAGCAACCGGCCTCGTGGTAACGCGGACCGCTGATGCAGCACCTACATTCTACCTACTGGGGTAAAGGCGGACGCGACCGTTGGACTTGCCGATGCAGCACCTTTGCCTCGTGGGGCCGCCGGCGCCCGCACCGCCGCTTCACTTCGGTACCTACTTCGTCCGAACTTAGTCGTAATTTTGTATTGTAATTTTTATTTTTAATTAAAGTGTTAAAATCTTTTTCGGTTTTTTTTAAGTCCTTCGGCTGTGACCTCCGTAATTGGCGCAGTCGGTAGGATTTTAAGAAGCAGCGCGCGCGATTTAAGGACCTCAAAAATCGAAATCCGGCGATCCCGCATTCCCGCTGCTCGCGCTATCAAGCGCCTTGTCTTGAAGTCCGAACTTTGGTAGGCTCGCGGCCGACGGCAGTCACTCAAACTTCAGTGGATCGAACGAGATGTATAAACTGTAAGTACATTGAAATTATTGTACTAATTGTGTTGCTTCCTTGTACGTTTCCCCATCCAAGATTTTTCGTCCCGATAAATCTCGCAGATCTGTCTCTAGAAGACAGATCAGCCGTAATAAGGAATTAGATTTAAATAGAAATATCGATTTTCTTGAATCAGAAGTAGACTTAGGGTTAGATATATTATTTTGTGATAGTTTTATTGTAAAAATGGACCCCGACACTATCTATAAGGCGTTACGCCCTGTGCCGGAGTTCGATGGTAACCCGAATGTACTCACTAGGTTCATTCGCATATGCGATCAGATAGTGATTCAATATCTTAGAAACGAGCCAGGCGCGGAACTGACTAATTTGTGTTTGCTAAATGGAATTTTAAATAAAATTACCGGCAATGCTGCGAGAACAATAAATTCAAACGGAATACCCGAGAGTTGGCAGGGTATTCGTGATGCTTTAATAAATAATTTCTCAGACCAGAGAGACGAGACCGCTCTCTACAATGACCTGTCTTTGCTCACTCAAGGAAACAGCACCCCAATTGAATTCTATGACAAATGCCAGAATCTTTTCAGTACCATAATGACCTATGTCACATTACATGAAGCGGTTGGCACCACTATTGAGGCCAAACGTGACCTGTACAGAAAACTTACAATGCAATCTTTTGTCAGAGGACTTAAAGAGCCTCTGGGGTCTCGAATTCGCTGCATGAGACCTACGACCATCGAAAAGGCACTGGAATTTGTCCAAGAGGAATTAAATGTGATGTATTTGCAACAACGTAATGAACATGTAGAGAAGCGTACTCCGTACGCCCCCCAGCAGCAGGCCCCCGTGTCGCAAAAGGTTCCTACTTTGGTTCCTTTTGCACCGCCTAAACCATTTAATTTTGTGCAACCCCAATCTAGCTGGCATAGGCCGATGATGATACCACAGCAGCAGCAGAGCACTTTCCATCCACCTGCTTTCCATCAGCCAGGTTATCATCAGCCGCGTATGCTGACCCGTACGCAGCAAATGTTCCGCGCACCACCGCCTAACTATAACCCTCAGAATGCATTTAGATTCACCCCGCGTAATGTACCCCAGGTTTCTGGGCCGAAGCCGATGAGCGGAGTAAGTCATTTTGTGACTAAAACGCTTCCGCCTGCGTTGACCGGACATGACTGGCGTAAATCCGGGAATCCGCCGCCCACGAACTACTTCAAAACTCGCGAAATGAATTATAATGAGACCTCAGACAATAATGACTTGTACTGCTACCCTGATCCCTACAATGAAATGACTGACTGTCACTATGACTATAATGCGTATTATGACCCGAACCAGACTGTACCGGAGTATTACGATACGACCGCCTATGACAATGGACATTACGTAGACGCGTCAAACGCCTTAGAGGCCCCGCAACCATCGACTAGCCAACCTAGTCCAAATGAGTCGGATTTTCACAGGGGTCGGTCCAATCCCGAACTAAAATAGAACTTAACTTACAATCTAAACGAGAACTACGTTATATGCAGATATCTGACCCGCCACTAAAATTCTTAGTCGACACTGGTGCAAATCAGTCATTTATCAGCCCTGAAGCCGTGGAGAAATTTTTCTCGCACGTGCCCTTAAATCACGATCCGTTTGAAGTCACGAACTCGCGCGTTACTAGCACCCACGACTTTTCTATCACTATACCGAATTTTACGGAGTTCAACGATCCGAAAAATATTAAATTATTCGTGTATAAATTTCACAATCATTTTGACGGATTATTAGGACTAGATTTGTTGGACGGAGTTCAGATTGACCTGAAACGTAACTTCCTAGTTACAGACCACGCATACATACCACTTTCGTGTTACACGTGTCGTAAAGCTAACTACCAAGAATTAATTCCAGCTAATACGACAAGATTGATTAACGTGCCTATAGACAACCCCGACGGTGACGTATACGTTTGCGAACAAATGATGTGTAATTGCATAATCCATGAATGCGTCACGGCAGTTACTGACCAAACGGGTATTATAGAGATAGAAAATCCCACTGACTCTGACATTACCGTTACCTTTGACCAGACAGTAAAAGTTGACTTATGTAACATCGAGCATGCAAGTAGCGAACAAGACTCTAGTCGCGTTAGGGAGGTACTATCCAGACTACGAACTAGCCATTTGAACGCGGAAGAAAAGACTAACTTAGAGACACTATGCGGACGATATGCAGACGTATTCTATATTGAGGGCGAAGCCTTGACTTTTACTAACAAGATAAAACATCAGATTAAGACTACAGACGAGTTACCAGTTTATACGAAAAGTTACCGCTACCCGTTCATACATCGTCAGGAAGTTAGAGACCAGATCACAAAAATGCTAGACCAAGGCATAATCAGACCATCTGATTCTGCCTGGAGTTCCCCCATATGGGTGGTCCCTAAAAAATCAGATGCATCCGGGAAACAGAAATGGAGGCTAGTAGTGGATTTTCGTAAACTGAATGAAAAGACTATTGATGACAAGTATCCGATTCCAAACATCACAGACGTTCTTGACAAGCTAGGTAGATGCCAGTACTTCACCACCCTTGACCTGGCATCAGGGTTTTACCAGGTAGAAATGAGCCCAGATGATGTACCTAAAACAGCTTTCAACGTGGAGCACGGACACTTCGAGTTCTTGCGTATGCCGATGGGTTTGAAGAATTCTCCATCTACCTTTCAAAGGGTGATGGACAATGTCCTCAGAGGCCTGCAGAATGAGATTTGTCTGGTGTACCTCGATGATATCATTGTCTTTAGCACCTCTTTGCAAGAGCACATGATAAACCTTGAGAAAGTATTCACCAGACTGCGAGAATCCAACTTCAAGATTCAGATGGACAAGTCTGAATTTCTGAAGCTGGAAACTGGCTACTTGGGCCATATTATCGGTAGAGACGGCATAAAACCGAATCCCGACAAGATAGACGCCATAAAAAAATACCCAATACCGAAGACGCCTAAAGAAATAAAACAATTCCTAGGACTATTAGGATACTATAGGAAATTCATCCCCGACTTTGCCCGCATAACCAAACCGATGACTAAGTGCCTAAAAAAGACTAACAAAATAACGTTTGACCCAGAATACGTAGACTGCTTTGAGAAATGCAAGACTTTACTGACTAATGACCCAATTTTACAATACCCAGACTTTAACAAAGAGTTCATACTGACTACAGACGCTTCCAACCTGGCGATCGGAGCTGTGCTCAGCCAAGGACCAGTTGGATCAGACAAACCCATTTGTTACGCTTCCCGTACGCTCAACGACAGCGAGATCAATTATAGTACCATTGAAAAAGAGCTCTTGGCAATAGTATGGGCTACAAAATACTTTCGCCCCTACTTATTTGGTCGTAAATTTAAAATCATAACCGACCATAAGCCCCTCCAATGGATCATGAACATTAAAGAGCCTAACTCGAGACTGACTAGATGGAGACTTAAATTAAGCGAGTATGACTATACAGTAGTTTACAAAAAGGGCAAATGCAATACAAACGCAGACGCTCTGTCCCGAATCGAGATTAACAACGAAGAGACTGACTCTATGATAGCCAACCCGACAGAACGACCACCATCTGACACAGGTTCATCGACAGACACAGCACACACGAGCAATGAGAATCCCATACTTGAAGTCCCGATTACTGACGAGCCCTTAAATAAATTTCACCGACAGATATGCTTTACAATAGTAGGAGATATTAAAAAACGAACGACGGCAGCTAAGCCCTTTGACACCCACACTCGTACGTTCATTCAAGTATCTGAATCGAACTTAGAACAAGATGTAGTCAATGCGATCAAAGAATACGTTAACCCGAAAGTTAAAACAGCTCTGAAAATCACACCACCTTTAGGTATGTACGCTATAATCCCCATCATCCAAAACAACTTTAGGAGCTCCGCTATGAATTTAGTCTTAGCAAAAGCTGAACTAGAGGACGTTAAAGAGTACTTGAGACAACAAGAAATCATTAAACACTATCACGAAGGTATTACAAATCATAGAGGGATAAATGAATGTTACCTAGCTCTCTCACATAAATACTTTTGGCCTAAGATGAAGGAGGAAATAACGAAATACATAAATGAGTGTACCGTATGTGGACAGACAAAGTACGACAGACATCCCATTAGACCCCACTTTAATATTGTACCCCCTGCGACAAAACCTTTTGAGATAGTGCATATGGACTTATTTACTGCGCAAAGCGAGAAGTACCTGACATTCATTGACGTATTCTCCAAATACGGACAAGCCTATCACTTACGTGATGGTACCGCTGTCAGCATCCTGCAAGGGCTACTGAACTACAGTACACATCATGGACTACCCCTGACCATAGTGACTGACAATGGAACGGAGTTTACCAACCAGATGTTTGCTGAGTTTATCAGACTGCATAAAATCAATCATCATAAGACCTTAGCTCACGCCCCCAATGACAATGGAATGATTGAAAGATTCCACTCGACCCTATTAGAACATTTACGAATCTTACGACTTACACAAAAAGACGAACCGACAATAAACCTAATGCCATACGCAGTACTAGCATACAACAGTTCAGTACACAGTTTTACAAAGTGTAGGCCCCACGACATAATCCGAGGCCACTTTGACCCAAGAGACCCCTTCGACATTGACATGACGGGACACTTGATGCAACAATACATACTGACACACAGACAGCAAATGAAGACCGTATACGACAAGATAAATGAATCATCTCTGACAAACCGTACAAATATAATCGAGAACAGAAATAAAGATAGGGAGCCCGAGGTTGAGTACCAGCCAAACCAACAAGTGTTTGTGACCAACCCGTCAGCTAGCCGGAATAAACTCGCTACGAGATACACCCAAGACACCGTTCTAGCCGATTTACCTATTCACATTTACACCTCTAAAAAGAAAGGTCCCATAGCGAAATCGCGGCTTAAACGTGTGCCTAAATCAGCGAAATTGTTACAGAATAATCCTGATGACCGTTCACCTGACACTGGCGCACGAGATAAGACTTGAAAGCCTTGACGATGGACCTGGGATTCTCCCATTCAAACTTGGCAACGCTCGACTGATTACACACTACCATTCCTTCCTACAGTTTATAGAACTAACTGACATTAAAGACCGACTCGACTCAGTAGACTCGCAGCTTAAACAATTCGAAGCGAAATTAGCTAATGACACGTACTCATTATACGAACTGCAAATACATTACCTCATAAGCAAAATTGACAAGATTCAGAACCAACTTAACACTTTAGAGCCAAGCAACCTAAGAAATAAAAGAGGTCTTGTAGACGGTCTAGGATCTTTAGTCAAAAGCATCACGGGTAATCTAGATTACACCGATGCAGAAAAATACAATAACGCGATAAAAATCCTAGAACGAAACGAGAATAAAATATCATCTGCACTAAATGAGCATATCAGCCTTAACAAAGAATGGATGGCTCAGCACACTATTTTATTAACTAAAATAGCAGAGAACCAAGATAGAATTAACAGTAGTTTGCAATTAATATTAGATAGTAACGCATATGCTGACAGCAATCTTCTGAAATACGCGAAGTTTGCTCAACTGCTAGCTATCATCAGCGAAAACGCTGAAGATTTATTCATAGAATTAAATAGAATAGAAGATATTTTAGCTTTTATCCGTGCATCGAGCACACATCATAGTATGTTAAGCGTAGAAAACTTAAAAAATATAATTAGTAAGTTAGTAGTAACATACGGGCAAGATCAGGTGTTAGAGGCAGATCTGAGAGAGTATTACGACGTCATCAAAACCGGCTATTACTATTTAGATAGCAAGATAATCATTATATTCAAATTCCCAATAATCTCACCCAGTCAATTTAATTTTTACAAACTTGCACTTGTTCCTAACAAAGACTTACTAACTTTTATTCCTCCTTACCCCTTCCTAGCAACCAATGGTATAACTTTCATGTACATAGAGGCTGAATGCCCGAAGTTCAACCAGCAGCACCTTTGCGAAGAAAAGATGAACCATCTACCAAGAGGACACCCGGACTGCATACAAAATATCATCACCCGCCAAACCTTGGAGAACTCATGCCGACCTACCAAAGTGACTTTGAACAAAGAAGCAATGGAGCAGCTAGATGACCAACATTACACGCTATTCTTTCCAAAACCGACGAAGACGGAGCTGCAATGCGGAAGACAAGAATTTACCACTCTCCATGGAAGCTACCTTGCCACCATACCACAGAAATGTCTCCTGCGCACTGAAGAATTCACCATCATCAATATTAACGACCGGGTCAAGGGACAACCGCTGCTAATAACCGAGATACCTCATAACTATGACGTCAGCCAGAACAAGGCGGTTTCACACATCAAACTCAACTCCATCAACCTGAAGGGACTACAATCCGTACAAGACAAAATCTTAATGCAGCAGCCTATCAAGATGGACCAAGTAGACACCTCACTATACCACACGACTATCCCACTCTATGGAGCCCTCCTTGGCGCCACCATTGCCATCGCAGTGATTACCATAAAGCGATACAAGCTGTTTCTAAAGCCAACTGAGAAGAAACCATCGCCAAAAGAGATCACACCCGAGAGCCACGTGTACGAAGATATTGAGAAGCAAGGATGTGCAAGCTCAAAGTCAGCAACATTTGGGCTCAAAGTGCTCAAATAGTCGCTGATCTGAGGGGGGAGGTGTTACGCAAGCTACCTACATGCAATATGCCGCTATGCACTTTCGCAATGCACAGCAACCGGCCTCGTGGTAACGCGGACCGCTGATGCAGCACCTACATTCTACCTACTGGGGTAAAGGCGGACGCGACCGTTGGACTTGCCGATGCAGCACCTTTGCCTCGTGGGGCCGCCGGCGCCCGCACCGCCGCTTCACTTCGGTACCTACTTCGTCCGAACTTAGTCGTAATTTTGTATTGTAATTTTTATTTTTAATTAAAGTGTTAAAATCTTTTTCGGTTTTTTTTAAGTCCTTCGGCTGTGACCTCCGTAATTCGTGTCATTAAAATGTTTGTTATTGCAACAAAAATAATGAAAGAGAATAAACAGAATTATTAATTAATTAATTGCTGGAGCATTAAGGTTATCGCGACTAGTATACCTACAGTCCAAATGTTTTTCGTAGCATGTAGTGTAGCATTTAGAGTAATTTTTATTATAGTTCTAATTAGTCTAAAGAATAAAGGCACGTTGTCCGTTAAATAAACAGAATTATGAGTCCACTATAGAGAATATAGTCTCACATTAAAGACACCACAATGAAATTGTTTGGGAAATATAAAGACGAATTTAAAGAACTTTCTTTGGCGTTAAGAATTCACAACAGAAGGAGAAATTTGAGTGTATATTATGGAGAGAGTCATCATCAACAGCCTGAAGACGTCCACTGCTAAACATAGGTCTCTCCCAGAGAGAGCCACTTTGAGCGGCTGCTCGCCTCCTGCATCCATCGGCTCCCCGCGGTTTAGACCAGATCGTCAGTCCACCAACTGGGAGGCCGGTCTACGCTGCGTCTTCCGGTTCGTGGTCGCCACTCGAGAACCTTTCTTCCCCATCAGTTGTCAGTTGTACGAGCGATGTGGCCTGCCCATTGTCATTGCAACTAATTTAATTTTCTATTTTTAATTTAATGATCACAACAAAATAAATTAGAAAACCATAAGTGCCAAAAAGACAATAGAAACAAATTCCCGTGATAGTAGATAAAAGACATGGTCAATTAGATGTTTAGTATGTAGGTCATCAGATTACACTTCGTACGTAAGTATGAGTTTTGTTAATGCCCTGCTATCAGGCGAGCTAAAGTTGTAGATGTACTAGGAAAAGTACTAAGTTTGTGTGACTGCAAAGTTTAAAGTTAAAAGCTATGTAACTGTAAGTTATAAAAGTAGGGGGATGAAATTAAGTTGTTTTTTGTGAAAATTGGCATGAGTTTCACATCTTTATTGGTACTTTATGGTGTGCCAGATTATTTTAGAGCCTGGTTATGTATGACACATACCTTAGTCTAATATGGAATAGCGTTTAATAAAAAGGCGTAACCAGCAATGCAACTTTGCGACCGGCGCTTTCCCCTGCTCTATAGTTTAACCTTTTGGTATTTGCTAGGTATTGCGCGATACGATCTGGGACGAATTCGTGTTTCCTACTTTATACTTGTTTGGAAGAATTTATTTAAACACATGTTGCTTTGATTTTTACGTACACTAGCATTGCGTCGCGGTTGTTCCCTGTCGTGTAGTATTCCCGGGTTAAAGTTCTCTAAGTGTAGTATAAAATTTCCTCTAAAAAAAGGGGCTAAACCAACTCAGTCGCATACATTTTATGCTGAAAAGTACTTAGATGATATATTTTTCAAAAATCAAACTAGGTTGAACAGATTTTGATACAATTTTTATGGAATCATCATCATAATCAGCAGTCTGACGCCCACTGCTCAACATAGGGTTCTCCCACAGAGCGGCTGCTCGCCTCCTGCATCCATCGGCTTCCCGCGGTTATCACCAGATCGTCGGCCCACCTAGTAGCCTACGTTGCGTCTTCCGGTTCGTGGTCGTCACTCGAGAACCTTTCTTCCCCATCGGTTGTCAGTTCTACGAGCGATGTGGATGCCCATTGTGATTTCAACTTACGCTCTAAAAGCTATATCGGTCACTTTGGTTTATGGAATCAATCTGAAAGTATATCGTGTCAAAAAATATTTAAAGTGATTAATAAATGACAGAGTTTTGACGTAACACATATAAAAAAATACCGTCCAATTGAGAACCGCCACTTTTTGAAGTCAGTTGAAAAACACGTAAATCTGTCTCTCCATGTATGAAAAGTGGACAAAACAAACATCACTCCTATTAATTTAATGCAACTCGAAGTGATAATGATAATGTAATAAATAAACTAATAATAAATTATTATACCACGCAATAATTTACATAAAAAAAACAATTAAAAATTTAACAGTATCAATGGTACAATACAATTATAAACTGAAATAGCAATAAAATGGTCAAGCGCAGTCACAAGTCACAACTAAATTATTAAGGCCGTAAGACAATGATCGTAAAATTTATTTTTTTACTCTTATTAATCCTATTGTATTCCTATAATAAGCTCAAAGAACCGACAAAGCGGATTTTTGGATGGAAACTTCACCAACCCTAATTTATGGGGAAAGTAAATGAGAATTTACGTAACCCATGTACAGTTGTATAGTGTACACCCATATATATAGATCAAGAACCTTGAACCGTTAGCATTTACGAATTAATGTCCTAAAGGATTACCTCGAAACGCTACCAAAGTGAGCGCTAAACCAGGAGAAATTGGCAGGTTTTAAATTCCATAAAATCACAAATCCATCAATATCACAATCTAACTCGTAAATGGAATCAAAACCCGCTGTCCAAAAGCCATTATGCAAAGCAAAACAAGACTCAGCAAAAACATCCAAATGGCACTCTTTGCTTCCGCACAAACAACTCCTTTCAATTCTGAACTGTATACCTTTGACAGAAGGTTTTATATCGAGTTATATTCATGAAAACACACGTTAAAAATTGTCGCATTTTCGTTCTTATTACACTATGCATACAGTTGCAAATAGTTGGAAGTTTTTGTATGAATTCGGGGGGTATTCAACAAATGGAACAAAACAAAGGTGCCATGACCCATGGAGGCAAGATAAGGTCACCTCGATGTTTGAAGTGAGGGGCAAAAAGGGACACCTATTATGTCGTTGGCCGATTTCCTGTTACCGAAACCGTGGTGAGTTTTTGTTCCATAAACATGCTGGATTATGTCCATGTTTGTGCCTACATCGCCATCTTTAGTAAATGTACAAATTATGTACTTATATATCACTAGTGGCTCGCGACGGCTTCGCACGGGTATAACAGTTTTCGCAGCGCACGCGATGTAAAGTTTTAGGTAATTTTTTTTACACCTTGGGTTACATTATTGGAGTTTTAGTAAGGATCCCTATTTTTTTTTAAATATACTATAGCCTATGTCACTCGGGGATAGTGTAGCTTTCCAACAGTGAAACAGTTTTTCAAATCGGTTCAGTAGTTTCGGAGCCTATTCAATGCAAAGAAACAAACAATCAAATCTTTCCTCTTTATAATATTGTTATAGATTATAGATGACTTGATATAATACAACTACGTTTAAAAAACAATAAAGTACGTAATAAGCTAAATAATATAATAACAAAAACCTAATCCAACAAACCACTACCAGTAGGCAACGTGCCCAAATGACTTATGTGAGAAATGCTTAATTTTCCCCGTAATACATAACTTCAGAAAAACTAACCTAGCTCCTGAAATAAACCATATTAAGTAAAATTAAGTTAAAACTCAAGCATTTCTAGGTTTACTTATGACAATAGTTAGGTATAATAAGTCTTTGTTAGTATTAAGACACGCCATAAGGAAATATGTAAAATGTTTAAAAATATTTATGTGTATGAAAACTGAACACTTTTTTAGAATCCTTTTTAGTTTTTAGCAAAGCGCTGGTATATTTTTTATTAGTATGTCATAAAAAGTTCTTCTAGTCAACCCTAATCTAAAATATTTATTAGTCGGGTACCCTTTATCCAACCATTAAAACGTTGCCCCTAAATAAATCAAGATATCAAGTTTCAGGCGAACGATTTCTGTACATAGGTACATTATAAACCGCAACTTTCAGCAGCTGATTACCTCATGCTTCCATCGGCTCCCCACGGTTTTACCAGATCATTGATCCACCTAATGGGGGGCCGGCCTACGTTGCGTTTCCGGTTCATGGTCGCCACTCGAGAACCTTTCTTTCCCATCGGTTGTCGGTTCTGCAAACGATGTGGCCTGCCCATTGCCACTTACCTTTTTAATTCAAAATGATCAAGTGTATAATTCAAATGATACCACGTTGAGTTTAAATGTACGAATATTCAGAAAATATTATACTCGCCTTTCAAAAATTGAAGGGTTTTGTGAGTTTTTTTTGATTATTATAAACTTTTCAGTATAATGAAGTGCAGTCCAAGTAATTTTTTTTAATAAGAATTAATGACGGGACTAGCTAGTTATTTACCTGATGTTAAGCGGCACGGCCGCCCATAACAGTTGCAGTGTCACTCAAAACTTTAAAATAATAAAGTTTCGTATGACACTGCGCACATCATCCTGAGACATCACACAGTCTAGTAATCACATGTGCAAGTGCTACTTAAAAAGAACAAAATGTCTATCTTTGCCTAAATAGAGAAAATAAGAAAATATCAATAAGAAAAGTTTAATCGAAATCGAACACATTCTTAGATAATTCGATTGTAGAAGTTTCGGTTAAATCGAATAACTAACAAGGTATTTTAGAACTAGGAAAAAAATACAAGAAAAGTATCGAGTAAATGTATTTACCTTTATCCTTTCTTCTTTTTATTTTGTTACGTCCCAAAACCATAAACATTAACAAGAAATCTCCGGCGTCCCAACGTTTGCCCCCGCCGCGTTCTAACCCCTTTTTTATTGAACGCACCTGTTTTCCGAGGTAAATAAATAAAGTAGTGAGTACCGGGGTCAACGGTAGTGTATTGGTATATTGAGAGTCTGTGGGAAAGTACCTATTTGTTTGCATTGGTTTGTCTTTCGAATTTATTTTTCTAACAATATCGTGTGTGGAAATCACTGTTCGCTCATAACTATTTTAACCTACTTCAAAAGAGGAGAAGGCCTCAACTCAGATGTATTTAAAAATTTGTGACAAGAGGACACTAACTTTTTAAATTATCTGTGTTTGAATTGGTATATTATCCCATCATCATCATTAACAGCCTGAAGACGTCCACTGCTGAACATAGGCCTCCCCTAGAGCACGCCACCTTGAGCGGCTGCTCGCCTCCTGCATCCATCGGCTCCCCACGGCTTCCCAGGTCGTCGGTCCACCGAGTGGGGGGCTGGCCTACGCTATATTATACTACGGTATATTATCCCGAAAGGGGGTAAATCCACTCCCCAAGGTAGACAATGTTTCTTCTACGACTTTTCTAAATTAATAGTTTTTCACTGAAGAAATGCCATGTAAAGTTTACGTTCGAAGATAGTCCTAGCGCAGCTGGGTGGTTAAACTTCGTCCTTGACCGAATGCACTTAGGTGAGTTTAACGACCTGTGTTTAGAAATGAATTTATAGTATCATTGTTAGTATCATTGTTAACTCTCGTAGCGATCGCACGTGGAAATTTGTGAGTGAATTTATTTTATAGTATGGAGGTTTGGAAACACGCAGTTTCAAGTAAGGCTCTCACAACTTGTAGGCTATCGTGGTCCCAATCCCCCCCTTTCGGGATAACATACAACTCAAACACACCTTGTATAGAAAAAAATATTATCAACAAAAAAAGTGGGCCTTTTAAAAGTTTGTTATAATCTTTTGTTTAAACAAAGCGTTTAACAAATTAACCCTAATTCCACCTCATAAAATCCCGTACACCGAGACTCAACTACAACATTACCCCCAAACTTAGCATCTTTCCTCCATAAATCGTTTGAAACAACCTATTATCAACGCTCCATTTATCATTGATAGCTCCAAACCCCAAAACTGTTATATTTTTTAACCTAAAATCGCATATCCGCCAACAGCCCACAAATCCGCAATAACTATGTATAATATGCCGTTATTATAACTACTAGAGTTGAACTACAAACGGAATAAAAATAAACTGTAGTACATCGAGATAAAGCTCTTTTAAAAAAATAGTTTAATCGTTATGAATGCCTCTGAAATGCGATACATAATGACCTGTATTACAACGCCACAAAGATAAATATTTTGATGTTTTAGAATAGTATGCATGTACTGACTTCGAAATTGCACAAAACAAACCGCAGTGCTAAATAAATAAAGTCAATTCAAATTGTATTTCTGATTGTGAAACACAGCCTACAGGGTTTGAGTGAGATTTACTGTTCCTAAAGCATTTTATTTGGAAGGTATTGCTCCGCAAATGTTAAATACTGGTTGATGGCATAAAGAGGTCGTGATATGAAGTATTGATTAGATTTGACTGGCCTGTTAGCTCAGTTGGTAGTAGCTCTGCCTTCTGAACTATACTTTGTCGTGGAGACTTTGTCGATTCCCTTCAGGACAAACATTTGTGTGATAAACATCGATGTCTGTTCTGTGTCTGGGTGTTATATTGTATTCTATGTATGTATTTACAAACAAAAAAGTATCTAGTATTTGTATCAGATACCCCATAGTACAAGCTATGCTTAGTTTGGGGCTAGATGGCACTGTGTGAAATTCCACCACATATTTATTATTATTAGGCACAGATTAGGTTACTAACAGTTTTTGAAACTTTTCAGGCGTTTTTTTGTTATAACATTATCGTTTTTGGTCTATGAAACGTAAGGTATTAATATTTAAACTCCGTATTAAACGTTTGGTAACCTAAACAGCTGTCACATTTTTTGTCTCGTTTTCACCAGTTTTTGTTGTTGACAGATCATTTTATAGAATAAAGGCCTACCAAACAACAGATACAGTACAAACCAGCGCTACCGCCTTCGGCCGCGGAACTTCAATATATTTATAAATATATATTTACAGACCCACAGCGAATAGCGAATAACGCGCCAGTTTGAATAGGGCTTAAAGTTGTTTACAGAGTATTTATAAAACAATGAAAGTTAGCTAATTCTAAAGAACTCTACATACGCGTAGTCTTGAAAATTTCTATAGAAATTAATTGTGACCCTTCATATCATTAATACAGAAATTTGCATTATAGTAACTGGTGCCGAATACTGGACTGTATTTAACTTTACGACTAAAACGCCAGTCCAAATTGAGCTTTATATCTTTTTTAATTATTCGTAACGTCGTCGAGGTGAGCTTAGTTTTGTGCAGTCTGTCTCTCCTAATTGCTATCTTAATGGCGCGACTCGCTCGTTCTTAAATTAATGTAATTATCATTGAGTATTATTTAATTATTTCTACTCAAATATTTGTCTTGAGACGTCTTAACGTCTCTACGTTATCTCGTAGCGTAGTCGTAGCGATTATGCTACGCAGTTTCGTTGTTCCTACGTTCTACGGCTACTTCGTAGATATCGCTACGAAACTTAGGTATAAGGTAAAATTGCACGGTGGGAAGTAATGTGTATTGTATTTTAACATGATGTAATCAAATAAGTAAGTAAAAGTCTTATCTCTACTAAAATATAAAAGTGATATATCTGTTTGGTTTTTATTTACGTGTATTTCACGCTAAAATGGCTCAACCAATTTTGAAAAAAATTTGCTTTATTTGATGCTATAATCAAAATAAACTAGAATTAATTGTATTTTAAAGTTTTTTTAATAGCATACGTTTTATTGATTTTTTGTTTTATGATTTAAGTAAGTTATATTATGTTTAATATATAATCAAAAAGAGATAAGAGATACTTTTCCCATAAAATCGAGAGATCACGCGGAACAACGGGGAAGTTGCAATAACCACAAGGCGTTTCTAGCATAACAAATATTATAAACAATAAATAATAAATAAATAACGCCCAACAATCACATACATAGATTCTGGACCCTAACTAGGATCCCCTGTATCTAAGGACCCAGGAACTACGACCATGCTCCCACAACACCCAAACACAGAACAAGTACCTGCACTTTTTTTCTGTGCACAAATGCTTCCCTGGAATCGAACCCGCCGCCTTCGAGTTATAAGCCGACCTGCTCAACCACCACACCACAGAGGCTGTCCAAAATAAAGACTAATGATACCAGTCTATTACGAAAATAGTAGTTAGACATTATTTACTCGCCATTAGACTCAGAAAACAGTAAAATAGCAAAATCGCATAAAATATAGTTTCTTAACCCCCAGCCGATACATCTACGATCAAAACAAGTAAATAAAACAAACACCCACATATCAAGAAGTGAGGCCAAATTCATAACTCCGCTGTAGCAGGATTACGGGCCCGCAAAAGTCACAGAATAAAATAATAACTGAAGCTCTAAATCAAAAGTAAAGCGAGTACAAAACATTGTGGCTGCGAGTGGGTGTAGTCAGGGAAATTTAAGGGCCGAAAATGGGGCGGCGTAAACCCAATTCAAGTATGAAAAGTTCAATATTTTCACATCTGTATTTTTTGAATTTTTGTTGTAAACTTAGACGATATTAAATACAATGATTATTTGCTACTATAAATTAGATTTCTAGCTTCTTAGGAATAAAAATTAAATTAGGAAATTTTAGGAGCCGACTACATGAAACTCAAATTAAAGAATATAATATTATTCAAATATAAATTCAAATATACGTTCTGTTATAATAATGGCACGAAAATATTTTTCTAAATCATAACGTAGTACTGTAACACTAATAAGGTTCAAATTTCAATGACAAGTGGTCGTAATGGCAATTGTCATTATGTTATGTAATAATTTGTTATTAATCACTTTACCTAGAGGGTTATTCACAATGGAATAAAATTGGAGACTATTGCAATGGTTCTGAAGCCCGAAGGTTTTCACTAATATATCCCCCAAAATAATCCTGATTACATTCATGGTCACCAGTAACAGATGTGACAATGTACCAGTTTTTCTTAGCGGCAACATTGTTGTAATGTACCGTAAATCATGATATCGCGCCCTAAGAAGTCCCGTAACTTGTGGATTTATTTCTGTACTAAGCTTTACTCGTGGTTTGCTCGCGATTTTTTGAAGAATTTTGTGAAGCCTCAGGGTGACGTGCGCAGTGCAGTGTCACGCAAAACTATATTAATCTAGAGTTCTGAATGACACTGCAATCTGTTATGGACAGCTGTGATGGTTAGCTTCAGACGAACGACTAGCTCGTCACGTCATTCATTTACATTTAAAAAAACTTCTTTAATTTTCACGATTTATGACGTCATAAGGCAACATAAACTAGCCTTGCTCATCGAAGATTTGCGTCAAAGTTATGGGAAATACTCTTATACGACAGATTCATCGCCTGCTAACAAACTCAAATGCACAGCCATGTAAATAGGGCGAAGTCTGTGGCATAGCCTTAATATTTTTTGCTAGGACGCGCGGCGCAATTGCGTAAACTATGGAATTTTAAAACATCTACAGAATTCTAAGAAACGGCAATAATATGCCTGATTAAATATGTATGAAATTATGTAGTGTTTTCTACCTATAATTCTTAGCATCATGCATTTTAGCATTTAGCATTCAATAAGCTCGTTATCCATCTCATAGTATTTTTTTTATGTAAAAGAATGACGTGACGAGCTAGTCATTCGCCTGGTGTTCAGCGTCACGGCCGCCCATAACAGATTGCAGTGTCACTCAGAGCTCTAAATTAAAGTTTCGCGTGACACTGCGCACTGCGCACGTCATCCTGAGACATCATACGGTCTAAAAAAGATTTCTAGACTGTAAAATCAGTTCATAAGTCTCATTTGCCTATTAATTTCACTAGCTACAATGCCTTTCAAACCAGAACACAGTAGTGCTTGCACACTACTGCTTGGCGGCAGAATAACTGGCAAAGCGGTGGTGCTACAGTCCTACAATAGAAAAGTCCTACCATATGTTTAGACGACCAAATTAAAAGGCCCCAAACAACACCTACAAAATTGTAACAACTCATTCCCAATAAGTCACTTTTACTGACATTCCCATTTCAACCAACAGCTACATTACTCGAAAGCATCTCAACGGTATCCCAAATTCCTTTTGCAAAGACAAAGTGAGACCAAAAGATGTTATTCCCTATTCACAAAGGAATGGAGAGCTATTTGAATTCGACTTGTTTTGTTTAAAGGAATGGTCAAGACCTTTTCTGTATGTCCCAATAGATCTCCATCCTGGATAACTGATAAATTAGTTTTTGCTGTGTTCTACTATCGATATTTTGGTTTAGAAATGTTACTTTTTATATTAAAGTAGTCTTATATGAGCGAGAAACTTTTACAAAGCTCTGCTATGTGTTTTACTGTAAAATGCCTTTCAAAGAATATTATGCCTTATGAAAGTCAAATGGGATAGTAAAAACTATGAAGAAACGAAGTCAATTACATCCGTGGGCTGCTTGTATTAGTTGCAATTAGGGTATTTTTAGCACTTTATATGTCAAAAATTAGGTCCCAAAATAATTTAAGTTAGTGATCTTAGCATTCAAAATTAAAAAGTGCATTATGTCAAAATATAGCAATCAATAAATATGAGTTTGAAATAAAAGGTTCCTTTTCAATTATTGATGCAAGAATTATTTTACTGCCTACCTACATAAATCTCTATTATATTTTTTATTCAGTTGACTCCTTGAGTATTAGAGGACTGCATAACAATGGGTTTATGATAAAAATCTAGGTACGCCCAACACGGCGAGGCACCGCATTTTGTATTGAACCAACGTAATGAATTTTCAATTTCACATCAATGACAATTGTGTCAATAATTCGTTACCGTTTTCATCGATACATAAACATCGACCTAGTCCCATCTTTACTAGCCCAATTCTCGTAATGTCGACGTCTTGCCTCTTTACCGCCGGTTGACGACGCCACCCGAATGTTTTATTACTTGCAGCTTCATCCGGCAAATTGATTAAATTCTCTTCTATTTATGGCCAGTGTTTCTTGAATTGACGTCGATTTGGTTAATGTTCTCTGTCATTGTTAAGAGTCCGCCCTTGGCAATATGTTATTTCTCGGATACAAGAAGATAACGCTTCGATAATACGAAGGTTAGCTTTAGCAGTACGGTACCCCATTTTTATACGTACCATTTTTCTTTGATTAACATGACTAATTGTTATTCCTAAGATGAAGTTTTGATTCACCATCATCACCATCAGCCTGGGTGTTCCATTCCTTTGCCGAATTATAAACGAGGAATCAAAACGCTTTGTACGCATTCGAGGAATTTGCACCATATACGGATGCCGTGTTTCCATGCGTCTAGTTGATGAAGTTAATGATAGAAACGAAACTCTGCCTGTTTCGCTATCTGTCCTTCTGTCTCGTTGTCAAATACCTTTTCACAAATAAACGCCTGGTCCAATCTTGATAAAATTTATTATGAAGACAGTTTAAATCCCGAGCCCTTCCTTAGGTTGGATTGGAACTTATCATGCTTTTTATTGCTATAAGATGTTATCCACGCGGGTAGCAGCTAGTATACGGAGACGATTTCAAAAGATAAATAAATATAATAGAAAAGGCTATCTCATTTCAACATTGAGTAGGTAAGCAGTTAGCTAAGTATTCGCCCTCAGTTAAAACATAAAATAATGAAGTCACAACAATATCAGTGCAGGCATTATCGCCAACTTTGGAACTACGACAACGACGCGCTTCGCCGACGCTGCGGAAACTCCAAGAAATTTCTAGAAACTTCTCGAAAGTTCCCCCAAATTTGCCGCACCTCGCTTTGACAATGTTGAAAGCGAAAACGTGATAGCTAAGCGATATTGTGATTTATTGTAAGCTGTTTCTATGGCTGTCTTGCTAGCGATTAGATTACTTGATTTATGTTAATAGAGGAATTACATGAAACTGTGTCACTATAACAATTAATTACACTGGTGGTGTGATCTCGTATAGTAAATCGACTGTCGGTCATTACGTAAATGTGACGTAATAGGCTCATACTGCCCTCCTTACTATTCGCCAACGCATTCGACATTTTTGGCCAAAATGAGTTATATACATATTCGGAATGTACGTAACGGGATCTATCTGGATCAATTTACCGTTTTTTTCTGTTTGTTAGTTATTGAAATATTAGTAAGAATAACCAGTGCACTCGCCATTTTTGCATCCCTATCCTAAAAATTAACAACGCAACAGTCATTATTGTATTATTACAGCATAGTGAAGCTTGACTAGCCGTTCTTGCAATCGGTAATGTTAAACAACACTCGCTGCGGTCAGGACTTGGATGGGGACCGCTACAAAAAGTGGCATTTACAACTGAGGGCTACCGTGCTTGGAAGGGCACGTTCAGCCGTCGGTCGCGGCTGTTGTATTAAGAATAGTTGTTGAGCCAAGTCAGAAGCCTTCAGGTGGCTTGATAATTCTGACTTCTGGGCTGACCACTTGCCTATAAGTACCTACGAGAGGGAAAGAAGGTTCAGGGGCTGTACTGTGAACTCTTAGCACGATTCAAAACAGGCCCTATACTGGATCGCTTGTCAAAATCCTTATACAAAAAAACAAAGTGATCCAATATAGGCTCTGTTTTGAATCGCGCTAAGAGCTCACAGTACGCCCTCTGTACTGTAATGTTTTCATGAAGTTTGTATAAATATGAATAGGTACAAACACTTTTATCGCGTCTGAAATTAAGATCTAAATAAACAAAACCACAATAAAACACAAAACAAACGACGAACAGCATAAAATTCAAGCTAAAAAATTTCAATAACGTACTTTGTCGGCTAAACGGCGACGCTTTCAGGCGATAATCAAAGCGGCATCTTTATGGGCGCGTGTTCGAGTGGCCATCTCGGACGGAGTCCACTCGGCTCGTTCACGGTGCCTCCGAGATTCCACGGATGGAAAATGATGCTAGGTGTTTGCTTTTCTACTTGAAAGCTTGCTAAGCGTTTGAGTTTGTCCACTATCTTACACGCTATCTTGTTCGATGGGAAATTGCTTCATCATGTACATCAGGCATGTCAAGATTGCGGCCCGCGGGCCACATGCGGCCCTCAATGCATTTGTTTGCGGCCCGATCATATTTTAAGAACAGTCTCATTTCAGGAATTCCAAGTGTCCCAATTTCAAATAACAAGTATATAACGATAAAATGAGAAGACTTCAGGCAGAATTTAAAATGTGTTTTCAAGATTTTAAGCTCCAAGGAGATAATTTTTGGATGCAGAAGATATAATAAAATTTGGAATTTATGGCCCACTGTTTCTGCGGTTGATTATGCATGCGGCCCATCAATGAATTTCAGTTTGACATGCATGATGTACATGGATACAGGCCCTAAACTAGGATTACCCGAAAAGAAATTAGGCTATCAGCGTTATAAATCTACAGCACTCAGGTTCGGAATAAAATTACTTTCCATTTTAACCAACATTAAAATAACCGGCCAAGTGCGAGTTGGACTCGCGCACGAAGGGTTCCGTACCATTATCTACAAAAACGAGCAAAAAAATCACGTTTTTTGTATGAGAGCCCCTGTTGAGAGTGTATTTATGTTATTCTATTTTTTAGTATTTATTGTTATAGCGGTAACAGAAATACATCTCTCATCTCTCATCTGTAAAAAATTCAACCGTCTAACTATCACGGTTCATGAGCTACAGCCTGGTGGTACACGATACCTATGTCAAATAATATACCAAGTTTTATGTTTGTACTTCGCATGGCGTCCCCATTGGGTTTCAAGCCTAAACCCACCCTAATATCTTACGCCTAATCCTTGCAAACTGCATTCAAGCGTGTTTGAATAAAGCCCGTGCTCCACTGCGGAAGCGAGGCTATTGTTTGGCTAATGCTAACTGCGTTATGCGAGCCGGCAGTTGAGAAGTTTAACAGCGGCTGTAATTTACAAGACTGAGGTACATTCTGAGGGGAAATTCTAGTTATTATAGCTTCATTTAGTCTTGATATAATAGGCTTGTGTCCTGCTATTTTTTTGTTGCATAAATTAATAATATTCCTCAAAAAATAAACAGTTATGAAAACAAAAATTAAATATATCAAAAAATAACAAAGTTATAACCATTTTCAAATACAGGAATAGAAAGAGACAGCTCAAACATGCAGTGACGTCACTCTTGCTCCTTCATAGTGCCTCATTACTAAGCTGTGGTAGCTTTACATACAGTCTCTTTGGCATGTGACTTCACAACGTGCGTTTTCATAGTAACTGTGGGGAATCTCCTGTTTTGCGAAAAAGGGACAGGTGCTGACTTCCCAGAAACTTTAAAAGCTTACTACTCCTTGATTTATTTACCAATTTTACTTATTTTTTCAAATAGTGCATTCATTTTTAAGCTACTTTATGAAAATACTATTTACTTGTTAATTTTGAATAGCAGGCAACTAGACTATTAGATCATAATATTATATTAATCTCACGACCGTAATCTGTAATCGCAAAAGACGCTTGCTTGTTTAACAGCACAAATGTATATTATATAATTAGATTTAAACATGTTTTGATCGTTTATTACGAGATATATTATATTACTATTGGCTTCCGGAGTGTGTACTTTAATGTGCTGTTATATCTTCTTGATGATATATACAGCACGATTGTAATGCATTACGTGAATAGACTTAGGCTGGGTTTCTTGATCCGTGGTTAATGTAACAAATGGGTAATGTCTCTATCAAATTTTGACCATTGGTTAGAACTTGTTAGAGTTTTTAACCATTGGTTACCTTAAGTACAGATAAAACAACCCGCCCTTAGAGTAACTAAATATTAAAATTAACAGACGCAATAGTATTTTTACATTAAATTGAATTTTGGAAGATTTTTTACAATTCAACACAGAACACTTTACAGTAGAAAAGTACTCGTAAGTATAATCAAGCAGATGCCTGGAACGAAACATATTTGAAAAATAACTTTCAAAAATGCTATTTTCAAGCAACGTTACTTTTTTCCTAATACACACTCACGTATTAAAAAAGTTAACTGCCTGTCCATAAAAACTTTGAGGCCAAGCTATAAAGTAAGAAAAGGAACTGTTAAACTTACAAAAGAACCTTCAGAATAAAGAAATCTAGAACCATTGAATTCAGATCACAAGGAATAGCTCACTTCAAGACCGATTGGTTTGTTACAAGTTCTGATTTCAATAGAACTTACGTCTTTTTCATTCTATCTTGGCAATATAATCTACTTTAGTGCTAGGTGATCAACGATTATCGGCTTTTTTTATATTACCAACTTCTTTTTTTTACCTTTTTTCAACCGATTTCAAAAAACGAGATTCTTAATTGGGTTGAATGTTTTTGAATGTTTGTTTACTCGTATTTCCGTTATATATAAACTGATATCCAACTTTATTATTTATTTAATAGGATACCTATGGGACCGATTTAGAACACACAAGTTAATGTGTACATCACACACATTATACTAGTTGATCAATTATCACCAACTTTTCACATGTATACATACTTAGTTCGTTTTTTATAGCCTATATATAACTGTAATCTTACCAAAAAACGCATGGGAGCTGACGTATGGAACGTTTGAAAGTTAAGCCAAGCTTAAGGTGGCGGATAGGGCCAGACAAGTAGGTCTGAATCCGTTCAAAGAAACATCGAAGTCTTCAATATCAATTCAGTCTGCACTTCAGCGCGGCGCGTACGACAAAGACAACGCACGAAATGACTGATTTTGACGATTTTTAATTAATATCTGTGTTTATGTAGTATTTTTAGTAAGTTATGAAGTCATCACAAAATCTATATGTTTGTTGGGAATACACTAATATTTTTTGTAAAAATATATTCTATAAAAACTCAATAAAATTGGAACATTCAAATTTTTAGATTTTTTTCTATAGAGCTATATTTATTAAGTTTATGTTTGCGGACATCACAAAAGACTTAATAAAATTAATTACATGATATATTAAATTCAAAGCTCCACATGCTCTAATTACGCCAGCAAAAGTGCCCAAAAAAACCCTGTTTACCCTACCCTTCTCCATAAGATAACCTCGTTACAGATCTCTCTCGGAAACTCTGTTATAGATTAAATAGAAGTAAAAAAAACTGTATTATTTTAAACCAAAGGTATTTCCTTAAAGTTTGGAGACAATTCGTCAAGTTTGGAGAGCAACAAAAATTCAATGTTCTGAATAAGCCACAATTCTCGCGTGAACCGCTAAAATTCCGTATTCACCATGCATTTTATATATTTAAAAATAACCACATAGTAATGCTTTTAATGTTCAAATATCTCGTAATAAAATATGTCCGCGTGGTCACGCGAATCATATTATTTCATGTATTTCATCCACGAGCCACGCGCCACGTGATCCGCGTCGCAATCTGACAAATGCAGGAAAGTTTATCTGAATGACAAAGCGAGGCTTTGCATTTACACAGCTTAGTACCGCTCATAGCGAAGCACGACTAGCCGTTTCTAACCGATCGGTAAAGTTAAGCAACGTTCGCTGCGGTCATTACTCTGATGGGTGACCGCTACAGCAAAAAGTGGTATTTACAGCTGAGCGCTACCATGCTTCGGACGGCACGTTAAGCCGCCGGTCCCGGCTGTTGTCGGAAGGCATTGTCGTTAAGCCAAGTCAGAAGCCTTTGGCCGGCCTAAAAATTCTGACACCAGGGCTGACCACTTGCCTACACGAGAAGACGAGAAGAAGAAGAAGATTTACACAGCGCAGAAAAACTATAGTAGTTGTGCGAACGGTAGACCTCAAGAGCACAAACTTTTTTCAACAATTGTGTGTAGTCTGTGCATAACCACATCAACAGCTGGAAGACGGCCACTGCTGCATACAGGCCTGCCCCCATAAAGCGCTACTTAGGATGCTTATCATAGAGAGTTTGCCATAATCACCACGCTTGGCAGGCGGCTTGGTGAACGCGAAGTTTTTAATGTACCGAGGAGAATGCTGCTGTCCATTCCCTGGATATTCCCTTAGCCAGCTCTTATGGCACCCACGGGAAGAGATAGGGTGGTCCTATTTGCACACTGGAACTACACGGTATATTTATAGATACTAATTAGCTCTCACATACACTCACATATACTCAACTTAAAAAAAAAGGTTTTTCCGTGCCTTCTAAACATTTTTTGTTCTCTGTGGTAGATATTAAACTACGAAAACGACACTGTTCATCAACTTCAGCAAACTCATCTGCGTAAACTTATTAATGAGTTTTCTTTATGAAGTTTTAATTTTCATCAGATTTTTCCATGAAATGGAACGAAAAGTATGTTAATAATTAAGTTTCTGATATAAAGTTACGAGATGAAAATTAAAGTTCACTTTGTGCGTAAGGTATTTTTTTCAAAGATATTCCGCACGTCATTTTTTTTATTACCTTGTTCTTTATTATCCCAACCAGAACGGTACGGTTGGTCTTAAGGTGACGAGCAGAGCCAGATGAGCAGGTCCAAATCCGTTCAAAGAAACATCAACCTTAACTTCGTAGTGTTAAATATCAATTCAGTCTGCATTTCAGCGCGGCGCTTACGACAAAGACAACGCACGAAATGACTGATTTTGACGGTTTTTAATTAATATCTATTTGTATGTAGTATTTTTAAAATTTATTAATTCATCAGGACATATGATTGTTTGTTGCGAATACACTAATTTATTTTTTGTAAAAATATATTCGGTAGAAGCTCAGCAAAATGGGAACATTCAAATTTTTCGAGGGAGTTTTGCGATTTTTTTTCTATAGAGCTATATCTATTAATCTTGTATTTGCGGTCATCACAAACGACATAATGAAATGATTTACATGATATATTAAATTCAAAGCTCCACGTGTTGTAATTACGCCAGGAAACGTCCCTAACAATACCTTGTTTGGTCTACCCGCCGCCTTAAGAGTTTCCTACAATTCAATGTGACACAGGAGAAATTTCATTCCAAATTTGAAAATTTTCACAGTAACTATACACATAAACTATGAAACTGATAGAAACAAATCCATACATTTCTTCGTTTCTATCGGTTGCATTCAAGTTGTAGGGGGCATTGATCTCACAGTCTAGAAATCTTATTACTAGACTGTGTGATGTCTCAGGATGCGTGCGCAGTGCAGTGTCACGCGAAGCTTTAATTTTATTTAGAGTTCCAAATGACACTGAAATCTGTTATGGAAAGCCATGGTGCTTAACACCGGCGAATGACTGGCCCGTCTAATCATTCGTTTACATAAAAAAAATGTAGACCTGCTTTTACCCTCTGATGAAAGAAGACTTGATCACTTACACGGAAAAGACGGGCGGCCCTTTTCTCAAGTAAGTTTGCTTAATAGGTAGGTTGAACCCCAGACAGACCCATTCAGCTGAACAACCTTTATCAAATGCGTAAACTTTTCAAGTCAACAGCCTTTCCGAAAGCCATTATAAAAAGATCCGTCCCGATATAGGGCGATAAGCGCTATTACTTTCTTTTAACGCCCTTCGGGAATTTCCGTCAATATTCGGCAGTATTCGGCGGGCCAATTTGGGGCTTCCTTCAGGGATGATAGATGTTCCAACGTTATCGATATTAATAGCAGTTATAAAGTATATCGGGGACTAGGTTGTAAAGATATTAAGGGAATAACTCCTATACCTTAATTGTTAGAGGAGTATGAGGCCCCAATTGGGCTAATAAAATAATTGAATTCTTGAAAACATATGCAGATTTCTAGGACAAAGACTGAAAGCAAATCAAATTAAATCAAATCAACGTGTTTTATTGCAAGTAGGCTATTAATAGCACTTTTACAATTCAAACGAGATAGGTACTTAAAAATTTAAATTAAATATTGTAAATAGTGAGCATATAATATAACAAAATGTCAAAAATTGTACATAGCAAGCCTGACGAATGATTGGTAGAATGGATTATAAAAGTAATTCTATCATATAATCAATGCATATCAAACAAACAAGTAATGTTTTGACTAGTCTCATTACATTCAAAGATGCGGTCGCATTTTTCAACTAATCTTGACCAAACTAGGTAGACATCTTTTACAATTTCATAGATTTTGTTGTCGGCGATTTTTGATTGTAGGGGTTCTTTCCTAAAAATAGGGGTGGTTGACTACGCTGCCATTTACCGGCCAATTTTGATAATATTTAGCAGTAACATCTGGTACTCAATTCTAAATAAGAATTTCGTATATGAGCTAAACCGGCTAAGAGATTGTCTATACAATAAGGTCGTGAAGTCGTTTGTGCTCGTGAGATCTACTTTTCGCATAACTACTAGTTTCAATGGTGTGTAAAATGTAACGTGTCTTTATTCCTTCTTGTCCACGAGAAATACTTAAGTCTAATAACACACTGCTTGATCAAACAGCCAGCGAAATTATTTAGCTTTAATATTCGGTATTCTTAACACTTTTTTTAGTAGTCTTGTTCATTTTAGTCTAAGAAGCTAACCCAAATTTCAGGCATTAGCTATCGCCCACGTAGTCTAAATCTCTCTCCATTAAAAAGGTATTTATTTCATGATTTTAACTCGCGGCGTCAGAAGACAGATCTCCATGCAATCCAGTGAGTTTACGTACTTACTAACTTTAGGCCGGTGGTGATTAATGTCGTTTTGATGGCGCATTGTTTACGGGAACTGGGGACGAACGAACTTGTCTCAAGTAAGAACCAACTTGGGACCTTCCTTCTTGTATAGTCCTGTTGACAAAGTCTTTAAGGGTGCGTTTACAAAATTATGCGTAGTTGCAAGGTTTTCGTCGTCAATATTTGATGCATAGCTTTAATATATATACTTAGCCCCTCAAACCTCAATATCCCCTCAATATTCGAGAGGCTCAATCACTCACTGCTTTTAAAACTCAAATTAAGCATTTTTATCTCTCTAGTTTGACTCTGAAATAATCCCTCACTGTTTCCTTTATTGATATAAATACGTATTATTTATGTACGTTTATGTAAATATTTGTATTATGTTTAGTAAGTATTGTTGATTAAGTAATCTATTATTTTATATTTATTTTAGTATGTTTATGGTAACTTTTAATTTTGTAGCACCACCGTCCATGCTCATTCAACTATCTCTGTCCATCCAAAGGTTGTCTGGAAGAGATCGCTTTTTAGCGATAAGACCGCCCATTGTACCTACTTGTAAGATTTTCTTTTTTTTTTAAATTTATTGTTATCTTGGTGTCAATAAAGAGTTTATCTATCTATCTATCTATCTTAGCCATAATATGAAAAATACCCTTCATTTCATCTTCTTCGATAAAGACAGCGAATTTTAGGTAATTTACCTATTTCTTTAGTAATCATCATTCTTCTTGTGTTCGTTTTGGTGAGCTCGGTACCGGTTGTTTAGAGCTTGTTATGCCGTCACGCGTTATTGGCAAGGAATTTCATGTGGAATAGCGAATAAGGTTTAACGAATTTATTTACTCATAAAGAACATAGTTCACTTTTTTTTTTTTTTTTTTTTTTTTTTATGTGATTGAATGACGTGACGAGCTAGTCGTTCACCTGATGTTAAGTGACACGGCCGCCCATAACAGTTGCAGTGTCACCCGGAACTTTAAAACAATAGTTTCGCGCGACACTGCACTGCGCACGTCATCCTGAGACATCACCCAGTCTAATAATCAAATTACTAGACTGAGTGATCAGATCATAAAGTCTCATTTGCCCAGTAATTTCACTAGCTACAATGCCCTTCAAACCGGAACACAGTAGTGCTTGCACACTACTGCTTGGCGGCAGAATAACTGGCAAAGCGGTGGTACCTACCTAGACGAACTTTGCAGAAAAGTCCTACCACCTAGTAAAAACACTTATAATGAGCTTAAGTAGGTATACGTAAATTATAACTAAATAATCTAGTTACAATTAATCTAAATATTATCCAGATGATCTGGCGGTACTTAAAAAACATTGGCATAAATATATTTTTTAAGTTTAGTTTTGAAAACAGGTATTGTTGTACAATCTTTAAGGTCGTTAGGTAGATCATTAAATAATTGTGCACCCTCATACATAATACATCTTTTACCATATGAAGTTCTTGGGGGTTTCAATTTAATTTTATTTGTATTTCGCAAGCTATGTTTAAAAGATCTTTTTGTAAATGATATTTGTGTGTGTATTTTGGTGGTCAATATTTTTTTTATCAAAATGCAAGTCGTGTACGTGTAAAGTTGTTTTAAATTAAATATTTTTGTTTGCTCATAGAGATAACGTGTATTTGTCAGGTAGTCGAAATTGAAAAGGGTTTTCACCAGCTTATTTTGCGATATCTGAAGTTGTTCAAGATTTGTTTTTGCAGCACACCCCCATATTTCTATTAAATACTCCAAGTGTGATTTGACTAGTGAGTTGTATATAGTCATGCGGACTTTACGGGGTATACAACCTACAGACCTTCGTAGTGCCCCTGTTACTGATGAAACCTTCGATTTTACGTGTTGAATATGAGCTCGCCAGTCAAGCTTATCGTCTAATTGAAGACCAAGATATTTTTCTTGACGAGAACGGTGTATCACTGCGCCGTTTATAGATAAAGGTGTAATAATGCCCTGATATTTTATTTTTACTTAAGTTCATAACCATTTAAAGGACCAATTACTACGAGTTCCAACGAATAACATTCCTTGAGTTAAATTTTCTGTTAACAATGAAAATATATTTAACAAAAAAAATATCTATAAATAGCCATGTCGGTTTCATTTTGAGACATTCTGTGTTAATGTATCCTGATGGGAAGTTAAGGAATCTGAAAAATCTCAATGTTAGTATTATATAAATCAACATTATTTGGTTCATTTGCAAAAAATACATAATGCCACGGCAGTTTTTGTTTGTCAAACCTAACTGTTAAACCTATTAATAAGTGGAATGTAAAATAAATTACTGCAGGAGAACTAAAGTAACCGATATAGCTCTGAGAATTAGCAAGTTGGAATGACAATGGGCAGGCCACATCACTCGTAGAACTGACAACCGATGGGGAAGAAAGGTTCTTGAGTGGCGACCACGAACCGGAAGACGCAGCGTAGACCAGCTTCCCACTGGGTGGACCGTCGATATAGTGAAAACCGTGGGGAGCCGATGGATGCAGGGGGGAGCAGCCGCTCAAAGCGGCGCTCTGTAGGGGAGGCCTATGTTTAACAGTGGACGTCTTCAGGCTTTTGGTGATGATGATGATGAAAATAAATTAAATTGTGCGTTGTTTAAATTGCGCGTTGGTGGTGTGTTGTAAGTGTGTTGTGTTGTGTAATTTATCTATTAGTGTATGTCAGTCCCATTCATAGCCCTTGAATTCTGCCGTCCTTGTGAAAAATGTAGTACCTATGTAGGTAAAACATGTTTTCGAGAAAAACGCGAAATAAAAGTTGCGTATAGTCGAGAGTAGTCGAGTTGTTGCATTCTCACTTCCTAAGTTCCAGGTGGAATTTTGATAAGTGAGAATGAACAGGATATAATTTTTTTTGGCGATTCCGAATATGTATCTAACTCAGTTTTGCCAAAAACGTTAGTTACTGCGTTCTTCACTATGAGGGAGGATTAAAAAATGTTCTTAAACTTTGTGATTCTTTAAACATGTTGGTTTCTTCACAACATTTTCCTTCACCGTTGTAAGAGCAAGTACAAATCCCGCGAATGGCTTCAACAGTCAGTAAGACCGAGTGGGATTCAAACTAGTGTTCGTGGGAAAGTTACACGCGCTACCACCGAGCTACACTCGCACTTTGAACCAACTCATTGCAACCTAGGCTGGTGTCCTGCAATTTTTTACTGCATAAGTTATTAATATTCCTCAAAAAATAAACAGTCGTGAAAACAAAATTTTTAATATCTCAAATAATAACAAAGTTACAAGCATTTTAAAATACAGAAATAGAAAGAGGCAGCTCAAACATGCAGTGACGTCACTCTTGCTCCTTCATAGTGCCTCATTACTAAGCTGTGGTAGCTTTACATACAGTCTCTTTGGCATGTGACTTCACAACGTGCGTTTCCATAGTAACTGTGGGGAATCTCCTGTTTGCGAGAAAAGGGCAGGCGATCCCCTTCCAGAAACTTTAAAAGCTTATTACTCCTTGATTTATTTACCGATTTTACTTATTTTTTTCAATTAATGCATTCCATTTAACCTACTTTATGAGAATAATATTTACGTGTTAATTTTTAATAGCAGACAACTAGCTTATTAGCACGACAGCCGCTCCTTCTATTTGCGTTATATTTCTCCAGTCATGGCAACCTTTATAAATCTATCCCAAAGAATTTCATCACGGAATATTCTAGGCCCCAGAGTAAAGACAGACAACAATAGGTATACATTAGGATACATTAATCATGCCTACAAAGCGCCGCCTGGGTACGAAGTTTCGGAAATCTGAGTTAGAACGTTAGAACTCCTGAATGGGGTAATGTATATTTATTTGCAAGCTAATTGTGTGTGAAATGATATGTATTGGTTATAACTGGGATGATTAAGATGCTGGGTTTATGCAGATGTTTTTGAGTGGGTTAACTCTTTTAACTTCTGCTCCCCTGGTACTTTATAACACATAAATTTTTTTACGCTAGGTATTCTAACTTCGTGTTGGTGAATTAGTCATTTTGCTTATTATACAGATTGAACAGGAATTCAATTGATTAAAATTTTCACTTGTGGGTACAAAAATTGTTTAGATAGGAGTGATTATTGTTGGGAAACTTGGTGAACAAAAGATATTTTTTGGAAAATACCATGATTTAATGACCATGATATTAATATTATACGGTGCTGCGATAACCTAAGAAACCGATTTATAGCATAATAAATTGGGTTTTTATTCATTGGTCACATGGTTAGCTAATCAAATATAAATAATAAAAATAGCTAATAATCAAATTAGAAAATTGGAATGATAAAGCACCGTTTAAACCATTTATATTATTCTACTTACTTAGTTAACATATATATCGTGCCTAATCTCACTCCGGCTTACCCGCTTACAGAGTTCAATAAGTAAAATAGGAACTTCCTGACATTTTGCTCGTAAAATATAATTGGAACGTTGGACTTTGCAAAAAGGAAAAAGCGCGAAAGACACAAACCAATTTAATTTCCATGCATTTCTCTAAAAGTTGCGATAGAAAATGTATAAAACAAAGGAACGAGTCATCGTTTAATTTCCGGCTTGTTACCATGGTAACGGAACCGATGGTGCTCCGGCTTTCCGATCGTTTAATTTTCATCTATATGTTATGTGTAAGTATGCTATGTTTCATAAGAACCCAGACCATAAGTCAGTCTTTAATTTTTTTTAATTGTGAAATATAAAGAAATGAAGATTTTTTTAAGTTTTTCTGATGGTGAAATATTACGATGCGGTCTAAGATGTAACACTTTTTTTTATGTGATTGAATGACGTGACAAGCAAGTCGTTCACCTGATGTTAAGTGACACGGCCGCCCATAACAGTTGCAGTGTACACCCGGAACTTTAAAACAATAAAGTTTCGCGTGACACTGCATGGCGCACGTCATCCTGAGACATCACCCAGTCTAGTAATCAGATTACTACACTGAGTGATCAGATCATAAAGTCTCATTTGCCCAGTAATTTCACTAGCTACAGCTTTAAAGACCCTGAAGATAAGATCATCCTCGAAAGACTCGAAGATGATATTTTTCGGGAAATACAGACGCTGTCAAAGTGCTCTTTTTGGCTGTTTGCTTGATAAACGTGGGAGCAAATTGATTTGTTCGCACTAGTAGGATATAATGATAAATATGTGAGGCAGCTTTTTAATAATCACCTTAAAAATCGAATAATACACGGAAAAAATCATTGCTGTTAGCAAGCTGTTAGCATTATTTTTTAAAGTCAATCCAACAACTCTAAAACGAAATCGATTCTGAAAGTTCACAAAAGAAATCATCGGTCAGCATCAGGGCTGACCGTGCAAATCATTATGAATCCAAATTAAAAAGTATCGACATATATAAATATATAACAAAATATCGATTGTCAAGATAATCAATCAAGCACGCGCAGAAATGGGTCAGTTTCGTCGATAACCTAGGAGCGATTATAGTTTGACATAAACGAGGCTCGACATGTCATAACAGATCGATAGTTCAATAGGCGACAGAACTTTTCTGAAAGAGGCCATCGTCAGGTTAGCAGCAGCAGAATTTTCAATCGCAAAGTACCACTTTGCCAATTCTTAGTAGTGTGCTGATGTGTTTTCCACTTTGTAGGATCGATTAGTGTAATTATTGGGCAAAATTTGAAATATTTTGAATTAAGAATGCTATGAATAATCGGGTGCACGCAGATTTTATGATATAAAATTATGAGTGGCAATGCAATCATCATAGGCAATCGTGACGCTAAAAATCAGGCAAACAGAAAAAAAAACGAAATGAACTCTGTTTTCAATACACACACATTTAAAGAACAACAATGTGCAATAGAAATACACAATAAAACAACGGAAAAGTTAAAAAATGAAATAAAAAGCAAGAATCAATGATCGTGATGATATTTTAAATGAACTTGACTTTTAAATAAATACTTATTTACCACTTCTCAAATCTGAAATATTATGCGAGTTATTTGATAGGGGTCCCAATATATTTTATTATAATATACCTACTAGTATGAGGCTGTATAAATTTTATAGTCTAGTTTAATATTATAATAGATGAAACTCGAAGAGAACTAATTCCCACAGACTCAGGGTATCCTACCGTAGGAGCTAGTGACTCACAAGTTGGTACCATTTGTTTGAACAATTAAATACCTTTTTTTCTTTTCCTTTTTTTTTCTACTTACCTAAATACATTTTGTGATAATTTCTAGTCCTAATTGTACAACAAAAAGCAACGCAAGTTTGTCTCCTTACATACCCCACTAATTGCTTACTACGAATTACTTCCCTAATCCTAAGTTCATCCCTAATTATCCTAAGTTCTTCGTAATTATCTAAGTTCCGCAACCAAGGAAGTTTTCAGGACTAGGATTAACAAGGTAGTTATAAACTACGACTTCGTTGATAGTGCTAAGTTTAATTTAATTATTTTGTTGATCATATTACAAACATTTTACTAGGTGGTAGGACTTTTCTGCAAAGTTCGTCTAGGTACCACCGCTTTGCTAGTTATTCTGCCGCCAAGCAGTAGTGTGCAAGCACTACTGTGTTCCGGTTTGAAGAGCATTGTAGCTAGTGAAATTACTGGGCAAATGAGACTATGATCTGATGAGGATGACGTGGGCAGTGTAGTGTCACGCAAAACTATATCAATTTATTTCTGAGTGATACTGCAACTGTTATGGGTGGCCGTGTCGCTTAACATCAGGTGAAAGACTAGCTCGTCACGTCATTCAATCGCACAAAAAAAACAAAAATACATAAGTATTCTATCAGCTCTGGTTCCCATAGTACAAGCTTTGCTTAGTTTGGGGTTAGACGGCACTGTGTAAAATAATATGAATATGTGTGGACATTTCACACAGCGTCATCTAGCCCCAAACTAAGCATAGCTTGTACTATAACAGATGCAGGAGGCGAGCAGCCGCTCCAAGTGGCGCTCTCTGGGGGAGGCCTATGTCCAGCAGTGGAGGTCTTCAGGAACTCAGTATATACATGTAAAAGTAATCAGTATTTTATTATTATGCACTTCAGTAAACCACTTATCAAAATCGCACTAGTTCCAATTTCAGCCAATCGTATTAAACGTTTCACGATAATACGTTCATCACCCCAAACCGTGTCGATCCTAATTCTCATAACGTCATAACCTTTACTCCCTACATCCGTGTGAAGTTCCCACCTTAATAAGCAGAGAGAAGCAATATATCCCGAGCACTAATAAGACGAGTAAATATTATTATCGACATCATCGTAAAATACACGTGTACGAGTAATATATACGTTCGACAAAACGATGTTATAAAATTCATAGCGTTTTTACCCCAACGTGTATGAAGTTCCCCCTTTCTCGGAATTAGATCGATGTATACCACTGTTTTAGGTCCTGGATTTTATAGAGAATCGATTTTAAGTTTATATTCGACTAGGCGTAATTGATCACCGTTATATTTATACGTCTAGAGCATGCATGTCAAACTGAAAGTCATTGATGGGCCGCATTCTTATGAACCGTAGAAACAGTGGGCCACAAAACAAAAAAAAATGGGTTCAATTTAAATTTCGATAGAGATGTCGATAGAGATAAGACCACAACAACAACGAAAAATTATCTCAAGGAGTTTAAAATCTTGAAAACGCATATCAACTTCTTACTTCTTCCAGAAGTTTTACATTTTATTGGTATATTTGTTAGTTCTTCCTGATGTTTCACATTTTATCGGTATACTTGTTATTTGAAATCGGGACACTTAGTTTTCCTGAAAGGAGGCTGTTCTTAAAAGTAGATTGGGCCGGGAACAAATGCGTTGAGGGCCGCATACGACCCGTGGGCCGCAAGTTTGACATGCCTGGTCATACGGCGTACGTTAGGTCGTCATCAGCATGGCCGTAGGCAGGGGGGGGGGTTTTGGGGGTTCAAACCCCGCCCCGAAATCTGCGCCGGTCCAAGGGCAGAGCAAGATTGTTTGAATTGCCACATATTTTCTGATATACAGTAAGGCAAACTTAAAAATTTTCGCGCTCGCTGCGCTCGTGCTTTTCATATCCCTACTGTATTTTGTTATAACTATAGCAAGCGCGTTTGTATGTACATGACATGTAATTCATGTTTGAATTGCCATACGTGTTTTCTAAAATACAATACAGTAAACATAAATAAAAATTAGCGCTCGCTTCGCTCGCGCTTCTCATATTTCTACCATAATAGCAAACGCGTTTGTACTGACTGATATGTAATTCATGTTTGAATTGCCATACGTGTTTTCTGAAATATAATACGGCAAATATAAAAATGTTTGCACTCGCTTCGCTCGCGCTTTTAATATTTCTACTGTATTTTATCATAAATAGCAAGAGCGTTTGTACTGACTGACATGTAATTCATGTTTGAATTGCCATACGTATTTTCTGAAATCCAATACGGCAAATATTACATTTTTCGCCCTCGCTTCGCTCGTGCTTTTGATGTTTCTACTATAAGTGTTTACTATTAATAATTTAACATAAACTGCAAATCATGTAATTGGAAAGCTGAAAAAATCTCGCTCTATATCTTGACCCAGGAGTCCTGGGCCAGGACCAGCGCTGTTAAGGACGTTCGATGGATACCAGTTTTGTGGTAATAGGTAGGTTAGGTACCAAAATTTTGTTTAATCATCTAATGACAGATTCTTACTGCCAAAATTACTAATTGATTTTCTACACCGTTTAAAAAAACATATTTATGAGTTTGCTTCTTATACACATAGGTAGGTACTTAGATGTCTGGAGAGCTGATAAAATTATTATAAAATCTATCTTACCGCTCGAGTGCTGCGAAAGATTTCATACTAACTTTATCAGCTCTCCATACATTTGCGAGTAGGTATAAGAAGCAACCGGCCCACTAGTACGGCCCTGGTCATCAGCGTAATACGTTCCCATATCTGGGACCGGGGCTTCTCTCACACGAAGTGTGTGTAGGCCATAACCCACCATGCTCAATAAGCTACCTACTACAAACATAAGTACCAATTACCTACTACAAATTTTTGTTGTGGGTAGTAGGTAACGCTCATAGCGAAGCACGACTAGCCATTTCTAACCGATCGGTAAAGTTAAGCAACGTTCGCTGCGGTCACTACTCTGATGGGTGACCGCTACAGCAAAAAGTGGTATTTACAACTGAGCGCTACCGTGCTTTGGAGGGCACGAAGCCATCGGTTCCGGCTGTTGTCGTAAGACAATAGTCGTTAAGCCAAGTCAGAGCCTTTGGGTGGCCTAAAAAATCTGACACCAGGGTTGCCTACACGAGAAGAAGAAGAAGGTAGTGTAGCTATAGAAGCATTTAGTATTAAAATAGTTAGTACTGTAGTAGTAGTTTATTTATTTATCAAGAAACATAATTAAGGAAGATTTTTTTTTTTTTTTTGTGTATGGTAGTAGATGTATTATTAGAACAAATTATATTTTATGGAGCCCTAGATTCCGCATTGGTTAGTTTAATGAATAGAGGCACCTCTACGTTAGTAAAAAAAGAAACTTAATAAATGCCCAAAAGCTTTAACATTATTAAGAAAACAAAAACGCAAATCGAAAATGTAGATTAATTAATAGTCAAAAGTCTCAAAACAGAATAACTGAGTAATTTTTCAAGATATAACTAAATAATCATGATATTATTCAATTCTAAACTCATCATGAAAAGTCCTTATATAAAGTATCCAAGCAGTCTGTCTGTCAACATTCACACAATTACCCCTAATTATCATGACAAGGGACTGTGACGTCAGTGTCTTTATGACGTCACTCGTCTTTTTATGACGTCATTAGAGCTTCTGACACGAGTTAGGGCTACGCCAATAAAAGCCGGAATGGACTCACTGGGACTTTTGCGCCGGAGAATCGACGGGTGTGGTGTGGTGATAGTTATAAGAGGAAGCGGTAGCGGGTACCACTTTTACTTTAAGTTGATTTTTAACACATTCGTATTCGTTGTGGCAGTCCTGATAAATTTTATTTATGTTGACGTGATAACCTAGACGGTCACATGCTGTTCAGCGTCATGGCTGCCTATAACAGTTAAATACTGCATTAATAGTTAAAAACCTAGGCTATAAAAACATATTTATATACTACCGTTTTGTAATTCGTTTGTATTTATCGTTAGTTCGTTGCAACATTGCCCAATAAAAAAGCACCGGTTAATCATGATCAGCAGGCTGATAAAACTAAGCTTCTCTGTAAAAAATTTCACCAACTCTGTCAATGCGTCTGCACAATTAATTTGCTGATGAATACTTTAGGTTTTCTATCATTAAAGCAGCTTAGCAGTCCTCAGTGGAATGAACGACGAAAAAAGAAATGCCATCGCTATTTTTGGCGAATAGACAAAAAGGAATAATTACCCCGTTTTTTCGTCTCGCCACATTCTCAGCGTTACATCAAGGGATTTATTTTTAACTTCAACCTATTTTAATTTGGTTGAAGGTTTCATTAACTTGTGACGAATATCATCAGGCGTTTAGAAATCGCCGTCTGAAGCAATAAGTCCTCTCCCTTATCGGTTATGGGCCTGGGCGAGTGAATCTCCCGGGGCGGGAATTCTAATGACCACCCACTAATTTTCATTTATAAAAATTAAGGACAAAAATTTGTTTTTGTAATATTCCATTTATAAGGTTAATGATTCTTTTTTGTGGTAATGTTTTTCAGCTGGAGAGTTTAGGAGTTGTGACATTTTTTTGAAATAAAATACCCATCACATTTTTCAATTCTGTTTATCGACTTTTTTTTTATAGGTACTATTAGTACTTATTTATACACTTTTTTTAACAAGCCGGTTTCCGAAAAGGCTTTAGCACCATAGACCACATCCATACGCTGCGCCAGATTATACAGAAGACCGAAGAGTATAATCGGCCGTTATGCCTAGCGTTTGTGGACTATGAGAAAGCCTTCGATTCAATCGAGACTTGGGCGGTGCTGCAGTCCTTGCAGCGATGCCAAATTGACTATAGGTATATCGAAGTTTTGAAGTGTTTGTACAGTAAAGCCACTATGTCAGTCCGACTACAGGACCAGAGTACGGAACAAATTCCATTGCAAAGAGGCGTGAGACAGGGAAACGTTTTTTACCTAGGACAGATTGTCCAATTAGGTAGGTCCAACTTCGACAAAGAGGTGGCGCGAAGAATCCAACTCGGCTGGGCAGCGTTCGGGAAGCTTCGCTCTATCTTTTCGTCGAAAGTTTTCCATTGAAAACGAAAGTTTTTAATCAGTGTGTGTTGCCAGTGATGACTTATGGAACTGAGACATGGTCTCTTACTGTTGGCCTCATTAGTAAGCTCAAAGTCGCGCAGCGAGCTATGGAGCGAGCTATGCTCGGTGTTTCCCTGCGAGATAAGCTCCGGAACGAGGAGATCCGTAGGAGAACTAAAGTGACCGATATAGCTCTTAGAGTTAGTAAGTTGAAGTGGCAATGGGCAGGCCACATCGCTCGTAGAACTGAAAACCGATGGGGAAGAAAGGTTCTCGAGTGGCGACCACGAACCGGAAGACGCAGCGTAGGCCAGCCCCCCACTCGGTGGACCGACGACCTGGTGAAAGCCGCGGGGAGCCGATGGATGCAGGAGGCGAGCAGCCGCTCAAGCTGGCGCTCTTCGGGGGAGGCCTACGTTCAGCAGTGGACGTCATCAGGCTGATGATGATGATGATGATGAATAAGTAACCTATAATATCCAATAAATTAACACAAGTTTCACTACAATACGGCCATGTAGTTGTTTTATAGTAATGTGGATGGCCAACTATTTACTTGATGCCCAGCCAAACTTATTCAATAACATGTAGAGAATTCTAGAACAAAAAAAAACATTTTACACAACGAAAAATAATAAACAAACTGGCTCCACCATTTCAGTGAAAATCACTGTCAGAGTAACATCGAACACTGATTGAAGCAAATTATTTGCTTCACTAAAATAACATTCACTAAAAGTATTTGCCCAAAAACTGCGTACAAATTGGAATGGAAAATTTTACGAGGGCATAAAGTTGGTTCAATAAAAAAAAATTAATAATCATACATAATATTTTACAACCCAAAACAGGGAATATAAAAATGGTGTCCAATCAAAAAGAAACGAAACGAATTGCGTCCGGGAGGCATATATTATAACGCCGTAAGTTTGTCCGGTTTGTCGATCGACCCGAGAACATAAACACTGACAAAGATTTACACTACTAAAAATGTGTGAAAACATATGTCTTGTAACTTGTAAGTTCCATTTCAAGTGGAACGTTTCACACAGCGCAGCAAATTCAAATTTTCTTGCGTTTATTGCCAATAATAGCTTAATTACTCAATGTGATTACATGAAAACTAATTTTGCGCAAATAAACAGAATGTATCAATAAATTACAATTAAAAGTATCACCTAGATATCATTAGTTTAGCGACAAATGGCAATAGACAGAAAAACCAAGATGAAATTGGTTTATTGTCATTTGTTGCTAAACCGATGATATTTAGGTAAAACTTTTAATCGTAATTTGTTGGTACATTCTATTTATTTACATTAAATTAGTTTTCATGTAATCACGTTTTGTAGTTAAGCTATTATTAGCAAAAAAACGCAAGAAAATTTGAATTTACCGCGCTGAGTGATAACTATCATTTCGATTTAGGTCATCCAAAAATTGTAGACATTTGAAAATAGATAATTTATGATTAGCAGATTTTTTAATTTTTCATTTCCATTAAAATAAATACATTTCCACCGTGTGGTTCCAGTTTGCGAAAAGGACCACCGCCGCCTACCAAGCGTGGTGATTATGGCAAACCCCTCCTATAATAAGCGTCGTAAGTGGCGTTTTATGGTGGAGGTCTGTCTTCAGCAGTGGACGTCTTCAGGCTGTGAATGTTTTCACCATTCCACCACCGAACAACCAGATGTACGAAAAAACGCCATCGTTACATGGTTAACATCCCGCATATGCAACCAAGGCGATTTGCTTCCACATTTATCATGCGAACAGCCAAAGAGTAGAACGCTTTGTGTGGAGTGGAGTCTTCAAATCGAGAGTGAACAGGTATCCTCTAAGCAAGCGCGTTACATCCTAGACCGCATCGTCACTTACCATCAGGTTTGTAGGGCATCGTAGCTAGTGAAATTACCGGGCAAATGAGACTTAAGAACTGATCTTACAGTTTAGAAATATTTTTAGACTGTGTGATGTCTCAGGATGACGTGCGCAGTGTCACGCGAAATTTAGATTAATTTAGATTTCCGAGTGATACTGCAATCTATAATGGTCAATGGGCGGCCGTGACGCTTAACACCTGGCGAACGACTAGCTCGTCACGTCATTTGCTTACATTAAAAAAAGGGGAGATAGTGGTCAATCGCAAGCCTATCAATAAAAAAAAAAATGTGAAATACATTTCAAAAAACTGAGTAGATACTATGAAAACCAAGTGCCCCGAGAGTTGCAGGGGTGATGCTTCTGTAAGTATTCGACGTAGTGTGTCTATTTAAGTGGGGTTTTCATCAGAAACTGAAATTTTTTTCGGCCGCGTCTGTCCAATTCCCGAACAGTATAATACTATAACCAAGTTGTGTTATTCGTATACATGCCGTACTCGCATGAATGTATTCAAATGTGAGTTATAGACGAGAACCCCGGGGACGTTAGAGTGAACTCGCAGGCACTCGTGGTCCATGACAATTTTTTAATCACTAGATATTCAGACAAAAATACCTAACTAGCTGCGCCCCGTCGTTTCACCTGCAGCAAAAAAGCATCCTATGTGTTAATCCAGTATATAAGCTATCTTTATACAATTTATCCAAATCTGGCCAGCCATTTGAGCATGAAGGAGTAACAAACATACACACATACAAATTTTCGCCTTTCTAATATTAGTGTGATGTGATAGTGTGATGCTCATGCTCCTCCAAATGATGACTCAATATTTAATTTTATACGTTATGAGATAACAATTGTAATTGTAATTAACTTTCATGCTTATGAAATTGAATTACTTTATGAACATTATTTTTTGCCAAAATCTCTCATTCATCCGTATTATTAAGATATATTATATATTATTAACATTATTATTAACAGAAATAATTTAGCAGTTATGGTTTATACTAAATCATAATTAGTTACAATAGTATTCAGACGATTATGTAGATGTAGAAAATCATCATTTAGTTATACAAAATAGATCGACCACAGTCCATCCAAACAATAATAGCTCAATCTTAACCATAACATATCTATTTCTCACGAAACCATTCCTAAAGCAGGAAGGCAATTCAAGCACCTAAAACCTCAACTGGGTCTGATTTATAACATTTCGCTAGAATTCCATACTCAATTAAAATAAGTCCGTCCTAAAAACACTTCCGATCCCCAATTCCAAACGACGGACGGGCCGACAAACATTTCCGCCTGTACGTACACTTCTTTACCTAATTCTAGAGACAGGGATGGTGTTAGGGTAGAGCCGTGGGGCGAGTAAAGCCCCATAAAATTACACTTAGGACGTATATCATAAGGGGGCTTGGCATAATCACCACGTTTGGCAGACGGCTTGGTGTTCGCAGAAGATTTTAATGTACTTAGAACAATGCTGCTGCGTATTCTCTGATTATTCCCTTAGCCGACTCATACGGCACCTACGGGAAGAGATGGGGTGGTTCTATTCTCACACCACGCCGGGACTACACTCCCAACCGATAAAGCCTGTAACAAGAATATTTATTTTTGCTCTATAATATTTTTGAAACATTATTATATTTTTTTACGATTAATGAATCGTTATTACTATTTCTTAAACTCTCTACAGATACACATATTGGACTAATAAAAACGTATCATCATGATAATAGTATCGACTCAAAAAAACTTTCCAATCTTTTTTAATCCATTTTTCAATAAGCAGATAAGATAACAATAGTTATTATTATGTGAATAGAAAAACTCATTTATATATTATATATATCATTATATTTATATATATCATATCACTGCACAGACTAAACAGCTTATAACTGCTCAACAATAACGTTGACGCATTAAAATAAAATTAAGAAACATACATAGATTGTTGTTTTAACGTTAAGTGAATTAGGTACTGTAAAAGAACCCTCTCTTAATCTAATTAAATAATAAATAATTAATAATAAATTAATCCTCAAATCACCGCATATTCTAACCTAATCATACGTTAAAAAAGTTATCGAAGTTTGTTGAATATTTTGGACTACCTGTTTTAATGTTTATGGCCTTGTGAATCGTCACCTAATAAATGGTAGGACCGTACGTTGTGATAATGTTGTAATTCAAATCCTTTTAAAGTAATGAGACAATACCTAACTAACATCTAACCTATTCAATAATATTAAATTAATTTAAAATATTCATCGTCCTACAAATAATTGCAATTTAATCCCCTGATGAACACTATTCCTATAGTCCGAGTAACCGAACTGAAATTTCCACATAAAATCATATTATGCATCAATCAATATATTGCCTACTATATTTTCGAAAGGTTTCAATTGTAGGAATGAATAATCTTTTCCTGCAAAGATTGAACATTATAGTTCCTAGTCATAAACAAAACTGAAAGTAAGTTAAAGCTTCATGACGAACGTATGTTGAAATTAACAAGATAGGAGAGTGAAACATAGATAAAACGTAAGTAAGAATATTGCTAACTGAGTTTGAGTTTGTTATATAGCAAAGTCATAGTAAACTCTATTTGTTTATCATAACTCTGGCATAGGAGCCCCGCCACCGCTCCAATGCTGTGGGTCTCGACTACCTGGCTGGTTAACCCTCCACTATTTAGAGCTTGAAATTTCCCACACGGAGGTACCGTGTGTGAAATTCCCCCACACTAAGAGAAATTTGATTTTACTAAATTTTGTTCTATTTATCCCAAGTCAGTACGTCAGGTACCCCATCTACCTATTCTTATCTACTTATCTAGTTTGGACTCCAAAAGGTGCAAGGGACAAGAGGACATTATTTTTTCCAAATCCTAACAAAATAGACATCACCTTAGTTAATTGTGAGTCTATCTAATACGTACTACATTCGGTATATGACAGACTCTAAAAATAGCTCAACTTTTAAATCTCCTAGCTTTCGTCTAAAGATTATCGATATTATCGTAGATTCTATATCAACAGCATGCAGTGGACTAAACAGTAGTATTAATTTTAACTGTAAATATTTATTTGAATTCAATGATCTGTTAGTGATATTCAGGTTGTCTCTATTTTCCAGAACTTGTATTGAAAAGTAATCTAAAACCCGTTTATATAACTTAGGCATTATATTTCACCATTATGAAATACGATAAGGACATGTTTCCTTCAAATAATATTATAGATTATTGATGCTATTTCCTAACAACAAGATATTCTCATTCGAATCTTTAAATTAGCTACCCCTATCCGTTTGGTAAGGAGATCACTAACAGGTACTGCTGTGCTTGACCCAAGACACGAAGGACAATTTCTTATCACTAGTACTTTAAATGTTTTTTATAGAATAAATAGTAAAATTCTTATTGAAAATTCAATCAAACAAACCCAACTCTGAATTCCACTAAATTGATCTATAAACAAACACGAATAACCCTAAACTATGAATAAATTCCCGGTAGTTATTTAACTATCGCACAAGCAAAGCATTATGTATTTCCATACTAGAGTGAAACTCAATTACGATTTTATTTAAGTTACTCGCGAATGATTTCAAACAGAGAGTAAATTCCCAATAGTTATCTAAGTAAAAGGAATAATTCCCAGTCGTTACTAATTCCCGGTAGTTTCCTAACTATCGTTCAAACATTACCTATTTTGCAACTAGAAAACAAAACGTTCGTTTCCTTGCAAAAATATGATCCTTCCAACTCTCCTAAGTAAAATTCCGCCTAGAATCCGCTAAGAAAATACCTATCTAATTATGCTGAATTTGTACATCAGAATTAGGCACAGAATAATATTTTCTCAGTAGTGTCATAACTTGTTCATGTGAACTTTGTATCAGCGTTTACTATCACCGTGTAGGAATAGATCCTTTCCCATATCTTCCGTAGAGCATCGCAAACCCAGCTAAAGAAATACCTTCCTATACCACAGAATAGATATATAGTACAACGCATTTTTACCACAAAATAGGTTTATAGAATTACGTATTCATACTAATATGATCCGCAACATTAACGACAATAATTTTCCAGTTGAGACTAGGTCATGAAAACTAATGTGATGAATCGTATTCAAATACATTCCCCTTTCTATCTCTACTGTAGTTTCACAAAGCTTGTGCCAGCTATAGAAAATACCTACTTATACCTTTGCAGCGTTGCTCTCTGTACATTAAATCCTTCCGTGATCACCCAGCTTTCCGTCAAAAGCAAGGTCCACGACAACTAGCTCTACAATAAACACCCACAGCTTCAACCTTCGAGAAAACTTGGATTATAATTTTATAACTTTGATAATTTACGTATTGTATTTGCACTTTTATTTATTAGTATTTTATCATACTGAATTTATCTTTAAATGTATTTTATACTGCTTTAAATTTATTTATTTATTTATTGAATTTTATCTATTTCCCTAACACTATTATTTTTCCGCAAACTTCAATATTTTATCCCCTCCTACGTGTGTATTCCTCGACTTATAGCTTTTCCCTATACATTAGTGTGTACCCCCAAACACTAGAGATTGCTACAAATCTCTCATTTACTTTTAAACGTGCATGTCTGTTCTCGGTGTGTGCAATGAGAACATACCTGATCTAACCCTATGAGAGAACGAGCTGTGACAAAAGCTCTCCAAAGCTAAAACCTATTGCCACCTAATTTTTATCTTGCATGCGGGACCGCAGTCCATGGGCAGCATACAAGACAAAACCCTATCACTTGGGACAGTTCAGCTTAATTTGCATTTAGGATCCGGGTATCGTATACACGAAGACGGGACAGTTAATCTTTTCAGCCCTCCTTTCAGCCAGAATGCAAACCAAACCAAAAAGGTGGATCCAGATCCTATAACGGAGGCAAAATCTGGTGCAGGTCTCCACAAAACACGCGAACTGCATACCCTAGGCAAAATAAGGGAAGACAAGCTTCGTTAACACTGCAAAGTTTCCACTTATCTCTTACTGAGTTCCTGGACCCGAGGCATACTTCCCCCCAGATCCAGAATTAATTGAGAGGGCGAATCTAACTAATAGTTTAACCGAAAATTTTATGTGCATTTCTATTACCAGGTTTCGACTTGCGAACCCCGTGAATGATTTTATAACTGACCGCGTTTGACAGCTTGACAGATCTCAAAATCCTATTATATATCAAAAACACTTTAAAGGTAGAAAGGTAAAAAAGTAAAACTAAATATAAAGAAGGTTTGATTTCTTTTACTGTTACCTTATTTTACCACGGATACCCACTTTTACACCTATCTCTACATTTTCTCTATCAGTTAATGCGATGCCAACGACTATTTCCTTTATTTTTGGACTATTCTTTGTGCATAAAATGCTTCAATGAAATTATTTCAGTATTTTTATAGTTTAGATAACATTTATAATATTTGTGACGTCACGAGACAGCCTGGATCGTTACAATCGCCCCTAAAATATTTGCGCAGGCGTTTTAAACTTAAAGCCGAAGTAAAATTTTATTCTTTAAAATACATTCACAAATATTAGCAAAACTATAATAAAAATAATTTAAATAATAATTATAACCCTACCACCCCACTTAAGCAATTATAATTTGTTAACGTTTGACTCCAAATTTAAAATGTATTTATAGTTCTGTAGTGTTCCTAACCGTTAAATTTAATTTAAGAGAGCACCTAAAAATAATCAACCTGATAGCAAGTAATTTGCGAAAGAAAAAACACACTTGTATTTTCAATTTGTTTAATATGCAGCATACTGCGTATTAATTTGTTATTCATTTGAAAAATATTAAATATTACTAATATTAAGTAATTTATTTTCGAAAGTTTAATGTTGACAATGATAATATTTTTATTTTTAATATACTATTGAATCCATCCTTGAAAACAAACCGTAATTACTATTCTATTTTAAGCGCCCTCCTAAGCCGTAACAACAGTGAATTACTTTATGAGTCAATATCCAAAATTTCATCGCATCAATCATACCCAAAAATCACTTATCCCAAGGCTAACCTAGCCACCAAAAGAAACCAGGTTGTGAGGCTGGTCAGTCCTAATAACTTTAAGTAGAAGGTACCCCTAAGAACCATGTTTTCGTTCCGAGCTGCCTCCCACAAAACCCTTCGATAACCAGGTCAACTTTAATAGTTCAAAGTATAGATTTGTCTATGACTTCAGCAATATTTCGCATATATTTCCCACTCCATAATTCCCTATTATTTCGGATGTAGAGTGTAGCAGATCGGATGTTCCTACCTTGTAGAGTATGGGGTTGTTATAACAGTTTTGTTTAAACTTAGGCTTTCTCTTTTAACCTAGCACCTAGCCTTAAATTATATCAACCCATTTGTTGAGTCGTGTAAATCCAAAGCCACCCGTCAACAAATCCCTTAAACCGTAGATCTTGCTAAGCCACTAAGATCCTCCTGCACTGTTAATACCTCTGACCATGTCCATACAATGATACTTGCTTACATAAAAATGACTTTTTTTTTAATTATCCAAAATCAAATCCCTTTCATAAGCAAAAACAACAACATAACAAATCATTAATCCACATTTGACCCCTGTCAACTAACTTATTCGCTATCTTAACGGCTAGCAATTCCCAATAGATTTAAGGCTTCTTTGAAGTTATTGCTTAATACGTATCGTGATATTAAAATAAAATCTTTAATTTTATTTCAATTTCATTTCTAAAACAAAATTATATGTGTTGATAGATTTCGTTTGAAGCTTTATTTAATGCCAATGCTGAAAGCATTTATTCATTATAGGTAAGTAATAACCACAATAATTAATAAATATTAATTTTCGCGAACTGAACTAAACTCTACTAAAAAGAATTAATTTATTTTGTTACGTTTTATTTATTTATTTATTTATTTATTTATAAATGCTTGCACACTTACAGCGAAATATAATATCGTTATTAAAGTATGAATTTTAAAACGTAATATTTTATTTGAAAATTTAATCAATAAGTATAATATTCACTCTCAAAAACCCCAAACTTGAGCTCGAATTACGCTGAAAACTATGAAACAAGCTAATCAAAATGTTTTAAATACCACTATTTTGAAATTTTAATAATTTATTTTAAATATTTTTATGTTGTTTAGATTATTATGCATCGTTTATTTTCTGTTTGTATTTAAAGTTGTGCATTTACGAGACCATAAATACTAGGCATTACCCGACATTCCTTTGAAGCTGTTTTTGTAAATTTTGACTATTTTAACCTACTTGCATGCCTCATTGGCTAGTTCGCTACGAGCAATTTTGTAACACCTATATCACCTACTTTCGTAAGTAAATAAATGAATTATGAATTACAATAAACATTGAATCGGAACTTAATCTATCCACTGTACCAATTACCACTAATAAAATTATTAAATATCTCGAACTGTAAAGTGCCCGCCCCCTATAGTTTTATAATCTTAGCCAACTTCAAACCTTTCCTATTTCCAAACCCAAAAAATAAATGTAAATTATTTACTCGAATATTTCCGAATTATGAATAGAAATTGACTCTGTCGTTTTTCCTAAATTTAGTGATGATAATTTTCCCACGTACTTCCTAAATGAAAGTTCAACCTTATTATGTGCATCAATAAATTTTGAAATTAATCAAACAGATGTACCTATCAGATTAATAAACTACTACTCCTTTCCAACCTACTACAACAATTTTCCATGATCGTAATGAAACATTCTAATGTTGAATGTATTTAAATTCCGTTGAGTTTATCGCAACGCGGCCTATTTTAAATTTTTATCTATCTAATGCCAACCATATTATTTGTAAATTAAATAAACCAATGTTTGTATGAATAGTTCGAATCCCGTTTATCCCGTCATGTTTATCATCTAATTAATCAATCTTCTACGATAATCTAATGATGATATCCTGAACGTTATAGCCCCGAAAAATTATTAAATAACTAATAAAGTAACGATTAAAACTCTCAAAAGATTGAGTCTTTGTTTAAACTAATTTTCATTTAATTTATTGAACTCTAAAACCGCCCCTACATATTGTCTCAAAACCTTTCCTTTTCCACGAACAGCAAATTGTGCGATAGTAAATAAATACCATCGCTACTTAAAATAATATCAATCCAAAACAATCAACATCCTCATTCTAATCCAAAAACTATCACTAATGTAAATCTCTAAAATTAATCACCTGATAACGAAAGTAACGCACGAAAATCCTAGTCAAGTAAAATCCTGGCCATTTGAGATCCTGGTCAATTAAGATACTGGTCAATTGAGATCCTGGTCATTTGAGATCCTAGTCAAATGTCAATCCTGGTCACGTAAAATTCTGGGGAATTAAGATACTGGTCAATTGAGACCCTGGTCATTTGAGATCGTAGTCAAATGTCAATCCTGGTCAATTGAGATCCTGGTCACTTGAGATCCTAGTCAAATGTCAATCCTGGTCACGGCACCAAATTGTAAAAGAACCCTCTTAATCTAATTAAATAATAAATAATTAATAATAAATTAATCCTCAAATCACCGCATATTCTAACCTAATCATACGTTAAAAAAGTTATCGAAGTTTGTTGAATATTTTGGACTACCTGTTTTAATGTTTATGGCCTTGTGAATCGTCACCTAATAAATGGTAGGACCGTACGTTGTGATAATGTTGTAATTCAAATCCTTTTAAAGTAATGAGACAATACCTAACTAACATCTAACCTATTCAATAATATTAAATTAATTTAAAATATTCATCGTCCTACAAATAATTGCAATTTAATCCCCTGATGAACACTATTCCTATAGTCCGAGTAACCGAACTGAAATTTCCACATAAAATCATATTATGCATCAATCAATATATTGCCTACTATATTTTCGAAAGGTTTCAATTGTAGGAATGAATAATCTTTTCCTGCAAAGATTGAACATTATAGTTCCTAGTCATAAACAAAACTGAAAGTAAGTTAAAGCTTCATGACGAACGTATGTTGAAATTAACAAGATAGGAGAGTGAAACATAGATAAAACGTAAGTAAGAATATTGCTAACTGAGTTTGAGTTTGTTATATAGCAAAGTCATAGTAAACTCTATTTGTTTATCATAACTCTGGCATAGGAGCCCCGCCACCGCTCCAATGCTGTGGGTCTCGACTACCTGGCTGGTTAACCCTCCACTATTTAGAGCTTGAAATTTCCCACACGGAGGTACCGTGTGTGAAATTCCCCCACACTAAGAGAAATTTGATTTTACTAAATTTTGTTCTATTTATCCCAAGTCAGTACGTCAGGTACCCCATCTACCTATTCTTATCTACTTATCTAGTTTGGACTCCAAAAGGTGCAAGGGACAAGAGGACATTATTTTTTCCAAATCCTAACAAAATAGACATCACCTTAGTTAATTGTGAGTCTATCTAATACGTACTACATTCGGTATATGACAGACTCTAAAAATAGCTCAACTTTTAAATCTCCTAGCTTTCGTCTAAAGATTATCGATATTATCGTAGATTCTATATCAACAGCATGCAGTGGACTAAACAGTAGTATTAATTTTAACTGTAAATATTTATTTGAATTCAATGATCTGTTAGTGATATTCAGGTTGTCTCTATTTTCCAGAACTTGTATTGAAAAGTAATCTAAAACCCGTTTATATAACTTAGGCATTATATTTCACCATTATGAAATACGATAAGGACATGTTTCCTTCAAATAATATTATAGATTATTGATGCTATTTCCTAACAACAAGATATTCTCATTCGAATCTTTAAATTAGCTACCCCTATCCGTTTGGTAAGGAGATCACTAACAGGTACTGCTGTGCTTGACCCAAGACACGAAGGACAATTTCTTATCACTAGTACTTTAAATGTTTTTTATAGAATAAATAGTAAAATTCTTATTGAAAATTCAATCAAACAAACCCAACTCTGAATTCCACTAAATTGATCTATAAACAAACACGAATAACCCTAAACTATGAATAAATTCCCGGTAGTTATTTAACTATCGCACAAGCAAAGCATTATGTATTTCCATACTAGAGTGAAACTCAATTACGATTTTATTTAAGTTACTCGCGAATGATTTCAAACAGAGAGTAAATTCCCAATAGTTATCTAAGTAAAAGGAATAATTCCCAGTCGTTACTAATTCCCGGTAGTTTCCTAACTATCGTTCAAACATTACCTATTTTGCAACTAGAAAACAAAACGTTCGTTTCCTTGCAAAAATATGATCCTTCCAACTCTCCTAAGTAAAATTCCGCCTAGAATCCGCTAAGAAAATACCTATCTAATTATGCTGAATTTGTACATCAGAATTAGGCACAGAATAATATTTTCTCAGTAGTGTCATAACTTGTTCATGTGAACTTTGTATCAGCGTTTACTATCACCGTGTAGGAATAGATCCTTTCCCATATCTTCCGTAGAGCATCGCAAACCCAGCTAAAGAAATACCTTCCTATACCACAGAATAGATATATAGTACAACGCATTTTTACCACAAAATAGGTTTATAGAATTACGTATTCATACTAATATGATCCGCAACATTAACGACAATAATTTTCCAGTTGAGACTAGGTCATGAAAACTAATGTGATGAATCGTATTCAAATACATTCCCCTTTCTATCTCTACTGTAGTTTCACAAAGCTTGTGCCAGCTATAGAAAATACCTACTTATACCTTTGCAGCGTTGCTCTCTGTACATTAAATCCTTCCGTGATCACCCAGCTTTCCGTCAAAAGCAAGGTCCACGACAACTAGCTCTACAATAAACACCCACAGCTTCAACCTTCGAGAAAACTTGGATTATAATTTTATAACTTTGATAATTTACGTATTGTATTTGCACTTTTATTTATTAGTATTTTATCATACTGAATTTATCTTTAAATGTATTTTATACTGCTTTAAATTTATTTATTTATTTATTGAATTTTATCTATTTCCCTAACACTATTATTTTTCCGCAAACTTCAATATTTTATCCCCTCCTACGTGTGTATTCCTCGACTTATAGCTTTTCCCTATACATTAGTGTGTACCCCCAAACACTAGAGATTGCTACAAATCTCTCATTTACTTTTAAACGTGCATGTCTGTTCTCGGTGTGTGCAATGAGAACATACCTGATCTAACCCTATGAGAGAACGAGCTGTGACAAAAGCTCTCCAAAGCTAAAACCTATTGCCACCTAATTTTTATCTTGCATGCGGGACCGCAGTCCATGGGCAGCATACAAGACAAAACCCTATCACTTGGGACAGTTCAGCTTAATTTGCATTTAGGATCCGGGTATCGTATACACGAAGACGGGACAGTTAATCTTTTCAGCCCTCCTTTCAGCCAGAATGCAAACCAAACCAAAAAGGTGGATCCAGATCCTATAACGGAGGCAAAATCTGGTGCAGGTCTCCACAAAACACGCGAACTGCATACCCTAGGCAAAATAAGGGAAGACAAGCTTCGTTAACACTGCAAAGTTTCCACTTATCTCTTACTGAGTTCCTGGACCCGAGGCATACTTCCCCCCAGATCCAGAATTAATTGAGAGGGCGAATCTAACTAATAGTTTAACCGAAAATTTTATGTGCATTTCTATTACCAGGTTTCGACTTGCGAACCCCGTGAATGATTTTATAACTGACCGCGTTTGACAGCTTGACAGATCTCAAAATCCTATTATATATCAAAAACACTTTAAAGGTAGAAAGGTAAAAAAGTAAAACTAAATATAAAGAAGGTTTGATTTCTTTTACTGTTACCTTATTTTACCACGGATACCCACTTTTACACCTATCTCTACATTTTCTCTATCAGTTAATGCGATGCCAACGACTATTTCCTTTATTTTTGGACTATTCTTTGTGCATAAAATGCTTCAATGAAATTATTTCAGTATTTTTATAGTTTAGATAACATTTATAATATTTGTGACGTCACGAGACAGCCTGGATCGTTACAGTACATATTCCTACTGTATAAAATCCCGCACAACAATGCTTTTAGTTTATTGCGAAAATTGTCTTAAAATACATTTCGAAGCATATGCGAGTGAATAAAATTAGATTAGACAGGGCCAAGAACCCTACCTAGCTCCCTCTCTGCCTCCTGCTTGAGTATGCCTCACCCAGTTCGGATTATGTTCGAAGCAATAAATCTATGGGCAATAGAGTCCCAATGCGTTTATATATTTAACAACGGCATGTGTTTGGGGTGCCTTCATTAAATAACTAGGAAGGGTAATGGTATTACTTGCCGGCCTGCTGTCAATAATATATAGGGTTGGGTCAGCTGACTGATTTCATTGGGATATCTTGGGATGTCGATGCATAGTAAATCATATCGAATAGGGTAGTTACAGACCGTTCACCGTAAAATGTCCCCTGATGTACTTATATTATTTAAATATATGCAAGTATTATCATAAATGTGAAGTAAGCATTATCTAAACTTGTATGTACCAACCACAGATTAATATGTTTTACTTGCATATTTTTAAATAATCAGGGGACATCTTACGGTGAACGGTCTGTATGTCAAGGATATTTTGCTGCTCTCATGTTTATTTATTATTTATTTATTTATTTGTTTGATGTTAAGTGAGGTTGGCAATGCAGTTGTATTTTTAAACAGCTGACATTATTATCTTTAACCGCGGGGAGTCGATGGATGCAAGAGGCAAGCAGCCGCTCAAAGAGGCACTCTGTGGGGGAGGCCTGTGTTCAGCAGGGACCTCTTCAGGCTGTTGTTGATGACGATAAACATTATTATGACTGTCAAAGCCCACTGCTGAACATAAGCCTCCCCCAGAGAGCGGCACTTTGAGCGGCTGGTCGTCTCCTGCATCCATCGGCTTTCTGCGGCTTTCACCTAATCGTCGGGCCACCTAGTGGAGACCGGCCTATGTTCAGTAGTGGACGTCTTCAAGCTGTTGATGATGATGATGATGATGATTATGATGCTTTTTTTCAGACAAGATGGCATAGAGACGAGATAAAAATTAAATTTCTTTATTACTTCGCAACCTTTCAAACCGAGAGATATACGCGGTGTTTTTATTCCCGCAAATTAAAACCACAGAGGCAAACTTCGTTTAACTTCAGTTGTTGCGTTTAATTTAATAATTTCTCATCAGAACCCTCACAACCACGGGGGAGGGAAAAAAACTTTGTATGATTACTTTCAAAGGTTGTTATTCAAATCGCGTCGCAAGCGATGAAGTATTTGATTTATTTAGTAGAGAAACAAGATTTGGAAATCTCACGGTTTATTAAACAGGATCGTGTTTGGGGTTTTTGTAAATGCTTCAAAAATATAAGGACTTTCTAAAACCTTATTCAGTGGAAATAATACAAAATTTATTTTTGAATAATATTATTCAACAAAAGAATTTATATTCTTTTGTTCATAGGTGAGACGTGTCGTACGTTATCTATTTTACTACAAGTCATCATCATAATTATCATCATTATCATCGTCATCATCATCATCATCATCATCATCAGCCTGAAGACGTTTACTGCTGAACATAGGTCTCCCCCAAAGAGCGCCACTTTGAGGGGCTGCTTGCCTCCTGCATCCATCGGCTCCCCGCGGTTATGACCTTGACCTACGAGTATAAGATTTATCAAATGATAATATACGTCTTATTGGTATGTAGGTACCTACTTCTGTCTTAATCAAGAAGATTTTAGTTACCAGCGGTAATTAGTGCTCATAATACCATATTTCTTGTTTCCTTAGGAAATACCTGGTTGAACACTATTTATAAGAGAAAAAAAAAACAGAAATTTTAAAATTTAAAAAAAAAAGTTAGCTTAAAAACACAATTGTCCAAAAAGTTGGTATCAATTAACCCTTTTCCTATTAGGAAAACTTTTTCAAGGTAAATTACCAAAATCGTAAGTTTTTGCAAAAACTTATAAAAACGATTCAAATCAACTTTTTAATTCTAATTCTAAACTTAACTATGATTAAGTCCGTTTTAAAGCTAAGTAACTATAGCTATTTAGGGCAGACCTGTTTAATTTAGTAACCGGCCAGCGAAAGGAATTTTGCATAAATGAATTCTAAATTACTTTGCATTAACTTAAGATGATGAATGACGAACGTGGAATAACTTATTGTTATAGGCTAAATTAATTTATAAGTGTCTAAATTTTGTCACGTTACATATTTTAACTTGGAAAAGAACACCCACTTTTTACTTTAGTATTATTTTAACACTTTAGATCTTCTTTTCACCGGTGGTCATAAAACAGTAACTCTTAGGAACTGTTAGGAATACATCAAACTTTAAAAAAAACCTGTACTCTACGTATTTTGAACAGTCGAAGCATTATCAAAAAAAAAATTAAAAACAATGTTTTGTTTGTTTTGTATTCAGTTATCTGCATAGTACAAGCTTTATTTAGGTTGGTGCTATAGATGGCGCTGTGTGAAATGTTATTGACGTATTGCTTATAATTATCATTATTTTAATTTTATGTTAATAAGTAATGTGTTTTTTTTTAAATAATTAGGTTAAGTGGTTGGTAACCGTTCTGATTATTCTACTGTAAATAAATAAATAAATTTGTTAAGTTTTTAGGTCGCTCATAATACGGAGGCAGGATGTTGTGGGTCTTCGTAGTTCCTGGACCCCTATAGATACAGGGACACTTAGTCAGGGTCCAGGGTCTATGTATATGATCGTTGGGTATAATTATTTAAAAAAAAAAAAAAGCTGAGATTATTATTTTCACACCAATACAGTTGAACTGAATATGGGACTTCTTTGTATATTCAGAAAATGAATAACTTCCACTGAATAATGGTTAAGCATTAGGTAAAACTATACTAAACAAATAAATAAATAAAAAAATGCTCTGCTGTTTTTCTTTTCTCTGGATGTCGTCTATATATAAATAAACTAAAAGGTATGAAAATAAAAATACAGAGTAAATATTGGCAAAAATATAATAGTGAAAATAAACAAGACATTAATGTTAAAACATCACGTTTTTCACGTTTATTTCGCATTTTGTTTCCTTTTACACAGTGAAAACTTTTACCATTTAATGTTTTACCGAGTTCTAATGAAGGAAACAAAACAAAGTTTGTCAAACAATATTTTCCTTAACAACTTCTCATTTTGTTACAGGAAATTGCTGCAATACTCATCAGTTTCGACAAACACAGCGAATGGCAGTCCAAAGAGGTCAAAATTCGGTGAGTTAAAATTTAGAACCTTAAAACTATTTGATATGGTTCAAAATCGATTTTATTTAGCAATTCCTACTTCGAATGCTATAACGCTAAACCCTCAACATAAAAATTCTAAAAACATTAAAACGAAAACGTTGGATCACACAATTTCGAAGAAGAAAGATTTTAAAGTAAAAATCAACTCGATTCTCATCAAAACCAGACTAGATTTACGAAATTGCTTCGCAAAGAGTAAAATACATAAAATACCCTCCACTCGAAATAAAATTAGAGAGAACACGAGCATGCACGATTCATGTCCTTTGTCTTGAAAAACTTAAAACTAAATTACAAACCAAATGCACAGAACAAAAAACTATTCGAAACGAAACGAATTAAACTATCGGTGGAGGAGCTCGACATTACTTCTATACTTTAGTCTGTGACTGTACCTAATTTGGCGGCCGCCAGGGCCCCGTTCTAACTTGTAACAACTTTAAGCAAATTAAAACTTTAGCAGTGACTACTGCTCTCTTTGTGCGCGCCTCTGAAATATTAACTCTTTATAGCCAAGCATTGTACTTAAACATTGTCGTTGCAGCCGCGGTGTCGTGTCGTTACGTAAATTTTAATATCTGGGTTGATACTGAAAGTTTTTCCGTACGTGATCCAGTTAGTCAGATTTAGAGTAGGTACTGGCGAGATTTCCTGCAAAGTTTTATAAGTCCTTTGTTAGACCCGAAAATGAGGGATAAGTTTTACTGAAACTTGATTTACTCGCGGGTTTTTAGATACCTACCTCTTCTTTTATTCATTTTGAAATGATCGCCCGTGGCTGAGATCGCTTGCTGATTTTAAATGGTTCTTTAATGAATAACGTGTTAAACTAAAGTTTATTTATTAGTTACTTCTACCCCGCGGCTTCGCCCGCGTGGACTACTTATCTTTCAGGAACCGTTTATATTTCTGGGATAATTACCTTATAACTAACTTTTTTGGGAGGCGTTTCAAAAGTCTTATAGGTACCAAACTAAAAACGTTACTTTTAAATCCTTTTAATCTTAAGCGACCTCGTGCAGTGATTTTTCATGGTGGCATTATGAGAGGCAGGGATGGAATATGTAATTTTTGAGATATCTGGTAGTAATTGACATCAATATTTTATGTAGGTATAGTTTGACACTAAAGCGAAAAATGTTAAAATACACCACCCATTTTTGTTCTTTTTCAACGCACCTACCTAATAATAACCGGTTTTACGAACGTGACTTCGAAAATGAAGAAACAAAACTTCATACCCTTTTTACCCCTTCAAATCAACCCTGGCAAAAAGTATTACTGTAGCATGATTATGTTTTAAAAAGTATATACAATGCTAATTTTCATCACTATAATTTAAAATACAAAAATTCGTCTCTTATTTGAACCACGTACGTAAGTGATCCCTCTCAAAAAAAAATTAAAGCAACATTTTTTTTATATCGAAGGAACTATCCAAGTTTGAATACATCACGTTTTTTTTTTAATTTACAAATCTAACCACGGATTCTGGGGTTGAACTCCAAACAACAAATAAAACCCATTTAATTTTAACTCGTTTGTATGATTCAAGTTTAAAAGCGATAAGTACCTACGTTAAGAATAAAGGTTTTTCATACAAAGACTTTTACCCTTTTCATCCCCATAAAGGATGAATTTTCATGAATTCCATTTCATTGCACCCCTATGTAATGAACGTATTCGAAATTTCAACATTAGCATCTGCGCTTAGGCCGTGCGAGCGTCTTACGACGGGACCTTTTTCTGTATTTTTACCCTCTTAAAGGATGAAATTCAAAAATTCCCGAGACCCGTATCTATTTATTTTGTATGTTCTTTACACATCCTAAATTTCAGTATGATACGGTAATTTTTTTAAAAATTTTCATACAAACTTCAACAATTTTTTTAACCCCTTCATGTGTTGAATTTCGAAAAACTAAAAGGCACCGATTCATTTATTTTTATACTTTTTTGTACGTGTTAGGTTTCAAAACTTTACGTCACGAAATGTAGGGTTTTCAAACAACCGTTTTTTACCCTTTTCGCCCACTTAGGGGTTGAATTTTCAAAAATCCTTTCTTAGCAAGCGCTTACGTTATAAAAGGAAGCCAGCCTCCAAATTTCAAGTCTATACGTCCAGCGGTTTGGGCTGTGCGTTGTCTGTCAGTCAGTCAGGACAAAGCCTTTTATATAATAGAAGAAGATAGGCAAAGCATTTTACCACTGTCTCACCTGCCGTGGTTGCCTAGAAGATGCCGGTTCACTCTTGACTTGAAAACTCCTAGGTTATAGTTAACTGGAAACAAGGACACCGGCAAATTGTTCCATCCATTAACTGTTTACTTATCTATTTATTTACACATATAATACAATTGACTGGCATGTTAGCTCAGTTGGTAGTAGCTCTACCTTCTGAACTTATAGGTTTAGGTTGTGGGTTCGATTCCCATCCAGGACAAACATTTGTGTGATGAACATCGATGGTTTTTCATGTGTCTGTTATATTGTATTCTATGTATGTACTTACAAACAAAAAAGTACCTAAGTATTCTATCAGTTATTTGGTTTCCATGGTACAAGCTATGCTTAGTTTGGGGCTAGATGGCGCTGTGTGACGTGTCCACTGTCCACACATATTTTTTTTCGAGCTCATTTGCACAAAGGTCAAAAGCAATAATTGTTAATAACTATGGCACACCTACTAATTAGCCATTCTACTTTGTATTTGTATGTGATTTACATTGTAAACGGCAAGAAATTGAGGGTAATAGGTTAGGGCAAAGCTCGCATAGCTCCAGAATAGATAATCGATTCACATCACATTCCCTACATTCTGCTATAGACACATCGCGCTGCAGTTAGCGCGACGCTTCTAGATTTAGTGCCGAGGTGACCAATCTAATGGCCTAGGTTGATCTATGTTACACTTGGCTTGGTATTCAATGGAACTGCGAAAGCTATTTGTGGCGGGGAAAGCTATGGTGAACTGTATACCATTGTTATTCATTATTGTTGATGGTGCTCTATACAAATTCTGTTATAAGTACTATATATAAGTGTACTGTGTATAAGTGCACAGAGATTTAAATCTCAGGATATGCCTTAACTGATATTTTGTGGTCATAATGGTGGAAAAAAATTCAACGCCATCAAGGTGATGCCGCTATTACATCCTGTCGTTCTATAAGTTTACAATAATTTTACAAATAGAAAATAGACTATTTTGTGACAAAATAAGTATAGTATTTAAATCATTGACTTAACACTTACGGGAGTAGTTCGTACAACCTTTTGCAGCACACTGGGCATGTTTTCTTTGTAGCACTCGACCGGTCTCGTCTAACATTCATCACAGACTGAGCGCTGGAGTAAGCCAATCTGTGAATTTGGCTTTCACTTTGAAGCGACGGACGTTTCAACCTGTCCTTACAAAGTTTTATAATATTTATGTCAATGATACTGTAAAAAATGCAATAAATGCTATATGATAATTATTGTGTATACATTCGAAAATTTGTAAGCAATGTATGTATGCAGAATGATGTATGGGTTTTTCGTACCGCTCGTTCAGTTCAGTTTCTTAATGGCTGAACGGATTTTGATGAATCTTTGTGTGTATAAACTTACCTATTAAAAAAAATTTTAGCTCCTGAGAAATAGATGACAACTGATCAAGCGGATGAAGCTGACTCAACGAGTGATTGTCTTTTTTATTATAATTGACTGTTTTTTTATTCTAGTATAGTTAATTTAGTAATTTTTGACTATATTTATAACACAGATCTCAGAAACTAAAGGATTTATAACTATTTGCTTTCTTGGATAACTTAAGGATAGTTTGAAAATACGGAAACTATGCCAATCACTTACATTTAACCTAAAAACAAATAAACGTGTAAATTTCACAAAACCTTGCAAAACGAGAAAGTTTTACAAGTTTTAGGTACCTTAATAATACTAACAAACTCAGGCAGGTTTAGGGCGCAAAGTTGAAAACTCTTTTACTATTCCGCCGCGAATCCCATTGGGGGACTTTAAATAAATCATTGTAATTGTGGCCACAATGTTTGAATTTCCATGTAAAGTTGTAAGTAACGGTATTACAAAAGTTATCCAAGTCAAGTTTTAAATTATGCTGGTTATTTACGATGGAGGTTACGTTACGATGTTCGTGTAGTTTTTGCTAATGATTGAGAACACGGTTGTGAACTTTTGACGGCGAGGTAATGAAGTTTTTCTTATCCTTTCATTATTGGGTGTCGTTTAGTTCTATTTATTTAGCGGCTATTACGTATCCTGCGTTTAAAGTTTATTGGTTTAACTAAGAATAACGAAGCACGACTAGCCGTTTCTAAACGATCGGTAAAGTTAAGCAACGTTCGCTGCGGTCACCACTTTGATGGGTGACCGCTACAGCAAAAATTGGTATTTACAACTGACCGCTACCGTGCTTCGGAGGGCACGTTAAGCCGTTGGTACCGGCTGTTGTCGCAAGACAATAGTCGTTAAGCCAAGTCAGGAGACTTTGGACGGCCTAAAAATTTTGACACCAGGGCTGACCTCTTGCCTACACGAGAAGAAGAAGACTAAGAATTATGATCACCATTAAGAAAAGGTTTAGTCCTGAATCACTGACTGACTGAAAGACAATGTAGAGCCCATACCGCTGAACGCATACCTTTTTGCGCTAAAGATCAACAGCTTTTATGTTCGTGCTTATCTCTCTAGAACTCACCCAAATGTGTTGCAGTGCCAATATTACGGATAAGGGCAAAATTGGGGTCTGTAAAACTTTAGTACAAGCGCTCATTAGAGACTTTTTACGTGTAATATTCAGTTCCAAACCTCCAAATACCGGTATCGAACATTCAAAAAAAGTCCGTCACCTTTTTAATCAGAACTAAAACTAAACACAGGCATCGAAAGAAATTAATAAGTAAATAAAAAGCGCTAACTGTCGTGACGACGTTACTGCCGATTGCCGTCGGTTTATGGCGCCATAACGTCCAGATTTACGGCACTTCCACCCGAGACCCGGGTATTCCGGTTAATATAATAGCTGTTTAACTCTTGAGTGTAATATCAGGTACAGTTTGGCCGGTGCCGGTGTCCGGCGTATCCAGCATCGCGCACTTTTGGCCGGTACGGTTGCATCTAATCTAATACACGTAATATAATGCTTAACTGGAGCTATCATTTTTTCTTTTGATGTCCAACTTATAAATAGTCCATCACAGAAGACGGCCCTCTTAATTAAGTGGACTTATTTGCGAACACAAAATAGAAAACTGATTGTAATTTGCCAAAAAAAGACGTTTATAATGATGTGGTCTACTGGCTACGTGTTTCGGAATTACCTGGATAGAAGAGAGATTTCTACAGAGTGTTGCCATTGATAATATAAAAATAAAATGATGGGTATTATAAAAATTAATAGGAACTCATTACTTTGTCTAAGATTTTTTTATGTAAACGAATGACGTGACGAGCTAGTCGTTTGCCTGGTATTAAGCAACACGGCCACCCATAACAGATTGCAGTGTCACTCGGAACTCTAAATTAAAGTTTTGCTTGACGCTGCGCATGTCATCCTGAGACATCACACGGTCTAGAAAACTTTTCTAGACTGTGTGCTATCTCATATCAGTTCATAAGTCTCATTTGCCCAGTAATTTCACTAGCTACAACGCCCTTTAAACCGGAACACAGTACTGCTTGTACACCACTGCTTGGCGGCAGCATAACTGGCACAGCGGTGGTACCTTACCTAGACGAACTTTGCAGAAAAGTCCACCTAGTACTAGTAAGTATAATATTAATGTTACCAATTTTTTTTATTGTAAACAATAATAAATAAGACAGAAAGCTAACTATCCGGCCAACTCTCAACACGCACATCACTAGTGACTATAATAGCTGCTTAACCCGTGAGTGCCAGGGCTTCCAAATGTACGACAGTTGAATATTTTTAACCTTGAAACTAGTTTAATTACTGGCTTTGCCTGGTTTATGATCTGTCTTTACAACTATGTTAGACGTTCCTTTGCATGGCCAAAGTTAAATTGGACCGATGATGTAACATTTGTCGCTCTGATTTATTGTTATCTTATTGCCTTCGTTAAATTCGTGGGTTATGGTAGGTACCATAATCCACACAAGTTTCTTACTGCCTAAAACTCAATTCAAACTCAAATATTTTTATTTCAGTTTTACATATTGACAACATTATATTTATCACAGTAAACAAATTAACTTGAATTATCACTATCTTTCATCATCATCATTCTTTTTGCCTTTTCTCATTTGTTATTGGGGTCGGCTCTCAATCTAACCTGTAGCGGCGAGCAGCCAGAATTATACGAGCGGCTGCCGTCTGACCTCACAACCCATAAGGAACCACTAACAGGGATGGTTAGATCAGGCAATAGATTCTATCAGGCGTCTGACTACCCGTAACGATTGCCACATACGTTCTTATGACAACCGGGACTGTCCGAGGCACGGAGCGACGGCATCGAAATCTGCACGTAACTTACTAGGTAAGTCATTGGTGCAGGACCGAGGATCGAACCCGGTGTCGTAAGATTGCAAAGCGCACATGCTACCGCTCGGCCACGATCGCTATTAAATTATCACTATCTCTAATTAACATTATTTTATCTGCGAATCCATACAATTTTTTCTCAATCAATCACAATGCAGATACCTATTTCAGACTCTATTCACTTATATTTTATTTTTCATTAACCATCTTTCCAAAAAATCTTATAAAATTTGACTTAAGACCTAACATACTTGGAGATAAAGACTAAAATCGAAAACAACAACTTCATTGTCCGATCAAATCATTGCACGCCATTCAGGAGCGATGGACAGAACGTTCTCGCGCATGACTAGCTAACACTCGATTAAATCACTCGATTAAATCTCTCGATACTTGTCGAGCGTATTTATGGGAACGATTATGCCGATGGAGATAGAAGATTCCAATTAATGCTGACGAAACGAGATCTAGTGCCGAACTCGATTGGCACTGATCGGAGTCCTCGAACAATGTGAGCAATGTAGGACAGAGAGCTGGTGACTTACGAAGAATTTTTATTTTGTCTATTTGTCTATTAGTATTTAACTTTCTGTTAAAAAATTTAGAAATTACTGGTTAAATCATTGTAGATTCAAGTTTTTGAATTTATATTTCTTTAATACGAACCATGAACTACGTTCCATGAAGTAGGAAAGTAAAAGAAAATCATGAAAGGCTAAAATTAAGTAAACAAAACGCAATACCTAATCAGTAAAAAAATTTTGGATAATTTTTTTTACTGATTAAGTATTGCGTATTAAGAACTGAATTTTTAATGCACATGTCCTTTTAAACGTTTTTGTGATACAAACAGACAAAATGAAGGGATTTTTTCCCCCTTAAATATTTTAATTTATTCTGTTTTTTAGTATTTGTTGTTATGGCGGCCATAGAAATATATCATCTGTGATATTTCAACTGTCTAACTATCACGTTTCATGAGGTACAGCCTGGTGACAGACAGACAGCGGAGCCTTAGTAATAGGGTCCGTTTTACTCTTTGGGTACAGAACCCTACAAAGAGAACTGATTTAATCAAAAATTGAACATTAAACTGTCATAGGTACCCACAAAATTTTCACACTCTGCTTGTTAAATTTTTGTTTGTAAAGTGATTATGGTTTTCACGTTGTCAGCTCCTATACTAGCACGTACTATGAAGGTAAAGTGAGAATGTGATACCTATCTGCCAGATCTAAGAGAGATTGCTTTCGACAACTTTACGGCCTAGTTCTAAATAGGTATTGATTTTATACCTATATTCTGTATCGTGGTATGCCCTTTTTGCCTTGGCTTTTTACTTTATGAATTTATTGAACTACTTTACTTATAGCTGATACCTGGAATGGGCTTGTAATGATAAAAACTAAAGTACTTATGATAAATGTCTATTCGCAGGCCACCGATCTAGGCCACGCTTTAAAAATCTTAATTTAATTAACCGCAAAGAATTTTTAGAATTAGAATTAGCAAGTTGAAATGGCAATGGGCAGGCCACATCGCTCGTAGAACTGACAACCGACGGGGAAGAGAGGTTCTCGAGTGGCAACCATGATCTGGTGAAAGCCGCGGGGAGCCGATGGAAGCAGGAGTCGAGCAGAGCTCAAGGAGGCGCTCTCTGGGGGAGGCCTATGTTCAGCAGTGGACGTCTTCAGGCTGTTGATGATGATGATGATGATGTTTAAGTTTTACCTAGGTATGTAATTTTAATTAAAGAAAATATGAGCTAACTCGAAGAGCTTATTTTTAACATAAAATATTTGACATTATTATAATTTTTTATTAACGGGCAAATTGCCTTTATTACTCAAGCTAACTACTACAATAATAAAAACTAAACTAAACTAAACTAAGCTAAACTAAACTAAACTAGCTACACTACCTACTACAAAGAACACTTATGGACTGTATAATAGCCGCGATGGCCTATAGACAGTCCAAGTGTTCCAGCCCACTACCGGTAGATAGCGTACCCAACATACTGGCCGCATTGCCACGTTGAATTGCAATGCTGATGCGTTGGGCCAAATAAGTGCCAGCATTTTGGTCACGCGTCGCATCGACCAGGCGCTCTGATAGACTTTGGAAAACGCGATGAGCTCTCGGTCCCCACGGACCCAGGGTCTCTACACCAAACGGCTCAAATATGTAACCGCTACCGAGATCACTATATTTGCGCCGTTTTAGCTGCTCAGCAGAATTAGCCGCGGCGCCGGCCCTAACGTGTGTCTCGGGAAGGTGTGATGGCGCCATAGTATCGACGCAAGTAGCGTCCCACACTAAAGGCCGCCCCATCTTCCAGGGAACCAGAGTCATTCCGTCGGGTCTTTTACCATCTTTACGTTTTTTTTAAATTTCATTAAATTTCCATCCAAGAAATATTAGACGAAACGTTACATAAAACGTCATCATTCGAACAGTTAACTCACAGATTATAGAAAAAAATAATTGATTAACTTTAAAAAAAATCTGCAATATGAACCCAAGATATTATTATCATGCTATGTAGATGCATGCATTTTTAAGCGCTGATTGATTGCGGAAATGGATGTTCCAATCAATTAGAATCCGATCCAGATATTCCGCTGACGGGAAATCGCAGATAGATTGGAATTGTGTCAGAATTATAAAACCAAATGGGCGCAGAGAGGCCGGGAAACTGTCCCGTGCCGCTCCCAATTAAAACCTGACTCCGTAATTCGTAACGATTGTTTTTATAGTGTTTCCGATAGCGATTTAGTTATGAATTTTTATTAATGTAAAATAAAACAGAGTAGAGTGAGGGTGGGTCAGTGGTTTCTCAAATTGACCTTGGTTTGAATCCCGATCGACCACGCAACATTGACTTTTTAAGTTTCGTGCGGAATTTGATTTCACTTTCACAATTACGAAAAAAACCATCGTGAGAAAAATGACATGTTGTAAAAATCACATAAATTAGACAAAGTGTATATGTGCGCATTGGCGTGGTGCATTATAGTCTACAGCTTATTATAGCCTAAATCAATTTAAAAAAAATTTAATGGCTCGTGTCCTATTAGTGGGAGAATAATGACGGAAAGAGGGAGTTATGTGGAAAATCACTTCCGTCAACATTTGACCAAGGACTACTTAGGCCGCTTTCAGACTAAGCCGACTTTAGCAGCGTGTCTATCGCGCGACAGACGCGCGACCGAGGCTCAGTACTAATAAACAGAAGTGTGGCAGCCGCGCGCGGCCGGCGCATCCGCAGCGTGTGCTCTGGCGTGCCATACGGTAATTACGGAATTTGTACCGTAACAGGTCCTCGTTATGTCTCGTACGGTAGTCCGACAAATGTATGGTAATATTAAAATCAGAACCAATATTAACAAAAATGTATGGTAATTCAGATATTTGAACGTATATCCTAGGTTTCTTTTTATTAGTAGTTAGTTACAAGGGCTTTATTGGTACCTAAAATCCTTAATTGTTATTTTTTAATTATCTATAATATGCAAATAAGCTCCCACGTGTAGTAGGTACGGTAATTGTACGGTATTTTAAAGTGTATAAATGAAGTGCGCCACGTTGATCTAGCCTGCGACTGTGATAGCCGCGTGACTACCGCACCGCTGTCACGCGGCTGTCCTTATAATGCATCTGCTACTGCCGCGCGACTGTCGCGCTGCTAAACGCTCTAATGTAAAAGCGGTCTTACTTTCAACGGTCTTTTGACATTGAGTCAAATGCGACCTATGGGTATGTTGAGAGCTGTTGTGGAGGGAATGCAACCATAGCTCAGTCGCTCAGGATCACGCTCAGGATCACGCTCAGATGGCCTAGCACCGCACCGCGAGAAAACTTGTCGTCGCTGTTAGAGCGAAACACACTTAGGCTCTACCATAGACTTGTCACAAGAAAAAGTGTCGAGAAAATTTTATCGCGGTGCGCATGCTAGCTGGGCAGGTCGCATAATATTTAATATTCCGTAAATTTTTTACGTCCACCGTGTCAACATAGTAGTCAACTTCATCCGATCACTGGTCTGGTATAATTTGCGGTGCCATTCAATGCTACCAGTGTTTGCAGATGGCTGGCACTGTACTATATTTGTTCGCCTTGATTTATGTACCGTTTACTCTACAGTGTAGACTAGAGTCTACACGATGAATTGGTTTCTATCAGCAATAGATGACTTTTAAAGCAACCTGGGAATACTTAAATCAATTTTAGTTGATAATACTAGACTATTGATGGAGACGATTATAAGCAGAATTGTAATCATAATAAGAGTCGTTGGTATTTCGATTTGGAATTCAAAATAAGATAAAATTTCTTTAAAAGTAGTTTTTTAGGTAACTTGTAAGATTTTTTCGACTCGACTTACCCTTATCTGTCTTTTTAGCCATTCTGGGCTTTTATCTAACTTGTTTTAAGTATGCTAGTGTCGTGAAGTCTTTGCAAAATGACGCGTTTCAGACCGAGTAATCCTATCTGTTGAATACAGCAAAAATAATCCTTTATGTGCTGGATATAGGATGGAAACACTTAAAAATCGACTGGCCTGATAGCTCAGTTGGTATTAGCTCTGTCTTCTGAGGCTGTGGGTTCGATTCCCACCCAGCACAAACATTTCTGCGATAAACATAGGTGTTTATTCTGGTTCTGGCTGTTATATTGTATTATAAGTATGCGTATTTACAAACAAAAGTATAATAAATATAAGTATTCCATCAGTTATCTGGTTCCCATAGTACAATCTATGCTTAGTTTGGGGCTAGATGGCGCTGTGTGAAATGCCCACACATATTTATATTATTTACTAGTTGACCCGCCCCGGTTTCGCACGGGTTAGTTAGTTTAACGTCAAACCCTGTCAGAAAATTTATGCATAAAAATGAAATCTTTATTGTTTTGTGCAACCCGCACTTGGTCCTTGGTCGTAGAAGATTTATATTGTAAAAAAAAACACTATAAAAAAGAAACTCCAAAGCAAATTACCATGAAGAGCATAACAAAAAGCAAACATTTTTCTTATCAAGCCGGCGATTCCCTGCGAGCCATCCTCACGGAAGGTCAGGGCTTTCAGGCGTAATCTCGAGGATTCCGAGGCTTGAACTTGACAGATTTCTCAGGTTGCGAGGTTATTTGGGGAAACATTCGTTCTTGGAGATAAGGTGCTACGTTTCAAATTGTTTGTTGAATTCATGCAGCTATACTGGGTGTAATTGAATTCATTAGCGTCCTTTGAAACTAGGTACCTACTCCTGACACCGGTCACGTGTGCACCAAAATTCGCATCGATTTGGTATTGATAATAACCCTATAAAATGGGATAACTTACTTAACTGCTACAGTATAAAATTAAATTAAAATAATGAAGAACTGTTTTTAATTATTTTATACAAGGTAAAATAACTTTTCACAGTATAAAAATCGTTCGTGCCAACTACGTTAGGCGCCGCGGCAATCTTCATAATCACATCACACTATCACACTAGTATTATAAAGGCGAAAGTTTGTGTGTATGGGTGTATGTTTGTTACTCTTTCACGCTCTAACAGCTAGACGGATTTGGATGAAATTTGGTATGAAGGTAGCTTATACCCTAGATTAAAACATAGGCTACTTTTTATCCCAATAACGGGAACGGTTACTGTAGGAACGCGGGTGGAACCGCGGGGCGCTGCTAGTTTTCAATAAAAAAAATGTAGTAAACACTATTTTGTTTGTTTATGCGATTACTAGGCACCACTAACATTTAACCGATTCGCATTAAATTTTACCTACACAACTGAATTAACATCCGGTTTAAAATATTTATGAATCAAATTCATAAAAAGTCTACATAACCCTGAAAATTAAAGAGTTCCTGCGGGTAAACATGTAAATTTTGGGTACAACTCCAGGATGGATGAAAATGGCGGGAACGTAGAAAAAACACGTTGTTGCATTGTATTATTTTTCAAAACTTATGCTTTTTCCAGTGTTAATGATTAAAATTGGTAGTGTTTTACGCACTAAGTGTTGAATTACGAGCATAAGTGTGGGCAAGTGATATAATATGGTGAAACGTGCTTTTTCATGTTGCTTCCAATATTCCATATAGAAGCTTTTAGTAAGGCCACCACCACCACTACCTCACCACTTTACTAGGGCATGACTTAGACTGGACTGTGACTATCTGACTTAGAATGGACTATGACTGACCCAGACTTCGACTGAGACTTGACTACGTCAAATATTCTAAACACGATGAAAAATTGAAAAATTACAATACTTTATACTGACTAAATACACTATGTGTGGAGCCAAAACAAGAAGAAGAAAAAACTCCAGGACGTTTGAAGTAAAAAATAAAATGCCAAAGCATTCTCTGTAGAGATTTTTATCATAATAGTTTATTTCCATAAAGTCCGCTAACGTTCTGGAAAAATAAACTTTTTGATAAAAGGTTGAGCATATTGATATTATATTTACATTTTGCAACTCAATAAAACTCAGGTTTAGGTTTAGATAAGATCCGGTTCCCAAAACATTACGTCATCTCTTTCGAGTTCGCTATAATTTAGTATCGAAGAAGTCCTTTTCGCAAAAGATCACTTACGCAGAACGTCCCACTTGCAAAATGTCGCTTAACCATCCATGATTAACTAACAGTTTGTCCACGTAAACCTATTTTAATCCTACTTATAACAACTCAATATCGGGACAAACTACGCCCCCGGCGGTCGTTACCCCCACCCCTAACGCTCCATCGTCCCAATTTATCGGTCTGTGACGTCGATATCAGATACCAATGGATCGCGGTTACGCCGGTGGGACATATATCAGCCCCTTTTGTCCCAGAATCCTATGCCCAATTATGTGAGGTTGGGATTTGCGTGAGTACCAGGTTAGGTTAGTGTGGTTATTCAGAAAGATGTATTGGTAGGAGTATCTTTGTTCGTGACTTACTTGCTATGATCATTCGTAGACTACTTACGGTACAACAGTGCTCATCATACAATTGTACATAGCTACCATATTTGGTAGCGGTCACACTCTTAGTAATGCAGACTACACCGAAAGTAACTTTGTACTAAGAAAGAAAAAAAGGAAATGGGTATTTCAAATCAAATCAAATCAAAATATTTTAATGAGTAAATGTAGGCACATGTACATATTTTCACACGTCATTAACATAGGTATTCATTATAAGCATAATGTCATAAAAATTATTCAATCGTTACCTACTGTTACATGTTATAAGCGGGGCTAAATCCCACGCTATTTTGTCACTTAAATAATCATCTACCTTATAGTAAGCCTTATTTGTAAGCATTGATTTTACTGTTTTCTTAAATTTAGTTTCCGTCAAATTCAGAATGCTAGGTGGGATTTGATTATAGAACTTAATGCTATAAACCAAAAAAGACTTGCTCACCTTAGTTAACCTTGTTTTTGGCTGGACAAGCTTAGATCTATTTCTGGTACAGTATGTGTGCCCGTCACCAAGTTTTCCAAACGATTCAATGTTTTTCCTAACATACATAATGTTAACATAAATAAAAAGTGAAGGCATTGTTAAGATACTAATTTTCTTGAAAAACCCTCTCAAAGAAGCTCGAGCCCCAAGTCCATATGCTGCTCTAATAGCCCGTTTTTGTAATATGAATATAGCTTCAGCGTCAGCAGCTCTACCCCACAGCAGGATGCCATATGACATGATGCTATGGAAGTAGCTGAAGTAAACCAGGCGAGCTGTGCTGATATCAGTAATTTGACGAATTTTCCGAACCGCATACGCCGCCGCTTTAGATTAGGTACTACCGGTCAGTAGGAAATTGGCTAAAAAATCGGCTTAACTATTCCTTAATTTATGAAAATTAGAATGCTTAACTGAATTACTCTTATCATATAGTAATTACATCAAAGAGATAAAACAATAAGATATAAATCAACAACCCTGGGTCCGTGGCGACCGGGAGCTCATCGCGTTTTCCATAGTTTATCAGATGCGACGCGTGTCCAAAATGCTGGCACTTATTTGGTTCAAAGAATCAGCATTGCAATTCAACGAGGCAGTGCTGCCAGCGTGTTGGGTACGCTACCTACCGGTAGTGGGTTGGAGCATTTTAATTTTTTATTTTATTTACTAGCTGACCCGCCCAGGCTTTGCATGGGTTAATTAATTTTACGCCTTATCTCAGTCTAAAAGAAGAGAGAAGAAAGAGGGAAAAAGATAAGGGAAAATGATAAATGCATGAAACGGTGAGAGGTGCAGCACCTGCCTCCTTTCACCTTCATCCATTCATCCTTTTCCCTTATCTTTCCCCCCTTGCCTTCTCTCTTTCCCATAGTACAGGATAGGAGTGGCTTTGGACCTAATACTGAAGGTTGAGTGTCTGTAATTTCTGAACCAAAAAACCAACGACCTTGAAATATTTACAGGACAATATTTAAAACACCCCCGTTTGGCGTCTGCGTTGGGTTAAGTCGAGCTCGGGATTGTAAACCAGACTTCGGTGTTTCCGAAGGACAGTGTGTAAGATGAACATTCTAAAGCATGGACTGAGTACATACATTTAAGTAAAATATCAAATTAAATTCCACGGTGTATAAAAACGCTAGCAACTCGAGAGCATCACTCTTAAAGTCAGCAAAAAGAGCCACAAATTACCTTTTATAAAACCACATCATGCTCAGCGGAAAAGCAGCAAAGCTCATCGATTTTATAAGAAAATAAAGTCGCATTAGTATTCTACACTATCCGAAATCAATTACGGCGAGCTCGGCCCGTGGATTTAATTGCATCGGCTAAGTGTTTGCCGCGCTATGCATTTTAATAACTTTAGTTTCGGAAGCGAGTTTCGGTACTGGCGGTGGTACGTTTTGGTACTTGGAACAGTGTTCTATTGAAATACTTGTAATTATTTTAGTACTGAATACTATGATAAAGGTTTATTTATTGTGGTCAAGAAATTTGTGAACCTATGGACGTCTGGCCTATGCCTTCCCCACAGAGCGCCACTTTGAACGGCTGCTCGCCTCCTGCATTCATTGGCTCCCCGCGGTTTTCACCAGATCGTCGGTCTACCTAGTGGAGGGCCAGCCTACGCTGCGTCTTCCGGTTTGTGGTCTTTCTTACGCATCGCTTGTCATCAGTTTTACGAGCGATGTGGCCTGTCCATTGCTTATACCTCAAATTGAAAATAAATGAACTCTAAACGATTACAGCACCAGTAACTTTTTTTTAAATGTAAATTAATGACGTGACGAGCTAGTCGTTCGCCTGATGTTAAGCGTCACGGCTGTCCATAACAGATTGCAGTATTACTCGGAACTCTAAATTAATATCGTTTTGCGTGATGCATATGCATGCAAGATGGGTGTTGTATTTTTTTACCGGAATTTCAAATAATTTACCGCCGAACTTACGAACTCTGGGTCAAAAACCAACCAAAAACAATCACTAAGCTAATATACCATCCATGTTTTCTTCACGTCACGTCATTTGGCCTATACGTTCCAACTGCTTGGACGTAAAGTGCAGGCCATAACCCACCAAGCTGGCTAAGTGTGGATTCCACACTTGGCCAGCACATGACACGTCCTCACACTTTTGTGATTCTTGAAAATGTCGGTTTGTTTTAAGATAGTTTCTGCACTGTTGTAAGAGAGACTTTAGATTGTGTGATGTCTCAGGATGACGTGCACACTTCGCAGTGCGCGGTGTCACACGAAACTATAATTTAGATTTCTGAGTGACACTGCAATCTGATATGGGCGGCCGTGACGCTTATCACCAGACGTCACGTCATTCGATTATACAAAAAAAATAGAGAGAGAGAGAGAGAGAGAGAGAGAGAGAGAGCACGTCATTCGATTACTGAGACTTAGAGTATGGACTAACAGTCCATACTCTAAGTTCGATTACATCAAAAAATAGAAAAAGAGAGAGAGAGTGCAAATTCCACAAGGGTCACCGCTGAGCCATCACCGCTCCAATTTTTTTCTTATTACGTCAGCTTCCACTAATTTTTCTTAATTAAATCTGAATAAGAAAAGAAGCAGTGATTGCAGAATGGACGTGACTGCTGTAATTAATGACTTTCCTTGAATAATAGTCTTACCTGACGACCTAGCATGCGCACCGCGAGGAAATTTGTCGTCGCTGTTAGAGTGAGACACACTTAGGCACTACTATAGTCTTGTCACGGTCTCTCACGAGATAAAGTGTCTAGAAAATTTTGTCGCGGTGCGAATGCTAGCCAGGCTGAACAGGGTCCCGTGAAGGTGAAACGCCAATAACTAGAAATATTTCAAATAAATCTTACGTCAAGGAAAAATGCTTCAAAAACAAATGCGAAATGTTGAATATTTCGTTATGACAAATACATTTTTCAATATACACATAATATTCATTTTGAAAATACATATTTTAAACTCGTAACCACCTTAACAATAAATACTGCATAACAATGGAATAGTTATTTAGTGTTTTCTCTTTGTCCATTTTAATTTGACAGCCTCCGTGGTGTGGTGGTTGAGCAGGTCGGTTCATAGCCCGGAGGCGGCGGGTTTGATTCACACGACAAGTATTTGTGCACGTGGAAAAAAAAGCGCAAGTACTTGTTTTGTGTCTGGGTGTTGTGGAACCATGGTCCTCGTAGTTCCTGGGTCCCTAGATACAGGGAATCCTAGTTAGGGTCCAGGATCTATGTATGCATATATTACGTATATGTATATGTATAGTATGTACGTTTATGAATAGCTTTTTGGGGAAACCACCGTCCATATATTTTTACGTTATTCCTTTCCGTGCAAGGTTACCTGGAAGAGATTGCTTTGAGCGATAAGACCGCCCATTGTTACACTTTTGTTAAATTTTGTTCACTTAGTTTTTAATGATTTGTGTTTTTCAATAAAGAGTTTATCTATCTATCTATCTATCTATCTATCTATCTATCTATCTATCTATCTATCTATCTATCTATCTACCTATCTATCTATGTGATCGTTGGGCGTTATTTATTTATTTAATTTTGATAGAATGAAACAAAACACAAAATAACAATTCCTTTGCTACATAACTTAAAGTAAGGGCATTTAAATTTAATGAGTTAAACTTAGGTAACATAATTTTATTGTCAAAGAATCCTTTGTGTAATTATATTACTCCATCATCATCATCATCATCATCAGCCTGAAGACGTCCACTGCTGAACATAGGCCTCCCCCAAAGAGTGCCACTTTGAGCAGCTGCTTACCTCCTGCATCCATCGGCTTCCCGTGGTTCTGACCAGGTCGTCGGTCATCGTCGGGGAGTATTACTCCAATACAATTAAATTGTTCTCAAACAAATATGATATAATTTCCACAATTACCCCTAAACGTGCTTCATAAATAAATAACAACGATTGACTTTTCAATATTATTTTACAAAATGCAACTACTGTATCACATCACACTCACACTAATAATATAAAGACGAAAGTGTGTGTGTATGTGTGTTAGAATAGAATAGAATAGAAGAATGCTTTATTGTACACCAAAACATACACAAAGATACATGACAATATGAATTATTTGACAAAAGGTAGTACAATGGGCGGTCTTATCGCTTAAAGCGATCTCTTCCAGACAACCTTTGGATGGACAGAAACAGATTATGAATTAGGGAGGTTGGCGATGTACAGTAAATACAAAATTAGATATTAAAATTAGTTAGGTACTCTTTCACGCTGTAACAGCTGGACGGATTTGGATGATATTTGGTGTGGATGTAGCTTATACCCTGGATTAAAACATAGGCTACTTTTTCATCCTTATAGGGATATATATACATATATATCCTATATACTTATACATGGGTTACTTTTTTATTATTATATTTTTTTTTATTAAAACGAACGATTCCTGTAAACCCGTGAAACCGCGGGGTGCTGCTAGTTAACGATAAGCCGGAATCCACAAATATAAATGCGACTCACCCTTGGCTGTTTAATTTAAAATGGTAATAAAATTTTCTTACCTTTTAGTTTCCCGTCCGCGTCAAAAAACTGGGGTATTTTTATTTCGTTCAAAATCGTAGCACCCTGACGTCGTAGCTGAGTGCTACGTTATTGCTACGCCGTAGCAGGTGCCGTAGAGGCAGATAGCTAACTACGTTTATATTAGCATTAAAATAATCTTTGACCTAGAATCTAGAATAATTTAAGGTTTTGATACAGTCTAGAAAATAGGCCACTGTTTATTTGGAGAATAGTAATTCTAGAAAGCTAGATTATAAGTTGTAACATAAACTTGTAAATGTACAAAACAAAACTGCTATGGCCCAAATTAGTTTTGGGATAGCAAAGATGCGTTATGTGCCCTAAGGCTTTATGGCGTTAATTTTATAAGAGAGTGGACTGTATTTTTTATCGTTAGGCGACTGGTTACAACAAATGGTATCACAACTACGACGAGCAAATGCTTAGGACTAGGATAAAGGAATTCCACGCACCTTCGCTCCACGTAGGTACTCCTGGGAAGGTCCAGAGCGTCCTGGATTGTCCAGTATCACTGGTCAATCGCCGATGAGGTCCGATGTCTAACCACTGTCCAGAATTGTCTATATTTTGGTGCACCAACACTGATCAACTGTTTATAGTATTTTAACACGTACTAATTGCGGTAATATTCACACAGGGCGCGTGCGCATATATTATCGTGCGCAGATCCTTCCCTTGCGACGGTTCAAGGGTGACAGTTGACACCGAGCGCATCAGCTAGGTGACGCGCGTGGTTGGCGAATTTGGAGGGAGGGAAAAGGACGCAATATACTCATCAAGCCAATGATACCATGTCAATATAATTTGAACGAGAAATATGTGCCTATACGGCGCCAACAAAAACTTAAACAAATAATATGATAGTGTCGTGCTTAATAAATGTAAGAATAGTTTATATACTATACTTTTTGTCAATTTTATCCAATATTTTGAGTGACTCATAATTATTATATATCATAGATATAATTATAGACTGGCCTTATAGCTCAGTTGGTAGTAGCTCTTCCTTCTGAACTGTAGGTTGTAGGTTCGATTCCTACTCAGAACAAACATTTGTATGATGAACATAGGTGTTTGTTCTGTGTCTGGGTGTTATATTATTATGTATGTATTTACAAACAAAAAAGTATCTATGTATTCTGTCAGTTATCTGGTTCCCATAGTACAAGTTTTGTTTAGTTTGGGGCTAGATGGCGCTGTGTAAAATGTCCACACATATTTATTTATTTAGATACAGGCAACGCACTCAGCGTAGCTGTTACTTGAACCATTCAGTAAAGCTAAGCAATGCTATCTGCGGTGAGAACTTGGATGGGTGACTGTTACCGTGCTTTCTAGAGTATACTAAGCTATCTATTCTGGTATCATAAAACAACATCTCTAAAATAAGCTACTTGTAGATGCTTTCCAGTGCCTTAAAAGTTATTTCATGAAAGTATTTAATAATTTTCCTACCTATAAAACTATTCTTCGGTAAAAAAAAAAAACAAATCTATCCATACTATACATCAGTTCCACACTAACCCAAAGGTGGTTAAAAGGGGGTTGGGGCTAATAAACATTTTATAACAGTGGAATAGCTATTCAGTGTTTTCTCTTTTTTTCTCTTTGCCCATTTCAAATTCAATAGAGAAAGACAAAACACTAAATAACTATTCATCTGCTATTCAACGTTTATTAGTGGGGGTAAAATTATAAATTTGAAAGCAAATCTGTCTGTTTGATACACCTTCTCACGACTAAAAGGCTTAAAAGATCTTCATGTAATTAAGTGTGTAGTTTGAACCCTGGGAATGGACAAAAGACACTTTATAGCGATAATCTGTAGATAGCGTGCGAAGCCACCGGCAGTAGCTAGTCACTTATAGTACAGTTTAGTTAGACTTTATTTAACAATTTAGCTTCCTCGTGCCAACTTAACCAATCACCGAGAACCTTGTAACAATGACTTGGCAACTTGACACATTAACTAACCAATTACACAAGTAAGTGTGTTATTAGAGCAATATGACGTGTCTAAGTAATGGGATACATCATTATTATACAATAACTTAGTGTTTTACCACCGAGGTAAGGTATACAGGAGGAGCATAAATTGTATTGCAGTAACAGTAACTGTTAGTGGTGTAAATTTACACTATGCTGTTTACTTAATATTGTGAGTTGATGTTTTTAAACGCCAATGTTTTTTCTTCATATAGCACTTTTATACTCAGTTTGCTCGTATTTTTTGTTCTTATAGTTAAAATTACTTTAACAAGCACTAACGATTGTTATTTTATACATAAAAAAATATTGACGATAAAGTGAAAACTGTGTAAAATTAAAATCTAGTCATGGCAATTTAGTAGAAATTTAAATTTAATTTGGAAACGTTTCATACAAAACTACACTTTCTTTCAATTTACCGTGACATAAATTGCCAAATAAATACCACATTATGACAAATCTATCATAGATGTTATCTCGATGGCACTTTCTGATCGCCGGTTATTATGATGAAGCACTAACTTAAGCTATTACTTAGAACTGGCTATAACCACATTGAAATGAAGGGCTATGTTTACTTAATGGATTACAACTTTGATTCCGACAACTCATGAGCGATTACATGAATAATTATTGTGTGGCTCTTTAGATCTAGAAGTAATAAAAAATATAATTGTGAATAAATAAATAAATAAATAAATAAATATGTGTGGAAATTTCACACAGCGCCATCTAGCTCCAAATTAAGCATAGTTTGTACTATGGGAACCAGATAACTGATACAATACTTAGATACTTTTTGTTTGTAAATACATACATAGGATACAATATAACACCCAGACACAGAACAAACATCGATGTTCGTCACACAAATGTTTGTCCCGAGTGGGAATCGAACCCACAACCTACGGATCAGTAGGCAGGGTTACTACCAACTGAGCTATCAGGCCAGTCAAAAATATAAGTAAAATTAAACAAAAGTTTTTTGAATGAAAGTAAAAAATTTTTATCTATTTAGGTTTGAAAAATGATTTACTAATTTAAACTCAGTTCGAAAATTAGGTTTCCAACTAGTTCGTCTAAAGCACCATAATTGGAGAACTCAAATTTTTTCCCTTAAACTTTTCGAATCATCTTTTTTCAATGCTGTTTTTAGAGATCCGTATGGTATTTAATCGTTTTTGTATTTGATTTAAATTCTGAGTTGTGTTTGGGGTTGAAACTTTGACATGAGTAAAAAAAAATGAGTGCTCGAGGTAGAGACTATTAAATCGGAAAATGTCGCATTACTCTATTTTTGCATACCTTATTTAATTAACTTGAAAGTGTACTCTGGAGGTATTATATAACTTACCAACTTTAAATTTCGGTTTTATTAAAAATTTCATGTCATAATATTACGAGAAAAGCAAGATGACCAATTGACCAAGATGAGCAATCACACTAATATTATAAAGGCGAAAGTTTGTGCGTATGTGTGTATGTGTGTATGTTTGTTACTCTTTCACGCTCTAACAGCTGGACGGATTTGGATGAAATTTGGTATGGAGGTAGCTTATACCCTGGATTAAAACATAGGCATACTTTTTATCCCAAAAACGGGAACGGTTCCTGTAGGAACGCGGGTGGAACCGCGGGGCGCTGCTAGTTATAAAAAAATGACAATTATTTTATCTATAACTGTAAAATTATCGGTGCTATGGTGTTTATTACTTTACATTTCATTGCATCCTATGGATGAACAAACGTTTGGCACGTTTGATTTTTAATTGTTTTAATTTTGTATTTGTTGTTACAGTTGTTTTGGTTTTGCTTATTTTCTGTTGTCTGTTGTTGTTGTTGTGTGATTTAGACATTATTTACCTCTTTCTTTTGTATTTGCCGGCAATTTTTTTTTAAATTATACTGAACCCTACTTACCTAAATACAGTCGCACTTTCCAAGTCGGCCCTTTCGTTTAGAAGTTGGTTTTGCGTTGCATGCTGAATGCAATTAAAATGTGCTATAACTGACTAGTTTGATGTCAGGCGGAGTGTGCCATTTTTTGGGCGTTTGGTGTAAAATGAATAGGAAATTTAATTTTGGCTAGAGTACCTACGTGCTGTTTTTATGTTGAATTTTAGTTTGTTTAGACCTTTGTCTAGCACTGCATAGTTAGATTTTACTGTGCGTTAAAATCTATTGCAGTGTTTCTTATTTCGATTTATATGAAAGAAACTGCCTTCTTAGAGCTTACGACGACGTTCGGGGTTGACAGGTTAACGTGAACGGCCTACGTAACATACCAGTTTTTTTTCTTTTTTTATGTAATTGTTTTGCTACGAGACGAGCTAGTCGTTCGTGGGTACTTAGCAGTCACCCATCTATGTATTTAACGTTACTTCACATTTTTTTTAAGAATGGCTAGTCAAGCTACGCCTTAACAACAAGATAATAAATTAAAAACATATCAAACCAAAGAAAAGTTGAAAAGAGAAGAAAATAACGGTTAAATTTTTTATTTAATTTAATTTTTATTTGATTTTAGCTGCATTACACGTTTTCTTTTATATAATAATATATCGAATATCGCTATTTATTCTCTACTATGGATACACCACCGGTGGACACCGAGTCGTTGTCACCAATATTTTAGGTTAGATTTAATTTAGTTCTCGTAATTATATTTTGTTTTTTAATTAAGTTATTTGCAATAAAAAGAGTTTCCTAAACAGTTAGGGCTTTATTATACACGCCTTTTTAAACATTACTTAAAATTGCGCGTCACTTTTTTGTATTGCGCAGAACTTAATCTACATTAGTTAATAGGCTGGTGTCCTGCTATTTTTTATTGGATAAACCAATGAAATTCCTCAAAAAAAAAAAAACTTCGTGAAAAGTCGTGAAAACAAAACTTAAAAATCTCAAAAAATGACAAAGTTACAAGCATTTTAAAATACAAGGATAGAAAGAGACAGTTCAAACATGCAGTGACGTCACGCTTGCTCCTTCAAAGTACCTCATTACTAAGCTGTGGTAGCTTTACATACAGTCTTTTTGGCATGTGACTTCACAACGTGCGTTTTCATAGTAACCTTGAGGAATCTCCTGTTTTACGAGAAAGGGACAGGCGATGGCCCCTCCAGAAACCTTAAAAGCTTATTACTCTGTTATTTATTTACCGATTTTCCTAATTTTTTTTAATTATTGCATTCATGTTTAACCTACTTTAATGAAAATTCTTGGTCTATCTATTAACAAGTTGTACCACAAAAGATGAAAATCCAACTTCATTAGAGTTCGTGTGCTGTCCGCATTACTCATCAGTATTCCATTGAGTTATTTATTTGCTCTTTAGCGAGTTTCCAAACTTAATGTTCGCCCTTTAATATTCTACCGGTAGTTTAGCCAAATGAATATTAAAGGAAAAATAGTTTCGTTCAAATCTTGCCATTAATTTTGGTAATTGGTACATTAGCATAAAATGGCAGGCGATGGAGAAAGCAGTAAATATTTTTACGCCTATTATTGTTTTAGGTCTATTTTATAAAACGGATGCTCAAATAAAACGTAGTGGTTAATGCTCTCTGGGTCAATTAAAAAAAAATACTTAACGGCGAATCAGAAGCCATAAAATGATTTTGTAATAATAAAAGTCAGGCTGTAATAGCTTATTTCAATTTCCTCCACGACATTTATAGAGCCAATCAAATAAAATAAAATAATTATTCCCCTACGTCAATTGGTCATTAGTATTTTAATACAACGAGCTTAAACATTTTTTTTCTGTGCAGCTGAAGTTCGCCAAATATTTTTTTTATGTAATCGAATGACGTGACGAGCTAGACGTTCACCTGGTGTTAAGCGTTACGGCCACCCATAACAGATTGCAGTGATTGGAACTATAAATTAAAGTTTCACGTGACACCGCGCACTGCGCAGAGACATCCCACAGTCTAAAGGTTTCTAGGCTGTGAGATCAGTTCATAAGTCTCATTTGCCCTTCAAACCGGAACACAGTAGTACTTGCACACTACTGCTTGGCGGCAAAATAACTGGCAAAGCGGTGGTACCTACCTAGACGAACTTTGCAGAAAAGTCCTACCACCTAGTAAATATAGTAAGTAATTTTGCTTATACTTAATTCAAATATGTCAGACGCACAGCATGCGTGCAACTTTCGATTGTGAATATTTACATTTGACTGGCAAGAGGGTAGAAACAATTTTAAATTTGTTCTCTAACACCGGAGCACAGTCTAACGACAGCTGCAACTACGGCAAATGAAATAGGAATCAATTAATACCGATTTTTGGTGCTCTGAATCGCTGCTCTCATCTTATGTGGAAATTGCAATTCAATATTCGTGTAATCGCAATTCAATGAAATATCATCATTAACGGGCGAAAAATAAATGATATCAAAATGAAATATTTTAGAAATACAGGAACTTCCATTCTTTTTTGAATATCGTTTGTAGGGAACTCCTTTTTTCTTACTCATTTATTGTGATCTTAGAGTATAGACTAATATAGAGAGATTAATCAAAACGGTATTATATTTGTACTGCTCACACGTATCGCTACGTCAGTGGCGAAGGAAAGAAACAAACACATAGTAATTAGCTACGCTTGCGAAAAGTCACCGTACCATTTTTTTCGACAAATCTGTCAGACTCATTAACATCAAAGTGTCCACTTCATCTAAGATTGTGATAATATTCCTTCATTTTGACGTTGTAATTGAAATAATTTATTTTTGGTATTCAGATTTTAATTTGTAAAAGTACTAAAATTTGCCTATTTATAGTTTTCTTTTTACTTTGTAACCCCCTTACCAATGTTGAGTTAAACGTTGAGTAGCGGATGAATAGTTGTTTAGTGTTTTGTCTTTCTCTATTGAGTTTAAAATGGGCAAAGATAAAAGAAGTGAAAGCACTGAATTGCTATTCCACTGTTATGCAATGTTTAGTGGTAAGGGGGTTAGGGTTTATACTCCGTATAAGAATAGTCCTTAGCTTTGTCGTCTATTCTTTTTCTGCTCTTGTAGGCAAGTGGACAGCCCTGGTGTCAGAATTTTTGAGGCTGCCCAAAAGCTTCTGACTTGGCTTAACGACTATTAAGACAACAGCCGGGACCGACGGCTTAACATGCCCTCCGAAGCACGGTAGCGCTCAGTTGTAAATACCACTTTCTGAAAACTTGTAAAAATGTAATGTTGTGTGATGTCTTGAATAAATGTATTTTCTTTCTTTCTTTCTTTCTTTTGCTGTAGCGTTCACCCATCATAATAGTGACCGCAGAGAACGTTGCTGTCGACAATAGTGTCGTCCCATCCATAGCTCACCCACTAAGCACAAGAAGTGGATTAACAACATCTCCCGGCCATAAACCGGCAATTATACCTTCAAACCACGCAGAACTACCATAAAAACTCGATCCGAACTCATAACACGAAGACTAATGACGATGGAACTCTGCAAAAATTACGGACATGCAAAACCAATCTGCATATTGCCGTGCCATAAACGGCAGTTAATAAATCACCGCTTGTGGTAATATGGAACGTTTTCTCTGATAAACGTTCGCAGATCTGGGTTAATACGTTTATTTCGTGGCTTTTAATAAGTTTTTCACTGTAAATGACATCAATACGTGAATGGATGTGTGAATGGATTTTAAACGTTTTTTGAAACGATTAATGCAGATAATAAAATCATTTGTATTGATTTCGTGGTTATTTTCGTATATAGAGGAGTTATATATCTTGTATGCATTTTGCTTCTTATTTTTCTTCAGGGTGTCCACCTTGTAAAATGGCTGCCTTTATTGTAGACAGTTTAAAACAGAACACTGACATACCCTAACTATAAACTAAGGTTAGATTTATTGATTCGAAGTTAAGGTAACCAACCAATGGTCAAAGGTTCTAACTTTTGATCATTGTTTAGATTTTGTTAGAGTTTTAAACCATTGGTTTTACCTTAAATGGGTCAAAAAACCCATCCTCAGTCAAATTAGTAAAATGGTCTTATTTTTCTTGATGTTTCGAGCGCTGCTACGTTGTTTTGTTTTACCGGTCGAGGTTGATATTGGTAAAGAACACAATTGAATACTTGGAAATTTACAGAATTTCAGAAATCGGCCGCTCACTGGCCGCTGATTGGTTTAGATTTAAAAAAAATTAAAAAAAAATCGTGATGACAATTTGTTTCAATACAAGACAGTAAACTACGGTGGTGAAAACTCAATGAATTACTTCGTTTGATATTAATTGCGTCTATTGGGTTCCGAAACAAAAATTAAAACTGTATTTAATGAAATGCATACCTATTGTGAGTACTTTCACTATATTGGATTTAGGACGGAAATCTCAAACCGAACTCACACGACCATTTTTCTGAACTTTCATAACCAAACTCTCAAAACTACTAGCACCAATTCCAATCACTTTCAGAGAGTATGGTTTTCCCCAACCTCTGATCAAAAGAGGGTATGTTTTCAAATTTTGTGTGAAACGAAAAATTATTTGGAAAATCGGCCAGCGCTCTTTGACAAATCACTTGAGGGTAAAGTCGCCTTTATAGTCCTCTATTTGTCTGCTTTACTGAGATTAAAATGCAGTGGAATTTGTTAGGGTCGGAGCTTAAGCTGAGCGGTAGCGGGAGCGGAGAACGGATTAGAGTTTTGGCCGCTCTGGAGGTAATGGGCTTAGACGGGTGAAGTTGATAAATGCTTGATTTTGGTTCGTGGATTTTTGGTGTGAGAATTTGTGGAAGCTGTGAATAGGCTGCATTAACTTGAGTGTCAACTTGAATAACACACACAGAATAGTTTATTTGTTATACTGTGATTTATGTTTTTGAGTAAAGAACCTGTTGAATTTTGTTTTTTATATCACATTGTATAGCTTTTGACTGTAATTCACCTTTATATTTATCTTATGAGATAATACGGCAGATTATGATGCCTTGTTACGTACATTAAAACTTTTGTGATAATAGTATCGAATGTTATGTGGTTCTAGGTTAAAAGTTTTTATATTTAATGTAACTATTTTAATCGTATAATATTTATTTTTGTAATTGACAAATAAATCTAATAATAATAAAAAAAAAAATCTAATCCAACAAACCATCACCAGTGGATAACGTACCCAATATGCTGGCAGCATTGCCACGTTGAATGGCAATGCTCAACCTAATTAAATCTAACTTATTATTTTAGTACGCTAAAAATTGTTGTATGGTAAACTTTATTCATTAGTTTGTCAAATTTTTTAACGACACTACTTGAAGCAATTTTATTGTTTGATACGCTTGAAGTTTGATCATAAATTGATTACGCATTACAGAGTTTAACACGCTCTTCTCGCCAATAAAATTAATAAGTAAGTAAAATAAAAAATCGCCTCTCTCCTCACTAAATTCCAACCTTACCAACTGTCCCGTAAGTCCCTATAAATTAATTTTACAGCCCTAAGATTAATTAATATGTGTACAAGGATTTTTCGGTTTCAACGCCGGGGAAGCGTTTATTATTCAGTATTTGGTTTACAAGTTGGCTCAAAAAGCTCTTTTGAAGTGCTAAAGTTGTCCGTTTTGTAGCTTAGCATGGAAATTTTCGAGTGTTTATTATTGTGGGTATTTTTTGGGGATTTATTTTACGGGCTGTATATTTTTGTTTGGGAAAATATGCGCTGAGAGTAAGATGTTTACGAGCATGTTTTCATTCGTATGAAAAAAAAACCATAGCTTATTTTTATATTTTATACGTTGGAAAAACGTTGGTGTGTCTTGCTGCAGTTCAATGGAAACCTCTTTGTGTATGCATTTTCAATACTTGGTTATTTTTATGGTATTAAAAATTATGCAAAATGGCACACGAAATCTCGAACCCAAAGTTTCAACGCAGGTTTACGAACACTTACGTGTCAGATTACAAAGCCAAACATTTCTAACAATCTTCAATTCGACAATACAAATGCTCCAACTGATAACATTCCCGTTAACACGTTCAACTTTTCACAACATTTTTCACTGAAAAACTGATACACGTATACTGGTAACACCTGAACTTTTCCCCAACACGGATGACACAATCGTTACCCTGACGGATAACCGACTCTCAAAACGCCGACAAATAATCTGAGCTAACATACATCGTTCAGATTTATTAGTCGGTCGGCGATTTATTATCGGGCCGAGCCATGAATCGAGCGTGTTTTTGTCGCGACATAACGCTTGGGGATGACGTCATACGATATATTGCATTCAACAATCGATTTTATTGGCGAATAAATAGACGCGGGATTCAGAAAATTCTGTACGAATCTATTCTGTTATCTGTTTCTACGTTATAAAATTATTTGTTTCTTTGGGTATTTATTTTAGTGTGTCAGAATTTTAAGCATTCTGGACTATTGTCTTACAAAACCAGTTAATGTTCTGTAGGACCGACGGACTAACATGACCCCCTGAAACATACCAAAAAGAATGTACCTATGCTACGCTAGAAGCAGGGTAGCACTCAGTTATACATACCACTTTTTGTAGCGGTCACCCATTCAAGAAGTGACCGCAGCGCACGTTGCTTACACGGTAAAGGCTAGTTGAGCTTTGTTATGAGCGCTATTTTTTTAATAAGGCATTTATAAAATAATTTAACAACACATCATCATCATCACCATCATCAACAGTCTGAAGATGTCTACTGCTGAACATAGGCCTCCCCAAAAGAGCGCCACTTTGAGCGGCTGCTCGCCTCCTTCATCCATCGGCTCCCCGTGGTTTTCACCAGGTCGTCAGTCCACCGAGTAGGGGGCTGGCCTACGCTGCGTCTTCCGGTTCGTAGTCACCACTCGAGAACCTTTCTTCCCCATCGGTTGTCAGTTCTACGAGCGATGTGGCCTGCCCATTGCTATTTCAACTTGCTAATTTTAAGAGCTATATCGGTCACTTTAGTTCTTCTCGGATCTCCTCGTTTCGGATATTATCTCGTAGGGAAACACCGAGCATAGCTCTTTCCACACCTGGAGCTTAACAACACGAATGATCTAAATACCTAGGTAATTAAAGGAACTAAGTCTAGATTTCCAGACGGGATAATAATAGGTTTAGGTATCAGCAGTATCTGTCTTGAACACCTCTAATGAGTCTCCTGAGGAACATTCGTGAATACTCGATAATTATTGAGTGTTACTAAAACTTAGATATCGTTTTGCCTACAGAATATTATAATGAGGTAAACTTAGTTGGGTTGTATAAAAGAACAAAAAAACTACTGGAATAATTTTGAAAATTCTTTGCCATAGGTAGGTATAGCTACAATAAGGATCCATTTTATTTATTTTGGCTTCACTTACGGCTACACTTGCTTAGAACAATGCAAAGATTTAACTAATTTTTATGAGTTTTCAATGATTTTCAATTTCTAAAATAAAATAAGTTTATTTTTCATTCTGAGACCACTTGAAACCATGGGCAGAAAGTGCTATACAAGGTGAGTTTAAACTGGTATGTTATCCCGAAACCCCTTGCTGGGGGGACTGGGACCATGATAGCCCACAAGTTGTAAGAGCCTTACTTAAAACTGAGTGTTTCCAAACCTCCATACTAAAAAATAAATCCACTCACAAAATTGCACGTGCGATCGCTACGAGAGTTAACAAGATACTATAAATTAATTTTTAAACACAGGTCGTTAAATTCACTAAGTGCATTCGGTCAAAGACGAAGTTCAACCATCCAGCTGCGCTAGGGCTATCTTCAAACGTAAACATTACATGGTATTTCTTCAATGAAAAACTATTAATTTAGGAAAGTCGTAGAAGAAACATTTTCTACCTTGGGGAGTAGCTTTATCACCTTTCGGGATAATATACCAATTCAAACTCAAATAGTATAAGTGTCTATTACTGGATGTGGTAGAGTACGTTCGTACGCGTGAATTCGTTTACATAATAAAAACGAAAGTTATAGTTATTATAAAAAGATGCTTAGGTATTTGTGTTGAAATATGTATAAGATAAAATACCATCACTCATAAAAAATAAATTAATAACATTTGTGGACATGAACACTACTGCTTGGCGGCAGAATAACTGGCAAAGCGGTGGTACCTACCTAGATGAACTTTGCAGAAAACTCCTGGCACCTAGTAAACATGGTTCAAGGAAAAGCAAACTCTTAAGTCTCTATAAACCATAAAGTAACTTTACACTCAGTGCTTGGAAGTTTTGTTGTTCCGTCATCTGGGACAACAAGGCAAGCTATAAAAACTAACCGTTTCACGGGTGTCTGGAACGTTCCAGAATATTCTAGCTGGAATATTCCGTAGAAGGATGTTGTGCATTCCAACGGTTATTATTGGATTTTACGGAGATTTCTAAAACAGAAAATGTCAGAAGTTAATAAGATTTCAATTGAAATGACTTAATTGATAGTACTTTCTTGCGACAGGAGCTTTTAATTTTTTTTATTTGGTGTTATTTTTTCTAATTTTTAAATTTAGTACAGGTTGATATTAAAAACTAGATTAGTGAAGATTATGAAGTCTCATCATCATCATCATCATCATCAACAGCCTGAAGACGTCCACTGCTGAACATAGGCCTCCCCCAGAGCGCGCCACCTTGAGCAGCTGCTCGCCTCCTGCATCCATCGCCTCCCCGCGGCTTTCACCAGATCGTCGGTCCACCAAGTGGGAGGCCGGCCTATGCTGCGTCTTCCGGTTCGTGGTAACCACTCGAGAACCTTTCTTCCCCATCGGTTGTCAGTTCTACTAGCGATGTGGCCTGCCCATTGCCATTTCAACTAGCTAATTCTAAGAGCTTTATCGGTCACTTTAGTTCTCCTGCGGATCTCTTCGTTCCGGAGCTTATCTCGCAAGGAAACACCGAGCATAGCTCTTTCCATAGCTCGATGCGCGACTTTGAGCTTACTAATGAGGCCAACAGTAAGAGACCATATCTCAGTTCCATAAGTCATCACTGGCAACACACACTAATTGAACAGTTTCGTTTTATGAAGTCTAGTCCCAACAATCATGGATATGTTGCCCTTGTTTCAGGCCGAAAAGCGGTTCGATGCTGCTATACAGCCGGAAGAAAGTCCGTTACAGGCGAGACGGCTACTGCTGGAAGAAGAGAAAAGACGGAAAGACCACCAGGGAAGACCACATGAAGCTGAAAGTCCAGGGGACTGAGGTGAGTAGTACAATTCGTTTACCTATCCTAAGCATCTGTCGTGTGTCCTGATCCATCAGATGACAATGTGGTCATACTAGGCTACCATGTAGGTTACCCACCCTTTTTTACGTAAAACGTAAAACAAACAAAACACTACCATTACAAATGAAAAAAAAAAACAGATTCGTAACTAAAAATATATATCTAATATTTTTTAAGAAATAGAAATATTTATTGGCCTTACAACACATTGTTACACTAGGCATGTCCTTGTACATAATAAAACACAAAGAGAAAAAATATAAAGGGAAGAAAATTAAAATAGCATCAGATATATGATTAAAATTACCTATTGAAAATGTATAAAATTGTAATTAAAATAAAATGAAATAGAACAATTAAAATAGAATAAATTAGAAGAGTTAAATTAAAATCGAATAAAATTAAATCCAAATCTACCAAATAAAATATAATAATACTATTAAAATAGGATACAATAACAACAATAAAGTCAAAACTTAAAAATAATACTGCAACTTTTCTAAATCATGCAAGAATGAAGATTCTGTCAAACGCAGTTTCATGTACCTACTCATTCAGTGAATAAAATGGATTGGACTCAAATAACTGCTTTATCTTTTTTTCGAACTCTGTTTCATGACGTTTAAGTAAATGAATGACGTCACTGTCCAGTCATTCGCCTGATGCTTAGTAAGTAAATGTTTTAGGACATTTCACACAGCGCTGTCTAGCACAAAACTAAGCAAAGATTATTCTATGGGAACCAGATAACTGATAGAATATTTACACAGGACAAAAATCGATGTTCATTACACTAAAATGTTTGACCTAGGTAAAAATTGAACTCACTACCTACAGTTCAGAAGGCAGAACTACTCACAGAGACATGAGGCTAAGAGACATGATTGGCTCTCAATTTTGTCACAAATCGGTGAATATTTTGACAACTTGCCATCGCGATAAAATGGTAGGGTAGACAAGAGGGTCAGTAGATCTAGCACGAATACTTCAATAAATCGTACGGTTAACGTATCGAGTTTACCGTACACTTACGCAGGGCGACGCTAGGTGGTAGCACGAAGCAAATTTTACAACTATCGAAATATTATATCGAACAAATTCCAAGTGAGTAAACCTTCGTAAGTTTACGATGACACTACGATAGCCAGCCTTCGAGTTTACGTCAAAGCAATATTCGTGCTCGCGTTTTCATACAAAATGTCTAACGTTAGCGTTACGCGGCGCTACGAAGGCGATACGATAGTAACCAAAACCCTTCGTGCTACCAAATTTTGATTCGTTTTACGCCCGGTAGGGGCGCTGATCAAATGCCATACAAATGGCTTACGTTAACGATACACTTACTTTTACGAAAATATTCGTGCTAGGCCTACAGATTCAACTAAACAATGGAGGAGTGCGTCCTCGAACATGAAATTGTAAACAGCGTTATGAAACCTCAGTTATTGGTCCCAATTAGTGGCGGCCGCGCTTCACGATTAATTGCTGTCTCGTTTATTTATTCATCAAATGACGTGACCATTGACAGTGGGAAATAAAGTTTTCATTTAATGAAATAAAGCTTGTATAATGTTCAGTTTAATCTGAATTTTGCATTGAAGTGAGTTTGGGGATCTCCTCTTTGAATTTTTCTATTGTTGTTAAATCTATTGGATTTTAATGATTAAAAATTTAGGTACTTATACAAACATTACAGGTAGGTAACAAAATTACTGTTATCAAATTAGGACTCACTTCCGCCGAAACAAAATTGAAATTAAACGTCAAGTTGAAGGCAATGAGTTCGTCCGAGAACAGACAGCTTGAGTGATGACTAAAAGCAAAATTAAAGAAAGCAAAATTGCGGTAGAAGGCCGAATGCCTGAAATCGGTCTTAATTTTCACCATTAGCGCTTGTTGACGTGTAGCTTCTGCCAATTGCCTTTCTAGCGTGAATTAAGAATAATTCTTTTATATGTAACTGCTTTAACTGTGTCTAGGTTTTAGCTTTTGTTTGGTAACCTTGGCGAGTGATAAATGATCATTCCATTTTACTGCCGAATAAACTGATGACGCAATGCAAAATGATCATAGTAGTGGTAATAAATAGTAAGTTTTAACATAATTTCTCAATTAATAATTATTACTGTTTTCACTGTACACCTGCGTAATGTGTAATGAGCTCCCGCCAGCGCACAGGTCACAGTAGTGCTTTCACACTACTGCTTGGAGGTAGAATAACTGGAAAAGCAGTGGTACCTAAAAAGGTGAAAAGTCCTACCACCTAGTAGAAGGATATTGCAACATCCCAATTTAATGCATGCTGCGACCATAAATATCTGTCAATCCCGTATTGGTCTCATAAGTTACGAGTAAATGCCGAGATACAGTTCATATCACAGATGCTGTTTAAAACCTCTCTTTAGATGAAAACAGGCCAATAACGATAATAACTCTATTTAAGATCTATATCAAAACGACATGTTAAGGTGGAACGTTACACTAGCGCGAGAAATTCAAATTTTCTTGCGTTCTTTTTCCAATAATAGCTTAATTACTCAACGTGGTTACATGAAAACTAATTTTGCGCCCATAAATATAACTCTGCGAGAATGATAACCATTTCTTATGGTTACACTTAGATAGACTTTCTATAGACGTTGGCGCTGTTTACAAGCCAGAAAGAACTAACCATCCTGATTTCCTTGACATCTACTCGCAGCAGTTGCTGAAACGGAAGAGAGCTATTATTTTTGGTGATTTCAACTATAACCTACTCAAAAGAAGCTCACCCACTACAACTTATAAAAGAGTTCTAAAAGAAAATGGTTGTTCTATACTTAAATATGTGTCAATAAATTACAATTAAAAGTATCACCTACTTATCATTGGTTTAGCGACAAATGGCAATAGACTGAAAAGAAAATTGTTTATTGCCATTTGTCGCTAAACCAATGATATCTAGGAGATACTTTTCATCGTAATTTATTGATACATTCTACTTATTTCCGCAAAATTAGTATTCATGTAATCACGTTGAGTAATTAAGCTATGATTGGCAAAAGAATGCAAGAACATTTGAATTTCCCGCGCTAGTGTAACGTTCCCCCTTAAACAGCTGGTAAACGATAATCCTTTGAAAACCGAAGAATGCACAATATTTACTTGCAAAAAGGTTGTCCAAAAACTATAGATGAAATAAGTATGCAAATCTGTGTCTGTGAATGAGATATAAATAAACAAAGTGCTAAGTCAGCCGGGCTAAGTTATCTAATGCGGCGTTACAACATAATCTCCGAAGAGTGAACCCGGTTAAGTCCCAGCCCAGGTGTAGTTTAAACCAGCTGAAGGCTTTTTGTCCATAAACCAGTGACAGTGTTGCGTGCCTTAACTTTTCGGAGGTGTAAGTCAAAGAAGATAGAACGAGTTGGAAAAAATAAATAACTTTGTACACATACCTGGTTGAATGGGAATTAGCAGGCCCATTCAACCAGGTAATGCTGCCAGCATATGGACACTTTTCCCTCCTACTGCATTATTTTTAATTTTAATTTATGTAGCTTTATTAGATTTTTTTATGTTAATGAATGACGTGATGAGCTAGTAGTTCGCCTGATGTTATGCGCCACGGCTGCCCATAACAGATTGCAGATGAATGTTTTTTGAAATACCTATAAGTATTACCTAAAATTTATACATATAAAAAAACTGTAAATAAACTTTTTCGCAGATTTAACATTAGTAGCAGTTTAAATTTAAAAAAATCAGTTCCTATACTGTGATGATGTGTGTTTGTTTATGATGTTAATATGTGAAAGTGAATCGTCGTTTGTGTTTTGTGTGGCTTTCAGGCACGTTGAAAAATGTTACTAGCTTAAACAGCTTACTTGGACCACAATTGCAACCGTAATAAAACTGATACATAACCTAAACCGCTTACAAACCCACTGCAAGGTCGCAGCCGCTCGTCACTTGCACCGCAGCTGGCGTGCTTCCAAACGGTCACGTCGTGCAACAAAACACTCCGCGTGTCGCGATACACCAACTCGAATAACTAATCTTGAATTAGAGTTCTCCGAGTTGGCCACGATTAATGAGAAAGAACGAGGAAGAAATAATTTACTGGACGAAAACTTTCATCAGTATTACCATCAATATTACTAGCAGTTTTAGCAGTAAGCTCAAAGTCGCTATGGAGAGAGCTATGCTCGGTGTTTCTCTGCGCGATAAGATCCGGAATAAGGAGTTCCGCAGGAGAACTAAACTGGCCGATATAGCTCTTAGAATTAGCAAGTTGAAATGGCAATGGGTAGGCTACATCACCCGTAGAACCGACAACCGATGGGGAAGAAAGGTTATCTCGAGTGGGGACCACGAACTAGAAGACACAGCGTAGTGGCCTACGCTGCGTCTTCCGGTACGTATTTGTTATCCCATTGTTCCTCCATTAGGTGGAGCGACGATCTGGTGAAAGCCGCGGGGAGCCGATGGACGCAGGAGGTTGTGACGATGTCATCCTACTTCGTCATCGTTTCAGCTATTCACCTGCTTTCTTAGTTTTCGCATCAAATATTGGCCACTCATAATCTAGATTTAAATTCAAAATTAGAACATTAGTCACATTCCTTTCATTTTCCATACATTTTCGTCATTCTTCATTTAACCACCGAGGCGTACGGTTCTCGCTTGTGCTACATCAAATTTTAATATTCCTCTGTTTATACAATAATCAGTGCTCTATTCGAGCAGTTTTATTTTACGGCCGTTCGAGTCGAACGAGTCTGCCATTTTATAATATATTCAGTGACTTCCAGGCCTTTAAACATACGAAATTATTGTTACATCTGTGAATAAACCCGTTCTCCCGAAGCCATCCCTTGTTATTTACAATAGTTCCGGATTTCCCAAACGTTACCTACGTGTTCCCGTGAGTGTCCTCCCCTTTCTGAGCTACCGGGAAGAAGCTTTGGGGGGACCTCCGGGACAAGGTGAGCAGTCGCTCAAAATGGGCTCTGGGGGAGGCCTGTGTTAAGCAATTAACGTCTTCAGGTTGTTGATGATGATGATGAAAACACATAAAAGTCTTGTTAAAACAAATACCTACCATATTAATACTGACAAAAGATCAGGAATTATTTCTCACGATCGATGACTGACCGTTGTCGTATGAAAAGACGTGAAAGGGTCTAAATACCGTTAGTTACTAAAATGTTTAAACTACAAATTGCTAAACCTTTTGGAATCTATATAAAATATATAGATAATGGTTTCACTACATAAACTACTGTAAAATATTTATGTTTAAATTTTTTTTTGTTTTATACATATATTTATTTTTTTATAACTAAATAGGCCCCGCATCTGACTGCAATCTCTCCCGATAGTGACGACGCGGTCTACGATGGTACATGCTTGCCTAGGAGATACCTATTCAGTTGAAGAGATCTTTGTAGTAGATAGAATTTCTTGCTTATACAAGACAAGCAGAGGAATTATGTAAGGTGGAACGTTTTACTAAGTGCGGCAAATCCAATTTTTCGGGCATTTTTTGTCAATGTGGTTACGTGAAAACTGATTTTGTGCAAATAAGTAGAATGTCTCAACAAATTACGATTAAAAGTATCGCTTAGAAATCATTGGTTTAGCAACAAATGGCAATAGACTGGAAATCCTAGACGAAATTTGTTGATACATTCTGTTTATTTGAGCAAGATAATTTTTAATGTAATCACGTTGAGCAATAATAATAATAATAAATAATAAAACTTTTATTTCAGGTTGTTCACCCATAGAGTTAGTAACATAAAACTTATAGCTATATTAGTAAACACATTAGCAAAAAACATCACATTTATTTATTTAGGGGCTTACTGAGCCACGAATTGAGCTGCAGGTTTGTGCAGCGCGACCCACCGCTTCAGAAAGCCACTCGTGCAGTCTCCAGCTGCTAGGGCCAGGAGGCTGTTGGTTGTGCCCCACACGCGCTGCCTCAGGGACGCCGCGCGCGCACGCATGATTGCAAAAAAGTCATCCGTGTGCGCGTCGGCGAACATTCCGGACGCGCTACAGAACCGAGGCAGACCCAACAGCATCCTGAACCCATTATTATACTGGATCCGTAGAGCATTGTAAGTTTTCTGCGTATACTTGGTCCACAGGCTGCACGCGTAAAATGATTGGCAAAAACCTCAAGAAACTTTGAATTTGCCGCGCTGAGTAAATCGTTCCACCTTAAACAAGAAAGAGTAGGTATGAATGAAACGCTCACACAATATTAACGTTAACGTTAAAAATACAATCCAATACTAGACCTCCGGACATAAAAAAATACGAGAAAATAAAACATTTCGTAATTCCATTCGTAGCTCGGTTCGTTGCACATCATGAATCGTGTTTAATTCAACAATCGTTCGAAAAATACTCTCTATTTTCGAATGAAATCATTTTGTGCGATAGAATCTGATGGGATGTTGGAACTTTAACGCGTAATAGTTTTATTGGATTTATGGTTGGAAAATGATTGTAGTTACAGTAAATTAATGGAGTTTCTCTTATGAAAATACTTGACGCGCTCTCCTTCGTGTAGCTATGCAAGTCTTATACTTAGTCTAAATATAATTTGTTCTGTGTTCTGTCTGTATTGTATTCTATGTATGTATTTACAAACAAAAAGTATCTAAGTATTCTATCAGTTATCTAGTTCCCGTAGTAAAAGTTCTATTTACTATTTTGAAATATCCACAAATATTATTATTCTCCTGCATTTATTTCTTTTTGATTTTCAGTGGTAGACTCATCTTTTCTTCTTCTCGTGTAGGCAAGTGGTCAACCCTGGTGTCAGAGATTTTAGGCCGCCCAAAGGCTTCTAACTAGGCTTAACGACAATAGTCTTACGATAACAGCCGGGATCGACGGGTTAACGTGCCCAAAGCACGGTAGCGCTCAGTTGTAAATATCACTTTTTGCTGTAGCGGTCACCCATCAGAGTAGTGACCACAGCGTAAGTTGCTTAACTTTACCGATCGGTTAGAAACTGCCAGTCGCGCTTCGCTATGAGCGTTACATAGACTCATACTTGAAAATTGGAGAAAGTAAAAATATAGGCGATAGGTATGGTATATCAGTTTAAGCTTATTATTGTTTAGATTTAGATCAAATAATTCATAATAATTGAGAAAGTAAAACTATTTTGAGAGTACTAAAACCATGCCATGCCATTCTTTTCTAATTTACTGCAATGAAAAATTATTATTCCATTCCATATTATTCCACTGAAAATACTTAAGCAAGGCTTTTGCAGTGCTGTATAGAATAATAATTGTTCTCACCACTGAGCTTTCTCATTAAGCTCAACGACTGCGTTAGAATTAATTGCAGGAACTATTCGGATACATATCTTGAATTGTATTACATGTAATACCTTGTATTACCTGGAATTAACTATTAGATGAAACAGATATACGTGGTAATAACGTAACGAATGATAAAATTAAAATATTTGTGTATGTTGTGAGGTATGTCTATGTTGGATGCAAAAGGCAAGCAGCTGTTTAAAGATGCGCTCAATAGGGAGGCCTATGTTCTTCTTAGCTAGGGGGGCTTCTTCTAGATGATGATGATGATGATGATGAAAATGAACATTTATTACTTAAGTTTAGTTAAAATGAAAATAATGAGAAAAAATATAGTAACGTTAGTAAGTACGTACTTACGTACGACTAGCTCGTAACGTCATTAATTTACATTAAAAAAACTTGAGCCTTATAAAATAATTGAACCAACTCCGATTAAACCTACTAAGAAACGCTTTATTATTTTCGTGGAGAAACTTTACGATCGGTGATTAATCTGGCCTACTGGTATTGTCCTTAGCATTATAATAAAAGATGATAATAAAAAAGTGAGTCTTTACTTATGTCAATACCAGGGCACAGATTATATAATGTACCAGGGTATTCTTCGTTATACATCTTATACACATAAAATAAAACAGCATTGACATTAAGATGTGTTGGTGGAAACTGTCCAAGCTGTTGGATCGAAATTCTTTAAGACCCAACGCCGAAAGAAGACTCAAAAGCTCTCAGAAAAAACTCTTGAGCTAATGGCCGACCGGAGCGAAATGAAGCTGCAGTCTTCAGTTGATATGTCAGCCTACGGTGAACTCAATAGACGAATCTGGAGTTCCTTGCGACACGACTTGCGTGCTCTTAGTACTTCACGTATTGAGGCCGCAATTGAGCGGAACCAAGGCTCTAAAGTGTTCGCAATGGATTCGTCTATTGGGCAACACCAAATGACAAAACTGAAGACCGAAAATGGTAGCATCATTTCATCCAAGCCTGAGATTCTGAGAGAGATCGAGAACTTCTATGGACAGTTATACACCTCGACACGTAAGCCCGCTACTAACACAGCTCAGGACATCAGAGCCAAGTTAGTCCGACACTATACCGAAGATATCCCGGACGTCAGCCTGTACGAGATTAGAATGGCCCTCAAACAGCTTAAAAACAACAAGGCACCAGGTGAAGATGGAATTACGACTGAACTTCTGAGAGCGGGTGGTAGACCGGTACTTTTAGTCCTCCAGAAGTTATTTAATTCTGTCATCCTTGAAGGTACAACGCCAGAGGCATGGCACAAGAGCGTGGTGGTGCTCTTCTTCAAAAAAGGCGATAACACCTTATTGAAGAACTATAGGCCCATCTCGCTCTTGAGTCATGTGTATAAGCTGTTTTCGAGAGTCATTACGAATCGTCTCGCACGCAGGTTTGATGAATTCCAGCCTCCCGAACAAGCCGGTTTCCGAAAAGGCTTTAGCACCATAGACCACATCCATACGCTGCGCCAGATTATACAGAAGACCGAAGAGTATAATCGGCCGTTATGCCTAGCGTTTGTGGACTATGAGAAAGCCTTCGATTCAATCGAGACTTGGGCGGTGCTGCAGTCCTTGCAGCGATGCCAAATTGACTATAGGTATATCGAAGTTTTGAAGTGTTTGTACAGTAAGGCCACTATGTCAGTCCGACTACAGGACCAGAGTACGGAACAAATTCCATTGCAAAGAGGCGTGAGACAGGGAGACGTTATTTCTCCGAAACTGTTCACAAACGCATTGGAGGATGTTTTCAAGCTCTTGGAGTGGAAAAGATCTGGCATCAACATAAATGGCGAGTACATCACTAACCTTCGTTTTGCCGATGATATAGTCATAATGGCGGAATCGCTCGAGGACCTTAGCACCATGCTCAACGACCTCAGTAGAGTCTCCCAGCAGGTTGGTCTTAAGATGAATATGGACAAGACAAAGATCATGTCTAATGCTCATGTTCCACCTATACCGGTAATTGTTGGGAACGATACTCTCGAAGTTGTCGACAAGTATGTCTACCTAGGACAGATTGTCCAATTAGGTAGGTCCAACTTCGACAAAGAGGTGGCGCGAAGAATCCAACTCGGCTGGGCAGCGTTCGGGAAGCTTCGTCCTATCTTTTCGTCCAAAATACCGCAGAGCCTGAAAACGAAAGTTTTCAATCAGTGTGTGTTGCCAGTGATGACTTATGGAACTGAGACATGGTCTCTTACTGTTGGCCTCATTAGTAAGCTCAAAGTCGCGCAGCGAGCTATGGAGCGAGCTATGCTCGGTGTTTCCCTGCGAGATAAGCTCCGGAACGAGGAGATCCGCAGGAGAACTAAAGTGACCGATATAGCTCTTAGAGTTAGTAAGTTGAAGTGGCAATGGGCAGGCCACATCGCTCGTAGAACTGACAACCGATGGGGAAGAAAGGTTCTCGAGTGGCGACCACGAACCGGAAGACGCAGCGTGGGCCGGCCCCCCACTCGGTGGACCGACGACCTGGTGAAAGCCGCGGGGAGCCGATGGATGCAGGAGGCGAGCAGCCGCTCAAGGTGGCGTGCTCTGGGGGAGGCCTATGTTCAGCAGTGGACGTCTTCAGGCTGTTAATGATGATGATGACATTAAGATCATAAAGAGTAATACATTAAAACCCCCACTCGATGGACCGACGATCTGGTGACAGCCGCTTGGAGCCGATGGATGCAGGAGGCGAGCAGTTGCTCAAAGTAGCGCTCTTTAGGGGAGGCCTATGTTCAGCAGTGGACGGCTTCAGGCTGTTGTTGATGATGATGATGGTGAATACTTAAAAAAACCGTGATCGTGAAAATAGAAGACCAAGTCACTTTTAACCAATTGTCAAAATCCAGTACAAAGCAAGGCATGCTAGACCACAGGTTATCAATAAACCGGCTAAAACCAGCTCCAAATATTGTCCAATATACATCCAGCTGGAGCAGATGGCCGTTGCATGTTACGTCTCGGTTGCGGCGCGATAAACAATACGTATGGTCACTAGGAATGGGTCAATTCAGACGATTTAGGAGGAGAATTTGATATTTCTTTCGATTAAAGGCCTTATGTGTCAACTTTACAGTATAAAATTGACTGCAGGAGCAAAAACTGGACACAACAAAGAGTTTTGAGAGAAGCTTTTCCAGCTCTGGACTAGTAAGCAGGATGATAAACTTAGATGTAAGAACTGAGACAGATAGGATGCATTTGAACTGCACACCAGCTGCAAAATTGCAGTTGACATAGCTGCATCGAAACTGCCAGTCCGGGAGGAGTCCAGAGAGCGCCACTTTGAGCGGCTGCTCGCCTCCTGCATCAATCGGCTCCCCGCGGCTTTCACCAGATCGCCGGTTCACCCAGTGGGACGCCAGCCAGCCTATGCTTTGTCTTCCAGTTCATGGTCGCCACTCTAAAACCTTTCTTCCCCATCGGATGTCAGTTTTCAGGTTCCGTTCTCAAAGTCGAATCTACTTTTTTATACCTTAATTTTATTTCGTTCAAAATCAATCGTTGGGCGCTTAAAACTTCGTCTCTCATTAACCTGAATCTCGAATATAAAGTGACTTTATATAAACCTGGCTATAGTAGTTACACGGAGCGGATGGCAGTACGTGATTATCGAACTATAGGATGCGATCCGTCGATGAATCGATTCAAAACTCAAAACTCAATAATTTTATTGCAAATAGGCTATTTTTACTACTCTTAATCGCGTGTAGCGTCCCGTTCTCAAACTGTAAATACGTACGTGGAATATTTTGCATATAGTTCCTTTTGCAAATAGTAAATTGTGATAGAAGTTCTTTTCGCAAAAGGCCACTGTTGCAATAAGTCAGTTTCAGCAGAACTTCCCTTTTGCAAAGTGTTGTTCATTTTATAATCATGCGTGCCTTGGGAGAGGCTTACTAAAAATGCATTTCAACGAATTTGAAGGCCAAATATTTGTAAATATTTGAAGATATGACTGTATGTTATCTCCACTCAGCACGATTTCTTATTCAGTTATCAATTTGGTTTCCTGAAAGATTAACCTTCTTTATAGACAACCGGTAATCTAACAATTTTTTTTCCTGTTTGACAGCCGTTACCAAACATGGTGTTCTAACGGGTATAAACGATCCTAACTCGGCATGAAAACAAACAATTGAAATCCAACACGACATGATACATGATCTGCAAATAGCTTGTTCAAAATGTTAGTCAAATATTTGGCATTCACATTCAGGTTCTCTCAAATTTTCTGTACTCTAATAGAGAACGTAATGTACATGTCGTGTTTTAGTAAAATCCATAATCTAGACAACTTTTTTACTTGTAGGTAACCTAGGGTTTAGACCACACATTACTACGTACTAACCAGTAAAATCGCTAAGCTCCCTGCTGTCGATTCAGCTTACTACAAGCCCATTAGAGTTAATAGGCGTGTTCAAATTTTTAAACCCAATTCTACGTGAGTGGGAAAATAAGTCTAAAAGTTTCTTAACAAACGACGATCCGACGACGGCACGATTAAGTTGTTTTAAAGTCTACGACTTTAGTTATTTAATTTATACTATTATTTTTACAGTAAAAATAAAACATCAAGGATTAAAAAAACAATCTTAGGTAAAAATTTGAAATCAAGGTAGTGATATTTTTCCCAGGGATTGTTGATTGTGCTTTTTTGTTATCAGTGAAATGAAGACGTCTGTTATTGAAAGCTGTATTTAACAATTTTGAATTAATTAACTATTATTATTTTCTTTTAAATCATCACACGAAAATATTTTCTTTGACAGGAACAAAAATTTAAAATTGAAATCCAGAACACAGATTAGAGAAAAATCAATTACTATACTCGTGATCATAAACGCGGAAGACGCAGCGTAGGCAAGCCCCCCACTCGGTGGACCGACGATTTGGTGAAAGCCCCAGGAGCCGATGGATGCAGCAGGCGAGTAGCCGCTCACAGTGGCGCTCTCTGGGGGAGACCTATGTTCAGCAGTGGACGACTTCAGGCTGTTGATGATGATGATGTGAAGATCGTATCGCACAGTGTAAATAACGTGCCCACTTGCAACCTTGCGTAACTGCAGTTGGCCCTACGCCAGAGTTAACTATTATTGCGACCAAAACAAATGTTGGACTACCTCCGCAAATACTAAGTGTTTTTGATTGGATTGTTTGCTTCATTTAATTTGTGAAATATTTTATTTAGGTTTGAGATGTTATTTTAAAATTGTTAAGCTTTTGCTGTCACTTCAAAGTCTTGAGGAATAGAATTTTGCGAGTTTTTAATGTAATAAATAAATGAATGCTTGCATATAATGAGTTAATGACATATAATTGTAATAATGCCGAATATTTTGATAATGACTACTTATTGTAAATAATCTTTGGAATTAGTTAAGTATTTATTAATGTCCTCCTCTCCCCTAACATAATATTGTTGTGCCCAACAGGGTCCATAATGATCTCAACCCTTTATACATTTACATCTTTTGTAACATTGTTGAAGCAATAAACATTTGAATTTGAATTTTAACTTGACAATATTAAAGTTGGAACCAACCAGCGCGATCCCAGGCCACAAGGTTTACCACTCGGCCTTTTTTCACTTCCATAAATAGAAATCAGTCAATTAATTCGATATGTCTAAACCTTCTTTTTCTTCTTGTGTAGGCGAATTTTTAGGCCACTCAAAGGCTTCTGATTTGTCTTAACGACTATTGTATTACGGCAATAGCCGGGACCGACGTATTAACGTACCTTCAGCTAAAGTAAATCAAACCAATTTGTATGTAATTAATAAAACAAGGAACCCCTTTTAAACGCAAGGTCGCCGGTCTCTCACTCAACTATCTGACTAACGGTCTCTTCCAATCACGCGCAAGCTAAAGTTGCAACCCAACTGAAAATTAATAAATTGAGATGTGAACTTTTTTTTATTTAAGTTACATCCCATAAAATCTAAACCACGGACGGTAGACAAAATTGTATTTCCCCTGTTTACTCCAGTTGACAAAAAAGCAAGTATGAAGAAAGTGAAATAAAACGGGGAAAGACAATTTTCTCTAACGCCGCCCGTACAGGCAGTAGTAAACTATGTTTGAATAAACATTACGATTGGTACTGATTTCAAGTCAATCTGCGACTCAAAACTCTAAATACCTCACCTTAAACTTAAATATAAAAGAAAATTGGCAAATCCATCTCTCCAAACCCCGAAACTCCCCTACTTCGGCACACGTCATTACTACTCCGGGAACTCACGGTTTCCTAGAGTCGTAAAAGTCTAATTCACTCACGAGGCTGTTCTTCGTACGGATATTAAGATATGCCGCAAGTGACGCGAGCAAGCGATTGTGGATATCGCTTGCTGTGACTGCGACAGCTTATATGAATGTCTATTATACATGGTGTCTATTCTACAAAATTTTATTTGGACAGTTTTTAAACTATTGTGGCTGTTATCAATTCGACATATAAGAAAGAGATAGCAATATTTTTAGAAAAGAAAATAACAATTTTTTTGGGGTTTGTTTGCACAATCAATTGACTCCAAACTATAACAATATTTTTTTTATGAGAATGGATGACGTGACGTGCTAGTTGTTCAACTGATGTAAAGCGACACGGCCGCCCAAAACAGTAGCAGTGTCACTCGAACTTTAAAATAATAGAGTTTTGCGTGACACAGCACTGCGCACGTCATCCTGAGACATCACACAGTCTAGTAATCAGATCACTAGACTGTGAAATCAGGTCATAAAGTCTCATATGTAAAAAATTCCAGAAAATTACCAGAAAATTCTTAATAATTAGATACAAGATGTCAATGTTCTTGTGCAAGCTATCGCATTGTTCTCTAATTTTCAGTAAAGAGAAATTCTAGTAAAAAATCTAATCGTTCATCTTTCATTCCTTACACCAAACCCAAGTCCGGATATCCCCTCCGAAAACCCGCTACACCCGGTTATTGGCCCGAATGGTCCGCAAAAATACGATTCGGCAATATGGCCACCCGATTTAGATTTGAGTGTCCATTGGCTTCCCTCAGTCCGGATATTTGATTGAGGGGATAGAGGTGAGGCGAAGGTTAGATTGAGAGATAGACTGGGTTCCTAAACAGATATCCGGATGATTTTGTAGTTGTAGGTTTCTTTAGGCTTGATAAAATTTATAAATAAATTATAACTGAAATATACAATTAACACTAATCATTTAAAAAGGGTCTTGCGGCGCAGGAAGAATTTGGGGTCGGTCTGTTCTTGGAAAGTGCTTTGATTTACAAGTTTTTATGTCGATTGTTGAATACTGATATTTTGTACAACAATGAGATAAATAAGTAAAATATTTGTGTGTACGAGTGTCGTACCTTTAACATTCCTTTTATAAATAAGATTATGTTTTCTGAAAAGTGAAAGATGGGTCAGATATATATAATTATAAGAAATATTTTTAAAATTAGAGATGTTGACTTTTTCGCTACAATTAATTTCTATATAAAATAAAGCCTTTATAATTATTGATCTGTTGATTTTAAGAATAATTATAATACACAATAGATTTATTATTCACGTAAGAATTTATTTGAATGTATAAAAACGATAGAGATTTTTGGTTTTTTTTTCATTCTTGAAATAAGCAATGTCTTTAGTACGCTGTCCAATAAATGGGTTAAAAAATTCGATAGGTACCGATCGAACGAGAAAACCGGTGATTACAATACAATACAATAAATATTTATTGACACCAACATAATAAAAACACGCAGAAATGAGAATCACATAATAAGATAGGTAGAATGGGCGATCTTATCGCTAAGAGTGATCTCGTCCAGACAACCTTTAGGTGGTCATAGATATGAGCCAGTATGAGCACTGGATGGTGGTGCAAATAATGAGTGGAATACCTAACTTTTTGTAAAAGCTTACAAAATTGCATTTAAGAGCACCGTCCTGGTATTTGAAATTGTTATTACCATCGCTCTGCTCTCCACACGTATGGAAGAGACAATAAAGGCAATGTATGAATACACCCGCAATTTAGCATTTTCGGCGCCAACGGTTTCCACCCTCTAAAACTTAAAAACCTTTTGATTTTGGTGTCAATCGTTTGAATAGATTATAATCTATGCTTAATTGCTTATACGTCTTGATTTTTTTGGAAATATGTCTCGTGTTCTCGTTACAACTGCTTTTCTTCGTCATAATTTTGACGCCGAAAATTTATAACCTTAGATGGCTATAAATCCGCAGATATTGTGAAAACTTTAAAAAGGAAGACGTACGAGCATATTCTTTTGACTGTGTAGACAAAATTTAAAAAATCATCGTAATCGGATAACGTTTAGAGATGGAAAAGCGTTGGCACTTTTGTATGGACAAGAGCAGGTATACGCTTCTCATAAAGTTTACTGAGAATACACAGCGAATGTCTAAACACATTTTGGAACCCCTTATGTCTATTAAACGCGGGTTGTTTGGTGGTAAATAAACGTAAATGTAAACCTATAATAACATTTAACGGCCACAGTCGTTGCTTTTTAATGCACCGGGTTTCGTAAATTATTCACAAAAGCTGACTGAAGGATATTAAACCCATAAAACAGGTTTAAACAAGTATTTTTGTTATTAGAAACATATCTCGTACATTTGCACTTTTAATACTTTATTTGAGTCAAAAAGCACAACACTAAAATATGTGATAAGTTTTAATGATCAAAATTTCTGGTTAATAGAGGTATTATTTTATATTAACCTGAAAAATTTTATTCACCATCAAAAGCCTAAGGACGTCTACTGCTGAACATAGGTCTCCCCCAGAGAGCGCCACTTTGAGTGGCTGCTAGCCTCCTTCATCCATCAGCTCCCCGCGGTTTTCACCAGATCGTTGGTCCACCTAGTGGGGGGCCTACGCTGCGTCTTCTGGTTCGTGATGGCCACTCGAAAATCTTTCTTTCCCATCGGCTATCAGTTCTACGAGTTATGTGGCCTGCCTACTGCCACTGCCATCGTTTGAGTGCGTTATTATAAATATCGCCCTAAAATAGAGCTTCAGGCCGCTTGTCCACCGCACCGTCACCGAGCCGTCACCCGAGAACGAGATGTCGACATCGAAGTACATTGCTAGTAATGTACGTATCGCCGAAGTAGCCAGACATACATTACTAGCAATGTACTACGATGACGTCATCTCGTTCTCGGTGACGTCTCGGTGACGTCCCGGTGACGGCGGCGGTGGACAAACGCTCTTAAGCTACAATATTTCTGTCCACGTAAGTTTAATATTTACCAGCTAAATAAACAGGTAGTATTTCACATAAGTTGTATCGCCGCTTCGTTACCTAAGAGTGGGCTGGTTAGGCAGAGTCGACTCCAACGCCGATAGCAATGGATCGCCGGTCGCCACGTACAGGCTCGCTGAATAATACATTCTGCACAACTGTGACCATTGAGTACTTGTGTGGTGTGTGCTAGAGAAGGCAGCGGGAGATGCAACAACCTTGAAATAAAAATAAAATAACTAATATGCTGCCCTAATACAGACGGTAAACAAAATTATCTTTCCCCTGTTTTACTCCACTTGACAAGTAAGCAAGTATGAAGAAAGTGACATAAACTGGGGAAAGAGTTTTGTCTACCGTCCGTGCTAAGGCTGCTGGAGTGGAAATTCGCTTGACCTTGATGAATATATTACGATTCTGACATACTGCTATCCTACAGATTAAAACGAATGTAAATAAAAAAATAGTTTTTTGTTATTCTGTACTCGCTATATCGGATGTTTAACTTGCAGTCATTTCAAAACGAATAAGATTAATTTGTTAAAAATTATATCGTTGATCTAACACACATATATTTTCTCTTTTTATTTATGTTGTTAATTAAAAATAAATATTTTTATTATTAAAAAAAATAGTAACAGATTTTTTGAGTTTTCATACGATTTTTTGCATTCAGTATTTTATGATTTTATTTTTAATGAATTAAATATTTGGTTATGTTAAACGCTGAAAAATCATGCTGACATCACGTTTTCAACACAATGATTTGTTTTTTTAAGTAAATGCTTGGTTTCTATAATAACATTATTTTTAGTGAAAAAAAATTCGTAGCGATATGACTATATTGAAATGCATATGCCAAAAAAAAATATAATAACAAAAAAAAAGAAAAAAGAAAAACAAAGATGAATGATGAATGTATATGCTATGTTGGAATGCATTTTGTTGTATTGATTTATTTTTTTGATTTTTTTATTAGCTACTCGCTCCTCTCTTAAACCACGTCACAGGTCGTACCAGGAGGCTCTCAGTAAACGAAGTTAAGGCAGGTGCCAATTCCAGGCGCAGCTTGGTTACTCTTGTTTTACGATAGCCGGACTTTCCTTCTAGAGATAGCCTTCTGTCATAATTGCACTGGGACATGAGAGGTGGTAGTAAAATTCAGACAGGAAATGGGATACCAATGTGATTTTATGTCTGTTCTGGTATATTTGTAACAGATTTTTCAATTTATTTTTTAACAGATTAGACTTGGATTAGAATTCTTGTTGGTGTTATATGCGCTGTGTATATTATTCGATGAGACAACTACGACACATAATAGATACCTAACTCTAACAAACGTTGTACTTTGTGATCCCAACGTAAGAATAGCACCACCGACCGACCACCCCACCTCTACCCTGAACTCAGGAGGACGTGCGTGCGCGAGTGACGCGAAAAGAATTGTAATGTAGAGTTCCAATTAGCACGGCAACTGTCATGGGCCATAACTAAGCCGTGACGCTTAACACCAGGAAAATTACTAGGTCGTCATGTTATTCGTATACATAAAAAAGTTTTCTATAAAGCCGTTTTGTACTGTAAATACTTAAACAATTCAATAAATCATAGTTTTTTGTCCACAGTGCATTTACGGATGCTACGTGCATTCCGCTATCCTGCCGACGTTCCATCGCCGATGCTACTGGCTGTTACAAGTAAGTGTAAGAACCGTTTTGTATTTATTACTAGCTTAGATGCAGCATCTTAGAGTCTTTCGAATTTATTTTATGGCTCATTTTACGTTGTAATGCAAAAATGCAGATTTTTGCTGCTGGGTCTTTCTTTAAATATTATTTATTGCTGATACGATATTAGTTCATACAAATACTACCTACTCAAAGCACTCCATATGCTTCATTATTACCATATTCAGCTCACTATAGAGACCTTGAATACAGAGGTATTCTATGTCTAACTTAACTTTAACTAACTTACATAAGAAATTAGGTCTTACGGGCTTGTGCAAGGTCAGCGCGAATTCAAGCCAAAGCCACAGAATAGATGTATAGTACTAGGCCAAAGCGGGGATAAGCCAGGGGCCGAGCGGCAGGGGCGGTCTAAGTTAAACTGGTTCCAACGCGCAATAGTTTAGGTAATTTATTATTACACTGAATATGATGGGTATTTTAAAAATCCACTATATGTATACCATCTCCATTATATTTAGTTCAACTACACAAAGTTTCATGATCTTATTTAAAGTATTCATTGAATAATCGCTGTTTATTTGTACGGTTTGGAGGTAACTTTAAATTAAAACTGTAAATTTTATTAATTCGTGTTTTCACTATACATTTGCAGTAGCATTAGTCCTGAACTTTCCATATATTAATTTCAAAGTCATTGTTGCAATATTGTTGACAGGACACTGCCTCAAGCTAAGCCGTTTTAAGCAATTTGACGTTGTATTGGCTCTTAACGCTGACATATTCAGATGGTTTCTTGCGAAATGTTTTAGTTATAACATCAATAATTAACCTATATCCGTTACACAAAAGTATCCCCATATTATCATATTTTGGCTTTTTATTGAAAATAAAAGCCTATGCCTAACTAAACAAATAAACAATTAACCAAAAATTACGTCCAAACGCTGATCTTCAGATGATTTTTTCCAATGTGTTTTTGTTATAACATCATAACTATAACCATTCCACAAAATTATCCTCGATATAACCATATTTTAGCCCATTATTGAAAATAAAAGCCTATTACACACCTAATTAAACTAATAAATGACTTTTTTATGTGAATGAGTGGTGACGAGCTAGTCGTTCGCCTGATGTTAAGCGTCACGGCCACCCATAACAGATTGCAGTGTCACTCGGAACTCTAAATTAAAGTCTCGCGTGACACCGCTCACCGCGCACCGCGCACGTCATCCTGTGACATCATACAGCCTAAAAAGCTTTTCTAGACTGTGTGATCAGTTCATAAAGTCTCATTTGCCTAGTAACTTCACTAGCTACAACTCCCATCAAACCGGAACACAGTGCTTACACACTACTGCTTGGCGGCAGAATAACTGGCAAAGCGGTGGTACCTACCTAGACGAACTTTGCAGAAAAGTATTACCACCTAGTAAACTAACAATGTTTTTTCGATGTGTACAACATCAAATCTGTATCCATTACACAAAAGTATGCACCCGAACACAAACAAGGCAATCTCGTGAAAGCAAGACATTTTTCAACCTCAGAGCGGAATCCGAGATATCTTGAAATACATCTCTTTGAAACCGCAAAACCAAACCAAGCCAGTTCGAGCCGGATTGATGAAAACGCCAATAGGAAGTTTCCAATTCAATATTTGTGAAATATTTTCACTTGGCTGCGTTGGATATTAATGGGATTTCTTCAGGCTAACAGATCTTGTAGCTGCAGTATTTCTTGGAAAGCAAATGTAGTTAAAAATTGAAAATGTTTGAATGAACACGAGTGTAGCAAAATTGAAAATGTTTGAACTACAGGGTTTCGAGGAAGTGGAATCATTTCGGAATGTTTTGAAATGAATTTGATGGAATCACGAGATGTAGGTATTTTGAATTATAAACTAAATAATTAATAACCGGCCAAGTGCGAGTCGGACTCGCACACGAGGGGTTCCGTACCGTTATCTATCTATAAAAACGACCAAAAAAAAAATACGTTTGTTGTATGGGAGCCCTCTTAAATATTTATTTTATTCTGTATTTTAGTATTTGTTGTTATAGTAGCAACAGAAATAGATCATCTGTGAAAATTTCAACTGTCTAACTATCACGGTTCCTGAGATACAGCTTGGTGACAGACGGACAGACAGCGGAGCCTTAGTAATAGAATCTGTTTTACCCTTTAGGTACCTTAAAAATATAATAAAATAAATATTTAAGGGGGCTCCCATACAACAAACGTGATTGTTTTTCTTTTATAGATAATGCTACGGAACCCTTCGTGCGTGAGTCCGACTCGCGCTTGGCCGGTTATTATAGAACTGATCTCAATCTGGTCCTTCGCTTCACTTCACTTCATCAGCCGGAAGACGTCCACTGCTGAACACAGGCCTCCCCATAACACGTCACTTTGGACGCTTATACTAGGGGGGGATTTGCTATAATCACCACGCTTCTCAATCTGGTTCTTACTAGTATTCTAATTAACAGTCTGGTTTAATATAAGAATGTGTGCGTGAATTCTTGCCTACTTGCTACTGTATCAGCACTTTGTAATGGAAATTAAAGTTTAATGTTTAATGGGCCACGTTCATATGAGTTGCCGCTTCATTAGTTCCGTTACACACGTCCCGGGTGAATTATGAAGATGTCATTCTGTTTATACACTGGCTAGTGTGGAAGGCACTTTCAAATAACGTATATTTTTTTTTTTTTTTTTTTTTTTTTATGTGATTGAATGACGTGACGAGCTAGTCGTTCACCTGATGTTATGTGACACGGCCGCCCATAACAGTTGCAGTGTCACCCGGAACTTTAAAACAATAGTTTCGTGCGACACTGCACTGCGCACGTCATCCTGAGACATCACCCAGTCTAATAATCAGATTACTAGACTGAGTGATCAGATCATAAAGTCTCATTTGCCCAGTAATTTCACTAGCTACAATGCCCTTCAAACCGGAACACAGTAGTGCTTGCACACTACTACTTGGCGGCAGAATAACTGGCAAAGCGGTGGTACCTACCTAGACGAACTTTGCAGAAAAGTCCTACCACCTAGTAATATCTACATAGTAACGCAAAGTAACGTATAGCTACTTGGCAAATGTATATTTTTAGGGTTCCGTACTCAAAGGATAAAACGAACCCTATTACTAAGGCTCCACTGTCTGTCTGTCTGTCTGTCTGTCCGTCTGTCACCAGGCTGTATCTCATGAACCGTGATAGTTACACAGTTGAAATTTTCACAGATGATGTATTTCTGTTGCCGCTATAACAACAAATACTTAAAACCAGAATAAAATATATATGTATATATAAGGGAACTCCCATACAACAAACGTGATTTTTTTTCCCTCGTTTTTATAGATACGGGACCCTTCGTACGCGAGTCTGACTCGCACTTAGCTGGTTATTTTTTATTTTCGGGATAGTAAAATAAAGACAACGCAGCCCTGGTATGTTCCGCGTCCCTGGTATGTTGCGCGATGGTGACCCACTTACCATCAGGTGGGCCTTTTTGCTTGTTTATCACTAACTAGCGGCTCGCCCCGGCTTTGCACGTGTAGTAGTGTAGCCTATGTTACTCAAAGTGAATGTAGCTTTCGGATGGTGAAAGAATTTTTTAAATCGGCACAGTAGTTTTTGAGTTTATTTATTACAAATATACATACAAAAATACAAATCTTTCCTCTTTATAATAGTGGTGTAGATTATTTATCACTTATAATACACTATAATAAATAAAATTATCTCCATCTAAATGGTCCTTAAGTATTATAAAACTGTACTAATAGTATACCGTCGAATTTACACACGCTTTTCTTCAAACCTACTAAGCGTTCTATCACCGTCCATTAATACATGGCATTTTGTAAATACCACCGTATTATAACCACAAAGCAGAAATGTCAGCGATAATTGAATTTCTGATCGCGATGCAGCGCCTGTTTGTCGGTGTAACAGGTGTCAATGATATTGACTTAGCTAGGGCAGGGACGGGCGAGGCCGAATTGAGGCCGAAATCAAACCGAAAATTACAAAACCCCATAATGCTCATTAAAACAAAAACGCGCTTTCCATCATTGCATGTGATGGCAGATTAGATAAATAAAATTATTAATTGCTCTATATATGAAGTATTATTTTGATTGATTAATAACGCTCGTATTTAACTTTACATTTTCTTGGCAAAACTCATGACTATACCATATCAGCAAAAGTATTTATAACGTCTTCGTTCCACTCTTGTTATTTGAAATTAGGTCGCAAGGGAAATACCGAATAAAAATGTATGTTCTTACATTTGTTATGATGTTTATGATAATATGTTGTTGTAGGTGAATTAACGGTACCCACAAGTTATAAGCATGTAATAGTTATTTATGATATAAGGGCGGTAAGTTGGTTTTTACAAACAAGTAGACAAATGTAAGCCCGAGACGAAGTCGAGGGCTTACCATAGTCACGAGTTTGAGGAAACCAATTTCCGCACGTGTATCATACAACGTTTTTCAACACATTTGCGAGAAAACAGTACAATAGGTAATGAAACAAACTTTTGCTTAGTGGGAAAGTCGCAACAAACAATATTTGATGTTCCTAATCTAATATGAAAATGGCCTAAAATGGCGCGCATTTACAATGCAAATGGCGCCACGTGCGTGTGGTGAAAATTAGAACTACTTCTTTAGTTTCATTTTCTCTTTAGTATTAAAATGAGACAAACGTATTGAGCAAAAACGCTTCCAAGGAGTTTCGATCATTCAGCTTATTTATTCTCGTGATGTGAAACTCCTTGGTGAAATTCTTATAACACATATACAACTTTAATAAATTATAGGAGCCGAAAAGTATTGTTGTATTTTTTCTGTAAAACTATTTTCAGCCAGTTTTTCCCAAGCCTAGTTGTATAGATAGGTACCGTCAGGCGCAAATTGCGGTGGCATGATATGTTAACCAGTATAATGTACGGAAGCACAGTGGCCACTTATTGCCACTGTTAGGCTTTAGAATATACTTATCATATAATATAATAACAGTGTGTATTATTTATGAACATAATTTATTATTTGTATTTGACGTCTACTACCACGCTCTAGCGCACATAGTCAAAGCTCTACCCGTAAAATTAAGCATCATTTGCTGCAGTCACAGTAAGATCCGAAAAACAAAAAAAGTTGAACTGACAATTGATGGGGAAGAAAGGTTCTCGAGTGGCGACCATGAACCGGAAGACGCAGCGTAGGCCGGCCTCCCACTCGGTGGATCGACGATCTGGTGAATGCCGCGGAGAGCCGATGGATGCAGGAGTCGAGCAGACCGCTCAAAGTGGCGCTCTCTGGGGGAGGCCTATGTTCTCTTCAGGCTGATGATGATGATGACAGTAAAATGGAATAATAGATAAATTTGGGTTAGATGCTAAGCGAGTTTTGGAAAATACCTTGGTTAGTACGACACAGACCCAAAAAGAATTAGATATTTTTAAACATATTTTTGTTAAACCGTATAATCCCGTGTGATTTTGTGTAGTTATATACCTATAGGATTATTAGTTACTGTCACTTTTGCTAAGTTTAAAAAACAGTGTTATTATTCATCTATGTTTATGTAAAGTAGATTAAGCATTTCTCTATTTGGTCTAGGTAATAAATTGTTAAGGAGATTCCAGTTCTTGGTATTGACGTGAGCATACTAACCGCGGATAACGTATTGCTGGTGTCGGAGTAATTTCCCATGTGTACTGCTTGTGTCTCAGTATACATTGTAAGCAGTACTCTAACTCCTAGTTTCTCGTACGTTTGTTAAAGTTAAACTCAAGTCGACTTAAAAATACTGAATGCTCATTGGTTGAAGACAACCGATGATCAACAGGCAAGGAATGAGCGTTCCATTTTTTTAAGTTGACATGAGTTTTTAACAATCGTACGAAAAATTAGGGGTACGTTGCGCTCACGAACTTATAGTGAAAATTCTGAGGCTATAGCCACCAGCATGTAGGTACTCAATTATCTCTGTTTTGTATTTCAAAAGGAAGGCTTCAAAGCTAAAAAGGAAGGCCGGCGAAGAAAGGCAGGCTTCGTCTGCTTCTTTCTGCGACCGTCTCATCCATTCACCCTTTTCCTCTATATTTTTTTCTTTCGTTTCTCTCTTTGCATGAACAGGGTTAGGGTGTAAGCTAAAACAAAGGTGTTAAGCTAATAAGGGTGTAAGGTAAAACGAAGGTGTTAAGCTAATAAGGGTGTTAAGTTAAAACAAAATAAAGCTAACGCGATAGGTGATGTTATATGCTGACATTAACACATAGGATACTTTTTATCCGCGGGTGAAACCATGAGGCGCAACTAATTAATTACAATATATAGTTTTATTACTGTTTAAAGACCATCAATTGCAAATTTGTAGATATAGAGAATTGGTCATCTCTTTGACACTTATAGAAAGTTGCATCTGTTTTTATAGATGTTTAAAATCAACTTTGTTAGCAGTTGATTATTGGGGTTCTCAAATTCACCTAAGTTTGAGCACTGTGTTGTAATTTTATGTCAACTGAGCACTGTTTTGGTAGTAACTTATTTAGTAACCTGTGGTACGGGTTCGTAAGGCTATTGACGGAAACTATATAGTAGGTACGTATATGTACTGAGAGTCAATTGAAACTTGATAGGTTAGGAGTCACAGATAACCCGTATATATTGGGGGCTATCTGTGTTAGGAGTAGATGAACAATTAGATTACTACTTTCTTTGTAGAGGTAAATAAGTACCTATAGTTACTCATATAACAGCGTTTTGGATTTCAATAGATGGTGAACATCATCATCATCATCATCATTAACAGCCTGAAGACGTCCACTGCTGAACATAGGCCTCCCCCAGAGCACGCCACCTTGAGCGGCTGCTCGCCTCCTGCATCCATCGGCTCCCCGCGGCTTTCACCAGGTCGTCGGCCCACCGAGTGGGGGGCCGGCCTACGCTGCGTCTTCCGGTTCGTGGTCGCCACTCGAGAACCTTTCTTCCCCATCGGTTGTCAGTTCTACGAGCGATGTGGCCTGCCCATTGCCACTTCAACTTACTAACTCTAAGAGCTATATCGGTCACTTTAGTTCTCCTGCGGATCTCCTCGTTCCGGAGCTTATCCCGCAGGGAAACACCGAGCATAGCTCGCTCCATAGCTCGTTGCACGACTTTGACCTTACTAATGAGGCCGACAGTAAGAGACCATGTCTCAGTTCCATAAGTCATGGTGAACGTAATTACCTAATTGGAAAGAGCTATGCTCGATGTTTCCCTGCGAGATAAGATACGTAAGGAGGAGGTCTGCAGGAGAACTATTACCGATATATCTCTTAGAATTAGCAAGTTAAAATGGAAATGAGCAGGCCACATCGCTTGTAGAACTGACGACGACGAACCAGAAGACGCAACATAAGCTGGCCCCCGACCAGCCAGTCCAGCCAGGACCAGCAGAGCCGGTCCTGGCTGGAAACGACGGTCTGGTAAAAACCGCTGCGAGCCGATGGGTGTCGGAGGCCAGCAGCCACTCAAAGTGATTTTTGATAATGATCGTTACATATATTAAATAAGCATTGGTTTTTCGAGTTTTCGGTAACATTGGTTTGTAATGGCTATTATTGTAAATCAAAACACTTGTAAAGGGATTCCTTAGCCGTTCATTACAAATGTTGAATCAAAATGCTAAGGTCGAAGCTAAGCTATTCGCTTTTCTCTTTAAGCATACAAAGATCCTACGCCGACTTGATTAGCTGCTTAACTATTAATAGAACCTAATTGGATCCCTTGCTAACCAGCTATTGTCTATCTCCGTTTTGATACTGTAAACGCTCTGTGCAAATTGGTTACCTACTCTATTTCTTTGTAATGTTTCATGGGTATAATAATTCAATACTATAGGTACCTACATAATATTTGACCTATTTTAAAAAGAATTTTCTTACCACTCTGTAGAAACTAGCCAAAAATGATGGATGGATTTTATTTATCCACCACAGATATCTACTATACTAGTCAACATGAATGTAAATGTTCACTTCCTATAAAAAGTCATAAAGTACTTCACTACGTAACTTTCTTTTTTCTTTTTTTTTTTATGTAAATGTATGGCGCGACGAGCCGCCTATAACAGATTTCAGTGTCACTTGGAACTCTAAATTATAGTTTGGCGTGACACAGCGCACTGCACACGTCATCCTGAGACATCACACAGCCTAAAAAACTTATCTAGACTGTGAGATCAGTTCATAAAGCCTCATTTGGTCAGTAATTTCACTAGATCTAATGCCCTTCAAACCGGAACACAGTAGTACTTGCACAGTACTGCTTAGTGGCAGAATAACTGGTAAAGCGGTGGTGCCTACCTAGACGAACTTTGCAGAAAAGTCCTTTATCACCTTGTCAAGGACAAGAATGTTATAAAAGTGACATTTGTAATGCAAAAACTTGTTCTGTGTCTGGGTGTTGTGGGACCATGGTCCTCGTAGTTTCTGGGTCCCTAGATACAGGGAATCTTAGTTGGTGTTCAGGTTCTATGTATGTGATAGTTGGGCGTTATTCATAAAAAAAAAAAACAAAAAAAGGAAAAAGAAAAACCAAAACAAAAAATATAGGCGTTCGCAAAGATAACACAAACTCTACGCTAGACGCGTTCGTGAACATTTTTTTGAATCAATTACTATTGATTGATGGAATATTTCTCTAAATTATTTATTTATTTATTTATTTATTTATGGACCTTCAACAGTACTACATGATTTACAAATAAATTAAAAAAATATAATAATAAATATTCCATAATAAAAAAAAAAAAAAAAAAAAAATAGAGCATGATCTCATGCTTTTATTATTATTTATATTATTCCAGTAGGTATATAAGAGTATAGGTACATAAATACATACAAGTCACCAACAGCCCGCACTAACAAAACGTATATACCAACGATTTCATAAACTCGAACAAAATGCACTAAAATTTACATTCTAGCCATTTCCATGCACTTGATCCCATCTTAATGGCTTTCTATTGCGAGATAAGCTAAAGATTTATTATTATCTAAGTTTAAAATTAAGCTGTATAATATTCTTTTATGTCCTTTATTTTATTCCCTGTCATACTTTTATTTCCCATCGCGGGGTGTCGTTAGATCGTGCTTAGCCTGCGACGGGTTACTGTCAACTGGGGGCTGAAAAATCTAGGGTTGGCCGTGACATCAATAGTTATTGACCAGAATATACTATTTTTATTGTTTTTGTGCTTCGGAGGGCATGGTAAGTAGTTGGTCCCGGTTATTCTCATAAGACAATCGTCATTAGCCCACCAATTTAAAGTTGCTCAGAGAGCTATAGAAAGGGCTATGCTTGGAGTTTCTCTGAAAGACCGAATCAGAAATGAGGTGATCCGACAGCGAACTAAGGTAACCGACATAGCCCATAGAATTAGCAAACTGAAGTGGCAGTGGGCTGGTCACATTTGCCGCAGAACCGACGATCGCTGGGGTAGGACCCTCTCCGACTAGGTGGAGCGACGATATACGCAGAGTGGCTGGCGGCAGCTGGATGAGATTAGCCGAGGACCTGGCTAAGTGGCGTGCATTAGGAGAGGCCTATGTCCAGCAGTGAACTGATATACAGGCTGATGATGATGAATAGTCATTAAGCCAAGTCAGAAAGCCTTTGGGCGGCCTATATATTCTGACACCAGGGCTGACAACTTGCCTACACGAAAAGAAGAAGATTGTTTTTCTGAAAGTTTTAAATTGACAGTTACCTACAAATCCTTTTGACATTTGACATCTTTTTTATACTTCTCTTTGCATGGATTCTCTTTATTGATGTTATGCTATTAATATTTGAGAGAGATACACGGCCAATTCACATGACCACTTGGCTACCCAAGTGGCCATGTGAATTGGCCGTGTGTTGTGTGTGTAGAATATTACTTTCATCTGGAACTTTCCAAAACTTTATGGAAAGTTGTAAATGAGAGTTTCATTCACATTTGAGGAAAGTGACTTTCTACTGAACGTGCTACACCATCGACCACATCACCAGGTGAAATGTGGTCAAATGTAATCCTACCCAAAATAAAATAAAACTGCAATTTGCATGTCACATTTGCGTCTCTGCCATTTTTTATAGTGATGCTGTTAATATTCATTTATTTGGTGAAATACATTTATCACACGTTTTAATCCAAAATAATTTATCTGAACTTCACACAGCTTTCTAAAGATATGCCAGCAAACAGTTGGCTGTTTCACCGCTTAATAACTAGTGCCATTATCCTATCCAACAAATGAACCACCCAGGAATAGTGTCGTAAGTCTGACAGCACTTCACCTACTGGATATAAACCAGGAAATGAGGTGTTGCCAGACTTACCTGGTAATAAAAAAAAAACCACGGAACTTAATATACACGCGAATGAGGATACCCATGATATTTGAGTTTAAACAGTACAACGATTTTATTGAAAACTAGCTGACCCGGCAAACTTCGTCCTGCCTTTATATGGGAAAAAGAGAAGGGCTGTTTTTAGAGTTTTCCCGGCAATTATTCGAATTTTTTTCACTTTTTAAACTTTTCCTAGACCTCCACGAACATTTCAAGACCAAGATAAGATAAATTCGTTCAGCCGTTCTCGAGTTTTAGCGAGACTAACGAACAGCAATTGATTTTATATATATATATAGATTTTTCTATTAAAAAAAAATTGTTCCATTGCACACTTGAAGATTTTTTTTGTACTTAATATGGTCAGTATTGCTAACATGCTAATCTAGACCTTATGACAACTGCATCACAACCACAGTCCATAACTGCGTGAACTTAGCAACAGATTAACTCGAGGACTGCTTGCTATTCACTATTCAGCCCCGAGCAATAGAAAGTGTTCGTACTATGTTCATTTATATACACAATGTAGCCACGCTTTACTTCACTGAATTTTGCTTATTATGTAGTTAGGATTGAAAAGCATGACTTGACTATTGTAAGACTCTGGAATTCTTCTCAATCGCTTTTTATTACCAACTATCCTTTCTCATTTGATGACTATAATACATTTGCCATTCAATATTAGCCATTTATTCCAGGCTAGAAACTCTAGATGTTCTGGGACAAAAAGCATTCCATGTTGATCTCGGTAATAAAAGCAACACGTCCCAAATTTCATCCAAATTAAACCAACCAACCGTTTTGGCGTAAAACCCACACCAACAAATAAAAGTACTAAGAAAAATACAACATTTTACTTCTACAAGATGTAATTGAATTCTTTAGCATAAATTGAGTACATGGATAATACATCAATTATTGATTATTAAGCAGTAAAGAGTGTACATATTATGAAAATAGTTTTAATGAAAATTATGAATATTCCCCGCGCCTAACGTAGTTGGCACGACTGATTTTGATACTTTTAAAAGTTTTATTTACATTGTATGTAATAATTAAAAATAATACTCAATTATTTTTATTTAATTTAGTACTGTAGAAGTTGATTAAGTAAGTTAGATTGATAGATAGATAAACTCTTTATTGTACATACCAAATCAAAGTTATTCAATTTTTTGAGGTAATGTCAATACCAAATCGATGCGTTAGATTTCATAGATTTTGGTCGACACGTGACCGGTGTCAGGAGTAGGTACTTATTAATTTGTAAAGGAAAAATTTGAACCACGAGCGGGACTGTTAATTAATCTGTAGATTACGCTGAGCAGGCGATACTGCTATAAAAATCATAAGTAGGTACTTAGTTTCAAAAGATGCTAATAATGAATTAAATAACAAACGAATGAAAAAAGTATATCTAGTGTAATTCCACTAAAAACCGCTTCCGCTTTTTTAGCGGAATTACACTAGATATACTTTTTTCATTTTGTATTTAAGATGAACTCCCGCGAAGTCACGCCTGAATCAATCAATTGAATTAAATCACACCCAGTATACTATTAGGAGTAATCAAAGAGTACTGATCATATAAAGGACCACCAGAAATCTTTTCCTCTTTACTCCAATAACAATAGTATCAGTGGCTTATTAAAATGTTAATGTAAGCAGCTCCTAACAATACGTTAATGAAAAACCACGGGCAATAATAAAACACACGTGTTGTGTCAACCCTGGCCAGCAGCCATTACATAAATAAGCACGGCCATGTTTATTGCCTCCATTTTGAAGACAAATGGTTAGTTATTACTGCGTACTCCATTTTACATTCTCTCTTCGCGTTGGAAAATTAAAATATTGTGTATTACTTATTTCGTGCGATGTTTAAACTGCGCTCGAGTCGATTTACTGGCAGTTACGGGTGTTGTATTGTTTTAGCTTCAGTGGGCACGGCGGCTCGTTTTAGGGTTCCTTAAAGGTTATGTTTTTGGGAAACTATTTTGTATTTAAAAAAAATGTTATTTTACGAATTGCCTACAACATTACTGTAGATTTGCGTTACATGTTGGTAAAATTATGAACAATTATGTTTGATGATGATGATGTCATCCTTGCTGATTTTGGCTACGGTAACTTACTTCTGCGTCAGTCCGGAGAGCTTGGGTGACGTGCTCTTAAACGGCTAATGTATCCGATTTTGGCGGTAAAAGTACGCGCACAGTGAATGCACGTCAAGATGCCATTGACGTAATTGTAAGTGATGTTAGGCGGTAACGTTACACTATCGCGGCAAATTTAAATTTTCTTGCGTTCTTTTGTCAATAATAGCTTAATTACTCAACGTGATTGAATTTGAATTTGCCGCGCTGAAGAAACGTTCCCCCTTAAAATCTAAACCGCGCCTCCTTTTGTCCTTAGATAAATACCTGATTCTTGACTAGTCGTCGCCAGTTAGGACGGGCCAAAGTTTCCCAACGAGAGGGCTCAATGACACAAATACGATAACGGCACCGACGTCAAACTCAAAAGCCTTTCCATTTTAAATTATCATAATCTAAGTATTGCAGAATTTGCCATCGTCATTAGTCTAGCAAGCAGCTACTGCTAAACATAAACCTCCTCCATAGCCTCCACTTTAAGTGGCTGCTCGCGTCTTGCACATTGTGCATGCTTATTATAGGGACGTGCTTAAAGCATGGATCTCTACAATTTGGTATCTACCTCGGCAATAGTTATCCATTTTCTAATTTTAACTTAGTCGTTGATCAAATTCACGAAATGCCATCATCCTACCTATTGTATGTTCTTCGAAACCTTTTTTTTCATAGATTCTGTGATCTATTTGTTTTTTTTTTAAACCAAAATTTCTTTAGGGTTTTTACCACATGGTATGTCCGCCCCATCATAACCTAACTTTGGGTTTAATTGTTAAATTACTTCGTAATATTTTAAAATGCCTGTTAAAACAATTCAAAGTAAACGTTAAATCTACATTTTGTACGGAACCCGAAAGCAAAATGTTCCTTAGCACGCACCTCGCTTGTTCTAGTAACGAATGGCCCGCTGTATATTTGTATCCTCACACATCACTTGCCGTTTAGTGAACACCCTGTTTTATGATGTTTTCTTTGTTTTGTAAGGCCGGGGCTTTAACTATCCGTTAGATTTATTGTGAAGCGATCCATCATAAGTTTTTGTAGATGTCTGAATGTTTTAACTATAACAATCATAACGGTTCTACTCTTTGTTTGTAATATTATTTTAAAGCAATAAAATATTTGAATTTGGATAACTTTCTAGGTCTATTAGTTGATTCACCACTATTAGGTACCTATTTTATATTTACAGGCAGATTCAGCTTATTGTGATATTTATACAATGATTCGTCTTACGACTTTAAAAGATAGAAAAGAAAATACATTTATTCAAGACATCACAACATTACATTTTTACAAGTAGGCACTTAAACAAGACAAATAACTAAAAAAGGCACTAAAAAAATATATTGTTGCGTGACATCATGATCACGACTCAGCATGCAGTTAAGGTCGTAGGACCTTAATAACTGATTTTTAGCCGGAACCTACATTCATGACATCACGAACTTCAGGACACAAATACAATAGAATAGTAGGCACTAACTGTGAAAAAGCATACAATGAAAATAAAATAACATAAAATAAAAATAACACCATAAAAAATATACTAATAGGTACTAATATACTACTCCTTGATGAACACCCATTCATTGGTAACCTCTAAAGCATGGTCGAAGTTTTCTAGTTTCCATTCCATCTCTGGACAGTGCAGTCGGTTGAGGCTTTTTGGTTTGGTACCTATATCGAAGAAAAAATACAAGTTATCTATTACGTAGCACCTACTTTATATTTCAAAGCAAATTTTGTTCCCTTCATTCCAGAACCCCGACATAGTGCTTGTGCACTATCTCAACGTGCCATATCCTGATGATAACAAAATGGCGTCTGTGGCGCCGAGCCTGGCTCTGTGGGCGGACAAAAAGGAGTGGACGAAAGACGAGCTGGTCAGCCAGTTGAAGCCGATGTGTAAGTATCCTTTTTTATTATTCAGCTATGGTCATCCCACTGCAGGGCAAAGACCTCCCTACCCTTCCGCTCCTCCCTGTCAAAAGATTTCTGCGGCCTATCCTTCCAGTATGGTACAGCTCGTCCTGCCATCTCCACCTTAGCCTGCCGGGTCGTCGTTTTACAGCCCGTGGGCCCCACTCAGTGCTGAATTTCCCACAACTCGTCCGACATGCAGCAGACGTGTCTAGCCTAGTATGTTTTCTGACCAACGTCAGCGGTCTGAGTTTTGGAGCGCGGTATTATGCGGTCTGATAATTTAACTCCCAATATACTGCGGTCCATGGCTCGCTGGAAAACCCTGAGTGCAGAATTTTGAAGTTTTGTCAAAGATCAAGTCTGAGCAGTATAGGTGAGAATGGGTAGCATACGTAAAATGACTTTCTTTTTGTGCGTATCTAACTATAAATAATACAAATAAATAAACTAGTGGTCAGTTGCACTGTGTGCCGTGCAATAAGGTTTTCAAACCAGCGGGGTAATTACGTAAAATTTGCAACAGCAATGCGACAGCAGTAGCGAAGCATACATTCTCGATACCACTAATGATGTATGACAGCAATCACCGCGAGATTTACGCCTGTCGCAAACCTGTTGCGAGTTAGGTAATTAGGGGGGGCTTTGCAAGGAATTTAATTTACATTCTTAAGCTCTCGGTTAAATCCAGTCATGATTAGCCTGGAGAAATTCACTATCCACTCTATATATACGCATCCTTCATAGAGCGGCTATGCTTGCTTCCTGCATGCATCGGCATCCCAGTGTTTCTGACCAGATCATTGATCCATCTACTAGGGACCTGGCCTACGCTGCGTTTAGATAACCTTTAATGGTTGTCAAAGATGATAGTATACATTTTATACGATCAACTTCTTGCGGTGCCTTTTCACTACTGGAAGTTGGCGGTCAGCTCTACATACTCTTTTTGTTTTTCACGAGATGGAACAGGTCTTCCACTCTGGCATTACTGGTTCACTTGCAAGCATTCCTGCCCCATATTTTCTCGCTCTCTCTCTCTCTCTCTCTCTCTCTCTCTCTCTCTTTTTCTCTCTCTCTCTCCCTGTCTCTCTCTCTTATGGCGTTTTCTCTTTATTTTCCGACTATAAAAGTTATACAGCTACTATAATCGTATCGATTACTTGCCCTCGTAAACAATATAATAAGCCTAGTACGTAATAAACTGATCACTACCGAACGGCTAATAGGTCGTTAATAGTACTAATTAAATCATTATCATAATTGTAATTACAATTTATGGCCATGTCTATACGTACCGCTGTTTGAAAGTGAGAATAACATAATTAGAAAATGTGCAATTATGATTAGTTAGGCACTGTTTACAAACATAATATAAAGCTCATTTTTTCAAATATGTAACAAGTATTGTATAGGTTTTATAGATTAATGCCCATCAACACGTTTTTCACTAGGAAGTACCTACTGCGACGCATTTTTGTTACTCACGTTAAAATTGACGCATTATTTTCATTAACATAATAATAGTTATGTAGCTTCTGCGACTCTCCTCAACACGCGGTTTTTTGTTCGCGACAAACCATCCACCAAAAGTTTCAACCCTCGTTGAATATTTATGAAAATCGGTGGTAAATTTCAATTAGATTACGACAATAACGAGTGATGCTTATCGGCACGTATTTGGCTGTGAATATACAGAGGTTATTAAATATTAATTAATTTTGATTAACATGTTTAGGAAAAATAAGGAACGTAGTGGTGATATTATTATGCCAGTTGATGATCTTGTGGGTTAAGAATTTTTATTCAAATTTTGAAACGGTTTTATAAGGGAGTCGGGGTTTTATAACCATTAGCTACATTTAATTTTGCTGGATGGCAATTTTTTTAAATAATAAGTTTAATGTTTCTTTTACAGTTTTCAGCGAAGATGACACGGACATCAACAGTGATTTGGATATAGCGGTGAGCATCAAAAACAAGCCATTTTTTCTTTCACATCTACAATTTAATTTTTGATGTTTTCTAACATAATTCAATGTTAGGGGAAAATGTTTCAGACGACGGAAACGGTGGAAGCCATCGTGACTCAGTTGATGGAAAAGCAAAGAGCTGCCAGGGCTGCAGCTCTAACAAGGCAACTAGAATGTGGCTGCCCTGATTCCACCTGCCAAGACTCGAGAACCTGCGCGCATCCTTTACGGAGGATTCAAGCAGCAAAGCCACCTGCTTCCGACCATCACGTCTCATCTACAACAGGGCCATCACCAAGACCGCTGGCACATCCTCCAAGGCAGTACACCAGAGAACATAGACCAGCTACTCAATCATCACCTTTACTATTATCTCTAGGACAAATCCAGGGTGGTGGAGGTCTTCTCATACTGAACGGGACCAGCAGTGCTCAACAGCACTCTTCAATAGTATCTCCATTGTCTGTGACGTCATTTATTTGTGAGGAACCAAGAGATAGGTTTAGGCAACAATACAAGCCTACTTTTGTATTGAAAAGAGAAATGCCTGATACACAAACTACTACAGCCTGCGTGAGAACTACAGAAACAACATTTGAGATAGAAACTCGTCGCGAAGAGAAAGTAGTTGATATAACCTTCGATAGGAAAATAAAAATAGAACCAAAAAGTAGAAATCAGATGATCGCCAGCGCCCCGGCGACGCCTTCCAGATACCCAGATTTAGTAGAAAGATTAGAGAGTAAAGTCTTGACGGAAAACTGTGATGATACGTTAGTGTTGCTTGGAACTGATAGTCATTTAGCTAGTGGGTTTTTCGACGAAACGTTGGAACTATCCCATGAAGATATACAGAAGACCCTGTCGGCGAACATGCCTAATTGTGATTTAGATAGGAATGCAGTAAGAGAAAGTACGGCTAATGTCATGGTGTCAGGTATAGATACAATGGACTTTATAGAGAGTTGTGAGGCTGTGGCATCACCAACACATGTGGTTGATGATAATGTGTTCGTGAATCTGGACGCTTTTGATATGTTGGGCGATTTTCCGGAATTAGAAGTTCTGGATCCCAGTTCAATATCGACTAATCCTGTGGTAAGTTCTTCCAATTACTTTAATAGGTGGTAGGACTTTTCTGCAAAGTTCGTCTAGGTAGGTACCACCGCTTTGCCAGTTATTCTGCCGCCAAGCAGTAGTGTGCAAGCACTACTGTGTTCCGGTTTGAAGGGCATTGTAGCTAGTTAAATTACTGGGCAAATGAGACTTTACGAACTGATCTCACAGTCTAGAAGGCTTTTTTAGACTGTGTGATGTCTCAGGATGGCGTGCGCAGTGCACGGTGTCGCTTAACACCAGGCGAACGACAAGCACGTCACGTCATTAGTTTACATAAAAAAAATCACGAAAAAGAAGCCCTGCTCCATATAGGTTAGTAACGATCTAAGCAAGGAAACGTTTCTTTTCTAGATATTTTTTTATCGAAATTAATTTTGTCATTCGTAATTCAGCTCCAAGTAATATTACTCCTAATTCAAGACAAACATCAAAGATTTTTTTTGGATATTTTAGGCAGTGATTGAAAAAACTTCACCTGTTGAAGTTGAAAAAATGCAGACCGATAGTGAAGGTGCTCTGAACATCACTGACTACTGCCCGGAGTGGGCATACCCTGAAGGTGGTGCAAAGGTTCTGGTCGCTGGACCCTGGACGGAAACTTCGGATCAGTATACGGTGCTGTTTGATAACTTTCCAGTGCCGTCGATATTGGTGCAAAATGGTCTACTAAGGTGTTACTGTCCAGGTCAGTATACTCTTATTATAGCTCTTGATTGTTTCAAGATAAATAATTATTTTTACTTTATTCATGTTTTTCTAACACAACCAAGAGAACTTCCTACTTGAAAAAGAACTGTCTTTATTATAAGTGATTCAAATAATTTATTATACGTAGTTAATAGCCACGACAGCTACGTTTTGATGGCCTTTTGGCTTTACCTAGGATACTACTGATTTTTTATAACTATACGTTTCAGCTCATGAAGCTGGCTTAGCAGCACTTCAAGTCGCCCGCGGTGGTCGGGTAGTCTCCGACACAGTTGTATTCGAGTACAAACCTGGACCAGCACCAGCACCGTCCTCTCCAGCATCAGCTCCACTGCCGACGCTGGACTTCAGAAGATTCTCACTGCTGCAGCGGTTGCAGCGGTTACATGGCCGTCTCCAAGTGAAGATTGAGCCAATGGACGATAATAACCAGGTATGCCAAATGTCTTTTCATTTTTGTATTTCAACTTGAGAAAAGTCTGGAAGTTGTGGGACATCTTGGATGTTTATGCATTACCCATGAGTAAAAAGATTTAGATAGATACAAAATTTAAAAACTAAAAAAAAGAATAGGAGGAAGAATACGGTATAGAGCAATCATCATAAAAAAATCTTAAGCAAGTGTTATTGACGTGTTATATTCTAAACGGCGAAGACTTTCTTTGGAGTAAAACATAAACCTAATTATTAAAAAGCCCAGATATTGAAATAAATAATGGGTTTTAATAAATTTCAGATTGAAGACGTTCAAATATACTCCAATCCAAAATTTGAAGAGCGTCTGGTATCTTTTTGTCGAAACCTCAGCGTCAGATCTTTGGGCACTTCTGAAGGTTTTACGACAGAGCCTGGGGAGGACAGTTCTACCATCTTACACCTCGCTGCGGCTCTTGGATATACAAAACTGACCACAGCGCTCTTGAGGTGGAGGCAGGACGATAACAGTCTGGCGCTGGAGAAAGAAGTCAATTTAGGAGCAAGGGATGGTGAAAACTGTACCCCTCTGGTAAGATTTACGTGTGTGAGAATCCTATTATGAATACAAATAAATATTGAGGTATATTTTTGAGACTGCGGCTCTAAATTAACCTCTATAAAATGAAATAGGTTTGATAAAACAAACGACCACTTTTTCCTCAAGAGTGTGTAGCAACACTTTTGGATTAAGCTCGCTTTTGTTATTTACTTTGACTACCTAATAATATTGAAATAATCTCTGTCTGTTTGTATAGATTCAGAACTTAAAGACTGAACTAATTTTCACATTTGCACATAGTTGTTCTTAAACACCACCAAACAAAATATAGCAACGTTTTATCCAAAAAAAAATCCGAGAACGTATGAGTAACACCATGGTCTGGTCATTAATTAAATTATATAAAAACAAAAATTTAACTAAGCACAAATGTTAATTCTGGGTGTTTATTCTGCATATTATTTATCTTGATCCCTTAGTTAAAAGATGTACTTTAATTTCATCACCTACCACATTCCAGATGGTAGCCAGTGCAGCAGGTCACATGGAGACAGCTGTGGTGCTCGCTCGGTGGAGTGCTGGGACTCGAACTGAAGCCGGCGCGAGGCAGGCAGCCGCTGCAGCCAGACGCGCTGGTCACAACAATTTGGCAAACATTCTGGATAGGATACACCCTCCGGCCAAGGATGGCGTCTTTTTAAGGCCTAATAGGTATCATCTTATTTTTCAACGTTTGCTTTAATCAAACACAAACGTTGTGTGAGACCTCACATGACTTTTTGAAATTATAGTACCTACCTATTACATGGCAAGGCAATGCAGCATATTTAGCATGAAGAGTACATACAGTTCCTAGTAAAGTATTTCATGGAATTATAGTTTAATGTGAAAACAACCCATTCCGTTTAGTATAAACAGCGTATAGGAGACAGGTTGGCGAATTGAATTATTTAATCATTTCTGTTGTTTCAGTTTATCGCAGAAAGGAAGGGCCGGGAGCCTTGAGAGCAACCTTGTAAAAAGGCCTTCTATAGACAGCGGTATTAACATGGCCGATGCGTTTAGATCCAATTCCGCTATCGATAAATCTGATATTAGCCTATCAGCGAGGTTAGTACAACATTCATTGATTTTTTTTAAATAACAAGTTATTTATAAATGTACTTATTTCTACGCATCTCTTCAAACACTGTTTCAGATGGGAACGCAGTATGTCGCTACCATTAGATTCCGATAACTCTGAAGATAGCCTTGGTGACTCCAAGATTGGCAGGCGTATGGACTTGGCCCTTTGTAAGTCCTCAACAAAGTTTTAAAGGTCCCATTTTATAGTATATTAATTTTTCATTTGCTGGTGATTATTTGTTTATATCGGCACGGCAGCTGATAACCTTCGGAACGTCCATATTTTTCGGGTCTTATTTTGCTGCGATCATTTTGAAATGAGGTCATTCGACGTCGGCAACGGTCTGCAGAAGATTAAACGATATCAGTTCCTTAACGTTGGTTCACTGATGACTTAATGAGGGCAAAACCACTGGTGGAAATTTAAACTAAAATCAACATTACATAAATATTTGTGCTGTTAGTTAGTGAAAACTCGTAGTTCAAAAATTAAATAATATATTTTATTACAAAGCTTATTTGCCTAAAAGTTTTGTTCAAAGTCATTATTTCTGTCAGTTTGAGCACGCATTATAGTATTTACCAAAAATAAAGACAATCTATACCAATAAAAACCCAAATGGAACATCCGCGGCTGTGTTAATCTAAGCTGCGTTACTGTAACAATCGATATTGAAAGTAATTAAACGAAACTGAGACTAAAAAACCGCGTTGGTTAGAGTAATCACGGGACCCCAAAGGAACTGATCTCGTGACAAGTTCCGGACACTGAGCGGGGTGGTTACAGGCGAGACGGCGCAGCGGCGCGCTGCCAGCCCGCTCATAGACGTGGAGGCGCTATCGGAGCCCCCCTCGCCGCCACCGCCGCCACCACCCGACCCAGCCCCAGGTCAGTGCGCTGCCTGAAACGGTATAGATGATGCGAAATTTGTAGGTCTAACAAAAATGATTCAATCCAATTTTCCAAGCCTGACATCTGATAAAAGCTATCAAAGAGAAGGTTAGGTCAGGAAAGATAATTTCACTGATGTTGCATTCAAATGCGCAAAAATATCTGAATGCATAGTTTTCTTCTTTAGATTCATTCAGTGCCTTTTTACAGATTACATAAAATGTAAAAGTCTCATGAAACATGAAAAAATCTATTGTGATTTGAGACGATTGTATTAAAGTGTTGATAAAAATGCTGGGACGTAGTTAATGTTTAAAGGAAATTATGAAAAAAATAAATTGAAATAGCTTGAATACATTATATTTGGATGTCACAGTCATTATTTGCTGATTTTTATCAACCGAATATTGAACATTTTTATTGAGTAGACAATATTTTACACTCCAATTGGCTGATTGAATTACAGCAGTAGAGTTCTATACCATTTCAAGTCGCAGCAACCATCCCTCCGCTCGTCCTACTCTCGATGTTGTGAATGTAGTAGTTGCATCGCCGCTCTGGCCGCTCGTTCCTCTTCTTCTTACCAAGAACATTTATATCTCTATTCTTTTCGTCGCCAGTTTATAGATCTTGATAATGATCACTATAATTATGTCGGTAGACCTATTGTAGTTTCTTCTGTTACTTTGAATCCAAGTATTGAGCGGAGTTTTCCAGTGTTGGTGTTTGTAGTATCCTTTAAAGCCAAACTGACTTGCTTACCTAGTTCCCTATGCAACACTTTTTGCATTTTGAATGTGGTCGTTACGTTTCTGGTACTAAAGTTCAGTTTGGCTTACTCGATGTTGTCCTCGATGTCGCTTTCAATGGTTCGTATCGGTCTATCCACTCACAGTACTTTCAACCACTACCAAATCGATTGGCTTTACTATCAAAATCTTCTTCATCCACACTCGACAACGTTGTCTGAAAGAATGAACACGTTTCAAAAATTGATACTGTACTTGACATAATAACACTGCATGGTGGCTATACTGCTTGCATGGTTCTATATCTACTCGAAGGCTTTTTATGTGTAGTGGTATTTACGGTTGCTAATCTTCTATAAAAGGTAAGGAGCTTTGGCACTGTGATTTTATGGAGCACCTGATTTATTGTGTTTATGTATTTTCACGATCAAGCACACAGATTGGTTTTATTTTGTTTTAGGTATTTTTTTGGGTCACCCATTTCACACTAGTTATTATGTAAAACATACAAATGTCAGTGTAGTTAAATGAACAAGCAAAAAATTTAAAAAAAGTACGACGACAGATAATAAATTGTTATTATTGACAACCAATGTGCCTCATTGTGGGAGAAGACGTCGGGCTCCGAAATACAGTTTCTAACCAGTTCGGGGACCAGGAGCTTCGTCTAGATTTTTTTTGTACCTAACATTATATCAATAAAATATTTGAATGGTTGAATTGAGATATTTATTATTGTTGTAGATAATTTGTGAAATATTGAGATAAAAGCAATAGTAATACGTTGTGTTGTAATGTTAATGAAAATGTGACAGTAGACACAAAAACTTATGAAACCATTATGTCTCTGATGACTACGCTTTGTGTTGTAATTTGGTAGAAAGAAAGATAAATTAGTTTTTACTTCACACAACTATTTCAGGGGAACAGGATGACAGAGTGTTCACGCTTGCCGAGCAGATAATCGCCGCGATGCCAGAAAGAATAAAGGTACATAATAATATAATCATAATCACACAAATAGAGATAAAAAATGTAAATGTTGAAAACTGTGAAGCAGAAAGAGTAACAAAAGAAAAACAAACTTTTTTTTAAACTTTAGAATCTACTGGCATAAGGGTAGGTTTTTTGATTCGTAGTCAAGGTAACTAACTGTAAGTTAAAATCTCTATCAAATTTTGACCTTTGGTTAAAATTTGTTACAGTTTTTAATCATTGGTTATTTTAATTATAGATAAAAAAACCCATCCTGCCTTTAGTTACTAGAGTAAAGGGTAATATAATAGTGCCTTAAGTACTTTAGCACGAAGATCTTTCTCTAACTCTTCCTAAAACACCACCCCTATTATTATTCCATTTGACATATGCCACGTCTTATTAGTACCTATCTTTGTCCCAACTTTTGTATTATAATTCTAATATGTATAGTATGTTGTAATTTCTTAGGTACTAACATGTTATTGTCATGGTTCAGAACGAAAGCTCCTCTCTTCTCTCGGGCTGTGGGTTGGATGGCGGCGGCAGCGGCAGCGAAGACACTCTGATGACTCCTCTTCTAGATGACACTAATACTTTCAACAACGAGTTTAGTTTTGAGTTTTGCGATAACACGTACCGGTAAGTATTGGTATAAAATATTCTTGTTCTTATGTTGAACACAAGGCAAAGAAAATTATAGTGCTGTGGGTCGGTCCATAACCCGGAGATGGTGGGTTCGATTCCTACGACAGGAAAAGTATTCAAAAAACACTCGTCTGTATCTGGGTATGTGGGACCAAGGCCCTTGTAGTTCCTGAGCCCCTAGATACAGGAAAACCTAGTTAGTATCTATGTTAGTACCAATTTGTGATCGGTGGGCATTATTAACTTATTTAACAATTTTTTTTATATAACCCACACACATACATAATTTGAGTAATAAACTCACTCTATATCCAATAATGCTACACAAAAGAGGTATTAAAAAGTTACCAGAATCCTCAGCATATGACTTATACCAGTAACTTGACCTTCTACTTTCAAATGCATGTCTTATTTACGATTTATTCCCAGGTACTGTGGCGGCTCCACTCCTTGCTCATCAGGGTCTGTGTCCCCCGGGTCAGCGCTGTCCCCTCCCCCTCCCTCACCCCGCACCGCACTCACTCCACACTCGTCTGCCACTACGCCGTCCGCTACGCTGCAAGAGTTCCTCAACGCTACTACACACTTCTCCAGCCTTACTTTGAATGGTGAGTGTCTAAGTAGCATCTCAGAAGTGACATCATCATCATCATCACCGACATCGTTATTATCGTCGACATCATCATCATCATCATCATTATCATGGAGGGATATGTCTGGTCCAGTCTTGGTGTGGTGCTCGACCTTCTAGTACCTGACGTAGTAATAATAATTATGCTCATCACAGTGGAGCGTGGAAATGTTAGAAAATTGAAAACTAGACAGAATTAATAAAACCTCCTATCATATTATCTATCCTTGTATCAGGCTCAGGCCTAAAGAATCTCCATCATATCTTGAGCAATTTTTTTTTTTTTTTTTTTTTGTACGACGGAGATAGTTTACCCAAAGTAAAATGATTATTTTACTTTGGGTAAACTATCTTCGTCATACTTTGGCTTTAGGCAAATTTTATTTAGATATGCCGTATAACATAGTACGTACTTTTCATCTTCTTCTTCAGAGTAAATCTTCTATACCTGTTAAGTATTCTGTGTCATCATCATCAACAGCCTGAAGACGTCCACTGCTGAACATAGGCCTCCCCCAGAGAGCGCCATCTTGAGTAGCTGCTCGCCTCCTGCATCCATCGGCTCCCCGCGGCTTTCACCAGATTTTCAGTCCACCGAGTGAGGGGCCGGCCTATGCGGCCTCTTCCGGTTCGTGGTCGCCACTCGAGAACCTTTCTTTCCCATTGGCTGTCAGTTCTGCGAGCAATGTGGCCTGCCCATTACCATTTCAACTTGCTAATTCTAAGAGCTATATCGGTCACTTTAGTTCTCCTGCGGATCTCCTCATTCCAGATAAGTATTCTGTGTATATACTACAAAATCGTTCCTCTAAAGTGTGTCTCATACGGTAATTACTTCCAATCTTGAATGCTTAGTTTAGAGTTTACCAGTTTCTATCTCCTCAGATCGAGAGCAGCGCGAGCTGTACTCAGCAGCGATCACGATTCAGAAGGCGTACCGTCAGTACCGCGGTCGACAGCTGCAACGCCGCGCTGCCGCGGCTGCTATCACTATACAGAACTGCTACCGTCGTTATAAACAGGTACAGCATACTCAAATTATACTCTACTAGCTAGGAAATAGAACTCTAATTCACGTGATTTTAACACGCCTTTTAGTCATAATGTTGTTCTAACTAATTTTTAGTCTCATTGATTTATCTAATTGTCGTTTCTCATTTCACCAAAATATTATATTGGGCATTTTTAATATGCGTGGTTATTTGGGCTTTCACGAGCGTACTGACAGCCATACCCACATAAAAACGTCTCTTAAATTTAAATGACGTTATTTAAAATTGTGTTATTGAACTGCACAGAACTTAATTAACGCTAGTTAATTTAAACCAAGTTTATAAGTAAGGCTATTAGTAGTAGGTTACATCAGAACATACAAATTAAAAAAATGAAGAGATTAATTAATAATTTTGTATCTACATCGTCTATAAAATTAATAAAGAACACGATAAAACTGAAAACTAAAAATAAAAGAGACCAAGACAATTAAAAAAAAAACAATTTCTTCTCCATAAACTATTTCAAAGAAAATCATTACCAATATATTTTGTTAACAGTTTGCATATCTGAAACAAATGCACGCGGCGGCGACGGTCATCCAACGAGGGTACCGCTCGATGCGCGCGCGTCGTCTCGCTAACACACCTCTCAAGTAAGTTATACGTATATATCTGTAATAAAGTAATTGACAACTGCTTTATGTGTTAATGTGAAGACATTAGACGTTGGAGAAAATAAAGATAATTGTAGATCACAAATAAATAATGCGATGTAGGTGACGAAAACTACAGTAACGCTTTTTTTGTTTAAAACATGGAAGTCACTGAATCTACATTAGGTATCGCTTGTGATTTCAAAGTGAAGAACCAGTTTGATTTTGTCTAAATCTACGAGAATAAATAAAATTTGATTAACTTGGTAGTTATAACCAAACACCAGTTATGGTGGTTTGGTTTGGTAGTTTTGGTGGTTTGGTTTTGGTTTGGTGTTTAGTTTGGTTTAATAAGCCCGATATTACAAATTAACTACGTATCAAAAGTAATTCGATAATTCTAATATATTTTGACTCATATTCACGATTGGCTTTTCCTGCTTCCAAAGTATTTAATAATTTAATCAATTTACTGTGAATATAATTATTTTAAATTAGTAAGGTTTGATTTAGAGCGTGTGATATAGCGGTAGCAGCGTGTCATTTATATAACAAAGAATGAAATATGATTTTATTTCATGCTTTGCATTCACAATAACTACAGAATGTTCAACTAGCAATGAATGAATACGTGGTTGGCGGGCTAACTGTTAGTAGCTAGTAGGTAGGAGGACTAGCTAAAACAAAAGCTCGCTTTGCTCCGCTCTCGCCCTTGATATTAGCATTTTACTCGTGGCGTTGTCTGTCTTACTCCTACTCATAGTAACACCTTCCATACTTTGCATTCATAATACCTACTGATTGTTCAACCAGCAATGAACGAATACGATTAACGGTCTAACTATTAGTATATAGTAGGTAGGAGGACTAGCTAAAACAAAAGCTCGCTTCGCTCCGCTCTCGCCTTAGATATTAGCATTTTACTCGTGGCGTTGTCTGTCCTACTCCTACTCATAGTAACACGTACCATACTTTGCATTCACAATACCTACTAAATGTTCAACCAGTAATGAACGAATACGTGGTTGCCGGGCTAACTATTAGGATCTAGTAGGTAGGAGGACTAGCTAAAACAAAAGCTCGCTTCGCTCCGCTCTCGCCTTAGATATTAGCATTTTACTCGTGGCATTGTCTGTCCTACTCCTACTCATAGTAACACCTACCATACTTTGCATTCACAATACCTACTGAACGTTCAACCAGCAATGAACGAATACGATTGGCGGGCTAACTATTAGTAGCTAAAACAAAAGCTCGCTTCGCTCCGCTCTCGTCTTAGATATTAGCATTTTACTCGTGACGTTGTCTGTCCTACTCCTACTCACAGTAAAACCATCTCACGCAGGCGGACGTACTCCCAACGGCGCCAGAACCAGGCTGCGAGGAAGATCCAGCAGTTCATGAGGCAGTCAAAGATCAAGTGAGTATGGTTCCTTTATTATGGTGAACTATTGACTGGCCCCATAGCTCATTTGGTAGTAGCTCTGCCTTGTGTTGTAGGTTGTTGGAGTAATTCCCATCTACGACAAACATTTTTGTGAACATAGATGTTTGTTCTGTACCTGAGTGTCATAAACTATTATAAGCAGATATTTGTAGTATTAAAAATATACAAGTATTTTATCATTTTGTCATTCATAGATTTATTCACCTTATAATATCGCCGGTAACTAGTTCGGTTCCTATTACAGTACAAGGTTGGCTTGGTCTAAGACTAGATGGCGCTGTGTGAAGTATCCACAAATTATTTATGTTTGCCCTACTATAAAATATCTTCCGTGACCGAGACCATTTCGGGCAAAAGAGACAAAAGAACATTGTTCCTGTTGCTTCTCCCCATATAAGACAGTCGAAGACTGATTCTTTCAGTTATAGTAGTGAAGTGAACTTATAGGGTGGAATCATCTGTTTTTTCGTTAAGGTATAATAATAATAATTAATAACTAGCCACTCATTACTCATCATCATCATCACCATTGACAGCCTGAAGACGTCCACTGCTGAACATAGGCCTCCCCCAGAGCACGCCACTTTGAGCGGCTGCTCGCCTCCTGCATCCATCGGCTCCCCGCGGCTTTCACCAGGTCGTCGGTCCACCGAGTGGGGGGCCGGCCTACGCTGCGTCTTCCGGTTCGTGGTCGCCACTCGAGAACCTTTCTTCCCCCCAACCCCCCTCCCCCCCCCCCTCCTCTCTCCTCCTCTTTCCTTTTTCTTTTTCTTTCTTTTTTTTTTTCTTTTTTCTTTCTTTCTTCTTTTTTCTTTCTTTCTTCGGTTGTCAGTTCTGCGAGCGATGTGGCCTGCTCATTGCCACTTCAACTTACTAACTCTAAGGGCTATATCGGTCACTTTAGTTCTCCTGCGGAACTAGCCACTCAGTGGGTGGCAATTCATCACCTGCCTCTAACATTTTGATATGATGAGACAAAATTGGCACTTGCCGTTATCTCATTCCATAACCCTACGTCATGTTCCATAAAACATGTCTATGCCATGTTCCAGATTTATTTTTAATCTTTATACATAATAGTTTTTAATATGTCATAGCATGCCTGTCAGTTATAATTAATTTGATATTCAACAGGGGCTCTTGGTGTTAGTTTCAACCTCCGAAATGTCCGGGCTAGACCCAAGAATCAAAATAAATAATATAATTATAATAAAATAGAATAGAATAGAATAAACATTTATTCAACACTTGCTTAAAAAAACTACATACTAAACACATTACATAATATTATACACCAAGCATTGAATGGGCGTCGGCTCAGCATGTTGCTGGTTCCCATCGATAACCAGAGCTGGTTTTCAGCCTAAACCCAGAGAGGGAGGAACCAATCTGCTATTCGAAAAAGAAGAACTTATGTATTTAATTATGATGCTTATAAATTTTAATGAGTAACGAAGAATACATAATAATACAATTATTGTATAATACTTATATATACATACATACATACATACATACATACATACTATCTACATAATATTATACATATATCGTACATAAAACACGAAATTATGAGTGTATAATAAATACCACTTTTATTTTTGTCCTGATGACCTTTTTTTCTTCTTCCATTTTTCAATTGCACGATCTAATAACTGTAAATAATAAGTATTACTTTTTCAGAATTAATTTCTGAATAACTCTGACAACTGACATTTTATTAAAGCACAGTACACTACTCATTAATCTAGTAAGTTGACGAAATAAAATTTTAATAACAAATCAATGTAAATTAGGAAAAATTCAAATTTACGTTTTCACGAAACCATGATACATAAAAGTTTTACAATTACGTTTCTAGACAACTAGTAGTGAATAAAAATCTGAGAAAAAATTTGGTACTATAGCTTTGTGCTATCAATGTAACATATTTCCCACCATCGCCAAGTTGACCAGCTACTGTTGCTCTGATAAACTTTGGAAAACGCGATGAGCTCCTGGTCCCAACAGACCCAGGGTATCCTTTACACTGACTATATCACGAGTTAACTGAAAACTTTAGATTTACCAGCAGTAATTTCAGTGTAAATATTTAGTTTTCAAAAGCTAACTTAGATGCAGTTACAAAAACCCTTCAAATTATTTACTACAGTAGCACGATATTCACCCTTCGGTAACCTTTCTCTTCATCACATTATTACACGGACTGACCCACATCTACAGAATCTACTTTAGTATCTACAATTACGTCCGCTACACGGCACCCATTGTCCAGTAATTGTCCCAAACTTTCTTCTATCCACCTATTCGTACCTAATTTTCCGGTATAATGACCAACCCTGCTATAATTTGGTGTCCCTAGCCGTCCAGTTCTTATATTGCGTAGAAGGATCATTTTGAAGCTACGAATCTAGGTTTTTTATGTATACGAGTGTATGTGATGAGCTTGTCTAGTTGTTCGCTTATAGGCCTCACCCATAACAGTTGCACTGTCACTCAGAACTCTATTATACAATACAATACAATACAAAATTCTTTATTGTACATCAGACATGAAAACAGATACATATAAATACAGAAAGTTACATACATAGAGCTAAAGTACAATGGGTGGGCTTATCACTAAAAGTGATCTCTTCCAGTCAACCGTTGGATGGAAAGAAATATTGGAGAGATAGAGGTCGGTGGCGTAAACAAATTATGTAAATAGAGTTAAATAAAAACTAATAAAACATTACTAATAATTATTATAACAAATACAATATACAATATAATAAATAAATATTTAAATAAATATAACTACATGCATACTAGGTAATATAATAAATAAATATATATATAAATTATACATCCTTACATAACAATATCAATTCACATGGTTGAAATGTTACTTTTATAATGTTTTGGGTGGCACCATGAACGTATCATCGTTCCTGGGTGGCATCAGCCCTGCAAACATACGATATCCTGAGCTACAGTTTATCATAAGATTTCTAGGCTGTAAAACCGCGTCATAAGGTCTTATTTGCTCAGTAATTTCACTAGCTACAGTGCCATTCAAACCAGAACACATTAGTGCTTGCACATTACTGCACTTACTCAGACGAACTCTCGTAGAAAGTCCTACCGCCTAGTAGAACCAGATATGAAATGAAATAGAGAAAACATGCTTAGATATGATTTACTTTAAATAAGTTTTATATACCTAATATCATCACCATCGTTGATTTAAATTTAGACAATCTGTCATAGTCAATTAGTCATAACTAAACGTTTGTAAATTGGCGCTATCATGATCTACGTATATCATTATCATTACGTACAAAATTGTAACAAGATGTTAGTCTAAATAAGGTATTATCTTTAGTAGCTATAGTGTAAGGTATATATTATTATCTATGACTGTAGTAAACTGGCCTTGACTTCGATTCCGTTTGGGTACAAACACGTATCAGACTAAGCATTTCAATTACTCTACTACAACACGGCGTCGCAGCCCTTACGACCCTCGATTCTATCCATTAGGGCGCGTATTGCTCCAATATTTTCTGATATCTCGCCATATTGTCAAGAGCTTGCTATATTTTCTAAGAACGCTGAATTGTTGTGTTTATTCGTTTACCGACTCGATGTGGAATAACAAATCTTGTACCGTTATGTTATGTTGTGTTATATGAGAAACGACGTCTACACAAATGGATCTGGGGAAATAAAAATATTGAGGAAAATTTGCTTAAAGGCATCAGATATATTTTGATTGGGTTTTCGTTTAAGTCAATATTTTGGTTATTATATTTAGATGCATTGGCCAAAGAACAGTGAGCAGACTTTTTAACGCACAAAAATGTCTCTTCAGTTATGAGAACTTGGTACAAATAGGTTTTACTGAAGACGGTAAGCTAATGTTTATTTTAGTAATATAATTTTGATAACAATTTAAATTATAAACGAGACATTCCACTCGACTAAACTGACCAACTAATATGGATCTCAGTTTTTTTCTCAAGGATGCTTCTATTTGGTTAATTTGCAAGCTTTGATTTGATTGACTTGTTTAGGGAAAAATCTGAGTTGGCCGTGGACTGGTAGGTTGGAAGGACAAGGTGGGAGCGAAGCAAAGGAACCACGGAACAGAAAATCCCGGGTCAAGTAGGTCCAAGATCAAAACGCAAATGTATATTTTGCCTGTTTATATTGCTACCCAAATGGCTCTTTAGTATATTTTACATCCTATTCGCTCGCCCTTTGGGCCCTCCCTGAAGTATATCCTGCCTTAGAAATAACGTTTTCCAAATTTATTCGTTTTGTATCCTTGGGAAATCTAAATTGTTTACCCGGAACTAATGTCGTCTTCTCTCAGCCTTTACGGAGGGCCTAGAGCCCTTTTGAATTAGATAGGATAAGAATATACATTTATTATTGCAGGACTAAAGTTGGATTTGAAAACTTTAATAAAAAAAATAGATAAATGAGCAGCCAAGGAATGGAATACGTTACCAGCGTCTTTGTTTCCCGATAAGTATAATCTGGAGCTCTTCAAGTCGCGAGTTAATAGGTATCTTCTAGGCAAGCATGTGCCATCGTAGATCGCATCGTCAATTCCCATCAGGTGAGATTGCGGTCAAATGTATTTATTTGTAAAAAAAAGATTGAATGTGACCTCCCGTACGCACTTTTACAAATGTGTAAGTAATTTTATTTAATTCTCCATCTATTGCCTATATTAGCTACGAAACCAAATGTTCTCTTATCTATCTTTACCAACGTTCATCTGATATAAAAAATCTTTACTTTTAACAAGCTACCTTCTTTGAACCGGATCCGTTTCAGTTGTTCCAAACTTTATCTCCTTTTTACTTTCCCCTGAATACCGCCCACCTTTTTAAAAAGTTTGACGAATTTTCTCAAAAAAGTTCCGTTGAAACTTTTGTTTTTCGAATCGTTGATGCTTAAATTCCAGGGGCTCTTCGCTTCCTTTTAAGTCAATGTTAAATAAATTATAACTTTATACAGCGTACAACAGTTACGCGGTTCATTACTGACGTATTGTTAGGTTTTAGCGAATATGAGGCTTCTGTTCGTGGACATAAGGTTATCTCTATAATATGTTGGACTAGATAGAACCTTAACCGCTATCGAAGAGTTCACTCACTTTATCACAGAATAAAAGATAATCCTGCCTGCTGCTGCTACTGTTAGGTACCGGAAGACGCAGCTTAGGCCGGCCCCCCCACTCGGTGGACCAACGACCTGGTCAGAACCATGGGGAGCCGATGGATGCAGAAGGCAAGCAGCTGCTCAAAGTGGCGCTCGTCGGGGAGGCCTATGTTCAGCAGTGGACGTCTTCAAGTTGATAATGAAGATGATGAAAAGATAATCACTTATTACCGTTTATCGATTGAGATAATTTATAAATAGAATAGAATAGAAAATACTTGAATGCACAGCAAATTACACACAAATTAAGATTCACTACTATACAAAATACTTGTTAATAATTATCTCTAATCTAAAGCCAGATGTTTAGTGCGATGTCTATATTTTGAAAACCAAGAAAGCTTTTGTACTTCATTGAATTAAATTACATCAAGTGCCTCATTGAGTTACGGAATCCTCTTTATAAAGTTGTATGATTCTCCCCCCAGTTTGCTCCTTTCACTTTGTTTAAGGGTATTGTCTGAAGCAGAGTTCTTTGATATTTCAAGGCTTTGTTGATGAATATGATTTGGTACCACTTTTATAGTATACAGTGGGTAAACTGCTAAAGAATGAGCTCGTTGCCACCATGCGTATTTCCTGAAACTTGTAGCCTGGATGTTTTCAAGAGATCCTTGCGAACCCTTATAGATTTACTTGCTCACCTTTTGGTCACGCCGTTGTTGCTTACCACCAGGTGAGTCGGTTGGTATAACGTATCTAAAAGACCAGTCCATACGAGATACAGATTGAAAATGGTCATTGATTGAAAATAATGATTGCAAACATTTGTGGATATGTTTATGGAATGAAAAATATGTTTAGATTTTCTAAACGATTGATAAACTTATGCAGATTTTATTTAGTTTCTAACTAATGTTCTTTTTGTATACCAGAACCATTACTTCAAAATAGCGAACTTTATTATTTAAAAAAAAACATAATATTTGTCGCGACTGCAATATTTTTATAACTTAACACCTCATTCCCGGTAATTTCTTATTGGTTTTTGCACATTTATGATTGCAACTCATACAGGTTTGTTATTTTTTGTTTAAACTATTTGTAGCAATTTTTTTAGGGATATCCACTGACCATCGAAAAATATTTGTCAACAAAAAACCTAGTAAATTATGAAACATTACCTTTGTTTTGACAACATCTCGGCTACGGTTAGATAAATTAGGTTCACCCTCTGTTGTAAGTTTTCCTGTTTTGTATCTTGGATAAATAGGTCCGATTTCGAAAGTATCATTTCTATGTTTCTAGACAGTTTTATTAGATTTCCGAGGTCTTTTAGGTTTTGTGTAATTGTTTTTATGTAGTTTTGTCTTTGAGAAATATTACGCAGGTACTCGAAAATAGATATAAATACAAAACATTGCTGTCGACATTTCACACAGCGTCCCAAATCTAGACCAAAAATAAGGAAAGTTTGCATGATAAGGGAACCAGACAACTCATAACTTTTATTTGTAACCTATTTATACATAATTATATATATACCTAATACAATATTGCGCCTAGACAAAGCTAACATCGTTTGATTGATGTTCATCACTCAAATGTTTTTTTCCTGGGTCGGAATCAAACCCACAACCTTAAGTACCCCTATAACCCTATAAGTGCGGTTTATATTCGAGTGTACATTACTGTAACCGCTATTGAATATCAGAAGTCTGAGTTAATAATACTACCAACTGAAATATGGGGTCAGTGATTATTTTGTGTTTTATTCGTTGAGACTTTTTTGCTTGTAGTTAGAATTTGCACAAAATCGTTGGTATAATGAGACGTGTCAGCTCACTTTCCATTCATAGATCCATGGGTCACTATAACAGCGCTTAGACGTTCCACTCATGTCACAAAATTTACATCGTAAAATGGAATCAAAAACCCACCTTATTAATTATTCTACAACTGATTGATTTCAAATAACACCAAAATTCTCCATTCCACGCCGCTCAGTACTTGGGAAGAATTCACAACTAACGTAAGTTTTAAAATTTAAAATTACACTAGAATTTATGTGAGAACCATCAGCAGTCATTATTCTAAATTTACTATTCGCATTGAATACTAAATGTTAGTTATAAATTCTGGTTTGTAGATGTAAGTCGTAGAAAATAGTTAAAATATTATTTTTCTTAATGGATTCAGTTGAAACATTTTACTAAGAACACAAGTGTAAATCTATTGTGAAATTTTACTATTCCTTTGACTTTAAAAAACTGTTGGATTCTTGTGTTCAAATTATAAATAATCTCATGAAAAATAACAAGATTTAGGCACGTATATATAACTAAATGAAGGCAGATGAGCTACATCCTCACACTGCTTAAAAATAGGCCATGCATCGTCTTCAATTTTTCGCTCGACAGTAGTAAGCCATCTCAATCTACGCACGGAAAACTGTGTGCGTTACACCTAATCCAAGCGTATCATTTTCGAGAAGACCGTGCTTCATCTTTCTTTTTTTATTTACCTCTATGGACGTGGGTATAAATACTTGATTTAAATTAGTAGACCACTTGCAGGTCGCAAGTTCGAATACGCATAATGCGCATGGAGAAAATAATTCTGTATAATGTCAATGGTAAAATGGTATAGATTAGTATAATGTATTAATAATAATATTTTAGAAAACTTACATACATAACACGTTAGGATTATAAATATTTGGAACGGACCCAAAAAAGAAAAAGAAATGGACAACCTTACCAGCGTCTTAGTTTCCTAAAAAATATAATTTGGGAGTTTTCAAGACAAGAATGAACCGGTATCTTCTAGGCAAGCATGTTGCATTGTCGATCACGTCGTCACTTAGGTACCAGGTCAATAAAAGCCTATCAAAGGGAAAGGAAAAAATATCTTAGGACAATTTAGAATGTTTTCTGTTTTTGTATAGGTTGCAGAACGCACGAGCCGAAAGCGGGAGGGCGGTCCGGCTATCGCAGGATGTCCACCGAAACTCATCGCAGCGCATCACCAATACACCACCCACGCCTAATAGGTAAAACTCGTGACAACAATCAGTTTCATTGATGTAGGACTATACTAAACTCATGCAGTGAAGGGTGGTCAAATCAAATCAAATCAAATCAAATTTTTTTATTGCAAGTAGGCTATTTTACAAGCCTATTATTACAAGCGTATTATACAATACGAGTTTGAAAAAAAAAGTTCTCTTCCCCACATCTGGTGCAAGCAATCCGGCACAATGCAGAATAGAAAACTCCAAACCGTAGCTTCGGTTCATGGAATTCTATGGGTTTCCCAGAATTCAATTTTCAACTGTTTATCGACTGACATTGACCTCTCACTGCGCCTCCTTGTAATGTGCTAGGTCGAGAATTATTTAATTTAATCCCTAATTGCAGATATATATTTCAAATGCAATACCTAATTTAAATGTAAAGATACTAAATAATAATTCTAATCTAAGCATCCACTGACGAATGTTTAAAAAGCAGATGGGTAACAGTACACAGAATGGCTGTGTGGCGTGATACGGAAAGAACCCCTGTCCCAAAAAATCTGCAAATTGAATAAATCGAGGGCAGAAACGTAAATTTAAGGTGTAACTTCCAGCTATCGACTTTTCCCAACATATAGCTGACTAATCTCGTCCCATTACCTTCCAATGCGCACTTTCCGTTGGAACTTGGAAAGATTTCGCCTATTCCCCAGTTACTGAGGCGATTTAGCTTCCCTTAGGGACGTCCGGACTTTATTGCCTGATCTGCTGGTCAATTTATAGTTTTGTAGGACAATTGAGGGCTGGACAGTGGATGGTGCGTAGTGATATATTATTCACTTGTGGTCCATGTTAAAGTTAGGTTAAGTGGGTTTTCCTTACGATTGTGTGGCGATGGACCGTCATTTTCTCAAGACAACTTGATTGTTAGCCTCAAGCGAGTCAAGATATTAAAAAAATTTCTGCTATGCTGGTACCCTTATTTACATTATTTTCACTAAGGTGGAACGCTTCACTAGCGCGGCAAATTCAAATTTTCTTGCGTTCTTTTGCCAATAATAGCTTAATGACTAAACGTGATTACATTCAAACTGATTTAACGTAAAGAAATAGAATGTATCAACAAATTACGATCGCTAAACCAATGACATCTAGGAGATACAAAAGTATCTCCTAGATATCATTGGTTTAGCGACAAATGGCAATAAACAAATTTCGTCTTAGTTTTTCAGTCTATTGCCATTTGTCGCTAATCCAATGGAATGTAGGTGATACTTTTAATTGTAGTTTATTGATACATTCTATTTATTTACGCAAAATTAGTTTTCATGTAATCACATTGAGTAATTGAGCTATTATTGGCAAAAGAACGCAAGAAAATTTGAATTTGCCGCGCTAGTGAAACGTTCCACCTTAATATCTATCTAGTTATGTCATTTTAATATCTAATGACTCTTCCTGCCAGTTTTTTAGGCGTTATGACTCTTTTTTCTTGACTAAAGTTCTTGGAATGATTTTGACATATTAGATTATCATTGATTTCATGTAGTAACAAGTAAACTGATTTCACTTCCAATTAAGAAACAGGATAAATGAGAAGAAATTATTGTTCTTTTATTTTCTCCAGGGTCGTCAACTACCTGTCACCTGGCACGCCGATGAACGCTGATGAGGACTTACTACTGGAGCTGCTATTCAAAATGTGACCGGCAAGTGTTGCCGCAATTACGTCCCACTGGATTGATCCTTTCTTTGACAACCCTAGATTTTATTAGATCCAGTGAGCTATTTATATACCATTCGTTTTTAGGTTAATAAAAAGATATATGTTTTGTTTGTTGATAGTCCTCTCAGTAAACAAATACCTTTCTATTTCAGAATTTCTAAACAGGTTACTTCTCGGAGTTGTGAAAGAACTCGAGCCTTGTCTATTGAAATTTTAACAGATTTTTTTTTGTACTTGTATTTTGTAACATAATTATTTCAATACTCGACTTTGAAATTGAATTGCTTTCATTTTGAGTTTCTCCTTACGAATGACTTGTTCAGAGTTTAGATTTCAATTTCCTTTATGTTAAACTCTTCAGGTCATAGACAGGGTTATATTTAGTATAAATTTTATCGTATTTGTATTATATTTTCATAATGTATTTTTGAGATATTCGTTTAGAACATTTATTGGAATCATATTTTTGAAAAACTCTAAATTGGATGTAAAGTAATTTACGTAGGTCATCACCGTATTGACTGTGTAATGAGTGAAAAAAAAATGAAAACATAAAGTAATGTCTGTAATGATTGGCTTTTTGAGAACGTCAATGAAGACGATTTCAATGAAGATAAAAAATTGACTTGAAATTTTCGTTTCTTTGTTTGCTTGAAACTTTGAAATGACTTGATTCTTGAAGTCTTCATCTATTGATTAATTTAGTGACGAAGGACGAAAAAAGTAGGTTAAGTACAAATTCAATTTATTAAACATGCCACTGTTCTTATAACGTAGTTGCACTTAGCGTTAATACAATAAACCCGACGAGCTGTGACAATTTTGAGATTTTATCGTATAATAAGGTAATAAAAAAAAATTTTTTAAGTTGACTGTCTGGTCAAAGGTTTACCATATAGGTTCCATTCCAGCCTAATTAGGTTAAACTATCTTTTTAGTCGGCGCCGTGAAGTTGAAGCCAGTGACCATCGAATATGATCTCAGAATTTTTTCCATTACTACTCGTAGATTAGAAGTAATAATATCTTATGAAACATCTTCAACTATTCCATTAACTGTTATAATTTAGTCAATTTTAAATTTATTTGGAAGTATTTCATTTATTTTGTTATTGCCTCTCCCCAGTTCCTAAGTCAATAGACTCTTATTGATCATCGAAGTACCTATTAGTTCAGTAGTTAGATTAACGTTTTGTTTTAGATCCTCGATAAAGCCTTTTATGCCATAAATACCTAGCGTTCATGAAAAAATAAGGTTGTGCACCTCTTAATATAGAAATAACTAATATTCCCCTTTTTCTGAATTCTCTGATATTTTAATGTAGTAACATAGAATAGTTTAAGAGGATAGATTTAATAATAGCTTAACAATAAGAGGACGTGCTGCCGTCTAATATTTTCGATTCGTATTTTTATAAAGCAAAAGTTACGAACGAGATTGCTTTGCTTGAGCGGGCCGTGGATCGGATGTTTTCAAATTTATTCTTTATCGAAACCCAAAATCTAACTTCCTTGAATCGATCTTTTCATAAATTGAGCCTGGATTTGAGTTGTTGACTTTATCCCAAGTTATATCGGAAAAAATATTTTTTAGTTTAGATATTGGGAGGCCCAGATGAGGATTGAGATTGGTGTGTGGACGGCCTGTTGGCTCTTCGTAATTAACAAGATTGTCGAGAAAACTATGTATTTCAAAAATGGAAAAAATTACACGCGTTGAGAATCGAGAATAGATATAACCGTCCAGTTGTGGCGGCTTTTGCACTCCCGGTGGCGAAGCAGCAAAAGTCGCGGAACGGCAACAAGCGATCACAGACACTATGCGGTGTAGTTAGGGTTCGGTCTCGCTTGCAAGGTACGGGGCACCCGGGGCGCACGAATACAACATGTATAATATTTCATATTTTTGGATCGCTAATTTTAAGATGTTATATTTATATATGTATATGTAGTGGTGGCGGATACAATACCAGTATTTCGTGAATGTATTACGCCAAAAGTTTTGATGTATTAATTTTCCATGAAACGTTCTTATTGATTTTCTTGTATAATTTCGAAATGGTATAAAATAGTTCGTTTAGCTAGTGGTCATGCTTATATATTTTTGGATAGTATGCACTATTGCTTTAAGAGCGCTGCATCAAATAAAGCATAGCAATGAGATGACGAGAAAAAAAATGAGAAAAATAAAATAAAAAAAAGATGAATATTTTTCACTGTAACGCGAAACCTCTGAAAGCAATAATATTTTCGTGGTGGTTAACTTGATTTGTCAAGGAAAAGTAGGTATTTTAATAGACCACGCGATCGTCACAGTCAGTAAATAGATGCTTTTTAGTGCCACCGGTATCTGTATTACTTTTGATTTATATATAAAATGTAATAAGTAATACTAGGTATTTAGTGTTGTGACAATGCTGTCAATATTTTAGATTACGTATCCTGTAATACGAGAATCCTTTGTACGTTAGGAATGCGAAAGTAAAATATTAATGTAATTTTTTCTTTCATCTTGTCCTAACGTTTTCCGTAAAGAAGGTTAACCTACATACTGATACATATTTTTTCTATAAAAATTAAAAGTATCACAGCATCGGCGCGGCTTAGAATTGACCACAGCTAAAACATAGTGCACTAGACTAGAAGTAGATATAGTTAGATACAAAATACTATTATTATAAAATAAATAAAAAAATCTTGAAATCTATACATAGAATTTAAAACTAAAAGTTTAACTAATACTTTTTATTAATATTGTAAGAAGCTTGTTCACACATTTTAACTTCATATTTAGTAAGTATTATCTAAGACTTAAATTGTATTGAGAAGTTAATATCTGGTATCGGAAAGAGATATTAGTGAGACTATGGTACGATTTTTTTAAACTTTCGGGTGGGCAGTGAGTAATATGCTAATATAAATTATAAATTTTAGTAATTATGCCAAAGGCACGTTTGTTTTACAATTGTGATAAATAGCAAAATTTATTTGAAGCTACTTTGAATAATTTGCGTTAATATTTTAGTAATTTTTAAATGAAAATTTCGACTCGATTGCCAGCTGCTTGCTTGGTATAATTTACGATTTTTAGATTAATTACTAAAATTAGTTTAGCCCAAACTTTTCTCCGTATTTAAATTATTATTTTACATATATTTTTATCTTCGTGAAATTTTATAAGAAAATGTCATCAAATAAAATGTATAATGCGAAGAAAAGATAAAAAGTGAGTGAGCTTTTATAAATTTTTTTTTTGTTTTAATTTGTATTCGGTTATATTGGTATGGGACAAACTAATTTTTGAGTAAATAATGAGCCTGCCTAAAGTATATTGCATATCACTTAGATAAAATAACTGTATCTTGTTGATCATCGACTCCATGTATTTGTTGTTTGTTTTTATAAAACTGCTATTTAAAATATTCAGTAGGGTTGTAACGATATCAACAATTTTCTCATTTGTATTTATGATTAAATTAAAACGAAAAATTATGTTTATGTACCAACTGCTTGATTATTAGTGATAATTATAGTTATCTGTTTATACATTAGTAAATATCTTTTATAGAAGCATAGTTTTAAAATATTGTTACAATCCTACAAGTTTAAAATTATCGTGTATTTATACTGTTTAGTATTATTGCTGTAGTTGCATTTTTTATATTCTAGCGTAAAGTACGTTTGATAGCAAGTATAAGACGTTATTTTTTATAATTAATTATTATTTCTTTGAATGCGATGGTAGTGTAATTAGTATTCTTTTTTTAATTATAATTATAGCGAATGTAAGATTGTTATTATTACTGCCAGTTTCAAGGTTTCTAAAACACCAAGTGATGAGGGTATGCGTGATAAAAGTGTCCAAGTGTTAGAATCTCCGTTTTTGGTGTCATAAAGTTTTTGAATTTTATTTATAATTTTTGTGTGCCTTAGTTCTGGAATATTTCCAAGTAGGTGTTTACAAGTTTTGGTTTATTAGACGGGAATGACTTTACTAGTCAAGTTTCAAAAATATTTCACCATTTGAGTACTAACTTTGAGTGTATAAACGCAATATCTGCTGTAATTATTAGTCTGTTATATGAAATAATTATCTTTGAATATATATAGTATATTATTTCCAAGTAGGTGTTTACAAGTTTTGGTTTATTAGACGGAAATGACTTTACTAGTCAAGTATCAAAAATGTTTTACCATTTGAGTACTTTGAGTGTATAAACACAATATCTGATGTTATTATTAGTATGTTATATGAAATCATTATCTTTAAATATATATAGTATATTATTTCCAAGTAGGCGTTTACAAGTTTTGGTTCATTAGACGGGAATGACTTTACTAGTCAAGTTTCAAAAATATTTTACCATTTGAGTACTTTGAGTGTATAAACGCAATATCTGCTGTAATTATTAGTCTGTTATATGAAATAATTATCTTTGAATATATATAGTATATTATTTCCAAGTAGGTGTTTACAAGTTTTGGTTTATTAGACGGGAATGACTTTACTAGTCAAGTTTCAAAAATATTTTACCATTTGAGTACTTTGAGTGTATAAACGCAATATCTGCTGTAATTATTAGTCTGTTATATGAAATCATTATTTTTGAAGCTAGTAGGTATGCAATATTTGCGCGGCATCTCTATTGTAGGACATTATTAATAATTTGTCTACGATTTATTTTTAATAATAAATAAACATTTATTTTTAACTACTTAAATTATTAAATGTAGTTTAATGATTTTTTCAAGACTTTCGTTATTTATTTATTTAATGTTAAATACAGGTTTTTAGGAATTAGTCAATTAGCGTTTACACATTTTTATTAACTGTTGCTAGACTTCTCTAATTTATTTACTAATTGCTGCTGCTATAATGGTAACTAATTAGTGAAATATTTTTAATTGGTTGATTATACTTTTAGGTACGCATATTTCAAATTAGATGACTTTGTTATAATAAAGCTTTATATTGTGTTGAATTAAATTTATATTTAATTTCTGGAATGTTGGACATTAGAGTGTATGCGACGCGACGTGATGTCTATTGAATAAGTATACTTTGAACAAAAAAAATCTTCCTTTGTAATTATTATAATCTATAAACACTACAGAATTGTGATTCAAAGCAATTTAAAATATTACTGCTGATTATATTCGATGTTTTATTTAATTCTCTTCTATCCTGTTTTTTGGAGTAGTTACCCCCTTAGTTACTCGGTGGACCGACGATCTGGTGAATGCCGCGGGGAGTCGATGGGTGCAGGAGGCAAGCAGCCGCTCAAAGCTGCGCTCTCTGGGGGAGGCCTATGTTCAGCAGTGGACGTCTTTTATAATGAAGCAACAGTTACCACACCATACATCATACCTACACACGCACACCCACAGACAGACACACACCCCATCATCAGCCGGGTGACATCCATTTCTGAACATCAGATGGCCTAGCATGCGCACCGATAGAAAATTTGTCGTCGCTGTTAGAGTGAGATACACTTAGACGCTACCTAATCCAGTCACGGTCACTCACGAGAAAAAGTGTTGAGAAAATTTTGTCGTGGTACGCCTGCTAGCCTTGCAGGCCTCCCTAAAACGTAAAATGAAACAAGTATACATAGTGCAATACCGCTAAAAACATTTTCAGCGCCATTACACTAGATATAATACTTGTTTTATTTTGTATTTAACTTCCGCGAAGTCACGCCTGAGTCAATCAATTACTCCCTAAAACGCCACTTTGGATGCTAATCATATTAATCATGGCCATGATAGCACTGGGTGTGTCCAATTGGTGTTAAAGGAACAATACAAATTAAACACAGTAGGTACAGTTGAAGTTACTGGGTAAATGAGACTTTACGATCTGGTCTGAGGGTATCAGGATGACGTGCGCAGTGCAGTGTCACGCAGAACTAATATCAATCTAGAGTGACAGCCGTGACGCTTAACATCAGGTGACGATTAGCCCGCCACATCATTCATTTACATTTAAAAAAACCGTTTTTATATCAATTTTATATCATATAAGGCTTATCAAAACAGTTTACCTTATGAACATTTCAATCAGATTTATCTGATCTCTTTTTTTTAAGGTAAGGGTAAGGTTTACCTTTGATTTATTAAAATATTTAGTATTATCTGTCGAGGTTATAGTAACATGCAGATCTTTCTCTAATACCTAAACGTTTTTTTTATTCAAAAAATGACCAAGGCTCACCTGATGGAAAGTGATGACGCAGCCTACGATGGTGCATGCTTGCCTAGAAGATACCTGTTCACTCTTGACTTAAACACTCCCAGGTTATAGTTAGCTGGAAATAAGAATGACGGCAAAAAACTAAGGGCAGTAGCAGATTAGAAAACAGTAAAAATAGTGTACACAACACTTTGTGCATCTATTATTAAATACTGCATAACTTCTGGGGAATGCCTTGGGTACATATTTAATAAAGGCAGAATGTGCGCAGCGTGCAGTACTGAAAGTCGCCTACAAAAAACCCTTCAGTTAACCAACTCAACAACTTTACAAACACAACAAAGAACTTACAGTACGGCAAAACTTTGTAATCGGATGTACTCTACGTTTTTCATAAAACTTCACTCCTATCAGCTAAAACTAACTCCACTAAATCTAGCCGTAGGTATATGTGGAAGTCACATACAACCAAAACAAGGACAGCACAGAGGTGCTACAACATCTCAGGATGTTATTTATATAATCATCTTAACAGTACACTAAATCTAGTTAAAGACACAAATGGATATGTAGGAACAAAATAAAGGAATACCTTCTGACGCTTGACTAGAGAAGCACGGAAAATTTACTCAAAATACAGGTCTAAACTACACAGTCATATACTTAACCACACTCACCCTTACCCACACACACTTTCTCACCCTTCCCTACAGCACCCTACACCAATCACACCCCATAATTCTGTATGAGGAGAAGGGAAGAGGAATCCCTACTCCTCATACAGAATTATGGCCCACAGGACCGTTACATTATTTTATCACTGCTTGGTTGCCCTAACTCTCGCTTTATGGCTTAACGTTAATCGTGATACCAAGTATTTACCTACATGGATGATTTCGTGTGTCGATGAGAAGGTAGACATCTTTGGTTGTGAGTATCTTTGGAACCTATCAATATTTTTTGATAAATGGTATCTCATTAGAAAGCCGTTGAAAAGGACATGTTTTTAAAATAATTTACAGAAAAAAACTCCAGTCAACTTTTTGAGATAAATCAACTTTTTTTGCCAGGGTCATCATTTTCAAGAACAAAATTGTTTCACTTTTAAGCACTGTTTTTCAAAACTATGGTTAATTATTATTAAATTTAAGTGTCAGTAGAGTCATTAAGGTGTCTTTTATGTAATTAAAATCAGAAACTTATTAATTAAAAGCGGTGCCTTCAGAAATCAGTGATTTAATGTCAAAAAACGGGGAATTTTTCCAATTTTCACAAAATTTTGAATAACTCGAAAATAAAAAAAAATCGCTGAACTAATGTTACGCTTAAAATATAGCCCAAGGCCTGTTTAAACACACCCTGAAAGGATACGGTCTACAAACGAATCACCCTGTATATTCAAAATAAAACAAATTTTAATGTAAAGTGAAGGTGAACGGCTAGCTCGTCACGTCATTCAATAGCATAAAAAAAAGGTATTTCTAAAGGTTTTCTGTCAATTTTTAATAATTACCCATATCTTCGTTATACCATTCCTTTATTTTAATTTTTACCGGTTTTGGGATAAGAAATATTTTGGTCTAATTGGGAATGCACTCGAGGGATCCAAAATCTGTCGATGTAGATAATTTGTCTTAGATCATACAGAATACAAAAATTGACGATTCCTTGCTGTGACACGATTTGAACAAGGCACGATAACGACGTGGTTTCTGTATCGTGTGAAATTTGTGTTTTCATACAGAATTATGGTTCAGGACGAATATATTTTGTGTGATGAACATACGTGTTTGTTCGGTGTCTGGGTGTTATATTGTATTATATGTATGTATTTACAAATACTATAGTATGAATTGTATCAGTTATCTGGTTCCCATAGTACAAGCTTTGCTTAGTTAGGGCTAGATGGCGCTGTGTGAATTGTCCACAAATATTTATTTATTATTAAGGTAATTATTTTATTAAATTAAAATTAATCTGTTAATTATCTATAAATATATATATGTCCTTGTAGTCCCGGTTTGCGAATAGGACCACTCCATCTCTTTCCGTGGGTGCCATAAGAGACGGCTAACAGAACAACGAGGGAATGGACAGCAGCATTTTCCTCGGTACATTAAAATCTGCGATCACCAAGCTGCCTGCCAAGCGTTGTGATTATGGCAAGGCCTCCCTATGATAAGCGTCCAAAGTGGCGTTTTGGGGACGGTATGTTCAGCAGTGGACATCTTCGCGCTGATCATGTGATAAATAGATACCTACCTACATCTAAATCACAGCGTCGTTCAATTTCTTTCCAGAATAGCTTTATTTAACGGAAATTTAATCCTAATACATTAGCCTAATTTTCATTTTAAAGGGCACGTAAAATTTTTACGGCCCATATATTATCGGCAGGGCACAAAAGGCTGATTAAATGCCTTCGGCAGGGTTCGATTGGGAACATAATCCCTTGTTTGTGATTATAAGAATATACCTAAGCCTATACCTAAGCTTTAGTTTTAAAACAGCACGTGCTACCATCATCATCATCAACAGCCTGAAAATACTATTGCTCAGATTAAATAAAACTACTTACTACTTAATTTTATTGTAAAAGGAAAATTTGAATTGCGAACGTGATTTGAACTTGCATCTATAACGTAGCCGGGACATGCTTATTTTAACTGTCAGCTTCTGTGGTGTGGTGGTTGAGCAGGTCGGCTTATAACCCGTAGGCGGCGGGTTCGATTCCCGCGACAGGACAAGTACTTGAGCACATGGAAAAAAAAGCGCAGACTTGTTCTGTGTCTAGGTGTAATTGTGGGTTGAACTCAGTTCCTTTAAAAAGCTGCTTGTTCAATAAATTGTGTCCAAAAAGATCTCAGTAACCTGCGGTAAAAGTCAGGTAAGATTTTCTCAGCGGCTGGACTTTAGAAGTATAATTTCAAAATATTCATCATCGAAATCATCACCTGATAGGTCTATTGCTAAGCATAGGCCTCCCCTCATAAGAGCGCCACTAGCGGCTGCTTGCCTTTTGCATCCATTTGGCTTCCCCATTCGAACCAGCACCCCTACCGCGTAATCATTCTGGTAGGTAATAGACATTGCCTGCCATCCTACATGCACCCATTTACAAGTCCGTGCGTGCGAGCAAGAGAGCAGATGATCACCATCGCCACCAGACTTACAATAAGACCCAGTTCTTCGGTCCATCTGCCAGGGGGGCAGCCAACGTTGCGTCTCCCAGTTCGTGCATGGTTGCCACTCGAGAACCTTTCTTCCCGCCTGGTTGTCGTCTCTGCGGGCGCTGTAGCTTGCCCACTGCCATTTCTACGTGCTAATCCTAAGAGCCTCAATGACTTTAGTCTTCCTACAAACTAATATACCTAGTGCCTTAAATTCAATACGTATTCTGTATCTAACATTCGTGGAAAAAATCTAGGAATAACGTGGTCCGGGTTCCATTATCCCACGCGTCAGTAATATATATTGAAACAGGGCATAGTTTCACTGGGACGGGGGCAATATATCAGCTCACAGCTGAAGTCTAATTTATGTCTGCCCCCTGTAAAAACGAGTGGAAAGGTTGGTTTATCAACATGATTGATGTGCACGACACCTTATTCTAGATAGGTATTGTAAAGCAAACTGGGTCTATTCACGTGGTATATAAATAGTAGATTGTGTCACAAGGGACTAAAATAATGTATTTAGAGAGAGAGTGAGAGAGATTATTTGAATCTAGAGTGAAGCGAAGAATTCTAGAATCCAAAGTGTAGCGAGGGATTCAAAGTAACTTGTCTTATTTTTTGTTTAACTCTGACTTTATTTTATTTGACATTGTAATAACTCATTGTACCTATTTTTTTTATTATTTAATACATTGACATGTTAATTCTGTATGAAATATTTTGTGGTAATTGATAATTAAAGATAAAATAAATAGGTACGTCGCTCAAGATTAAATAATTATGGTACTGTGTGGCACACTCTGCTTTTCATCCCCATCTATGAGAAGTCATTTTGTCAATTCAGTACGCCTAACTTACCCATTTTAAGCACACTTAAACTGATTCTAGCTCTGATTCTAAATAGGGCCATAAAGGCCTGCACTGCTGGGTTCCCGCATGAAAAATTATTTGTATTAAACAGCCTATTTACCTCAACTACCTATTTCCTTGAAATACTGGAGTTTCAAGAGTGATGCAAGAGTGCATGAGAGAAAGGATGATACTTGAAGATGCTAATAATAATGATAAGCGCTCTTCGAGATCAGACGGCCCATTGCGTAAATCTGTTTTAAGAATTAAGTCTTCGGTAGTCGTATATAGGCACAGTGCACCAGCACGTGCTCCACTGTTGCTTGCGTCTGCTTCACAGATATGGTCTGCTCGGAAGAAAGGACTGTTCGTTGCTCCAATTTTATGCAGTGCAGTTTTGATAGTGCAGGTGGCAGTGACCTGTGATTATACTTACCTTCAAGCGAAGTGTGTGTGTGTGTGTGTGTGTGTGTGTGTGGGTGTGGGTGTGTGGGTGTGTGTGTGTGTGGACTTTAAAAATCCATTCCACGACTGTTGATATTAACTATTGTGCTGTATTTTTTTTATGTACCTACTGTTAAAGCAAATGTAAATAAAAAAAAACACATTTAAATAAAGGTTGTAGTGAAAATTGAGGATTGAAAAAGCTATTACCACAAATGAAGCGCTTCCAACAACCTTTAGAAAATGACATTTCCCTACAAAGAAAACGGCGGATATACTCAGATTTTCGTACGAAAATCCAGCTAAGAAACTTCCCGGTCGTTTCTTGAATATGTATGCGGGTCTAAAAGGATTCTACCCTGTCCATGCTAACATTGTCGGGGTAAATGGTCTGAGGCGGGTAGGGGTTCCCGAATCTTGGACGAGAGTGTTTGGTAATATTCGTAATTGGACTAGAGTTGGCGATTGGATTTTTTTTCAAATAAATTATAATGGAAAGTGGATTTAAGAAAAAAGCATAGTATAGGTAGTTATCAAAAGTTTTCAAACGGTACCCTGCCTCTTAAAAAAAAACCGGCCAAGTGCGAGTCAGACTTGTGCACGGAGGGTTCCGTACCATTATCTATACCTGCCATTTAGTGTTCAGTAGCAGTACTATTTGAAGCAGTGCCATCTATAACTCTTCTGGTAAACGAGCAACATTATCTATCCCTGCCATCTAATGTTGAGTAGCAGTACTATTTAAAGCAGCGCCATCTACGACTCATCTGGTAAACGAGCAAAAAAATCACGTTTGTTGTATGGGAGCCTATTTAATATTTATTTTATTCTGTTTTTTAGTATTTGCTGTTATAGCGGCAACAGAAATACATCATCTGTGAAAATTTCAACTGTCTAACTAGCACGGTTCATGAGATACAGCCTGGTGACAGACGGACAGACAGACAGCGGAGCATTAGAATAGGGTCCGTTTACCCTTTGGGTACGGAACCCTAAAACGTCATTCTCATTATACGTAATGTTATAATAAAAATTTACAGCTATACTTATCTTTGTCATTAGAAAATGGTACCAGTTTACTTGCAATGTCCAATTTAATCGGTCAAAAAGGAAAACAGTCACTTTATAAATTACTTCTTTATGCTAATGAGGCGTTTAATGAGCATTAATGACTACAAAAATCTCTTTTAAGGGAGAGTACCTGCATAACTCGATGTGAAACGTTCTCTTCACTAGTTGTATGGTAGTTGTTAAGGGCATTAAACCGATTGCAGATTTCCGCATTTTGCAAAATGGATACCCGAAAACTGGACGAAACGTGCCGCTGTGAATACGTGAGTTTTATCATGTTTTGGTTACTTTAGTTGTTCTACATTTGGCTTTTATGAAAGATTGTCATTTTTTCTACTTAGATTACAAACTCAACTGAACTTGACTGACTTGAACCTGACTTGGTTGAATACTTAACTTTATTTCTTAGATTTTTGCGATTTATACTCATAGTTTTCGATTAACACAGGAATTAATGGCCTTAAACATTATTTATTAACATTATTTACTTATTTACGTCGAGGTAAACAAAATATTTTTTAGCGCGATTAAGTCCTGTGACAAAAACTAAAGCCAACTGCTCTATAACACTTGTTATAGCGCAAGTGGGAAGTAATGAATGAGCTTATAAATGGGGTTTACCCATATAAATCTAAATAATATGGCACTATTTAGATTTATGTGGTTTTACCTATAAAAATGCAACCAACAATAATACTTAGGAATTTTTAATCTACGATAAAAAAATATGCACCGTCTCGTATTGATAAAATACATTGTGTATTCGTTTTTAACCAACTTCAAAAATGGAGGTTCTGAATAAGTAGTAGGACACTGTTTCTAGACTTAGTTGTATATTTATGTTTTTTACCTCAGACCTCTACATTATTATGAACTGATTGATATGTTTTTTATTTACATCAATATACCTTACAGATTTGTTTCATAGGAATTTCATCAATTTCGGCTTAGTGATTTGCTTTTAGACGCAGAGTAGGCCGGCCCCTAATTGGTGGACCGACGATCTGGTTACAAACGCGCGGGGAGCCGATGGATGCACGGGGCGAGCAGCTGCTCAAAGTTGTGCCCTATGGGGGAAGCTTATACTCAGCAGTGAACGTCTTCAGACTACTGATGACACTTTCGCCCCACTCGGTGGACCGGTGATCTAGTGAAAGCCGCGGAGAGCCGATGGATTCAGGAGGCGAGGAGCCACTCAAGGTGGCGCGCTCTGGAGGAGGCCTATGTTCAGCAGTAGACGTCTTCAGGCCGTTGATGATGATGATGAAGTCACTTTAAACCTTTTGCTTTGTTACTTATAATATTTTTTTCTAATAAAATTATTCCATTATCAGGTGACCCGATGGCTGGACGCCCATGAAAAATATTTCCGCCGACCACATGCCAAGCAAATAATATCACAGACCACTGTTGTGAATCACATTCAGTACAGCACGGAGCCGCTACCATTTGTTCTGAATAATACAGTGCTCGCGTACACAGTGCCACCGCCTCATTGGATATCACCTTTACGACCCGTTTGGCACTGATGGAATAATATTTATTCAATTGTTTAATGAATGATTTAATATTAAACAATATTTGTGAACACAGAAACAAGTGAACAGTGTTTAATGACCCTTGATAAGTGCTATATATAATTATATAAAAGTCTATGATGACGGCGTTAGTCATAGGTAATTGTATTTTCGCAATTTTATTTTTTAATTAAAAGTACCTGATAAATAGTTACATCATTTTGTTATCATAATAAATAAATAAATATGTGTGAACATTTCACGTAGCGCCATCTAGCCTAACTAAGCAAAGTTGGTATTGTGGGAATCGGAAAACTGATACAATACTTAGATACTTTTTTGTTTGTAAATAATTAGATAGAATACAATATAAGACCCAGACACAGAACAAAGATCCATGTTTATCACACAAATGTTTGTCCCGGGTGGGAATCAAACCCACAACCTACAGTTCAGAAGGCAGAGCTACTACCAACTGAGCTAACAGGCCAGTCAATACCGAATGTACAAATCACTGAAATAAATAAACCAAAAATGTACAAACACTAAATGTACTTACCTACAATGCGTAGAATGTACAAATCACTGAAATAAGCTCATGGCCAAGCGTTTTAACAAGTTTAAAACAGTCTTTAATCGTGAAACTGTCGTATAGTGTTCTCCAAATCAAAATAGGTACCTCAAGTCCCTTTGAGATTCAAAGGGATGTGAGGTTCCTATTCGACCTAGACTTTCTAGACTTAACGATCGGTTTAGACTCGGATTTGTAACAGTAAGTACTTAATGCCTCTACAAAGAGATTAGCGATCGGCTACAAACGTGAAAGTAGATGAGTATAAAATGTAGGTATGGTCGTGCTTTAGGTATTGTTATACATAGGTATGGGATTCAATTGAGATTTACCAATTTAAGCCACTTTTTCTCTTATATTTTGGCTCTACACATAGTGTATTTAGCCAGTGTCAAGTATTGTAATTTTTCATCGTAATTCTATATATCACGGAAAGTCAAGTCTTAGTCACAGTCCAGTCTAAGTCAGGTTCAGGTTATCATAGTCTAGTCTAAGTCATGCCCTAGTAAAGTGGTGACAACTTTACTAGAAGCTTGAAAATTTTGAGCTGTGGAATTTTGGAAGCAACACAAAAAACCACGTTTCACCACATTATATCACTTGCCCACACTCACGCTCGTAATTCAGCACTTAATGCGTAAAACGCTACTAGTTTCAAACATTAACACTGTAAAAAACATTAGTTTGGAAAAATATTACAATGCAGCGACGTGAACTTTTCCGCGTTCCCGCCAAAACACTTTTAAGCCACTTTTGTGCTGTCTCCAAGCAGTAAAACAAATGAACAACGGGTTTTGAAGCAGTTCCGCCCCACCTTTCCCTCCTCAGTATTTCTGCTCAGCATACTTTAAAAACAACTAATAGAGTACTATATTCGTCTCTCCAAAACTCCATCTGTGTAAAAAAATACTAAAGTGGTGAACTGTATTTGGCTCATATCTGATTTTATTATTATTCTTACAATAAAAACTAACCACGGCAGATCCAAATGGAACAGAAAACATCTGAAAAAGTTGCATGAGCTACCGCTCAATCGAGTTGAAGTTTATGATAAGTCATGGTTATCGTCGAAAGAAAAAACAATCGCTGCAATGTTGGCAGTATGATAATTTAATAACTTGAACCACTTTACGGGCTTCCATGGATAGTCGTAAAACTTTTTATCATCGCCAGGAGATCCCCGATGGGGAATATTTTGATGTGTTCACGATAGGTATGGAAATGATTGCTACTTTTCATTCATTGTCATTTGATCATATGATTTATTTTTGGCACAGTGATTTCACCTGTGATTTGTCACAGGCTGCGGTTTTTCATTTGCCTAATGAATTAGATCTATAGCGACTGGTGGTGCTTTATGAAATGAAACAGTTGTGATTTAGGAGCAACTTAGTGAAGTTGCGACCTGCTACTAATGATTAAAAGGAAATATATTGCAACTCTCGGATCGTCAATTAAACAATATCATATCACCGCTACATCACAAGCACTGATTTTTTATTAAATATTATACTTTACAGTCTAGGTCTCAATTTGTCTACTGAAGCATAAACAAAACAGTTATGTTTTGATATTCACCGCTGATGTTACTTCGTATTATGAAATCTGAAGCATGATCCTTTACATTTAACTATCATACTGTGATGTGTAGCTGAGTATGTGACAAAAAGTTGCAGGTGTGACTTATGAAATGAAAATCATATGATTTTTCACATTTTTATGTTCCTTGTGAAATGGTCCATGCCTAGTTCACGACGCTTAACGACTGTTTGGGCACATATTGTAGGTTACTGGGTCATATGCATTTAGTGAATTGTTTTTTGCCAAACAATTTCTGTTGTTTTTGTGTGACTCCTGAATGTTAAAGAAAAATAAATGTTTTTTATTTGTTGTGAAAAAGGTCTTTGGAAGGATGCTTTGGGTTAGTTACCTACTCCAACTTTTGTCTATTTTTGTAATTGGGATATCGAACTCGATCGAAAAAGACAAAAGCCGGTTTACTAATCCAAAAATACTCCACCTTCATTAATGAGGCCGTATAATATATAAATCATTTTATACGTAGGTATATTATACTTATGAATTTATACATAATGTGCAAGCTTGCGAAAGAAAGGTAATTTTTTTTAAATTATTGTAGTGAAGACGCCCTCGATTAATATTACTTATAATTAAATTATCCTGTACGTATTACACTTTTGAACTTATGCTTTATACATATCTACATTATGCATAGAGAAAAATATTGTAATTTTTAAAAGCTCACGATCACTATTTTTAAATTATATATTGGTTGAAAATAATAGAGTATGAATGGTTAGAATATGAATTATTCGTAAAATGACTTGCCCAGTGGTCACTTACAAGACAAAGCTAATATATATTTGAATTTATTTAACACGGTTAATATTTTGTACGAAAAACTAAACGCTATCTAGCGAAAAATCCACCCAGACCCTTGTCAACAAAATCGGCTATTAAAACAAGCACCTTATGCATACGAGGCCTCGAGCCTTCCCGCGAAGAAAAAAATTCCCTTCGGAAAAATAAACATTGAATTTTTTTGATCCCCTCGAACCATATCACAGTACAATCTTAAAACAACTTCAAAGTTGTTTCATTTAAGTTCAAAGTGATTTATTGTGACAAGGTTCGATCAAGGTTCACATTTATTGGAAGACATGGTACGCTGCTCGATCAGATTGGGTTCGCGTCTACAAACTTGATAACTTTATCGAAGTTGAAAGATGGATTTTTGAATATTTGATAAAGTTGGCTTCGAGTTAATCAGAACGCTTGATTTGTTTGGATTATAATAATATTCTTAACGCAAAAATTTTTTTTAAAGTTTTTAACAAAATGGACTTTTGATGAAATTTATTTTCTTTTAATGCACTGTCATATTATTACAATAAATTCTATATACACAGTATACACTAGACAGCACATCTCTAACTTGTACTGTCGACCGCTGCAAATGTGCCGGCCAGCATCTTCTCACTCATATGAAGCTCGGCACTCAGTGACTGCACGTATATTGCAATAAAAATTATTATCTGAAAATGTCATCGTGCGTGCTCAGATACTACAAAAACCAGTCGGGGAAAACAAAAAAACGCGACTGAATCAATTTTAATCAATAAGTTTAGAATTTGGAACAAAATACACCTGAACAACATATTACTTTGTCAATTTATAATGGCACCAGAACCCTTAGTGGCAGCCATATTGGCAGAGTAAACGAACACTGACCGAACAAAACAATCTACAAGCTCTAGCGCTGCGTGTTGGGATGATGTGATTAGACGATTTGATCTTGTAAAGCGCTTTAGCGGTATTTAGTTTAATTATAACAGAAATGGAAACTATTTGTGCATCCCATAGCTTCTCTAGCACATAGTACATTATACCTCTTTTGTATTGCAAGCATTACTGTGTTCCGGTTTGAAGGGCATTGTAGCTAGTAAAATTACTGGGCAAATGAGACTTCATGATCTGATCTAGTAATCTTATTACTATACTGTGTGAAGTCTCAGGATGACGTGCGCAGTGCAGTGTCACGCAAAACTATATTAATTTAGAGTTCCGAGTGATACTGCAATCTGTTATGGGCAGCCGTGACGCTTAACATCAGGCAAACGACTAGCTCGTCACGTTATTCATTTACATAAAAAAATAAAAAATAGTCAATATTTACTAGAACCCCAAAAAACCTAAAGCCATTCCGCTAAAACCATTTCAAAATTGAACCTGGCGCGTCTCCTAAGCGGATTTTTACACTAGCTACTATTTGTGCAACTACCCTCACTTTTAAGAGTTCACGATAGAGTTTAAATTTGTCTAAACTGACGGAACTAAGAACTTTGGTCGTGGTAAAGCCCGTGCATAGAGAACACAGATTTGAAATAAGGAAGTTCGGCTCATCCTATTGGATATACCTTTCTGACTTAGTACACCTGTGTTCAGTTTGATAAAGTGTGATTTACGGATAAGTTGAAATAAAATAAGTTTCCAGATGGAGTTGAAAGATAATCTCGGAAATAGTATTTCCTTGCACATTTTCAAATTTGTATTTTCTAATTAACTCCCGACGCAAATTTGGAAGGTTAACGTGTGACTTGGTCAAGGGTGATCTTAGATAAAATATTTTTTAGATCGGATTTTTTTAAATTTTCTTTTAACGCCTCCCGTATGTGTTGAGATGTTTATATTTCAAAGTTCACTTGAACTACCAAACTATTTATAAGCACGATATGAGTCCATAATGAAATAAGAAAACAAATATCTGAACCCATATTGTTGATTAAATATATAAATATGTGTGGACTTTCACACATAGCTTGTACTTTGGGAACCAGATAACTGATACAATACTTAGATACTTTTTAGTTTGTAAATACATACATAGAATACAATATAACACCCAGACACAGAGCAAACATCGATGTTCATCACACAAATGTTTGTCCTGGGTTGGAATCGAACCGACAACCTATAGTTCAGAAGGCAGAGCTACTACCAACTAAGCCAACAGTCCAGTCCTCAATTGAAATTGAAGACAGAACAACGTTTAAAATACAACGAAACCTTTGTGAAAATAAGTGCTCTATGTTCGTAACAAATAAATGTTGCTATAAAGTAGGTATTAAAGTCCAAACTCAAAGTCAACATTTGCCCAAGCCCAACAAGGTAAAACTTGAACAATAAACAGCAGATGTTTGCCCAATATTGGTTGTAATAACAGAGCGTCTAATTACATAAATAGGGTGATTAATACGAGCTGATAGGTGCGCTTTGTCACTTTGCACAGGGGTGTATTAAGTATATTAAAGCCTTGTGGCTCAGCAAGGGGATCCAGTTCTGTGCAACAACATTATAATTATCTTATCTTACTAAATATATTATTATAATATATTTATTATATTTTTTTTTTTATGTTTTTTTTTTTTACGGGCAAATTGCCTTTATTACTCAAGCTAACTACTACAATAATAAAAACTAAACTAAACTAAAGTAAGCTAAACTAAACTAAACTAGCTACACTAGCTACACTACCTACTACAAAGAACACTTATGGACTGTATAATAGCCGCGATGGCCTATAGACATCCAAGTGCTCCAGCCCACTACCGGTAGGTAGCGTACCCAACATGCTGGCCGCATTGCCACGTTGAATTGCAATGCTGATGCGTTGGGCCAAATAAGTGCCAGCATTTTGGTCACGCGTCGCATCGACCAGGCGCTCTGATAGACTTTGGAAAACGCGATGAGCTCCCGGTCCCCACGGACCCAGGGTCTCAACACCAAATATGTAACCGCTACCGAGATTACTATATTTGCGCCGTTTTAGCTGCTCAGCAGAATTAGCCGCGGCGCCGGCCCTAACGTGTGTCTCGGGAAGGTGTGACGGCGCCATAGTATCGACGCAAGTAGCGTCCCACACTAAAGGCCGCCCTTTATTTTTGCCTCACGACATGATCTTGTACTACATCTCGAACTAATACCTCACAGCCCTATATCTCGACAACCTCTTGACCGATTCTGCTCATATTTAAAAAACTTGTTTAGAATGAAATACCTAATGTTTCGGCCAAATATTACCAAAATTGGCTGGTAGATGGCGTGTATACCAAGTTTCTTTAATATTCGTTGATATAATATGCGACCTGTACGCGAGCTACCGTACATCCGGACAAACGAAGGCGAAAAAAAGCGAAATGAAGCAGAGACTTTCGCTTACTTTGTTCGCTCGGTCAATTATTTTTTTTATGTAGTTTATTGTTTTTACGTTACATGTGACCACGAAATGTCATATTATGCTTATATTTTCACTGTTCAAGTGAGGGTTTCAACCCATAGACTTAAGATGCAAAAACATTCTAGGTCTGTGGTTCAACCAGTCATGTTATGTACATTTGTCCTATCCTACTAATATTATAATTACTGCAAAAGTATGTGTATACGTAAGTATTTTTATTTAATTTGAATCTCTAGTAATAATTAAACATGACGCCTCTTTATCTCATCCTAACTCCGACCCTGTTGGTCAACAGCAAAAAAGGTTATCCTCTTTTATGCCATTATTAACGTTCGTTGAGATGTTTTTGTTAAGCGTACAATATTTTCTGATGTATATATGGTTCAGAACCAAAAACTAGAACAACATTAACCCTATAGAATTTAAAACAGTTGATATGGTTTTTCTTAATTTGCTTAGTTTTTGCATGTTGATCCACTCACACCATTTATTTTTTGTAACATCAGTTGCTCGCAACGTGCATATTTCCGAGATACCTAACTAAAAATTTACGTTTACTCCCTGATAGCAAGTAGAGACGAAATTCATGTCAAATGTGCCAAACAAGTCGCTGAGTGCTAATGTTGAGACCAGCACCCCTACCGCGTAACTATTCTGGAATCACCTGCCATCTTGCTCACGTCAATTTTTCAAATCAGTGAGTAAGAGAGCGCATGATCAGCATCGCCACCAAAATTACGCTTATTTTATTCTAAAACGTAAAACGCTTGGATTGTATGAAAAGTGTTGAGGAAGGTGCCTCTACACGGGCAAGACAAGTGTAGTGTTTTCTGCTCTGTGACTGTATCAATAAACTACGGGAAGTTCTTGTGGCAAACTAAAGTTATTCAGAGTTTTCTCATGCATTGCTAATAGCCAGCTTCATTATTCCCTTTGCATTTAATTTTACCATATCTCAGGCTGAATTAATAAAATAGCACTCTCTGATACTCATCTTCTCGATTATTAGAATCGCCCGGGAATTCTCGAATGCAATTTGCTAAAAAATTTCTTCATTTTTGCCTTGAGTTTTAAAATTATACCAGCATTACATAAAGTATTGTAGGCATAACTATAGTCATAAACAATGACTCGTGTTAATTAATATCGTTTTTGAAGAAAGTCTAAAATGAATAAATTATTCATTTTCCATTATATCGCATTTCCTTTTGGAGATAAATTCGCTGTAAGGTTGGTGAGTAATTCCACTAGGCACTGTCAGTATATAAAAAAAAAAAACAAAAAAAAAAAATTAAGACAGAAATAGTTAACGAAATATGGCAAGATAAATTTTATAATATCTTAATTTTATTAATATATAATTAATAATTATAATATCTTCTAGGCAAGTATGTACCATCGTAGACCGCGTCGTCAATTTTTATCAGATGAGATTAGGGTCAAATGCGGACCTATTTAATTATAAAAAAAAATGAACTCAAAAGTTCGTTGCTGTACACCCAAAATTTTTAACTTAAAACGCAAAAACCTAACCTAACCTAACCAGTTATATAGAAAGATGAAGTTGTCCTTCGTAACTGGCTATGGAACTGGTTACCTACGTAGGTAAGGTTTTCAATAGGCCAACAGGCAATACCTTCGTCTGCATCGTCGCACACCAGGAGAGTTGAAGTCAAACCTTCATTTATCTAAATTAAGGTTCATAAAATTACGGTTCTCTCCCACCTTTATCACCTTGTATGACCTGCAGGTATTTGCCCAAATAAGTTATATTCAGCAAGCTCTTAGACAAGTCTGGCTTTTGACGAGTTTTTATTTAAAAATCTAATTTCCAACACGGTTTCAAGGTAGCGTAAAAATATGAAATGACTCAAGACGATCTTAATTAACTTGCGTTTTTACTGTAAATTGAAAATTTTAACAACATCGTTGGAAAGATGGTTAAGGAGAGGTTAATATAAAATGAATAATGGGTAAAGTTCAGTGGAAAATTCCTGAGAAATACCAAACATTTCGGTGACAGTGCAACGAAATTATACAGCCTAATCTCCCCACCTCCATTTCATAGTCAGACGACCAAATCATCGAATTGTATTCTTTCACTGAAACTAATACGAAATAAAAAGTCGGCATCGTTTAAAGAAAAAAACGTATTCCACAGTAACTAGTATCGTATTACGAAAAGTTTCCCAAGCATACACCGGTTCTTTGTGGAAATCTTATTTGAAAATTGATTAAAATTTTCTCTCGCCTGTACCTACCGTTTTGTTCAGAGGCAGGAAATTAAATTGCAATTCGTTGTTTTAAGTCTCTATTCAGGTATCATTTCGGTTTATGTTTTCCTGTAAAATGTTTTGAGTAATACTTCGTTATTTTTTCAGAATTAAAAATATACAGTAGGTATACATGATTGTGCATTTTTGAGTCAAAAGAAGAGAATAAGGAGAGTATTATTCTCTTCAGGAGGCTCTTGGCCATACAAAAAGCGCCAACGTTCGTTCTACCCTTTTTTTTTTTTTTTTTTTTTTTTTTTCTTTTTTTTTTAACGGGCAAATTGCCTTTATTACTCAAGCTAACTACTACAATAATAAAAACTAAACTAAACTAAACTAAACTAAGCTAAACTAAACTAAACTAGCTACACTACCTACTACAAAGAACACTTATGGACTGTATAATAGCCGCGATGGCCTATAGACAGTCCAAGTGCTCCAGCCCACTACCGGTAGGTAGCGTACCCAACATGCTGGCCGCATTGCCACGTTGAATTGCAATGCTGATGCGTTGGGCCAAATAAGTGCCAGCATTTTGGTCACGTGTCGCATCGACCAGGCGCTCTGATAGACTTTGGAAAACGCGATGAGCTCCCGGTCCCCACGGACCCAGGGTCTCAGCACCAAACGGCTCAAATATGTAACCGCTACCGAGATTACTATATTTGCGCCGTTTTAGCTGCTCAGCAGAATTAGCCGCGGCGCCGGCCCTAACGTGTGTCTCGGGAAGGTGTGACGGCGCCATAGTATCGACGCAAGTAGCGTCCCACACTAAAGGCCGCCCCATCTTCCAAGGAACCAGAGTCATTCCGTCGGGTCTTTTACCATCGTCACGCATGAGACCATTCGGTTCGAGAATGGCTGCAACATTGGCGGTGGTAAAAGCCCGGCGAATGATGTCATTAAGACTAGCGTGGCGCGAAATTCGACCAGCGCTTTTTGAACACGAGAGACCGTGATGACCGAGCTGGTCAACTGCGGTACCGCACTGGCAGTGATGGGCCACACAGCATCTTGCGCCCAAACGTAAGCTGATAGCTAAACGAAAAGTAGTCGGATCTAAAAGGTTACCAGTGTTGAAAGAAGGCATGGCCTGTAACCAAAGTCCTGACTCCCACACAGAGACTGCGAGAAGCCGAGCACGATCAGCGACGCTAGGACACGTATCTAAAAGATTTTTCCGTGCTAGTTCGCAGAGCGGTCGGTCCCACAGCCTCTGTGAGGAAAGAACCACCGGGAAATCAGAATTTGGACAAGCCAACCCCCAGGCATTCTTGGCCTCAGACAAATGGGCTACTTCGAAAGTACCTAAAGATGGAGCAAGAATTTTTTCTATTAATTTATGTGTACCATGTACAGAGGACAAAAATGCCGGTAATGCAACACTCGAAATTTTGCGTATCCCTAAACCTCCTAAGCGCACAGGTAGAGAGGCTTGCGACCACGTCCTGTCATCCATATCAACATTCAAGACCGAAACCAGAGTGTTTTTTACAATGTTGTCTAAGCCCATAAGGAGCTCACTGTGTTTCCACAGTTGACAACATCGTAAAATATAAGTAAATTTAGGGACAAATAGACAAAAACGAATAATTGTAAAAGCCATGTGGGCGTTAATTTTGAGTAGCCTGTCTGATGCGTTATTGAACTTTTGAATTTTTTCTTCTACAAAAGGTGAGATAGACTCATCCAGAATCGGCGAACCCAAAAGGCGAAGAGAACGCTTGTCTACTAATTTGATATTCGGAGCAAGACTATTAAACTTTTCAAAAACCAAATCTTTATCAGGACAAGTATCGCAAACAAAAAGTTCGCATTTAGAAAAATTTAAATCCAAACCAATGTCGCGAAATTCGTTAATAATGATACCTAGATCATTAAAAACAGTGTTCACGTCGCCTCCTAGGGTTCCGTCATCCAAGTACCAAACATTAAGTTTGGACTGAAGACGTTGAATAATCGGATGGATGGCAAGGCTAAAAATGGCCGGACCTAGAGGGTCGCCCTGTTGACACCCGACTGAGGATAGGATCGCGTTATTTTGGTAATTTAATTTTGTTGGATTGCCATAACATTGATAAAGGAACTTATATAGTTCGGGAATTTTATCCTTGACTTGTGTCAAAAGAGCGCCTCTGTCGACAGAATTAAAAGCGTTTTTAACATCCACCTTTAGCAACACTTCACCACAATTTAGTTTGAGAAAGGTTCTAAGTGAATGAACAGCGGCCTCACAGCCACCCCGCGAACCAAAGCCCAGCTGTATTGGCTGAAAAAGGTTGCTTAAAAAAGCAACCTTTTTCCTACAGCCGACCTTGGCAGCGAGGCGGCGGTATGTGGTGCCTACCGCAATAGGTCTGATACCACCGTCTTTTTTGATAAGGGCACACAAGTTTGCGCCATACAAAATTTCGATGACGTCACTGTTGACTTGCCCTGACAGCATCAGGTTTACTAAAGCCGTTAAGTCTCTCAAGAGGGCCTCGCCAATTTCGCCGGAAATGCCCGATAAAAGATCTTTTAGAATTTGAGGGGTAAGGCCATCAAGACCTCCGGCTGAACCACTCTGGAAAGAAGTAACGGCTGCAGCTACTTCCTGTGGGGTCACTTCAACAGTGACGTCATTTGGTAGGGGTGGTTCAGGAAGGTGGAGATTTGCTGCTGCAGGTGGATGTTTGTCCTGCAGTGATTGAATTGTCTCAGAACAATATGGGGCTATTGTGTCGCTAGAGAACAGCGGGCTTACCGTCTAAGCCGATCGTAATCGATGAATCGGCTTCAATCGGCCATTTCCGCTAAATTGGTACCGCCTATGAACTTCATCCATTGGAATTGAACTCCATTCATCGGGAGTGAACGAAACATGAACAATAGTACTATTTTTGACAGATATTCGTACCGTCTAACTCCGATGACAGTTCATAATGAGAATCGTTCTGGATTTAACTGTCAAATGAAGCTGGCAGCTATTTCGCTATGGGCTTCAAGTATATTTATATGTTTTCGCGAGTTTAACTCCATTTCTTATTCATTTTATGAGTGTAGAATCATGCTTGAGTTTGATTAGATTTATTATAATATTATAGGCATCTTTAAAACTTGAAATTGTGTCTACCTGTTATATTGAACATCGATCGAAGGCTATACGACATTCCTATTTTGTTGCCTGAAACTGGGTTCGTGGGCTATCTATGATAATCGCAGTACCTAAATAAGTGTCCAAGGATATTAAAAAAATGACGAAAAATAGTGAACAACTTGTTGAAAAAACCGCAGTTGCTTGTGTGTTAGTGATGTATGGCAGCCTGAAAATAGGGTAAAGTATATAACTTGTTCAATAAAATATAAACCTACACATTTCAACATAGAATTATAGGTAGGTAATCATACCTAGTTGCAAACTCCTACCTCCTAACCAGCCTTTGCACAAGGTAGCTAATACTCAGTGTTATCTTTCAGTTTTTGTAAAACTATTTCTCTGCTAGGTAGGTATACAATGTTTATTAGTAAGGGGGTTGATCTATACTTACCTACCTATTATAGAAACATATGTAAGTGCCAATTTCATCAAAAGCTATTATATTTTAACCTTATTCAAGAGATGGGTGAAAGCTATATAGTATGTGTAGCTTTCTATCAGTGAAAAAATCCATAATATAAAGTCTCTGGGCCTGCAAACATACAGTCTAATCCTGCACTAGCCTAAAATCTATAGTTAAACACATCAAAATCTGTTCAACGGTTTGCCACACTGGTGGTAACAAACATACCTACTGTCTATATTGTCCACATAATTATAGTCATACTGTACAAGCCTTTACATTTTCATAATAAAGGCTGGATCATGCAGGATGCCATATCATTTTATTATGTTTCATTACTTACAGTCTAATAATATTTGTCAGTAAACAAAAAGCAGAGCTTATAAGTTGCCTATTTATATTAACACTACCTCTTTGAATACTAGTACTAGAATATAGTACTATTTGTTTAAATGTTATGAGTAGCAAAGGGGCAGTCAGACAGCCCACACAATGGTAAGTGGACAGCATTGCTCAGCACCCCTGGTGGCAACATCAGGGGTGCTGAGCAATGCTGTCCACTCCATGCTGTCCATCAGGGGTGCTGATGATACTAATAAATAATATTTTATTTTCCTTGCAAATAGGTTCATAAAAGGATGTTATGTATATAAGTAGTACAGATACTAACTCTACTAATACCTATTCAATATTACTTATTAGAATACATATGTATTCTAATAAGTAAAGCAAGGATTAGTGCCTGATGTAGGCACCAATCATAAAGTAGTTTTTGATGCCATCACTCTGTGCCTCGGAGAGCACATTAAGGCCTTGGTCCCGGTTGTCATAAGAACATCTATGGTAATTGTACATGTAGTCAGAAGTCTGTTAGAATCTGATGCCTGATCTAGCCTTCCCCGTTACTGGTTCCTTATGGGTTGCGAGGTCAGATGGCTGTTGCTCGTGTAATTCTGGTAGCTCGCAGCTACATGTTAAATTGGGAGCCAACCCCAATAACAAATGGGAAAAGGCAAAAAGGATGATGATGATGATGTGTTGACAAACCTTGTTAATTTAAATATTGCAAAAATAAGATGAAAATTTTTAATATATTCATTTTGTTCTCAGGCATCATACACCTCTACATTATAGTCTACAATCTTGTCTACAGCACAGGGCTGCAGGCACTGGTGTTGACGAAGACATTGATGAGACTAAGCCAAAAAGCCAACACTATACAGCCATAAATCTAATTTTATTAGGTACAATCAACTACCTACCTACATCAAATTTTCTTGTAATGGAATATTATAAGAACTGAAGAAATAAAAGATTAATTAAACAAAGTACTTGTTGTTTCCATACACCATTTTTTATTTATAGGTTTAATTAAATAAAGTAAATTTGGTTACCGTGTCAAATTAGTTATCCTTGTAGGTAAGTTATAAATTCAATTTATACTCAGACTTAATACTAGAATGTTACTGCTTAGATATTTAGAACACCATTTATAGATTTTCATGACTGCTTTACACTGACATCCCAATAGAGGTGCATTATGTATTTCCCTGCAAGCTCAGCAACTTCCTGATTGAACTCGATATGTGACTATAATTATTATATAGAATTCCTGATGCAGTCATACTAATCCATATGTCAAACATCCGTTTAGTATTTTTTCAGATACCTGTAACAAAATATAGTTTATTTAGATTAGCGTAGGCATTTATGAAATAGGAAGAAACTAGGAACATGCATGTAGGTTGGTAGGTACTAACCTCTCCTACAATCAATCATGCAAACCGCACCGTCCGTCATCAGAATGAATATTGGGTTAATTTTAACGAATATGCAGGAGCGAAAAAACACTGCGACTTAGTACAATATTAGTCTATGCACTGCAATCTGCGTGTGCGTTATCATAGCTAAGTTGTGAATTGAAACAAATGCATCCATGCTTGAGTACCTAATATCGAAAAACGGCACCAGCATTATCACATTTTCATGCTTTTTATTTTTAATCACATTTCGTATTTGATATAGGCTGAAAGACGGAAAAGTACTCTGTGCTGAAAGAGAATACTTTACTTTATAATCAATATGTAAGAGTAATTAATAAGTTGAAAAAAGTTTGTGAAGATCAACAAAACAAAATGTGCTAGTGTTGCCACGTCAACAAAACAAGAATAGCCAAAGTAGATAATGAGGAATAATTCCACAAAAGATATAAATATCAATGAGGCTTTTTATTTAAAAAAAACACTAGTTCCGCTTCTTTTCTAGATGGCGCTGTAAGTACATAGTTTAAACCTTTCAAACCACAGAGTAGTTTAAACATAAGAAAATGCTTAGACTACCTACAAAGAAATGTCAAATTCAGTTGAGTGGACCATGAGTACATTGTCTGTAGTATCTCCTAAGTAGTCTGTGGTGCATTATTCTTAAGTAAATTGAAGTACAGCAGAACTGCGAGACAGATAAACGTTAATATTATGATCCAAAATTAAGCCGAGCTATCGCGCAACGAAAATAGAACAAACGAAACAGTTTAGAGTTGTCAGTCAGTGTCGTGACACATTTCCTATAACCTGTGGTCTATGCTTGAAACAGTGACAGTGACAGATTTTGGTAAAACCACAACCGGCACCATCTATTGGGTCATAAATAAAACACCATTTCTTTTTTTTTAAATAAAACTCCTCATTCTGTATACTACATCAATTACAATATAGATATCTGAGTAAATTTCTTTTTAAATTACTCAAATCCATCAAGAAATTACAAAGTTATTACGGTTTTAAAAAGGGAGTGTAATAAATAAGATTGATTCGTTCATGTTGCAGAAAAATCCGTTAGATGGCGTTGACGAGACATGGCGTGAACAATTATCACTACCATGTCGGTGGTTTTGAAGATTTATGCCACAGATTAGAGGAAAAACAACACTGTAATTTATGCGTAGACCATGTGAAAGTGACACTGCGCTATGAAGGAGGGCTAAGCCACCTTGTGAAAAAAAATTGCCATGTCCGCCATGTCTCGTCAGCGCAATCTATCTTTGGCTGTAGAACTACGTTCCATCCAGCTGTCAGAAAATCCCCTATTATTATAAGAAGAGGTTTTCTGACAGCGAAATTAAATAAAAAACTAGTTCATAAAAATCCGTTAGATGGCGTTGACGAGACATGGCGTGAACAATTATCACTACCATGTCGGTGGTTTTGAAGATTTATGCCACAGATTAGAGGAAAAAGCAATACTGTGCCAACCATGTCTCGTCAGTGCCATCTATCTTTGGCTGTAGAACTACGTTCCGTCCAGCTGCCAGAAAATCCCCTATTAATATGAGGGTTGGGAGGAAGGACGTAAGTACTTTTATTTTAGAGAAAAAAAGAATTAAGTTTTGAGGTTATGTATGGAAAAAATATGTAATAAAAAATGTTCAATGTACTACCACTAACTACTACAGAGGGGTGGGATTGATCTCCCGCCCGAGTTTCTGGCTCCGCGCTTATTATATGTATACCTCTGGGGTAGTTAGTAGTAACAAGGCTAGGTGGGATCGGGCGCTCTGTGTCGTAACCTTAAAATGTTCATAATTTGTGAATTTTATAGCTTACGCCACACTATGGCACGATTTAGGTAAAGAAAGTAGATGTTTATACCTATTGAGTAATTGTTTACTTTCTAAATTTAGCTAAATAAGAGCCTTTTTGGCTATGTTATTCATCCACTGGCAATACAGTTTTATATGGAAAGAATTTAGCGTTTCGATACTACCAAAGAGTATATATCCACAGTTGGATACAACTATATTTTGGGATATAAAATGCTGAAGCGCTTTACATAAAAAATATAGACGTATTAACTTACTTTTTCAGCATCCTGAACATTGTTACCAATTTTACATCTCTCTGTTCCACATAATTCGACACTTTTTTTTACGCCCCAATTGGGCCCCTAAATATTTAATTTACTGAAACGAAACGCAAGTTAGGGGCGAATTGGGTTCATTCAGTGTTCAATTCACGTAGATCATTTGAAGTCCATTACGATCCAAATAGTTAGACAATACCTCTTGATCGGTGAGAAACGATGGCAATGAAGTTCATTGAAAATTGACGGGTGAAGTTCATCCGAATTAGACGGTAAGCCCGCAGGACGCGGGCGGCGCCCTTAATGTCGCCGTCACTAATTTTGCTCTCTACGATTTTAAAGGTGGCCGAATCGTTATTTTGTTTTGAATTTATAATATTGTTTCGCCTGTTAAGCGGAACAATAATTTCATGATCCAAACATTGCTCTTCCAGTACTTTGTACCTTACGCAGTTTTCCTTTACTCTTTTAGTAAGGGAAGATTTGTTTGTAGGGTCTAATTTTACGTAAAGTACATGGTACGGAAAAGTTAGGAGATGCTCCCAGGCATGTTTCGTGTTTTTAGATATAACGTTCCTAATGGATGATGATAATGATTGAGCAACCGAAATGCGAGCACCACGCGGGATGCGTTTTAGAACCGGAATAAATCTTTTGTACGAGCTCAAAACCTCCCAAAACGGTTTGGAAGGAGTAGCAGCGCTCGTAGGGCTGCTACTGGCTACTACCGAACCTGAAACGGGGGCTGATAGAGGAATTTGGATCACTCTGTGGCATTTCGATTGATGAATTTTAAGGCCCTTTTGGCCCTTGAATAAACGTACCTGGGGACAGTCGGGACACTGTATCCTGTTTTCCAGCGACACCACGTTGTTTTGGGTACTCATTTTTTCCAAAAGATGCTGTGTTTACAAAGTAAGTAAATAAATAAACTTAGGGTCTGTATAGATTTGACGTCCGTCAGGAGCGACGTCGAGGCCCGTCGTGCCGACGCCAGGCGGCGTTGACATGGAAACAAAAATAACAAATTAGCAGTAGACCGCGATAAAATAAGAATATGGAAAATAAGTAGAGACTGTCGCCAGCTCTACAAATAGTACCTCGAGAATCCCGTGTTGTAGACGGCTAGTTGGTGGACAGAAATTGTCCAAAAAGCAGCAAAAAAACCTGAAAAACCCTATCGAAAAATAGGCCGAAAAAAATACGACTTGACCGGGCTTTCAAATTTTTTTTTTTTTTTTTTTGTTCTACCCTTAAATGTTATCCAATTTCGATGTTATTTTATATGTTGTCTACACAATGAAAAACTATGCTTACTCGTCTTTCTTTTTTTGAGTTTTCAACATATCTTCGTAGTTATAGTCACTTTAAGTAACGAATTCATTGCGTCGAAATTATAACGAAGATAAATAGTTCTAATTATAATACAAAAATATATTTTCAAATAAGTCAAGACGGACATGCATAGACTATAATTTATCCAAACGACTGACACCAAAACCAAACTGTTTTGTCAGGATTTCAAGGGTGAAAAACGTTTTCTCCCGAGACGCTAAAATATAGGTTAATTCGCTCATAGGCGTGTCTATCACGCGTGCAAATAGCAGAGCGACGGCAATTAAATTTCTAAAAACCAGGACGGTCTTCTTTCCTATTTATCTATAGTCTTAAGAATAAGTGAATAACTATTTATCTATTAGGCTGACAAACGTTGACAAAAGTTGAATAAACATAGAAGATTTTTTATTTTTGCATTTGTGCCTCAAAAACGTCACAGAAAATTAGTCAATTTGTGATCAGTAATTTTATAAAGGTAGATTTTCTCTTTGAAAATAGATTTAAACTCAAAAAAATATCTCATGAATGGTCGGCTTAGTGCAGTCTGCACCCGACATCCCTGATAATTTCAGATTTGGAAGATACTTGCACTCTGGCATGGGGCCAGAGATAAGAGAACCGTTTGAGGTTTAGTTAATTTCTTACAATTGGGCTAGTCTCTGTTTATTAGGATATTTTACGTTGTTTTATGACAGTTTAATGAAGGGATAATTTTTATTTTTAGCAATATCAAAGAAAGTAGAAAGTGAAAAGATGAAATGCCGTTGCATCAATAAGTAACAGTGTATTTTTTATAAAGCAGGGTGTCGTTGATCCTCGCTAGGTGGACCGACGATCTGGTGAAAACTGCGGGGAGCCGAAGGATGCAGGAGGCGAGGAACCACTCAAAAAGGCGCTCTCTGGTGGAGGCCTACGTATTTGATCTTTGCTTGGATGTTGTGGGGCCATGTTCCTCGTAGTTCCTAATGGGGTCCCTAGATACAGGGACTCCTTGTTAGGTTAGATCTAAGATCTACGTAAAGTGATCGTTAGGCGTTGTTTATTTAATTATTCTTCTAATCCTAATCATAGTTCCTAATCCTATCCTATTAATATTATAAATGTGAAAGTTTGTTTGTGTGAATGTTTGTTACCATTAATCTTCGTAACTACTAAACCAATTTCTATGAAATTTTGAATGAAGATAGCTTATATGCTGGATTGATACATAGGATACTTTTTATCCAAGGGTGAAACCACGGGGCGCAACTAGTTATATAACCTAAAACATGGGTAAAAACTTGGCGTACATTTATTGCGAGCCCCTTTTTTTCAGTTGGTTAAAAAAACTTCAGAGTATATAGGCCATTCCATTACTTTTTTAGTCTCATAAATATTAAAAAGCCATTTTTCTAACGACAGGATGATTTGTTAGAATCCCAAATTCTCAGCACCCAAAAATCTATTTCCTAGGAATTACATACCAAAACGTCACCCAATAAATCTTTCCACTAACTCAAGTACAGTTTAGGTCAGATTTTTTTCTTTCCAAATCGTCTACTATCTCACATCAATCTAAATTTTGGACAAGATTCATTTTAAAATCTTAAAAAAAACCTTAGTGAATCAGCGTACATGCCCTTCTGCAAAAGTTACGGCTGTTTTCTGCCCTAAATTTTCATGTATGACTCAATATTATTATTTATTTATTTATTTAGATAAATTTAAAATAGGTAAAGATAAAAAGGGATTTTTAATACTTCCCAGTAAAAGGTCCCGTTTTTGTTGCTTTTGCTTAGTACATAGTTAGTAGTTACTTACTAGATTTTGGCAGTGCGTGGTTATGGTAGAGCTACTTAAAATGAAAGGATAAAAAACGGTGGAGTTTTCTAGGAGGAGACATTGATGCAATTTTAAATGGCAACTTTTCTGCATGAAAAGGATCGGTTACTTTTGTAAGGCAAATTCGAAAATGAAACGCAGAGCAGATTAAATTTGTGTAAACGCAGAGCCTAGAAACGAAGGTTTTTAATCAATGTGTGTTGTGTGTGGGTGATGACTTATGGAACTGAGAAATGGTCTATTACTGTTGGCCTTATTTGTAAGCTCAAAGTTGTTGTAGGTACTTTGATTTATTATAATGTGGGTATGTAAAAAATTAAAAATAAAGTCCAGTCTGTGTTCGCCATCTTGTCGTTTTACTTCATGGTGACAGCGGTGATAATTAAAATTAAGAATTACATGGTTAAAAGTGTTTGTTTCGTGCTGAAATATATATTAAACGCTACAATTAAGTTACGCGAAGAAATACAGCATGGAACACGCACGCCCTCCGGCTGAATTGTCGCTGGGTGGAGGTCCGGCCTGTCGCGCGGACGCCTGGCGAAAGTGGTTAAAACAATTCCAAGTGTTTCTCAAAGCATCGGGAGTTTATAAGGAACCAAGTGATGTGCAGGCGAGTTTGTTAATTAACCTCATAGGCCCCGATGGCTATGACGTGTTTTCGACGTTCAAATTTGAAACGCAAGCTGACCGTGATGACATAAATAAGTTGATTGAAAGGTTCAATAACCATTTTGGTACAAAACCTAACACCACGATGGTCAGATTTAAGTTTTTCACGAGGAACCAGGAAACCGGAGAAAGTATCGACGAGTACGTCACCGCTTTAAAGCTATTAAGTCAACAATGCGAGTTCGAACAGTTAGAAGATGGCTTGATTCGCGATCGTATCGTGTGCGGTGTAAGGGACACTTCGGTACGAGACAGACTACTTCGAACCGATCAGCTGACTCTCGATAAAGCGGTCATGATTTGTCAGTCAAACGAGATTTCGACCGAAGAAGGCAGGGAAATCGAAGGAGTCAAGAGTGAAAAATCAAAAGGTATCGCGGTAGATGCTGTATTGAGTTCACGCGGGTCATGGCGTGGCACGCGAGGCGGCGGAGCGCAGCGCTGGCGCGGCGGCGGCGCCGGCGGCGCGGGCCCGTCAGCGGCCGGCCGCGGTGGCGCCGGCGGCGGTGCTCTGCGTGGAGCGCGCGGCTTCTACGCTGGCGGGCTGAGCGGCACGTCGTTGTCTGTACGGGATCATATTATCATGTGCGCGGCATGTTCTACTCAATATTGTGACGAGGTGATCACGGTAGACGGTACTAGGAGGCGGGAAGCGCGGGTGACGGGGCGCGCTGCGCAGCCGCGGTCCTACTTCATTGCTGATAATCAGGGCAAGCGATATAGGCGTAATCGTAGGCACCTGCTCAAACTAAACTCATCTTCATCACCGGAAAGAGTGGCGATGAATGACGGCAGCGATGACAATGACAGTGATGATAGTATATATGATGATCCTACTGAAGTAATGAATGAGCTGAGCGAGTCGGAAAATACCAGGAAACCTACTGCTATATCAAAGTCAAAACATCCAGCCATTGAGAGTAGGACCGAACGAGTAGCTGCACGTGAGGCTAAAAAGAAAATTAGAGAAAGAGTAAAAAACTAGATCTGATAAAATATATACCTACTTACATAATAATTGCTTAAGCATGTCCAATATCGATTAAACCCGTAGTATTAGACAATCGTTTCACAATCATATATCTGAATCTACGGCACGATCTTTCAATAAACAAATAAAGGTTATTCATTGGACATAAATGCATTGGATAAGGCACATTGATGTAAGTGAATTTTACAAACTGAATACTGAATAATCAAATAATTCCTTGTAGTTTTACGTAATAAATTCTTGGTCAAATAACCTTTATCCCAGCCATTGAAAAATCGCCCCTAATTATGTATAATTAACTATGTTTATTATTTATCTAATGAAACGAGAAATGCCATTCCTGGTAGGTAAGGTATACAATTAATTACGCATGTAAAATTAATTACAATCATGTCAATGTATTATAGTATAGTTAAACTCGATTGACTTAGTGCTTACCTAGTTGATATCTATCTAGGTAGATATTATATTTAGTGTAATGCCTAGTTATACCATAATTTTTATTAATAATATGCATATAGGTACTTTTTACTTACAAAGTTATTGTAAGTATAGGTAATTAAGATGTAGGTACCTATAAATTATTGTGTACAAATCTGTGAACAGCACAGCATGCTGCTATTTAGAATAAGTACACTAATTACTTATTTCATGTAAGTATTTCTATGTGTTTGTGTTTGTTTTATAGAAAGAGATGTTGTAGGTACTTTGATTTATTATAATGTGGGTATGTAAAAAATTAAAAATAAAGTCCAGTCTGTGTTCGCCATCTTGTCGTTTTACTTCAAAAGTCACGCAACGAGCTATGGAGAGAGCTAAGCTTGGCATTTCCCTGCGAGATAAGCTCCGGAGTGAGGAGATCCGCAAGAGAACTAAAGTGACTGATATAGCTCTTAGAATTAGCAAGTTGAAATGACAATAGACAGGCCACATTGCTCATAGAACTGACAACCGATGGGGAAGAAAGGTTTTCGAGTGGCAACCATGAACCGGAAGACGCAGCGTAGGCCGGTGCCCCACTCGGTGTACTGACGATCTGGTGAAAGCCATGGGGAGCCGATGGATGCAGGAGGCAAGCAGCCGCTCAAGGTGGCGCTCTCTGGGGGAGGCCTATGTTCAGCAGTGGACGTCTTCAGGCTGTTAATGATGATGATTAAAAATGCCCATACAGTTTTTTTTAGCAGACTGTACGTAAGGACCTTTCAGGCGCATACGTTGAGAGCGAAAATACACTTTTTCACCAATTTTTAGGTTTGTGGTATCTTTGGATTGAAGACAATTTATAAGCTTTAGGAAATTGAGACATAAATTACGTTCGCTTGCCAACCATGAGATAAGAGTGGATGTCAAAGTAATGTCATCCCTTCGGAATTCAGGGTTTGTTTTTTTATATAGGTATAAAGATATTTATTTAGAGGCACGCCACATCGCTCGTAGAACTGACAACTGCTGGGGAATAAAGGTTCTTGAGTGGCGACCACGAACCGGAAGACGCAGCGTAGGCCAGGTCCCCGCCGGACCGAAGATCTGTCAGAAACCACGGGGAGTCGATGGATGCAGGTCACGAGCAGCCGCTCAAAGTGGCGCTCTGTGGGGCAGACCTATGTTCAGCAGTGGACGTCTTCGGGCTATTGATGATGATAAGGATATTAAGGTTATAAAAAATATATATATTTATACAGTGAAATTTGTAAGTTGTATTGAAAAGACAAAAGAAAGATAATTTCACGTCTCATCTGTCCCATCATTGCTTACAGGGGATAACAAAACTGTATGTTTCTTTCCATCCCGGACTGGACTATTGTAAATATATGATATAAAAGCATTGTTTGAATAATTAGCGAGACAGTGATATTCCGAGGACTCATTATTTTAATTTAGAATCAGATGACTTATAACCAAAAATTGCCGAATTGCCCACAGCTAGCTTACAAAAATTAGTAGCGTAAGGTTTATGAACGAGTTTAGAAAAAAAAAACTATATTGTAAAAAAAATACAACGCTTTACATCGATAAATTGAAACGTTTGATAAAGCCAATATAGAAAAGATTAGAATAGGTCCAGTTGCGTTCGAAATTCAAAAATATCGTCACGGTCTCGCACTGACGCGATAGCCCGAGGCCTTTGGAAACAAAAGAGGTTAGTTATCTTTTTTCATCAAGCTCGATGGCGGTAAATGAGAGTCATCAGTCGAATGGCGGGATGGTGGAAAGGACTACGCGTTACAGAGTACCGTGTCGTATCGTTTTGGGTCTCGCGTTACGGGAAATAGCTATAGTTTTGAATTGAAACGTTTGGGTATAAAATTAAAATTTACGAGGGTTTTATGGGGTTCTTTCCAGATTGGACTGTTATGTTCTAAAGGAGACTGCGAGAATAATCTCGATGAAAAGGTTAGGCTATGGTCTCCCATAAACGCCGTCAGCCGCGTACAGCGTCACGCCGTACGCCGCGTCACGATGCTTACTATAGAAATGAGGTTTCATTCACACGCTGAAGTTGGTGTGTGGACGCTGTAGGCGGCATTCAAACGTCTCTAGTTATTTCGAAGCATTGCAGCGTGAATGTCGTATTTGGCGTCAGTACAAAATATCGAAATTTTTGCTAAAGAAAGTAACGAATTATTGATTGAATCAGTCAAATGTTATGTAATGTAGTGCGCAATTGAGCATGTGTGTATGTGTGTGTGTGGCGCATGTATACAAAGTATACATGTGCCGCCAAAAGTGACGAATTTATATCCATTTTATATCACACGACTACATGCGAGCACTGCTTGGCGACTACTGTTGTCAACAAGACATCGTCGTTCACTATGAGATGTATTGACGGCTAACGCTGTGCCTGGCATTCAGACGTGGATCGGAACTAAAACGCTGAAGTCGGACGCCACATATAGCATTTAATAGGAGACCGTTGCCTTACGCTGTACTCTATTATCGTCTTTTTTACATTCATATAAGGTTCATTTAAAAACGAATATCTCGCTCGATACTTGATAATTGCTACAATAATAGCTTTAATGTAATCTATAAAAACTATTTTAAAAATTTAACTTATTAAGTAATCCCCACTTTACCACATTTTTACAGGCATCCCCAGCGACTCTCGACTCTCACCATTATAAATTCACTAACGATCCCCTATTCCAACTCCTGACATTAGGTACCAAAAACTAAAACAATATTATGAAGCCGAGCATAGAACTATTACATCCAGGATTCACTTGCCAGAACGAAAGGTGAGGCTACTTTTTGTAACCTTTAAATTACATGATTTGGGCGATGTTTAGTTAAGTGATGCCACTGTAGGAACAGTTCTAATTATAAGTGGAATTCAAACGCTGAAAGTTACGTCATTGCATAAAAAGAAACCAACACTAAAAGAACAAATAAAAATTGATTCAAGAATGAATAAAACAATAAAAAAGCTATAATAAGGTTGACAAGTCCAAAAGTAATATACTCCTTATCTTATAATGAAAGAGAAATAAAAAAAGAAAATGATATTTATCTTTAGCGAATGCTGCAACGGAATTGGTACAATAACTGGTTGACACACGCATAGCTTTTATGCCTCATGCCTGAGAAGAACGTTGTTTGAATATTGTCGTTCGTAGTGTAATACTTCTATGGTTTCTAGGTAATCCCACTCGATTTAACTTTAGGGGTGTCCCAACTTTGTCCGAGGCTCACGCGCGATTTATTAGGTGCGCTCTGGCGTAGTTCGTTCCATTGTTTTTATTGGGCTAGTTTCTGTTGTATGAATTTAGGAGTAGGTCAAATGGTGCTTAGGCTATTGTTATACTTCAGTTATTTAAGAATTGAGTGCTTTAACAGACATAGTATTCTTTTCATCTAAGAGTGGGGTTTTTGAAAAAACTCTAATAAATTTTGACCATTGGTTAGAATTTGTTAAAGAGTGTAACCCATTTTTTTGAGGGGGGAAATGCCCTCGCATTTCAGCCGCCGCCGACTCCACTACGGAGGATGGAGAAGGCGCGTAAAACGCCTCTTCCATCCCCCGGTCCGTCTGCGCCGGAGCGGGTTAGAGTTGGCATCGTCCTCCCTGACCCGCTCTGCGGCCTCTTTCTGCGTTATTACCGCCTCGCAGAAGGAGACCATAGCCTGGCACGCTCTCTCGCTGCCGAGCATGGCGTTCACCACGCTTGGCAATGAGAGATCCCGGCCAACGACCGCTGAAAGTCCCAGGCAGCGCACACCTCCAGCGTGTGGGGAGCTATATCCTCCGGCACCCCAAAGATTGTAACCCACTCTAAGTGACATCAAGAGCGAGTAGTGACTTTTAAACTAATGCACCTGGCTAGGTAATCGTTTTCAATAAAAGCCAAACCACAACGCGTTTCCTGTCAAAGCGTGATTTTCGGTAATTGTCCCGTATTACATCATGAGATCCCCAAGAAATTTGTATAGACCAAACTGGAGGCACACTCTCTAAAATAAAATACATACATACCTGCATGCCATTATCAACGTGCCTGAAAACGTCCACTGCCGAAAATAAGCCGCCACAATAAAATGCCTCTTTAGACGATTATACAAGGGGTTTTCATAATCACGACGCTTGGCAGGCGGCTTGGTGATTGCAGAAGATTTTAATGTACCGAGGAGAATGCTGCTGTCCATTTCCTGGATGTTCCCTTAGCCGGCTCTTACGGCACCCACGAGATTGGGTTGTCCTATTCACAAACTGAGAGCACACGGTCTAAAATAAAATAAAATCCACAAAGTCAGCCATTGGCGGAGATACGAACGTACAGCCAAATTCAGAACCGTCTCTTACATGAAGTCGGTTCTCACTAGCATAAATTCCCCAAAGTGCTAAAATCACCTAAAACTAAATGCAATCATCCAACTCAAATCCAAGTTAACAAGTAGTTAAAGTGAAGTTAGTCGTGTTATACGAATCGATGAACTATTTTGCACGTTGATGCGTATTATTATGTTCATGAGCACTTTGCTTGGAATATTGACAAGAAAATGGGAATAAACTTGGTGAAAGAAGGATAGGAGCTGTCAAAATTAGATCATCATCATCAACAGCCTGAAGACGTCCTCCGATGAACATAGGCATCCCCCACAGAGCGGCTGCTCGCCATCCATCCCTCGGCTCCCCGCGGCTTTCACCAGATCGTTGGTCCGCCTAAGTGGGGGGCTGGTCTACACTACGCCTTCCGGTTCGTGGTCACCACCCGAGAACCTTTTCTCTCGGTACCTTTCATCGGTAGTCAGTTTTACGAGCGATCGAGCGAAAATTAGATATTGAAGGCAAATAAGCGATTCCGTTGATTTAAAATTTTTTTTTGGGGTTCCGTACCCAATGGATAAAATGAACCCGCTGTCTGTCTGTCCGCTCCGCTGTCTGTCTGTCCGTCTGAACCGTGATAGACAGTTGAAATGTTCACAGATTATGTATTTCTGTTGCCGCTACATCAAAAAATACTAAAAAACAGTATAAAATAAATATTTAAGCAAAAAAACTCACGTTTGTTGTATGGGAGCCCCCATACAACAAACGTGAGTTTTTTGCTCGTTTCCCAGATGAGTCATAGATGGCGCTGCTTTAAATAGTACTGCTACTCCACACTAAATGGCAGGGATAGATAATGTTATGGAACCCTTCATGCACGAGTCCGACTCGCACTTTGCCAGTTATTTTAAATCTTCTGATGAGCTACGCTAGAAACGGCTTGATCAAAACTCATAAAATTACATTACTTATTGTTGTTAATATTATAAATGTTACCGTTCTAGGATTACTTTCAAAGCTTTTCATCACTAAGCCAAAAAAAGAACAATTCTTGTAACTCTGTGTTATTATTAATCTTTTTTAAACAGATAAAATAAAATCTAATTACTCTGCACCAATTCCTAATATAAATCAAACTAAAATTACAGTTTGGACCATTTTTTGTGATCTACAATATTTTTCCTATAGGTAAATATTTTGTTTACTGTATAAAATAGACTAGAAACTTTTCCTGATTATAAAACAGAAAATCCTTTCACAGCACCTTTACCTTAATATTCTTTTACAGCTATTGAACTATCGGTGCAGAGCTGGCTGAGCTTAAACTAAATCGCTTAAGGTACAAGCTTATAGCGACAGAAACAGTCCTCACCTTCGTTCTCGCGTAGTTAAGTTAGCCCTGGTGTCAGAATTTTTAAGCCATTAAAATACTTCAGACTTAACGACAACCAGGACCAAAAGTGTAAGTTTCCGTCTGAAACACGATAGCACTAAGTTGTAAATATTTTTTTTGTATATACCACCAGGAGTTTAATGAACCATTTTAGCAAATAATTAAAAGTTTTCAAAGTTCTCAAATCAAATCAAAGTGTTTTATTGCAAATAGGCCACTCATAGCTATCTTAGTTTATGGGATCTATGGTTAATTTTATTGTTAAGATATGGAAGCATAAATTTCAGAATAGACAATCTGTATTAGTAAAAGAATTTACAATTTTGTAAATGTTTCTATTTCAAGATCTTGGCACAATTTGCAAGTTCTTTTTTATTAGAGAATGCTGCTGCCCATTTATTCTCTGGATACTCTCTTAGCCGGCTCTCACGGCACCCAAGAACAGAGATGGGGTGGTCTCATTCGCAGACTGCGACCACACGGCCAATAAATATGCCTATGACAGCCTACGACCTAGGATCTACTGACATAATTTAGTACAAAAATAAACAAAATATTCTGAACAAAAAAGCTAATTTAAAAAATGCACAACTAGTGTCAATTGCATAAACAATCATTTTAATACGATGACTACAAAAAACAACCAAAACAAAAACATATTTCTAAACAATTTCTCTCATTCTGTCTTCTGTGTCTTGTACCACTACCGCCTCTTTTCACATTCGTAAGCTTTTCCTTCGTAATAGCTCCGTAGCACCATCAAGTCGTAGCACCGTAGCACTGTAGCAATCGTAGTAAGCTCTCTTGTAAATGCAAGTACCACTGGACTTTTCTGTTTTGCTAAATAACAATAATTATTATATCAAAAATATTAATCTAGGAAGCTACGAACAAATTATAAGTCAAAATGGCTGAAAAGATATTACACGACACGTACTCACATTACTTAGTGTAAATCTCTCCTTCTGCTCCTAATTTAAATTAACCACTTCCCAAAATCTAGCGATGTAATGAACTATTTGAGACATTTTTTAGAACCAAAATTTACATTTTTTTTCAAATTAAACAGCCGTTTGGGGTGCAGACATTGGGTCCATGGAGGCCCGCCGTCATGGAAACGTACCGGGACTTGGCCAAACATTTGGAGGCATCAGGTGACCAGAATGCTGGCTTTTATTTTGTACAAAAGATAAGCATTACCATTCATCGTGGCAATGCTGCCAGAATTCTGGGCACTTTTCCCTCCGCCAACGGTTTATTTTAAGTTTTATATTTTAGTTTCAAAGTTTTTAGGTATAGTTTAGTTTAGTATATACATGTTATTTAAGTTTTACATCTAATTACAACTTAAACACAATTCTGAAAAATCTTTTTATTATTTTCAAATAAAAAAACGGTCTAGTATAGTGAAATTAACTATTTACCATAGACTTAGGGGAGCCAAAATATTCTAGGTCTGTGGTATTTATAGTGAAATCAAGTATACCTTTGATAGCTATTCCAAGTATTCTTTGAGGTTATTCAATTTCAGCGCGATAGTTTCCTTGAACTGGAAGATCTTTGTTTTTAGAGTGAGTACGTGAGATCCATTTAAATGCAAATGTACGAGCTTATTTTCTGAGAAGTACTTCCATTTCATCTGTAGCAATGAATGTTAATGGAAGCTTTGTGATGATAAACAATAACGCCCAACGATCACATGCATAGATTACTAGATCCTGACTAGGATTCTCTGTAAAGATACCGCCCTACCAATTAAGCCATGGTCGCATGACCGCTAGCTGCGAAAATCTTAAGGAATATGTGTTCACCGACTAAGCAGTCGTGGCGACATCTATAGCACCTGTTTAAGACAGGTAATCTATTCATTAGTAGTAATTTCGATACTACCTAATGACGAGAGATGGCGTGCTTGCCAAATCTATCATGGATTGATTTTTAAGTGTAAACCACACTTCAGGTATATCTATAAAGATATTATAGTTCTTAAAATTTTAGCAACCAGCGGGAGCTTAGTCGGTGAACACATAGTCTTTAAGATTTTCGCAGCTAGCAGTCATGCGACCATGGCCTAATTGGTAGGGCGTCTAATCCGGTGAGGTAGAAGGCGCTGGTTCAAATCCCGCTGTTTGCTCAAATTTTAAGAACTATAATATCTTTATAGATATACCTGAAGTGTGGTTTACACTTGAAAATCAATCCATGATAGGATTCCCTGTATCTAAAGATCCAGGAACTACGAAGTCCAATAGACCCACAACACCCAAACACAGGACGAGTGTTTGCGTTTTTTTTTTGATGTGAAAATACTTGTATTGTTGCAGGAATCTAACCCACAGCTACCGGATTATGAACCAACTAGCTCAACCATAAAAAATTAAATAATAAATAATAAATAAAATATAAATATGTGTGGACATTTCACACAGCGCCATCTAGCCCCAAACTAAGCATTATAGCTTGTACTATGGAAACCAGATAACTGATACAATACTTATATACTTTTTGTTTGTAAATACATACATAGAATACAATATGACACCCAGACACAGAACAAACACCTATGTTCATCACACAAATCTTTGTCCCGGGTGAGAATCGAACCCACAGCCTACAGTTCAGAAGGCAGAGCTACTACCAACTGAGCTATCAGGCCATAATCTAGGTTTACTGTCTATATAAAGAACGTGTGCTTTAAAAAAATAGCTTAAGCCTCGTTTTAACGTCAAAGTAAAACCTCGGCAAGTAACTACCACATCAAAAAGTTAATTCAGAAGAATTTAGTAGCTTATGGTGACTTTGCAATGCCTGGAAAACAAAAAAAAATGCAAACAAAAAAAACTCCTTTCTTCAGTATTCAATTTTTTTTTTAATTTTGACTGTGTATCGTTTCATCATCAGCATAAATAAATAAAATGTTAACATTTATCTGAGTTTTGAACAATAAATAAACAATAATAATATATATAATGTTTTGCCAGTTATTCTGCCGCCAAGCAGTAGTGTGCAAGCACTACTGTGTTCCGGTTTGAAGGGCATTGTAGCTTTTTTTTTTTTTTTTTTTTTTTTTTTTTTTTTTTTTTTTTTTTTTTATATTAAGAGCAACAAACAAGCATACGGCCCGCCTGATGGAAAGCGGTAACCGTAGCCTATGGACATCTGCAACACTAGGGGCGTTGTCGACGCGTTGCCAGCTCAGTAAGGCTTTTTTTGATACCCTTTTTAAAAGACTGCATATTGTAGCATTGCGGGAATACTTCCGGGGGAAGATTATTCCACATCTTGCACGTGCGTGGTAAAAATGAACGCATGAAACGAGTCGTGCGTGATTTCCATTCTTGCAAGATATGTGGATGAGCCTTTTGACGGTGGCGTGATGTACGGTGATAGAACACCGACGCCGGGATGATATCAAAAAGCTCCTCAGAGCATTCCCCAAAGAACAGGCGGTAAAAGATGCACAGTGAACCAATGTCCCTCCGGAGCTCGAGCGGTTCTAATGTTTCGGAGAGCCTTGGATCATCGATAATTCTAGTGGCTCTTCGCTGTAAAGAATCAAGAGGCCCAAGTAAGTATTTAGGTGCACCGTTCCAGAGGTGGGAGCAATACTCCACGTGGGGCCGCACTTGAGCTAGTGAAATTACTGGGAAAATGAGACTTAAGAACTGATCTCACAGTCTAGAAATCCTTTTTAGACTGTGTGATGTCTCTGAATGACGTGCACAGTGCGCAGTGTCACGCGAAACTTTAATTTAGATTTCCGAGTGACACTGCAATCTGTAATGAGCGGCCGTGACGCTTAACACCAGGTGAACGACTAGCTCGTCACGTCATTCGTTTACATAAAAAAAAAATATAATAATGCCCAACTATCACATACATAAATCCTAGACCCTAACTAGGTTTCCTGTATCTAGGACCCAGGAACTACGAGGACTCTACAACACCCAGACATAGAACAAGTATTTACGCTTTCATTCATGTGCATAAATACTTGACCTGTCGTGGGATTCGAACCCGCCACCTCCGGGTTATCAGCCGACCTGCTGAACCACCACACCACAGAGACTATCAAATACCCATGTTTTATGCGAATAAAGACCAGCTTTAATACTGAAGTATTTTTTACCCTAAATTATAATTAAGAACCGCACCAAAGATGGCTCAAGTGACTCAAATAAATTTTCCGACGAACATTTTTGTGAAACTCGTCGTTAATGAGTGCGACATGTAATTAATTTCGCTTTGCATAGTTTGATCCAGTTCCAAATTTAATTAAAACCATGTTCATGGTCTTTTTGGTAATCCAAATTGGAAAACCTACTTAAACCTACTTTTCTTTTTAAAAATCTTTTGATAATTTTGAAACCGTATTTAACTGATTGATTTTGACTCAAAGGATAAATTTGAAGTGATTAATTGAGTGTTTGATGTGAAAGACATGACGTAAGATCGCTTATCACGGTTGTCCTGGCTCTAGAGATGGATGGTTGCGGGTTCAAATCCTGTTCGAGATTCAAATGCTTCCTTTAAATTAAAATTGATTTTATAGGCTAGATTGTAATTTTAATAAAGCACATAAGTGTTAATTAATATACACGGTGACATTTAATTGGTTCTTTTCCTTAAATGTATGTACTCAGCCCATGCTATAGAATAATCGTACAAGGTGCAATTAAAAAATAAAATTAATGCCTTTTTACATAACTGGATATCAGCCGAAATGTCTATTTAACGCTACACACAGCACGGGCACCGGCTGCTGAGCGCTTTGTAAATGTTTCGTAGGTAGGTAATAAAACAAAAACACCTGCGCTACCCGTCCCGCTCTCACACAGACAAAAAACAACGCGAGTGCGGCTTATCTCTTATCTTTGCTAAAAAAGACTCCCAATTTTCCCTTCATACTTTATCGGGCTTAGGACCGTCAGAATTACTTGCCTACTAAGAAAATCAGCTACGAACAAAAGGGTACGTTAGGAACTTGTGGATCCCTGATGCCATGTGCTCGTAAAGTGTCCAAGTGCTGTGGCTGTGCGTACAACCACCTAGCCTCTGCTAAGTTGTAGCTTGACAGCGTATAAAAACGCACCATGTCCAACCACCCAACATTTGAATAACTGTAATGTCAATCCATTGTCCAAAATCGCGATGCGCGCGCGTAAACGGGACACAAGTTTTGCCCCTGGAAGTTTTTGACCGACTGACCTATTTTCTGGTATACTGGTACTTGTTTTCGGAAGCGGCCCGCGCGCATATCCGCTGCACAAAAGAAAGAGGCGGGGTATCTTTTTGTGCTATTGGTCACCGCGGGCGGCGCCGGCGCGGCGGTCGCTGTTTGAACAAGTATTCGGTCGGGCGTTTTATTACGTTGTACTATTATCTATTCCGTGCCTTTGTTCAATGTCGCAGGGCTTTTCTTTAGAATTTGAATTCGCAGTAATTTGGTAATACCTAGATTTAAGTTTTAAATCCATAGTTTTAGTTATATAGGAGCGTTCTATAGCATGGACTGAGTACGTACATTTAAGGAAAAGAACCAATTAAATGTCACCGTGTATAATATATAAATTATAAGTTAATGTAGGTACCGAGGAGCATGCTGCTGCCCATTCCTTGGATATTCCCTTAGCCTGCTCTTATGGCACCCACTGGAAGATGCCTGTGAGAGACAAATCAATAAATATATTTCTTGTGATAAATTAATGAAGATCATTGACCTATACATTGCAGAAATAGAAAGATAACGCTATACAGAATAGACAGCCAATGCAAACGGCCATCACGAATGTCAGAGATTAGAATCTCGGACAAACAAAAAGGAAGTCTGCAAAGTAATGTACTCACTTGTTGCTATCCGATTTATCAACTATCAGAACACAGACAATATAGCCAAAATAAATGCCCGTCTGCACTAAAGATTGACAGCTCCGTAGTTTGTACTTACCTATCTCTCTATAACGTCCCTACTGATACCGCATTTGCGTACGTCTTGACACAATCATAAGTGCGTAGTTAAGAGCTCTCAATCCAAGTTTAGAGCAGAAGGGCATTACCGACAGCCTCCGTGGTGTGGTGGTTGAGCAGGTTAGCTCATTTTCCGGAGGCGGCGGATTCGATTCCCGCGACATGACAAGGAATTGTGCACATGAAAAAAAACTTATTGTGTCTGGGTGTTGTGGGACCATGGTCCTCGTAGTTCCTGGGTCACTAGATGCAGAGAATCCTAGTTTGGGGTCCACGGTCTAAGTATGAGATTGTAAAAAAAATTAAGCTTGAATAGGCGTTCATTATTTTTGTGTTCAAAAAATAAAAATAAATTACATTAAGAGTTCATCATCAACAACTTGAAAACGTCCACTGGAAAACATAGGTCTCCCTTAGAGAGTGCCACTTTGAGCGGCTGCTCACCTTCTGCATTATCGGCTCCTCGCGGATTTCACCAAATGATCGGTCCACCTAGTGGAAGGCCAGCCTACGCTGCGTCTTCCGATTCGTGGTCGCCACTCGAGAACCTTTCTTCCTCATCGGAATTAACATTAAAAGATAATTATTAGCAATTAGTCGCATTCAGTAAGTAAATATCCCAAAAGATGTCAGTTTATTTATTTACGCAGTTTGCGAATCCCAATGGGTCCCTCGGCGGGAATGATTTCGAATTGAAAACGAATCTGAAACTACTCTGATTCTTTCATTGGACACTGGAGACGAATTTTGAATTAAAATGTGCTTAAAAAACAAATAAATTTAGCACAAGCACATTATTTTTTTTAGACTATTTTTTGTCTGTTTCACTTGATGATATTGCGATAATGTGATCTAGCATTAACACCCTTGCCTAGAAGATACGTTATTACAGTAGATTTAAAAAATCTACGGTTGTATTTTTTGGAAAACAAAGACGCCAGCAAAGTACTCTGCTCTTTGGTTGTTCGCATGATAAACGTGTAAGCCTGACCACGTGCCTACACGAGAAGAAGAAGAAGAAGAAGAACGTGAAAGCAAAAGCAAGTTCTTCGCAACTACATAGGACTCCCATTGAATTACCTATTTCATCAATACTATCATACAGTAACACAGATTGTAGTCCTGGATACATTTCAAACGCATTCAGCTTAAAGACGCCAGGAAATGGATTCCACTGAAAACGACAGTATACAACGGAATATAGAATACCTAATACAACATCGCTTTACGTAGAAAGTCACTCTATTTTGAACATACAACTGAAAATAATCTCTACATCCTTGACCACAGAAGTTACATTTCTACACACATATCTAAACATTGAAAACATTGAAAATAAGGCTCTATTTTTAGGCAGATACGGTGTAAATTTTATTGAATGTTCCACAAGAAAATGTTGGATTTGTCGATTCTTGTGGTGATTGCCAGGAATGGAATGTATTTGTCCCATTCAGATAAATACAATCTGATAAACTGTATATCAAATTCTAAGATAGATCAAAAGATATTCTATTTTAATTATTACATTTATTATAAGCACTAAAAAAGCGTGGAATGCCTTGCCTTGCTCGGTATTTCTAGAACAATACAACCTGGGGTTATTCAAGTCAAGAGTGAATAGGTATATTTTCTAGACAAGCGAGCTTCACCTTCCACCACATCGTCCCTTCCCATCAGGCATAGAATAACTATCTATAGAAACCAAGTACATTCGCAAAATGTAAGCCGTTTAATTAGAGCCATAAATGGTTTCAAACGACGCTCGCGCGGGCCAGTGCCCTGTGTGAAGAGCTCTCACAAAGTTTTTGGAATGACAATTGCGCGGTTAAATCGTACCACAACACATCAGAAAAGCAACACAAGAGTTCTGATGTAACATTCTACTGGTAAGCTATTAATTTTTTTGCTTAAATCGTCTAAAGTACTCTAAAAAAGGGGCTTGCGTTTTGAGCAGGCATTGTTGGGAATCTTCTATGGATACTTATTCTAAGCCATCAGGAAAGATTGTGGTCAACAGATAGCCTAATCATGGATAAGAAAATATGTTAATTAATCACTCATAAAGTTTGTATGAAAATTCCACGGGCCACTTTATAGCTGCTTCCAAATAGACTTATACATAATGACAAGGCTGATGACTTTACAGCTGCAAAAGCCATATTTGATACATTGATCTAAATCTCCCTTGTGTTCCAACGGAAATAATCAAATGAGTAACGAATATTGAATTACTATGTTTCTTCTACTTACTTTGATTTTTAATTCTACTTTAATTATAGCAAAATCATCAAATTATTACAGACAGTTAATGCCAATGGCCAGACAAAAGCCAATTAACATATCTTACCAAAGTTATAAAGGTAGACTTATATATAATTTTAGCACAGGTATGCGAAAATGAAATCTAATAACAACAAGTATCTACCAACGAAAATTTTTAAATTATATTTCAGAGATACTTCTACTTTTGATGGGAAAAACATCATTTGTATCAAACCAAACTTCTTTAGATAATACTATAGCATCAATAAAGTTCAGTGCTTATTTAAAATTTTATTTCATTGTTCGCTGTTACAGGTAAAATGAAGTTACTTGCTTTAAATTCACACATGTTTAATCTTTGAAAAAGCTACGCTCCGTTAATCAAATTATATGCATAATAATATAATAATATCATACATACTTAAGCTACACACAAATTAGGCTATCCCTAATCTACGCTCCACCAATATATATATATTTTAAAGTTAGGTTAACATTTGACCATGGTCTCACCTGATGGTACGTGACGACGCGGTCGACGATGGAACATGCATTATATTTTTGTTTTACCAGACATATTTTTTAAATAGTTTTTGTCTTTTTTCAATACCCATTTCAGGATAATATTTAACCCCTCCATGACACAAGAATATTTTGAACACACCTACTAAACCACGCAATTTAAAATCAACACCCGAAAGGGCAATCTTATTAAAAGTTTTAATTTATGCAACAATAAACTCTACCTTTATTTAGTAAAAGTTAAATTTTCAGTTTAACTTCCGTCGTAATTTAACACGTAATTTGCACAGTTTCAGGAACATTATGGTCTCTGTGGTGCCAGGGTAGTGACATACAGAGCTTGAGAATTGGTAGGTAACATTTTTTAAAATTAGCGCATTGCCATCATTGCTCCATGTATTGGATGATAAGAATCTATGTTTTATTAGTAGACGACATATTTATTTTGAGTCGAGTATTCACCATCTTCAGCCTGAAGATATTCCCTGCTGAACAAAGGTCTCATCCATAGAGCACCACTTTGACCGGCTGCTTGCCTCTGGCATCCAACGGCTACCCGCGGGTTTAACCAGGTCATCGATAGTGGGGGCGACTGCGTCTTCTGGTTCGTGGTTGTCACTTGAGAAGCTTTGTTCCCCATCAGTTGTTTGTTATAGGAGCGATGTGGCCTGCTCATTGCTATTTCCCTACACTCACACACCCTCACTCACCCACTCTCACGTGCACACTAACACACACACACACACACACACACACACACACACACACACACACACACACACACACACACACACACAGACCCATACTGACATCACACTACTTCAATACGCACACACAAGGGCACTTACAATAAACCAGCATTTTTCTTTTCTTTTTATTGTTTATTTTAAAGTTAAAATAAAACTATAAATTTAGTAATATTTTAGTATAATATGACATAATAATAAAGTCAAACAATGGGAGAAGCCTTGGCTCCTGAAATACAGTGTTCTCACTAGTTCGGGAGTCTTTGGACTCAATAAGATGTATAAACCCTTTTATGTCAATAAATGATTATATGATAATAAAAAAAAAAAAAAAATTTCAAGAGCTATATCAGTGACATTGGTTCTCCTGCTGATCTCTTTATTTCAGATTTTATCTTGCAAGGAACTCCTGAGGATATCTCTTTCCATAGCTCGTTGCGTGACTTAAAGGTTACTAATGAGGCCAACTATAAGAGATCACGTTTCGTACCATAAGGCATCACTGGCAATATACCTTTCAGGTTATGCGGTATTTAGGATGTAAATAATAGGGCAAAGCTTACCGAACGCTGCCCATAAGATATTGTCATTATTTTCAGTAGTTACTGATTTAGGTATAATCTTTACACCTATGTGTCGCGGTGGTCACGGTGTGTTCTGTACTTATGTGAAGGCATTAATATGCATTAAATTATGTGTTTGGTTAAGGTGGGAGTTCTACTGAATACCTACTGGGATGCTTTACTTATATCCGAACGGCCAAGGAATCGAATGCTCTTCCAGCAACAGTGTTTCCTCCTGCGTATAACCTGGGTCTTTTCAAGTCAAGAGTGAACGTGCATCTCATGAGCAAACGTGTTCCACCTTAGACAACTTCGTCACTTACCATCAGGTGAGTTGTTGTCAAACGTATGCCCATTTTAGCAAAAAAATATGGCCATATTATTATACGTAATGGTAGACCACATACAATTTTTTTTATGTAAACGAATGACGTGACAAGCCATTCATTCACCTGATGTTAAGCGTCAGGGCACCCATAACAGATTGCAGTATCACTCGGAACTCTAAATTAATAAAGTTTTGCGTGACACTGCACTGCGCAAGTCATCCTGAGACTTCAACACAGTCTAGAGTGATCAGATCATAAAGTCTCATTTGCCCAGTAATTTCACTATCTACAATTCCCTTCAAACCAAAACACAGTAGTGCTTGCACACTACTGCTTTGCGGCAGAATAACTGGCAAAGCGATGGTACCTACCGAGATGAACTTTGCAGAAAAGTCCTACCACCTAGTATCTTTGCTGTACGTAAGTAAATGATCTGTAAACTTTAAAAAAGAACCGACAGGGAACAATAGTTCTCGAGTGGCAACCACAACCGGAAGTCATAGCATAATCCGATCACTGTGGCCCAGCGATCTGGTCAAATTCGCGGGGTACCGTAGGATGCAAGAGGTAAGTTCATAGTAGCGTTCTATGGAGGCCTAGGTTCGGCAGTTATGTCTTCTAGATGATGATAATGATGAAACCTAAACCATCCACAAAGAGCACATCGATAAAGAAGCTAGGGGACAGAAGAATACAGCTATGGGCTGGATGGTATTTATAAAACTTTGTCGAGTTTTATAGTTGCGTATATCGAAAGTCTTCAATCAGTGCATCTTAGGCAGTTATGATCCTTCATGATCAGGCTGCCTACAAAGCAAAAAGACTACGAAGGCAGAACGACTAATATTCGAAGCCGAGCCATGGACACTCGCTAAATATAAAGTTATCTAACGAGTGATGGAAAGAACTATGTTTGGTGTTTCTCTTAAATCAAAATGGTTTATTTATTATCTTCTCGGATCTACTCTAAATAAAAAACTTTGCATTTTTGCTACCTTAATATTTTCAAAGATACCTAACAAAAAATAAACCACTCCATCTATCATTAAACACATTTAAAAGGTAAAAATTTACTTCATTTTCTGAACCTGACCAAATTACCTAAAAATAAATGGTCTAGACAATTTACGAAAACAAAATAAAGAGACACGTACTACAAAATGTAATTAGAGACTGTTATTGGATGTACTTACATTAAGTAAGCGTAAGCGATTTATAGAGAGAATTTTAACTAAAAAATATTACAATGTAGATTGAAAGTTTAGCCAATTTAGGCATTACAAAATTTATATAGCGACTTATCAAAAATAGCTTATTTCTATCGAGGTGTATGATTTTTAAATATATTTTTCATATAAGCCATAAGTTATTTTAACTTAGTCATAGAATTAGTTACTCAAAAATAAAATGCATTAGTCACCTAGATACCATTTTAATAATTCACTTATATAATTTAGGAGGTCTATTACATTGTTTAGAACCTAGATAATATATCCGTTCATAAATGACCGTTTTTAATAAATGGGGATTGTTCATTATAGTTTATTTAATGTAATTAGAAAATCATTTCGAGAAATAGGCTTGCTGATCACTACTTATAATATCAAAATAGTAAATAATTATTAGTATTTTTGGCTTTAATTAAACAACTTTCACCAGACTTTATGATGACGTCACTCATAGATAAATGGAAGAAATGCCTGAGCCTATGAACAAAAAGTGAAGGGGAAAAGATGAATGTGACATTATTGACATTGACACACAAATTGATTCTTACTAAGTAGAGGCAACGGCTGAAAACTATTAAACGCCATCATAATTATGATGTCATCAGACACGGAAAATTTCTAAACAATAAATAATTATAAAATAACTATAATGAATAAAACGGAAAAATATGTAAGATTCTTACATTGCACTATATTTTCAAAAATTAAAATAAAACAGGCTCTTGGCTCTATTAGGCTCTAGGTTAAGTAGAGTAAATGCCTCATAAATATAATATTCAAAAACGTAATACCGACATCAAATGACAAAAAGAGTTCAAAAACTATTTTCTCTTAACTTGGTTTGTGGCTGTTACAGCGATACCTCTTTCAATTAACTTTCTTTTGTGTGAAAAAATAATACACGCTTTCGGCTCCGCTCATCGCTTCGCTTATCACGCAGGATGCTGCATGAAGTGCCTATGGTACCTGCGGTAGACTAATTATAAAACAAAAAAGTAAATTTATTGTACAAGTTTTAGCACTTAGCGAAATTTGTAATTGTTCGTGTAATAAATTAGAACTGTTGTTAAATATTAAATGAAACTTTTGTTGTTCTAACAAATATATAATTTTTTACCCTTTTATGTCATTGGTTTCTTATTAACCGAATAAATCGCTTTAAATGCCTTTTGATGTTGGACTGAATTAATTTTTAAAATAATAATTAATGTATGATTAATTAGTTTTTATTATTGTAGTAGTTAGTTTAAAGAATAAAGGAACATTGCCTGTTAAAAAAATATATTTATGGATCTATCGCCAAACTGAGCTCGTACTAACGAGAACCAGATGTTTATGCTGGGTGGGTATGAATCCACAACCAGACGTCTACAAGCCCACAAGTCCACAAAAATAGAAGGTCACAAACTGAGTTGTGAAGGCAGTCAAATTAACATTATCCTCACTATTACAGTATTTTATTTTCACACAATAGTATACGTGTGCTTTGCGTGTTACGCGCGTGGTCGTCGTAAAACGCCATTTTATATTAATCTTGTACATATTTATGATTTTTATAGCAGTATCGCCTGCTCAGCGTAATCTACAGATTAATTTGTAAAGGAAAAATTTGAATCACGAGCGGGACTTGAACCCGCATCCATCTGTCCCTAAAGCTGGGACATGCTTTACTTAAGCTACCGTGACAAGTGGTCAAATTTTTCCTTTAAAAATTAATCTTGTACATATTGTAGTTTTAGTTAATTATTTGATTTTTATAAGGCACCTACTCTGGTCCCGATCTTGGTACTAGAAGCCAGCGAAATTGTAGGAATATTAGAATGATTACTCCGCAATAATATTTTTTTACATAATTATAATTTTTTTTTAATTACTGATTTTCAAATGAACCCCCAGCGCCTCCGTAACTAACGGAAAAGTAGCAAGCCATAAGTAAATAAGCAAGTATTCCCCCACACATTTAATTATCTCTTCCAGTCACGTATTCGCTGAAATCAGCAGTTTATTTGGCTTTTCATAGGATTTTCTGTACGTGATCCTGATTTTATGAAAGGGGTTTTCAAAGCATATTGGAACATATTATGGACTTTGATATGAATAAATAGAGAGAAGAAATCATTCTGGTAATTAATCATTTCGCTATTAGACATTTTGCGTATGCATTTTCCACGATGGTAAGCAGGGATCATGATGATGAAGACAGTGATGATAATTATGATTATGATGATGATGATGGAGGTGATGGTGGTAATGATGAAATTTTAAATGAGCATGTTACCTGTACTTGTACAACTATAATAAACCATCATGTTTAAGTGTAAACCACCCTTGATGTATATATATATATATCAAGACAGACAGAGCAACGCGACGGACAGAGCATCTAATCCTAAACCCTAGGAAAACCTGTGTTTTGGCTGTGTGTATAATGTGCTGGGAAAACATTGAACCACATGAAAAATTACAGAATGTGAATGTTTTTTTTGTATTTATTACTGTAGATTTGATAAATATTGGTATTAATTAAAACCAATAAAGCTTAAAACCAACTTATAAAAATTTAAAATAACTCGTACCTACTTGTCACTGTTTAAAAACAAAGTAGTAGAGAGTTAAATAAATAAGAACTTTAAAATTGTATCGCAAGCCACGTGACGTGCTGATGAAGGTAGTTTCAAGATGGAGCTAAAAGCTTGGAGGCTAAAAGCCTGTCTATCTGCATTAGAGTACATATGCTACCTCTTTGTATAACTAGGTGGTACCGTACGGTCAACCACAAAAATTACTGAACATCCCTTCTCTTCATTTCAGAATTCTTGCATAATTTTCTTCCCTACACTACGTCATAACTGTTGTTGTTGTCTGTGTATTTGCTTCTATGACTTGCACGATGGAACGGCTGAAACAATTTTTATAAAATTTATCAAAAAGATTGCATACACTGCCGCAATCAGCATAGGATAGGTACCACTCACCTCAGAAAGCTGAGAATTCTCGCGAAAAAACAGGTGAGAGGTGAAAGATTTTTTTTAGATACTTGTGATGCCGACTATACAAATATTATACGTGGGCGATAGTGTTTTTTTTTTTTTAGTAGTGTTTTAAATTAATGTGAAAATATAGAGTTCTTACGTTACGTTTACGTTAGAGTTTGTTTCTTTATTTAGAGATTTTTCATGATAAAATAAGGACATTAAACAGAATAATTCGATTCATTATTTTATTTACAAAAAAAAAATGGCAATGAGAATAACTAATGTGTATTGTACCCTGTAACACAGTTTATACTAATACAGGGTACATGGAGTTATCACTTAAGTTGGACTAGATTAACTAAGATAAGGAAGATATATGTTTGATTTTATATAAAGCTTTATATTCTACTTAAGAAACCTTGTAACCCAAAGTTATACTGAATAAATAATTTAATTTTAATTTCAATTTTTTAAATTAATTACTTACCTTAAAGTTTTTTGTTGACATAATTTTTTATTGTCTTACTGATGAAAATTATAAATGACTGTTCACTGAATGTATGACTGTAACTTAGTAGTAAATAAAGTATATTCAATGCAGCGAACCCATATCCTATCCGTTTCAAAAAAAGTTTTTTTTTCTACCTATTATTTATTAATTTTAATAATCCAACTGATGACACTCACATTTTATAAATTAAAATGTTAGGTTGAACAGCCAACAGAGGGTTACTTTAATTTTCTAAAGCAATTTTTATTCAATTCAAAATGAAGGCAATAAAAAGCACTTTCCCAATTCTCCGCACAATTTCATCCTTAATTTCCCAACAAGATTCCCACGACGAAGCAAATATACAAAGAAATCTTAAACCAGTGTAATCTACCTGTGTACAAAATTGAAATTTACCATACGTTACAAGATAAGCTGTTAGGGGAAAATGAAAAAAGTAACCGTCTGAGGGAAGCAGAATGAAATTGACTCAGGCCCGAGGGAGCAAAGTCAAGCAAGTTTCAAATTGAGTTCAAGCACGCCGAGCCAAGTTCGACAAGTGTTCGTATGTTAACATGACTATGCTGGCTATGAGTAATACACGGGCTAAATAATGTTTTAAACGTGACATTTCTATTGCCTTCTCTCTTACACTACGTTTTTGACAGAGTGATTGGAGTGAGAAAACTTATCTTTTCAACTTACGTTGCCCTCAACTTTTCTGTATTCTATTTGAACTATAGCTGTATTGGTTGGATGTAATTATTGTTCCTGCTAAACAAGAAAATAGATCATTATTATAGATCGATCCCCACTCGGTGGACCGACGATCTGGTGAAAGCTGCGGGAGCTGATGGATGCAGGAGGCGAGCAGCCGCTCAAAGTAGCACTCTTTGGGGGAGGCCTATGTTCAGCAGTGGACATCTCCAGGCTGTTGATGATAATGATAGATCGATCAAGGTTCTTCCAAAAGTTGTTTACTATTGAACCCAGCTGTAAGCGTGCGAACACTACACTGGGTTTACGTGTTGACTGTATATTAAATATTACTTACTTTTTCGCGGGTTCAATGCTGCCTACATTTTGAGTTCAAACCGTGTTTATAGGTATTATTATGGATTGAGAATTCGGGTAGAAAGCGAACGTCACCGCCGTAAGGTACTGGCTTTGTCAAACCAGCCGCGCAAGGCAGGAAATTCCCACTCGAGGATAGGAAATTTCCAGATTGGCAAACGGTATGTCAGAAGTTTTGCCTTTGTAATGTTAATTTGGTTAATGGAGGTGGTGAAGACGCGGGAATAATTGATGATAGATCGTTTTACGGTGCATATTAAACAAAACTGGCGTGTACAAAGCTTTGATGGGGCTGCAAAGGCGAAGAAGTGATAACACACGAATAAAATAACAATATGAAGTAGTCCTAAGATGAAGTAGGCCTCAACCTGGAGCATTATTAGCAACTAGGAGCTTGTATAACCTCTTATTAATATTAATATTGTGTACGACTTGCTCGTCACGTCATTCATCACATAAAAAAAAAAAACCAAAGAATAGTTATGTTTCTCTCTATCAAGTTTGGAATAGGCAAAGATAAAACAAGAGAATACACTGAGTAGCTATTCCACTGTTACGTAGTGCTTATGAATAAAGGGGTAATAGAGGGGGAGGGGGGCTTGGGGGGTGCGGGTATATCCTCTAACTAGAGTCACACTATTGTTTTCTGTGTCTGCTGGTTTGCCTTTTCTTCCACGACAATGACAATTTTCCTGGATCTAAATATTTAGTACATAATTATATATTAGTGCGGTGAAAGCCAATCTATTTAAATAGGTAACATTTCAATTTTATATATCATCAACAGCCTGAAGACGTCCACTGCTGAACATAGGTCCCGCCCCTACAGAGAGCCAATATTATATAGTTGAAATGAAATGATTAACTAAAAAAAGTTAACTCATCATCATCATCATCATCAGCCTGAAAACATCTACTACCTACTTGCTTGCATCGAATGGATCACCGTCGTTTTGACCAGGCCCTCAGTCCACCTAATGAGGAACTAGCCTAAGGCACGACTTTCGCTACTTGGCCCCACTCACTTGTGAATCTGTCCCACTATATTCGGGTAATCCCAGTTCGATTCCGTTTAAACGTTTAATCCGACCGCATAACTAATAATTAAATCCACAGCTCGACCCGCCGCCGACGGATGGGATTGGAAAATGAATACCTTTTATTAAGGAAAGATTAAGATTCCCTGTTCAATTTCGTTCTAATTTTAATTTCATTCTATTTTAAATGAGGATTTTTAATTTAGTTGACTTTTTTGTAGTTTTTATTACGGTTTTATGGGAAGAAGGTTAAATTACGCCAAAAAGAGTTTTGATAGCGACAATATTATATATTTGTTATTGGGGGTAGGCTCCCAATCTAACCTGTAGTCGCAAGCTACCAGAATTACACGAGCGACTGCCATCTGACTTCGCAACCCAAAAGGAACTAGTAACAGGGACGGTTATATCAGCTCGGTGTCAGATTCTATCAGGCGTCTGAGTACCTGTAATGATTTACGATGTTGCCATAGATGTTCTTATGACAACCGGGACCGACGGCTTCCGAGGCAATCTATAATACATTATCTAATGTTAATGTATGTCTAACTATTTATTAGTAGCGTATCTAATCAAGGTTTTCTACTTTACAAATAAAAAAAATTTGAAAGAATTCAAATTCAATTCATTCAAAGCAATGAAAACCCATAAAAAATAACGTAAAAATTCATTACGTTACTGCTGTAATAAATGATAATAATTATTGAAATTGTATTTAAGTAAGGTCATTTAAGTCAAAACAACTCAAATCATGTTGTCGGTCACAGTATTGTCAGCGTGTTTGTGTATAGCTCACTGTCAGTTTTTTACCGAACTCAAATACTTGGCGCAAAATTTTCGGACCAAACGTAACAAATGTAATGTTTGTCCGGTGAGATGGACCCATGGCATAAACTGGGAATCATAAAAGAATTGTCAGATAATGCGCCGGCAAGGGTTATGCCGCGTGCACCACATTGTGTGCATTGCATCATCTAGCTGTGCAGCTAGACGACACTGAGGAGATGAAAAAAGTAAGAGAAGAGAAGCAATTTATAAAGTCTTGGATAGGACTTAATTCCTAAGCAACTATTGGATATAATTTGAAATACCTTAATTTAGTTTTGCGTTCTACGTTTGCTTCAACTTTTTTGTACATTTCTACGGCATGTAAGTTGTCGTTTTTTAATTTAATAGTCTTCTACTGGCCGATGACAGAAAATTGTTGTACTTCTAGTGGTCAGCAGATAATTATCAGACAAAAGTAGGTAACTATATCCATAAGAGTCTTCACCGTACGTTTAAATAGCATTAAAATATTAGTGAAATTACTTATGTAAATATATTATTCGTTTAGCAGTACGAGGCAACAGGCTATTTATCCTGGGGCAAAACGTCTCACTTCTTTGGCATAGCTGATAATACTTCTAAGTAGGTTAACTTTATATAAAAGCAAGCTAATATGGAGAATTCCGTCACTTGGTATTACTGAGCTTCATTTGGTTTTATTGTTTCTCTAAGTATTGAAAAGAATATGAAATGAAACTAAGCTAGTTGTATTGTATAATAATAATCGTTAGTGAAGATGAGAGCAGCTAACTTTGGGCACTTTTCGAGTGGGTGTAGCGATGATATTTACACATAGTGTGAGTTAAAATAACCGTCCTGATATATGAAAATGTTATTGCCGTCACTCTGCTCTCCAGACGTATGATAGAGACAATAGAGACCCTGAGTGAATTTACCTACATTTTAGCGTTTCGGGCGCCAACTGTTTTCATTCTCTAAAACTTATCAAAAATCTTTAAATTTGGTGTCAATCGTTTGGTTAGATCGTAGATACGTCTTGATTTTTTTATATTGTTTCGTGTTCTATAATAGTTACAACTACATAATTTTCTTTGTCATAATTTTGACGTCAAAATTTTATATAACTTTAGGTGCCTATAAACACGAAGATAATTATTGTAAAAGCATAAAAAGGGAAGACGTACGAGCATATTTTTTACTAAGCAGACAACATATATTAAAATCATCAAAATCGGATAGCATTTAGAGGTGGAAAAGCGTTTGCATTTTTTTGTATGGGCAATCAGAGGGTTAGTTCTCTTAAAGCAGTGCTGGATGAGAAGAAAAGAACCAAATCGAGTTCAGTGACGTCGAGAGGCCAGCAGTTAACTAACACGAGTTGATTCACAAAATTGCCTTATCATTTATTGCGTAGAGGCAAAATATTTTATGAGAAACGAATTTCCGCCAGCGGTCATTCCCTAGAGATAAAACATATAAAGCAATTTATAAGAAGGATAATTAAAATATTACAGGACAAGCAAAGCATTTTAGTTGCTACTTTATGCGTTGCTTACACTCTGATGTCTAGTACAATAAAGATGTCTGAGGCGGTTTGAAAGTCATTTGGTTTATTCTTAAGTGGATGACTTTCTAAAAGCTACTCGTAGTTTCGTATCTTTTCTAGATGGCACTGTGTGAAATGTCCACAAAAATATTTATTTTTTCTAACATCTATGCTAGTTTTATTGTGATGGAACATAAATTGAGATCGAGCATGAGTTATCCAACTGGTGTTACTGTGAGTTTCATAACCCCGTAATTTTATTATGGTAATATAACGGTGACGAGTGTCAAGCTCTTAAGTGTTATTTACGTTTTATTCGCAGACAGTGTAATATTTTGGCAGTTTCGGCCTTTGTTTTTGTAATAGTAATAATTTCTGCTACTTTTTCGCAGCTGAGACTTTCTTATCATCTTAATCATCTATATAACATTTTTAATGCTAAAATGGGCGTACGTTTGACAACAACTTACCTCATGGTAAGTGACGAAGTCGTTAGTAATTATAATATAATTATAATTATATTTTTAGGTCTAGTTTACTTTAGTATATTTATTATTATATGTTATTTAAGTTTTGAAATAAATAAGAAATTATAATTATATATTGGCGATGTGTTAAAATATTACTTGTCCGTGCAGTTTCGTGCTTCAATAAAATGTTAACATAAGCGTAAAAAAAAATTATGCTACAATGTTTGAGCCCATTTATCTTTGCATACATTTCACTGTTTCACTCGCAGACGATAAGTATGTGTTATTCCAGCGTATTTAATTTATCTGTATTCAGTATTCTAAAGTATTATTGAAATTCGTTCAGCATTGCATCGAGAAAAAAGTAAAAAGTGAACAAACATACATACATACACAAACAAGCTTTCACATTTTATAATAATATATTCCACAGGAGAACTAAAGTGACCGATATAGCTCTTAGAATTAGCAAGTTGAAACGGCAATGGGCAGGCCACATCGCTCGTAGAACTGACAATTGATGGGGAAGAAAGGTTCTCGAGTGGCGACCACGAACCGGACGACGCAGCGTAGACCGGCCCCCACTAGGCGGACCGACGATCTGGTGGAAACCGCGGGGAGCCAATGAATGCAGGAGACGAGCAGCCGCTCAAAGTGGTGCTCTGTGGGAGGCCAGTTGAGCAGTGGACGTCTTCAGTCTGTTGATGATGATGATGAATAATGGGGGGGGGGGGGGGGAAGTGGAATAATCAATAAATAAATACCTGTGAACATTTCACGCAGCGCCATCTAGTCCCAAACTGATACCAGATAACTGATAGAATACTTAAATACTTACTTTTACTTTTTGTTTGTAAATACACACATAGAATACAATATAACACCCAGACACAGAACAAACGTCGATGTTCAACACACAACCTAGTACAGTTTAGAAGGCAGAGTACTACCAACTGAGCTATCAGGCCAATCAAATACTGGTATTTACAGTAACTGGCATTACATTTCCTTCTAAGCTCATACGCAAACAGATTTTCATACAAGTTCAATCTCTTCATTTGTATACCCATACAAAGAGTCGTCGTTCCCATTTGCTATTGGTGTCGGCTCCCAATTTAACCTGTAGTGGCGAGCTACCAGAATTACACAAGCGACTGCCATCTGACCTTGCAACCCATAAGGGACCAGTAACAGGGATGGTTAAGCCAGGCGTCAGATTCTATCAGGCGTCTGACTACCCGTAACGATTGCCATAGATGTTCTTCTGACAACCGGGACCGACGTCTTAACGTGCTCTCCGAGGCACGGAGCGATGGCATCGAAAACTGCACATAACTTACTAGATAAGTCATTGGTGCAGGGCTGAGGATCGAACCCGGCGCAGTAAGATTGCGAAGCGCACATGCTACCGCTCGGCCACCATCGCTCACCCATACAAAGAGTAAAAACATTTTATTATCCGCAGCAAAGTGGAAAAAAAATGTAAAAATGGTATAAAAATGTAAAATAGCTGTAAGACTGACACCGATGCCTTTAAAAATCCAGAGGAACAAAGGTAACATCAGGTACTTAAACGTGTCATACTTTTTGTAGGCGCGGAGCTCAATTTTGCCTCACGTCGGAATTAGGCATTTTCCTGCTAAATGTCTCGGGAAGTGAAAGCTGCATGTAGTAGGAACATGAGAGCTGTTTTTGTAAGATTATGACAATACTGAATAGGCATGGAAATGATTGCTACTTTAAAATCATTGTCATTTCATCATATTATGATTTATTTTTATCATTGTGATTTCACCTGTGATTTTTCATATGTCTAATGAATTTATGATCAATGGTGATTGGCTGTGCTTTATGAAATGGAACAGAGATATGTGATTTAGGAGCAACCTAGTGAAGTTGCGACAAATGATTACTAAGTAATATAACGCTACTCTCTTAAGTTAAAAAAAAATCATAGTTCACCGCTACACCATAATGTTAATAAAATTATACTCTTTAGGTCTCAGTTTGTTTACTGAAGCTTATGCTACTCTCGTGTTATGAAATCCGAAGCCACGATTAAAGTAAGTGTCGTTATCATACTGTGATTTGTAGCAGAGTGTCTGACAAAAAGTAGCAGAGTGATTTATATAACAAAATCATATGATTTTTCACCTGTTCCTTGTGATTTGATCCATGCCTAATACTGAAACAATTAAAAGATTTATTTTCTTGTGACATAGGTAATACAAATAATTATGGTCTTATTCTATGTGTAGTGTATTCTCTGTTGGTATGTTTTTATGCGATTTATATAGTATTTTATTTATTTAAGTATATGAGTATTTTTTATGTTTGAAGTAGGTAATTACTAACTAATTATTTTTAAAGCATGTCCCGTCTAAATGGATGCGGTTTCAAACTCCGCTCGAGATTAAACTGTTTTAAATCTAAAGAAACTGTCTCAATTTAGAACTTTCAAATGGTGACCCTAACTGCAAGTGTCTCTCATTTCACGACGCGTTACGCCGTAAAAGGCATTTTTCTCTAAAACATGGTCCGTCTCCTGCGTAGGAATTTTAAGGAAAATATTTTGGAGAATGTTTGAAATTACTTGCGTGAAGCTACTTTCTGCCAGCCCGGGCAAAATGATGTTGGAGAACTTGGGAAGCTATTTTTTAAAGACAGCAAAAAATTGCTGATGTCTTCACGTAACGGTTAGATGAATATAGGTACAGGTGCTATAGTCAATGGAACATGTAGGTAATTTCCCATTTCTCTCGCACAAATGTGAAATGAAGAATATTGGATCAAAATTTATTGGAATTGATAGCATTTGCTAACGGAAAATTTGAAAATGACGTAAAAGTATACCTATAATTTCTATAGTTATTCATGAATCATTTTGTGCTTAAGATGAACTTCTATGATGTGATGCCTAAGTAAGAAACCAATTTTGAAATGTAAGTAAGAAAACATCAGGACAAAAGCTATATAAATAATGGGTCGCAACTTATGCAGCTGCAATACTTACACTTATAACATGGAAAAAATGGAATTAAAACAAATTATAAGAAAATTAATTGAATTGGAAAAATGAAATGAAATGAAACGAATTAACTTAATCTTCATTCTTTATTAACCTAGCTGTTAGTTAAATAGGAGAAACTACTGATTGCTGAAACACAGTGAACACTAGATTAGGAGTCTGATTCACTAGGTATATAAGCTGTTGTAAAAATTATTTATGTCAATAAATAATTTTATAAGAACTTGTATTGATTTAAAAAAATATTATATGCCAAAAATTTGGGTAAGCATTTCAAAGTAAACAAGCATTTCAATAATATTATTGCAGCACTATTCAAGGTACCATCCTACAGAGAGTTAGCGCGACAAGTAATTTACATTTGTAGCGGGCGGCAGGCCGAGCCGGCTTTTGAACAGCGTATTTGAAACTACAAGATAAACTTCGATTAAACCAAGGCCCTGGATTTGCGACTGTTTTTATAAACCGACACGACTTCATCAACTAGCATTGAATAGAGCTTGAGCAAGACCTTAATTGGTGCTTCCACAGAGCACGTAAAAAAATACGTTCTTTGCGTCATATTTTTTAATGATCTGTGGGTGCTTCCCTGGTACCGCTTCCCTGGTACCTACTCTTATCAAAATATTAGCCAATAATTTTCATATAAGTAAATGTTTTAGTAACTCTATTATCAACAAAATATACCCTATTTATATATACCATCACATTGTTTTACATTGAAATGTTTTTTATTGCCATATCGTTTGTTTTACGTCCAATTTTTTGATTGAAATCAGATGGGAGTTCAAAAAAATATTTTGTGGTATCAGTTGCAAAAAACACTAGGTGAGATCCGTTGGGGCAACCCTAATTTTGTTCAGTTATTAAAGAAAGCCTCCAGTCTTTGAACTAGTTATGAAAACTGTTACAATTAAATGTAATAAATATATACCTTTATTACTGTCAAAACCGTATCTTCAACGAAAATTAATAGTTTTCTTGAAACTAAAATATTTTGTTACGTTATATTTCTCTTAAAATTGTTGTGCTTTTGGAAATAACATTTCAAACGCAATAATTGTGATCAAATTGTGTTAGGTCGTTATTTATTATGATCAAGTTTTTATGAACAAGTTTTTTCCTATGGACAAGTTTTTATGAAATAAACCTTTTTTTATGAACAAGTTTTTATGAAACAAACCATTTTTATGAACAAGTTTTTTCCTATTCCTAAGGGTCGTTCGTTATTTATTCGTTATTTTTTTTTTATATTAAAGGTCTTGTCGTATCCTAAAAGATACAGTAATCAATCGGCCGAGATAGTTGATTAAAGTATTTTTTATAAACAAGTTTCTTCCTATCAGGTACTTTACTTTACTACAAGTACAAGTCGCCAGCTTATTGGTCACCTTACAGACAGCGACGTAAACGCGGTTTTTTATTTATAAGTTTAGTTTTAGTTTTAGATAAGTACTTAGTTTAGATTTAATTTAGTTTTAGTAATTGTATTTTGTATTTTATTGTTTAGTTTTTAGGCCTAGTTTAGTAATTTGATATGTTTTAAGTTGTTGTGATAATAAATATCAAGTACTTCCAAAGGTCGTGTCGTATCATATAAAGGTTACTGTAATCATTCGGCTGAGATAGTTGATTAAAGAGTAGTCTCTCTGTTTGGAACTGTCCCGTGCGACGTTAATGAGAGTCGCCCGCTGCCCACTGCCCACTGGCTCGCAAATCTCGCAATCCACTGGCTGGCCAAAGACCCGCGGGTCTTTGGCCAGCCAGCCATTGATTATAGGAGTTACGGGACGAAAAGTATACTTTTAGGTACTTCTACGGAGTCAAAGTTTTGGAGTAGAGTTATTTTGTTTCCTGTGCATTTTTTTGGCTCATCGATATGTAGCGATTAAGCTCGACGATATTGTCGAGAAACAGGGATCTGATGTTAAAGTATCGCAAAGAAGGAATCGCAAGAGAATAGATCTAGATAACTACGGCATTAATCTGCTTTTAAGACACCTTATACAGGACTTCTCAATATGAATTTTTGGTATCCGTCTTTAGTTGGTGTACGCGCCGCTTAACTAGTTATATTTCTTATCTATTTATTTTCATACATACCCTCACACACTCACTCGTTTAGCACGCATTTCCCTGTCTATCCTACCCCTAGTCCTCAATCACCTGTGGTCGTCGTCTGACGCTATAAACGCAACGCAACTCATACGCTTACCGAACAATCAAAAAATCATTAAAATATCCCGCGGCCGCGAGTGTGTGGACATCTAACGCTAAAACTATTGCTAGAGTGTGATATGTGCATCAAGACCAGTGCCGATTTGAATGGATTACTCCACATCGAAGGACTTTTACTAAAACCACCAGGTACCCCATTCTGCACTTCCTAAACTATATCACAACTCTTCCTTGTTCCTTCGACCCAGTATCCTTATTCCATCAACCCAGTATCATGTTCCATAACCCATGATCTTGTCATTCCCTCAAAAAACACGCACACGCTCATTATATTCGCATAATTAGTTACGCATTCGCAATCGTCCGCCATTACAAACGCATTCATTTTACAACGTAGGAACCGCATATTTATTGTAAACTTCGCAATAGGTATTTATTTATCTCTCGCTCATATATAATCACCCATTATATATATTATCGCTCATTTATTGCATACAAAATGCATACCTCAGTGCATCGTTAGTTTAATTGAATAATTATCAATTCGCTCGTTATTCAAAGTGAAGTTCGCTCGCGACATTTTGTGGCCAATCGCTCAAGCTGTAGTACAACTCTCGCGCTTATTGACCGTATTCATAAGTATAAAATTCCCGTACATAAATTCCGTTCATCATGGCGGCAAAAGAAGTAAAACGTAAAATATCTTTATTAGAAGCGAAAAAAGAAGCTTTGTTCGCCAGAGTACAACAAGTGTACGACCTCAGCCTTAAGGTTTCTGATCCATTAAATGAGAAAATATTTATTGCTCGCGTCCAGTCGTTGGAAAAAACTAGAACCGATTTCTTGGATACTCTCGACTCTTTGAATCTATTGTATTTGCAGGAAGACGAAGATGTCACACCGTCATTCAGTGAGCTTAACTCGTTTGATGATTTATACTGTAATATTATTGCGGTAGAAAAATCGATCACGGAACTCAAGGCCAGCTCAGATCGTCGCAAATATGAGTTTACTAAGAAATTAGCTCCAATTGAGTTGATAGGCTTTGATGGTAGTCCTGATAAGCCAGTCTTTTACCAGAATTTCAAAAGTCTTATCCATGACAATCCCACTCTTTCACCCACCGAGAAGGCTCAGTATTTATTAAGTAAGCTATCTAAAAGCGCTTTGACTACATGCAGTGGTGTTCCAAATACCGGTGAAAATTACGCCATTCTGTGGAATAATCTTGTCGAAAAGTATCACGATGTTCGCGTGCAAGCATCGATGTATGTTGAACAAATGTTACATTTTAAAACGCAAACCACAGATGCATTTTTGGAACAGTTCTGTACTGCCGAAGCAGCCTTACGCTTATTAGAAATCGATAACATTTCTGATTTTATAATCACACACATCGCGCTCAGTAAATTAGACAAAGACACACTGACCCTTTTCGAACAAGCTCATCGTAGCGTTAAAATACCTACATTTAATCAGCTCAAAACATTTATAAAAGAACAGAATAAAATTCATTCACTACGCTCATCTTTAGCTACATGCAATAAACCTACCTACACTAATAAAAACAATAACACGCGACAAACAAAACATACTAAAACTACGCACGCATTTGTTGTCAACAACAACTCCGCCGTCGGCAACAACGAATCGAACCCGCAACCTCATCAGACGAACCACGCACTCACGCATCCATCGCAGTCACCCCGCAATTGCAATATTTGTAAAACTCAACCCGAACATGCACTTTTTAGATGCAGTTCTTTCTTATCTCAGAACGCACACACGCGCAACTCGTTAGTCGCCAAACATGGTTTTTGCTATAATTGTTTGGGATTTCATAACATAAATAATTGTAAATCTCAAAACCGCTGCTCGATATGTCAGAAAAAACATCATACACTCATTCATATTGATAACTTTCACAACAACAATCAAAACAACTCAAACAATAATAAATCATTCCAAAACTCATCCACTCATTCATCACCGCACTCATCATCACAACCGCAGTTTACTCGAGCTTATAACGGGAGCCGCCCGCAGCAGCCACCACTGGCGCCTGCGCCGCGTGTTATAGATTACGCAACAGTTCGCGAGCACTCCAGCGCTGGCACCGTAGAACCGGTCGCCATAGCTCCAAGTAGACAATCTCAGACGCAACAAAGTAACTTGTCGTTATCAGCTGTAACTCCTGCGCCCGATAATAATAAAAATACCGTTGTTTTGCTACCTACTGCATCTGTTTACGCTTACGACCATAATAATAAATGCCATAAGCTACGTGTATTTCTTGATACGGGTTCTATGAACCACTTTATTACTAAAGATTGTTGTGAAAGACTTAATTTAAATATTAAAACCGCTTCAACTACCATAAAAGGTATAGGTAAATCAGAAAGTACCTCGCTAGGTACTGCTACGTTCGTGATACATTCGCGTTTTGACGAACGGTGTAAATACACAATTAACGCTCGTGTGATTGATTCTATCACCGATCACTTGCCAAACGCACCCGTAGACTTATCCCAGCTAGATCATCTGCGTGACATACCCATGGCAGACGATAACTTCCACACGCCCGCGGACGTTGACTGCCTGATAGGTAATGAGCTCTTTGCATTGTTGTTATGCGGAAAAAAGGTAACCTCTGCTCGATCACCTGTTATCGGTGTGGAGACCACGCTAGGGTATATTGCTATGGGACGGGCAGACTGCGACCAGTCTAGCTCGCGCGAAAATGATAAATCATTTTTTTGTAATGTGGACACGCCTTCTTTAGAAACTTTAACGCAACGCTTTTGGGAGCTTGAAAGCGTACCTAACAAAAAGCATTTTAGCCCGGATGATGAGACTTGCGAGAATATTTTCCAGTCTACTTACACACGGGACGACAGCGGTACCTACACTGTTTGTCTCCCATTTAAATATGACGCTTCGGAACTTGGTGATTCTTATTCAACCGCTAAACGCCGTTTGATTAATTTAGAGAAAAAATTAGACGCTACCCCTGAATTACGCAATGATTACAAAGCCACAGTACAGGATTACATCGATCGTGGATTTTTATCTAAAGTCGAGATGGATTGTTCCCGCTCTAATAATAAAGCTTATTACATACCGCATAGGGCTGTCTATCGACCAGACAAAACCACATCAAAAACTCGAATTATTCTTGACGCATCATGCAAAACTACTTCCGGAAAGTCGCTCAACTCATTGTTACACACCGGACCTAGTTTACAATGCAGTATATTTGATTTGTTAATTAACTTACGCATATTCGCTATCGCTCTAACCGCAGATATTGAGAAAATGTACTTTTGTGTTAAACTCGCTCCGTGTCATCAACAATTTCAACGAATATTGTTTCGATTTGATTCGGAGTCCGCGATTGAAACCTATCAGTTTGATCGGGTAGCATTTGGTATCTCCAGCTCGCCTTATCTCGCCATGCGAGTCGTGCGGCAGCTCGCCGCTGACGAACGCGACAAGTTCCCGATCGCGGCAGTAGAAGCCGAGAACCGGATGTTTGTAGATGACTATGTTTCGTCCATGGACGGATTGGCCGAAGCCGAACGTACCTATGATGAGATGGTGAACATGTTCATGGCCGGGGGTTTCAAATTAATTAAGTGGATTTCAAATAGCTCTGAGCTAATGAATATAATTCCGCATTCGCATAAAAATCCTGAACTAATTAATTTTGACACGGATAGTGAAGTTAGCACAAAAATTATTGGAATGCAATGGCAACCGAACGATGATGTTTTTAGCTATAAAGTTCTCGATGATGGTGCCGATAATTGCACAAAGCGCACCATTCTTTCCGCTACCGCTCGCCTCTTTGACCCTTTGGGAATTTTAGGATGTGTAACCGCTTTTATGAAGTTACTGGTACAGGAATGTTGGCAACGCGAGTTAGACTGGGACCAACCTGTCCCGGACTCATTACGATTAAAATGGACTCAATTCAGAAGTGAACTCACGGATTTGTCCAAATTAAGTATACCGCGACATGTAGGTATAACCGCCGGGTCTCACGTGACCATCGTAGGCTTCGCTGACGCCAGCGAAAAATGCTACGGAGCTGTCGTGTATGTTCGTGTCGGTAGTAACGCGCATTCGCCAGGTGTTGCCAACCTTCTTACTTCTAAATCGCGCGTCGCACCGCTGAAGAAAGTTTCGCTCGCTCGCTTAGAGCTCTGCGCCGCGTTGCTTCTCGCTAATCTCATAGCCTCTGTACGCGATGTTATCAGTGAACGCTGCCCTATAAATATGATATAGGCATTTTCTGACTCAACTGTAGCATTAACTTGGATACATTCACCCGCATTTAAGTTTCACACGTTTGTTGCAAACAGAATAACTGAAATAAACTCTAAACTTCCCGCTGCTCACTGGTATCACATCAGCGGTGATGAGAACCCAGCAGATATCATATCGCGACCAATAACGCCTAAACATGTATTAGATAATTCAACGTGGTTTCATGGACCGCAATGGGTTTCACGCCCTATCAAAGAGTGGCCTATCAAGCCATTTCTTGTCTCGCCCAACAATGACGATAGACTAGAAGAGAAAACTGTATCTCTCGTTACCGGAACTGACGACGCTCCTGTAACTCATTTAATAGACAAATTAATTGAACGCATCTCATCGTATAAAAAATTATTGCGCACCACAGTATACGTACTACGCTTCGCAAAAATTCTACGCACAACCGGCTTGATTACGCCTTCCGATTTAGATACCGCTGAACTCTTTCTCATACGCCACCTACAAAGTAAACACTTTGCACAGGACATCCACGCTATCAAAAATAATAAACGCATCACTAAATCGCTTATCAAACTCAACCCCTTCATTGACGACGAAAACATAATTCGCGTCGGTGGTCGACTGACTCATTCTCAACTTGATTACGGACAGAAACACCCTATTGTTCTGCCATCGAAACATCGCCTAACGCAGCTTATTGTTGACCATTTTCACGTATGTAATCTACATACTGGTCCTTCCCTATTACTTTCCCTGCTTCGACAGAAGTTTTGGATTCTTGCAGCTAGGAACCTAGTTCGGCAAAGAGTACACCAATGTAACACTTGCTTCAGACTTAACCCTAAATCGTCTAACCCCTTAATGGGCGATCTCCCTTACTTTCGAGTGTCTGAAGCAAAGGCATTTGTCTACACATCCGTGGACTATGCCGGCCCATTCTTCATCACACATATTCGCCGTCGAGGTGTTAAAAGCCAAAAGGCGTACATTTGCCTATTTTGCTGTCTCACTACAAAAGCTCTTCACCTCGAATTAGTGTCAGACTTAAGCTCGGATCTCTTCCTCGCAGCTTTTAACCGCTTTATCTGCAGAAGAGGCCCTGTAGCAATAATATATTCTGACGGAGGAACCAATTTTTTGGGCGCTCAACGCAAACTCGATGCTATTTATACGCTACTCGAATCTGACGCACACAAAAATTACATTGGTCAACAATTAGCTGATCAGCGCATTAAATTTCTCCATAGCCCGCCTTATGGTCCGCATTTTAATGGCCTCTGCGAGATCAATGTACGCTGTGTTAAGACTCATTTATTTAAACTTATAAATCTTCAAGTTTTAACCTATGAAGAGTTTAATACTCTCTTAGTTCAAATTGAAGGCTTATTAAATAGTCGACCGCTATGTGTGCTAAGCTCAGACCCGTCTGACTTATCCGTGCTAACGCCTAATCACTTTTTAAATATAACGCCCTTAAAATTTCTACCAACTGAGGATGTGTCAAACGTATCTGACTGCCGCTTATCTCGCTACCAATTTGTAAACAAATTAGTCCAAAGTTTTTGGCGTCGTTGGAGTCTAGAATACTTAACTTCACTCCAGCAACGCGAAAAATGGAATTCGCCAACTAACCCAGTTCAGTTAGGTTCAGTGGTTGTTATCAAAGATAACAATGCGCACCCTCTTTGTTGGCCATTGGGAATAGTGGAAGAAGTATATCGCGGTAAAGACGATATCATTCGCACTTTAAAGGTCCGCACTGCTTCTGGCACTTACATACGTCCAGTCGTCAGAGTGTGTCCTCTTCCTCTGCAGTAAAACTTAGAATTAGATAATAGATTAATTTAGTTTTAGTTTTTTTCAAACGCTTCGCATAATTTATAGCTCACAATTTTAATAAAATTTATTCGCCCTGTCTAGTTATTTCTAGAGGAAATCCTCTAGGCCGGGGGAGTTGTACGCGCCGCTTAACTAGTTATATTTCTTATCTATTTATTTTCATACATACCCTCACACACTCACTCGTTTAGCACGCATTTCCCTGTCTATCCTACCCCTAGTCCTCAATCACCTGTGGTCGTCGTCTGACGCTATAAACGCAACGCAACTCATACGCTTACCGAACAATCAAAAAATCATTAAAATATCCCGCGGCCGCGAGTGTGTGGACATCTAACGCTAAAACTATTGCTAGAGTGTGATATGTGCATCAAGACCAGTGCCGATTTGAATGGATTACTCCACATCGAAGGACTTTTACTAAAACCACCAGGTACCCCATTCTGCACTTCCTAAACTATATCACAGTTGGTACCTATATATAAACTTATAATCAAAGCTCTTACGCGATTGCAAGTGTAGTAATACTAATCAGACACAATCATATGCCATTAATATATTAACGACATAATCAGCAGCATTAGTAACCGCATATCAAACTAAATGCCACTAATTAGTCATAGCACCTAAATTATCTTCAATACTCGTAGTGATTACTAATTCAGCCGTGATTTCGAGAAGATTTGTCTTAGAATATTATACTGGAGCGATAGAGAAATTTTGGAATCTTTACACGATGAATCGGAAATGATTTTTGCCTTTAATTCAGATTTTTATGGAAATTTTGAAGTGTGCTAAAGAAATGAAGTCACTGAGATTTTTTCAGAAGTAGTTATTTACAGTACCTACAGGTAAGTAGAAGTGAATAGGAAATAACAATTTATGGTATTACTAGACGCGACTTCTGGTTTTTCATACAATATTTAACACCATATTTGACTCGCTTAGTGGTTAAGAGATCAAGTGGCAAAACGATGGAATTCCGGTGATACCACAGTGCCTCTAAATATAAGCTTTCATCAACAAAAAAAACCTTTCACCATCGGACGATAAGACGAACAGCTACACGCCATCCATTTATGGTTGATATTCCTTCAATTCGCACAAAGCGGTTTGACTCGACATTTATAATCTGAGCAGCCAAGGAATGGAATAGGTAGCTACTTTACAAGCGTCTTTGTTTCCTGATAAGTACAATCTGTCTTCAAGTCGTGAGTGAATGGATATCTTCTAGGCAAGCATGTACCATCGTAGATCGTATCATCACTTCTCATCAGGTGAGATTGCGGTCAACACAGGGCCTATTTAGTTGTAAAAAAAATACAGAGAATTTTTGTTGTGTCGGCACATGTAACCATATTTTAGCATAGTTCATCTATTAACTCAGTAACCTAAGAACATGCATCATTAAACTCTGCAAAGCTCAAGTTCAAGAGAGCACGAAACCCTAGCTTTAATTACGGAATCAGTTCAAACCGGTTCAAGCTGGTTCACGCTAGAAATACGTCGTAACCGTGTTAAAACTGGGCAACATTTACGGTATAAAATATATAACTTGCTTTTAGCCGTATTAAAATTTAGGATACAAATGCTACATGGACATTTATTTTCCAAATTACATTCTGTTTTCATTTTCAGCTTATTAATTTGATTAAAGTTATTTGTTGCGCAATCTTGCCGGAATTAGGTACACATAAGGGCTGAATTGCTTTGTTAGATTTTTTTTCTATAAGATTATGATTTTCTTTTTTTTCATATGATTAGACAGGGTAGCTGGAAAGAGTTTAGATGTTTAGTGTATTAAAGATATGTCTGGCAACTAGGTGTAGGTTTAAATAAAACAGGTAAGGCACTAGGTATAGGTTCTCAAACGTAGCACTCATTAGGTGAAACGTACACTATATTAATTAATGTGCGAAAAAAAGATAGTAATACGCGTTTGCGTGATAAAAACAGTGCGACGCACTATCAGTTTTTGACTAAGCTATATTATGAGGACGTACTTACCCCCGCCCCCTTTTTAAAGAAATCTGTGGCCTGGATATTATGCAACGATGATTGTATCAGGAAATTCAAGCATACTGAAGGCGTCAAGAACATAACAAAAAAAATAAAAATATTATGTACAAATGAAAATTTAAGATAATGAATAGTATGTAGGTACCAACATTTGACATTAAAAATTTATATCATATTAGGTATTTAGAATCGATAAGAATGACATTGAATGATAATTAATCAGTTTTATATATATATATATATATTCCATCCACTCCATTGACATTAAATTAATTAATAAATACAATTAAAACATTGCGAGTAAAATTTTATCATAGTCAAACTAATATGTTATTATTTTCTTTGTAAGTACATATTGACTCTTTTGTGAAGTCGTCCTTCTCTCTCCAAATTTGCTGCGCCCGACGGGGTCCATAATGAGCCTACTTAAATAATTTTATACTTATTCCACCTATGTACACTATGGAAGCAATAAAATATCTGAATCTGAATCTGAATCTAACCTTTGTTTCTATCTAACTCATCGTGTGTGTTTCTGTAAGGGAGGAATGATGAGAGTTAGTTGCCTTTTAATCATCATTATGAATAGCCTGAAGAAGTCCTCTGCTGAACATAGGCCTGATCGCGCCACTTTGAGTGGCTGCTGGCCTCCTACATCCATCGGCTCTCCGTGGCTTTCGGTCCACCGAGTGGGAGGCCGGCGGTCGCTGCTTCTTCCGGTTCGTGGTCACCACTCGAGAACCTTTCTTTCTCATTGGTTGTCAGTTCTACGAACGATGTGGCCTGCCCATTGGCATTCGACTTTTGATTTGACCGATATAGCTCTTAGAATTAGCAAGTTGAATTGGCATTGGGCAGGCCGCCTCGCTCGTAGAACTGACAACTGATGGGGAAGAAGGGTTCTCGAGTGGCGACCACGAACCGGAAGACGCAGCGTACGCCGGCTCCCACTAGGTCAACCGACGAATTGGTGAAAACCGTGGGAGCCGATGGATGCAGGAGGCGAGCAGCCGCTCAAAATGGCGCTCTCTGAGGGCGCCTCTGTTCAGCAGTGGACGTCTTCAGGCTGATGATGATTATGATGATGATGATATTATATAGATGGCCTTAACATTGACGTCATTAATCTTTGTTCTCATTTTCAAAATACTTTCATTCTACTACTATCTTTACCTACCCAATAAAACAAGTGGCCACCGAGCGGCCGGCTAAAGAATTCTGATGCATTATTCAGGTCAGCTCGTTCTCACTTTGCCAAATGAAATAAATTACCATGAACGTGATTTTCATTGGACACGTCTAACTTTTTCTTTTAAGTTTACTTTGTGTTTTTCTATAAAAAGAAGGTCTTAAAAAAAGAATAAACGGACAGTAATAAAGCCGACGTCTACTTGTATTATTTAACTCTGCGTTAGTGCAATTTGCCGCGTGGTCCCGTTTTACAAATAAGACCACCCCATCTTTTCCCGTGGCTGTCGTAAGAGCCGGCCAAGGGAATATCAAGGAAAGGGCAGCAGCATTCTCCTCGGTACATTAAAATTTTGCAGCCACTTGATGCCAAGCGTGATGATGATGGCAATTTCCCCCTATGATAATAAGCGTCCAAATTGGGTTTTTATGGGGAAGGCCAAGGTTCAGCATTATAGACATCTTCCTACTGATAATATATGCAGTGTAATCTAAAGGGGTAGGGGTCAAAGAATTCCACCAAATCGATCCCACCTAATATTTTTTTACTGATTACACTAAATAATATTTTTTGAATTCGCATCCGATCCTGATTGAAATTTTGAAAGGAAACAAACGAAAAACGCTGCCAGTGCAGGCAGCGTGCATTGTCGCGTAAATCTGGTGGTGATGGGGATCATTATGCTCTCTTGCTACCTTTTTATACTGAAGGCTCACTGCTCCTTAATCGGAGGTTGACTCAACTTGAAGTTGAAACAACTTGACACCTCCGCCCGATGTGATTTGACTGGTTGAGTCAACAAATCGCGTGTCGGATTGAATTGTGTGTAGAACACGGTCAACCGTGACTTCAACAGATCGCGTGGTAGATTGAATTGACGGATTGAATGGTGCGTAGGCTACTTTAGAACATAATGTAACTACGCTAACGCCAAAATTTGCCATAAAAAGCATGCCCGTAACTTTAGATGCGTAGAACTAGAGTAGGCCCCTATAGGCTTGCCTTGAAGCTTAGCATCGATTTAAAAGTTCCCGAATCGTATTCGCCCGAACTCTGTAGGAAAATATTTCTGCCACACGTTTCGTTTACTTCATGAAATGGGCCGATTTCAGCATGAAAAACTGTTGTATGAACACACAGCGTAGGCATATCGTGCAAATAATAACAACGAAAGCCTCAAAACTATATAATAAACATCGCTTTTTACAACAGCGTACAACACATCAATATGTTAAAAAACGACCGGGTTATTAGGTATTTTATCCATTCACCGCGTATTAAGAGAGAGAAAGAATTACAAAGTGTTATCGTAAAAAAGGGTCTCGATTATTAGCTGATTAAACAAATCCTGTTGACTTTGCCCTCAGCTTATAGGGATTAGGATACTCAGGAACGTGTTTTAGTATAGTGTACGATACAGTTTTATGTTTTTTATCTGTCAAAGTGCCTTTATAGGTACTTTCTAACAGTCTACTACAATAATATAACATGTACTACTAAAATAGCTACACTATCTATATACAAAAAACACATTTGGACTAGCCACAATGACCTATAGACAGACAGTCCAAATGCTCCAGCCCACTATCGGTAGCGTACCCAACATGCTGGCAGCATTGCCCCGTTGAATTGCAATGTTGATTCGTTGAGCCAAATAAGTGCCAGCATTTTGGTCACGCGTCGCATCAACCAGGCGTTCTGATAAAATTTGGCAAACGCGATGAGTTCCCGGTATGTTTTAACAACAGGTGAACAACTAGCTTGTCAAGTCATTCGTTTACAGGAAAAATACTATAGTAAAACAGTGTTGTGCTAGCTTCACTATACACACTCACACCATAGATGGTTTGTAAATGGAACACAATAAAAATATATAATAAGTAGAATTATTATGGTTATATTAAAACAAATTCGTTATTTAAAACAATTATTTGCACTATTAATACTAGTAGCTCTGCGAACGGTAGACCTCGTGAGCACAAACCTTTTTGCAACCATACGGCATGATGATGTACTTAGGGTGGGTTTTTTGATTGGTAGTTAAGGTAACCATTGGTTAAAATCTGTATCAAATTTTGACCAATGGTTTTTTTTTTTTAATCTTTGTTTGTTTTGGGGCTTTTACCCATTCTGGTATGCCAGCCCCATCGTACCCTAACCTAGTTTACACGTATAGTATTTATCAGCAACAAGAAAGTTAGAATTTGTTAGAATTCTTGACCTTGAGTTACCTTAATAACTACAGACCAAAAAACCCCTTAGTAGGTAGGTATGTCTCGAACTCAGACCTGATAGCCTTATATCTCGACAACCTCTTGACCGATTTGCTCATTTGATTCAAGTATTTGAACTACTTGTTAAGAATTGAGTACTTATCCAATCTTTCTGCCAAGTATTATCAAAGTAGGCTGGTAAACGTCGCTGCAAATCTCCCCTCTTTTTGGAGGGAGATTTTTTGATTGTTTTTTCTATTTGGGGTAACGAAGATCTGAAAATCAAAAACCGTTGAACTCGTAGAACCTAAATACCTACTTTCGTCAAGATTCGTTGAAAATTAAACTTTTAAGTAGGTATAATAATTATACATCCGGTTCGATGAAGCAGAAATGCAAGTTGAAACAGAAATTTTCGCTCACTTCGTTCGTTTTGTGCTTTATACAAATAAATATAACGCAAAGAATGTTTATCAATGAGTCAGCAATTAGGGTCAGGCAGGGATCCGGTTAATTTCACTGTAATTACTGAGGTCAACCCATAAAAAAACGTTATTTGGGCTGTGAAATCACGTGAAAGTAACAATACAATGAAGTGGAAATTGGGTACGTGGATAAAGGGTTCCAATTATTGGCAACTGACAATATCGCGGGGTTTGGGTAAATATCGTTATCGGACTTACACTTCCTTGCTCGATTTTAATGATGGAATAAAGTAATTGCCTTCTATTTTAAGGGGAACTTGGATGGATTATTTGTTAATTGTATTTTAGGTAGTGTTGGGATCTAAGCCTATCGATATAACTCATGATAATTATAGATAATCACCAAACAGTCAAAACAAAGAACATCTTTATTAGTGTTCTATCATCATCATTATCATCATCATCAGCAGTAACCTCCACTGTCAAAATAAATATAGGCCTCTCATACAGAACGCCACTTTGGACGGAAACAAAAGAAAGAATAAAGAAAAAATAATAAATATTAATTGTGGACATTCCACACAACGCCATCTAGTGCTAAGCAAGCAAAGCTTAAACTATATCAACATTTCACAAGTGTTTATCCTAGGTGGAAACCGAATTTACAACCTACAGTTGTAGGTTCGGTTTCTTTCAAGATATCTACTATAATGTCACACCTAAAATTAAGCGATTGGTACGCTAATTACAGTTACAGTAACTGTAATTAGACTAATTACAGTTACAGTAACTGTAATTAGCGTACCAATCGCTTAATTTCATCTAATACATGCGACATCACAATCACTGACTAAATAATACTCCAAAATTAGGTACAAGTTTATCTTTGTCATAGTTATGTTTGCTAAAGCTATAGATTAGGCGACAGCTTGACATAATAATAAATTGAACGTAAACTGCATGCCAACACTGGATATGCGGTACAGTCAGTGTGAGTTATTCAAAATGTGTTTTTAGCGTAGCACGACTAGCCGTTCCTGACGGATCAGGTTTATGGGTGGCCACTACAAAAAGGTACCTATTTAAAACTAAGCGTTACTGTGCTTTGGAGGGTACGTAAAATAAAATAATTTAAAAAAATGCCATCCTTTCTACCAAAAGTAGGGACTCTCATACTCCATTGCTAAACACGAAAGGAGTGTGAGAGTCCAACTATAAACTAATCATCATAATTAAACTAATTATTTAAATAAACATCATACGAAGTGAATTGATTGCAAATTTTCGTACCTTTAATGAAAATTGCAAATCGTCTAAAATATTAATAGACACTTTGAGAGCAGTTAACGAATTTTGGCTTCGTAAGTACCTACCTACCACATGCATAAATCATAATTCGGCCTTCAAATCTGGTTAGTCCCAGGTGGCATTTGGCATAACAGCTCGATTTACCAGTGAGATATTAGTACAAACAGTATCTGTCTAGTAATTAATGAAGTGCTGAGACAGAATGCCTAGTTATGTGTGAATATACCAAAGCTAAGATTTATTTATTCCAAACATTACCATTACAAAACATAAAAATAGTAATAGGATAGTGTCCTGCTATTAAAAATTAATAAGTAAATATTATTTTTATAAAGTAGGTTAACAATGAATGCAATAATTGAAAAAATAAGTAAAATCGGTAAATAAATCAAGGAGTAATAAGCTTTTAAAGTTTCTGGAGGGGGCATCGCCTGTCCCTTTCTAGCAAAACAGGAGATTCCCCACAGTTACTATGAAAACGCACGTTGTGAAGTCACATGCCAAAGAGATTCTGTATGTAAAGCTACCACAGCTTAGTAATGAGGTCTATGAAGGAGCAAGAGTGACGTCACTGCATGTTTGAGCTGTCTCTTTCTATTCCTGTATTTTAAAATACCTGTAGCTTTGTAACTTTTTGAGATATTTAGTTTTGGTTTTCACGACTGTTTACTTTTTGAGAAATATTATTAATTTATCCAATAGAAAAAAAGCAGAATTTGAATTTGAATTTTGAGCATAACATAAGCCTATTATACTAAGCTAAACCTACAAGCTAAACTATTCTATAGGTAAATCTAAACTACTACCAAACTAAAACTATAAAACTAACAATCTAATATAAAACAAATCTAACAAACCACTACCAGTAGGCAAAGTGCCCAAAATGCTGGCAGCATTGCACGTTGAATGGCAATGCTTAACCTTTGCCAAGTAGAGGCCAGTTTTTAGCCAGTTCCGATTCACAACCGCCCAAAGTGACGTGATCGAAGATATTAAAATTATAATAAGTACCATGAAATCTGGTATATAAATAGATCATTATCATCATTATTAGTCTGATGACGACTACTGCTGAACATAGACATCTTCCATAGAACGCCACTTTGACCAGCTGCTTACCGAAGAAAAAAAACAATTTTTCTTTAATTCCGAAGATACATGTTTATTTGTGCAGTTTTTAAATGTACGATAGATATTATGGCAATTTTACGTTGTGCCCTAAGTATTAGATGAATTGTATTAAACGCCCAGAACATACTTTTCATGGTATGAACGTGGCTGCGTCTGAAACTGCAACGGCCAAGTAGAGTGCGATTCGAACTTAACGGCGGGTTTGAAGTCGGCACGAAACGCTGTAATATCAAAAATTAGATGTGTGCGGGCAGAGATAAGCGGTAAGCACAGCGAGCGGAAAGGCTTGCAGCGCACTCCACAGCCGCCAATCCGTTTGAATCGCACTATACCACTATACTATGTGTGTGATAAGAAAACAAACATTTCATGTACCTAAACTGCTAATATTCAAAACTGCCACGTTCAAAATGTAATAATACCTAAAATACTATTCTAAAAGCTTAGGCTATATGCCGCAATATTAGAACAATATGCAAATTATTTAGAATTTCCATTGAAATCAGCAACCAACTAAATTGTATGATTTGAGCCGCGCCTGAAATTTCAATAACCGTCCTACATTACTATATTACTATTATTTCAAATACAAAAGGAGGTTTAGACCTCGTTATCTATATAAAATGTGGTCAGAAGCGACGGGTCGCAATTCGGAACTCATTCCGATAGAGGATTGCTTGAAATAGGCATTTTGCGTTATAATTTATCTGGGTGTGGAGAAAATTCTGCTTTTAGCTATCGATTTTGATCAAAGTAACTATTATTTACTAGGTGAACCAACGATCTGCAGGTCAAAACTGCGCGAAGCCGATGGATGCAGGAGGTAAACAGCCACTCAAAGTGGCGCTCTATGGGGGAGGCTTATTTTCAGCAGTGGACGTCTTCAGGCTGTTGATGATGAACATTATATTAGTACTTATTTTACAAAGGAACTCGCCTCTTTTTAAAAAGCTCGCGCAGCCTGCGGGAGATGTTAATTTCAAATGAAACCAGAGAGCTCATTGGCATAGTATTCCAATGGAATAAAGTAGAACAAAAAGGCAAATACATTACATTACGCCAGAGATCCGTGACCACGGTCCGCTCCAATCAATTAAAGGATTTAAACTGCCACCGACATGAATAATACATGCGACACGGCCGATACCTACTGGGGACGGCGACCGATCCTCTCTCAAGTTTTATTGTTTGCAACTGAAATAAAATTTATTCTCGGCGGTAGTTGGAATAATAATCTCATGTGAAACGGATACCTGAAGCCTTCAGAATTTCAGTGAAACTAACAAGTTTTCTCTAATAAAGTTCGAAGGTAATGTATTTCGTGAATGTTATATGATATTAGATATTTTATGCACAGTTTTATAGACTCAATGAGAAGATTGTTCTCGTTAGAACCAAGTATATCTTTTAAGGTTTAAATATTGAGCGGCGAAGCCACAGTTAAACACAAGCTCTTGAAATAATTATACAAAAGGCGTTGGTCGAAGCTAGCTTAGGGCACCGACGAAAAGTTGCCAGCTTATCGGTATTTTATAGGCTGCATTTTGGAGATTGTGCGATGGAATTACACGAACTAATTCCTTCATCTCCATTCTTTCATTGGACTACAAGGCGCACAGAAACTCGGCATCCTTATGTATATCGTTAATATTCCTACAGCCTGCACTAAGCGTTTCGCATCAAACTTTATAGTGCGTACAGCAAATGAGTGGAATACCTTGCCGTCGTCCTTATTTCCAGCTGCCTATAACCTGGGTGTCTTCAAGACAAGAGTGAACAGGCAAGCATGCACCACCACGTCATCACTTACCATCAGGTGAGACAGTGGTCAAATGTTATGCCTATAAGTTATAAAAAAAACTCTAGTTCTAGGCAATGGATATAAATTAACTATGTATTCCAATGAAAAAAAAAGAAGTTGGGAGGCATTTTACGCAACATAGAAAAAATTGTATATAAGCGCTCCACTGCCAATCCACGGCGCATACTTTGCAAAGCGTGCTAACACACCCTCACACAACCAGTCAACCATACACACCATGTTATGCTCACGTGTGATGTCAAAAAATCATAATAATATAAAATCAAAAGAGACAGCTTAAATCAAAAATTCAAACCCAGCAGAAGTACTTACGCGCAGATATTTGATTGCCAAAACATGCACACACGAAGCAATTTTCCTGAAATATTTACAGGAGCATGCCAAACGCCAAACACGCTCCAAGATTATCAAAATAGAGTGTAACCGTTACAAATAGAATTCCGTATTCGAAACGGGTTTCTACACCTGTTTGCTTTGGTAAAGGTGCGGTGAGGAACGTGGAATTTGAAATTGGGGAACAAAATGTTATTTTACGGTCGGAATTATCTTTTTAAGCAATTTTGTTTTATGCTTGGTTTATTTTTTTGTTTGACTATAAATGCGAACGACTAAAGACTGCTACACATACAGTAAATATATAAAGGTATAGTTACCCCCACTATGAATTTCCTACGTTCCGTACATCTCTTCTAATTCTATACGCATTTGAAACTTTGGCGCCATCGTTTATGCATTAAGGTGTTTAAGGTGGAACGTTACACTCGCGCGGCAAATACAAATTGTCTTGCGTTTCAATAATAGCTTAATTACTCAACGTGATTACATGAAAACTAATTTTGCGAAAATAAATAGAATGTATCAACAAATTACGATTAAAAGTATCTCATAGATATCATTGGTTTAGCGACAAATGGCAATAAACAATTTTCTTCTTAGTTTTTCAGTCTGTGACGATACAGGCTGTCTCGTGACGTCACAAATATTATAAATTTTACCTAAATTATAAAAATACTGAAATAATTTGATCAAAGCATTTTACGCACAAAGAATAGTCCAAAAATAAAGGAAATAGTCGTTGGCATCGCATTAACTGATAGAGAAAATGTAGAGATAGGTGTAAAAGTGGATATCCGTGGTAAAATAAGGTAACAGTAAAAGAAATCAAACCTTCTTTATATTTAGTTTTACTTTTTTACCTTTCTACCTTTAAAGTGTTTTTGATATATAATAGGATTTTGAGATCTGTCAAGCTGTCAAACGCAGTCAGTTATGAAATCATTCACGGGGTTCGCAAGTCGAAACCTGGTAATAAAAATGCACATAAAATTTTCGGTTAACTTCTTAGATAAATTCGCCCTCTCAATTAATTCTGGATCTGGGGGGAAGTATGCCTCGGGTCCAGGAACTCAGTAAGAGATAAGTTGAAACTGTGCAACGAAGCTTGTCTTCCCTTATTTTGCTTAGGGTGTGCAGTTCGCGTGTTTTGTGGAGACCTGCACCAGATTTTGCCTCCGTTATAGGATCTGGATCCACCTTTTTGGTTTGGTTTGCATTCTGGCTGAAAGGAGGGCTGAAAAGATTAACTGTCCCGTCTTCGTGTATACGATACCCGGATCCTAAATGCAAATTAAGCTGAACTGTCCCAAGTGATAGGGTTTTGTCTTGTATGCTGCCCATGGACTCCGGTCCCGCATGCAAGATAAAAATTAGGTGGCAATAGGTTTTAGCTTTGGAGAGCTTTTGTCACAGCTCGTTCTCTCATAGGGTTAGATCAGGTATGTTCTCATTGCACACACCGAGAACAGACATGCACGTTTAGAAGTAAATGAGAGATTTGTAGCAATCTCCAGTGTTTGGGGGTACACACTAGTGTATAGGGAAAAGCTATAAGTCGAGGAATACACACGTAGGAGGGGAAAGTTAGGGATAAAATATTGAAAATCGCGGAAAAATAATAGTTTTAGGGAAATAGATAAAATTCAATAAATAAATAAATAAATTTAAAGCGGTATAAAATACATTTAAAGATAAATTCATTATAATAAAATACTAATAAATAAAAGTGCTAATAAATACAATACGTAAATTATCAAAATTATAAAAATATAATCCAAGTTTTCTCGAAGGTTGAAGCTGTGGGTGTTTATTGTAGGGCTAGTTTATCGTGGACCGTGCTTTTGACGCTGAGAAAATATTATTCTGTGCCTAATACTGAAGTACAAATACAATATAAATAGATAGGTATTTTCATAGCGGATTTTAGGCGGAATTTTACTGGTGAGATGGAGGGATCATATTCTTGCCAGGAAACGAACGTTTCGTTTTCTAGTTGCGAAATAGGTAATGCTTGATTGATAGTTAAGAAACTACCGGGAATTAGTAACGACTGGGAATTTATTCTTTATACTTACATAACTATCGGGAATTTATTCTCTGTTTGGAATCATTCGCGAGTAACTTAAATAAAATCGTAATTGAGTTTCACTCTAGTACGAAATATGTAATGCTTGTACGATAGTTAAAAAACTACCGGGAATTTATTCATAGTTTAGGGTTGTTCGTGTTTGTTTCAAATAAATGACCATAGATCAATTTAGTGGAATTCAGGTTTGAGTTTGTTTGATTCAATTCTCAATAAGAATTTTACCTTTTATTCTATAAAAACATTTAATGTACTAGTGATAAGAAATTGTCCTTCGTGTCTTGGGTCAAGCACAGCAGTACCTGTTAGTGATCTCCTTACCAAACGGATAGGGGTAGCTAATTTAAAGATTCGAATGAGAATATCTTGTTGTTAGGAAATAGCATTAATAATCTATTACTATATTAATAATGAAATATAATACCTAAATTATATAAACGGGATTTTTTAGATTACTTTTCAATACAAGTTCTGGAAAATAGAGACAACCTGAATATCACTAAACAGATCATTGAATTCGAATAAATATTTATAGTTAAATGAATACTACTGTTTATTCCACTGCATGCTGACGATATAGAATCTACGATAATATTAATAATCTTTAGACGGAAGTTAGGAGAGTTTAAAAGATTGAGCTAATTTTAGAGTCTGTCATATACCGAATGTAGTACGTATTAGATAGACTCACAATGAACTAAGGTGATGTCTATTTTGTTAGGATTTGGAAAAAAAATAATGTCCTCTTGTCCCTTGCACCTTTTGGAGTCCAAACTAGATAAGTAGATAAGAATAGGTAGATGGGGTACCTGACGTACTGACTTGGGATAAATAGAACAAAATTTAGTAAAATCAAATTTCTCTTAGTGTGGGGGAATTTCACACACGGTACCTCCGTGTGGGAAATTTCAAGCACTAAATAGTGGAGGGTTAACCAGCCAGGTAGTCGAGACCCACAGCATTGGAGCGGTGGCGGGGCTCCTATGCCAGAGTTATGATAAACAAATAGAGTTTACTATGACTTTGCTATATAACAAACTCAAACTCAGTTAGCAATATACTTACTTACGTTTTATCTATGTTTCACTTTCCTATCTTGTTATTTTCAACATACGTTCGTCATGAAGCTTTAACTTACTTTCAGTTTTGTCTATGACTAGGAACTATAATGTTCAATTTTTTGCAGGAAAAGATTATTCATTCCTACAATTGAAACCTTTCGAAAATATAGTAGGAAATATATTGATTGATGCATAATATGATTTTATGTGGAAATTTCAGTTCGGTTACTCAGAGTATAGGAATAGTGTTCATCAGGGGTTAAATTGCAACTATTTGTAGGAAGATGGATATTTTAAATTAATTTAATTATTATTGAATAGGTTGGAAGTTAGTTAGGTATTGTCTCATTACTTTAAAAGGATTTGGATTACTACATTATCACAACGTACGGTTCTACCATTTATTAGGTGACGATTCACAAGGCCATAAACATTAAAATAGGAAATCTAAAATATACAATCAACTTTGATAACTTTTAGCGTCTTAAGGTTAATTTAGTATATTCGATAATTTATTATAATGTATTAATTTATTAATGTAATGTATTATTATTTAAATAGGTTAGGATAGGGGTCTGTTACAATTTGGTGCCGTGACCAGGATCTCAAATAACCAGGATCTCAATTGACCAAGATCTCAAATGACTAGAATTTTACGTGACCAGGATTGACATTTGACTAGGATCTCAAATGACCAGGATCTCAATTGACCAGGATCTCAATTAACCAGAATTTTACGTGACCAGGATTGACATTTGACTAGGATCTGAAATGACCAGTATCTCAATTGACCAGTATCTTAATTGCCCAGAATTTCAATTGACCAGGACCTCAAATGATCAGGATCTTAGTAGACTAGGGTTTACGTGCGTTTCTTTCGTTATCAGGTTGATTTATTTTAGAAATTTACATTAGTGATAGTTTTTGGATTAGAATGAGGATGTTGATTGTTTTGGATTGATATTATTTTAAGTAGCGATGGTATTTATTTACTATCGCACAATTTGCTGTCCGTGGAAAAGGAAAGGTTTTGAGACAATATGTAGGGGCGGTTTTAGATTTCAATAAATTAAATGAAAATTAGTTTAACCAAAGATTCAATCTTTTGAGAGTTTCAATCGTTACTTATTTAGTTATTTTCAATTTTTGGGGCTATAACAGTAGGTAGTTATTGGGCATTCTATTCCACTTTTCGCTCGTTCCTCGCTCCAAGTTGGAATAAAATACCCAATAACTAAAAAGGAAAAGGTTTAGATGAGTTAATAAACTAGACCACTAACCTTACATTGTTATGTTAGAACGTAGTTTCTCTTTCAGCATCCTCGTAGTACAAATAACTAGTCACTCACTCACTTGGTCTAAAACAGTCTATACCATATCGGAATTATCAGAACTTGACAGATTACTATACTACCAGTGTAATGTGAAATGATTTGTCGCTTTTGTCAACAACTGAGTACTAGACCCAGTGTCAACACCCAAATAACCGAAACTGTATCAATTTGAAATTTTATTTGGTGCTGGGTACTCAATATAACTATCCCCAGAAACCTAACTTGGTTCAATGGAACTTGTCAATTAATGGGTACTACATTTCCTTTTCCCAAAATCGACATCAGAAAAACTTCCTGCACAAGGAATTTTAATCGTGTCTTACACTGGGTACTCAATAACTATCCCCAGAGACCTGATTTGGCTCTAAAACACTTTAAAATTTCTTTCACATCAATTTCTGGGTACTACATTTCCTTTCCCCAAAATCAACATCAGCCAAACTTCCTGCACAAGGAATTTTAATCGTGTCTTACACTGGGTACTCAATAACTATCCCCAGAGACCTGATTCGGCTCTAAGACACTTTAAAATTTGTCTCACATCAACTACTGGGTACTACATTTCCTTTCCCCAAAATCGAGATCAGAAAAACTTCCTGCACAAGGTATTTTAGTCGTGTCTTACACTGGGTACTCAATAACTATCCCCAGAGACCTGATTCGGCTCTAAGACACTTTTAAAATTTCGCTTATCATATCAAACACTGGGTACTTTTTTCTCATTTTTCTTTCCCCAGAGCTGACGCTGGAAAAGCATATAAAACGCACCAAGAAAGTTTTCTCATTCATTTTCATCAACACATTTTCCAGTATATTAAGGTTTACTAATCGACTTGTCATTTCACAAACGGGTACTGCACTAAATCCCCGCACACGTAAGATAGTTTGTTAATGCCAAAAATATCATAAAATTCCGTATATGATATTAAACATACTTGCACTTTTGATGTTTTAAACAATTACACTGTTTCACTTACAAAAGGTAACTGGTCTGGCTCCGTGTCAGAGTTTGCATCGTTAGCAAAAAGTACGAACATAGCGACGACAGACGAGCGCCCGCGCACTTCGACCTTCTCCCCTCGCTCGCCTGACGCTGGGAAAATAACATTCCAGGCAAGTAGCGAGTGTGGGTTAGTAGTAACCTGTGCGGCTTTCATAAACAGATGCAGGCAGGTTTGACTCCCACCAACTTTTGCAATTGCTCATATAACGATGTATGAAATCATCGTGAGAGACCCAGCATGGTTTTAGGGTTTCGTACCCAAAGGGTGAAACGGACTCTATTACTAAGACTCCGCTGTCTGTCCGTCTGTCTGTCTATCTGTCCGTCTGTCACCAGGCTGTATCTCATAAACTGTGATAGTGAGACCGTTGAAATTTTCACAAATGATACCTATTTATTAATTTAGTAAAAATACCTATTATTTTGTATTTCTGTTGCCGCTATAACAGCAAATACTAAAACAACAGAATAAAATAAATATTTAAGGGGGCTCCTACACAACAAACGTGATGTTTTTGCTCGTTTTTATAGATAATGGTACGAAACCCTTCGTGCGCGAGTCCTACTCGCACTTGACTGGTTCTTCTATCCATCAACCTGCGGACGTATTAACTAACTCGCAACAGGTTTGCAACAGGCGTAAATTGCGCGATGATTGCTGTCATGCATCATTAGTGGTGTCGAGCATGTATGCTTCGCTACTGCTGTTGCTATGCTACTGCTGTTGCGTTGCTGTTGCAAATTTTACGTAATTACCTCGCCGTACCTTTATAGCATGGTAGATTATGGTCTATACTCCCTCGATGTGAGATAAGGCCAGTAGTGAGAATGTATTCAGTTGTTGTATGTATACCTTTTAGGGATTTGGGTACAGAGGGAAAGAAATAGGTACCTACTACTTCACTCTAATATTTCTCACGGGACTCACGAGAATGAGTTGTTATGTCAGCAGTAAAGTAGATCCGTGTCTTTATATTTATGGAAATGTCAACAATAGCAAAATATTATAATGTGAAATACGAGTTTACGTATCTATGTGTGCAGGTACCTATGTCAGCACTTTCCTTTGTAAAGGTGAAATACTACTGTTCATTATTTGAATTTCCCTGTAAAATTGACGTATGAGTTTTATGATGGTAGTATTTAAGTACTTTAGCAACAATAGAAATTGCATTGAATTTCGATGATCTAATTTACGACTTAAGCTTTTTTGATATTGTCGCATATTTCCCGTATAAAATCGGTTTACACCAACTTTTTTCATTATTTCGAGTTCTGTAGTGATTCAGTGCGATATAGTGAGTCATCGAAGAAAACCAAGCTGTCACGCTGCTGCTACATCTGTAAAATCACCGATAAATCATTAACATGTAAGTGAGTATAGCCAGCCTGTTATAATGTATAACTCTTAAATTCGTCTTAGATGATTTGTGTAGTAATTAAATCTTGCTTATATATTACAGGTCTGACTCGGAATCAGAGAGAGGAATTGTAAGCGTGAGTGCTGACAAGAAAAAGGAAAAAAAGGCACCTCAGGCTAGCGGCAGCGCGAGCAGCACCGCAGCCAAAAAAAGAAAATCTGCCAGCACGCAAAGGTAATCATAATAATATTAACATTTCCATTATTGATAAAATTATCAGTTATTTTGTTTAGCATTTACCTAATTCTTATGTGAACGGTTGAAATTCGACTTCGTTTTTTGTGATGACCTGATTAGTGATTTTTCTAGTATATTGTGATTCTTTGGATATCTATACAGGTACAAATAATACTTTAAGGTTTCTAGCTAAAATTCAATATGTAAGTAGATATGCAATAACTTTATTATTATTTTGCAGTGGTCGCAAAAGGGCGCAGCCAGCCCGTGTGGACATATTTGGACTAGGCGATACGGATGTAGAGGAGGTCGTGGAGCCAGTAGCAGTGAAGAATGCATTAAAGTCAACATTCGTGAACCGTGTGGCCAGCGGATCTCAGCGTCGCGTCGCAGATACTGGAGGTGAATTCTACGTGGACCTCAAGGTATACAACACTGTGGATGTGGAATCCACCGTGCCGGAGGATAGGTGGAAAAAAGCTTTAGTTCGGACCACGTTCAGGGTTGCCGAAGACTCACCTCAGTGGGCGAAGCTTCAAGCTTTAGTGCGAGAAGCTCACAAGCTTTTTGAAAGCTGTGAGCCAACATTCTATTCGAACAACGTTTTTATTAAGGGTTGATTTTGAATATTGTTCATGAGATACAATGTATCAGGACAGCACCTAAAATCTTTTTTATAGTTATCAAATGAGTTTTATTAGCTTTGGCGTATTTTGATAGTCTTAATTTTAATATTTCGTTCTGTACGTTTTAATTGTTATTATTAGAAGACTTATATAACCAAAATTTTACTGATCACTTGATGTAAAATAACTAAACACAAAAATGCCTTTTTGTACATTTTGTAATATACAAGTTGATAATAAGCGATGGGTAGGTCATATGCGAAGCAATGCACATAAAATTAAAAGCATTGTACCGTTATCTGACGGCGTCGATATAATTCAGTCAGCGTTTCGCAGCCGTATAGCTAGCTATAGAATTAAAGCAGCTGACAATGAGGAAGTTAGTTGCATACCTACATTTTTAAACGCTATTCGCACAAAGATTGAGTCGCTCCTTGATCAAACGATCCAATCTCATACAAGTGTTAAAGTGAACTTTGAATTGTTTTCATCTTTTCTTTTGTTCAAAAACGATTCGCACGAAATTAAGTCTTTTGCAACAAACAATTTTACGCTTCATTTAAATTATGATATCAATAATCTGTTAGCAAAAGTATTAGACTATGTCATGAAAAAAGTAGAAGAATTTCAAGAGCGAGACAGTGGGTGGACTTTTTTAAAAAACTGTCACCTCGAAATAAATATATGCAAGTACGATCCACTGCAAGGCTCGAACTTTATAGATTTACCAAAGTTTATCAAAAACAAAAAAGCATGCTTAAATATTCAAAACAAGGATGACTATTGTTTTTTGTGGTCCGTTATTGCAGCGCTTTATCCCACTACCAAACATCCGGATCGAGTTACTTCTTATCCAAGGTTTCAAGATAAATTGAACATTAAAGGTTTATCTTTTCCAGTCACATTCTCAGACATTTCAACATTTGAAAAAAATAATCCTGACTTAAGTATATGTGTGTATGGACTTAAAGACAAAAAAATTATTACTGGGCCGTTGTACAAGTCAGACTCCAAAACATACAAAAAACGAATTAATTTGCTGTTGCTTGAAAATAATACTAATTCGCATTATTGTTTGATTAAAAACTTGTCTCGCCTTGTAAGAAATCAATTGACCAAACATCACGGAAAGTTATACTTTTGTGAAAACTGTTTATTATTTTTTTCTTCTAATCAGAAACATAATGAACACATCTGTGGTGGTGTTGTGACTATTCTACCTGAAAAGGGATCAGTAATTCAATTTAAAAACTATAATCGCAAGCAAGATGTACCGTTCGTTATTTATGCGGACTTTGAAACTATGTTACTTCCTGTGCAAGGCTGTGAACCTGACCCTGACAGTGCCAGTACTTTCGATGTGCATCAACACATACCTGTCGCATTTGCCTATAATATTGTTTGCGAATTAGATGAGACTCATAATCGGTTCGTAAGTTATCGAGGAGAGGATTGTGTTACACGCTTTATCGCCTCGCTATGTGATGACGTAACGAATATACATAAAATATTAAATACAGCTGCACCGATGATTTTCAATGAGCTTGATTCTGAAGACTATAATTCAACTAATCGGTGTCATATTTGCAAACATTTTACGTGGGGTAGTAAAGTACGCGATCATTGTCATTTAACAGGAAAGTATCGAGGTGCGGCTCATCAACAGTGCAATTTGAATCACAAAATTCCTAAATTTATTCCAATATTTTTTCATAACCTCTCAGGTTATGACTGCCACTTATTTATAAAGGAATTAGGAGAATTACCGGGTTCAATTAAAGTTATACCAAAAACTAAAGAAAGTTACATTTCTTTTACTAAATTTGTACCCGTTTCGGAGGAGGAGTATATACCGTTGCGTTTCGTTGATTCATACAAGTTTTTAAGTGCAAGTTTGGATAAACTAGCTAAAACATTATCACCAAACGATTTTGTGCATATGCAAAACCATTTTCCGGATACAGGTCAATTAGAATTATTATCTCGTAAAGGAGTTTATCCCTACGAGTACATGTCGAATTGGAAATGTTATGAAGAACAAAGTTTACCGTCACAAGAAAAGTTTTACAGCTCTTTGAACGACACAAACATATCTGAAGATGATTATAAACATGCGCTGTTGGTGTGGTCACATTTTGATATAGAAAATTTAGGACAATATACTGACTTGTATGTTAAAACGGATGTTCTGCTTTTGACAGATATTTTTGAAAAGTTTCGTAAAACATGTAAAAATCATTATGAGTTAGATCCAGCATTTTATCTGACTGCCCCCAGTTTGTCATTTGACGCGATGCTATTAAAGACAGGGGTGCAACTTGAACTCATTAGCGATCTATCGATATTACGCATGATACAAAAAGGCATTAGGGGTGGCGTTTGTGTGTGTACGCATCGTATGGGACGATCAAATAACGCACATATGATTGATTATGATCCAATACAAAAAGATACTTTTATAGTATATTTGGATTGTAATAATCTGTATGGATTTAGCATGTGTCAGTCCCTTCCTTTATCGAATTTCAGATTTTTAGGTCAACCTGAAATCAACAGATTAAACGTAATGTCAATATCTGATGATGCGGATGAAGGTTATATTCTTGAAGTTGATTTAGTGTATCCGGAAAACTTACATGCAATGCATAATGACTTACCATTTTGCCCTGAAAAATGTACACCACCAGGTGGGAAGAGCAATAAACTCGTTCCCAATCTGTACAATAAATATGAGTACGTAATCCACTACATACATCTAAAAACATGTCTAAAACACGGCCTAGAGTTACGGAAAATACATCGAGTGATTGCATTCAAACAAAGTTCTTATCTGAAACAATACATTGATTTTAACACTGAGCTCCGTCAAAAAGCTAGATCGACATTTGAACAAGACTTTTTTAAACTCTTAAATAACAGTGTATTTGGCAAAACTCTCGAAAACAACGAAATGAGAGTAAACGTTCATCTTGTCAATCAGTGGGCTGACGATGATAATATAACCAAAAAACGAATAAGCGCTAACAAGCTGATAGCTAGCCCATATTTTCATAGCGCATCAGTTTTCACCGATAACTTAGTAGCGATTCAAATGAAACCCGATCGAGTAATCCTTGATAAACCTATTTACATAGGTTTTTCTGTTTTAGAATTATCTAAAGTGCACATGTACAATTTCCACTACGATGTTATAAAACCATTTTACAATGATCGAGTTCAATTATGTTACACCGACACCGACAGCTTTATTTATTTGTTGGACACGCCAGACTTTTATCAAGATTTAAAAGATAATTTTCTTGATCACTTTGACACTAGTAATTATGATCAAAAAAACCAGTATGATCTGCCAATAATAAACAAAAAAATACCTGGTTTATTTAAGGATGAAATGGGCGGAAAAATAATTACTGATTTTGTTGGTTTGAGATCAAAGTTATATTGCGTTAAAACTGAAACTCATACAATAAAAAAAGCTAAAGGAGTCAAAACAAGTGTTGTACGTAAATTTGACATATCTGAATACAAGAATGTGAATTTTAATGAAAGCATTGTACGCAAAAAAAATGTTTTGTTTAAATCTATTAAACATCAAATATTTACAAAAGGTATTCATAAAATTGCTCTCTCTGGAAACGATGATAAGCGCTGTGTTTCTAAAGATAGGATTACTACCAAATCTTGGGGCAGTACATTTATTTTAAAATCGTAATTTGGGTTAATTAAGTAAATATTACTTATCCTTAAATACAATGTACCTACTGTTTTTTATTATAAGAATAAACTGAACTTTCTCAAGATGGTATTAGCTATAATGCTTATGTAACTATTAGGTAATTTAGGTGAGATTCAATGTTTCAATGAATATTATTATTATAAGATGTATTAAACGTAAACAGTTTTAGTTATATAAATGTAAAACCCTTACTTATAATTTTAAAGTTAAATAAATGAATACTTACCTTACGCTGATGTATGTTTTTTATTTATTATGATCAACACCTACCCATTATAATTAGGTAATTAGGCAGGTAATCATTATTTTCACCTTTAGAACTCGATTAATGATAGAAACAATCAAGAGCTATTAAAGCGACACGACAAGTTTGTGTCAATTCATATCAATATATTATGTACTTATGTATATCATTAAGTATTTTTATGAATGCAAGTAGGTACCTGCTATTATCTAAATAGAGTCACATCAGCGCGTACTTAATTAAGTGCCTAGCTACCTACTCAAAATCCAAACGTTTATTATGATTGTTTGATTATTGATTAGGTACCTATGGGTTGTCTCACTAAACTTCGATTTTAAGCTCATTGCTTAAAATTAAAGATGTCACTGCAGCATAATATTGCCTATAATGCGAATTGAGTAAGAAGCAGATTGAGATATAAGTAATAGCGTTTATTATTTGGATAGATCATAGTACCTACATTATAATGTCCTGTAGGTAGTTGTTATAGTATATCATTCATAATAATTATAATAAATGTTGTATAGGTAGAGGTCGTTAGTAGGCACCAACATAAATCTAACCAAAAATTCAGAATTTTTCAAGTTTTAACCTGATAATGAGTTCACCGTAGGTATTATATTTCAATCGCATCGAGGTGGATTGTGTAAGTATTGCTATCTTTCTAAGAAGTGGTTTTTATTTCAGTCAGCGTTTTAAATTATGTGTATAGCATTATAGAGTTATGATAAGCGGAACTAGAAATCAAGTTTGAACTTGAACAAAGGACATGTAATGTAATCTAACACGTCTTATTAGAAATAATTATACCTACTTATTCAATTTGATTTGTAGATGCCTTTTTAATATTTACAAGTATAAATAAACTTTATAATGTACTTACTAAGAAAGATTTTGATTTACTTGGAAGCGCTATTAATTTTACTCTAAAATACTTATTTAGCAAGCGGTTAGGCGGTATCAAATAGATCCATTCTATGTAAGCAAGATGACACCATAGCCAGCACAGGACAACAATAAAAATAATGTATGATTTAAATAACCATTAAATCTATATCAAGACCAGTGATCGGTCGTGCGCTACTCAACAAGTTAAATTTTATCTACACTTTTACGTAAGTACCTACTTGACTTGTTTATTTTCATAAAAATTGTTATTTTTGCTTTCTTTGTTCACGTAAGAATCTGTTTGTGATGTGTTTATGTACTAAAAGTTTTAATACATTATTACAGGTCATGATGTCGGATACTGATCAGACATATTACAATAGTCTACCATGTGCGCAGGATCCAGCAGCTTGGGACGATGAATTTGCAGCAGAAATGCAGAGAAAGCGAAACATTGAGCTAGCAGAACAGAAACTCGCTGAAGCCACATCCGCTTTTGAAAAAAGGACGAAGAAGAAGTCTAAAAAAGATGCGATGTCCTATGTCATTACCAATATTGGCAGAAGAGGGCGTCGCATGCTGAAAATTCAGATCTATGACCATGATGACGTGAGAAATTTGTTCAACGAAAGTGTTCGCGTTCAATATGTGATGACGGACTGTATCGACGACATAATGGACAATGCTCAACATTTAATTAATAAAATTTCAAAAAAATTAAGTGATGATGCCGTGTTATAATAAGTAGCTCCTAAATAAGTATATAATCTTATAATTAATACTGTTTTCAATTTTAAATATGAAATAAACATGAATTCTTATTAAATTATGGCTTATTATTATGTTCCTAAGTAGGTAGGTAGGCAGATAATTAATAAAACAAATGTTAGTAATTGATAAAATTTATTTAAAAAAACAATAGGTAGTTATTTAGCTAAGTATAGTATTATATTATCTATGACTAAGTATTAGGTACATACCTTATCTTAAATTAATATTACTTAACACAGTACACAGCAAAAAATACTTAATACAATTAAATTAGACAAGATTTTATTATTAGCAACAACAATTTTCGACCCAATCGTAACCTTCCTTGCTTGAATCATAACTACTAGATCTAGTTTTATTTTCTTGATTTATTAATATTTTATCCTCCTTTTTACCGCCAATATCATTAAATTTAAAAATCTGCATATTATTTTTAGTAAACCACGTCTTTATTAAAACTACATTTTTTAATGCACAGTGCTTTTTATGATAAACACAATTAAATGAACAGTTAGCATCATTATTATAAAGCTGATTCAATCGCAAAAAACTAGGACAACCCTCATCTCCAATATCTATAATTTGACAGTTACCTAAACATAAAGCAAATAACCATTTCGCTTTTTCCGTTCCTTTAACAAAAACTTTCTTTTTAGCTAAAAAAGGTATAACAACACGTTTAAGTTCATGTAAATTCATGTAACCTTCACTCCAAAATATACCGCGTTGCCTCTGTATCCATGAAACTTGTTTTTTTTCTTTTTCTGGTAAATTACAATATGGATGGGGTGGTTTAACTAAAAACACTTGGGTATAATCTTTCGTAGCAAGTGCAAATTCTTTAACAATAAAAGAGTTGTAGGAATCTTTGAATCCCTGTAAATCAACTATAACATAATCCGGATTCATGATATCTTCTTAACGATATTAGTCAAAGGTTTATATTCAATGATACAGTCGTTTAGAATCAAACAAAAAGCCGTCGTGTTTTCAGGAAAATCTACAACAGCTTCAAGGTCAATGCGAACATCTATAGGCCCTGTTTTCAAAGTTTCATTTTGTCGCGAGCAATCAATCACAAATAAAGGAGCTTTGGTTTTAAAGTCTTCGTAACTTAATAAAGGTTCCGGACGACGGCCGTAATAAGACTGTTGAAAATTAGCGTAGCGCTCGTATATTAATGTGTACTTATCATCATCGAAATTGATATTTAGATTTTCATATGGAAAGTAGCATGAGTTTAAAAATACTTTAAGGTTTTGTAGCTGACAATGATCAAACTGAGACATATCTTTGTCAAGTTGTCGCATACGATTTGTTTGTAACCCTACAATCACGTATCGAGGCTTTTCTATTTGAGAAGATGTTTTAATTGCCCATGTATGTTTTGTAGTTTTTGGAAGTGATGGGTACTCGTACAGATCCCAGTTTCTAAATATGATGCTAATTGTGCGATCCTTTTCTAAATATTTAAGCAAATTGAGTCGCTCGCGATCGGATACTTTTATATGTGGAACGCGCCAATTAATTTGTTTAATGTCAATATAATTTATAACTTCACCAGCTTCCAACTTTACAGAATTAAGGTTTGTGCTATTACGAAGTAATATTAATTCATGCTTGCAGTTCATAATAATCTTATTATAGTCTTCAGCAAACCCAAGTATTTTATTTAAAGGAATGGAAACTGAAAATTTTCCAGACAATTTATTTGTGGTTCCATCGATATCCCAGGCCCAAGACTTAGCCATCTTTGATTCATTATCATTCATTGAAACAAGAGATTTCATAGTTGTAGTAATGCCTGCATTTTTTATTTTATCTATTTCTACACCATTTAGCTCATATCGAATGTCTTGAAAAAAGAATAATGCAGGGTTATTTGTAAAATGCACCTTACTTACTATTGCTTTTGTATCACGTTTAGTAACAAGAATGCTCCCTTCTATGAACAAAGTACTGGCTGAAGGTAAAACATACAGATCCTGTTGGTTAATAGGTATCCGTATCTCATCATTTTCACGAAAACTATTCACATAGGGTTTGTATGAATGGTATTCTACACTCTCGATGGTGTTATCAAGACGTGGAGAATCTGCTATGTTAAGAATGCTCATTTTAATAACCCAATTAATTTAAGAAATTTCTTGTTATCCTTCGTCAACTTCACTTTAGGTCTTCTTTTGATGATGTTGCGGCTTGAAATGGACCGATTCACTGTTGCTGATGAGTTTTTATTAAAGTCAATCATTTTAGTCTAACATGAAAATATAACTGGATATCTTCGCCACGTAAATTTACTAAATTATTGTTTGAATCTAATACTTTGACAGTGATCGAGCTAATACTGTTTTGATTAATTGGAAAATAAATTATATTTTTCGGTATTTCAATTATTCGATAACCAGGTGGCACGTTTGGAGGGAATTCGTGGATTATGTGACTAGGTTTTCCGTCAGTGTATGATCCGCTTATGATATCACATTCGATCCTCAGCACGGTAGTCGAAAGAATGTTGACAGGATGAGAAGATTCATTTAATATATTAGCTTTCAGCACAATTTTGTTAAAACCAAACACTTTTGCAAGCAACGGACTTTTTTCAAAATGTATGTCTTTAGAACAAATGATAGAAGTCTTTAGAGTATTGTTATTACAAATTAACTTGAAAGAACATTCTTTCATGTTCTGTTCCAAATAATCACTTATATCACTTAGCTCATACGATCCCTCTGGTATCTCAATGACTTCATCTTCACCGAAATATAATTTGTTGTTAGAATTGTCAATATTAGGTATAGAATTAAATGTTGAAAAATACAACAGCCCACATTCATATTCGCCATTTAGTTCTAAGGCAGGCGAATAATGTGTGGTTGTCATCGGAGTAGAGCTAGATATAGATAGCGTAAAAGACATTGTGCTACTGATGGTAATTTAGTGTTCTATCACTTTAAATGTGTTTTCCAAAAATTTTTTAGATATTGAATGCATAAATGTCCACAATTCACTGTATCGTAACTTTGATACTTCATGTAATTATAAAAAACTTCTCTATGACTTAAGTACTTTAATAATTCTGTCGGTGGTTTTAAATCACCGAAACTGTCAAAATACTCACAATAATTGTTATTTTTTACATAGGCTACCCAGTGTGTTCCAGGATTTTGATGATCATCTAAATTAATAATACCGCATTCTATACGCTTAGGTTTATTCGGTAGTCTATCTCTCATGTAAACACCTCTAAAATATGGTATAACACTAGAATGTTCTAAAATATCTACATCGGTTAGAGCGCGGTTGGGCAGCCTTTTATTTAGTTTTTTGAAGCTTTTAGAAACAAACCACTGCCTTTTTTATATGGTTTTAAGTAACACCCTTTTCCTAGTGCTATTGCTTCCATAGTTTTATTGTGGCGTTCAGATTCTTGAAGATTTTGTTTTGCTGATTTATAATCGTTTACTGCTTTTGCAATACCTGCAGCACCACCTGCTAAAGCACCGAAGGCTGATAGTCCGGCAAATATTGGAATCAATGGTAATATCCCTCCAGTCTTGGGTATGGGTATAACACGCGGCAGCCGAATTTTATTTTTAACAAAATATTTTTTTGCAACTGCATAAGCAATTTTGATTGCTTTCTCATCACTGTTAGGTTTCAGTTTCTTTAGTTCAGTGCGTATTTTAGTTACAACAGATTTAAAGTTTTTTACACCAGCACCCAACTTTACCTTTGTTTTCATAACTTTATTTACCATCCAGGAAGCCATTTTTTCTCCTGTACTGGCGTTTTTAGATTTAATTCGCTTTTTAGCCATTTCAGCAAGTATTAAATCAGCTTTATGACGATCTTTTAAGTCAGAGCTATTGTTGTAGGCTATGTCGTGTTGCTTACAAGCTTCGTCCAATTCGTTAACCCCTCGGTCGCCACGAAATAATCGTTCTCGTAATCTTGTACCAGGTCCACAATAATTATAACCTGGTAAATGCAGCTCAAAAGGTAAATTATTTATTACTTTGTTGATGAGACCACCTCCTTCCATTGGTTCTATGTGAATGAAAATGTTCTTATGACACAATCTTTTTATAGGTTATAAGACAGCATTCTTATGAATCCATGAGTTTTCATTCTCATTCAGACCTAACCATTTAACAAACAACTGGTTACCCTTTCGTTTTAGTATCTTTTCTATCAAATAAATACCAGGATACTTTGTTTTTTGCAACTCTTGTTCATAAAACGTTCCTAAAATATTTTGTTTGTGTTGGTCTTCTATATGGTATGTAACTGGTTTCGTGTTGTTTATTTTTACAATCGTGAAAAGTTCAGTGGACCAATTTGGTGTGTACCCTTTTCGAAAACTGCCCTTGTACTTACTGATGCGAACTTGCTCGCCTATCTGAAACTTTGGTTTTTTTATATCGAGTATTTTTCTCGATTTTATGATATTGCTCAATACAATCGTTTTATTTGAGGCATTAACAGCTATTGGTTTAAACCTTGTTGTACGATGTATGGTTTCATTATAATTATTTATGATTTTTTGCAAAGGTTTTCCGTTCCACACATAATTTCCGACTAAATTAAAATATTTATATAATATATTTTTTATAGTTCTGATGAATCTTTCCACGATAGACGCTTTTTTAATGGAAAAAGTAGAGTAATGATTAATTTTGTATGTTTTCAAAAGTGTTTGAAAGACGTCGTTATAAAATTCTTTCCCTAAGTCAGTTTGTAAATTAGTAGGTATTCTTCCCTTCTTAAAAATACTTTCCATAGCGTTTGATATTTCACATTTCGACTTAGTTTTCACAGGAACTGCCCATCCAAATTTGGAGAAAGAGTCGATCACCACAAGAATATATTTATAACCTAAATTAAACCTACTTAAATTTTTTATGTCTATTAAGTCGGCTTGCCATAAATCATCAATATCTTTAATCATAACACAGCGACGATTAAAATTTCTGCGTGCTTGTTTATGAATTTCATTGACAATTTCTTGTTTAGTCATTTTTAATCGTCGGTTTAGCAATGCTGTTTATTGTATGTTCGGTATGAACTTGATGTAATGTCTTAATTTGACCGTTGATTAGCTCCAACATAGAATCTATCTCTTGCTTTGTGTAGAAATTTTTTTTGATGACTCTTTCATCAATTTCTATTGTATGCTTATTGAATAAATCTTCTGATAAACGTAAACGTTTATGAACATGATGTCCGAACTTATCTATATTCATAGCACTAGAGAGTTATTGATCGGTCAACAGTCATAACAAAACTGAGTGAGTTTTTACAGTGTATTCTTTTTATTAATTGATGACACCACTTTCTCGCAATTCCTCGATGATTGATATTATTTCATTATCTAAACCAGTGTTTCCAGCGTCACGAGAAGCGAGTAACAATTTTAATCTTTCAACTAATTCATTAGGATCATCCCAATACACATAGTCCACTTTTGGTTTCACTTTTTTCATGATTGGCAACCCCGACCCTTTAACAAGACTTTCGGTACTAGTTGTGTAGTATTCTTTAGCTAATTTAAAAAGCGGTTTTACAACGTTTAGATATTTTATACCTTTGTTACTTTTAATTGGTTTTTTTGGATCATAATCACGACGGTGTGCATTTGTGTCTATTAACATTTGTTTATAATTTTGTCTATCATCTTCAGTTACTTTTTCTAGTTCAGGTATTTTTTTTAATAACAATTCATAAATTCCAGGTGTTTTATTATAATGTCGTCCACCCACATTGATTTCATTATCCGTGATATGAAAAACTGATGTGCCCATTTTAAGTTTTCCACGTTCTAATCGAACTCCAAAAGGAATACTTCTAAATGTTTCACCTGTTAATGACCATGACAAATCATCTGACTCTTCAATAGATTTGAAAGATGTACCACTTATATTCGGAGTACTGTTTTCATCCTCTGTACTTTTAGAACTGTCTGATGAGCTTGATTCTTCTTCGGGTTTGTGGATGACAGTTTGATCAGATAATCTATTACTGATATCAAATCTGCGAGTATTGTTTAATTCAAGTTCATCATCATCTGACGCACCACGTTCATTGTACTTAATTTTTTTGCAATATGGTTTCGCAATTACTTTATTAGTAGTTGAGCCACTTATTGCAACCATTTTGTTAAGAGGTTCTGTTATTGGTTTTAAAACAGATTCGATAGCTAAATCGCTATCTGATTTAAAGTTTTTAATCATTTTAACCTTTCTTTTTACAACATCTGCTGATTTTACAATTTGTTGTTTTAGTTTCTTTTCAATATTATTCATGCTATTATTGTTACTTGCACAAGCCTATTCTTCGTGATGTTTAATGTGTGAATGATTTTTTATTGTTGTTTTACATATTATATATGAACAGCTAATCCAAAATAATAAATGTGTCAAAGTTTTTCCTGTAGCCACCATTATTCCTTTCACAATCTTTATTTATTACCAAGTAATTGTATGGACAGCTCCAAATTTCTTTACACATTTCACGAAACTGATTCCACGACATATCTGTATTCACATGTTCGTCATAAACATGTTTAAGGTTTATTTCGTCTTGCTTAAAAAGAACAATAACGTTAGCGTTATCTCTGATCAGTTGTTTCGGGATTTTACTGTAGGTTTGGTTTAAGTAAAAACAATCAATTCTTTTATGCCTTCCTGTAGCAAAGTAGTCGCGTATATTATTTTGTTTCTCACAAGCGACATCATCAAAGACTATTACCGAATCTGGTTTAGCATTCTCCAGACTTAACACATCGTCATTATCTTTGAATTTATAAAAGCTTATTTCTGGTACTAATTTTAAGACACTTTCCAAGAAAACGTATTTAGGTTGATATAACGTTTTGGAAAAAATTAAAACATTCAAAAAGTTGACACCATGTTCATGTAAAAGGAGACCAACCAATAGATTGGTTTTGCCACAGTTTGATGGTCCACAAATGATGCACCGAATAGTGCTCGGCAGTAGCTTGCCATGTTTTTGTATCTTCGGCGAAGTTGATACACAAATTTGGTCTAAACTCAAAGAATGGGGCTGTTTAACAAATAACATGTGTGACCAATGTGGTTGCTATGACAAAAATGAATAAATGAGGCCCCAACGCACTGTTTTATATAAAAAATATTCAGCTTCCTCTGAATGGAATATTTCAGACTAATGGGTTGGTAACTCATCTAAACCTTTTTTTTTTTTTTAGTTATTGGGTATTTTATTCCAACTTGGAGCGAGGAACGAGCGAAAAGTGGAATAGAATGCCCAATAACTACCTACTTATAACGTTCAGGATATCATCGTTAGATTATCGCAGAAGATGGATTAATTAGATGATGAAGATGATGAATAGATAAACGGGATTCGCACTATTTATGCAAACATTGGGTTATTTCATTTACGAATATTAGGATTGACATTAAATGGGTACAAATATAAAATAGGCCGCGTTGCAATAAACTCAACGGAATTTGAATAAATTCAACATTAGAATGTTTCATTACGATCATGGAAATTTGTTGTAGTAGGTTGGAAAGGAGTTGTAGTTTATTAATCAGATATGTACGTATACATCTGTCTGATTAATTTTATAATTCCTTGATGCACATAATATGGTCGAGCTTTCATTTAGGAAGTACGTGGGAAATTTATCTTCACTTAATTTAGGAAAAACGACAGAGTCAATTTCTATTCATAATTCGGAAATATTAGAGTAAATAATTTAGATTTCTTTTCTGGGTTTGGAACTAGGAAAAGTTCGAAGTTGGCTAAGATTATAAATTTATAGGGGGCGTTTTACAGTCCAAAATATTTAATAATTTTGTTAGTGTGTAGTTGATACGGTGGATAGATTAAGTTCCGATTCAATGGCTATTGTACGATACACAATAATCTAAACAACATAAAAATATTTAAAATAAAATATTAAAATTTCAAAATAAAGGTATTTAAAAACTAATTCGGTTAGCTTGTTTGGTAGTTTTGCGCGTAATTCGAGCTCAAGTTCGGGATTGTTGACCATGAATATTCTTATTGATTAAATTTTCAAATAAAGCATTGCGTGTTAAAATTCACTTTAATAACGACATTATACTGGAAATGTAATAAAAGAAATTATTTTGTAGTAAAGGTTAGTACAGTTCACGGCAATTCATATTTAATAATTATTGTTATTATAACTTATCTATAATAAATAAATGGTTTCGGCGTTGACATTAAATGAAATTTTAAACGAAATTTATTAATTCATGTAATTATTTTTATTGTAGAAATGAAATTGAAATAAAATTAAAGATTTTATTTTAATATCATGATACGTATTAAGCAATAACTTCAAAGAAGCCTTAAATCTTTTGGGAATTGCTAGCCGTTAAGATAGCGAATAAGTTAGTTGACAGGGGTCAAATGTGGATTAATGAATTGTTATGTTGTTGTTTTTGCTTATGAAAGGGATTTGATTTTGGATAATTAAAAAAAAAAAGTCATTTTTATGTAAGCAAGTATCATTGTATGGACATGGTCAGAGGTATTAACAGTGCAGGAGGATCTTAGTGGCTTAGCAAGATCTACGGTTTAAGGGGTTTGTTGACGGGTGGTTTTGGACTTACACGACTCAACAAATGGGTTGATATAATTTAAGGCTAGGTGCTAGGTTAAAAGAGAAAGCCTAAGTTTAAACAAAACTGTTATAACAACCCCGTACTCTACAAGGTAGGAACATCCGATCTGCTACACTCTACATCCGAAATAATAGCGAATTACGGAGTGGGAAATATATGCGAAATATTGCTGAAGTCATGGACAAATCTATATTTTGAACTATTAAAGTTGACCTGGTTATCGAAGGGTTTTGTGGGGGGCAGCTCGGAACGAAAACATGGTTCTTAGGGGTACCTCCTACTTAAAGTTATTAGGACTGACCAGCCTCACAACCTGGTTTCTTTTGGTGGCTAGGTTAGCCTTGGGATAAGTGACTTTTGGGTATGATTGATGCGATGAAATTTTGGATATTGACTCATAAAGTAATTCACTGTTATTACGGCTTAAGAAGGCGCTTAAAATAGAAAGTAATTACGGTTTGTTTTCAAGGATGGATTCAATAGTATATTAAAAATAAAAATATTATCATTAACCTTTCAAAAATAAATTAAATAATATTAGTAATATTTAATATTTTTCAAACGAATAACAAATTAATACGCAGTATACTGCATATTAAACAATTAAAAATACAAGTGTATTTTTGTTTCGCAAATTATTTGCTATCAGGTTGATTATTTTTAGGTGCTCTCTTAAATTAAATTTAACGGTTAGGAACACTACAGAACTGTAAACACATTTTAAGTTTGGAGCCAAACGTTAACAAATTATAATTGCTTAAGTGAGGTGGTGAAGTTATAAATATTACATAAATTATTTTTATTATAGTTTTGCTAATATTTGTGAATGTATTTTAAAGAATAAAATTTTACTTCGGCTTTAAATTTAAAACGCTTGCGCAAATATTTTAGGGGCGATTGTAACGATACAGGCTGTCTCGTGACGTCACAAATATTATAAATTTTACCTAAATTATAAAAATACTGAAATAATTTGATCAAAGCATTTTACGCACAAAGAATAGTCCAAAAATAAAGGAAATAGTCGTTGGCATCGCATTAACTGATAGAGAAAATGTAGAGATAGGTGTAAAAGTGGATATCCGTGGTAAAATAAGGTAACAGTAAAAGAAATCAAACCTTCTTTATATTTAGTTTTACTTTTTTACCTTTCTACCTTTAAAGTGTTTTTGATATATAATAGGATTTTGAGATCTGTCAAGCTGTCAAACGCAGTCAGTTATGAAATCATTCACGGGGTTCGCAAGTCGAAACCTGGTAATAAAAATGCACATAAAATTTTCGGTTAACTTCTTAGATAAATTCGCCCTCTCAATTAATTCTGGATCTGGGGGGAAGTATGCCTCGGGTCCAGGAACTCAGTAAGAGATAAGTTGAAACTGTGCAACGAAGCTTGTCTTCCCTTATTTTGCTTAGGGTGTGCAGTTCGCGTGTTTTGTGGAGACCTGCACCAGATTTTGCCTCCGTTATAGGATCTGGATCCACCTTTTTGGTTTGGTTTGCATTCTGGCTGAAAGGAGGGCTGAAAAGATTAACTGTCCCGTCTTCGTGTATACGATACCCGGATCCTAAATGCAAATTAAGCTGAACTGTCCCAAGTGATAGGGTTTTGTCTTGTATGCTGCCCATGGACTCCGGTCCCGCATGCAAGATAAAAATTAGGTGGCAATAGGTTTTAGCTTTGGAGAGCTTTTGTCACAGCTCGTTCTCTCATAGGGTTAGATCAGGTATGTTCTCATTGCACACACCGAGAACAGACATGCACGTTTAGAAGTAAATGAGAGATTTGTAGCAATCTCCAGTGTTTGGGGGTACACACTAGTGTATAGGGAAAAGCTATAAGTCGAGGAATACACACGTAGGAGGGGAAAGTTAGGGATAAAATATTGAAAATCGCGGAAAAATAATAGTTTTAGGGAAATAGATAAAATTCAATAAATAAATAAATAAATTTAAAGCGGTATAAAATACATTTAAAGATAAATTCATTATAATAAAATACTAATAAATAAAAGTGCTAATAAATACAATACGTAAATTATCAAAATTATAAAAATATAATCCAAGTTTTCTCGAAGGTTGAAGCTGTGGGTGTTTATTGTAGGGCTAGTTTATCGTGGACCGTGCTTTTGACGCTGAGAAAATATTATTCTGTGCCTAATACTGAAGTACAAATACAACATAAATAGATAGGTATTTTCATAGCGGATTTTAGGCGGAATTTTACTGGTGAGATGGAGGGATCATATTCTTGCCAGGAAACGAACGTTTCGTTTTCTAGTTGCGAAATAGGTAATGCTTGATTGATAGTTAAGAAACTACCGGGAATTAGTAACGACTGGGAATTTATTCTTTATACTTACATAACTATCGGGAATTTATTCTCTGTTTGGAATCATTCGCGAGTAACTTAAATAAAATCGTAATTGAGTTTCACTCTAGTACGAAATATGTAATGCTTGTACGATAGTTAAAAAACTACCGGGAATTTATTCATAGTTTAGGGTTGTTCGTGTTTGTTTCAAATAAATGACCATAGATCAATTTAGTGGAATTCAGGTTTGAGTTTGTTTGATTCAATTCTCAATAAGAATTTTACCTTTTATTCTATAAAAACATTTAATGTACTAGTGATAAGAAATTGTCCTTCGTGTCTTGGGTCAAGCACAGCAGTACCTGTTAGTGATCTCCTTACCAAACGGATAGGGGTAGCTAATTTAAAGATTCGAATGAGAATATCTTGTTGTTAGGAAATAGCATTAATAATCTATTACTATATTAATAATGAAATATAATACCTAAATTATATAAACGGGATTTTTTAGATTACTTTTCAATACAAGTTCTGGAAAATAGAGACAACCTGAATATCACTAAACAGATCATTGAATTCGAATAAATATTTATAGTTAAATGAATACTACTGTTTATTCCACTGCATGCTGACGATATAGAATCTACGATAATATTAATAATCTTTAGACGGAAGTTAGGAGAGTTTAAAAGATTGAGCTAATTTTAGAGTCTGTCATATACCGAATGTAGTACGTATTAGATAGACTCACAATGAACTAAGGTGATGTCTATTTTGTTAGGATTTGGAAAAAAAATAATGTCCTCTTGTCCCTTGCACCTTTTGGAGTCCAAACTAGATAAGTAGATAAGAATAGGTAGATGGGGTACCTGACGTACTGACTTGGGATAAATAGAACAAAATTTAGTAAAATCAAATTTCTCTTAGTGTGGGGGAATTTCACACACGGTACCTCCGTGTGGGAAATTTCAAGCACTAAATAGTGGAGGGTTAACCAGCCAGGTAGTCGAGACCCACAGCATTGGAGCGGTGGCGGGGCTCCTATGCCAGAGTTATGATAAACAAATAGAGTTTACTATGACTTTGCTATATAACAAACTCAAACTCAGTTAGCAATATACTTACTTACGTTTTATCTATGTTTCACTTTCCTATCTTGTTATTTTCAACATACGTTCGTCATGAAGCTTTAACTTACTTTCAGTTTTGTCTATGACTAGGAACTATAATGTTCAATTTTTTGCAGGAAAAGATTATTCATTCCTACAATTGAAACCTTTCGAAAATATAGTAGGAAATATATTGATTGATGCATAATATGATTTTATGTGGAAATTTCAGTTCGGTTACTCAGAGTATAGGAATAGTGTTCATCAGGGGTTAAATTGCAACTATTTGTAGGAAGATGGATATTTTAAATTAATTTAATTATTATTGAATAGGTTGGAAGTTAGTTAGGTATTGTCTCATTACTTTAAAAGGATTTGGATTACTACATTATCACAACGTACGGTTCTACCATTTATTAGGTGACGATTCACAAGGCCATAAACATTAAAATAGGTAGTCTAAAATAGTCAACAAACTTTGATAACCTTTTTAACGTGAGGTTAGTTTAGAATATTAGGCAATTTATTATTAATTTATTTAATTAGATTAAGAGAGGGTTCTATTACAAGTCTATTGCCATTTGTCGCTAAACCAATGGTAAGTAGTTGATACTTTTAATTGTAATTTATTGATACATTATATTTATTTGCGGAAAATTAGTTTTCATGTAATCACGTTGAGTAATTAAGCTGTTATTGGCAAAAGAACGCAAGAAAATTTGAATTTGCCGCGCGAGTGTAACGTTCCACCTTAATGATTAAGTTTTACTTTGGAAGATCTACCTATCGACGAATTACGAAGCTTTGCACTTTAGAGTTCCTAATACAGAATAAATAGTAGTAGATATTATACTACCTACTTCCGCAGTAGAAGCGAAGAGTTTGAATTGATATGAATGAAAATCAAGCGCAGTCAAGAGCAAAATAACTTTAATTTCTTTTACCTAATTCAGCCTGTGTTAAGCAGTAGACGTCTTTATTGCAGGCTGTTAATTCAGTTATGTTAAGTTTATAAATCGATAACAGTTTGTGAAGTTTAAAACTGCTATATACTTTATAGCAAAAGTTTTATATTGCGCGTCGCAGTAAAGGAAGGTGGAGAACTGAGCTATGTAGCAAGCAATTTAGATAATATTATTAAATAAGTTATAAATAATATTGTCTGGTAGTTCCACGAACAGTCGACCTCGCGAGCACAAACTTTTTTGTAACTCTGCTTGGATTGGAGATATTTATAGGAAATAATTATATAATAATTATATGTGGTAGGACTTTTCTGCAAAGTTCGTCAAGGTAGGTACCACCGCTTTGCCAATTATTCTACCACTAAGCAGTAGTGTGCAAGCGCTACTGTGTTCCGGTTTGAAGGGCATTATAGCTAGTGAAATTACTGGGCAAATAAGACTTAAGAACTTATCTCACGGTCTATATATCTTTTTTACACTGTGTGATGTCTCAGGATGACATGCGCAGTGCGCAGTGTCACGTGAAACTTTAATTTAGATTTCTGAGTGACACTGCAATCTGATATGGGGGGCCGTGATAACAAAATCCCTGGACCTGTAGAGCCTGAATACCAAGTTTTGTCAAGATTCGTTAAAAAATGCGACCTGCATGCGAGTACGTACATCTAGACAGACGAAATCAAAAATCCCGAGTTGAAGCAGAGACTTTCGCTCACTTCGTTCGCTCGGTCAATAAATAGCGCGATACACTCTCTCTTCTCTCTTTCTCTCTTTTACGCCTTATTAAAAAACGTAGAGTAATGAAATTACATAGAGTTTAATTCAACGCTATGTACAATATTAGTCCATGAATTCAGTATTTTGTTATTCTATGATTTTGCGTTTCGTAATAAGATGCCGTAAAAATTGACAATAAATGTTGACGTAAAACTCTATAACAATATTATAAAGAGGAAAGATTTGATTGTTTGAAGCATTTAGGTTTAAGTTACAACTATTTTATATTTGTGAAGTACCGATTTCTTTATTTAAATTAATGACGTAGTTGAATAATAAAAGGGCAAGCCATAAGCGGTTATATTCTCTTTGGGGCAAGCTAGTCGTTAGCCTCATGTACTAGATTTATAATAAAACCAAGCGCAGCCAACTACAAAACCTATAGTCAAAATTAAATGCCATCTGTATGCGAATGGCGAGGGAAGTGTGGATGGCGAACATTCAATTAAGGGATGAAAAAAGAAGAGAAAAACTGATTAAAACTCAGCTGAGGAAGCGATTCGTTTGGGCTCAAGCTCATTTTAGAAAGTTAACCTTTTGAGAAACAGTTTATTTTTAATAAGTTTGGGCCCAGTGATAATAGACACATCAAAATGTTAATCTGTATTCTTGTATAAGTACATAAACATAAGTAGCTCTAGTTTATCTCAAATGACAATCAATCCCAACCGTAAAAGAAACACCTGAAAAATCGCATTCATTTCCCCAATACGAATTACCCCTAACAATACCCAAAGCCGAACAAAATTACCCCACCGCGTCAGCCAAATTACCTATTGTCTGTATAATTGACGGTTTTCTTGCTCCAATTAGTGCCTGTCAATCTAGCTGGAGAAGCGAGGTCTTTAGTTCACGGCATGAGCTGTAGAAATCGTCATTATCTTTTCTCTTGAGAATGCGTTAGACCCACAGATTAGAGAAAAAAACAATTGACTCTGTGGTTAGACCTTAGAGTATGTACTAAAGCAAAGAGAGATTATTAAAATCAGTCAAAACGATATTATATTTGTACTGCTCACACGTATTCGCTACGTCAGAGGCAAAGGAATGAAACAAACATAAAAATATAGTGATTAGCTAAGCCTGCTAAAAGTCACCGTACCATTTCTTCTTAGAGTATAGACTAAAGCATGGAGAGTACTTGATTATGTGTCAAGCGTACCACTTTTTGGACACTTTTTATATGATGTGGAACACTTTGACGTGAATGAGTCTGACAGATTTGTACAGAAAAAACTGTTGACTCGAGTCGAAAAAAAAAACGGTGCTTATCGCAAGCGTAGCTAATTACTATGTTTGTTTCGATACGTGTGAGCAGTACAAATATAACATCGTTTTGATGATCTTTGTATGCTTTAGTCTATACTCTAATCATTTCTTCGACTCGAGTCAATTGTTTTTTCTATACAAATTGCTTACAAATTGTGAGACACATTATAACCCGCCGAAATTCCATGGAGCATGCAACAACTAGGTTCTGGCCTACCCATCCCGCCTGACATAGAACAATTTTAATTGGTAGGATAAACCACCAAAAATGTGTAATGAAATGACCTGGAGGGGTCGTTTCACCACACTATCAATCAGCCTATGTGGGCCCTGGGGTGGTTCCTCCCTTAAATCAAAGGAAATAAATATAAAACAGATATTAATTCGACTCTATAATTAAACGAAAATGTCTTTTGGGGAAAACAACGGGGACGATGGAGGATTTTAGTATTTATGCTTGAGAAATCGTTTGGAACGTTGGGGTGAAGGCGTTGGGGTGAAGGTAAGTCTGGGTAAGTTATACAACCATTTCCTTATAGGGTTTATAAGGTATTCCAGGCACAGTTCTGCAGCGACGAACAACCTTCCTCCAAGACTCCTAGGTCCTTGGGGTACGCCACCACTGGATTACAACGAAATATACGCGCTGATCTGGTGTCCGCCTTTGCGGGATAGTCAACCCAAGACAAGTAATCATTGGCAATCCGCTCAAACGTTACTTTTTATACATTTTCTTTTTTGTTTTCGTCAGGTCACGAGCTTCTCTCTCAAGCCTCGACGCAGCAATCCTCCTGTCTTGCGATTTTCCTTTCTTGTCAATTTTATTTTAAATTTAGATTTTGAGTTTCATCGTCTCCTGCGCTTGCCAAAACCAAAAACATCTTATAAAAAAAAACAGAGCCATATAAAAATAGGTTGGTTGATGAATTGTGAATGATCATGAATGAAAAGCGCAAATACCTAAATCTAAATTATACTACAAATGGTACGCATGCAATAGATACAGGTTCTCTCTTAAAGGTTAGACCGATGAAAACACAACAAAAGGTTTCTGACGTGTTTCGCGTGATCGTTCGTTGATCAAACACTTTCTCCAGAGAAGCGATATGTCAATTTCTACAACTCATGCCACCCACGGGAATAAGATAGCAATGATACTAGTCATCATCATCAACAGCCTGAAGGCGTCCACTGCTGAATATAGGCCTCCCCCACAGAGCGCCACTTTGAGCGGATGCTTGCCTCCTACATCCATCGGCGGTGGGGGCCGGCCTACGCTGCGTCTTCCGGTTCGTGGTCGCCACTCTAGAAACTTTCCTTCCCGTCGGTTGTGGCCTACTCGTTGCCATTTCAACTTGCTAATTCTAAGAGCTATATCGGTCACTTTAGTCCTCCTGCGGATCTCATTTCGGATGTTATCTCGCAGGGAAACACCGAGCGTAGCTCTCTCCATAGCTCGTTGCGCGACTTTGGGCTTACTAATGAGGAGGTCTCTTACAGTAAGAGACCACGTTTCAGTTACATAAGTCATCACTGGCAACACACACTGATTAAAAACCTATGTTGATCGTTAGCCTACCTTATTAATTCAATAGCTGCATCCTCACTACAAAACGAAATGGGTTATTTATTTGTTGCATTTTAAATGAATGTGTGAACTTCCTTCGGTTTTTTTATTATTATTGATAGTTAGCTTGCACTATCTCACCTGATGGTAAGTGACGATGCGGTCTAGGATGTAACGCGCTTACCTAGAAGATACCTGTTCGCTCTTGATTTGAAGACTCCCAGATTGTAGTTTTCGAGAAATACAGACACCACACTTTCACGTTCCGCTCTTTGGCTGTTCGCATGATAAATGTGAAAGCCAATCGCCTTGTTCGCATATGAGGGATGTTAACCATACAATACTATAGTTACAGTGGAATACGTTTTTTTCTTCACCCGAAATACTGGTTTCCACAAAGGAAACGTGTAATGAATTACGACAGGGTATTCTATTCTTCATATATAAAATGAATGATATATAAAATTAATGTGATCTAAACACTTGGTAAGTAATAGGTATTGTCCGTCTTCACTAAAGTTGACAGCGCTTAAGTTCGCATTTATCTCTCTATAACGTACGCAACCAAATGCGTTGCAGTTGGTACGTGATCAGTGCGAACTTAGAAGCTTTAAAAAATGAATACCTACGACGGGGCATATTATTATACCTAAGTGTTTCCTAAGTGTCATTATTATGATCAAATCAAATTATAGTTTTACATCAGAAAAAAGCAAACTAAGTAACAAAAAATGAAACATAATTATTACATTATTAATTTTATATTATACGTTGGGACTCCTTACTTGCAAGTCCACCGATTTTTTAAGGGCGATTTTTGAAATTACAGTGTTTTTACCATATAAATACAGTAGAACATTAAGTGATTAGTAAAAAAACGGCGACTCCACATTTGTAAGGGATTTATCGAATAGTGCTGATACTTACCAGCTATTATTATTATTATTATCAGCCTGTATTTTCCCACTGCTGGGCAAAAGCCTCCCTACCTTCTTTCCATTTTTCACGGTCTTGAGCTGTTAGGGGCCAGTCTAATTGGTGGGAGTCGAGCTCGTCACGCCATCGCCTTCTTGGTCTGCCGCGTTGCCTTCTACCATTTCCAGGGGCCCATTCGGTGGTTATTCTGGCCCAAAGTTCGTCATGCATGCGAACGACGTGACCAGCCCAGTCCCATTTCAACCGGGCAGCTTTTTGAGTGACATCTGTAATTCGAGTTCTGGAGCGCAGTATGGTGTTGCGAATACGATCAGTGAGCTTTACTCCAAGGATACTACGCTCCATCGCTCTTTGACACACTTCGAGTGCGGACCTTTGATGTTCTGTCAAAGACCAAGTCTGTGCGCCGTATGTAAGAATGGGGAGAATGCACACGTCCATGAGTCTCTTATTGAGGGAAAGTGGAAGATTACCCTTCATCAGATCTTTCATGGCCCAATAGCTCCTCCAGGCGTTTTCAGTGCGTCGTGTGATTTCTTTATCTTGTCTCGCCTGGAAAGAGACTATTTGGCCTAGGTATATGTACCAGCTAGCTAGAGGTAAAAGCACAGTGTGTTTCGTTTTACGCAGACAGATATTTTGTTTTTTAACATTAAAATTAATGTGTTTTTCACTTGCATTTTTAATGTATATTGTATATTTGTAATACAGTTTACAGTAGATTCCAGAAAATGCAGTAAAATTACAGTGAATCTACTGTAATTACAGTGCACCTGGCATCACTGCCTACAGCACCTACTTGATCCGACGCTAAGTTCTCCATTTAAGAACTAGATGGCGCTGTACATCCTTAAAACACGCAAGCGTTTTGTTACCAGTTTACCTATGCAGGTAGTGAAAAACACACCGTAAAACCGTTAATTAAGAATTTACCCGAAAAAAATGTTTTTGAAAATCACGAATGCTGCAAATATTCAGTAGTTTCGTGTTTGATGGGAAATCAAATCGACCGATACTACGAGCAAAATAATCTTTTTTTCTTGTCAACTTGACTCAAACTCAAATTTATTTCTTGTACGTAGAGGTCCATATGAGTAGTGGTGGTTAAAAAAGCACAAAGCATCCAAAGCGGGTCCGCTTTTGGCCCACAACGTACAACGCCCGCTTTCGTGGCTCTCACTTGGCGCTTTTTATATCGCGCAGCGCCTAGACTTAGAGCGTTGTGCATCGCACGCGCTGCGTACGGAACTACGCGGCGCGAGCGCAATGAGCGAGTAGTAGGTAAAAGCGCCGCGTTTACTAAAGCGGAGCTGCTTGTGCTTACCGAGATATCGTCGGGCAGCCAGTCATCGCTTGCTTTTGGACGCGGCACGCTTTCTACGACTCTCGCGCGAAAGCGTGAACTCAGGCCGGCTCACGTAATATACACCTACGCTTACTTTGGTACGCTTTATGTTTTTTGTTGTGCTTTTGATTACAATCTGTGATAGGACACGCAATAATATTTATTTTGAGTGTTTAATGTTTATTAATTTATATGTATTATGGACCCAATATGTCTGAAATAAATGAATATTTCATTTAATTTTTAATACAATAATTATGTGGTTGTGTGATTTGTGAATAAGTGGACCTACCTTAGTTTAAGGGTGAATAAAGTGAACATTTAATGAAAAAAAAAAACATATTTTTAGTGGAGATTTTCCAATATGGAACTATTACCGATGACTTAAGTTCTCCTCGTTATAACTTAAGCACTTAAAAAAGCGTGCTTTTAAAAAAAAGCACAAAGTTTGTACCACGCTTTTGACATTAAGCATTTTTGAACACCACTACATATGAGCCGGCCATAGACTCATCATCATCAACAGCCTGAAGTCATCCACTGCTGAACATAGGCCTCCCCCAGAGAGCGCCACTGAGCGGCTGCTCGCCTCCTGCATCCATCGGCTCCCCGCGGCTTTCACCAGATCGTTGGTCCACCGAGTGGGGGGCTGGGCTACACTGCGTCTTCCGGTTCGTGGTCGCCACTTGAGAACCTTTCTTCCCCATCGGTTGTCAGTTCTACGAGCGATGTGGCCTGCCTATTGCCATTTCAACTTGCTAATTCTAAGAGCTACATTGGTCACTTTAGTTCTACGGATCTCCTCATTCCGGAGCTTATATCGCAGGGAAACGCCGAGCATAGCTCTCTCTATCGCTTGTTGCGCGACTTTGAGCTTACTAACGAGGCCAACAGTAAGAGACCATTTCTCAGTTCCATCAGTCCTCACTGGCAACACACATTGATTGAAAACCTTCGTTTTCAGGCTCTGCGGTATTTGTAACGAAAAGATAGGTCGTAACTTCTCGAACGCTGCCCAACTGATAGACCATACATACTGCAGCAGCCATAGGCTAATATTGTATAATTCTAAAGATAGACTGTTGTCTCTATATAATATTTTGGTGGTTTCACGTAATATTTACTGCACTGCGCAAGTGCTTGAGACACCGGCATAGTCTAGTAATAATTTACTCCACTGAGAGATCAGGTCATAAAGTCTTATTTTTCTAGTAATTTCACTACCCTTCAAATCAGGAAACAGTCTATAGTGCTTGCACATTAATAGGTATTGCTTGGCAGCAGAATAACTGGCAAAGCAGTGGTACCTATGTAGACAACTCTGCAGAAAAGTCCTACTTAATAGAGTTATCCAATGCGAGCGTTACGACCGAACTTCTGAGAGCGGGTGGTAGACCGGTACTTTTAGTCCTCCAGAAGTTATTTAATTCTGTCATCCTTGAAGGTACAACGCCAGAGGCATGGCACAAGAGCGTGGTGGTGCTCTTGTTCAAAAAAGGCGATAACACCTTATTGAAGAACTATAGGCCCATCTCGCTCTTGAGTCATGTGTATAAGCTGTTTTCGAGAGTCATTACGAATCGTCTCGCACGCAGGTTTGATGAATTCCAGCCTCCCGAACAAGCCGGTTTCCGAAAAGGCTTTAGCACCATAGACCACATCCATACGCTGCGCCAGATTATACAGAAGACCGAAGAGTATAATCGGCCGTTATGCCTAGCGTTTGTGGACTATGAGAAATCCTTCGATTCAATCGAGACTTGGGCGGTGCTGCAGTCCTTGCAGCGATGCCAAATTGACTATAGGTATATCGAAGTTTTGAAATGTTTGTACAGTAAGGCCACTATGTCAGTCCAACTACAGGACCAGAGTACGGAACAAATTCCATTGCAAAGAGGCGTGAGACAGGGAGACGTTATTTCTCCGAAACTGTTCACAAACGCATTGGAGGATGTTTTCAAGCTCTTGGAGTGGAAAAGATCTGGCATCAACATAAATGGCGAGTACATCACTAACCTTCGTTTTGCCGATGATATAGTCATAATGGCGGAATCGCTCGAGGACCTTAGCGCCATGCTCAACGACCTCAGTAGAGTCTCCCAGCAGGTTGGTCTTAAGATGAATATGGACAAGACAAAGATCATGTCTAATGCTCATGTTCCACGTATACCGGTAATTGTTGGGAACGATACTCTCGAAGTTGTCGACAAGTATATCTACCTAGGACAGATTGTCCAATTAGGTAGGTCCAACTTCGACAAAGAGGTGGCGCGAAGAATCCAACTCGGCTGGGCAGCGTTCGGGAAGCTTCGTCCTATCTTTTCGTCCAAAATACCGCAGAGCCTGAAAACGAAAGTTTTCAATCAGTGTGTGTTGCCAGTGATGACTTACGGAACTGAGACATGGTCTCTTACTGTTGGCCTCATTAGTAAGCTCAAAGTTGCGCAGCGAGCTATGGAGCGAGCTATTCTCGGTGTTTCCCTGCGGGATAAGCTCCGGAACGACGAGATCCGCAGGAGAACTAAAGTTACCGATATAGCTCTTAGAGTTAGTAAGTTGAAGTGGCAATGGGCAGGCCACATCGCTCGTAAAACTGACAACCGATGGGGAAGAAAGGTTCTCGAGTGGCGACCACGAACCGGAAGACGCAGCGTAGGCCGGCCCCCCACTCGGTGCTGGTGAAAGCCGCGGGGAGCCGATGGATGCAGGAGGCGAGCAGCCGCTCAAGGAGGCGTGCTCTGTGGGAGGCCTATGTTCAGCAGTGGACGTCTTCAGGCTGTTAATGATGATGATGCGAGCGTTGTATTTTATATTTAGGATGTTTATACAAACGTTACCTCTACTTTAAAACATATTTCGTTAGTGTTTTGGTGAATAACATGTAATAAAGTAAAATAGTTAAAGAGTGTAATAGTTAAGGATTGCGAGAAACAAATAAATATGCATGTATTTTTGCTTCTCACAACCCTTAACCAAAAATCTTCTTCTCGTGTAGGCAAGTGGTCAGCTCTGTTGTCAGAATTATTTAGGCCGCCCAAGGGCTTCTGACTATTCTACTTAACGACTATTGTCATAAGACAATAGTCGTTAAGCCAACAGCCGGTACCGACGGCTTAACGTGCCCTCTGAAGCACGATAGCACTCAGTTGTAAATACCACTTTTTGCTGTAGCGGTCACCCATCAGAGTAGTGACCGCAGCGAACGATGCTTAACTTTACCAATCGGTACCAAACCACAGATAATATAATACGTTACCCTTGACTATTTTCATGCAGTACGTAGCTACATGTTATTTGATGGAAAATCAAGGCAAAAATAGGTATCTCTGTGAGAAAGAACACAAAATACTAGCAGACCTCTTTGCAAACAATTTTTGGCGTATGTTTGCAGCAAGCAGCATTTCAATATTTAGGTAACAAGATACGAAACTTTTAAAAGCTTTCAAATAATTTAATTAAGTTTTAGCAATAACTCTGTGTTAATTAAATATTAAAAGAATAAGTTTTTGGGTAAAAGCGGAAAGCTTTGAAGCAGAAAATCAAGGAGCACTTTATGAAGTACCATCTTGAAAGGGTACACTCTGAGTGTATTCTAAAAATAGTAAAATAAAACTTAAAATAATGAACGAAGGAAACCCGAAACTAATGAATCCAACCCTACAGGAGAACCTGCTGTCCGAAACTTGAACAGATGCGAGCAAAATTAGAAACAAAAATTATTCTAAAAATATGCATTTTAGGCATATATTTTCCTACACCATCATCACATTTCAACCTCATTGCATTTCATATAACCTAATTAAGCTTAAATACACCTCTTGGAACACCTGTTCTAAGCGGTTTGCTTTGTCTCAAAAATGCAAGGTGATGTAGCTAAGATCTCCCACTGAAGATACTCTAACTACACTTTTAACTTTTGCTTCAGTATTAGGAGAGCCGTGTACATTCTACCATTACTAATGGTGTGCAAATCTCCATGCAATCAATGAGCATGGTTTTTTTATGTAATTGAATGACGTGACGAGCTAGTCCTTCGCCTGATGTGAAGCGTCACGGCTGCCCATAACAGATTGCAGTATCACTCGGAACTCTAAATTAATATAGTTTTGGGTGACACTGCACTGCGCACGACATCCTGAGACTTCACACAGTCTAGTAATAAGATGAGCATGGTTCATCTAAACAAGAATAATAAAAATGATAAGTGTCACTTTCTAAATTATGGACATATTTAGAATAGAATAGAATAGAATAGAAAAACTCTTTATTGCACATACCAACATAGGATAAAAACTAAAAACATTAGAAATTATAAAGTAGGTTGGGGTACATTGGGCGGCCTTATCACTAAAAGTGATCTCTTCCAGGCAACCTTTGGATGGATAGTATCACAGGCATAAGGAGTAGTCAGCGGTGCGCAATATAAACAAAAAGACTTAAACATTTAACTAAAATTAAACAAACTAGCTCTCTGTAGACAATAACTTTTACAGATAAGTAGTAGGTATGATATTATAATATACATACACATACACATTAATAAATAAATAAATAGGTATTATAAATACAATAAAAACCTTACTTATATAATATTATAAGCTTATAAGAATTCGAGAATATATAGCACATAAATACATACATTTAGGCATATTAATAAATATTTATAAAGCAACGTTAAGTACAATTGGACAGGTAATGTAGTTGTTCTATTGGAATTTAATAAATTGAATTAAGCAATTATTATGATTACAAATTAATTCATATAGTCAAATGTTTTTATTATATCATTACAGTCAAAAAGTTTTTTTCACATGCAGCAGCATGTAATTTGGTTTTCTGAACTAATAGTAACTATGTACTTTAACGAATTATTATTAAACTATTTCTGAAGATATCAGTCGGAAAGAGTCTTGACATCATCATCATCAACAGGCTGAAGACGTCCACTTCTGAATATAGGCCTCCTCCAGAGAGCCACCTTGAGAGGCTGCTCGCCTCCTGCATCCATCGGCTCCCCACAGTTTTCACCAGATCGTCGGTCCACCTTGTGCTGCATCTTCCAGTTCCACTCGAGAACCTTTCTTCCCTATCGGTTGCCAGTTCTGCGAGCCTTGTGACCAGCCCATTGCTATTTCAACTTGCCAAGAAAAGGTTGCTTGAAAAGGTTTGGAGCGTTGGAAATCTTGGAAACATGATGAAACCTGGATAAACTAAAAAAATGCATAAATTTTAATGATAGGCCAGGACCTCCAGTCGACGTCTAAAAATTAACTGGAATACATTATATTTTTAACTTTGTGGACCCACGGCACCTAATCCGGAACAAAATGGCGTCGGAATTGTATCCGGCACCCGGTTTTGTCCAGTATTTACCGGATAGAGCTGGTTTTGATGCATGGGTTTTAATGAATATAAAATGTGTTTTGTATAAAATAATTAATAATTTCCTTAGCTTTACCTACACACCAGTTAAATATAATTGTTGTACCTATAAAAAGAAGTGAGTAAGTATCCAATATCTAACACATTTTTATTATTTGAATTATTGTAGTGATAGGTAAAAAATTATCAAACACAAATTTGACGTACCAATTTTTGTTATGACCTTTAAATAAAAGATGTTTACAAAAAACTTAGAGACACGGGAAAATTCAACGTTTCTCAGTTCCTTTAAAATTCATTAATTCATTAACAACACAATACACTACTATACATACCTATTATTACATACCTATGTACTGTAAAGTGAACTTGACAGTTTGAAATTACAGCTCTTGTACTTATTTATTACTCACATACGTATAAATATATTTTTCTAGCGTCTCTATCTATATTCCTTTAATTACAAAAATGCAACTTTTATGAAACCCTACATGATTTCTTTTTGAAAAGAGCTTTCACATAGAAAGTATTTATTCTTAAACGTTAAACTCTATGGTATCAAAACCATTCTACATTGATCAGTTGCTACTGTAAACGACCACTTTAAAATCGCACAAATCCGGTTCTAGTCGAGTGGGTGGGATTTTGCATTCGCACGATTTCAGTGTCCGTGATACGAGATGAAATTGGTCGAATTTTACAGTTTTCGTTGCGGAAACTTTGACCTGAAATGTCTTTATTTTAGGAAAGTAATTCTTTTAAAATCCTACTTTCTACTATTCCTTTTAGGTAAATTATTATTTGATTTTACTTTTAATAATTAACGCGGCGTGACTTGGCATAGCGTTATAGCACTAGTCTCGATGTTTGGAAAATAACTATTAGGGACAAGACATAATTTTTGCTGCAACAACTAACCCGCGGTTTCACCTGCATTTCTTCATATAACCTTCACTCCCCTCCTCCTTCTTTTCTTTTGACCTCATTTAATTTTGAACCTCTTAAGATCAGAATTTTCAAAAGCTTTTTACAGTCTTTATGCAGTGTACGGGTTAGATTCGTCTTTTCGAGCTAGTGCGAGCGGTATATGTGAAAACTTCTCTCATCAATAGTTTTGTCAAATACGAACCAACATTTCCACCCGCCTAAAAAGTTTTCAATTGTATGTGTATATAGTTCATAATAATATAAAAAAACTTCAAATTAAACATATTTTTATTTTTCATTGCAATCACAGTTAAATTATCACCATCAAGAGCGGCTACGCTTTGCTAATTAAGGTCAACGGTAGGGCAAACAAGGTGTTTTTTGCCTGTTTCCTGGCGTAATTAGAGCATGTGGAGCTTTGAATTTAATATATTTTATCATGTAATACATTTCATTAAGTCGTTTGTGATGTCTGCAAATACAGGATTAATGAATTGAGCTCTATAAAAAAAATCGCAATCATTCCTCAAAAAATTTGAATGTTCCAACTTTACTGAGTTTTTACCGAATATATTTTTTCAAACAGAAATTAGTGTAGGTATTCCCAACAAACATTCAGATGTTGTGATGACTTCATAATTTTGAAAAATACTATTTAAACATAGATATTAATTAAAACCGTCAAAATCTGTCATTCCGTACATTGTCTTTGTCGTAAGCGCCGCGCTGAAGTTCAGACTGAATTGATATTTAAGACTACGACGTCAAGGTCGATGTTTCTTTGAACGGATTTTGACCTGCTTATCTGGTCCTACCCGTCGTCTAAACATGCACCATAAATATGCAGAATCAATCAGTCTGAGCCGGGGGAATAGCTAACAACGTGTAGAAGGAACACAGACTTAGAGTCGATACGTTTGCTACTCCCAATCAAACGCTCAACCAAATTATGCATTGTTTGCTTCCCCACAAAGCACTTGTCGTTGTCCACAGCTATAGCTAGTAGCTACTTCATTTATGGTTATACCGACGACCTGCGGGGTGATCATGTAACTTTGATGAACAGGAGAAGTTTCATTCCAAATTTGAAAATTTCCATAGTAACTCTGCACATAAACTGCGTATTGAAACTGTCAAATCCATATATTTTGTGTTTGTATCGGTTGCAATCAAGTTACATGATCGCATAGCTGGTCATAGCCACGGGGAGCCGTTGAATGTAAGAGGCAAGCAGCCGCTCAAAGTGGAACTCTGAGGTACATGTTCAGCAGTGGACGTCGTCAGGCTGCTGAAGATGATGATGATGCCAAAGTGACTGAGCTTCGGCAGAAAATCGTAAATTTTTGTTTTATGACTCTTTGTAGTTTTTGAGTGAATGATAGATTATTAACTGTGTGTTGATAACCGTGGAGCGTTGAAATTGTGAATCTGTTTGTGTCCTTTCCTTAAGTCATAACAATCTTCGATAACGTATTCACGTTACCTTTTATCATACTTTGCTATTTTTTGACGAGTGCGAGAATAACACGTGACTTTTTCTCTCTACAATGATCTTCAGTTTTGATGTAAATACGGTAATCGTGTGCAGCCAGCCGACCATAAAAACGTCTTTGACTTCTTCTTTGGACATGAGATCACTTGTCGCGGTAGCTTAAGGGCTTATGCTAGGACAAGCCAAGCCACTGAATAGATATATATAGTACTAGGCCAAAGCGGGGATGAGTCGGGGGCCGAGCAGCAGAGGCAGTCTAAGTTAGAATGGTTCCAACACGCAATAATTTAGGTAATGTATTATTACACTGGATATAAAGGGTATAAAATCCACTATACATAAGCCCTCCATTATATTTAAATAAACTACTACACAAAGTTTCATGACCTTATTTAAAATATTAATTGAATAACCACGGTTTATTTGTACGTTTTGGAGGTAACTTTGGTAATTTTTTTCTATCGAGAAAAGTTTATTAATTCGTGTTTTCACTATGCATAAGCATTAGCATTAGTCCTGAACTTTACCATATATTAATTTCAGTCATTGTTGCAATATTGTTGTCAGGACACGGCCTCATGCTAAGCCATTTTAAGCATTTTGGCGTTGTAAAGCATGTCCTGGCTTTAGCGATGGATGGATGCATGTTCGAATCCCGTTCGTATTTCATAATTTTCCCTTACTTTATCTTTAACTTCTTCTAAGGTTCTAACACATCGTAGCAACCTTAAACTCTAAAGACTTTCATATAGAGCGCAGCGGAATTCCGAACGGAAGCAACTGTTTAAGAACTGGCGTGTCCAGACGCCTCATTGTTTGTTCTATACAAAGTCTAGGTAATTCAGCTTTGAACTTTCTGGAAAACATTTTACAAATTGCGACGACAAAGGAAAGGGGAACCGCATGTCTTGAATGCGGCTTTATTTCTCGAAAGGGGACGTGTCTTGGCATTGTGATAGCGTTCCAATCGCGAGATTGGCCAAATTGATTAGATGTGCTTTTGTCTGGTTAGAGTTGCCAGTACTTTTTTCGAGAAAACGAAAAAGAATCTACTTGGTCAAAGAAAATAGCTTTTATTTTAGTTATGTGTATCTAGTACTAAAGTGTGTGTGTGTAGTACTAGTGTGTCTATTTCTTAGAGTATAGACTAAAGCACAGAGAGATCATCAAAACGATATTATATTTGTACTGCTCACGCGTATCGCTACGTCAGTGGCGAAGGAAAGAAACAAATATATAGTAATTAGCTACGCTTGCAATAAGCACCGTACTATTTTTTGTCGTCTCGAGTCAACTGTTTTTTCCTGTTTTTTTCTATACAAATCTGTCAGACTCATTCACATCGAAGTGTCCACTTCATATAAAATGTATCCAAAAAGTGGTGCGCTTGGCTCATAGCCTAGTTTTATCTATGCTTTAGTCTATGCTCTAAGATCTATCTTATGAACTGATCTCACAGTCTAGAAATCTTTTTTAGACTGTGTGAAGTCTCAGGATGACGTGTGCAGTGCGCAGTGTCACGCGAAACTTTAATTTAGAGTTCCGAGTGACACTGCAATCTGTTGTGGGCGGCCGTGACGCTTACCCCAGGCGAACGACAAGCTCGTCATGTCATTCATTCACAAAAAGAAGTAGACTTAAAGTAATAAAGTGTATTTTGGAATCAGTTAAATGAATTGGATAATAAGTGGATTGGACTAGGTCATCGGTCTTCGTAAAGCCTACGCTACGTCTTTTGGTTCGTGATCTTCACTGGAGAACCTTTCTTCTATGATTGCAAGACGCAAGTTAGACCCGTTCCCAGTTGCATTCTATATGGGAGGCCTAATGTTCAGCAGTAGACAACTTCCTGCTGCTGCCGCTGCTGCTGATGATGATGATGATGATGATGATGATGATGATGACTGCTATATGCATGTAAACATTCTATTATAAAACTTTTAAGAAACTTGCGTTACTTATTTCTATCAGGTATGATAATCGGACGTAAAATAAAAGTCCTTCAAATCATAGCATTTTGATTTCGGCCAATGTTGCCCAATACGATAAAAAGCTAACTTTTTGTAGTTAATTTGGCATTTAAATTTCGCCAAATAATACTTCTTTAAAAAAGATTTGTTTTTCTCGATTAGACTTAAAATATACTGGCAGAAGTAGAGACGTTAAAGAGATCTAGTCTCTAAGGAAGTGGCGTCAAAAAAGCAATATATCCGCTGGAATGGAATTGCCTCTCTTTGAATTACGTTAATAAATCGCTGGTGGTAACGTTTCAGAACCAAATGCTGGAATAAAAAAATATATCCAGTTCATTGTGTGGCGAACGCGAGCTGAATACCTAAAAGCTTGCGGCATAAGTGGTCCCCGATTCTCTCGATTTTCATTTTTAGGGCAACACTACGCATAGTAATAAACCTTTTCACTCCTCCCATAACAGATTACAGTGTCACTCAGAACTCTAAATTAAAGTTCCGTGTGACAAAAGAGAAGTCTAAAAAAATTCTAGACTGTGAGATCAGTTCATAAGTCTCATTTGCCCAGTAATTTCACTAGCTACAATGTCTTTCAAACCGGAACATAATAGTGCTTGCACTAGCAAACAAAATGTTTCTATTTCTATATCGATTAAGAAGTGTAATGCACTAAAACTTTTCAAAAAATACTCAATGTATAAATTTAGCCCAGTTACAGTTTTATCGCAGTGTAGGCCAGCCCCCACCACCACTCCACCGCCACTCGCCACCACCCACCCCCCGCTCGCTCGCTCGGTGCCACTCGGTGCACCGGCGATCTGGTGAAAGCCGCAGGGAGCCGATGAATGCCGAAGGCAAACAGCCACTAAAAGTGGCGCTCTATGTGGGAGGCCTATATTCAGCAAAGGACGTCTTCAAGGTCTACGAATAATATCATTGTTCGTAGATTTACAACCCAACTAATTTATAACATTCTGTGGTCTCCTTTGCTCTGCGGTTTGCCAACAATGTCCCAAATTGCATTGATTAAATTCTGGTGACTGACACGTCGTCTAAATACCATTTACTAATTACTGGGTTCCTAATTGTGGTAGGTACCTAATATAGAGTAGTGTCATAGCCAAAGTATAGTGTAATGTGTAAATAAATGCTAAATACAAAAGAATACAAGAACAAGGTCAATGTGTCTTTGTCGTAATAGGTAAATAATAATAAAAGTATTATTAGACAAATTATTAGATAATTAGGCAATTAGAAGTTTAAGTTATATAAAAAGATTGAATGCCTAGATCATAATATTGCAAGTTGAAATTAAAAGCAAGTTAAAATGGCAATGGGCAGGCCACATCGCTCGTAGAAATGATAATCGATGGGGAAGAAAGGTTCTCGAGTGGTGAACACGAACCGGAAGATGCAGTGTAGGCTGGCCCCCCACTCGGTGCGAGTGCGGGGAGCCCATGGTTGCAAGAGGCAAGCAGCCGCTCAAAGTGGCACATTGTGAGGGAGGCCTGTTTACGGCAGTGGACGTCTTCTGGCTGACGATAGTGATGATGATGATGATGATGAGATCATAATATTATAAGTATAAAATATATGCGTTTTGAGAAAAATAAAAATAAAATAAATTAACTTGAACTTGTATTTGTTTTTAAACATTTTGGATTTGTTTTAAAATAGACGTAATGATAATGTACCTACTAATATTTAAAACAAGACAATTTTGGCAAAGCGACAGTAAACATCATGCACCATTAGCACTTCATCGCGTCTTCCATTTGTCTACCATAAATTAAAAATTCAACAAAACGCGCAATGTTTAAGAACATCTAAAAATAGTGTTGCTATTAATAAAAGTCATAAAATGTAGCTGGAAGTATTTGGTGGTAGGTATTACAGAAATGTTTCAAGCGGTCACTGATGGAGACTAAATTAGAATGTTGCCAGAATTTCTACGGGAATCCAGTTTTGGTGTTTTTGTATTACCTGAAAATTGCTACTTTTGTTTATTTATTTACTTATATTTTGGTGTAGTGAATAAAACTTGAAAAGTTGGTCCAAACGTTTTATTGCTTATTTTGAAGCCGATTTCGTTTTTTTATTGGTAAAATAATATTATCTTGAGAAAAGATCAACAAGCAAAATTCTTTTTTAGCGTTGAAATCTGCATTCAGTTTTGCGTACTTACCTGCACAATTTTTGAAAACATTAATTTTTTCTATACCTTAGTCTACATAAAATTCATTAACCTGATCACTTGAATATGGGTATTATTGGGTATGGTTTCACTCCATAATTACCCCCTCAGAGTAATTACTTACGTTTTTTTATAACATCTTCTAAATATCAAATGTTTAGGTTTTGCTGTTTGGACTGTATATTCTATCAGATAGCCATTCGTCTAGGACAATGTCTTAAAAGCCGGTTTTACCAACCTCTTAAGATTTTTTTATGTATTTTATGTAAAGAAATGACGAGACGAGCTAGTCTTCCTGAGACTTCACAGAATAAGATTACTAGACTGTGTGATCAGATCATAAAGTCTCATTTGCCCAGTAATTTCACTAGCTAATATGCCCATCAAACCAAAACACAGTAGTGCTTGCACACTACTGCTTGACGGCAGAATAACTGGCAAAGTGGTGGTACCTACCTAGACGAACTTTGCAGAAAATTCCTACCACCTAGTAAAAAGAAAACAGTCTTAAAGAAATTAAGCTTCATCACCTGAGTGACACAAGCTTTCAGTTAACCCGCAAGTAACAATTTTCTTTGTTAAGTAGGTAAGTACATGATTATTTTGTTCTTACGAATTCATTTTAAGAAAATAGCTACGGAAACACTGGAAATCAGAACAAAAGACACGCTAATGAGCGAAACTTTATATCGACACATAACGCTAATGATTCTAATTTACTGAACAAAGCACCACACTGTTTTTGTTCTCCGAAGAAAATACTAAGATTTACCCACCATAAAATCGCTTTACAGCGCTGTAAATGCTGTAAAGTAAGCGCTTTGCTTGCTGCAGCGAGAATTTCCTTTGTAAATTCGTTGACTTAGAATAAAGAAGGTTATGTAACGGTTCGCTCGTGCTCAATTTTGAGAGCTGAAATTAAAAGTTGGTCTTGTCACGGGCTTATCTAATTTAAGTCTGTGTACTTTTTTGTTGGCTAGAGAAAGGCAAAACTAATTAAAAAGACAATGTTTGTCTTTTGTTTATTAATAAAACAAATGCAATCTAAACTTCTTTAGTTGTTATGTTGTTAATTAAAATTAGTGGAACATTGAAATTTTTATATTTTTATTTGACGGCATATCATAATTTTTTTGATCTTGAGCTACTGGAACGATCCACTAATGGATCAAAAGTATTTGATATTTAATTTATATTCCGGTTTGATCTTTCAGTAAGGGATTGATTTCGAACCAGCTCATTTTTTTATTGATGTTTGTGCTTGATCACTATCTCACATGGTAAGTGACGGTGCAGCGGATGTAACGCGCTTGCCTAGAAGATACCTGCTTTATGCTTGCCTTATGCTGTCTCTACCGACCTTTAAAACGTCACTGTGCTGAAGAAAAGGCGTTTAAGGCACCCAACCGTCAAAAATGGGAGGCAACTAGCTCAAGGGGGTGACCTCGGAGTGTGAGTTTTGGCTTGGGGCGTTGCCGGCACGTAGAAGACAAGACTAAGTGCACTAGAAGAGTGGACCTTATGGAAAGTCGGCATTCCAACCATATTCACAGACTATATGCTAATGTTAGAATCTCTATGCCATATAGACAATAGGCTAGTGTCCTGCTATTAAAAATTAACAACTTAACATTATTTTCATAAACTAGGTTTAAAATGGATGCAATCATTGAAAAAAAATAATAAAATCGGTGAATAAATCACGGAGTAATAAGCTTTTATGTTTCTGGATGGGGCATCGCCTGTCCATTTCTCGCAAAACAGAGCTGCCCCACAGTTACTATGAAAACGCACGTTAGTGACGTAACATGCCAAAGAGATTGTATGTAAAGCTACCACAGCTTAGTAATGAGGTACTATGAAGGAATAAGAACTGCACGTTTGAACTGTCTTTTTCTATTCCTGTATTTTAAAATGTTTGTATATACCTTTGTCATTTTTTGAGCTATTTAATTTTTGTTTTTACTACTGTTTATTCTTTGAGAAATATTATTAATATGTGCAATAAAAAAATAACACGACTCAAGCCTATTCTAAACTTATTAAATCTACTTACTATGTATTCACTAATAACGTGTCACGTCCAAGTGTGTTACCAGCTCAACTTTACCTATTCCTGAAAATATGTATTAAATTATTTTGATTTAAACCGGCCCTGTTATATCCCAGTTAGATTGGAACAGAAATTTATTAGGCTAATATTTGCCTTGCTTTACGGTTTCAATACAGATCGTGTGGTGAATGTGAAATCGGTCTCTTAGGAGGATTTTTCGGGTATTGTAAGCGTGGAACGACTTTTTGGAAAGCTTAATGTTAATTATGGGTATGCTAGAGACAGCTTGTTTTTCCAGGTTTCTTCATATCAATTTAGAATCTCTTCGACCATTGAATTTTCTTTAACACTTTCTTAGCCCTAATAGGAAGATACCTCCACCCTAGTCAGTCATTCAGAATAATGCCTTTTATGCGTCTGACCTGTTAGCTCAGTTGTTAGTAACTCTACCTTCTGAATTATAGGTTGTGGGTTCGATTCCCACTCGGGACAAATATTTGTGTGATAAACTTCGATGTTTGTTCTGTGTCTGGGTGTTATATTGTATTCTATGTATGTATTTACAAACAAAAAATATCGAATATCTTATCAGTTATCTGGTTCCCATAGTACAAACTATGCTTAGTTTTGGGCTAGATGGCGCTGTGTGAAACGTCCTACATATATATTTTATTTAAAAAAACAACTATACAGTCTAATGACTGTTTAGTAATGGTGCTGTAATCAGCACCATTAACAGACAACTCTCAGATGTGTTTCAGACTATAATATTATAAAGAAACAACACTTTATATTTCACATAAGATTTATTCTCGAGAAAATAACTGGTCAGTTTATTTTATATTCACCACCAACTTTCACTTTACACAAGTCCAAGAATCAGATTATTAGCATTATTCATTTTATTTATTTAATATTTATATTTAATTTGAAATACGAACAGTTAAATAGGACAATAATTTTTAGGCAAGAACTCACCCTGTAAATGACGCTTCACATGATATCTGTGGACGTTCTGTGGTATCCACTCCGCTATAATAGAAACAAATAGTCACCTACTGATGACATCCATATGCTTCGTAAGCCATTACTCTTGGTTTTAGGCATAAGATAACAGTCGATAAGCTAAGCCAGATACCTTCAAACGTCCTAAAAATTCAATAAAGCTAACCACTAAACTTGCACTTGCACGAGTAGTAGCATTCCCAACAAGTTAGCAGCAGAAATTGTAATACCGATTCTGAGACCGATATAGCTCTTAGAATTAGCAAGTTGAAATGAAAATGGGCAGGCCACATCCTGACTACAAGAAAGGTTCTCGAGTGGCGACCACGAACCGGAAGACGTAGCGTAAGCCGGCCCCACACTCGTTGGACCGGCGATCTGGTGAAAGCCACGGGGAGCCGTGGATGCAGGAGGCGAGCAGCCGCTCATAGTGGCGCTCTCTGAGAGAGGCCTATGTTCATCAGTGGACGTCTTCAGGCTGTTGATGTTGATGATGATGATGATGATGATTTAAATTCCTTTCAATGGCACTTCTAAAACTTCCAGGTCCTTAGAGAAATACTCATAGACGTAACATATTCTAATAACCTCTTTAAACCCGCGACTGTTCGAAACATTAGAACCATTACTAACATCAATACTATCCTCGAAAGCTTCGACCTTTTCAACAACCAATTGACTGTAAGACTCTGAAAACATCAAACACTGTGAACCTTATCTCCTGGCAATAAGGTTTAGTTTCTTTGTTGTGTTATGGAACGGGCTTGCAAATACATTACCTATCTTCAATGTTGGCATATCGGGACTCCTTTATGGAAATTTGAGGCTAGGTTAATGTATGAATTTGGAATCTAGTGTTTTTGTTAGTCTACGAAGTTAGGTGTAGACCCGAGATGAAATTAATTTTGGATTTTGATCACATATTAGCGGCAGTAGCATTCTGAATCTATATCTGTGTGTCCTTAGTCCTACATAGATTCAAAACTAAAAGTATTCCGTTCTTTTCCAGTTTTTCTCTATTGATCCTGCTGGGTTAGCATCGACGATAGACAAAATTGTCTTTCCCCGTTTTACGTCACTTTCTTCATACTTGCTTGGAGTAAAACAGGGGAAAGACAGTTTTGTCTACCGGCCGTGCTAACCCTACTGGACGCCATCGCTGGGTTCAAAATTTTCATCTACATCAGTCCAGCCATGGTGATTATATGCTAGTCACAAATGAACAGACAAAATTAGTTGTTATTATTAATATAAATAAGGACTATTAATTTATATTTAAAATTTCAAACACATGATGTTAGTAGGCGCTTGATAGAACGTGGCAGTTACTTGTTCAAAAAATCCAAAAAAATTCTCCGTCCTCTCCCAAACAAAATATCCGCTAATCGGCTAAGCAAGCAGAAACCTGCAAAAACGCCCTTGCTTTTTCCACTACACAAGAGATGAATTACTCGAACCCTTGAAATTTAATCCAGGCGATAGCTGCTGGGTTACTTCTTGTAAAATCGAGTTTGGGATGAAACAAAAGTTTATTCACAGCTCAAATAATTGATAGAACTTAGTGAGTAGTTATTTCGAGCGATTATGGCTTAGTGGCAGATTGTGCAACTTCCAAACCAACGCACCCTAGTTCGAGTCTCACTCGAACCTTTGACTTTTCAAGTTATGTGCGAAATTTGCATTTGCATTTACAATGGTGAAGGAGAACATCGTGGGGAACCCAGCAGGTCCAAGAGTCAACTGAAACTTAGCAAATATCGCCCCATTAAATTCCATAGAACAAAGTGCTAAGCGGTAAACCTTGCAACTTTCAATCCAACGCATCATATTTTTAATCTCTCTCAACTCGGCACAAACACCATTTTAAGTCATGATTGAAATTTGAACTCGTTTCAAAAACGGTTAAGAATATTCGTGAGAACTGGCAAGGTTTCTTTGTGTCTCTCATCCACTAATCCGTACAGCATATCGATTATAAAGGCACACACTCTCTCTCTTTGGGCGGCCGTGTCATTTAACATCAGGAGAAGGACTAGCTCATCACGTCATTAATTAAGAGAGAAAAAATGTTCCAGACATGAGTTTATTATGACAATACATAAAATTCACACTATATAAATGCGCTTTAAAAGAAGATCCACAGGAGAACTTCTTCTTCTCGTGTAGGCAAGTGGTCAGCCCTAGTGTCGGAATTTTCAGGCTGCCCAAAGGCCAAAGGCTGACTTGGCTTAACGACTGTTGTCTTACGACAAAAGCCGGGACCGACGGCTTAACGTGCCCTCCGAAGCACGGTAGCGTTCAGTTGTAAATACCACATTTTGCTGTAGCGGTAACCTATTAGCAGTTAGATATAATATAGCAATAAGAAAGCAACATCGCAAAACAGTAAACCGAAAAAGGTTCTCATGTGGCGTCCAAGAACCGGAAGACGCAGCGTATTATTAGGCCCCACAGGTAGACCGACGACATGGTCGAGACTGTGGGGAGCCGTTGGATGCAAGAGGTATAAGCAGCCGGTCAAAGCGGTGCTCAAGGGGGTGGCTTATGTTCAGCAATGGATGTCTTCCGGTTGATGAATATGATGATTAACTTTGCTTCACCAGGGTATATCTATAACTTACAACCAACTTCAGAATGAAAAGCATGCAAATAGTTGATAATTCTGACGATACCGTACTCGACTCTATAGTAACCCCAGTGAATCCTTTTAAATGTGACTACTTTACACTCGACCTATTTCCGTGGCCTGACAAATGCCGGCTGCCCTTTAACCCTTGATAAAAAGGTGTTGTCCCTTTTTGATCTCGGATGTCCCTTCAAACTTCGCCGTCAAATGCTGAGGAATCACTTGCCTCTGAATAATCAAGCTGGAAACTTGGAGGTCGGCTATTCATGGTGAACCTTTTTGAAGCGAACGTAGCTTAATAGTGTTAGAAGTAAACGATCCACCGGTACACTTTTTTATGAGAGGGCCTTAAAGCGATGAAAGTTCAATTTATAGTTTACAGCTGAGCAATATCGTGCTAAGAAGGATGCGCTGATCTCTCAGGCTCATTTGTCATCGTAAAACGACAGTCGTTAAATACTGTGCTTGGCCAGTCGCTGAGGCGAAGTGCAGAAAAACTGATTTGCTGGATCAAATGTTTTAGTTATTTACTATTGAATAATGGTCTTACAAAAAATGTAAGACACGCATAAAGAGATTGTCTAAAAAATGTGCCACTTTGTTACACGATAAAATGTACTTTACCTGATCTTATAAAATCCAAAAAACAGGTTAAAATAAAAATCTGAAACGAATTATTAAGTAATATTTTATTAAACATAAATAGGTACATCATTTTCATATGGAGTTATTTCTCATTAAGTAAGTACTACAGAGAAATTTTGGTTTTCAACTGATTTCCTGTATTTATTCGTCTGCAGATAAAATTGTTTAAAAATTATAAAATGGCATTAAATCAAGTTTTGAATCAATAATTCTTTTAAGTGACTTGTGACTCACCCGGAAAAATGTTTGTGGTAATATTAAGTGGATATATATAGCGGAAATAATAAAAAATACTTAACTAAATAAACAGGCCAACCACCAATGATTAATGTAATATAAATATACCGAAAGTTAATACAAGGACCAGTGAAAAGAATTACAAAAAGTGTTTATTGAAAGTGCATCTTTAAATACTGTATTCCAAAAAACGGCCGAACGCAGAAATCTGTTTGACCTTTGAACTCGTCAATGACTAGCAAAATCCTGCGCACTCAACACGTCGTAGTGTATAGCTTATTTTCGTCGATTACATCAGCTATCGTTTGGTGTGAAGGCATAAAGATAATGCACGTGGGAGCCTAGGTGCCGAGATCGAAACCAGCTGACATAAATACTTTTTGTATTAATTAAATCCAAGCTTAAAGAGTAACACAGTACAATAACAACGCGACATCTTATATGAGAACTAAAATTACTCAAGCTAACTACTAAAATAAATTCTCAAAAGTAGATGGTGCTGTAAGTTGTAACACGAAAAGTCTGTGGTCGAAACCAATATCAGATAAATTACAAGATGGAAGATTTAAATATTACATGTAGTAATAATAACATTACCTTTCGAAGACAAAAGATGGTCAGAGCAAAATCTACAACGTCTCTTGACAGAAGCTGTTCTACATCAAGTGACGAAATAATATTATGTAAAAGCCTTGACCTATCCACAAATATGTGCCCAACACACATGGCAGAAATGAAGGCAGAAATCAAACAACTAAAAACTAATCTGGAAAGTACACAAAATGAAATGGAAAACGTAATTTTAGAAAATATAGATCTTAAGAAACAAATGACGCACATGCAAAAAGAACTTACACTACTAAAACAATTATGCCGAAGTCCAATAACGACCTTTAGTAGAAATATCTCGTCCAGTACAAAAAAAAGTGTTAGGCGGCGACTCACAGACAGTTTTCGGATTTCGCCTTTTACTGGAACAAACATGACGCAGGATAACGAGCTTAAGGCTGATCCTAATCCCACACATATACTGAGCAATTCACCAGAACAAGATAAAGTGAGTGCAACTATTAACAACGATAACGATTCTATTTCTACAGAGACAATTAGTATGCATGAAAAATCGGTGAATTCGACACAGGTTAACGAGATTGCTGATCATAAACAAGTAGTGAGCACCTCACCAGAACAATATAAATTGGGTACAACTACTTGCAAGGAAAACACTTTCGCCACTGCTCAAAAAATAAATACCCATAAAAAACCAGAAAATTCAAATAACACACAACAATTTCAAAGCACAGAGATTCCAAAAATGCAGGCATTTGGAATTGAGAATACTACTTTGACATTGACGGCGGGAAAAGGGCCAGATGTAAAACTAAAAGAAGCTAAAAAAACCATCGCGAAAGATAAGTGCAATAAAAGAGCTCTTATTATAGGCGGTAGGAAATGTAGCGGATTGGCTATAAATCTTAGTAGGTCTCGATTGTATAATCCTTATAACGATTATGAATTTATATCCATAGTAAAGCCAAATGCCTCCACAGAGGAAATACTGACTAGTGCTAAGCTTTTTGATATTAACGCAGATGATAAGTTGATAATATCTATTGGGCAAAATGACTATAATGCACTAAAAATGACGACAGAATTGTGTTTATTTCTTCAATCTGTGAAATGCCCTGTCATAATCCTGGGTGTGGATAAAAACATCTATTCCAAAGATTTTAAATTAAATGAATTACTAAAATTAACTTGTAAACAAACCAGAGATTGCTATTTTATTAATAATTTCTACAGCACAGAATCACTATGCCATAAAATAAATTCAGTGTTAGACCAGTTTGACTATAATAAAAGATTCCTTAATTTTGATAACCCTTTCAAAACAAATAAGACCGCCGCACAGCCTATTGTTGTTACTAAAATCATAAAAACAATGAATAAAAGCACACAAACAGATGATGATATATTAACACAAGATATGAATAGTGTATCGGATGATAGAATTCAATCTAAAACTAATGACATGACAGAAGTTGAAAACAAAACATTTTTTCGTGACTAAAAATGAGAACCATGTAATTTTTCATCAAAATATTGCAGGTGCAATAAACAAATTGGATGATATAGAAGTGGCTTTAAACATACTGAAAGACAAAGATTGTTTAGTTGACTTTATTTGTCTCAGTGAAACCTTCATTAAGTCAGGAGACGAAGATAATTTAATAATGAATGCATTTCATTTAGCAAGTAACTATTCCAGGATTAACCAAAAAAGAGGTGGTGTATGTATATTGATAAAGCCGGAAATAGAATATGAACTGATAGAATGGTTGAGTAGTATAGCAATGGAAAAACACTTTGAAGTATGTGGAATACAGGTGAAAAAGTTAAAAGTGAACTTATTTTGCTTATACAGGACACCAAACTCAGATCTGAATATATTTTTTAGAAAATTACAAGTATTATTGGACAAAGCAGGCAAAAACGAAAATTATCATAATATCATATGTGGTGATTTTAATATAGATGTTTTAAGCAAGAGTAGCACCAAAGAAGAATTTATAAATACTTTGCATAATTATAATATGCAAATACATATTAATAAACCTACTCGCCAAAATACATGCATTGACAACATTGTAAGTGATATTTTAGATGCTAAGGGTGAAACACATGAGTTGGGTCTGTCCGATCATAACACTGGTCAAACCTTGTCGATTAAGACGAAAAAAGCAGAAGACGTACCAAATCAGTGGTTTGTATACAGAAGAGACTGTTGTAAAGAAAATTCGGATAAATTCAGTTATTATCTTAGTAAACTTTCATTTAGTGAGGTCCTATCAGAAACAAACGCAAACGAAGCTTTCTGGATATTTCACAAAGAGATATGTCTATTTTTGAAATTATGTTTCCCTTTAATAAAAGTAAAAATGAACCAAAACTCAGTAAGCCCAAAATGGATTACTAAGAGCTTAAAAAAGTCTTTTATTGTGAAAAGGAAACTGCAGTATAAATATTACAAGCATAGAACTAATACTGATAAGCAGAACTATAAAAAATACAGTAAAGTTTTAAGAAAGTGTATGATGAATGTCCAGAAAGAAGAAAACAAGAAATATATTGACAGAGCTGATAATAAATGTAAAGCAACGTGGAACATTATAAATAAAAAGCTAAACAAGTATAAATTACAAAACCATATAAAAGAAATTTCTGATGGAAAAAACACATTCAGACGTGGAGATGAAATTGCGACATGCTTTAATAATTATTTTGCAAATATAGCAAAATCGGATGACATCCAAAAAGGAAAAAACAGTACTGGAATAAGATTATCAAACTCAATCTATTTGAAACCCGTAAGTTGCATGGAAGTTTACAAAACAATTATGCAACTACGAAATACAAACTCAGCTGGATATGATAATATTACAACAAAAATGATAAAACATAACATATTTGCTATTGTAGAGCCGTTAACACACATAATAAATTTATCCTTGGAAAGTGGAATATTTCCCGAAGCTCTAAAATTATCCGTGGTAAAACCTCTTTACAAAAAAGGGTCAAAATCTGAGACAGGAAATTATAGACCTATTACATTGGTGCCAATATTTTTAAAAGTGTTTGAGAAAATAATGTGCGCAAGAGTCGTGAAGTTTCTTGAGAAAAATAATGTAGTGAGTGAACAGCAAAATGGTTTTATTAAAAATAAAAACACTACTTTAGCTTGTTTTATATTAGTCAAAGAAATTCTCAATGCAATTAACAGGAAAGAAATACCAGTGGCAGTATTTTTAGATATGAGCAAAGCGTTTGATATGGTGTGTCACGATAAGCTATTGTACAAACTAGAGCAATATGGTATAAGAGGTCCTGCATACAACTGGTTCGAAAGTTATTTAAGAAATCGAAAACAATGTACGGAAGTAAAAACATTGTGCCCTGATACAAACACTCAGAAAATTGTTAGATCACCATATATAATAAACCACTATGGCGTACCACAAGGTAGTGTCCTTGGACCTTTATTGTTCATAATTTACATTAATGAATTACCGAACTCAACGGATCAATACACAGTGCTGTTTGCAGATGATACAACGGTTCTAACTAGGGAGAAGACTATTAAGCAGGCAACTGATGTTACGAACAAGGCGTTAAATGATATAATTGACTGGCTGGATGCGAATAATCTGAAAATCAACACAAATAAAACGAAATTTATGAGATACCTGACGTATAAAAGTAACGATGAATTTAGAGTGAGTTTGCCGATTAAATGTAATAAAAATGATATTGAAGAAGTACAAGATATACAATTTTTAGGAATAAATATAGATACGTTTTGCAATTGGAAAAAACAAGTTGACAATGTTTGTAAGAAAATAAATAAATTTGTCTATGCCCTTCGCAAAATTAAAAACTTGACGAATATACAAACAGCAGTAACAGTATATCACAGTCATGTATGCTCTATTCTACGGTACGGGATAATAATTTGGGGAAATTCAACGGATGCCCTAAGAGCATTTATAGTTCAGAAGAAGTGTATCAGATCAATCTTTAATCTAAAATGGAGGGATTCTTGCAGACCAGTATTTATTAAAGAAAAACTGCTTACACTTCCGTCAATGTATATTTATGAAATGTGCAAATTTGTCAGGAAAAACTATTCTTTGTTTGAAAATGATAAGAATGCTGCATTTAAAAGAACCATTGTACAAAAACCATTGGTTATGCCACGGTTTAGACTAAAAATGTGTGATAAAAATTGCTGCACCATGGCAGTAAAGATTTATAATAAACTACCAAAAAGCTATAGAGAACTAAATGACATAGAATTTAATCGGAAACTTTACAATTGGCTGTCTGATAGATGTTTTTATTCAGTTGACGACTATTTTAAATATAAATTCACATGTAAAATTGACTAATTATGTTATTGATTGAGATGATTTTTTACTTATTTATTAATTTTAAAATACCTACTTTATTTGTATCTGACTAGTGATGACTACGTGATAGATGTTTTTATTCGGTTGATGACTATTTTAAATTTAAATTCTCATGTTACAATTGAAATTATTTTATTCATTTGATTAAGTTATTTACTACACTATGATTTTATTATTGTTATGTATATACATGAAATTTTAGTTACTATTGATTTAATTGTAAAAAAGTGTTCAATGTATTGTAAGCATTGGGTAATGTAAATTTTTTATATATTAACTCAAATATTTGCACAACTGAAAAGTTGAGTATAGAGAACCGTGAACTTTGTGACCATCTAGATGTAACCTATATTCAAGCAAATAAATTTCATTTCATTTCATTTCATTTCATTTCATTTAAATTCAAATTTATCCTAGAACTTAAATGTTTTCCAGAAGTTTCACAACATACCACGCTACTTTACATACTGCTACTTAGCATTAAGTTCGCCTATGTACTTGATTATCTTGTGCAATAAAGCATTTTCTATCTATCTATCTATCTACCACGCTGCTGAAATTCCTTGCCTTAAGCCGCTGGTCCCGGCTGTCAATAGTCGTTCTCTACTAGTGACCACGGCCAATGCAACTTGTTCGAAATGTCGAGGTAAATAAATAATGTTTTAGCGTGATTATAAATCCTGTGTTAGGCAATCCATAAGACTTTGGGCAACCTAAAAATTCTAACGCCAACGCTGATCACTTGCCTACACAAGAAGAAGAAATAGAAGCAGTCATTAAATTCTGACAATGGTGTCCGAGTTTCAAAACGAACCGAACGCTTTTGACTTACCTTCTCGAAAAGAAAGCAAGGAGGCATGGAAATATGCGTGTATTTATTTTAATACTAGTCGAGCGGCGCAAGGCCGATATCGACCATAAAACAATAGAATTATAGAGGTGTAGTATCTATGAATCTGCCGTTTAGGTTAAGTCTACCTTCTATAATAATAATTTCTTATGTGTAAGCACCCTTCCATTCCAAAATAAGCCGTTACCACATAACATAACGTAAATTTAGCATAACATAACAATAACTTACCATAACACGGCACTTAGATAACGATTATGCCACAAGCATGCATTAGACATGGCACATTTAACTGTGATTAACTTTATACAAGTTTATATCGGATGATGGATGTTCATTCAGACAGGTCTGTCAGATTGCGGGGTTAAACGTAGGAGTTCTATTATGAACTGTTGATGGGAAAAACGTTCCCGAAAACGCGTCACAATAGCATGGTCTTGTACCCAATGCGATAAGACAATAAGACTTATAATACTTATTTATAGAAATAGTAAGTCAAAGTCAAGGTCAAATACAAATCGCCATCGCGGCTATTATACAGTCCATACCTAAGTGTTCTTTGTAGTAGGTAGTGTAGCTAGTTTAGTTTAGTTTTTATTATTGTAGTAGTTAGCTTGAGAATAAAACCACATTGCCCGTTGAAAAAAAAATACAATTTATTCCAAGTAGGTTAAAAGCACTTTTACAAGTGAACATCCTAAATACTTTTGCCAATTACAATCTGTTAAAATACAACTTAGTTATGTAAGCAATATGTTCCCCGGGGTTTTTGTGCGTTTGATAACTTGGCACACAAAATACTGAACGCTCATTGGCTGCTTGTTAATCATCAGCTGTCTTCAACCAATGAGCATACAGTACTGTTATGTTGACTGGACACAAGTTTCAAAAACATAATGAGAAGCGGGGAGTTTGAGAGATAGGTGCGAACTTAGAAGCTGTTAAACTTTAGTGCAGACGGGCAATAAAATAAGTGATTATTGTCCTTTGGCCCTGAGCATATTAAAATTATAAAGGGCTTTATGTCAAATATGGTAAGCCTATTACAATAAACGAGTTCGTAAATAAAATAAGTTTTCTTTCGCACTACTGATGCAAGAAATCTGGTACAACGCAGAAAAGACAACTCCGATCTGGAACTTCAATCCTGTAAAGAAGCAACAAGAAACTTTACAGTGGGTTTACAATAGTGTAGTATATTTCCAAACAAAACATGATTTTCTTACATAAAAATAAAATGTCATAGCTCGATAGGTATGTGTATGTCGGAGTCAAAGTATCTAGGTGACTTTATTTGACCATCGCCTGCCCTCTGCTATTTTGATCCACGAGTGTTTTTAAAAACATGCAAGCAATAGAGTTAGGAATCCGCACTAAATCCACCAAGGTGTAGCACACTTTACGACTGGTCGCCCTTAACCTGAGTGAATGGAAATAGCAGCTGGAACGCGTGGCTTGCCAACTTTTAGTGACTATAAATGTCATGTATTTTTAGGTATCCTTTATAGAGACGCGGCGTGTCGCGTGGTCGGGCGCACCATACATTTGAGGTTTTTTGAGATGTCAAATGTATGAACCGTGCACCACGTCTCCAATAATAGAGCAACAAAAATAAAAATATATACATAAATAAAAAAAAGTCTTATGATTTGATTATAGTCAATTGTTTTTTTCTCTAATCTGTGGATTTGATGCTATATTATGAAACTCTTTGATGAGTATCATATGCGACTACGCGCAAAATGATGGTTTTATGAGAAAAGTACTAAAGAACTATAATACTACTAGTTGACCCACCCCGGCTTCACACGGGTTAATTAGTTTTCCGCCCTAACCCTGTTTATGGTAAAAGGGGAGGCAAAAGGGAAAAGGATAGGGGAAAAGGATGGATGGATGAATAGGGCGGTGAAGGAAGGCAGGCTTTGACATGGTGAGCATAAAAAAATCAATACTTTATAACAAAACTGTAACATGTCCAATTCTGTACATTGAAGATATTTAAAAAAATTTTTTTGAGTGCTCTCTATAATTGACAACAAAATTGTATTTTTATTAATTTTTGTCTGTCTGTCTGTCTGTATATTACGAGGAAATAGTAAAAATAAAATAAAAATAAATAGTATACTTTTAATCCCGAAATTCAGCACGGTTCCTTCGGGAGAAGAGATGAAAGTAAAAACTTTATTAACGCGGGGTCTGATTTGTTAATTATTTTTTTGTTAGAAAAGGGGTACTTTAAGTAAATATATTGTCTCGTAAATATTCAAGGTCGTCGTTTTTGTGATTCAGAAATTACAAACATCCTACCTTCAGTATTAGGTCCAAAGCCACTTCTATCCTATACTATGGGAAAGAGATAAGGGAGGGGGGAAAGATAACAGTTACAGTTACAGTTAGTTTTATAATATGTGCATAGATAAATATAAAATAAAATAGATACATAGAAAATAAAATTTAGGAAAGTAGTATTCATTGTTAAGGTGGAACGTTTCACTAGCGCGGCAAATTCAAATTTTCTTGCGTTCTTTTTCCAATAATAGCTTAAATACTAAACGTGATTACATTAAAACTGATTTAACGTAATGAAATAGAATGAATAAACAACTTACGATTAAAAGTATCTCCTAGATATCATTTGTTTAGCGACAAATGGGAATAAACAAGTTTCGTCTTAGTTTTTCAGTCTACTGCCATTTGTCGCTAAACCAATGATATGTAGGTGATACTTTTAATTGTGATTTACTGATACATTCTATTTATTTGCGCCAAATTAGTTTTCAATTATCACGTTGAGTAATTAAGCTATTATTGACAAAAGAACGCAAGAAAATTTCAATTTGCCACGCTAGTGAAGCTTTCCACCTTGAACTACGAAACAGAAACAGTCAAATCCATACTTTGTGTTTCAAGTTCGACATGAGTTCCACATCAAAAAGACTGTTTGAATTCTGAACTTCCCGGTTTATTTTTAAACCACCGCAAACAAAAGAATCGCTAACACAATGCAATCGTATCGCGGCGTAACCCTAGAAATCGAAACGAAGTTTCAAATAAACATAACGAATAATAAATTATATCTGTGTCAAAACGCAGGAGTTTATAAAGAAAAGTTGCATCTATTCGAAACTCGTTCAAAGGTAATAGGAGTGCATCCGGTCTGGCACAGTGTGCAGTATTGATCACAACTTGATGTTCGACAGTACATTAACTTGCTACATTTTTATACTTTTTCAGATTTGGACATATTTTAGTACCCAATAAAAATTAGCGCTCAGTTGTAAATACCAATTTTTGCTGTAGCAGTCACCCATCACAGTGGTGACCGCAGTAAACGCTGCTTAACTATACCGATCGGTTAGAAACGGCTAGTCATGCTTCGGAATGAGTGCTACGCAAAAAAAAACTTATAATAGCGTGTTTTTGAAGATATTTCTATCTACGAAATATGTTTTCGTGAAAACGACCTGCGACAAAGAGTGCAATCGATGAGGCATTCTATCGGCGATCGGTGTCGCCGCATATTGTACAAAGCTCGATCACTGCATTACACCGTCGCAAAGTGACGTAAATTTGAGATTGCTCGAGATATTGTAAAGTTGGATTGGAATCGGATACAGTTCTATTTGGACCGAGTGTGATACTTTGTAAAATGACTATTGGTGGTGCATTTTGCCAACTGGAAAATGTATCTAACTAATGTTTTTTCAAACTAAACGTTATAATAAAAAGAGGAACTTTAATGCATATAACACGCATGCAAAAATCCAAAATACATCTACTAAACGTCACGAAATTCAGTCGCAAATCTCGACCTGTGTTCGCGCAGTATACATGCCTGTTTCCTACAATGCAATGACTATACGAAATATTAGACAAAAAGGTAGGTAGTACAATGAGCGGTCTTATCACTTAAAGTGATCTCTTCCATCAAACAATCTTTGGCTGGATAGAAATAGTACAGTATTAGTGCGTGGCGGCAAAACTCTAGAGTCTGCACTGACAGTTTTTTGACTGAATCCCGTGAGTTGCCTTAAAGGTGGAACGTTTCACTAGCGTGGCAAATTAAGATTTTCTTACGTTCTTTTGCCAATAATAGGTTAATTACTCAACGTGATTACATGAAAACTAATTTTGCGCAAATAAATATAATGTATCAATAAATTAGAATTAAAAATATTACCTACTTATCATTGGTTTAGCGACAAATGGCACTGAAAAACTAAGAAGAAAATTGTTTATTGCCATATGTCACTAAACCAATGATATCTAGGAAATACTTTTCATCGTAATTTGTTAATACATTCTATTTATTACCGCAAATTTAGTTTTCATGTAATCACGTTGAGGAATTAAGCTATTATTGGCAAAAGAACGCAAGAAAATTTGAATTTCCCGCGCTAGTGTAACGTTCCACCTTAATTAATATTTTTCCGAATCCATGTCTTTTAGTTTTGTTCTATATTCAAACGAAGTTCACTGTCAGCGCCTAGTTTCGAAATTAAATTGCATTGCACAATTTCTCCTTGTACCATTAACCTATTTGCCGTCTCATGCCAAGTAAACAAGTGTCAAGTTCTAAACGAAAACTAGACTGAATGATACTTTAAAAAAACAGTGACGTTCCGAATTATTCTCACCTACTCGCGACTCTTGCGAGCCACTCGAATGAGTGTCTAAGCTTTTTTTAGATTTCAGCGAAGTAATAATGACGATAGGATGAATAGATTCAGTATCGTGTTAGGCGCGCGCACTACAGTAAGTTCCTAATTTAAAAGATCGAAATATGGCCTTCGCGATTCCTTGCCCTTTGTGAATGAGGAATTAAAAAGTAGCGATTCCTAAATTAAAAGCTGGTTATTGAAATTAGAAAATTTGTATTTCAAAAATAGTGAGGTCTCGAATGCCATGTTTAGTGAATGAAAAAAGTAGTGATGCTTGATGGCCAGTGCTAAGTGATATAAGTGAAAGAGTGAATTGTGTGTGTTTTTTCTGAGTGAAATTGGAGAGTGCCCAGGCGCAGTGGCTATTTTCGGATAGAGTTTTTCTTTTTATTTCTAACTGGTTGATTGTATTTTTAACCTGCTGTGACAAACTGAGCTAACATTTTTGTGATACTATTTTTAAATAGAACGGTGTGCAGCTGAGTACTTAGTACTTCTATAAATTAATATATATATATATCTTAATTAATTAATTAATTCATATAATTCTAATATATGAATATATATATTAATATATATATATATATTATCAAAAACCCTGAAATAATAGGGCTTTTGATAAAGCCAATCATTTTATGTCAAGGTATTTTTATATATTTGTCTGTAATTTATTGTTGGTAAAAAATCACCCGGTCTTGGACATTTTTGTCCATAAATGTTTAAAGGTCCCAAAAAACCGGGAGCTTTATATGATCACATTTTTCCTGTCTGTTTTCTGTATGTCTGTCTGTCTGTCTGTCTTTCAATATCTTTTTTAACAGCTAAAGGTCTTATAATGGGAAATTTTGACCAATACTAAGGTCCAAGGCTTCATCATCTTGTCAATTTAGTTTTAAATTATATACAATATCTAATTCTATTCTATATAATATGAATGAAAAACCCGTTTTTTAGACTCGAAATTTAGTCTTAAAGCGATCTAGCCATACCTGCTGTCTAGCCCTAAAGCTTCTAACCCCTAGTTTGCATGAAATTCACGTGTTATCAAAACTTACAAATAATAATAATTTTTGTAGTACCTAAATGCAAAATGGTTATTAATTATCTACTAAAATGAATTTATTATTAAAAGATATAAATAAGAGCCTACAAGAAATCGCTTAATGCGAAAAGGCCGCCCGTTGTTCTACCATTTTTTTGTAAGTTTTTAAGTGCATTCTTATTTATTGGTGCTCAAGAAAGTATTAATGTATAGTATTATTTATTTATTTATATATTTATTTATTTATTTATTTATGCAAATTACTACTATCATTACAGTCATGTCCAATCCAATAGCGTAAGTCAACCTAATTATTACATACAACACAAAAAGAAATAGATTATCATAATTATTTTATAGTAAATATTACATTAAAAAAAAAATTCTTCAACTAGACGCGCGGAAACATGGCATCCGTTTTATCGTAGCAATTCCTCGAATACGTACAAAGCGTTTTGAGTCCTCATTTATAATTCAGACAGCAAAGGAATGGAACACCTTAAGCTCCTGACAAATATTATCTAGAAGATTTTAAAGAGTGAACGGGTATCTTCTAAGGCAAGCACGCTGTATCGTCGACAGCATCGTCACTTACCATCAGGTGAGTTTAGACCGTGATCAAAAATGTTAGTATATCAATGATATTTTTTATTTATCAGCTAGAATTTCTCTCACATACATCCAAAAATGTTCCTCATCCTGTACCTGTGTGACCAGTAGTAATAGTAGCAGTTATTTTACAAATACTAATGAATATTTTATGGTACTTGATAGCGGGTCATCATCATCAGCCTAAAGACGTCCATTGCTGAACATAGGTCTCGCCCAAAAAGTGCCACTTTTAGCGGCTGATCGCTTGGCTTGCTTGCTTCATAGCGAGTACAGGTAGGTAATGTACATTCGAATAAACTTCTAGGTACTAGGGACACTCATGTACATGTACCAAACATGATAAGGTAGGAATTAAAAAAACAAAACACCATAAAATTTTAAACTTCCATGGTCACTAACATTACGTGGTAAATATCCCGTTAAGGTGGAACGTTGCACTACCGTGGCAAATTCAAATTTTGTTGGGTTCTTTTGACAATAATAGCTTAATTACTCAATTTGATTACATTAAAACTGATTTAACGTAAATAAATAGAAATGTATCAACAAATTACGATTAAAAGTATCTCCTAGATATCATTGGTTTAGCGACAAATGGCAATTAACAAATTTCGTCTTAGTTTTTTAGTCTATTGCCATTTGTCGTAAGTAGGTGATACTTTTAATTGTAATTTATTGATACATTTTATTTATATGCGCAAAATTAGTTTTCATGTAATCACGTTGAGTAATTAAGCTATTATTGGCAAAAGAACGCAAGAAAATTTGAATTTGCCGCGCTAGTGTAACGTTTCACTTTAAGAAACAATATTTTAGAAACAAAACACTGTCTACTGGGCCTTCAAAATGGGTAGCTCCCAACTGATAACACAAAACGGATCACTTATTTAAAAAATTGCCATCCAATCCCAAATGTCAATTAATCAGTGTCCCATCGGATACTACGTCAATTTTACTGATAGTACCATCTTTGGACAAGTTTTGACTGAGCTTTTAGATTTCATTTTATAGTTCTCTAAAAAATGAAGTACCAGGCGACCAGATATACGGAGGAAGTTAGAGTTAAAGAAAATATGACCTACAGGTTTATCAATCAATTTAAGTAGTTCTAGAGAAATGTGATCTAAATCGAAACAAAGTACCAGGAGAACAGGAAAAGAGAGGCGGATAGAGCTTCTTACTTGTATAACATACAATATTTTCGCTTTCCTATTAACGCAAAACACACACGAACATGGCAATAAAGCAAATAGCTGCCAGCTATTTAACATAATATGCATAGCCTCTTACGGAACGTAAACACGTATCGTAAACGTATAATATAACAACGATTATTGCGTTTAATTGAATCAACAAACATTTAAACGAGAAATGGCTTCAAAATGTTGCCATTAATAAATTGAGAGAGGGGAGACAACAGAAACTGTGAACTTGGGTGACAACACGTTTTCTTATCATTATAGTTTAGTAAATAATTAGTATGTTACTTTATTACTAGTAGTAAACGGCTAGCACTCACGAAATTCAGTCAAAAACCTAGACCACTAAAGAGAACCACTGACTCACATAAAATATAATAGATAATATAAATAATACTTATACAACATAAAAAAATACATTTTAATTGTAATTTTGATTATGAGCATAGTTAGTGTACATGCTAATGCCGTTCTAACTAATTATAAACAAATTACTGGGTGATTATTAATACAGCAGGGCCTCTTTTATTCGAACCACGTCTCATCTGAACAGTTTTGTCTTAAATAAAATATACCATAGGTCTCTATGAAAGTCAAACCTCAAAAGCGTTCCCGCGCCAATGCTTACTTATACAAATATATACGTTTCCAGCTAATATAAAATAGTCCACTAGCGGTTCATTTTAATAATGAACCATAGCTCACATGTAATAGCGTTATAAACCAACAATATGCGAGTTACATCACTTTCATTAGGCGCGATCACATGCGAGTGAGAGCAAAAACAAGGCGTATGCCTTGTTTAAACGGTGCCGTTTTCGAGGCGGCGATCGTGTATCTACCCTATATTTCATGGCAGACCTCTGTAATCCAAACGAACCACCGCACGCCTAAATACATGCCTTGAATGTAAGTGTACTATAATTCATAGAAATTAATCATGATATCGGCTTAAGTTCACAGTATACGAAGTCTCGCCATACCTCCGCATTAACCGACTTACGTTAATCTAACTCGTAAGCTATTAGTTATCCCTATAATTTCCCTTGGTACAGTGTCTGTGTGGCTTAAATTAATTTTATGGAGACAATGTATGCGTGAAATTAATGCGGGAAGCAGGTATTTTGCCCTGTTTAGGTAAGATGGGTTAAGTTATTAGATTTTGAGTGTTTTATGGGCGTAGTTTCAGATGAGAGTTTACAAAACCAATTTAACTCTTTGGAAATTCATGAAAGAGCATGAACAGTTTGGTGGTCTTTTGGAAAAATACCTATTGTCCCTTTATAAGTATCACTTGATTTGTGAAAGGTATAGTCTTGCAAAATTTGAAAGGTAGGTTAATTTTATACAGGTGAAAACATAGGTAGCATATTACTTAGTCATGCTGTAGCATAATTATGGCAAATATCTATGTGATATTCGCTCCAATAATACTTTTCATCCTAAAACTAATTCTAATTTCACACTCAAGTCTGCATACCGCAATGTCATCAAAATCCATTGATCAGATTATTTTTGAAAAGACAGGTATCTAATTATGCAATATTCTTAGAGTACCTACCTAGAATTTTTAATTAATCTTAGGCATTTTCTGTTTCAAAATGAACCCCTATTTCTCCTGGTCACGCTGTAACTTGAGAACGGCTTTATTGGTTTCATTCATCTCTTTTTTTAAATGTTTTCTAGTACTTTGTAGAAGGTTCTTACATTAAATAAAATTATTTATACTCATTCTGTCGAAAGGAAGATGGAAGGGAAAGGGAAAAAGATAGGGGAAAAGGATGAATGAATGGGCCAGCGAAGGAAGGCAGGTAAACTTTACGTCAATATAACGAATTTCGTAAATTTATAGGTACATGAAAATGTTAGAGAAAATTGTTAAAGAAAATGAGCCATTATGCTAAACGGCAACATTTGGCTAGCGAATTTAGTTCGCTGCATTCGATCAATCAATTTATAAAGAGATTTACATTTAAAATGGTGGAAACAACGGTACAAATAGACTAAAAAAATTTTTTTCGGAAGAAAATCTAATCTGCTGTATACATTTTGCTGTTCTTCGTCTTTTTGACCTTTCCTAAAATAATTTTCTTCCACAGGTGCGGCGCCGACGAAGAAAAATAGCAAAAGACGTGAGAATCACCGAGATGCTTCCTTATTTCGGTTAAACGGTAAGATTTATTGCACCCTTTCTTACCTTTTGTTTTCGCCAAGTTTCATTACACCCTTTGTGGTGGGTTTTATGAAGCGGAAATTCCGGTGGACTGACAACGAGAGCCGATTGGCGGAACTTTGGTGGCGAATATCGGTAAATGTGAAAGAGATTGTACCTTAATCTATTTTGTAAACTGCTTAGGCGATTCTAGCTTGTTATGACTGTTTGTCTCTTTTGCTCACGTTGTTAGCGTGGGTTACATAAGTTAGAAAAGCAATAATTTATTTTGTTTTCTAATATTATAAACATTTTGATATTTTTTGTTATCTTAGATTAACGTTTAACCACAATCTCATCAGGATGGGAAGTGATGGTTGTAGGTATGTAGGACGTTGTCTAGTAAATATCTATTCACTTCTGACTTGAAACACCAGAGTTATATTTTTTTGGACACATAAACCTACGCAGAGTATTCTAAATGCAGTTTTTATTATTATATCTTTCCTCTGTGTACTTTCTCTACGCGTTTTTTCTCTATGTTTTTCATTGACCCAAGCATCTATCGTTCCAACAGTTCCCGGATCGCTATAATCTTACTAAGAATGACGCCACTATAAACCATTTTAAGCATACTTCTGGCAACCTGATAAAATAAAATAACGAATTTAAAAATAATATAACTATAAATTAATAATTTGTCTTACGCATGATTTTATTTGAAAATATCGTTTATTGTCGTGTGATCGTTTCAGTTTATATAAAAACCAGATAAACTTGCTTTAAAGAAAGATAATAATATTCTTATATTTTATTTGACTTTTTTACTTTTATTTCATTTTATCTAATTTTTATATGATAGTCATGCCTATTCAAATTATGCAGTTTTTGGATAAAGATACTATTCATAAAATTATATCATCACTAGTTTCCTCTATAAATTAAATCCCATGAGCGTGACCAGCGTTAAGCTATACATCAATACCCACATTTTCTTTATTATAATCCTCAACGAGCAAAGCGTCACGTGATCCCAATGATTCATTTGGCACACCTGCTTCCGTGTTACAACAATCTCTATTCAAGCATCACTCTTGTTACCTTTTATTAAGACTTAAAATGCGATACAAGATACAATTTATTTATCGTAAGCTTTATCACAATTGAATTAAGTTTAAAATTAGATCGAGAAAGATCACGCTCACCTGTGAAGTATTTATCTGTTCAATGCAAAAAGTTATTTTAGTAAGAAATTTGTTGAAAGTTTTATTGATAGTTATAATGGCGCTAAAGAATAGTATGCACATAGCACAGTATGTTGCGGGAAGGGGCAGAATAAGTATTTTTAATATTAATTTAATAACTGTAGTTAACTTGATGATAACAAATATATTCCCACAAATGTGTATATTTTGATATCGCATTTCAACCATATTTGAAAAACCAATGAAATTAATAAACCTATAAATTATAATTGTCTACCTTATTAATACGTTGATAAAGATTAGTTATTACCCTTTTTTAAACATATTCGAGATATTAAAATATATTTATATATATAAAAATATATACTATTTCCTTAGTAAAAAGCAAACTTTTAGAATGAATCATCAAACGTACGTTTTGTTGTTGTTTGTTGTTAGTTATTTTTTAACTAGTCAAACGCCAAACCGATGGTAAAAATTCACGTCGTGTGTTTCATCCGTAGCATAGACTACTCTATAATTCGTAATTAAATTTACAATAACAATAGGCAGGATAAAATGGTAATGGCATAAAACCAATAAAACTAAGTCTACAATATTCTGAAACAATGCCAAGAACAATTAGCTGTTGACAGATTAGATACTCAACCTTCATGAGGTTCGTTGTAAAACTAAATTATTTATCAAGAATTATTTGAAAATTGAAAAACAATTTTTAGAGTGCATAAGAAATACTGATTTAATTTAAATATTATTCGAGAATTTCATAATCACATTTCATTCATTTCAGATCTTTTTCTGTCGAGTCTTATTATACTTTTATATCAAAGTTAGTCATAATAATTGTTATTATGATTACATGTGGGTGGAAAGCTGGATAAATAAAATAAAAATACTTTTGGTATCAACTAGCTGACAACCCTGGTTTTGTGCCAATTAATTATTTTATTCCCCTAGCTAATATGAAAAGCAGAGTGTGCCCTAAAATTATTTAACCTCAAGCGAAGTACTTTGCTCTCGCTACGCTTAGGATTCTACACTAGAATTCTTCGCTTCGCTCTGAATTCAAACAATGGATCTCGCCCTAAATAGTAAATACTATAGTTTATAGAAGTTTGGCTGCGCGCCGGAATGAAACCACTTGCCGCTATCAGTTTTCAAAAATATTATTTACCAGTTAAGATACAGGACAATAAGGAAACAGCGGTTGCCAGCGGGATGCGCGGGCGGCGGTAACCGGAGAAGCGGCGCTAGGTACAAGCTCTGGGTCGCACGCTATATTACATTGCTTTAGTCCCTTGTGACGCAATGTACTATCTTCCCTATCAGTTTTAAAAACAAAACACAATTTAACATAGAAAATTAAGTTGAAACAATTGAAAATGTGTAGGTAGAACTATTCCACAGGGTGGGAACAAACACCAGACGCGAACATGAAAGTTAACCCTGTGGGGTGCGATTCGAGCGATGGAACACTACCGGGGGCAGTTACCGCTGCTCACTTGAATGCAAGTGCTACCATGATTTAGGGAAACGCGAGGAAATCTTTTAGATAATTCCCAAAAGAGCTACGATTTTTAGAACACCGATAAACATGCGGAGCTCTTCAAGTCGCGAGTGAATAGGTATCTTCTATATAGGCAAGCATGTACCATCGTAGACCGCATCGTCACATCCCATCAGGTGAGATTGCGGTCAAATGCAGGCCTATTTAGTAGTAAAAAATAATAATATCGAAACAAAAAATGAATCGGTGATGCTGTTTGGTTAAAAAGACCATCTTCGATTTGGTGGTATGGTAGTGATACTTTGGTACGGTGTGCACTCAACCAAAATTGATCCTCGACACAAATCTGATGCGTAATTTCGCGAAGCTAAAAAGCTAATTGGCAAAAAAGTTTTTTTGACAGGAACGAAAATCGAAAAGCAATCAAGATTACCACTTGGTGTATTCCAACTTATGTACAACAGATGTATTCTACTAAGTTATTATTCTGTCATGATACGATGAGAATTTGAGAATTCAATGTGAAATACAGACCAATAACGATGTTCGTGTGAAACTTTTCTCCACGTTTCCTTTTTACCCTAATTTCACGCAGCAGCCGTTTTTGCAGTATCTTGATTGTAGTGTCCAATTTATTACAATGTCCAGCTAAAAAGACTATTGGTCAGTTATTACAAGTGTCAAACTGTCAAAGTCACATGTCTCTAAAACGTGAAGTCTATGGTCACAGTACAGAATAGACAGTAATACAATTACGGAGAGGAAAGTTAGCCGTGAGTTGTGCTGGTGCTAGATGGAAACTTGATACGTGTTTCACTTACTCTACCAATTCGGTATAACACCTTGCAATTTGTTTAGCGTCCTTGTTGTAATTTTACAATATTAGAAGTGAAAAAATTAGGAGGAAACTAAATAAGAACACAAAATAGAGAAGACAAATAGACAAGACAAATAGACAAATAGACAAATGGGGAATGAACACTTCGAAATTGGTAAAAATTAGGATTTGATGGATGACAACATAAAATAACCGGCCAAATGCGAGCTGGACTCGTGCACTCGTAGTACGAAGGGTTCCGTACCATTATCTATAAAAACGATCACGTTTGTTGTATGGGAGCCCCCTTATATATTTGTTTTATTCTGTTTTTTAGTATTTTTTGTTATAGCGGCAACAGAAAAACATCATCTGTGAAAATTTCAACTGTCTCACTATCAGGGTTCATGAGATACAGCCTGGTGACAGACGGATAGACAGACAGACAGACAGCAGAGCCTTAGTAATAGGGTTCGGTTTACCCTTTGGGTACGGAACCCTAAAATAGACGTTAAGAGTACACAAAATATTAGGAACATAGGAAGTAGACAACTTAAAAAATGAACAAGTTAGAGTTGACCCACGTCAATTGGAAGGACTGATTCCTCAGTTTAGGTACGTTTTTAGTTAATTGCAGCAAATATGTTATTTAATTTGCTTACGTATGAAAATATTATAATAACACTTAATGTAAGCCTGCGATTTTGGTACCCTGTACGGCTTTTAAGCTTATGTACCCTGATGATTTGTATCCCGCTCAATCCCGATAACATTAACGCCTCGGTCTCCTATTAAATGTTATATGTGGCGTCCGACTTCAGCGTTTTCGTTCCGATTGACGTCTGAACTACTCTGAACGCCAGGCACAGCATCAGTGGTTAATACATCTCATAGCGAACGATGACGTCTCGTTCACAAAAGTAGTCGACAAACAGTGCTCGCGTGTAGTCGTGTGATATAAAATGGATATAAGTTCGACACTTTTGGTGGCGCTTCTGTTACTGTATAATGCACTATAACATTTGACTGATTCAATCAATAACTCGTCTTTTTCTTTATCAAATTTCGACATTTTATACTAACGCCAAAAACGACATTCACGCTGCAATGCTTCGAAATAACTAGAGACGCGGCACAAAGCGTTTGAATGCCGCCTACGGCGTCCGTCACGCCAACATCAGCGTGTGAAAGAAACTACAACAGTAAATTTCTATAGTAAGCATCGTGACGTGGCATACGGCGTGACACTGTACGCGGTCCACGGCGTTTACAGGAGACCATAGCGCGGAATTCGCACTCGCTCTTAGAACGGTGAAGAACATGAAAAGAAGAGCGAGAGAAGGCGTCCCAGTAGTGATGTATAATAAGATGCAATTTAAATCATTAGCATAAATTGCGTAAATGATACTACATTATACATTAATCATTATTAGAGAGTAAGGAGTGGAAATGAATATGGTTTTCATTGAAAATTATGATGATTAGCGTCTAACGTAGTAGACACGAATGATTTTGACACTGTTAAAACTTTTAAAACCTTGTGTGCAATATTTAAAAACAATTCCTAATTATTTTGATTTAATTTTGTACTGTAGCAGTTCATTAAATTATCCTTTTTTTTGGAATTATAAAATTGCACAACTAAATGGAATTATGAATACGAAATCGATGCGTTAGATTTCAAAAATTTTGATCCACACGTGATCGGTGTCAGGAGTAGGCTAGTTTTAAAGAATGCTAACTAATTCACTGCGCTTCGCATAGTTTCACCCACAGGAGATCTACCTACTCACTCTTTAAGTCCCTATACTTTTTTTTTATTATTGGTTTACCAACAGATTGATACATTTTATGCAAAGTATTATATAAAATGGCAGTATAATAAGTGTTATGTAACAACCCACTAAAAGGAAAACACAGCATGAATATAATAAACAGACTCGTCTACAACCTGACCCTATTTAAAAAACGAAGTAACGAGAAGTTTTCACCATTCTCCAAACTGAACCAAAATTCGCAAACATAAAGAAAAATTTTTCTCCTGTCTCACCTGAGAGGAGAACTAAAAATAAAAATAAAAATAAAAATAAAATGTTTAGGAGTCTCACGACCCCAGGGTTTCAGAAACCCTCTTTTTGAAATCAGGAAGTGATTTTCCAAAAATATCTATTCCGTGGTCCAAACAAAGCTTGTTACAAAGTTTTGACATTCTTGAAAGTGGACTATGTTTTCCCATTTCGGTTATATGTTGTTTTATAAAAAGAAGGTTGTAATTACAAAACGGTACTTGCTACTCAAAACCATTCTTTCCCGATAATTAGCGATGTACAAAAAGATTAAAGTCCTGGAGTAAACACATGACATAACTGCAAATGAGCAATATTATTCCCAACATATCACCCCTCCAGCACATGCATTTCACGCGCTATCTCCAGATGTGAACAATTTATCACCCTCTAGAGCAAATTGTACGCTTGTAGCTTGGAGCTGCAGCTTGACTCGAAACCTAGCTCTAATTAAACTCTTGCTTGTTTTGAAATATTTACGCTCGGAGTTAATACGTACGTATGGCTGTCTGTTTATAAAATTTTCTAATACTTAATTTTTAATTTATTTCTCTGCCTTTTCGTGTATAAATAAGACTCTGCGTTAGATTTTCTACCGCTTGAGGAATTATGACTTAGGCTGGGTTTTTTGATTCGTAGTAAAGGTAACCAATGGTTACACACTCTAACAAATTTTGATCGTTGGTTAGAATTTGTTAGTATTTTTAACCATTGGTTACCTTAACTAAGGATCAAAAAATCCAGGCTTAGTGAACAACTGCTCTTCTTATTTTTGTCGTGTAGGCAAGTGGTCAGCAGTTGTCTTATGATAAGTTTCGACCACTTAACATGTCCTCCGAAGCAAGACAACGCTCAGCTATTGTGAATATTAATAATATAATAATTTTAAGTAGCAGTCACACGTCCATTTCTTTTCTTTTTTATGTGAATGAATGACGTGACAAGCTAAGCGTTCACCTGATGTTAAGCGACACGGCTGCACATAACAGTTGCAGTGTCACTTGGAGCTTTAAAATAATAAAGATTTGCGTGACACTGCACTGCGCACGTCATCCTGAGACATCACACAGTCTAGTAATCAGATTACTGGACCGTGAAATCAGGTCATAGTCTTATTTGCCCAGTAATTTCACTAGCTACAATGCCCTTCAAACCGGAACACAGTAGTGCTTGCACACTACTGCTTGACGGAAGAATAACTGGCAAAGCGGTGGTACTTACCTAGACGAACTTTGCAGAAAAGTCCTACCACCTAGTCACCTAGTAATGACCGCAGCAAACGCTGTTCAACTTACTGGTCGGTTAAAGAATGGCTAGTGAAACTTAACTATGAGCGATACAAATTCTTTATGTTCTGTAGTCATTAGGCCTATTCCTTACCGCCAGCCCCGGGGTGGCAGATAAGTGCGATAGGGTATTTTCAAACTCTGTATAAGAAAGTTCATCATCTTACACATGAGTTCAACAAATCTTACACCAGTTACCACGAGCTGCGAGACAGCTGATCTTGCAAGATATTTTATAGTATTTGGAATATAGGTAGTTTGCGCTATGCTCGATGTTTCTCTGCGAGATAAGATCCGAAACGAAGAGATCCGCAGGAGAACAAAAGTGACTGCATATAGCTCTTAAAACTAGGAAGTTGAAATGGCAATGGGCAGGCCACAGCTCACGACAACCGATGCGGAAGAAAAGTTCTCGAGTGGCGACCACGAACCGGAAGACGCAGCGTAGGCCAGCCCCCCACTCAGTGGACCGACGACCTGGTGAAAACTGCAGAGAGCCGATGGATGCAGGAGGCAAGCAGCCGCTCACAGTGGTGCTCTGTGGAGGAGGCCTATGTTCAGCAGTGGACGTCTTCAGACTGTTGATGATGATGATGATGATGATGTAGTTTTACAGGTTAAACGATATTCCAAATCCCAAGTAAAGCCACATACAAATGCAACTCTCTAAACATTATGAGATTCATCATTCATCATCATTAACAGCCTGAAGACGTCCACTGCTGAACATAGGCCTCCCCCAGAGCACGCCACCTTGAGCGGCTGCTCGCCTACTGCATCCATCAGCTCCCCGCGGCTTTCACCAGGTCGTCGGACCATCGAGTGGGGGGCCGGCCTACGCTGCGTCTTCCGGTTCGTGGTTGCCACTCGAGAACCTTTCTTCCCCATCGGTTGTCAGTTCTACGAGCGATGTGGCCTGCCCATTGCCACTTCAACTTACTAACTCTAAGAGCTATATCGGTCACTTTAGTTCTCCTGCGGATCTCCTCGTTCCGGAGCTTATCTCGCAGGGAAACACCGAGCATAGCTCCATAGCTCGCTGCGCGACTTTGAGTTTTCTAATGAGGCCATCAGTAAAAGACCATGTCTCAGTTCCATAAGTCATCACTGATTGAAAACTTTCGTTTTCAGGCTCTGCGATATTTTGGACGATAGGACGAAGATAGGACGAAGCTTCCCGAACGCTGCCCAGCCGAGTTGGATTTTTCGTGCCACCTCTTTGTCGAAGTTGGACCTACCTAATTGGACAGTCTGTCCTAGGTAGACATACTTGTCGACAACTTCATTATGAGATTAGATCGCTGCAAAATGCAAATAGGTTTTAGTTTGGATGTAAATGCAGATTTATGTGATAAGAGATTCAATTTTCAAAGCGCCATCATTCATAATTGACACAAAAATTATGACAATCGTGCACTGGATAAAAGTGTAAACCATAAGTACTAGTTTATGGTATATATTGGTATACTTTTGATATGGTATATCTATCAAAGATAGCTGTCAAAAATCTTCAGGACATTGTTGAAGATTTTTTCAGCCACCATAGACGGTAAAGAGTCGGAAAAAGGTTCTACGGTCTAACCTGGTGATTTGGAAGACGTGAGGTCAACCAACACTAGTTGCTGACATTTTTAAGAACTATTATTGTAATTCCTAACAATTTCTTTGGATTTCTTAATGCTAGAAGCATTAAGAAATCTCTTAGAATCATTTCATAAAAACAACATACTTAAATTAATTTTGGATGGGGTCGAATACTGAAACAAAAAATATATTGCTCGATTTTATTGATAAAAAGAAGACATGAATAGTCCGTATAGCACTTTCAATTTGATAGTATCTAAATGTGCTATTTAAACGCACTCACGGACCCTGTTTTTAATATAATTATGTAGAACTAAGTAAAACTAGCACAGTAAACAAACAAACTTTAATTCATTAAAACCAGTTACACAAAGCCTTTGACTCCAAAGCTTCGAGCACCAAACTGGGGCCCTCAATCAGCCAGACTTAGGCCTCCATTGTCGCCTTCTAAACACTCGAAATCGGGGCAAAGTTCCAAACTTGTCCCATTTCAACTGCTCCCTGAGTGTCGATTCGTATGCACTTGGCTTCGAGCCCGAGTTGGAAAACTGGAACTTTGAAGGCTTAAATGATCTAATTCATCAAGCGAATTACGATCTAGAGTACTGTCTGTTTACTTATCGTTTTATGTAAGCTATGTATATGATTTATAAGAGCGATGGTGGCCGAGCGGTAGTACGTGCGCTTCGCAACCTTACGGTACCGGGTTTGATCCTCGGCCCTGCACCAATGACTTATCTATTAAGTAATGTGCAGTTTTCGATGCCACCGCTCCGTGCCTCAGAGAGCATGTTAAGCCGTCGGTCCCGGTTGTCATAAAAACTTCTATGGCAATCGTTACGGGCAGTCAGAAGCCTGATAAAATCTGACGCCTGGTCTAACCATACCTGTTACTGGTTCCTTATGGGTTGCGAGGTCAAATGGCAGTCATTTGTGTAATTCTGGTAGCTCGCCGCTACAGGTTAGACTGGGAGCTGACCCATGAAATGGGAAAAGGCAAAGAGGATGATGATAATGATGATATGTATATGATTTATGTGAAGTAAATTTCCCATGCTGTCGTCAAAACTCGAATAATCTTTGTTCGAGAAATGAGAGACGCTGAAAACTAGCCCTGGGTCCCTACTCCTACTCCTGTTGCCAACTAATCATAAGAATAGTTATAATTTGCATGTAGTTCTGTTTTTTTTTGCAATAAATAATATAATAATCTAAATTTATTTTTTATATGAGCTCTTTATAGGATAATCCCGGAATGGATTTTAAATTTTAATACAACTACAAATATCCTTATTGCAGTAAATGTGGTACAATTCGGTCTTAATATAAACTTCTAGTTTAGACACATTCAGCTTGAAAAAGCATACAATAGTCATACAGTTTATTCGGAATCTATATTATTATTAAATTATTAATGTTTAATATTTAAAAGATTATTTATGGAACAAATTTTTTTATGTTGTAACCAATTCAATAACTCTGCTTTGAATGGCTTTAAATTTAATGTCTTTATATGTTTTGGTGAGCATTATCAACTTTTATAGGATCAAAGATAAATCTATCAGGGTTACGGGTATTTCTAGAAAACATATCATAATAATATGCATAAGTATAGTATTTTTTTTAAATAAATATGTGTGGACCTTTTACACAGCACCATCTGGCCTCAAACTATACCTGTGTTCATCACGCAAATGTTTGTCCTGAGTTGGAATCGAACCCACAACCTGCAGTACAGAAGGCAGAGATACTATCAACTGAGCTATCAGGCCAGTCAACTAGTACATTAAATTGATGAATATGCTAGTGTAACGTTCCACCTTAAAGTAAAAACATTTACAATTATAAAAAATAAACAATTGAAAGTTCAATTTCAATTACAATTGTTTATTTTCCAAATAATATCAAGCCGCCAAGCAGTACCTAGTATGCAAACAATACTGTGTTCCGATTTGAAGGGCATTGTAGCTAGTGAAATTACTGGGCAAATGAGACTTTATGATCTGATCACACAGTCTAGTAATCTTATTACTATACTGTGTGAAGTCTCAGGATGACGTGCGCAGTGCAGTGTCACGCAAAACTTTATTCATTTAGAGTTACGAGTGATACCACAATCTGTTGTGGGCAGCTGTGACGCTTTACATCAGGCAAATGCTCATCACGACATTCAATGGCATAAAAAAACTTGCCAGTTGCTTTTTCAGTAACGTTAGTTCACTGATCATATGTCCCTCTCAAAACCCCTTTATTTTTTAGGCTCAAACCACGATGCTTGCCACAATGAACAATCAAAAAATAATCTAAAAATACGATTATAATTATCGTTCTTACGCGTTGATCCTGTTTTGCAAAATCACATAAATTGCCCCTCGATTTCCTTTCAAGTTAACAAGAAACCCAGCGTTACACGAAGCATCGTATCGTTTCAATCTCGAAATAAATCTTTTAACTCCAAACACAATGAAACAATCAGTATCAAATCAAGCGAATCAAACTGCGAGCTTCAAACTGTCCAACTTTGTGCTCAAGTCCTCTTTCCCAACCAAATTGCATTAACCAGTTAGAGCCAAACGTAGTTACATTATTATCCGGGACAAAACTCAAGCCAACGTATCATTAGAAACAGTAGATCAATCAACCAAAGACAGCACATCTCTAACTTGCACTGTCGACCACGGCAAATAAGCCGGCCAGCGTCTTCTCGCTCATACGAAGCTCAGCACTCAAAGTGACTGCACGTGTATTGCAATAAAAATTATGATCTGAAAATGCCATTGTGCGTGCTTAGATACTACAAAAACCAATCGGAGAAAACAAACAAACGCGACGCAATCAATTTAAACAATAAGTTTAGAATTTGGAACAAAATACACCTAAATGAAATTTTATTTTGTTGATTTATAATGGCGCCAGAGCGCGCGGCGACAGCCATATTGGCAGATTGAACGAACACTGACCGAATATTACAACCTACAAGCTCTAGCGCTACGTGTTGGGATCGTTGGTTAGACGATTTAACCTCGTAAAGCACTGTAGCGGATTGTAGTTTAGTTATACCAAAAATGGCAACTATTTGTGCTTCCCATAGCTTCTCTAGTACGTAGTACATATATCTCTTTGAGGTCAACACAGTTTTTTTCCTTATTGCCATCATCATCAGTCCAATAAGTTTCCACTGCTGGGGCACGGGTTTTTTGTCACATGGTTAGACTGTAGACCATAATAAATCTACACCTGCGCGCTGGCCAAATACTAGTCGGTATATAGCACGGCTTATTATATCCCTACACATGATGGAATTCAATTCGTTACCATAAATTGAGTATATGATATTATAATACATCATTTATTGATGATTATTAAAGAGTAAAGAGCGCAAATGAGAATATTTTTTATCGATTATTATGCTGAATGCCGCGGCGCCTAACGTAGTTGGCACGAATTATTTTGATACTGTTATTTTTTTTACCTTGTATGCAATAAGTAAAAACAATTCTTAATCATTATGACTTAATTTTGTACTGTAGCAGTTGATTAAGTAAGTTATTGCATTTTTTGGAGTTATTATAAAAACCAAATCGATGCACTAGATTTCAAAAATTTTGGTCCGCATGTGACTGGTGTCAGGAGTAGATATCTAGTTTCAAAGGATGCTAATGAATTCAATTACCCCCAGTATACATAAAACTGTCGCAGATCGATCAGCAATCAAAATGTTTAACTAATATAATAAAGGTAGCAATATAAGTTGATTTACTGACATGGCTTGTACTGTGTTCAGGTCCCGTTCTCACAAACAACTCCAGCTGTATTCATGATGAGCCAATAGAGAAATTTCTCTTTGTAACATCAACCAAAAATTTCACTTCTTATCTTAAGCCAAAGTTTTTTAAGAAACTGCTGTTTTTTTTGTTCTTTTTGTCTTTGTTGAGTTTTACAAAGAAAAATACTCAATAAAACTCAATGTTTAATAAGGGCTGGAGTTACAGCGAGTTTGATGGGAGGTAAGTCGTGAAATATTTTCATGACATAAGGGAACAAAGATTTGAGATCGTTTCTATTATTAATTTACTTATCTCGCTGACTGGCTTGATAGCTCAGTTGGTAGTAGCTCTGCCTTTTGAACTATAGGCTGTGGGTTTGATTCCTACTCAGGACAAACATTTGTGTGATGAACATAGGTGTTTGTTCTGTGTCTGGGTGTTATATTGTATTATATGTATGTATTTAAAAACAAAAATTATTTAAGTATTGTATGAGCTATCTCGTTCCCATAGTACAAGCATTGCTTAGTTTGAGGCTAGGTGGCGCTGCGTGAAACGACCACACATATTTATTTATTTATAACTTATGTTTAATAAAAGATAAGGTAAACTGACATAAGTGGCACCAAAAGCGCAAAAAAAACATATTTCAGGGTATCAAAGGAACGCATTAATGCCACCACCAGTCTTCAGATGTCTACACGTTAGGGTGACCACTTCCCACAGCAGGTGGACCGGCTGTACGCTTGTTTGTACCCTTTAAATTTTAATAATGATACTAGTGCAGAATGTTTTACACAGCACTAAAATTTTGACTGTAATTTTTGCTACAACAACTATTAAAAAGTACCATTTCTGAAATAAAATCCATCTCGTTTTTATTTATTTTTAATAACCCTAAGCTAAATTATTGCAGAGTAAAGTTCCGAAGCAGGGGCGTAAAATGTGACAAACATCATAAAATTTGTAATGGCTGCGAACTGCGGGACGGCGCGGCGGCGAGAGCTTACTTTGAAACTAGCTGCAGAACTGAGATGGTATCGCAGTTTTGAGAGGACAATATAATTTTAAAGACATGTTACAAACCATTCTATATTACGTTACTGATAACAAATTAACATTAATAAATGTGATTCTCAATGTTCATCAAGTGCCTACTAAACGGGCAATAAAGAGCAACCTTGGCGATAAAAAATTACCCGTGGTACAACCTGTTAAACTACAAGTAACACTGGCAATAAATCATAACAAATATTGATTGTAATTTTAAAACTACATTATACCGTTCTTTTAAAAAAAAAATCGATGGATACATTGTGTAACAGTCAAGTATTGAGTAAGTATAAGATATACTGATTAAATAAACTTGATCACTGAATTAGTTTTTACTAAACCCTAATAGTTGGCATTCTCTATTATCTGGGCTAAATTGCTTTTTAAATAATAGTTTTAGCAATCTTCGGGCATAAGTTCATCCAGATGGCCGCAGCCGTTCCCGTAAAGCCATATTGTTGCTTAAGGCGGCGAGTAGAGCAAACAAGGTGTTTTTGGTACGTTTCCTGGCGTAATTCAAACATAATATGAAGCTTTGAATTTAATATATCATGTAACTCATTTTCTTAAGTCGTTTGTGATGACCGCAAATACAAGATTAATAAATATAGCTCTATAGAAAAAATATCGCAAACCTCCCACAAAAAATTTGAATGCTCCCATTTTACTGAGCTTCTACCGAGTATATTTTTACAAAAAATAAATTAGTGTATACCCAGCAAACAATCAGATGTCGTGATGACTTAAAAACTTTGAAAAATACTATATAGAAATAGATAATAATTAAATAAACCGTCAAAATCAGTCATTTCGTACATTGCCTATGTCGTAAGCGCCGCGCTGAAGTGCAGACTGAATTGTTATAAGATTGAACGGATTTAGACCTGCTTATCTGGCTCTACTTGTCACCTTGTAAAATCAGGCGAAATGTATTCTAAAGCAAGCCTATATAAAACGTAGTGATGTAGGTACTATGAAATCCCTCGTGTTTTTTTTTTTTCAACTCATCCTTTTCTAAACAGTTTTTGCGTTTCCTGTAATCTGTAATAACACTTTATTAACTTCAAAGTCTTCGATCATGTCCCTGATTGAAGCTACAAGTCAAAAGGATAATAGAAAGTGTAACTAGAATCATCCGGCTATTCGAAGTGTTGCCATCATTCTTATTACAACCGTCTATTGCAAGTAGCCGTACCTTTTACTGGCAACTTTACGACAGGCGCAATTAAAACTTCCCGATAAGGCTGCTTTCTATTATTTACGTCTGCTTTACGAACACTGATTAGATGAAATTGTACAGAAAATAAACCGACGGTATTGATAAATGTATTAGTAAAGAGTGTTCTACTGCGTGAAGCGTGCCCAAAAAACTGGCGACATTCCCCCGTTCAGCCCTTTAGTCTCACGTCAACTCGACTGACTCGACCGTCTGGACAGCTCCCTGACTACAAGTCGTGCCTGCGGGCCTCAGGGACCCACTGCTTAAAAAGTTTTAGTAAAAATAGGTCAGTCATTTCTTTCTTTGCATAAGTACCAAATCATTTATTGCAAATAAGCTATTTTTAGCACTTTCACAAGTCTAAATCAGAATACTAAAAATACCGCGATTGCACCAAGGTTTATTTATATTCTTTCTACAGTTTGCTTCGCTTTCCGTGATATGGGTCGTGACCGCCTCCAAGGATGACTTTGTCTCTGATACTACGTCAACGCTGTCAAGTGTGGTGACGTCAAATGTGCGGAATTTTTAGTCATTTTGATTTTTAGACATTTTACGAATTAGATTTTCTGATCAAGATACGGTCTCCTAGTATAGATATTATATTATAAATACTCTTTGATATAGTCAGACCAGCGCAATGGACTGTACCTTCGTGGCGTTTTCCCCTCCAAATAGTTATTTAAATACATTTCTATTTGGTCTGAATTCGCTTTATTGTACAATTTCATTTCTACGTAGCAATATAGTTTGTGTACCAAATTACTACTAAAGAAAGAGAATTAACTAGATATTGTAGGTACTAAAATAGAGCGGATTTCCGTGCTTTAAAGTTACACCAATCTTGCTGCCTGTAGCAGTGGGAAAATTGCAACATTAATCTACTTGCCTACTGGCCCAGATAAGATATCACTGTGTAAATAGGATTAGAAAATTCACGTTCGTGACGTAAGAAATTGTTCATAGAGATCTATGTCTGCGTCTCAACGCTCTGAACACCTGGCGCGCGGCGCGCGATGCAATCTGAGCTCTTTATGCGAGTGAGTGAATTTTGCTACATATTTAGGCGTCTACTGCGTTCGAGTTTTACGCGCAGTATATAATATGTAGTGCAATGTACAATGCCTCTTTTGGCGTGTTGCTTTTTTCGGTTGCAGTTTTCTCAACATACGTGGCCGTTGCGTTAATTTGATCCAACTCTACTCAACACAAACCAGTTTTGACATTTTGACAAATGGACGAAATTTACCCTAATCGCCAATTTCTTTGTTAACTCTCACAGATGTTCATGCCAGTTGTTATTTCAGATAAACTGTTCATGAACACTGATTAGATCTTACAGCTTTACGGGTCACTTGGTGAATGAACAGGAGCGGTTAAATTTGAATTGTGATGCTTTATGTTGAGTAACTTGGCCGAAATTGCCTCATTTCTGTTTTATGACAAAATTCCGTAAATAACTGCACGATAAAATCTAATTGGAATTGTATCATTTCTAATTTTGAATAGTATTTTTTTTGTGTAAAAAGTTATGATAAACTGAATAAATCAATAACAACATCGTTGTACAACTTATATCGTTTTCAAAACTCACTATTCATTTTCACAGTGTTACCAAACAAAAATGTTTTTTTGTTGAATGTGAAAACGTGTATTATGTTGCCTAAAATCTATAATGGTCATTTTTTTAAATATTTTAAATTAAATAGGCTTACGTTTTTAATTTAGACGTGGTTTTTATTAATCAGATGAAAGTGATTCATTGAGAAAAATAAAATCAAATGAAAATAAATAGTGAGATTTGTAAACAGAATGCTACAATAACAACAGAATGCTACAATAATCTATGAATTTTATAGTCATAAAAATCACTGTAACAGCATCTGCTGAAAATATGTTTCCGGATCCAAAAATAGTTCGCAAAACACAGTTTACCATTAAATTCAAATATTATTCTAGGCAACAAAACCTCTTTACTACACGATTACAATCCCTCGGCTGGTGAGCTAAGTTTACACTAATAAGGAAAAAAAAACCTCGGGGTCATTCAGACTTGCCACGGTCCTGCCACAGAGTAGGTAGCAACATTATTAGGTGCTTTCAGCACGTATAGTATACCTACCTAGGAATCAAGCATTACATTTTACAGTGTCTGAGTTAAGAAATTTTATTAAGAACATCTTATGAAAAATTAAGTGTTTTTTTAACCTTATGTAACAAATTTAAACCATTAATTACAAAATAATACAAGTAGATACATGAGTGTGATTCATTTTAAATAAATATGTATCCGACTGTTACTCGTATGGTGCAACGGTTAGTCTGGAGTGTGACACGGTTAGTGTAGTGTGCGATGACACCTATGACGTACACGGAGATAGTGGTACAGAGCCGCCTTCACTAACGTCGGTGCTTCCCCGGTCCCCTCCCGTGACCCTTCGGCGCTCGCGCCGGGCGGAGCGGGCGGCCGCCCGCAGTCACCGCCGCGATCTTGCTGCGTGAACTCATCCTGAGGAAGAGCATCGGATATGCTCGAAACCTGGTCGAGAAATTGACACACTATTCGTGAGTAACAGTCGGATACATATTTATTTACAGTAGATACATGCCTGAGTCAATTAATTCAATCTTTTTCCGCACTTTTTATCGCCTAACTTAAAGTAGCGCGTCTGCTCAGCCGTCACAGAGGTGCCGCTCTGCTGGAAACGCTCTTTTCTATGCCAACAAGTAAGCAAGTATGAAAAAAGTGACATAAAACGGTGAAAGACAATTTTCTCTACTACCCGCACTAGGCAGGCCGACCTCACTCGTTAGGAAACTTTACTTCCGGCGAGGGAACTAGCTCCATAACTTCATAGCACGATCTTATTCCTCCATCTCCTTTCTTTCACCGGACATCAAGGCGCACAAAAACACGGCACCCATATATGGTTGAAATTCCATCAACCCGCACTAAGCGTTTTGCTATGCACTTTATAGTGCGAACAGCCAATGAGTGGAACACCTTGCTGGCGTCCTTGTTTCCAGCTAACTATGATCTGGGTGTCTTCAAGACGAGAGTGAACAGGTATCTTCTAGGCAAGCATGTTCCATCGTAGACTGCGTCATCGCTTTCCACTAGGTGAGACCGTGGTCAAATGCTTTGCCTATAAACAATAAAAAAAAAAAGCCTTACTGACACTTCTGTAAAGTAGTTTACTGAACTGTAATAAGCTGCATTAATTTAATTTCTAATTAAGAGATAGAAGTGGTTTTCTTACGAAAACCTGTACCTAATGTATGTACTTTAGACATCCAGATTCATCCATTTTCTTTGTATTTTAACAATTTTCCTGAAACGATTGCCAAAATCAACCACAAAGCTGGTATAACAGTGTTAATACAGATGAAAAATAGCTAAACTTCCATCACAGCAACAGCTCTTTTAAAAAGTGTTGCCAACTTAACAGTCACTTAAACGTTTTGCAACCTGGAAGTTTGACGCCGTCTATTTAAAACTTTTTCTACGGAAACTTTGTACAACAGCTGCTCCACTTGACTATCTAATTAACTAGGTAACTTAACTACCACTTAGTTTTATACTGGGTTTATTTCTTCAAACATTTATGAGACTGGTTTAGAACTTTAAAACAGTTAAATATTACAAAAATATATTTTTGTAGAGAATTAAGTTAAGACCAGTCGACCACTACCTAGTTAATGTCTAAAGCTTGAGTTAAAGCGTAGGTCAGGCGGGCAGCATCTCCATTACAAAGACGTCCTCAAAAGACACCTACATGCGTGCGCCTTTGATTACAACTGCTGGGAAGGTCTTGCTGCAAATAGAGCGAGTTGGTGCTCATTATGTTAACAAAGGCGTCAAAGCCTTTGAAGTTTTGCGACTGACGATCTGAACGCAAAGCGCCTTGTTCGTGAAACTCGCGTCAAGCCCTCCTACGTATACTTACAACAGTGCTGGTCAACTCTACTGCAGTGCATGTGATAACACAATTGAAACCAAATTTGGTATGGCAAGCTATATTAGGGCTCATGCTAGGAATTAGATGAAAAGGTCGCCGTTGTCAAAAGCCGATAATGAGGACGTCAATACAATACAATACAAAAATACTTTATTGAACACCAAAGTACAACAATACACATGATACAAAAACAAAGGATGGTGGAACAACGGGCGGCCTTATCGCATAAAGCGATTTCTTCCAGGCTACCTTTGGATGGACAGGAATAAACAATCTAAGTAATTGCGGTTGGTGCTATTACAACTATAAAAAAGAGATTAGCTATAACGTATTTAACATTATGCTTATATTAAAAACAACTATATCTATACTTATACCATACACATACATTATTATACTATACATGTAAATATACCTAATAATATCATCATCATCAGTAAAAGTCTATTAAAATGCAGCTTAACTTATCAACACTTTCCCTCGGGTTCTCGTACGTTTGTTAAATTCATGTCAACTTGGCACATCATATACTAAACGGTCATTAATTGTCTGTTGATCATCCGTTGTCTTCAACCAATGAGCGTACAGTTTTTGGTGGGCGACTATACGAGGTTGATAAATGTACGAACAACCAGGGGCTAGAAAGAAAAGTGCAGACTTAGGACCTATCGAACTTTATTGCAGATGGCCAATAGTCTTCTGCTTCCAAAATTGTCCTTAAATTAAATAATAGGCTAGCTGTAAAAGCAAAATAATAAATGCCAAATAGAATTTCCCAGATTGCAATTAGTACTCAATACTTACTATACCCGGTAATTTGCATTGCTACTATTATATGTTCTTGTTTTTAAAATACACAGATATTTCAACCTCATTTTAATTTTGCATCAATTTGCATCATTTTTTTATGCTAAAATGGGCATACGTTTGACAACAACTCACCTGATGGTAAGTGACAAAGTTGTCTAAGGTGGAGCACATTTGCCCATGTTTTTTCACGTTTATTTATTACTTACCATGAAAGTAAAACTTGATCATACTTAGCTTTTTACTCTCGAACATTGTTACGATTTATCTATTTCGTTATTCTTTTGTCACTTATCCTCCCGATGTAACAATACGATTTCGTCAAATTCCCACATAAGCCCAACTATCCCTTGCCTCGTTTATTATCCAGTGTTGATGATTGGATACGTTCTATTTTCGAGTATATTGTAGACGCCGTCAATACATGAGATGGGTAACGTACTTGTGTCAATAAGATAAGGTATCGCTGTTAGGATAGGACTCATATGTTCGATACACTGCTTATATGTTGGGTTGTACGCTTGAGTGGAGAAGTAGAGGACAAAAATTGGTGTATGGTTAATTGGTCGGATTTTTGCAAGTTTTTTTTTATGAGATTGAATGACGTGACGAGCTAGTCGTTCACCTGATGTTAAGCAACACGGCCGCCCATAACAGTTGCAGTATCACTCGGGTCTTTAAAACAATAAAGTTTCGGGTGACACTGCACTGCGCACGTCATCCTGAGACATCACACAGTCTAGTAATCAGATTACTAGACTGAGTGATTAGATCATCAAAGTCTCATTTGCCCAGTAATTTCACTAGCTACAGTGCCCTTCAAACAGGAACACAGTAGTGCTTGCACACTACTGTTTGGCGGCAGAATAACTGGCAAAGCGGACCACCACGGGCAAAGTTCGTCTAGTTAGGTACCAACCTACCTAGACGAACTTTGCAGAAAAGTCCTACCACCTCGTAAAAAATAGAAAAAAGTCCTAACAATTATTTTACTAAAATCTTTTAGAGTTCTGCGTGAAATATTTAAGAAGTACCCTATGTCGATTATGGTATCATACGCCGTTAAGTACGAATGCTGACTTATTCTGTGTCAAGGTCTTTTCAGACCATAGTATTCGTAGTTTATAGGTCTCTAATCGCAAGGAATCCTAGTTAGACTCCAGGATCTACGTATGTGATCGTTGGGCGTTATATAAGAGCAAAATTTTATCTAAGCTAAAATTCGAGGACAATATTTAGGTATGTTCTTTAAACACCCATTGTACTACTTACTTCAACGAAGACTTAATAATCGTATATTTTCAAAACGTAACTTCCCTTAATACACGTAAAAAATATCATAATTGTAAGCATTCTCATGATAATAGTACCAATACAATAGTCCGATATCGACAAATCAATACTCAATAAATGTCAGACCCTATTCAAAATCGGTACATCCTGCGGGCATTGTAGTCCAGAATTAGACAATGTATGTATGGAGCTGAGAAATGTGTAACAAGATCCAAATAAGTAACTATTGTTGGTTTGTTGATGGAATCCTGAACGTCTATCATCATTATCATCATTAACAGCCTGAAGACATTGACTGCTGAACATAGGCCTCCCCTAGAGAGCGCCGCTCTGCGCGGCAACTCGCCTCCTGCATCCATCGGCTCCCCGCGGTTTTCACCAGGTCGTCCGTCAACCTAGTGGGGGGCCGGCCTACGCTGCGTCTTTCGATTCGTTGTCGCCACTCGAGAACCTTTCTTCCCCATCGGCTGTCAGTTTTATGAGCGATGTGGCCTGCCCATTGCCATTTCAACTTGGTAATTCAAAAAGCTATATCGGTCACTGTAGTCCTCCTGCGGATTTCCTCATTTCCGGAATCTTATCTCGCAGGGAAACACCGAGCATAGCTCTCTCCATAGCTCGTTGCGCGACTTTGAGCTTACATTAAATTTGAATGTGACTTTAACAAGGTATTATAATCAACTATTATGAAAACATTTGTCCCTTTTATGGGATACCGTCTGTACTAATAATTTCATTATTCATAATTTCATTTCACATACCTCATTTTTAATAATGATGAAATATATAATGGTGGTTATTTATAAATAACTTTGTTCATAATAGTTACTTTTTATATTGATCTTTTCTTATACAATTTATTCAAATAATGTTTAAATTTATAAAATTTTATGTTATAATATTAATGTTAAGAATTTATTTATCATACTTTTTTTTATTATAAATATCATTACTTATAATTTCATAATAATCAGCATTCATAATTATATGGTTTATAATGTTTTTTTCATATTTTTTAGTTAACATAATAATAATTTTGAGGTAGTTTCATTACATAGATATGCATGTATACCCTAAAGATACTAAGATATTAGTCTAAGGCAAAGTCATAAATAGGTGCGACGACGAGCGAAGCGAGGAGGAGCGTTAGGTTAACTGTGACCACACGACGCACGAGCCGAGCGAGCGAAGCGAAGCGTAGCGAGCGTGCCGCGGCAGCGGCCGGCGAAGTGCCAGAAGTCACTCATGCTTATATAAAAAATTACAGAAACCATCTATATTAAGTTTCAGATAACCTCTATTTGATTTAAACAAAGTTCACCAACAACACCAAAATCAACATAACATGAGAAAATATAAGTTATTTTACAATTACCTACAGTCCACACGTTAATTTTGATTGTTTTGACTGGATAAAGTGCCTGCATAGATTGAAGAACAAATTGGCTTGCCGTAATACGTTTTTATAACTGATTATTAAGATATATATAACAATCAACAGTTCCAGTCACATAATTTACAGTATTATTGATATTTTGTTTTATGATTTAAGTTAGTTATGGTAAAAGAACATTATAAATTTGTACTGTTATGGCATATACGCCTTATGAGTTTCATTCTTATAAATTTGGATTATTATTAATTTTGATTTATAATAAAGAAAATTAGATGTAGTCAAAGTATAATAAATCACATTATGTGAAATGATGATTATAAGTAACATTTTTATTTGTAACAAAATTATGATAAACGATTTTATAAGTTTCGACAGTGAACCCCCTTTTATAATCCGGATTTAATCTCGTTTATAAAATATTATATTGCATACGAATATTGAACGAGGATCGAGCCTTCACTTATTTGCAAGCGCCCTCAGAGTCAGCATATTGCTGCACCTACTTACAATACTTGGGACGAACTATTCTTCTTTGAAGTTTCATTCTAGCTTTTTTTAAACTTGCATCGTAATAAAATGTATTCTTGTTCAAAATTGAAAAAGAACTTTTACTTGACATTTGTTTCTTAAACTAGAAAGGAGCTGAAGACCTTCAAGAGGCTGAACTGATTATCTTGAATCATCGCCAATAATATCACTCTCGATCAAAAGACAATTTCCCCGTTTTACCTATTGAAATGTTGATTTACTGATTAAAAATTAAAAACTCTTTTTTGAAAGGTGGTTTGATCAGAAGTTTTCTTAACTATTTTCTTGTGTTAAGTTTTCTTGTAGGTTCTGTTTGTTTTACTCTTCAATCGTTAAAATTATTCGGCTGAAGACCAAAACACCAAAACAAACCCTTCCGAAAATAAAAGAGCCTCCCTCACCGGGTGCTATTCCAATAATCCTCTGGAAATTCAATACACTCGGTATATTGGCTGCAAAGGTCTGTATCGAGAGTGGAATACGATTACACCCTATGAAAATACCATTGGTCGGGCTTTTTATCAACACAACCAAACATACTTTGCAACCACAGCCACGGTGCAAAAAAGGACATTCAAGGTGGAACGTTACACTAGCGCGGCAAATTCAAATTTTCTTGCGTTCTTTTGAAAATTTGAAGAAGAAAATTTGAATTTGCCGCGCTAGTGTGACGCTTTGCCGAAATTTTTTTTATTCATGTGCCATTTTATAATTAGTGTTTTCTATTCTTATTGCAACCAAACAAAAGTTTATTCTACAATTTTCATTTTTCTCGATAGCATATCTATTGTATTTTTGATGAATTGAAATTGATTGGTCTTTTTCATTTTATGCTCTTTGAATTGTCGGGTTTTCGCGTTGTCTAGTTTTTATTATTTGTCTAATGTTTCATTATAGTTTTGCATTTTGTTCAAAAAAATGTTATTATAAAGGCTAATTTAAGATGAATTGCAAAAAAAAATAACTGTGGATGTTTTGTAACTCATGTAGCTCTATGGCATGTTATCTTCGATGAAAATTATAACGTTGAGACACCAGATAGTAAATCATCAATATTTTCTACATTATACCGCATTACAAAAAAAAAACCATTTACCTTAACGCGAAATACTAATCAAACGCAAACAGGCGCGGATACAAAAATTTCTTAAGGGGGCGCACAAATCATTATAGTTCAAGAGAGAAATTTGGGGATATGGTGGTAAAACACATAATATGTACAAGACCAATTTGTGCTCTTTTCTTTAAATGATGAATTCCATGCACCATGCTGGTAAATTGGCTAATTACCGCATTTGGTGCTGGACTGTCTGCGGTAAGGGGTGGCGCGCGCCCCCTGCGTCCCCCCCCCCCCCTGTATCCGCGCCTGAACGCAAGCCATTATTTTAATTTAGCAGTATCCTTTTCCTGGTCTCGAAAAGGTTAATGGTCTAATGATAATAGCTTAACATATCTAGTTTTAGCAGCTTATAGATTGCTGTTATTATTTCCACAGGCTACGAATATTCTACTTCAAAACGAGTAACCGTTATACTCCATCCATTTCGACTTTCGTTAAACTTCTTTGCACAGACATAAAAGGTAAAAGACTCTCGCACCCAAAATTAGATTTTCAACCAAATCCGAAACAGCTTCACAAAAATAGATATTTTCGCGTTGTCAACTGGATCCAACCATCAAGAATGAATTCGATTTTCACCTCTAATGAAATAAAGAAAGGACAAAATCTAATAAATTTCACTTGTACGTTCATTTTTGCAAATCCTCGCGCTTTGAACGTGGATGAGGTCAACATACAAGTTTCTGTGTGGATGAGCATTTACACACAGTCATAAATTGGACCTCTCTGTTAAATTTATGACCATTTCAAAATTGTGTTTTTTATAAGTACGGACTTTTATATCGATTCTTTCCATTCGAAATTTTACATTATTTCCTCATTAGAACCAATGACTAGACCACGACTAGACTAACAAAAATAAACAATGAATGGACTAACTTTCATACCGAGAAGTTTAGCTGTCAGGTCAACTGACCAATGGTAGTTTTTTAAATAGCTATTCTCTAGCGAATATATACTAGGAGAGCAGAAACTTTTAAGAGGTTAAGTACCTATTGATTATTTCTCTTAACACTTTTGCCATCGAGAATATCTTCAACCTCAAAAACCACCGTTTATTATTTGTTTTACGTCCAGCACTTTGATTGGGATCACATGGGAGTTCAAAATAATATTTAGTGGTATCAGTTATTGGCCCAACGCATCAGCATTGCAATTCAACGTGGCAATGCGGCCAGCATGTTGGGTACGCTACCTACCGGTAGTGGGCTGGAGCACTTGGACTGTCTATAGGCCATCGCGGCTATTATACAGTCCATAAGTGTTCTTTGTAGTAGGTAGTGTAGCTAGTTTAGTTTAGTTTACCTTAGTTTAGTTTAGTTTTAATTATTGTAGTAGTTAGCTTGAGTAATAAAGACAATTTGCCCGTTAAAAAAAAAGTGGTATCAGTTGCAAAAATATTAGGTGGGACCCGTTTGGTGGAATCCGTTGTGACCTACCCAGAAAAACGTGCCAGCTTCACAGAAAAGCTGAACTTTTATGGCAAGCGGCAAATTGTTCCACAACTTTTAAAAACTACGATTTACATTCAAACTTTCAAGCACATTATGGGCTTTATAGCAGCTGGGATTATAAAATTTAGTCTCAATGGTCACTCGCTTTTGGCTTTTTCCTCTACTCAATCAAATCAAACTAATGTTTATCAGCAAGATTTATATATATTTAATATACACTGCCTTTTAATTATTATTTCCAGGTTCTGTGTGGTTATTGTTTGTATGTTTTTTTACTTTTATTTACCTACAATAGGCTATTTGGCTTTTTTGATATTTTAATTGCCAAAATAAATAATACTCCTCAAAAAATGAGAAAGTTACAAGCATTTTAAAATACAGGAATAGAAAGAGATAGCTCAAACATGCAGTGACGTTATTTCTTGGTCCACCATAGTACCTCATTCCGTGGTAGCTTTACATACAATCTCTTTGGCGTGTAACGTCACAACGTGTGTTTCATAGTAACTGTGGGGAAGCTCCTCACGATCTCTGTTTTGCGAGAAAGGGACAGGCGATGCCCCTCCAGAAACTTTAAAAGCTTATTACTCCGTGATTTATTTACCGATTTTACTTATGTTTTCAATTATTGCATTCATTTTTAACCTACCTTATGAATATAATATTTACTTGTTAATTTTTAATATCAGGCAACTAGCCTATTGTTAGCTATAATCCAAATAAGTAATTTTGTTCATTCGTTTCAGCAGAATTATAGATTACTAGCACTAGATATTCCTGTATTATTTTGTATTTAACTTTTAGTTCCTTGGTAGGGCCTACATATTTGAGCCGTTTGGGGTGGAGACAATGGGTCCATGGGGGCCCGCCGCTATGGAATCGTACCAGGACTTGGCCAAACGTTTGGTGGAGGCATCAGGTGACCAGAATGCTGGCTTATATTTTGCACAAAAGATAAGCATAGCCATTCAGCGTGGTAATGCTGCCAGCATTCTGGGCACCTTTCCCTCCATCAACGGTTTATTTTGAGTTTTTTATTTTAGTTATAAAGTTTTTAGGTATAGTTTAGTTTAGTATACACACACACATGTACACACATGTGTACATGTTAGCTAAAAAGTATGTTTAATCTACAATTTCAGTCTTACTTTTCTAAATATAATTTTCAATTGTATCTCGCCACGTAGTTTCGTTTCATGAATTTATTCTTTATTACTCAGGATTTAGGTCGAGAAAAAATGAGATACGTGGTAATTCCACCATTATCCATTTTCGCATTCCGTGATTTATTTTCCGAGTTGTATTTTTATGCGGTAGTAAGCTTAACCTAAGCTGCGGTGTCTAAAATTACGTACTTTATTAACTTGAAAAAAATATGGAAATAAGTCTTTTGCATTTTTGCGTATGGAGCTTTTTTAAGGAAAAATTTGCATATTATTAAGATTCTGACGAGGAAGTGCTTTCTATAGGAGATAAGATGAGAAAAATACTCGAATTCGATTGTGAATGCTTTTATCAGTGTTATATAGATTTTTGAATTCAAATGTTTTTGTGACATTAATTTTTTTTTTAATAGAAAAGCACTTGCTTCTCACTTCTTTATGAACAGATACTTACAACGTTTTTTTATGTCAATGAATGACGTGGCAGTATCGCCGGATGTTAAGCGTCACGGCCGCCCATAACAGATTGCGGTGTCACTCGGAACTCTAAATAATTTCATTGTTTGGAAGGTACCAAATTTTGAAAACCATTTTTGAGATTGAAAAGCTCGTTTAAAAATATCATCACATTTTCATATTAACTATTTGTCAAGTTATTATTGAAAAACAAAGTGTAGCTATGGCTGCCATAAATAATCTAAAACAAAAGCATTATTTTTTTTCGTTCTGGCTTCCTGCTAAAATCTTCACCCACAATAGCCAACATTAAAAAAAATCCAAAAATTAAATATTGCTTGAAAAATAAAATAAAACTGTAGGTGTCTGTTATTTTTCAACTGACTTTTAATAAAATTAATGAAAATAAGGGGGTCAAAAATTTTATTTGATGGAGGCACGTGCTGGCATACCTGCCTCCTTTCCCCAACATCCATTCATCCTTTTCCCTTATCTTTTTCCCTCTTCCTTTTTTCTTTTCTTTTAGACTGCATGGCGTTAAGTTAATAAACCCGTGTGAAGCCGGGGCGGGTCAGCTAGTATACAATAAACACTGTACAAATACGCCTCATATCGGCCTGAAAAACTTTAACATATTTTTTGCCCATTCTAGCCCAAGGGAAATATGAGAATAAGACAAATAGTAGGACGGCTGGGTCAGATTTCCAAGTGCTTAGATGAAAAACGGCCGGCTTTATAGAGATACTGGACGGATGGGTAACGTGATTTCTTTAGAAAATAAGCGAACGCGTTTTCGTACGAAAGATGATTATGCTCTGAAACTGCGTCGAAGTGTTTATTTCAATTTTTTTCATAAGATATTCTTGCAACTAGTATCCGAGCACGTACAACGGAGTCAGTTTGAATTGGCTAGTTGCCTGTTATTAAAAATTAACAATGGGCATTGTAGCTAGTGAAATTACTGGGCAAATGAGACTTTATGATCTGATCACTCAGTCTAGTAATCTGATTACTAAACTGGGTGATGTCTCAGGATGACGTGCGCAGTGCAGTGTCGCGCGAAACTTTATTGTTGTAAAGTTCCGGGTGACACTGCAACTGTTATGGGCGGCCGTGTCACTTAACATCAGGTGAACGACTAGCTCGTCACGTCATTCAATCACATAAAAAAAAAAAAATTAACAAGTAAATATTAATTTCATAAAGTAGGTTAAAAACTAATGCAATAATTGAAAATATAAGTAAAGTCAGTCAATAAATCAAGGAGTAATAAGCTCTTAAAGTTTCTGGAGGAGCCATCGCCTGTCCCTTTCTCGCAAAAAAGGAGATTCCTTACAGTTACTATGGAAACGCACGTTGTGAAGTCACATGCCAAAGTGACTGTATTTAAAGCTACCACAGCTTAGTAATGAGGATGAAGGAGCAAAAGTGACGTCCTGCATGTTTGAGCTGTCTCTTTCTATTCCTGCATTTTAAAATGCTTGTAACTTTGTAATTTTTTGAGATATTTCATTTTTGTTTTCACGACTATTTGTTTTTCGAAGAATATTATTAATTTACACAATAAAAAAAATAACAGGACACAAGTCTATTGTTCAAGGAATGTGTGAGAAAAATAACACCTCACTGATTTATTCAGTCAGCGTGCGATTTGTAAATTCATAGTTTGACAAAATTAAATATACAGATAATAAACTATCAAAAACTGAAGTCGTTAAAATGTAAACTTTGTACATAAAACAGATTAGTTTTATAGTAAAAGAAAAAGTTGACAAGAAATAGAAATTCATTTCAATGTTTTATTTGAATGTGTCGGTTGGTCGTAAAAGGTGAAGGCAGGTACAGATCTGCGGGTGAAAGGTAGGAGCATAATATAGATCACTTGTCGCGGTAGTTTAAAGTATGTTTCAGCTTTAGGGACCGATGGATGCGGCATCAAATCCTGTTTATGATTCAAATTTTTCTTATACTTTAAAATTAATCTGCTAAATTACGCTAACCAAGCAATACTGCTAATAAAAAATAACTCTTTTATTTTAATACCATTTAGTCAAAATCTATTAAAAATTTTTTTTTAACGGGCTAATTGCCTTTATTACTCAAGCTAACTACTACAATAATAAAAACTAAACTAAACTAAACTAGCTACACTAGCTACACTACCTACTACAAAGAACACTTAGGGACTGTATAATAGCCGCGATGGCCTATAGACAGTCCAAGTGCTCCAGCCCACTAACGGTAGGTAGCGTACCCAACATGCTGGCCGCATTGCCACGTTGAATTGCAATGCTGATGCGTTGGGCCAAATAAGTGCCAGCATTTTGGTCACGCGTCGCATCGACCAGGCGCTCTGGTCCCAAAATTAGTTTCGAATATTCAAGAATTTCTGAAGGCTGTTTAGGTTATGCCACCTGTTCGCACTGACGTGACGTGAACCATTGGGTTCGCCTCTAAGGAAATCATCTAAGCAGTAAGTGTGTTGTAAGTGTTTTTCATAAACATTGGATGAAACTTTGGCTCTATTTATGTTTTAGAAAAAATAGGTTTATTGCTGGGGAAAACTTTTGGGTGTTGATTTGAGGATTCGAGTGATTTTTTTTTAGAAAGTATATCAAGAGTAGGCAATAAAAACTTTTTAAAATTTTATTTTATTCTAGGAAAACGTACATCCAAATGAATAAAGACAGGACAACTTGAAAAAAAAATATAGCATGTAGTTAACGTAACTGTTAACATTACTTCAATTTTAAATTTCCTGCTAATAAAATGAAATTCAAATTTTAGGTAGATAGGTATAGAACCTATTTGCATTATTCATGAACTAACTTTCGTATCTACATAATATTTTGACAATTCAAAATCAAAAAGCATCGAAATGTTCATTTCAACATTAAAATTGAAACAAGGCTTTTTTTTTATTTTAATATAATAATATATAACATCTCAAGAAGCCAACTCACCCCAGCTCCGACTTAGCTCACGGCTCAGCACGCAGTTCACGTCTGTACAAAGCCTAATTTTATGACAACAGAATAGTGCAACGGTGTTAAGTTTACTAATTCCCGACCGCCTTGTTACTGTCTGCAGTGTGCCGCGAACTTAATGAGGGGTACTACTATTGGACAAAAAAATTTAAGCTCAGAAAATATTTTTATTATCAGTTGGTTGAACTAACAAATACGTAAGTACTATAAAATTCAATAGGTTTTGTTTTACAACAAACCTAATTTAGGCATAATAAAACTGGATAAGCTGGATTCTTGAATCTTCCGCCCTTGTTAATCATATTCCAAAATCGATTTGAGCAATAAGACGTTTAGAAAAGTCAAAGTAGCGATAATGAGAGCCTTACGCTATAATATTAGGTATGCGCAAATTTACCATCATGACGTAAATATTTATGCCATGTGAGATACCTACGGCCCGCGGTTTTACGCTAATTTCCCTAGGAAATATTTAACTACTCGGAATAAAAAGTAGCCTATGTTCATTACTGTCCGATAAACAATCTGTGGGCAACTTTTTATCTAAATCGGTATACCCAAAACAAATACCTAACTAAACATAATAGACATAGAAAAGAGACGTTTCGCCTATTCATATTGATATGATATGGCCGTGTGGTCCCGTTTTGCGTATATTGATAAGGATTTGCATAGATTGGTTCAGTCATGTTAATGACCCTAAAATAGAATTCCTGATATTAACTGAAATTTATCAATCAACGTTTCTGAAGAAAAACATTCAATCAGTGTTCACGCTGTTTACCCACATTATGCATAGTTTAAAGAATGAGCGATCAAAAAGTGCCTACTTTCGATTAGTTTTAAATTAAATACTTACAGTAAACTTTTCTCAAAACTTTTCACACTGCTGATCTGGAACATCTGAAATTCCAAATTGAACTGAAAACTATCCGGATAAACTATCGACAATTGGTACCCCCCTCTTTTAGCAAAACTTTGATTCCGATCACGTACGACAATTCTAGTGTATTAAAGTTCAGAGAAAATGTATTTTGCACCTTGAACCAATGGGATAAGGACGACAATTGTATTTTTAACGTATTAGTTAATGTGGCTAATGAGTAGCAACTTTAGTTTTATTTTAGGTGGGTACACGCGAAGGCAATTTTCAGTATAATACCTGCTCTTAAAAGCTAGCCGTCCACAAAATATTCATTTGGGTCAATATGGTACCATACTTTATCAAAAAACTACAAGTTTGGCTTCAAAAAACAGAAAAAAAAAATACAGGAACAAATTGTCTATATTTGCGTTGATGACTAAACGTGGTGGACGTCTTCAGGCTGATGATGATGATGATGACCTGTGGCACCAAACCTCATTACGACTATGCCATCTTTTGGCAGGTTTTCAGGTTTTCTTATTCTCTTCATACTGTACGCAACCGCGTCAATACTTGTACACTTGATGCTGAGTGGTCTAATTGGAAATTCTTTCGGGAGAATTCCCTTTTTTTCTTTTAAATTAAATAGGCTTTAATCATTGTAGACGTGAGAAAAATTTATCGTCTGTTTAATTAAAACCAGTGGCCTTGTTTTACGCTAAGTTTACTTTATAAACTGTGATGCTGACAATATATTTTTGACGGTTTAAAGTTGTTTGTAAAAGTAGAGAAACATAATTTGTAAAGTACAGACTGCTAATTTCTGGTAAATAATTATCGTAATTTAGCCTTCTGTCCTCAATTTAGTACACCACTACATATATAACTACATCCGTAGTATATAATTACATCCTTTCTTTGTAACAGAATATACAAATGTGTGACTTTCATCAGACGATTATTAGGTTGTAATATCAGCATATCCTCCAGCATTAGTATTTTCTCTTAGGTTTATAACCTGCGTCTCTTCAAATCAAGAATTAATCAGCATCTCATGGGCAAGCGTGCTCTACCTCAGGCAACACCGTCACTTCCTATCAGGAGGTAAGATGTTGTCAAGCGAATGCCCATTTTAGCATTAAAAAAACTTGTTTTTGAGGGTTCCCTATTACTAAGGCTCCGCTGTCCGTCCGTCTGTCTGTCTGTTGTCAGGCTGTATCTCATGAACCATGATAGTGAGACAGTTGATATTTTCACAGATGAGTATTTATATTGCCGCTAAAACAACAAATACTTAAAAATCATAATTAAATATATATTTAAAGGGGGCTCCAATAAAAGAAACGTGATTTTTTTGCTCGTTTTTATAGATAGTACATACTCTATTTAAGACTGTTTCTTATACAAAATAATAAATAGCTACCAAAAACAACATACCCTAGAACTAGTCTGCGTAGGTACGAATAACGAAAATATTCTAGTCTGTGGTAGGTAATAAAAAATTATGAGCTAGGTTGTAACTCAAAATAATTATGTGTACAAAGAAAACCAACAAAATGGCAACCGAGACAAATGTAATGAAAGTATCCATCAGCAAAGCAATAAGCTTAGTTATCTATTCTATTATATAAAAGGCTTTGTCCTGACTGACTGACAGACAACGCACAGCCCAAACCGCTGGACGTATAGACTTGAATTTTAGAGGGTAGCTTCTTTTTATAACGAAAGCGCGTGTTAAGAAAGGATTTTTGAAAATTCAACCCCTAAGTGGGCGAAAAGGGTAAGAAACGTTTGTATGAAAAACCTACATTTAGTGACGTATCGTTTTGAAACTTAACACATACAAACAAGTATGAAAATAAAAGAAATAATACTTTTTAGTTTTTTGAAATTCGACACTTAAAACGGTTAACAAAATTAATGAAATTTGTATGAAAATTTGAAAAAATAACCATAACCATAATATTTGAAAAAAATAACCGTATTATACTGAAATTTGGAATGTGTAGAGATCATACAAAATAAATCGATACGGGTCTCGAGAATTTTTGAATTTCATCCCTTAAGAGGGTAAAAATACAGAAAAAGGTCCCGTCGTAAGACGTTCACACAGGCAAAACCGCTAATGCTATGATCTTCAAATTCGAAGATACATTGATTCTATGACGTAGGGTTGTATTACGAAAGAGTTTTTGAAAATACAACCCCCAATGGATGAGCGGGTAAAAAGTGTTTGTACTAACATTTCATACTGTATAGCTTTGAAACTTGGCACATACAAACAAGTATAAAATAAATGAAATTGTTCTTTATAGTTTTTTGAAATTCAACCCTTAAATGGGTGAAATAAGTAGTTAAAGTTTGTGTATCAAATAAAAAAATATGATCATAAGTATTCCATCGGATAGTTCATTCAAAGTAAAAAATGGCAATAACATTATTTTTTGCCAGGAATGACATCACACATCAGCCAAAAGACGTCCACTACTGAACACAGGAATCCATAAAACGTCACTTTGGACGCTTATCATAGGGGGAGATTTGCCATAATCACCACACTTAGCAGGCGGCTTGGTGAGAATCGCAGGTTCTAATTAATGTACCGAGGAGAATGCTGCTGCCCATTCCCTGGATATTCCTATTGCCGGCTTTTATTGCACACACGGGATGAGATAGTGGTGGTCCTATTAGCAAAGCGGGCCCACACGGCCAAGGAAGGGTTGGGCGTCTGCATAGACGCGGCAGTAGTAGTATATACTTCGTTCTTTGTCTTTAATTATGTAATTATGAAAATTAGTATTTGTATATCAGTCAATCACATCCAAAAATGGCAAAATAATATTTTTACCAGGGTTGCTTTGAAGGGGTCTTTGAAGGGGGGGGGGGGGGGGTTTAGTTCAATTTTTTTTATATTTTCAAAGTCACTTTGTTAATCCAGTTATTATTAGGCACCTGCATGATTTAAAATAAAAATAACATTTTGAAATTATTAAGGGGATGAAAACGTTTTTTTTTGAAAACTGTTATTGACCGTTCACCGTAAGATGTCCCCTGATGTATTTATATTATTTAAAAATATGCAAGTAAAACATATTAATCTAACATATGGGCACATACAATTGTATGGGTGGGTACATGCAAGTTTAGATAGTGCTTACATATTACTTTACATATACGATAATACTTGCATATTTTTAAATAATACAAATACATCAGGGGAAATGTTACGGTGAACGGTCTGTAGATTTTTACGGGCATTTAAAGATTTTTCCCTGTTAATGTCAAGTACACATAAACATTAAATAAAGTTATTACCAGGGATCTAAAAAAAAGCTTATTTCCTTCCTCACTCATGCTACAATGTCACCATGAGAGGTCACTGCATGAGGCCACTTTGAAAAGATTAAAAAGATGGATAAGTAACCTCTTTATTTAGAAGCTTTTTAAACAGCTCCCAAAATAGGAAGCTTAAGTTAATTTTATGCTGAAAAAATAAACGGTTTCTGAGGGATAGTCCACGCGTTCGAAGCAGCGGGCAGAAGCTAGTTTATTTAATATATTACAGCCTTCAGCCTTATATTTTGTTAGTTTTTTTTTTAATATACGTATAATATGCCTACATTTTTAGTACCTATAAAACTGGCAGACTATTTTTGCCAATCTAAAAGCCGAAAATTTCTATGAATTGTAAAACAAAGCAAAATATTATTTGTATAATAAGGCTTTGTACGAACAAGTCTTAAATAGAATAAGGTATTTTTCGAACAGGGCGTTTTCACAGTAAGAGTAAGGGGAAAAACGTAATTTTGTGGATATATGTTTTTTTGAACGAGCCAACCCTTTGCAGCTATAACCGGACCTTTACAGTATTGCCAGGCAAATTTTGAGAATAACTCCAATATCGAACTAAAGACAGGTCTACTTATTTATTAACCTACTAGCTGCGCCCCGCGGTTTCACCGCAGATAAAAAGTAGCCTATGTGTTAATCCAGTGCATGAGCTATCTCTATCCCAAATTTCATCCAAATCCGTCCAGCCGTTTGAGCGTGAAGGAGTAGCAAACATACACACATACAAACTTTCGCTTTTATAATATTAGATTAGTGTGATATGCCTTGCGTGATCATACCATTTTTTTAAAAATTTTAATTAAGGAATATTTTGGTAATCTTTTTTCGCTAATATTTTAGCTCTACATTATTCTTGTACACTTGAATACATTCCCCAAACATCCGTCTTCCTCCCATATCTCGCTCCATTTACTGGCCGAAAATAAAACAAAAACAAAAATAATAAAAGTTTCCCCGCAAGCGATTTGTCGTCCCGCCGAATACCAAATCTACCGAAAACTGGAAATTAAGCCATGACGCTATTGCTTTTTCGTCGCAAATGAAACTTTGCCCTCATTTTGTGCAGATATTCTGATATGTGAATGAAAACTGCTGCGTATGTTGTTTGGTAGTTGAAAAACGGTATTAACCGTTGGTTATAATAGCTTTGTTTTTTACAAGTCGGTATAAAAAGAACTCGGAGAGAAAAAGAACTCTGTGTTTCCTTGCGAGATAAGCTCCGGAATGAGGAGATCCGCAGGAGAACTAAAGTGACCGATATAGCTCTTAGAATAATCAAGTTGAAATGGCAATGGGCAGGCCACATCGCTCGTAGAACTGACAACCGATGGGGAAGAAAGGTTCTCGAGTGGCGACCACGAACCGGAAGACGCAGCGTAGGCCGGCCCCCCACTCGGTAGACCGACGACCTGGTGAAAGCCGCGGGGAGCCGATGGATGCAGGAGGCGAGCAGCCGCTCAAGGTGGCGCGCTCTGGGGGAGGCCTATGTTCAGTAGTGGACGTCTTCAGGCTGATGATGATGATGATGATGATAAAAAGAACTGAAGACTGATTTACTTTACAAAATGTCTAAATTTAGAATAAGAAATTTTTGAGAACTGTATTAGTTATTTTTCGTGTAGTTTATAAAGGTATAAATTTATAATCAGAAACATGTCCAGTATTCCAGTATTGTATATAGATGACAGACTGACTGTTTACACAAAAACAAACCAAGAGAAGCCAATTTGAACTCCAACCTAAGTATCTTGAGATATTATCTGAGACGACGTCGGAAGCTGAACATTGTATCCATTTCTTTGTCCGTTCAGAGATACCATCGTATCTTCCGATGTAGTTCCTGTGTTGAATTGTCGATAGTGATAAGAAAGCATTTGTCGTCGGTGCATTGAAGTGGTAAAGTTAACTATCTTCTACCATTGCAGCATATAGGTACAGCTTATATTTCAAAGTCTTTTTCGAGTAACTGATATATTTTTAACACGTGTATCTGACTCGATATATGATCACGTGTCTTGACATGTATGGCATCGATAACTCCCAAATAGACGCAGCTGTTTTGGTTTTTCTTTAGTTTAAAAGGTGGGTTGATCAATAGAGTCCTTAGCTTTGATTGTAGAAAATCTGTTCAGAGGTTTCATCATAATCGATTTCTTTTTATGTTAAAGAGAGCAAACAAGCATACGGCCCACCTGATAGGAAGTGGTCACCATGGCCTTTGGACATCTGTAACACCGGAAGAGGCGTCACCAATGCGTTGCTTACCCTCTAGGACTCTTTTAACCATCCTCCCTCCTTCCTCCTTCCTCCTCTTTTTTTATGTAATGAAGGGAATTTCCATTTTTTTTCAAAATTACTTGTTATGAAATAGTTTTGTTCAGTCTCTGTGGCGTTTTCATCAATCAAATATGAAATTACTGCAGGGCGAGAAATCGCCAGGTCTTTTGCCGTTTATGACTAACCGGGGCTTTTTTTTTATTTTACTCCCGAGGGTAGGGGGGAGTCCTCATAGATACCGCGGGGCTCGGGCCCCACGGTTATGTCTGACTCCGCCTTGGCAACCTATGGACTAAACCACCCCTCCCTCTGTTTCAAATCCTCTAACAAAATTCAGAGACCTTTTTTACATTAAATGTTGTAATCTCATTTAATTTGTGTATCGTGAGTCTGTTAATCTGACTAACCGGGTTAGAGTCATAGGTCTGTGGGTCATATAGTCCGTGTATTAAAACGTCTGTGTATCCAAAACGTCTTTTGCAGAATCATTATGTAGGCAAAACGTCTTAATTGCAAAATGACTTGTGCTTTTTTAAAATGTCTAGTGAGACCGAGTGACGTTATTGTAACTCACCCGTTTTATATTACGTTGCAAACCGCCTTTTTCTTTTCTGTTAAATAACTATTATTCGTAAAACCTTAGCTACAGCTTTTCTAGTCCTGTCTACCTTTCTGAATAAGGGTCAGGCAGGACCTGTGTATGTGAACGTTGGACCTTATTTTTATTACTTGACTATTCAAGATGAAAGATGCTAGAAATGTGCCTTACATTTTTGTTAGAAGTATTATCATTGCCGAATTGTGAAGACCCTCTTTCTGTGAACCATTTTCAATGCCCAAATAATGACAAAATCATACGTTCTATAACGATCATGCTATATAATAAAGCCTATTAGTTTATTCTGATAGATAAATTAGAGCTATTTTAAAACCTTTTGGTGCATAATTCAGCCCAGTTTACTCAGTAATTTAATTAGCAATGTCCTTCAAACCAAAACACACTAGTGATGGCGCACTACTACTTGGCTGCAGAATATCTGGAAAAGCGGTCTTCTTCTCGTGTAGGCAAGTGGTCAGTCCTGGGTGTCAGAATTTCTAGGCTACACAAGGCTTCTGACTTGGCTTAATGACTATTGTCTTTCGTCAATAGCCAGGACCAACGGCTTCACGTGCCCTCCGAAGCACGGTAGCGTTCAATTGTAAAGTTAAATACTACTTGTAGTAGCGGGTGACTTTTGGGGAATGTTAACCTGTCGTTGATTAAAAAAAGAAGTATCGTACGACGTAGGCCGACTTAGTGTGGGATTCAGGAAACAACCAACATAACTATGTTCCATTGTGCAAATCTTTGACGTACCTGTTATCATCTGCTACGCTCATTTACCGTTCAAATAAACTGTGAATCAACATCTCCACTTTAAATCCTATAATCTAAAACTATTTTTCTTAGCCCAACTTTACTTTCAACCAATTAAACGTAATCCACGTTGGTCTTTAACTTAAAATGTACAGTTAACTGGCGTTCAGCCAACAGCCGCAGCCTGTTTCGTCGAGATACAAAATAGAAATAAAGCTAACTTTAGTGCTTGGACACGCTGGGAACTTCTGGGTCGGAGATTTTTTTTATCAACGATAGGCTAACATTTGACCACGGTCTTACCTGATGGTAAGTGATGACGCGGTCGACGATGGAGCATACTTGCCTAGAAGATACCGGTACACTCTAGCCTTAATAACTCCCAGATTATATTTGTCAGGAAACAATGACGCTGCTAAGGTGTTCCATTCTTTTGCTGTCCGAATTATAAACGAGGAATCAAAACGATTTATACATATGTTTCTTGATTGATCTTGCATAAAGTGCGTTGGCAATACACCACGTGAGATGTGGGTAGATTTTAGACCTTACTTCATCATCATTATCATCATCAGCCTGAAGACGTTCACTGCTGAACATAGGCCTCCCCCTTAGATCACCATTTCGAGTGGCTGCTTGCCTCCTGCATCCATCGGCTCCCCACGGTTTTAACCAGGTCGTCAGTCCACCTAGTGATGAGGGCCTTACTTCAATATTCATAAAGACCTAAATATTCTTATTTATATACTTTTCTACTTAAAGGATTTTTATCAGTAAATATATTAAAATATTTCTAGTTATGTCTAGTTATCAGTGAACTTGAGTGCCACCGATAGAAACACGTATGGATTTCACAGTTTCAATACGTAGTTTATGTGCATTAAGTCAGAAAATTTTCAAATTATGAACGAAATTTCTCTTGTTGCACTGCAATCAAAGTTACATGAAAGCCCCTAGCTAAAACATTAGGGCCTTGCGTAAAATTCGTTCATTCCTTGATACATAATGTGAGTCGTTGTGTCGAGTGTGTGGAGGGTACTAAAATACCCACTCACCCGAGCCTTTCGTGCTAGAACCCATGTCTAGATAAGACTACAGACTAAATTGTTATGTCGTTCTCTCCGTGGTTTCAGAATATATTATAGTAAGATTAACTTAAAACTTTGTAAAGAACTAAAACATACCCAAATACTTTTTTTCGATGGTCAAAAATGTTTAGTTTATGAAGATTTTTTTTCAATGAATGCCTTTAAATAATAGTTACCTACGTGGAAAGAATAACGCAAAATAATCATAAATATCACTGGTATTTTTACATTCTTTTTTTTTCTCGATAATAGCAATTTTTTTAAGAATATCACATTGTCAGGTGAGATTCTATTCCTATTTCTTCATTTAAAAAAACTATTTTATAAATTGTTTTAATGATCATAATAATATTAAACAGTGCGATAGTGGCCAAGCGGTAGCATGTGCGATCCTTGGCCTTGCACCAATGATTTATCTAGTAAGTTATGTGCAGTTTTCGCATGCCATCGCTCCGTGCCTCAGAGAGCACGTTAAGCCGTCAGTCCCGGTTGTCATAAGAACATCTATGACAATCGTTACAGGTAGTCAGACGCCTGATAGTATCTGACACTTAATCTAACTATTCCTGATAGGGGTATGGGTTGCCAGGTCAGATGGCAGTTGCTCGTGTAATTCTGGTAGCCGACCCCAATAATAAATGGGAAAAGGCAAAAAGGATGAATAATATTAAACAGTGACAGCTTTTCTTGTAAATTATACATAAGGGATCAATTACCCTTTTACGTAAGATCACGTAGGAACATCCCTTTTCCTTTTAAAATTAAGTTGAAATGGACAACATTAAAAACCAACATATTTCTCCTACGAGCAATCTTGTTTCGTACTACAATGCTGCAAATAGTTATGTTCTTGCATTAACCGCACTGCTAACTTTAATTTCGTTGCGGTATCTGTGGTAAACAAAATGCAGGATTCAACTGCGATGTACATTGCCACTGCAGTTTTCTCTCTCTGAAGTTTGCCGACAGCCTTTCTCTGGTTTTGTTGTAATTGTTTGTAAATAAAACTAGCTATTCACGCAGTACCCGTGAGCTTTGTTTACAGTGGCTTAATATGGTGGGTATTTTTGTAAAAATATAAAACTTTTTTTGTACAAACGTTACGTGATTGCTTGTTGAATAAATAGTGCCACAAACTATTGCCAGTTACCTTGAATGTATAAAACATCCAGATAGATAGCATAGAATTTAAATTTGAAGCAACTCAACCACGCTGATTTTATTGTTGGCACAAGACTTAGACACCGTGTGGTCCCAGTTTGCGAACAGGACCACCCCATTCCTTCCCGTGGGTCCCGGAAGAGCTAGCAAAGGATTATCCATAGAGAATGGACAGCAGCATTTTTTTCTATTTATTAAAATCTGCGTTTACCAAGCCACCTGCTAAGCGTGGTGATTATGGCAAATCTCCCCTACAATAAGCGTCCAAGGTGGCGTTTTATGAAGGAGGCCTATGTTCAGCAGTGGACATCTCCAGGCTGTTGATGTAAAGGCACATTGACATGCAAGGACGCCTACGGTTACGGGTTGGACTTTACTCACACATATAATACCGTTACCGCCGTGGTTTTCGGTGCATGTCCAATTTCTGTGTGTTTTCTGAACTTTCCTTTTTCGTGTGCAAATGACACAATTTTCAGCACTTTCAACTAAATTCATAAACATAATTACAACCACCAAAATGCAAACTCTTAGCCCGAAAATTCCAAATCAAATCAAAATACCGCCAAATAAAGCCATCTATTCATAGTCCAACAAATTGTTGGGATTCCGCACGCCTTTGGAACGCTGCATTCGGTGGGATTAGTTTAAATTGTTCCACTCTATGGTCCAACGCACTTGTCTCGAGCTGTGAAAGATTGGTTCAAGACTAGAGATTTATAAGGATTGCAAAACATGTTGGGATAGCATGTTTGTTTGTTCATAGTCAATTATTTTTTATTGCTTATGGGGACACTCGATAGATATTCGAAGAAACTAGTCCCGTCGCACTGCTTCACGTCTCCTCCGTAGAGTATAATAGGAACAGCTACAATTTTTTTTACGTAATCGATGTTTCGTATTCCTCTGTTTCCCCGATGCAATTTATACCTACATGCATTAAAATTTAAAGAACATGTATGAAAAGCCCTCTTATTTATTAATCTTAAAAAATATTTCATGTTTGTCTAGTAGTCCTTTGATCACGGCAATAATAGCGGGGCATTTTTTGGGATTTTTGGAGGGTCATAATTTCCTTTTACAATTAGTTTCTAAAAAAAATCAAGTGACATGGACATGCCTACAGCAGACTTAGCCTGCCTCCACATCGGGCATTTGCGGTGTCGCAGCAATATCGCCGCGTTATCGCCGCGACATTTTACCATAGTGCGGCATGTGTCGCCGCGATATCGCGGTATCGCGGCGATATTGCGGCGACACCGCAACCGCCCAATGTAAGGCAGCCATAGCATTTACGGAGAAAAAAAAATTGTCTAGAGCTATAATCCAGGAAGGAAATGGGGGAATACGTGGACATATTTGTATGGAGAATTGCAGCCCGCCATTCTTCTTTTAGTGTTTTTGAACATGCAGTTTTCTCGCGACATTTCCATCACCATCCCCTACATCTACTACTTACTGCTAATAACTTAGTAATAGGACGCTACTACTATATAATAATATAATATAATGTACCTAACGCAGCCTCAGGTTAAGGAAAATGAGAGTGCTAAGATAATGTGGGAGATACCGATGCAAACTGACGTTACAATAGTTCACAATAGACCAGACATAGTATACACAAATAAACTAGAAAACAAAACATTTTTAATAGACGTAACAGTACCATCAGCCTACAACATAGGAGCAAAAGAGATAGAAAAACTTAGTAAGTACCACGCGATCAGAACAGAAATAACTAGACTATGGAAAACACCAGCTGAAGTAGTTCCAATAGTAGTTCCAATAGGAGCCACTGGAGTAATTGCTAAGAGCCTACACAGATATTGCGACAAACTTGATTCACACATCAACACTAACATCATACAAAAACAAGCAGCCATACACACAGTCACCATCATCAGCAAGGTATTAGGAGACTCTGTGTTTGTTAGCGGGGAAACTGAGCCACCTTTTCCCTGAGGGTCTCAGGGCGGGCGCTTAGTACACCGAGCTGAATAGCTCGGGTAAAGGGAACCCTTAACAAATCTATAATATAATAATAGACTCCTGCCACATATTGTACATTTTTACACGTGTAGCTTAATTTTTTTCTCAGAAATAGACTATGATTATCCTGTATTTGTACGCTGTAGGACATAGTTTCTTTTTCATACAACACATACCATTATACACATACTTCAGGACCCGGTCTTCGGACTTTAAATAAACTTTAAGAGGGTTAAATTGAAAATAAACTCATGTTAAGTTAATGATCTTGATAATGAGTGGGACCAATAATTGAAAACGTCCTCTTACCGAATAGTTACTGTATAATAATGTAAAAGGCAACTACAATTATTAACCATACTTTATTTTTCTATAAAAATATCCTATAGTTTAGCGGTTCCATCTATGTGAATCCTTAGAATAAGTACCTATAAAAGCCCAATACATTCGTGAAATGTAAGTCCTTCAATTGGTGCCATATATGCATAGATAACCCCCAATAGATACCGCATGGAAGACGACGACCGCGCACCACGCATTGGCGTCAATGGTTCTATATAAATCGCCGCTTCGCAGCACGGCCTTGGTTTCGACCAATTATTAGAGTCCATTATTAGGGCGTCACTCGAAACAGCCAATAATAGCGCATTGGCTCCAGTCCCCGCAACCCGCGCCTTCCTCCAGTTTTGGTGAGCTAGGATCCGAACAAAAATCCCGTAATGCGGTATCTATTGGGGGTTATCTGTGCATATATGGCACTGTACGATGTCCGCGCTGTCAGTATTCTCTGTGAAGAGCTCCCCAAAAATTATTTAAAATAACAATTTCCGCGGTGAAATCATGCCACAACACAAATCAAAAAAGCAGCATAAGCATTCTGGTGTGACATTCCATTGATAAGCTATTAATTTTCTTGCTTAAATTGTCTAAATAGTGTAAACAAATTACCACTCACTCATGTTTGCGCCTGTGTGCGTAAGCACAGCACACATAGCGCATTTGTAGCGTGCGTTGTGGAAAACATCATTTCGAAACTTTACTTCTTTAGGTACTTATTCTAAATGCGAATCCAATATAATGTTGAATCACAGATTAGAGAAAATACAGTTGGTATAACCTAATAAACCACCTATTTTTTCCATTTTTATTTTATTACTACTGGCTCTGTGATGAATAGATCGCTTGGTTTGATGACAAAGGGTACATAACAAACATAACATCGTCGCATGTAGAAACTACAATGGTTTAAGCACAGGTTAAAACAATGGTTAAAATTACGCTTCGAAGCGTAATTTTTTTAGTGCTCTGTGGGTTAAAGTGTTAGTAAGATTAGTTAATTAAACTGAATCTATTACTGTTTGTCCCTCTTAAACGTTAATAAATAAAAATAAAAATCACAATTATCAGCAGCCGGAAGACCCATTCCAATTCCCATTTCCATTCCCATTCCGGTCCATTGCCGAAAACCGGCGTCCCTTATATAAACGCCACTTTGGACGCTCATCCTAGGCGGGGATTTGCCATAATCCACGCTTGGCAGAGACTTGGTGATCGCAGAAGATGTTACTGTACCGAGGAGAATGCTGCCAGTAAACGTTGCATCTTAATTATAAAAAGATTTATAATCACAGTAAATAACAGACACCATTTTTCAATTCCAGAAGGTGTGATTCATCCATCAGAGAGGGGGAGTCCACCACAGGAGTCAGTGCGGGCCCTCCAGCCGGCAGGGCCCGCCGCAGTTCCTAGCTAAAGATACATTGTAAGTAGTACTTCCATATATCCCCTGCGAAGGGGATTTTTAAACTTTTTTATCCAGAAACTCCCTGTGCGTCTTCTTTGCTAGCAGGATAGGGATTATTGGACAAAAAAGTCCAGAAATCCCCTTACTGTATCTGGCTAAGCCCTGCGTTTATCATTCAATGCTCAAAAAGACCTTTATTTCCGTATAATAAATCCATTGCTGAGTAGGTAATATTAGGCCTATTTAACAACCTTGGGGGGGTTAGTTGCTCGATAATTAAGTAACGATAATTAATACAAAAACCGACCGATAAAGTGACCGATATAGCTCTTAGAGTTAGTAAGTTGAAGTGGCAATGGGCAGGCCACATCGCTCGTAGAACTGACAACCGGTGGGGAAGAAAGGTTCTCGAGTGGCGACCACGAACCGGAAGACGCAGCGTAGGCCGGCCCCCCACTCGGTGGACCGACGACCTGGTGAAAGCCGCGGGGAGCCGATGGATGCAGGAGGCGAGCAGCCGCTCAAGGTGGCGTGCTCTGGGGGAGGCCTATGTTCAGCAGTGGACGTCTTCAGGCTGTTAATGAATGATGATGATGAATTAATACAAAGAAGAAAATTATATAGGGTGCAATTGATGTCATTAGCATAGGTAAGGTTTTTTCACAGACCTAGAGTTATTTAGTTACTGTACATCCTAAGTATATGGTTTTTTTTTTAAAAAGGGACATTATCCCTCTGAGGGATCTATCCCGGTTTTACCATACGCCACATCGGATCATCATTCATTAACAGCCTGAAGACGTCCACTGCTGAACATAGGCCTCCCCCAGAGCACGCCACCTTGAGCGGCTGCTCGCCTCCTGCATCCATCGGCTCCCCGCGGCTTTCACCAGGTCGTCGGTCCACCGAGTGGGGGGCCGGCCCACGCTGCGTCTTCCGGTTCGTGGTCGCCACATCGGATATAAGTGTCGATTTATTGTCACTGCGTGTTTGAACGGTTTCTTTCGATTCCACTCTTGTATATTAAAATGCTTGTAGCTCTGTAATTTTTTGAGATATTTAATTTTTGTTTTCACCACTGGTTATTTTTTGAAAAACTTTATTTATTTAAACAATAAAAATATATCAGTCAAATACCCTATCTATTCAATGGAGCCAAATAATTATAATTAGTAATTCTGTGTATTTTTTGCTATGATGACTAACAGCGATGTGGTCATTTTCCGACTCGGATAATTTGAGATACGGCCTAAGTGAGATAAAGTCATTTAGCAATCTAGTCATTCTAATACTAACCTAATAAAGTAAGTAGGCGGTACACGTTTGCAATAAAACAAATCTAACATTTAGCGACTTTTAAACCGTGAACCAATTCGCCTTTTTGTACAGCAAGATAAATCCTCCGGGCCCTAGAGCCATAAAGTTCCCCTTTTCCATGACCGATCTGAAATTGTTAGAAACAGGCGAAGGTAATAAAATTTCGCTTAGGTTTTAGTAGTTTTCGCTGATTTGAATTCCTATTTGGGTTGCGCGATCGATCATAATGTAGGTACGCTGTAAAATGCTCAGCATTCAAATACATTTCTACTGTATATATCCATGTATTTTCAAATAGTTTTACTCCGCAGTTTTACTTGAGTAGATCTTATAGGTCTGCGAAAAGTGAAATTTATGAAAAAAAAATGTTTTTTTTATTCCTCTCTCAGGGTTTATATGATATAGGCTTTCAGTAAGAAAAAATATAAATAAATAACCGGCCAAGCGCTAGTTGGACTCGCCCACGAAAGGTTCCGTACCATTATCTATTGAAAGTAGCAAAAAAATCACATTTGTTGTATGGGAGCCCCCTTAAATATTGATTTTATTTTGTTTTTTAGTATTTGTTGTTATAGCGGCAACAGAAATACATCATCTGTGAAAATTTTCTATCACGGTTTATGTGATACAGCCTGGTGACTGACGGACGGACAGAGCCAGACAGAGACAGACATACAGACAGACAGACAGACAGCGGAGCCTTAGTAATAGGGTCCGTTTTACCCTTTGGGTATGGAACCCTGAAAATACTTCAAACAAGTGCAGGGAGCTTACCGTGACCTCTTAGCGCGATTCAAAACTGAGCCTATATTGGATCGCTTTGTTTTTTTTTTGTATGGGGATTTTGACAAGCGATCCAGTATAGGCTCAGTTTTGAATCGCGCTAAGAGCTCACGGTACGCCCCCAGGCCTCTATATTCTACCAATTAGAATAAGAATTGATTATTCCGGATTCGTCCTAAAGTAGACCAAAGGTTTTAAAAAGCCTCGTAGTGTCCTATATCTTTCATCATCATCATCATCATCATCATCAACAGCCTGAAGACGTCCACTGCTGAACATTTGCCTCCCTCACAAAGCGCCACTTTGAGCGGCTGCTTGCCTCCTGCATCCATTGGCTCCTCGCGGTTTTCACCAGGTCGTCGGTCAGGTTATGAGCCGACTTGCTTAACCAGCGCACCACAGAGACAACAATAAATGAATTGAATCTTAGTTAGCGGCTTCTGCGGTAGACATGTATAATACAGAAGGATAAGACCAAAATGATATGAGACAAATTACACAAAAAGGTACCAAAAGCCCTCAATATACGCTTAAACTTTTCTTCCAGTTTAATCCAATAGCTTCAGATGCAAACAAACAAGCAGATAAACTAAAACTTAACGGCTCAGAGAGCAGTGTTGACGGGTTTTGAACGGAAAACATGTTTTCCTCATGTTTTTGACGAAAATGTGTTACAATTCTTCCTGCGTATTTTAATTAAACTAAATGGAACGATAGCATCATGTGCAAGTCGCAAAATGTGCAGGCTACGCAAAAGTAGGCCGTGGTATCACCCGTATTTCATAATACCTCGTTATATAGAACCCCTTTAGGGTTTAAATTTCCAAAAAACCTTGTCTTAAAACACCCCTATGCCATGAAAGGAAGGCACCATCCAAATATCAAGTCTCTATCTCAATCTGTGGTAAAGATGGTGAAACATATTTTCAGTACGAGTTAAAATATTTTTATCGGTAACCCCTTCATCTATGATCGCCTTAACCTTCTCCAATAGTTCTAAGGAACTGCTTAAATCGACCAATGCATCCAGATGCGAGTACATGATGTCTTCTGAAGGAAAACATTGACTCAGCTTGATGATTTGTTTCCTAAGATCCGCAACAGTAGAACCAGGAGTCTCTCCACGAACACCAACCTCGTATTCTAATTCTGATTTTTGCAAAGACAAAAATTTAATAGGGTACGACATTGTAGTTGTAAATGGCACACAAAAGGAAATTTGATCAATGATGTAAATACTCCGTTCTGTTACAATCAGCTTTTAACAGAACGCTATGGTTTGATGATGATGAATGATTGTACCTAGATGAAAAAATAAACAAGAAAAAAAATTGCAACCAAAAATAAAAAAAGCGTTGATAAAAAATTTGTAACTGGTGTGAGTACAGCTTAACAAAAACAAAGGTTTATTCTCCGTTAGCATACGGATAAAAAATTTAGCAGCAGTTAAAAAAAAAAGGCAACACCAAAAAAAAAAAATTCGCAATACAGTATCGAGTATCGAGATCGACCATAAAATGGAAACACTATACTCACCTCAGCTACTGCAAACCAAAAAAGAAATAGCGTTTTACAAAAAACCACACACCGTGCAAATCTAACTACGTGCAGAAGAAGGTAGAAACTGGTTAAACCCACGTAAGAGGGCGCCAATGTGCCGTTTGCCCCTATGGTAAATTCTACCTACCTAATTTAGTAGGAAGAATAAAAGAAAAAAACCAAGGTATACCGCAACAATATCATATAATTAGAAGAAAAGTTAGACCGGCAAGTTCAACGGAGGGCACATAAATTCATAGGGTCGTGGGTTTGGGCACTTTAACCAATTCCTACGCTTCAACGCACTACCGCGGGAAAAGTACTCTCCTGATGTCTGTGGGGGCCCCTGGGTGGTGGATGGCCCCAAAGCGGTAGCGGCAGGCGGAGACGCAGCAGGAGTACCCCGAAGATGGCAGAAGTGGTGGTAGTAAAAATTCCGCCGGTAGGAAATTCTACCGGAAGCAGGAAGTTTTTTTTTTTTCCTAAAATCCAAATTTGACGTTGCTCCTGTAATCGATAAAATTCCTCTAATCAATATAGGAATTTATCAACTTCCGTTCTGGGGGGGCCCTACCAACGGCTACAGGATCAGGAAGAAATACTTACGCGCAGTGTAGTGTTGCCGTGGTGGTACAACCAGAACGGAGTTCACAATAAATTATTAATTAAACACAAAGCTATTGTTTAAAAGCACAAGGCAATGAAATTAAGGAAAAGTAAATGAATTTAAATTGCATAAATTTAGCGCTTAGTGAAATATTAGCAAAAAATCGAAAACATAAGGTAGGCAAGAAAAGAAAAGATGATGAAATTTAACGTATGAAAACATGAGCATGATTTAGCAATTTTGCAAGTGAATAATCTACAATTTGGATACTGGAAGATAAAATATCATTAGTACAATAAAAAGAATAACGGTTATTAGAAATACAGTTGGATTTTTATGTGCCATTTAAAACTTACCCTATATCGGGAACACACAAATAACTGTTATAACGTGTTTAGGACACAATTAAAATAAGTTCGAATTATTTTGAGCACCAAACTATGGTATCGCATTTAATTTGCACAGTCGGCTAGGGCGCTCGGAACTGGCAAAGTGATACGGTTCTGCTCACAAACAAGTCTAGTGACGACTGTCAGCGGTGCCGGCGGTCGTGGCCCAGCTCGACCACCACCTCCCCATTACATGCCCCGCGGAGATCTTGTGAACCGGTCGGACGTAATCAGGACGCGTTGATCTAGTAAGCGCTAAGAAACAGGTGCCGCACTTAGGATCTAGGATTACGTCGTAGCTATTTAATATACATTTATTAGAAAATAAGTTAGGATTAGATTGTACATATTTTTATTAGTTTTAATTTTTAAGTAGGTTTAAATTGTGTGTAATTATGTTTATTTAAATAGAAATTAATATTAAATGAGTAACGTTCCGTTACAAGGTCCAGCAGTTTGTTAGAGAGTATATTTGTAATAAATATGTGGCAATGGGCAGGCCACATCGCTCGTAGAACTGACAACCGATGGGGAAAAAAGATTCTCGAGTGGCGACCACGAACTAGAAGACGCAGCGTAGGCCAGCCCTCCACTAAGTAGACCGAAGACCCGGTGAAAACCGCGGGGAGCTGATGGGTGCAGGAGGCGAGCAGCCACTCAAAGTGACGCTCTGTGGGGGAGGCCTATGTTCAATTGTTCAGCCGTGTACATCTTCAGACTGTTGACTATAGTATAAATGTTCCTTGTCTGTCAAGCAACGTCCCGCAACTTTTTTGTCTTACCGGATGGTAAGTGATGACGCGGTCGGCGGTCGTAAATATTTATGCTTTTAAATTTCACAGTGAAAGATGTCCTACTCTGTTCCTGATCTTGTGTGTTATTTTTGTATTTTCTTTTTATTTAGAGTCAGATTTACATAACAGTAGAATTGGTCTTATGTATTAAAAACTGTAGGTGTGTGCTTACCTAAATCACTTTCATTTTCTTAACAGTCTTATGGCAAAAAGAAAATACTTGTGCCAAAAAAATTCAATTACGTAGACCCATTATGCCTAACGAGTCCTTTCTAGGGTCTAAGCCCTCCACATGATCTTGATGTTAGAAATCGGTGTAAATGTAAATTTTAAAAAGGTCCCAGTATAATAGACTTAGGCCATTTTAATGCTGATAAGCACTTAGTTTAATGCCTACCGGCACGGAATTTTGTCAGATCTTAAGTTCGCACTTACCTGTCAAGGACGGACCTAAATGCGTTGCAGTAGATTTATATTCACTAGGTGGTAGGACTTTTATGCAAAGTTCGTCTAGGTAGGTACCACCGCTTTGCCAGTTATTCTGCCGCCAAGCAGTATAGTGCAGTAGTGTGCAAGCACTACTGTGTTCCGGTTTGAAGGGCATTGTAGCTAGTGAAATTACTGGGCAAATGAGACTTTATGATCTGATCACACAGTCTAGTAATCTTATTACTATACTGTGTAAAGTCTCAGGATGACGTGCGCAGTGCAGTGTCACGCAAAACTATATTAACTTAGAGTTCCGAGCAATACTGCAATCTGTTATAGGCAGCCGTGACGCTCAACATCAGGCGAACGACTAGCTCGTCACGTTCATTTACATTTTAAAAAATCATGGAGGGATAAGTGTGAACTTAGAGGTATCAATGTTTAGTCATCATCATCCTCTTTGCCTATTCCCATTTGTTATTGGGGTCGGCTCCCAATGTAACCTGTAGCGGCGAGCTACCAGAATTACACGAGCGACTGCCACTTGACCTCGCAACCCATAAGGAACCAGTAACAAGAATGGTTATATCAGCCGTCAGATTCTATCAGGCTTTTGACTGCCCGTAACGATTGCCATAGTAGTTTTTATGACAATCGGGACCGACGGCTTAACGTGCTCTACGAGACACGGAGCGATGGCATCTAAAACTGCACATAACTTACTAGATAAGTTATTGGTGCTGGGCCGAGGATCGAACCCGGTGGTGTAAGATTGCAAAGCGCACATGCTACCGCTAGGCCACTACCGCTCTATTGGCCGAGCGGTAGCGCTCTGCTGTCAAACTTTAATAAAGTGAAAAAATCAACGTGATAATGAAGTAGGTAGGTATATAATATTACTAACTCTGATGTATTTATAGCAAAGCTATTTATTTACTTTTAAACTGTTACTTTACAAAATTAAATTAAAATATATCGTAACTCCAGGAAATTAACACAGATAAAATTAATTTACAATCTGTACCCCTTTTGCAGATAAGATGAAACGCTAATAGCGTTAAGTAAAACGTTAACGCTAGCGATATTTCCTTCGTTAAATCCTGTTATTCGTTCACGTACAGTAATTAAAACTGGGTAAGCCTGAACCCTGGCGGAACCCTGTTCAACGTTACCTACACGATAATAATGATTAAAAAATAAAGTTCTATGGTACAGGTGGACTGAAAAGCTTCCTCAAAGCAAATTTTCTATTTTTTTCTCTATCTATTTCCTTTTGCTAACACAAAAGTTAGCCAGTAGTTGATAAAAAAAATACATAAAAGTGAACAGCATTTGTTTGTTTATATATGGCTTTCATTAAATATTGTACGCTTTGAAGAACCGGCCAAGTGCGAGTCGGACTTGCGCACGAAGGGTTCAATCATTATGTATAAAAACGAGCAGAAAAATCACGTTTGTTGTAGGGAGCCCCTTAAATATTGATATTATTCTGTTTTTTAGTATTTATTGTTGCGGCAACAAAAATATATCATGTGTGAAAATTTTTTGATCTATTTATCACGGTTCATGTGACACAGCCTGGTGACAGACAAACGGATAGCGTAGTCTTAGTAATAGGGTCCGTTTTAACTTTTGGATACAAGTGAAATCTAAAGCTTTCTGAAATCATGTTTCCATATATTTTTCGGCTATATTTCCTTTTACTAATACAAATGTTAGCCTATCGTTGATATAAAAAAATACATAAAATTAAACGTCGTTTGTTTGATTGTTTGTTTATACAGCTTTCATGTGAAAAAATGTGCATCAAAGTTGGTTCTTTACAGATATAATTGTATCTCTGAATCAGAGTTTTATTTTCTGTATTTTGTCAGATTGTGTTGGACAAGTAGTAAGAAAGAGAACTTCTTTTAGTTTCAAATTCATGTTGCATTATTATCACTATGTAATTTTATATTATTAGAATTTGGTATAAATAGAACAATAATAATTATGGTTATTTTTAGTATTCTGATCTTGACTTGTAAAAGTTGAAAACACCTACTTGCTATTTTACTTTTTTTGTGCTGGTAAAACGTAGACCTAAAAATTTAAATAGTGCTTTATAGTGATAGTTTAGAAAGGTATGCATTACATTTAAACCCACTAAGAAATTGTGTCACATAGCCAAATTAAACTAAAACAACTTTTCTAACTGCCTGTAGATAGTACTATGTAGAAGTGTTAGGGTTGCCAGTGAAAACTAATAGTTATAGCCTTAAACGTTTGCAGGGTACATTATAGGATGCTTGTAGGTACATTACCGAATGCTTGTAAGGTAAATGCTCAGACTAAAAAAAGACATAGAAAGGCCAAGGCCCCACATTATTCATTAATTATTAATACATTATCACAAGCAAATCCACATCATTCTGCCCGCAGTATTCATAAACAGTTCTCATAAATAATGCATTGTATATAAAAGAAGCCGCATAGACCATCCCCCTCCCCTCCCTTCCTGTAGGGGAAGCGGTGATCTGATACCCGAGGGACCTTCAGCAGAAGACGACTTCAGGCTAATGTTCATATAAACAGACTTAGTATTATTGCAATCCTCATAGGGGTTGAATTTTAAAAACTGTTTCTTAGTACCTATTCTATACGCTATAACAGAAAGACACCTTCCGTTTTCAGTTTGTTAGTCAGTGAGCTATTCAGTCAGGATAAAGCCTTAGATAATATGTATAGATGAGCGTTATTCACACCTCCTGATTGACGCTCGAAAATACGCAATGCGAACAAAAATAATTATGTGGCATCATCATCATCATCAACAGCCTGAAAACGTCAACATAGACGTCCCCCACAGAGCGCCACTTTAAGTGGCTGCTCGCCTCCTGCATCCATCGGCTCTCGCGGATTTCACTAGATCGTCGGTCTACCTAGCTCGGGGCCGCCCTACGCTGCGTCTTCCGGTTCGTGGTCCCCACTCGAGAACCAGAGAGAAAATTATATGTATAAAATAATTATATGGATTTGGTATTACTTATTACGTTATTTCGCCTCTACACTCCGTCTAATTTATTTTCTAATCAATGGATACATTAAGGACGTTAACCAGAGTGTGCGTGGCTAACTGCTGGGCTCTAGGCATTTTCGCTTACTTTATATTAAGCAAATATCTCGGCGAATGGAAAGAGTAACAATAAGTGTTAATGGGGCTTGTGTTGCCTATTAGTTGAAATATAAATGTGCTTAAGCGATGGTGGTGGGTAATGTGTGACAAAGGCCATCCCTGTAATCTGAATGTGACTGTAATACACGTACTATTTCGTTTGTGTGTGTCAAGGCAACCAATGGTTAAAAATGTTAACAAATTCTAACCAACGGTCAAAATTTGTAGCATTTTTAACCATTGGTTACGTTAACTAAGGATCAAAAAACCCACCCCAAGGCTCTTGGTCTACTCCTTCCCAAAAACTACAATCTTGGAGTCTTCCAATAGAGAGTGAACAGGTTCTTCTAGGCAAGCGCGTTGCAGCCTAGACCGCATCATCACCTACCATCAGGTGAGATAGTGGTCAAGCGCAAGCCTATCAACAATAAAAAGTGGGTAAAATGAAAATTTTGGCAGATTTTTTACTTTTATAACTAGTTACAAGTAATATTAGGACCTATTAATTACCACAGGGTCTCTCTATAGCAGCCTTAATATCTTAAGGCTGCTATACATATACGCGGATCCAATATCTCACTCGAGTTTTGCGACATTTTTGAAAATATTAAGTAACTAAAGTCACGTACGAAAAATCTAGCTAAACTAAATTCTCATAAATAACATTAAAAATGTTCAACAAAAATATAAACTTACCCAAACAAAAGTATCCAAAGAAGAAAAAACTTTGTTTCCATTGTATTTATGAAATCTTGTTTGGATTAATATGATATTTTTGTTGAACATTTGCAATAATATTCAAGAGAGCATAGTCTAACCAGATTTTTTGTAACTGAATTCAGTTACTAATATTTTCCAAAATGTCGCGATGCGCAGACCAGGATAGTGGATCCGCGTATATAGCAAATATAGCGTATATAGCAGCCTTAAAAATGTATAAACATTAAAAATGCATCTGGTTTCAGACATAGGTCCATAGACAATTATTTTACATTTTTTCAGTTTAGGAGCTACACCGCAGCACTACAGCTTGACAAGACAAGTAATTGTGCACAAAAAGTGCAACTACTTGTACTGGGCCTGGGTGTTTTGGGGGACCGTGGTCCTCGAAGTTCCTGGGTCCCTAGATACAGAGAATCCTGGTTTAGGTCCAGGACCTAAGATCTATGAGCGTTTTTTATTTAATTGCTCATTTATTTTATTTAATCGTTAATTGAAACAAAACATATGATAACAACATTAGCATGGAAATGTATTTCTGTAGAAGAACGTTTCGCATTTTCTAAACTAAAATACAGTTTTCAATTTCACTCTTAAACCAAAAACAACGCTTTATAAAACTAAACACGTTGTACCTAAACGAAATTGAGCTCCCCCGATACTAACCAGAATAACGCGAGACAACCGAAATTTGCGTTCTAATAGAAAATACGAAAACAATTTTCCTTTGGCTGAATAAAAAAATTCAGTCAAGTGCAAGATGCCACCTGCTGACGGTTCTGTAGCATGTGAATATAATATAATTATCGTTATATTTAATAATTATTATATTAGTATAATTATATTATTAGAAAGGATGAATTTTAGAAGTGGTTGTGGTAAGGCCAGATCTGAAACAATAAAAAAGAGCGAAAATTACTCAAAGGAGTCTCGGTCCCGATTTTCATGAAAACTAAAACTTCATCATTGGATTTAAAAAATCAATAGTCCTAACCAGGAATCAAACCCCTTGGTTTTGAAAAAATAAATATTAATAAATAAATAAATATTTGTGGGTATTTCACACAGAGCCATCTAGCACGAAACTAAGCAAAGCTTGTACTATCAGAACTATAGATAACTGATAATACAGAGATATATACTTTTTGTAAAAACCACATCACCCTTTACTATTACACCATTCGACAGTGTCGCTAATAAGGGTTGAATTCTGGGATGTAATAACATACGACATATTTATGAGGATTTTTAGTCTGTCTGTGTTATAGTTCTACTTTGTAAATGGATAGTATTTTTCAGAAACCCGTACAGAACAGTAGCTTTTAGTCTAGTAAACAAAAGGCAGCTATAGGTTTTAAAAGAGTTCTTCTAAACTGGGAACCCTAAAAACACCCTCCGCCAGATAGCTATTACAATACACTCCCAAGTGGTAACTTGAGAAAATTACACAGTAGATGTTTTCCCAATTACTGGAGTCTTTTAGAGTGCAGAAACTGGAAGGTAATTGTGTAAAAAGCGATAGGTACAGTCATTGACATATATATTACTTGGTAAGGACAGGCCTGATGACAGGTTAAAACGTCGCTTAAAAGTGTGAGTCAAATTCACAGATTGGCCTACACTAGCGCTCAGTCTGTGATGTAAGTTAGACGAGATCGATCCAGTGCTATAAGGAAAACATGCCCAGTTGTGCTGTGAAAAGTTGTAAGAATAATTTCCGTAAGTGTAATAAAAAAGGCAGCACATTTTACCATAATTAAGTCAATGTTTTGAATACTATACTTCTTTTAGTCACAAAATAATCTATTTTCTATTTGGAAAATTGTTGTAAGCTTATAGAATGACAGGACGTCATGTCGACACTACCTTGATGGCGTCGAATTTTTGTCACCATTTTGACCAAAATAAATGTTAGTTAATGCATATCCTGAGATTTAAATCTATGGATACAGTAGTTTTTTTTTTAATATTTTGGCTCCACACATAGTGTATTTAGCCAGTGTCAAGTTTTGTAATTTTTCATCGTATTATGGAATTTTCACTTAAAGTCAAGTCATAGTCACAGTCAGAGTAGTCATAGTCTAGTCTAAGTTATAATCCAGTCTAAGGCATGCCCTAGTAAAGTGGTGGCAACTTTACTAGGGGCTTCTATGGAATTTTGGAAGCAACACGAAAAACCACGTTTCACCACATTATATCACTTGCCCACACTCATGCTCGTAATTCAGCACTTAATGCGTAAAACACCACCAATTTTAAACATTAACACTGGAAAAAGCATAAGTTTTGTAAAATAATACAATGCACCGACGTGAACTTTTCCGCGTTCCCGCCAAAACTCCGATACAGTAGTTGTTATTTGCTGTCGTTTCTGCTGTACTCGTTATGGATAGATCTGTAGGATTTTAATGTTGTACATGTTGTATTATGATCTTGTTTATAACTAGGTAGTAAAACTGGTATTACACAAAAAATGGACTATAATGAAGAACATTTTGTTGGTTTAAAACTAATCTTTAAAAAGTAATAAAAAATTATGCTCATTAACTCTTTCCATTACAATTACATAAGTAATTAGAATTTTATAAATTTATAGATCATCCTATTTGCCTTTTCCTATTTGTTATTGGGGTCGGCTCTCAGTCTAACCTGTAGCAGCAAGCGACTGTCATCTGACTTCGTAACCCATAAGAGACCAGTAACAGGGATGGTAAGAATAGGTGTCAGATTTTATCAGGCATCTGACTACCCGTAACAATTGCCATAGATGTTCTTAAGAAAACCGGGACCAACGGCTTAACGCGCTGTCTGAGGCCCGGAGCAATGGCATCGAAAACTACACCTAACTTACTAGATAAGTCATTGATGCAGGGCCGAGGGTCGAACCCGCTGCCGTAAGATTGCAAATCGCACATGCTACCGCTCGGCCACCATCGCTCCTAATTACATCAGTTATAAATTACATAAATTTATCATCATCATTATCATCATCCTTAACAGCCTGAAGACGTCCACTGCTGAACATAGGCCTCCCCCAGAGCACTCCACCTTGAGCGGCTGCTCGCCTCCTGCATCCATCGGCTCCCTGCGGCTTTCACCAGGTCGTCGGTCCACCGAGTGGGGGCGATAAATTTATAAAAATGTATAATTAAAGCAAATATAATACAATGAAGACTTAGGTAGGAATGTTACAAAAACGACTTATGCATCCGATTGCTATTTACGTAATGGCCACGTTTTCTCCACCAAGGAAATATAGGTAAGTGCAAATTGTACGGTAAAGCGGGGTTGCTCGACGACGGTCATTTCATCCCGCGAGTCTCAGTTAAATTGCATTGGAGTCTTCAGATCGTGGCGTGCCAGGAAACCTATTAGGATTATGCGTAGCTGGACCGTCAGGCGATTTGTACGCGATAAGGGATCTCCAATCAGGGATTTCTAATAAGAACAAAGTAATCACCGTCGCTGAATGGTTATGGATTATTTTTATGAGAACGCTTTTGTTACAAAAATTTTTTTCGAACTTTGGAAAGTGTATCCAAACTCATGTACTTACTTACCTAAATTTTAACACGAAAATTGTTATCAATAAATTACCGACTGGCATCACGAATGGCCTGTAAAGTATTTGCAATGGAATGTAAAAGTTGTTAAATTTGCCTAAATAGTTTGGAAGCTATGCTAAAACTCCTTAATTGAAAACTATTAGGTATACAGAACTATTGTGCTATGAATAAGTTTTTAACATTAATATTTCGAAACATAGCAGACAACTCTGAGTGATCTATTTTTAATTTCAATTATTTCGTTTCGTGGTTTTTTTCGTTTACGTCGTCGTGGTTTTGTAAAAAAATATAAAGGTCAGAAAGCCAAATAACCGATCTCAATAAGAGCACAAAGGAAAATGTTAAAAATAATTTAGAAAGAGAACTTACAGGATTTCTTTTGTATAAAAATTTATATTTTTGGAAATACTGTGAGCACACAATAAAGTTAGGTAAAGTGTTTTAATACCTTTGAAATTCCACAAGTGGATTTATATAACAATTTTTATTTTATTTTAATAATATGGCCTTGTTGAGTCTAAGATGCCGTATTACACGTACACACCGGGGCGAGTTCTCGAAAATGGTCGTATTTTGCTCTATTGGGACCGCTTTATCATCACGAAGAGGACTATAAAATGTAGCCAATAAATCTGATATCGTGCTGATAGACCGGTCCGAACGGCAGTGCTCGTGGCCACCACAATTCCGCATGACGAGAACCTCATGAAGGTTAAGAAGGACAAACTCAGCAAGTACCTTGGCTTGGCTGACGAGGTAACCGCCATGTGGAATATTGACTCAACAAACATCGTCCCGATATAAGTCGTTTCGGCGAACGGCGTTATAGTGAAGAGCCCCGACCAACCGGTCTCGCTAGACGGCGGCATCAAGATTCAGATTCAGAAGGCAGCACTCCTTGACACATCATGCATGGTCATGGCAGGAGGTTCCTCACTCTTCGGCCCTAACTACCGGTAGCTTGGGTCCTGCCCCGCTGCTGGCGGCACACTAGGATTATATTTTTAATTGTATTTTTACAATGTTATTTTTATAGAAAAAAAAAGTAGTGTAAAAACATAGCTAAAGACAATGTATATTTTTTTATATATATAATTTATAGACATAGCATTTGACCCCTGTCTCAACTGATGGTAAGTGATAACGCGGCCTACGGTGGTGCACGCTTGCCTAGAAGATACCTGTTCACTCTTGACTTGAAGACTCCCAGCCAACTCGACTATCACCTTGAGGGACTCTCGCTAGACGGTTGCATCAAGGATTAGATTCAGAAGGCAGCACTCTTTGACACGGCACGTCATGTCAGGAGGTTCCTCCCTCTGCAGCCCTAACAACTGGTAGCTTGGGCCCTGCCCCGCTGCTGGCGGCATACTAGAGTTACGTCTTTTATTGTGTTTTTACAATGTTATTTTTATATAAATATTTTAAAAACCTAGCTGGAGAAAATCTATTACCATAGAATAAAATAAATAGTATTATTATATAGTTACGTAACTTCAGTCATTTTGTTTGATTAGAGTTTTGTTTCGCAAACTCCACAACAAACTCAAAGTATAACAAAGCAGGTTATTGTTTGCAAACAAAACCGTACCGTAAGGTTCGTATTTCATAATTATTGTTTCTCAATAACAAAAACAACATAAGTTGATGAAAACTTACTCTGATCAGTGTACCTTGTACGTTTAGAATACGGTTGAAATTAGCATAAAGTTTAGTTATACAGTATTTAGCATTTTTAGTGACCTAGTACTTTACACCACGAATATCATTGTAAATAATATTTTTTGAACTTGTATTAATATTTGCATAATTCATGCAAAGAATATAAATGTAATCGTTGCTAAGCGTTCATTGTTGGAAGTCGGTAAAAATCATTAATATATTTTACTGTGGACTTTAAATAGGTACCTATTTCGACCCCAATTATATTATTGGCATTTTACTCGCTGTCTTTCTGTCTTTCCTTTTCTAAAACATTTTTAAATGGCCACTAACTGTAGGCAAACACTAAAAGGCGATCACTTAAGGGTGGTTATTTTAATCCGTAGTTATAACAACGTGAATTTTTAACCATTAGTTACCTTAGTAACTAATGGTTAAAAATTCTAGGTAATTTTGACCATTGGTTAGAATTTGCTAGAGTTGTTGACCACTGGTTACATTACCGGATCAAAAATGCACCCTTAGAAGAAACAGAAAAGGAGACGAGAACCACCGATCGAAATAGTGATTGTATTGTATTGAACTTTGGCATGGTCCATGAGAATGTTACATTAAAAAAAATATGAGATCCCTCACTCCGCCCAGGCAACTGAAATGTTCATAAAAATAATATACTATGTAATGGATGGACTTTTTTATATGAAATGACAACTCCAGTGACGTTAGCGCCATTTAAAGGCTAAACCAATGATATCTAAGAGGTACTTTTAATCGTAATTTGTTGATACATTCTATTTATTTGCGCAAAATTAGTTTTCATGTAATCACGTTAAGTAATTAATCTATTATTGGCAAAATAATGCACGAAAATTCGAATTTGCCGCGCTAGTTAAACGTTCCACCTTAATGTCAAACTCCCTTTAGGTTTCCAATTTCAAAAAGGAAATTAACTTTGCCAGTTTATAATACTGACTATGTGTAATAATTTAACTGATGTAATTTTTAAATAGCAGTATTAGATGCCAGCGCTCAAAGTATCTGAATCTGAAGTATCTGAATGAGTAGGTATTGTAAAAGGTACTGTAAAAGGTACTGTATAAATCCTAGTGGTATAGTATACATATTGTATCGGTGCTGTAGCAATGAATTTCCCCTGAGTATTGATAGAAATTAAACGCTGAGCTTAAAACCTTTGTGCTACGAGCAAGAGATATATTTGCACTGCCTTAGATTTTTTTCGAATACAATTTGTTGATTGATGGACTTTACTTTACTTACATTGTTAATTAAGCAAAAGGTCAGATTTCAGAATTCAGATATTTTTTTTTGTTATAAATATTTCTGTAATCATCGTTTAAATTGTGAGTAGCATATACTTACTAGTCATTTCAAAAGTGGTCACTTTATCAATCTAATACGTTTCCATAGCTGGGACATGGGCCGTTGTTAAAATCATAGGTGCGGCTGATCGGTATTTGAACCGGAGTTCGGTTTCAAAGTCTCACGCTCCACCGCTCAGCCACACTCGCATTTCACAGGATCTCCGGAGCCACATACTCGGTGCAAAAGGCACTGTTGAAAACCGTCGGATTGACCTGATTTTGACTTGTAATAATAATACAATTTACAAAATCAAATGATCGGTTTCTCGAAAACGGAACGAACAATTTTGTAATAAAAACCACAGACTGCGGCTTTAGGGGTCTAGAAACCTATGAAAGTCGCGTTTACGAGTAAGGGAAAGTTTGGGAAATAGGTGAAGCTCGGTCACTCGTACAGATTAACAAAATAATTATTGTTTAATCTATGGTCGCCGGTCTATGGTACCCATGACTTTTTATTGTCAACGAACGTTTGGTGATTGTCTCTCCAATTTTAAATTGAATTAAGGTCGACTGTGGTAGGTAGATACTGTATGTAACATTAAATTTAAAGTCAAGACAAAATAATTTAAACTCTGTGTAAGTACATAAGTACATACCGGGTGTAAAGTGTTGTCTATAAAAGACCCAAGATCTCTTTTCACCCATCCTTTTTAGCCTTTGTGGAAATATTGATAGAACTGTGATGCAGTCCTAAGGTCAAATTAATTATTTGTTTAAGTTGGAACGTTACACTAGCCCGGCAAATTCAAATTTTATTGCGTTCTTTTGCCAATAATAGCTTAATTACTCAACGTGATTACATGAAAACTAATTTTGCGGAAATAAATAGAATGTTTCAACAAATTACGATTAAAAGTATTACCTACATATCATTAGTTTAGCGACAAATGGCAATAAACATTTTTCTTCTTAGTTTTTCAGTCTATTGCCATTTGTCGCTAAACCAATGATAAGTCATCATCAACAGCCTGAAGACGTCCACTGCTGAACATAGGCAATGATAAGTAGGTGATACTTTTAACTGTAATTTATAGAGACATTATATTTATTTGTGCAAAATTGGTTTTCATGCAACCACGTTGAGTAATTAAGCTATTATTGGCAAAAGAACGCAAGAAAATTTGAATTTTCCGCGCTTGTGTAACGTTCCATCTTAATAGAAAATCATCGTTATCATCATCATCATTAACAGCCGGAAGACACTACAGACAGATCGTCTGTCTACCGAGTGGAGGGCCGGCCTACGCTGCGTCTTCCGGTTCGTGAGCGCCACTCGAGAACCTTTCTTCCCCATCGGTTGTTAGTTCCACGAGCGATGTGGCCTGCCCATTGCCACTTCAACTTACTAATTCTAAGAGCTATATCGGTCACTTTAGTTCTCCTGCGGATCTCCTCGTTCCGGAGCTTATCTCGCAGGGAAACACCAAGCATAGCCCTCACTATAGCTCGCTTCGCGATTTTGAGCTTCCTCATAAGGCCAACAGTAAGAGACCATGTCTCAGTTCCATAAGTCATCACTGGTAACACACAGTGATATTAGTAGGATAAAAGAGAAACATCACGTTTACCAAGTTTCAAATTGCTTACTTGCTTGTTAGTTTTTAAGTGGTTGTTAGACTGTTTAAATAATGTTGTTATGTATTCAATGAAACTCTCCGTGGACTTGTAGTTTCTGCGAAAAATCGTTACTTATATTATAGAGCTCGAAGCTCCATTTACGTTTGTAAACTGATAAGTACCAAAAGTTAGTAAGCCTAGCAGGCAATCGTTTCTAAATAATGTATTTAAGCAGCAATACTTTGTGAGAAAATTTTGGTTGGTGGTGTACCATTAATTTGTTATCGATGGTGCAACTATGTAGTTCTTTTAAAACTTTTTCTTCTTCTCTCTTCCTCTTTTTTATGAAATGAGGGGCAAAGAAGCAGGCGGGCCAGCTGATGATAAGTGGTCACCTCCGCCTATGGACATCTGCAACACCGAAGGCATTACCGGTGCGTTGCCTACCCTTAGAGAAGACTCTTTTAACGCTTTTCTTGAAGCTTCCCATATAGCCCCTCATGTAGCTATGCGGAAAATCTCAGGGGGAAGATCATTCCACATCTTGCAGGTTCGTGGAAGAAACGAGCACAAGAACTCCTCCTCCGTCCTCTTACGTCATTCATTTTGTAGCGTCAACCATCTGTATCTTAAAGATTGTTATTTTCAAAACTCAACCCTTAATTTATTAAATTGGGTTATAATAATAATAACGTCAAACGATCACATTTTTTTTATCAACGATAGGCTAACATTTGACCACGGTCTCACCTGATGCATGGAGCACGCTTGGACATACAAAGATCCTGGACCCTAATTAGGATTCCCTGTATCTAGGGACTCAGGAACTACAAAAGACCATAGTCCCACAACACCCAGACACACAACAAGTATTTGCGATATTTTTTCAGTTGCACAAATACTTGTCTTGTCGCGGAAATCCAACCCGCCGCCTCCGGATTATGAGCCGACCTGCTCAACCACCACACCACAGAGACTGCCCCTGGCTGTCAAATCAAAACAGTTTGAAGAAATATACTGGTAAAACTGAGAAGAATCTAATTCCTCCTAGATACTTCAACTTAATGGTCTTTGTAGAGAGGTACTTCTAGATACTGAATATCTCTAGAAGTAGAAAATATACTAAACGAGTATCTCGTTAAGAACCCATTGTCAGGCCTCCATGTTACAGGGTTATTAGAAACACTTAACCGTTTTATAGCACTATAAAGCGTGTCCTAAAGTTTTATTATCTTTAGTAATTGTGCAGGCCGTATATTAAAACGATAAGCCTCCCACTCAGTTATGATTTGATTGAGTGATACGTTGAATTGTTAAAGTAATCGTTTGTATTAAAGATTAAACGTGAATTTTGAAAATTACAAATGTAAATTAAGTGCGCATTGTTTAAAATCCAAAAACTTAGTAGAACGTAGGTATATATCATCCAAATTTAAGATGGAATATTTACTAACATTGCACTGACAGCTGAATCAGAATTTAGGGCTGTCGCCAGGAAATGGTTGAGCGATAACAGAATTACGATGATTTCACTTATAACCTAATATAATGCTGTCAGATTTGTCACAATTTTCAACAGTTACGTCAACACTACTAAAAATTAACTACATGAATTTAAAAATCTTTAATACCTGATCAGAAACGAAGATCAAAATCACCAGAGATGTATCAGTGCCAACCATACTGAATCTCAGTTTTGACGTCTTGGGTAGGAAACAATTGGATACTTTTTGACTATTATCCGTTAGCCCTAGCAACCAAGAGGTTCTCTATGAAGCTGGTATGAAAACACTTTCATGGACGAATACGCCACAGAAAAAATGTTTGTAACCCCTGCTATTAGCTGATTTTACTGTCAGTGCAATGTTAGTAACCATTGCATCTTGAATTTGGGTGATATATAGGTTCTAGCCGGAACCGGAAGACGCAGCGTAGGCCGGCCCCCCACTCGGTGGACCGACGACCTGGTCAAAGCCGCGGGGAGCCGATGGATGCAGGAGGCGAGCAGCCGCTCAAGGTGGCGTGCTCTGGGGGAGGCCTATGTTCAGCAGTGGACGTCTTCAGGCTGTTAATGATGATGATGATGATGATAGGTTCTAGTATTCTAATTGAGATGGGTCTAAACAATATACCCATCTTTGTGATAAAATATGACATGACAGACAGCAGCCTGTCCTAATACGTTATAGATATGTTCAGAAAACTTGTTTCATTCTAATAGGCACTTCAAGTTTAATAAATGTATTTGTTACACTCACGCCTACACTTCAAAAGTTCTTTTGTGTTCGAACATGTCAGTGAAGACATCTCAAGATATGTTAAATGTTCGCGAAGTTCTTTACATTTTCATTCCAATACGAGTGCTTAGAATCTTTTAATAATGAACAATTTTCGCGTTACTTTCATAACTATTATAATATTTGCTAAAAGTTTTGCTTGACAATGGTATCAACATATTATTATAATTATTATTGCTGTTGAGTAGATATTTTAATCAATCCTTCATCTTTATTTTATTTTTCATGTTTAAGAAGAAAATAATTTAGATGTAGCATACGTATCAATTTGAATCTTTAGTATTAAAGTCAAAATCCATTCCAATTATATTTTTAGTAGTTTTTCCTAGTATTCTACGACGAGCATGCAAGCTATTCTATAGAATAGCTGAATGGGTTATCGGAAGTTCAACCTAAATACATAGTTATAATATACAAAATATAGCATATTTAGCTAGCTTTAGTATTTATATTACCACAACAAGATCCGGAATGAGGAGATCTGCAAGAGAACTAAAATCACCGATATTGCTTTGAGAATTCGCAAGTTGAAGAGGCAGTGGGCAGGCCACATCGCTCGTAGAACTGACAATCAGTGGGGCAGAAAGGTTTTTGAGTGGCGACTACGAGCCGGAAGACGTAGTGAAGGCCGCCCCCCCGCCGCTCAAAGCGGTGCTCTTTTGGGGAGGCCTATGTTCAGCAGTGAACGTCTTCAGTCTGATGATGATGAGTATGTATATTCAAGCTATTGTACAAATGATAGAGTTATCTGTGTAACGCCTCCTTGAAAATGTGGAATTTATTCGCAATGCTAACACAAATATGAAAGCCGGGGTCTATTATAGATAGTCGAGCTACCCACGCATAATAAAGACATCGTACAAACTTTCCAGTTTTCCATATAATGAAAAAATTATAATGATTATTAAAAAATACACAAATGCATTGGAGGACGTTTTCAAGCTCTTGGAGTGGAAAGGATCTGGCATAAGCATTAATACCGAGTACATCACTAACCTTCGTTTTGCCGATGATATAGTCATAATGGCGAAATCGCTCGAGGACCTTAGCACCATGCTCAACGACCTCAGTAGTCTCCCAGCAGGTTGGTCTTAAGATGAATATGGACAAGACGAAGATCATGTCAAATGCTCATATTCCACCTATACCAGTAATTAAAACTAGTAAAATCCACGTTCTGAGGGTTCCGATATTTTTGATATCTACTTTCTAAACATCTCCATAGCTCCCATTCGACAAAAGCTATTGCGATTTTTTTTACAAACATATTATATGAAAATATCGCCCATCAGGTTAACTTTGTTTTGTGATCATTTCACATGGGAATCATGATCAGTTCATGAGTTTATATGGAGTTTTCTCTGTGTTTTCACGTGGTGCAAGAAAATCTATAGTTTGACCACGAGGAAGAACCCGAGAATGGTGCGAGTAGGTAATTGACAACGGTACTTTTTGGTCATATCATAACGCAACGCAGGTTACATAGCGGGCTACCGCAAATGCCTCCGCGGTCGATGCTTTGGCCACCCCTGGTATATATAATATAATATATAAATATAATACTCAATAACACCTAAGTTTAATACGTCTTAACATTAAACTGTGGCACTGAAATAAGCTGGGTCGACCCACTCCATTAATTTCAAAGCCTACGACCTTTTTTATTTCACTCTCATATCGTTGGCATGTGGTAGGAAATAAAAAGCAATGTTTTCAACACAGTACGCGCAGGCTGTAAACATAGTTATGTATTATCATACCTCGCTTTATCGTCAGTTGCTCGTACATGGCTGCCTAAATTGCTAAAAGGGAGCCAACCTAATACATTATGTATGATTTTTCCACACCTTTTATTAAATCTTTGAAAAATAACACTGGAGCTTCTCGGGTAGATTTATAGTAATAAAAACTTGTTAAATATTTCTCCGATCGCATGGCTGCAGGGTATGGGTAGCTAACTAGGTGGTAGGACTTTTCTGCAAAGTTCGTCTAGGTAGGTACCACCACTTTGCCAGTTATTCTGCCGCCAAGCAGTAGTGTGCAAACACTACAGTGTTCCGGTTTTGAAGGGGATTGTAGCTAGTGAAATTACTAAGCAAATGAGACTTTATGATCTGATCACGCAGTCTAGTAATCTTATTACTATACTGTGTGAAGTCTCAGGATGACGTGCGCAGGGCAGTGGCACGCAAAACTATATTAATGTAGAGTTCCGAGTGATACTGCAATCTGTTATGGGCAGCCGTAACGCTTAACATCAGGCGAACGACTAGCTCGTCACGTCATTCATTTACATAAAAAAAAGCTTTTACGATCTTCGTTATCACTCCAACAAGTTTCCAAAGCTGGGACACGGGTCTTCTCTCACACATAGAGAAAATGTTGACCATAGTCCAAAATGACCCAGTATCGATTGATGAATGACCCGTGTCTATGTTTTTTTGTAGTCCTTTAACGGTATTGTTACGATGTTTTTCCTGTAGAAGCGAGTGTAGATTCCTCTTTTCATTCCACATTTAGTTAATTCCTAAAATAAAGTATAAGAAATAGTGGTTCTATGTTTTCATAAAGAATTCAACTGTCACGCTATGCACGTTTCCTGTAAATGAGGATATTCATGTAATATTATTGTATATATTTTTTTTAATTATAAAGCTGGGTTTGAAAATAAGTTTCGTTCATTTTCTACATACATTTAGTTGTATGAAATCTGAACGCACATTTATATATCGTTAATTTCTAGCGTTCTATTCTATCTGTCATTATTCATTTAAACTCAACGGTTCCATTTACTGTTTTCTTCTCTAATGTGTGAATATTTCTACATATGCCTCATAAAGAAAATAACCGGTATGCCTATCAGGTATTATAATGTACTCTTTGGTTCATATCCTATCTGTGACTTCTAACGTAGTTGTGTGTGAGTTGACGAGAGCTTTTCTAATCCTACTTAATATTATAAATGCGAAAGTTTGTGTATGTGAATGTTTGTTACGTTATATCTCCGTAACTACTTAACCAATTTCGATGAAATTTGGAATGCAGATAGCTTATATAATTTTTATCTGCAGGTACCACTGCGGGGCGTAACTAGTATTGTATAATTCTTAATATCTACTGTAATAACTTTTCTCCGTTTTCTACAACAAATGATCCAGATTACTATTTAAATATTATTTAATCTATACTTTCGATACGTACAAGTTATAATCAGGCACGCAGCTTCTTTCTCCTAGACTGAAAACGCACAGAGTCTGCCATTCTTCTTTGTCAATTACTGTACCTTATAAAATTATAATAAAATAAATAAATATATTGTGTGGACATTTCACACAGCGCCATCTAGCGCCAAACTAAGCATAGCTTGTACTATGGGAACCAGATAACTGATAGAATACTTACATACTTTTTGTTTGTAAATACATACGTTGAATACAATTTAACACCCAGACACAGAACAAACATCGATGTTCATCACACAAATGTTTGTCCTGGGTAGGAATCAAACCCGCAGCCTATAGTTCAGAAGGCAGAGCTACATCAACTGATCTAACAGGCCAGTCCAACTAAATCACAAATAAACTAAATCAAACTCAATACTAAACCTGGCGTGGCTGTTTTCACTTCATCCATCTCTCAAAGTCTCCCCGGCTACATCAGCTGTAATGTGGTGCATAATATGTACGTAGAGGCGTGATTACGTGGGAAGAGGGAAATGATGCTGACGACATGCTATTAATTAGAGGCTTGAGTGGGCTGTAGGGATTGTAGACGGGCGTTATTCATAACATGTAAAGACACGTTGATATAATCGCCCGTCTGTAAACCTTCCCCGTCTGAAAACAGATGTTTTTCTGATAAAAACCCACCGAATTAATGTAAATATTACTACTTCGTACATTATTTTACCGGGATAGAGTATAAGCCACCACGCTCGCCAAGTGAAGTTTTGTGGATGACACATGCCCTCGAATTTTATTATATATGGTTATTACGGTTACCTCACGATGTGTTTTTAAAGTGCTAACCAACTACATGTACCTATTTTTATTACATATATTTATATTATGACGGGTTCTGTATGTAATACGGATTTAAAAACACTCGCAAAATAAAATTCGGGAGTTTAGCCTTGTAGCGTTTTTGGCGCTCGTCTGCCACCGTCTTAAGGTTATGATGACGTAATTAGACATAATACGTAAATTTATACGTTACATCGAGAATCGCACTTAATTTTCACAACTTCCTCCCTTATTACCGTACCATTAAATATGTACGTTACCCGTGTAATATTAAAGGGAGTGAAGGCACTCCTTCCTGTCAGTAAAATTTAATATCAGAGAAAACCATGAGTTTCATCCCCTTAGATATTGTCAAGACGACTTATTCAATCATTATTATCGATAACTAGACTAAGTGACAACGATAGAAGATCTTATCAAATTATATTGGGTCGTAAGGCGTTTGCTGAACATAGGCCTCCCTCAGAGAGCGCCACTTAAAGTCGCTGCTCGCCTCCTGCATCCATCGGCTCCCTGCGGTTTTCACTAGGTCGTCGGTCCACCAAGTGGAGGGCCGGCCTACGCTTAGTCTTCCGGTTCGTGGTCGCCACTCGAGAACCTTTCTTCCCCATCGGTTGTCAGTTTTACGAGCGATGTGGCCTGCCCATTACCATTTCAACTTGCTAATTCTAGGAGCTATATCGGTCACTTTAGTTCTCCTGCGGATCTCCTCGTTCCGGAGCTTATCTCACAGGGAAACACCTAGCATAGCTCTACATAGCTCGCTGCGTGACTTTGAGCTTACTAATGAAGCCAACAGTAAGAGACCATGTCACAGTTACATAAGTCATCACTGAACGTCGCAATTAGGTTACAGAAAAACTATATTATGATATTTTACACAGCGTCATCTAGTTCCAAAAATCAAAACTGTATTATAGATTAACCTGTTTATTTTCAATTTTATTTTCGTAACCATTTCAGCTATGCTTGACATAGTGTAATCGCTTTCATAACATATTGTACAAGTTATGTTCTCAGTTTAGGAGCTCAAACGGTCGGTTTTGCACCGCAACGACTCGTGTTATGGGGACTATAGTGCGTGAATTACGATCTCAGAATATTGCCACCTGTTTTTGGGATATGATATCTTTTTGAGGCAGGGGAAGTCATAACAAGAATTTTATTTTCACTAGATCACCAGGTATCAAACTAGGTATTTACAACCAAAATGTATTGTACCTATATAAGTATTGTATCAGTTATCTGAATGCCATAGTACAAGCTATGCTTAGGTTAGGGCTAGATGGCGCTGTGTGAAATATTCAAACATACTTTTTTCCTTTTGTACTCTGAATGAAATAAAAAAAAAACTACGAGAACTAACTAATAATTACAAAGAACAATACATACAATACTTCATTCGCACCGCAATAATAAACGCGGTAAAAGAACGAGCGCAGCATTGGATTAGCAATTATCTTTTTCCCAGCTAATCCACGATTGCTGGCACAAGACAAATTGGGATTCGTTTGCGTGAAGGGAATAAATTAGGTAGATATGAGAAATAAGCTTTTTTGTCTCGCAAAATAATGTTATACTAGTGTATGTAACAATATAATTTAGTCTATGTACCCCACTTATTGGACACGGGCCTTCTCTTACAGAGACGGAGTTTGTTCCAAACACAGACATTTAACACTATACAGTAAGGTTCCAAAGCATGTCCTGGCATTAGAGATGGATGGATGCGGGTTCAAATCCTGTTTGTGATTCAAATTTAACGATAACTTTTCCTATTTATACTAACATAAAGATATCTTTAGCATAGTCAATACAAAGAGGTATATGTACTACGTACTAGAGAAGCTATTCAAAGCACAAATAGTTGTCATTTTTTGTATAATTAAACTAAAATCCGCTACAGCGTATTACGAGATTAAATCGTCTAACCAACGATCACAACACGCAGCGCTAGTGCCATGGCACATTCGGATCATAATTTTTACTGCTATTCACTGCTGCACGTGCAGTCGCTTTGAGAGCTGAGCATCGTTTGAGCGAGAAGATGCTCATTGGCATATTTGCAGTGGTTGACAACGCAAGTTAGAGATGTCCTGTCTGGTGTATACATAGAAGTCTTTGAATCAATATTCGTGCACGAATATTGACCCCCAAAAATACTTTGTGACTAGAACAAGAAAAAAACATTACAATACAATACAAAAACTCTTTGATATTAAAAACATGTCGAAATAAGAATCGCATAACAAGATAGGTACGATGGGCGATGTTATCGCTAAGAGCGATTTCTTCCAGACAACCTTTGGATAGACAGAGATATAAAACAGTATGAGCATGGACGGAAAACACAACACTGAACCATGATTACATTCTGGATCTCCAATTATTTCTCCACATTTTTTCGCACTCTTACATTTTACGCAAGATTTCTCTAATGAAAACAACACAAGTATACTTGCAAGTTGTAACTAGTTCCCCAAATAATAAACCTATTTTACCGTATAAACTATTTACCCATTTGTTACGTAAACAAGCTAAGTTAGGGAAAACTACGAATCTTACACAGGGAAAGATTTATTGCGGGCCAATTGACTCGGCGGGTCGCCTCTGTAGGCCACCTACTGATAATAAAATACACTGCATACATTTTTCTTTACCGTTGGTCTTGTTTTTATCACAAAAGTCATTTTTGCACATAATATTTGATTTGAATGATGATTGTGATGTATAAGTACATCACATCATTTACATCAAATATTAAACTATATGGGCCATGTAATCTGAAGTAATTATTATCAAGTCTGAAGTGAGACGTCCCACAACTTTACATATCAGACTTATCTAGCATTTGACCTTGCTTTCACCTGATAGAAAGTGACGAATGTATATTCGTCACTTTCTATAAAAATAAATTAAAATTAAACTAAATTTAATTAATTAAATTAAACTGAACTTAGCGCTGCTTGCCTCTAGTATCTAACGACTGCTCGTGGTTGTGGCTAGGTTGTCGGTCCACCTAGTAGAACTCCTTATCCCTGCAAAGGAGTACCATTCATCCATCACTAAAAGTAGCAGTAGCAGGCACCTATAAATGGAGGCCTGGCCTACGCTGCGTCTTTCGCTTTATGTTGCCATTCGACAACTTTTCTTCCCCTTTGGTGGTTGGTTCTGCAAGCCTATGCCATTTCAACTTGCTAATTCTAAGAGTTATATCGTTGACTTTAGTTCTATTGTGGGTCTTATCATTTTGGATCATATCTCGCAAGGAAACCGCTCTCTTCATAGTGAATTTCGCACAGGTGTATTTAACGATAGTTTAAGATATGACATTAATAATTATTAGGAAAAATAAATAAATAAATATGTTTGGACATTTCACATAGCGCCATCTAGCCCCAAAATAAGCATAGCTTGCACTATGGGAACCAGATAACTGATAGATTATTTAGACACTTTTTTGTTTGTAAATGCGTCCATAGAATACAATCTATCACCCAGACACAGAACAAACACCTATCGTCACACAAATGTTTGTCCCGGGTAGGAATCAAACCCACAGCTTTCAGTTCAGAAGGCAGAGCTACTACCAACTGAGCTATCAGGCCAGCCAAATATCTTATTTTTATTTTTGTATGTGTTATAGACTGAAATAAAATAATTTGAATAGCTTGTTGTACTATTTAGCTTGCTTTAACTCTAATCTAAAGTAAAACTGATCAACTAGGGTACAGTATACGTAAGTGAAACTTACGAACATAAGTCAAGACTGTGATGTGACATAAAACATTATGTAGACTATAATCCTGATGGAACATCCAGAAACATACACATATTGGCATCGTTTACGTCTTACTTGGCCCCGTCATAAACCCAAGAAACCGGAAGTATGATGGAGGTCGCCCGGACGCTGCGAACATCTGCAGCAATATGTTTCCGGTCTGGAGATTCAGGGATATCTTAGAATTTTTTCGTTGGCCTATATACGATGGTACATCCATGCCGAATTGCGCACGAATTTTTTTACACAATTTATTGCTCTTCTGGTAGTACAGTACTATATCTTGGAATAAGCCAGCGTCTTTGTTTCCCGATAATTACAATCTCAAGCTCTTCAAGTCGCGGGTGAATAGGTATCATCTAGGCAAGCATGTTGACCACGTCGTCACTTTCGTACGTGTACGGGTGAGACTGCGGTCAAATGCAGGCCTATTTAGTTATAAAAATTACTTGTTGTTTCAACAGCACATGCAAGTCATAGCGTGCGTGCGTGTAGGATGTAGATATCTAAATTTTGATAAGTTTACCATTTCTGTTCTTAGTCGAGATGCCCTATTTCACGAAGTGATGGTTGGAGCTATCAATAGATAACCCCCAATAGGTACCGCATTACGGGATTTTTGTTCGGATCCTAGCTCACCAAAACTGGCGGAAGGCGCGGGTTGCGGGGACTGGAGCCAATGCGCTATTATTGGCTGTTTCGAGCGACGCCCTAATAATGAACTCTAATAATTGGTCGAAACGAAAGGCCGTGCTGCGAAGCGGCGATTTATATAGACCCATTTACGCCAATGCGTGGTGCGCGGTCGTCATCTTTCATGCGGTATCTATTGGGGGTTATCTGTGGAGCTATCAAACAATTTTTAAGGAATAATAGACACCGACTTTTGATTCGCTTACAACATCTGTATCTTCTCCTCCTTCTGATTCTTTCTTTCTCGTTGGATTCGTCGAAAAAACAAATCAATTGAATGTGCAACTTCTCCTTGATTTTTGGCATATGCGCTAGTAGTAATCTTTTTTATTTATTTATTTATTCGGTGCACAAAACAGAACACTTTAAATTTTTAAAGTAAAAATAATTATGGTATAAGTTTCAAACCAAAAAAATGCCCCTAAACATGTATACACAACATGACAACATTACAAGCATTCCTATTAATTGAGAGAACCTTTTTAAACTAAAAAAAACGGGTAGATCCTCTGCAATAATTAGTAAACTAATATTTAAGCGATTATCCATCCATTTTTCCTCTTACAGGCAAATGATCCTTCTAAGATTTTTACTTAGCTTAACGGCATGCTGCTCCCTTTCCCATAAAGTCTACTCTTCCAGTGGACGTAATCTTCCCAATCCTCTTCTCCCGGCAACGCAGCGGTTCAAGCCGAGGCTCGCACCCCAAAAGTGCCCTGAAGCTACTTGCCTCCCACTTTTAACAGCTGGGCGCCTTATGCGCGTGCCCTACCGTCGCTCTAAAGGTCGGCAAAGACCAACAAACATCTTGATCAAAAACTGTATGGTTTATTAACGGTAACTTTATAGTTGTAGGTAAATATCACTTTTTGCTAGCGGTCACCCATCTAAGTAATGACTCCAACGAACGTTGCTTAACTTTATCGATCGGTCACAAACGGCTAGCAGATGAGCTATAGTACTATATGTAGAATCTGCTTACCAAAAAGCAATTTCTACTAGGTGGTAGGACTTTTCTGCAAAGTTCGTCTAGGTAGGTACCACTGCTTAGCCAGTTATTCTGCGGCCAAGCAGTAGTGTGCAAGCAACACTGTTCCGGTTCGAAGGCCATTGTAGCTGTGAAATTACTGAGTAAATGAGACTTTATGACCTGATCACTCGGTCTAGTAATCTGATTACTAAACTGTGTGATGTCTCAGGATGACGTGCGCAGTACAGTGTCACGCGAAACTTCATTGTTTTAAAGTTCCGAGTGACACTGCAACTGTTATGGGCAGCCGTGCCGCTTAACATCAGGTGATCTACTAGCTCGTCACGTCATCCAATCGCATAAAAAAAGCAAAAAGCCGACCATGATACTGATTTAAGAAATATTTAACGTTTTCTAACGAAATTCCGTGTTTTAACCAAGTATTTTATCAAGCAGCTATTAAAATGTTTTCCTTTACGGTTTATTTAAACCGCCTGTTCTTACGCAATCGCTAAATTAATTTCCCATTATTTTATTGAACCACGCCCGCATCCTTACCCGCCTCTTTTATGGCTTTATGTCTACAGTACAAATACAGTATGGGCATGCAAGTACTCGCTATAGAGTATCCTAAAATCTTCATATGAGTACAGCGCCTCTAACGGCAACTATACGTAAACGATTTGTATGAAATCCTTAGTTACGTTTATTGCAAATCGTTTACGATACACGATTTCAAGTATAGTAATGTGCATTCAAACTAACTTATACTAAGGGTACTTAAAAAGATAAATAAAACACAAAAATTAACATACATTCTTAATTTAGCAATCACTTTGTGTCATTAAAATAACTGACTTAATCATTTTTCCATAAAATGCTCGACCAGAGTTGATTACACTGATAATGGAATAAAATGACCTTAGCAGTGTCCGTATCGAATAAAAAATTACGAAAGCACACTACCTGACCGATAATATCACCTTAGTAATGAAAGTACATAAGTACATAAGCACTTACAGTCCAAATAAGGCACGCTAAACTGACTCGTCCATCTTGACAGTTGGTTAAAATAATTAAGAAATTCATTCCTATTAACCACCGCATATAGGTTTAGATTCCATCGTAGTACCCTAAGGTATCAACTATTATAGTATTTAATTAAACGCTAGAAAATTCTATAATGCGCTATGTTAGTGCTTCCCTATTTCAGCGAAATGCTCATACTGTTTATACAAAAAAGGGTACTTAAGTAGCCGTACCGTTTCTTGAAGTATCGTAAAATGCAGCTATTACAGCCGCTGCAGCATTTTTATGTGTCTAAAGCAAAGCGGACAACGGCTGTATTAGAGAGGTGTAAAATCTTTATAGCGCAAGAGAAAATGCGTGGATAAGCAAGTTCTTAAGGCTGCTGTTTACGCGGATCCACTATCTCACTCGCGCATTGCGACATTTTTGAAACTATTAAGTAATGGAATTTACTTACGGGCAAACTATTTTCTCATGAATAACATTACAAATGTTCAACAACAATATCATTATTATAATATTATAATATTCATGCGAACATAGTTTAGCCATATAGCGAACATAGTTTTACTAGGTGGTAGGACTTTTCTGCAAAGTTCGTCTAGGTAGGTACCACCGCTTTGCCAGTTATTCTGCCGCCAAGCAGTAGTGTGCAAGCACTACTGTGTTCCGGTTTGAAGGGCATTGTAGCTAGTGAAATTACTGGGCAAATGAGACTTTATGATCTGATCACTCAGTCTAGTAATCTGATTATTAGACTGGGTGATGTCTCAGGATGACGTGCGCAGTGCAGTGTCGCGCGAAACTATTGTTTTAAAGTTCCGGGTGACACTGCAACTGTTATGGGCGGCCGTGTCACTTAACATCAGGTGAACGACTAGCTCGTCACGTCATTCAATCACATAAAAAAAAAAAAAAAAAAAAGTTTAGCCAGATTTTTCATAAGTAAACGCAGTTATTTAGTTTCTGTTAAAAATGTAGCAATGCGCGAGCGAGATAGTGAATCTACGAAGGTATTACAGGCAAAACAGCTATTTAATCAGAGCGTGCAGGTGTTATAATGCAATGGCGAAGGAAATGGATTTTGATTTATTTAATATGTCGGCATTCAAGTTGAAGCAATGTTTAAATAATCGTTTTTTTAATTCTTATTATTATAATTAGTCTTTTTTTTAAATGTTTTAAACCGTTTTGGTCATTTTTTTATGTAAATACAAGTGTACCTATTGTTACTAGTTAGCTGTTAGTTTTCCGATGAAAATAAAATAAAATAAAATAAAATAAGTATGTAGCAGCCTTAACGATATATTCTTAGTTTGAAAGCCCGAAACGCACCGCGACAAAATTTACTGGGCACTTTTTCTTGTCAGAGACTGTGTCGAAGTCCTCCTTGACTGTAACCCATGACCTACGGATCGTGAATTAGCCCCCCCCCAAACACGCCGCACGCTAGTAACACGCGTTTAAAACGCTCAAAGAACGTGCACGCCCAATGTGGGGTTAGCTTTCGTGCAATCAACTAACGTTTTATCTATCTATTTATAGTTTCCAAAGAGGTAATAAATAAATATTATTTATTCACTCTCTCATTAAATTCACGTACTGACTCATTAACTCATTCATTTATTCAATCTTTGCAAGCTAGGCAAGATAATTATTTTAACAGAAAAACAGGTGTTAGAATTTTTCATGTTAGAGCTCCGAATCCATGGCTAGCGCGGCGCCACCTCTGATCGATACATCAGGTGATATTTACTGTAATAAAACAGATGAAAATGGCGTTTTGGTTATTACTGTAAGCTGACCATTATAAATTGAATAATAATTAACTAAAATTATTATCCCACCTGATATAAAAAAAACACCACTTGCCGAATATAAACTAAATCAAATTCAAAAGCATTCGTTGGTACTACAATTTTGCAAGACTGCGTAGACTTTGAATGTGCAGCTACGTCGTAGCAATCTTCAAAAGACCGTAGCAAATTGCTACGATCCAAAGCTGTAGCTGTAGGCTTTAACGTAGCACATCGCGTGTTTACAAAACCTTTAGAACGCTGAGCTTTCTCTGTTAAATTTTAATAGCTTTTTAATTTGTAACGGTTTTACATAGCTCGATAAAGAAGCTGTTTAATTACTGTAAGAATTAAAAGTAGTTCAGTAGTTCCAGCGTGATGCGTGTTCAAAGGGACAGACAGACAGACAGACATATAGAAAAAAGTAAAAAAAAAATTTTTGTACTTCTATTTCGATAAAGAAGTGTAATGCAATCAAAATTTTCAAAAAATATTCAATTTACAAAAGCCCAATTACAGTTTTATTATAATTATGTATAAATTTTTTAGTATCCCGTAGTTTTCTTTGGAGTCCCCCGCACTATAGATAGGAATAAGCATTACCATGAAGGCCATTGACAATAAATGCAGTTGACCAATGTTACAACTTCCCCTCTTACGAAAATTAGTGATGAACTTTAACCACTAATTTCTAACAAATACTATGAACTTCTAATAAATCACGGGAAATCCCGTTGATGTCTTTTGTTCCATCCTGCTCTGTTCTTTGTAATTTCGTATAGCTTTGTCTCGTTTTCTTACCTCGCCTCCTGCCCGCGCAGGTAAGTCGTGTTTGTACGAGAAATTATGTTCACGAGCTATCAACGGGCTTTACCATCTTTGATGAAGACCAACAGATCTTGTTACCCCAGAGTATTATTGCAATAATAGTTTAAAAATAATAAAGGTAATAAAGTGCGAGTGATTCCACGGGGTCCCACTTGTATAATTATGCATTAAATATGTATTCGTTTGTCACTGCTAATACAATCTTGTATGCGGACTCGTTGAACTGTGAAAGACAATTACTTAATGCATAATATTAAGTAAACAACATAAATATATTCACTAAATACATTAATAATGTGTTTTAGGAATGTAGGCGGCCATTAAATAAAACAAGGCAACGATGTAAGTAAATAAAATCCACAGTCTATATTCCACACGTTCTAAATATAAATAAGATACTGCTGCTGTACAAACTATACTACACGCTATAAACTTGTGCGGTAAAATATCCTAACAACACTAAGCGATGTTGCACGAATGCCGAATCAAACTCAACTGCCGAATAAAAATGAAAAACCAGCAAACGTTCCTCCTGAGCCGCCATTTTTACCGGATACCAATTCAGTCACCAATGGCAGCTCAGCAGGCCTCTCATTGGTTGAATTAAATCATTCAGAAACCAAAACTTCAAAAGTACGTTCAAAAACACAAATTAACAAACCAACTTAACGTATACTTAAAACTCGCGTCTGTATTGAGGAGGCGCTAGCGTCGCCTGCAGTTTTCTACATCAAAAAATGAAGCTGGAGTTGCCAGGCGACAACAGGAATGAAAGCGGCAAACTTAATGTAAGATGTTCTAGGAGCCAGTTTGTGGAAAAACGTTGAGCAAAATGCGAAATTGTATGGATGTTAATCAACAAATAACACTGGAATTTAACACTGTTTTGGAATTTATAGTCAAATGGCTCATTGAAATATGCAATTTAATATTTTAGCACTTTCAACAAGTCAAGATAATTATAAAAACATTCCAAGCAATTGGTTAAAGAAAACTTAATGTTAATAAATTCAAGCTACATATAAAATAATGGAGCTTGGGTTACAAATTTTACAATTGAAATGATCATATCCGGCCGTAAAATTCGTAAGAAAATTTTCGTTCTGCGGTGTGAGAATAGTACTACCCCATCTCTTCTCGTGAGTGCCGCAGAAGCTGGCTAAGGGTATCCAGGAAATGGGGAGCAGCAATCTCCTCGGTATATTTAAATCTACCCTAACCCCCACTCTTTTATTTTTCTAATAGTCTAGCATTTGGTTTCCTCACAGGATGTGTAGAAATGACAGTATGACCACGAGGACATGTATTTGTATATATCCTCATGGTCATACTAGTGTGACAAACTAGTATCTCCACGAGGAAGTAGTGAACTAAACAAGGAGATGTAAATAATGTACTACTATGGATACTCTAAGTATTTTTACAAGTGAAATATTTCACAACATTTCGACTATCATCTGACACAAACATGCAATAACTTTGAGAAATATCCAAACCAACATGATATAAATGTCTTTGTCAAAACAAAGACAGAAGACAAACTTCAAACAAAAATATGTAATCAACAAACCCACTGTTCAAGATTATAGTGACTCATACATTCATTTGGGGACAAACAAAAGCGCGCAATAAAAACAAATGAAAAACAAGAAAACAGGAATGGGCATTGGGCAAACTGCCAATGTACCGATGCACTGTTCTTTCGACCGGTAACAAAAAACAAACTAACGGTCATCATCATCAGGGCGTTTATCACTTTTCTGGCAATCTGAAATTGCGCGCACAACGTAGATACGTTATGTGTTTTATACCAATGTAATAGAGTTCACTTTTGAAGGGTTTTTCCGCAATACTAAATTGAAACTTCAGAATCAACAAAGAGTCTAACTAGTCCACTGCTGGCATTAAGCTTTAAGTAACAAAATCCCATTTTCATAATCCACGCAGTTGTAATTTGTAACGAGATTCCGTGTGTGTATCAAGACGCTATTTGTTGCTAAGCAGTTTGTATGCTTTGTTCCAATTATTAAGGCAAAATATTAATTAAAATTAATATGATAAAACGACTGGTTTACGCCAGTTTTTGGAATACGAACTTTGTAATGCTATTGAAGCTGTGAAGCAGGTAGACAATAATGTGGCAAACACTGCGATAAAATATAGGGTAGATCCACGATCACAGCCTCGAAAACGGCACCGTTGAAACAAGGCATATGCCTTGTTTCTCTCAGTTGCGTGTGACCGCGCCTAATGAAAATGATGTAACTCACATATTGTTTGATTTACAACACTATTATAGGGTGCTATGGTTCATGATTAAAATGAAACAACCGCTTGTGGACTATTTCATATTAGCTAGAGAGGTATATATCTGTATAGGTAATTGTCTATCTATAAAATATTTGATTTAAGGGCAAACATAATTATTTTAAATCAACTAGGGTTAGTGAGGCAAAAATGACAGTTAAAAAATGTTTCTCTACTGAACTGTACAATCTATACAATAATTATTTATCTTCTTTGTAATAAACAACTTACACGTAATATATTTTAATTTATTTATATCTAGTAATCTTATTACTAGACTGTCCTGATGTGCTTTACTAGGTGATATGACTTTTCTGCAAAGTTCGTCTAGGTAGGTACCACCGCTTTGCTAGTTATTCTGCCGCCAAGCAATAGTGTGCAAGCAGACTGTGTTCCGGTTTGAAGGGCATTGTAGCTAGTGAAATGACTGGGCAAACGAGACTTAATGGTCTGATCACACAGTAATTGATTATTAGACTGTGCTGATGTCTCTGAATGACATGCGCAGTGCAGTGTCACGCGAAACATTATATTTTGGAGTTCCAAGTTACTCCGCAACTGTTTTAAGTGGCCGTGTCGCTTACTATCAGGCGAAAGACAAGTTTGTCACGTCTCTAATCAACATAAAAATATCGCAGTAGGAGGAAAGACGTAGAGAGACCATAAAGTTGATTCTTTTGGAGTAAAGGAAATACATATCCTACTATGAAAGCAAGTAGTACACACCCACAGAGCATTAAAAATGGTGACGCTTCAGGGTTGAAGCTTTTTTTGTGCTCTGTGTGGCTCAGAGACGCATTACGTCCACCCCGGCCAACGGCTCTAGTGAGATGAGACTGAGCTGCCAAGTTGCGCTCGCGCATGAGATAGTGACACTTAGGCCTCTTACGTACCCAAGCAGTATATTCCGTAGTGTAACAATGTTCTCGCACACACTACACAATACCTACACATGGTTACACTTGGCAAACAATTCACTAAACATCAGTTGTTAGTTTCATACATTACAACAATCTGTTCCATACGAAAATCTTTGTCAAAATAATAATTTTCAGATCTGTATCACTTTTGCAAACAAAAACCGCAGCGCCTTAATTCGACAAGGCTAAGTGCTCCCGTCTTATTGATGTTGACTCTACAAGAATAATTAAAAAGCAATTACCTTATTTTACTTTTATACCGTCACGTTATCCTTTTGCCGATTCTAAATCTAATTCTAATGTAATTTGAGTCTTGTGGCGTCGTAATAAGAACGTTTGGAGTGTTCACCGGTGTTTTCTAAAATAAGTGTGTGTTTGCACGAATACTGTAAAGCGTAGCGTAACCACAGTATGTGGAAATACAGTTACATCTTGTTAATTCTACTAATAATTTGATTATAATCATTTTATGAACATCATCATCATCAACATCCTGATGACGCCCACTGCTGAACACAGCCACCACAGCTACACTTTGAGCGGCTGCTCGCCTCCTGCATCCTTCGGCTCCCCGCAGTTTTCACCAGATCGACCGTCCACCTAGTAGGGGGCCGGCCTACGCCGTGTCTTCCGGTTCGTGGTCGCCACTTGAGAACCTTTCTTCCCCATCGGTCGGGACAAAGGTCTCCCCCTATTGTCATCCACGTTTGGCAGAATGCTACTACCATTCCCTGGACATTCCCTTAGGCGGCTCTTATGGCACCTATCAAGATGAGATGGGATGGTCTTATTCTTACGCCGTGTCCAGTATATTATGTTTACATGCGTGAAACTGCAAGAAGTTACTATTGCATTAAAGTAAGCTGTGATTAATAGTTACTTTCATCATCATCAGCAACCTGAAGACGTCTACTGCTAAACATAGGCCTCCCCCACATAGCGTCACTTTGAGCGCCTCTTGCATCCATCGGCTCCCCGCAGTTTTAACCAGATCATCGGTCCACCTAGTGGGTCGCTGCGTCTTCTGGTTCATAGTCGCTACTCAAGAACCTTTCTTCCCATCAGTTGTCAGTTTTACGAGCGATGTGGCCTGCCCATTGCCATTGTAACAGTAACTTTACCTACTATTAATTCTTGCACTGCGTTGTTTAGTAATTAGCATACATTCCGCGGGCCTTTGTGCTCGGAACAAAAGTGAGTTTTCACAAGTTCTGAGTTTCGCATCGGTAATAAGTTACCCTACGTACTTATTAATATTACGCACATATTTCAGTATGCATTGCCTTCTTATGAGTTACTTTTAAGCGTTGTATTTGTTTTCGTTTTTAAAAGATGTTTACTGTGACAGGCATTACGTCAACTTTGTTTACATTATTAGGTACGATCTTAGAATATAGACTAAAAGCATAAAGAGATCAATCAAAATGATATTATATTTGTACTGTTCACACGTATCACTACGTCAGTGGCAAAGGAAGGAAACAAACATATAGTAATTAGCTACGCTTGCGAAATGTCACCGTACCATTTTTTCGACTCGAGTCAACTGTTTTTTCTATACAAATCTGTCAGACTCATTCATGAAAGTGTCCACTTCATATAAAAAGTATCCAAAAAAGTGGTAAGCTTGACAGGTAATGAAGTTCTCTCTATGCTTTTAGTCTATACTCTAAGGGTACAATGATCATTATTTTTAAGTAACTTTGGATTCCTTTTTGAGCTATCGTCTGCCAAAGTATGGGATCATAGCACTGATGTCTATTATACAAGTACGCTGGATAGACGATATCGTTCCAAAATGGAGAATTTCTTGTGCCGATTTGAAGCGCCACTTTGAACGTCCTGAGAACTATAATTCGAAAATCCATCGCGTTGATTGGTTGGTTTAATTAGTTCCGAGCGATGTCACTCTTGGCAATCAACACCAAAATGACAAAAATTAAATGCCTTCAGTCAATATTGCTCAATATGAAGTCCAGCGTACTAGTATAATAGAGGTCAGTGCTCACAGACATAAAATCTCTTGAACCATTTTTTTGCGTTTTTATGTCACGTTATTTTTTAATTACCGCTAAAATAATAGCCCATATAATTTTAGAACTTAATAATAAACTACCCGTTTAAAATTATCTTAATCAAGTTCAGTTCTTCTGCTTAGTCATAGATGCAACAACAAAATAGACAGAATTAGCTTTTGAAATTTTATCATTAGTCAATATGACTTCAACATAATTGACATCATAAATTCAGCAAATTTTCTCCCCTAATTCGTACATTTGTCCCTCAATCGAACCCATTTATTCCGTTTTATTTGTTTCATCATTCCTCTCACGGCGACCACTCAAACATAAAAAGGCGTCGTTGGTTTAGGCCGCAGTTATTTCCTCCAGTCAGGGTCACGGTAAATATTTGAACATCTTGACTCTGGCTGTTTATTTTTTATTTGCACCCCCCTGTTTATTTTATAAACGCTACGTGTGATGTGGCCCTTAGCACATTGGGCAATGATCGTCGGCTTTTGATGTACTCTCTTTTATGTTTCTTGGAATGTTTTTTTAAGAACTTTTGGGTCTCCTTTTTTGACTTAGTAAACGGACTTTACTGGGAAATTGTAAGGAAAAAATTGATCAAGTTTAGAAAAAGAAAGGCGGGATTTCTTTATGGGATATCGTATGTTAGATTATAAACTGTAAACAATCCCTATAATATATTGACTAACAAATATACACCATCGTTAGAACTGTCCTATTTTACAAATCAGAATGGTGGGCAACTAAGTGTTTTGATTCCTCGTTTATAATTTGGACAGCAAAGGAATGGAACACCTTACCAGCGTCATTGTTTCCTGACAAATATAATCTGGGAGTTTTTGAGGCTTGAGTGAACTGGTATCTTCTAGGCAAGCATGCTCCGCTAGCCTATCGTTCATAAAAAATAAAGGAGTGGATGAAAGCAGACTGCATGCGGTCGAAATGTGAATTCTGAGCTGATGTGTGATGTAACGAGAGTAGACAAAATCAGAAATGATATCTATCTATCGATATGTGGCAACAGTAACGGAAAATTTAAGAAGTAGAAGGGTGAAAGCCACCAATTTTGAATATAAATGTTGATGGCATAAAAGGCAGAGGAAGACCGAGAAAATATGGTTGGACTGTAAAAATTGATATGTGTGCTAACGAAGTAAATTTTGAGATGACGATGAAAAAAATTACTGTAAGAGAAAAAAAATTTTTGAGTGCCGACGTTTGACTGCAACTCACCTGATGTTAAGCGGCGATACAGGCTAAGGTGTAGCACGTCGGCTTATAATGAGCCTATTCACTCTAGTCTTACGGCCTATTCAAACCGGCACATTATTCGCTGCCGCTGTAAGTAGCAGTATACCGCACGGGATTCTGCCCGGGTATTTCGTATTTGTTTATTTATTTATTTATTTATATATAGGTACACAAAACAAATTACAATCAACGTATGAAGTTTCGCTCTAGCCGCGGACTTCATACAAAATACCGCTACCTACAGCTGTAGCGAATAACGCGCGGGTTTGAATAGGGCTTTAAATAGGATGAAGGTAGGCAGATGATAATATATTAACAATAAAATTAAACGTATGTTGTTCTCTGTTTATTAAAAGTCACTATGATCATTTCATTTCAACAATTACTTTCATCGATTCCAGTCCATAGCTCAGGCTTGAGACATTTGTTAAAGTCAACATTAAACGTTTAACGGGCCTGATAGCTCAGTTGGTAGTAGCTCTGCCTTCTGAACTATAGGTTGTGGCTTCGATTTCCACTCAGGACAAACATATTTGTGATTTGAACATAGGTGTTTGTTCTGTGTCTGGGTGTTCGATTAAATTCTATGTATGTATTTACAAACAAAAAGTGTCTGAGTATTCTACAGTTACCTGGTTCCCATAGTACCAGCTATGCTTAGTTTGGGGCTAGATGGGGCTGTGTGGAATGTCCACACATATATTATATTACTAAGATTAAACTTACCAAGACTGGAAGCAATAGCTAGCTCCATACCCATCACACGTAGTACAGTTAACTGTACTGTAGAATCTACAAGATGAGAAAGATACCAAGTTACTTTAGTCAACGAGCGATACGGGAGTGCTTGTCTGACACACAACAACTTGCTGGTTTTTTCCTATCTGGCAAATTGTAATCAAGTCGTGAAAGGAAACAGTCGTAAAAAGTTAAATCTACGGTGGAGAGATTGTATTTTTTCTTCCACATTTAAAAAGGCCGTTTTGAAAAAAGGAATGTTCTTACATTCCTTTTTTCAAAACGGCCTTTTTAAATGTGGAAAAAAAAAAAACTTTTTGTCTTTCTAAGACGTACTCAAATGCGTTGCAGTATACGCCATAGAGGGGTAAGTGTGAACTTAGGTGCTGTCAAACTTTAGTGCAGATGAGCATTAAAGGTTTTGTGTATGTCTGAACGGATTATATCAGTCCAATATTATTTTTCACCATAATGCACTGACGCAGTAAAATACAAAAGCCCTCAAATTCGATATTTTCCTGAAATGTTTGTAGGTACTCAGTCCATGCTTTGGAATGTTTCATCATCACCATCATCATCAACAGCCTGAAGACGTCCACTGCTGAACATAGGCCTCCCCCAGAGCACGCCACCTTGAGCGGCTGCTCGCCTCCTGCATCCATCGGCTCCCCGCGGCTTTCACCAGGTCGTCGGTCCACCGAGTGGGGGGCCGGCCTACGCTGCGTCTTCCGGTTCGTGGTCGCCACTCGAGAACCTTTCTTCCCCATCGGTTGTCAGTTCTACGAGCGATGTGGCCTGCCCATTGCCACTTCAACTTACTAACTCTAAGAGCTATATCGGTCACTTTAGTTCTCCTGCGGATCTCCTCGTTCCGGAGCTTATCTCGCAGGGAAACACCGAGCATAGCTCGCTCCATAGCTCGCTGCGCGACTTTGAGCTTACTAATGAGGCCAACAGTAAGAGACCATGTCTCAGTTCCATAAGTCATCACTGGCAACACACACTGATTGAAAACTTTCGTTTTCAGGCTCTGCGGTATTTTGGACGAAAAGATAGGACGAAGCTTCCCGAACGCTGCCCAGCCGAGTTGGATTCTTCGCGCCACCTCTTTGTCGAAGTTGGACCTACCTAATTGGACAATCTGTCCTAGGTAGACATACTTGTCGACAACTTCGAGAGTATCGTTCCCAACAATTACCGGTATAGGTGGAACATGAGCATTAGACATGATCTTTGTCTTGTCCATATTCATCTTAAGACCAACCTGCTGGGAGACTCTACTGAGGTCGTTGAGCATGGTGCTAAGGTCCTCGAGCGATTCCGCCATTATGACTATATCATCGGCAAAACGAAGGTTAGTGATGTACTCGCCATTTATGTTGATGCCAGATCTTTTCCACTCCAAGAGCTTGAAAACATCCTCCAATGCGTTTGTGAACAGTTTCGGAGAAATAACGTCTCCCTGTCTCACGCCTCTTTGCAATGGAATTTGTTCCGTACTCTGGTCCTGTAGTCGGACTGACATAGTGGCCTTACTGTACAAACACTTCAAAACTTCGATATACCTATAGTCAATTTGGCATCGCTGCAAGGACTGCAGCACCGCCCAAGTCTCGATTGAATCGAAGGCTTTCTCATAGTCCACAAACGCTAGGCATAACGGCCGATTATACTCTTCGGTCTTCTGTATAATCTGGCGCAGCGTATGGATGTGGTCTATGGTGCTAAAGCCTTTTCGGAAACCGGCTTGTTCGGGAGGCTGGAATTCATCAAACCTGCGTGCGAGACGATTCGTAATGACTCTCGAAAACAGCTTATACACATGACTCAAGAGCAAGATGGGCCTATAGTTCTTCAATAAGGTGTTATCGCCTTTTTTGAAGAAGAGCACCACCACGCTCTTGTGCCATGCCTCTGGCGTTATACCTTCAAGGATGACAGAATTAAATAACTTCTGGAGGACTAAAAGTACCGGTCTACCACCCGCTCTCAGAAGTTCGGTCGTAATTCCATCTTCACCTGGTGCCTTGTTGTTTTTAAGCTGTTTGAGGGCCATTCTAATCTCGTACAGGCTGACGTCCGGGATATCTTCGGTATAGTGTCGGACTAACTTGGCTCTGATGTCCTGAGCTGTGTTAGTAGCGGGCTTACGTGTCGAGGTGTATAACTGTCCATAGAAGTTCTCGATCTCTCTCAGAATCTCAGGCTTGGATGAAATGACGCTACCATTTTCGGTCTTCAGTTTTGTCATTTGGTGTTGCCCAATAGACGAATCCTTTGCGAACACTTTAGAGCCTTGGTTCCGCTCAATTGCGGCCTCAATACGTGAAGTACTAAGAGCACGCAAGTCGTGTCGCAAGGAACTCCAGATTCGTCTATTGAGTTCACCGTAGGCTGACATATCAACTGAAGACTGCAGCTTCATTTCGCTCCGGTCGGCCATTAGCTCAAGAGTTTTTTCTGAGAGCTTTTGAGTCTTCTTTCGGCGTTGGGTCTTAAAGAATTTCGATCCAACAGCTTGGACAGTTTCCACCAACCCGTCGTTTAGCTCGTCCACTGTGTTACAGTCGGCTAGGCACTGGAAGCGATTTTGGAGTTCCAGCTGAAAGCCTTCGGGGTTTTGGATTTGGACAGGATTTGGACGGAGCGTAGACTTCACCAGACGTGACCTTTCGAGCTTAACATTGATATTCAATGTGCCTCTAACAATACGGTGATCGCTACCGGTTTTCACCTTGCTGATCACAGAGACATCATCGAATATGTGCTTCTTGGTCGTCATGATGAAGTCTATCTCATTTTTAGTGGAACCGTCGGGACTTATCCACGTCCACTTCCTGGATGGCCGCTTCTCGTAGAAGGAGTTCATCATAAAGAGTCCCTCCTTCTCCATGAAGTCAGCCAGCCTCTGTCCTCGACGGTTCCGCTGCCCGTATCCAAATGGCCCCACTCTCAGCTCATCGCTATTCCTTGTGCCCAACTTCGCATTGAAGTCTCCCATCACAACGGTGAAGTATGTTTCGGAAGTATGCATGGCTTCGGATATGTCCTCATACATAGCTTCTACTTCATCGTCTGAGTGTGCCGATGTCGGCGCGTATACCTGTATAACCTTCAACGAATACCGTTTGGTTATTCGGAGTACCAGGTACGCTACCCTGGCCGACACACTGTCGACTTTGACCACGTTGTTGACGAGAGACTTGCGGACGAGAAACCCGACACCCCCTTGGGAGAGTTGGTCTCCCTCCCGGTAGAAGAATAAGTTACCGGAATTTAGGATTATCGTGTCCTGTCCCTGTCTTCGGACTTCTGACAATCCCATTACATCCCAGCGTAACTTACCCATCTCCGCCTCTAGCTCGACCATCCTTTCGTCAGCCTTCAGTGTGCGCACGTTATGGAAATTGTTGGAATGTTTATTTAAAGCTAAATAAAAAAAATACCATTAATGTAAAACGTAAAGCTAGGTACTATAAAATTAGTCCAAATTCAAATTCTTAACAAAACGCCTACGACGTGTAATAATTTAGCACTCCGGGAGAGCGGGGCGGGCGGTGCAGGCGTTTTTGCTACCTACGAAACATTTGCGCGCAGCATGTAGTGTGAAATAGACATTTCTACTAACGACATGAATAGGTATCTTTTAGGCAAGCATGTACCGTCGTAGACCGCATCGTCACTTTCCATCAGGTGAGATTACAATCAAATGTTATTTAATAATAAAAAAGCCGAATAATTTTTTGAGGCATTGTTTTTTAATTTAATGCTGTAATATTTTTCTATAGCATGGACTGAGTACATACTTTTCGGGAAAATATCAAATTCAATTCCACGGTATATAAATCATCGGGACACTTCAAAGCGCGATTTCCACACCACAGAATATAAACAGTTGCTACTCTACATGCCATCGCGTAGATTGATTAGCAGTTTCTGTCTAATTTGGGATTCTGAACCAAATAGCAGCAGTAAGAGCATTGCATGAAATATTATTGATTCAGCATTTTTCAACTATTAATTAATCGTTGACCACACCGTCGCTTACAACCAAGCAAACTGGTCATCATCATCATCATCAACAGCCTGAAGACGTCCACTGCTGAACATAGGCCTCCCCCAGAGCGCGCCACCTTGAGCTGCTGCTCGCCTCCTGCATCCATCGGCTCCCCGCGGCTTTCACGAGATTGTCGATCTACCGAGTGGGCAGGCCTCATCGTTCGTAGAACTGACAACTGATGGGGAAGAAAGGTTCTCGAGTGGCGACCATAAACCGGAAGACGCAGCGTAGGCCGGCCCCACTAGGTGGACCGACGACCTGGTCAGAACCGCAGGGAGTAAATGTATGCAGGAGGCGAGCAGCCGCTGAAAGTGGCGCTCTATGGGGCTTATGTTCAGCAGTGGACGTCTTCAGACTGATGATGATGATACTTTAAGTAAACTAAATTAGAATTAATGATGATTAATTTGAAACTTTTGACATTTGAACGTTATGACGCTCACCAATGATCATGATACGATCCATCTCATGAAGATCGAATCTCACAATAGGAATTCACCCTTACTCTTTGTACGTTACACCACAGAATAACACAACAGTTAGTGGGAGTTTATTTCGGTTCCAATCATCGCTAATAATATACAAGTCAGTGGCATGCATTGAAAGGGCAGACGGATCGATGATCATTTGAAAGTGAAAGTAAATGTATGCAAACTAAGCATTCAAAGGGAGCCTGGAAAAAATCGCTTTATGCGCTAAGGCCACTCATTGTTCTACCATTCTTTATTTGTATCATATGCATTGTTGAGTATTAGTGTTCAATAAAGTATTGTAGGTATAGACAAACAACAAATTTAATTAAAAAAATGAAAAAAAAAAATGCAGTGAGTTAAGTAATATTATAGGTTAGAACAAAATAATCTAAAATCCGGTACATGGTAGAAAACGTGCCTAAAATGCTGGCATCATTTTTCTATTGAATGCCAATATATATAGGAAAGGGCATAAACTATCAATAGACGGTGCCGTAATACAGCATTAATCCAAATCTTATAAACTAAGATCACAGCCCAGCATTACTTTGTTTGAGGTGACAATAATACAAACGAAATTCTTCTTTATAATGAACAAAATAATTTAGGTAAAAAGAAATACCTAGTAGAGATTTAAGCAAAGCCACCTGTCATTTGCAGTCTTTCACATCATCATTTCACCTCGTCAAATATAATTAAAATCCATGTCTTGTTAAAAAAGACGTCTTAAACCATCAACTTATGAATATTCCTGGAGACTTGCTTTAGTCCAAGACATAGCTCGAAAATCTAACAGTTTTAGAAAACTCTCTCAAGAATGAAGATTTAACCTTCTTGATGTTACTTAATAAACGAAAATGATAAATAAAAAGAAATCTAATTTACCCAATATCATACTCTATTTTTACACTTATTATAATTAAATCCCAATGCTTTCTGTTTATCGTTCTTTTATCGAGTGCATTTTGGAGAGTGCGCACTGGAGTTGCATAACCTAATTCCGCCATCACGATTCCACTATCGGACAACCAGTTGTGCGAAAAAACGCAATCGTTACATGGTTACCATCCCGAACAAAGCGATTTGCTTCCACATTTATCATGCGAACAGCCAAAGAGTGGAACGCTTTGCCACTCTGTAATTCCCGAGGACAACAGTATTGGAGTTTTCAAATTGAGAGTGAACAGGTATCTTCTAGGCAAGCGCGTTACATCCTAGACCGCATCGTCACTTAACATCAGGTGAGATAGTGGTCAAGCGCAAGCCTATGAAATAATATAAAAAAACTTGATTTACATTACTTGCTTTAATCCAAGACAAACCTTAAAAATCTAACAGTTTTAGAAAACTCTCTCAAGAATGAAGAATTAACTTTCTTGATGTTACTTAATAAACGAAAATGATAAATAAAAAGAAATCTAATTTACCCAATATCATACTCTATTTTTACACTGTTTTGTCCTTATTAAAACAATTATAATTAAATCCCAATGCTTTCTAACTTCACGGTCGCATCGTTATTATTAAGCTAAGGTCAAACAAAAACGCTTTGTTCGGAGATTAACCCTTGAAAATGAATGAAAACTTTGAAATTAAATCAAAACGCGTCTTCCTACATCTTTGTGACGTAGTTTATGCAAATTGTGGCTTAACTATAAAGATGTGAGGGTGTTACGTTGTAGAGAAATGACGTCAAGACTATGTAGTATTAATTTTGCTAGTTAGTTATGCAATTTGGTTTATTTTAGGTTTGGGGTATTAGAGTTTGAATATTCTCTAAACAGATATTATAAGAGGTACCTACTTACCAGAGCAAAGGAACAGAGAGCCCAGTTATGAACAATAAATAAAACGTGACAACTTTATTTTAAAATATTAACGAACCGGAAGAGGTGCATGCATGAGCTGCGCTGACAAGACTCATATAAATTAGAAACAGAAAAAGTAGATAAACGTTTTTTTATGTAAGTGAATGATAGAGCTAGTCATTCACCTGATGTTAAGCGTCACGGCTGCCCATAACAGATTGCAGTAGCACTCGGAACTATAAATTAATATAGTTGTGCGTGACACTGCACTGCGCACGTCATCCTGTGACTTCACCCAGTATAGTAACAAGATTACTAGACTGTGTGATCAGATCATAAAGTCTCATTTGCCCATAATTTCACTAGCTACAATGCCCTTCAAACCGGAACACAGTAGTGCTTGCACACTACTGCTTGGCGGCAGAATAACTGGCAAAGCGGTGGTGCCTACCTAGACGAACTTTGCGGAAAAGTCCTACCACCTAGTACACAACTACGTACTTAATAAAATTTATTTTAAGCTAATCACGTAAAAAATCAAACATCTGCGTTAGCCAAAATAGTTTAACTGATTCGCCCCGGCCTACGTAAATGTAAATAAGGTCGTCCAATGGAAATAAATCGGTCAAGTGTGTTACCGAATTACCTTTGGAGCACGTTTCAAGAATGTTGCCGAAAATAATGCTTCACTTTTACAAAGCGGTCAATAAAGGGGGTTAAAAATTTGGTGCACCGGGCTAGTGATAAATCTTGCATTTCGCTGGGTAGCGAGCTGGGTGTGTGACTTTTACTGACATTGTAAAAAATCCACCAAAGTTTCTTGGCCTTTTTATCGCATATATGTGTGTTATTCAACACGCGTAGAGTCGTTTTACCTATTAACCGTGATACCACCACTGTTATCACGGTTACTTTTTCCTAACCTTTGTACCTAAGTGGAATTATTAGTTTTTTTCTTAACCCGGTACCACTGATCTTGTGCATGCCTTCATTCAAAGCATTTATTTGAATCAATATGCAATTGACATGGATCATTTTCATATGGCTCAGTCATAAACTAGCACGCGAACATATTCTAGGTCACGCCTTTCTTGTCAAGTACATCATCATCATCATTAACAGCCTGAAGGCGTCCACTGCTGAACATAGGCCTCCCCCAGAGAGCGCCACTTTGAGCCGCTGCTCGCCTCTTGCATACATCGGCTCCCACGGCTTTCACCAGATCGTCGGTCTACCAAATGGGGAGCCAGCCTACGCTGCATCTTCCGGTTCGTAGTCGCCACTCAAAAACCTTTCTTCCCCATCGGTTGTCAGTTCTACGAGCGATGTGGCCTGCCCATTGCCATTTCAACTTGCTAATTCTAAGAGCTATATCGGTCACTCTAGTTTTCCTACAGATCTCCTCGTTCCGAAGCTTATTTCACAGGGAAATACTGAGCATAGCTATCAGCTACCTACTAAAAGTACCTATTAATAGCTATCTTTGCCAGCACAGTAAATCCTGCACATGAAATAAGCGGGCCCCATTCTGAAAGCTATTGTCTTACATTCCCTCTTATATTTACATCTGAGAAAAACCTCTGTCTGTCTGTCTGTGTGTTTACCTTGAAATCTAATTATAAATTGAATAGATCATGTTTTTAATTTTTGGTTACGGCTCTGTTGTTAAACAAAACAAAAACAATCTTATTTGTTTGCTTATTAGTAAACAAATTTGCTTGACATGTTTTTGGAAAACAGACCTAAAAATAGACGTTACCTATTGTTTCTTCTTCCTGCAAACGTAAAAGACTCGTGATGCTATCGGCTAATCTTGAGAAGATATATCGTTTTTGAAAGCTCTTTAGGTAGTATTATTAGTACCAAATAAATATGGATTTGCTGATAAATTAATATTGTTCCTAACATTAGACTTCCTGATTACTTCGAGCTGACAGAAAACATAAAAAAATAATAACGAAAAAAATTTGCTTATTTGGCAGGAAATTGAAAAGATGAGTTTCGGTTTTGTTGCTGATATTGCTTTTCTTCGAATCATGTGTGTCTAATTTACTACATAATAAAATGTTACTCACTCGGTGCACCGACAACCTGTAGGGTTAGCACGGCCGGTAGACAAAACTGTATATCCCCTGTTTTACTCCAAGTAAGTATGAAGAAAGTGACGTAAACCAGGGAAAGACAATATTGTCTACCATCCATGCTAACCTAGCTGGTGTAAGCCGCGGGGGAGCCGATGTATGCAGGAGGCAAGCAGCCGCTCAAAGTGGCGCTATGTGGGGGAGACCTATGTTCAGCAGTGGACGTCTTCAGGCTATTGGTGGTGAAAATATTATTAGTGTCTTGGTGGAACTATTATGACGTATAAGATTTGAATTTTTAAATTTAAAAAAATCTAAAATAAAACAAAAACAAATTAATATGAATATGAAATAAATAACTTGAAGAAACCACTCACACCTAAGCCCAGTCCTCCAAGTTACTAGACAGTACTTAGTATGCCATTCTAATTCCTTAAATGTTCCTTGGTTACGCCCAATTGCAGTTATATAGTTGCCATAACCGTCATGACAGCCAACATCTTCCAAAACTAGGTGCAAACTCTATCTACTCTTCACTTAAAAATGTATAACAACGAAACAATGTAAAGCGTGATCTGTACCAACCATAAATTAGTTTAACTTTTCACGCAAGATTCATATGTGTCACGCAAAAATGTGACATTTACACCGTACATCAGAACTGGAGCAGGAAGACCGCATCGGCGCATCAATTACCAGCAAACAATCACCAACCTGTGCATCGACCTTTCTCTCCAAACTATACTGTGACAAGCAGAAAATAAATCACGAACGGCGCACGAATGGCTGCGCCCGAAATAAACTCCCGCGCACACATATCGTATTCCCGTCAGTGTCTTCCATCGTGCTTTACCGAGCACTCCTCTTCTGTGATACGAATCTAGTCCTTAAAACCAAATAGTGCTGCCGACGACATAATGACAAGTAATATAGTGCTTTAACTACCCCCAGCTTTGTGTGCATTGGGACCCGAGTTGTGTGTTTCCTTTTTTTGATGTGGCAATAATTGTGTAAGTATACGCTTTGTTTTGTTCTTAAAGCATGGACAAAGAAGGTGACGTTGGCAGACTTTTGTTGACCGATTTTTGTTTGCTGACTTCATTTGAATTGATAAATCGGTGACCCTGGCGAGCTTTTGAGATTCAAGGCGCTTTGACTCGGCTAATGTAAATATTGCTGAAGTTTGTTTTGAAAGCCCTGGAATTGCCTTCTCTGATGTTTGGCTCCTTCTGTGAGTTTTAAACATGTTTTTTTGGATTATTTGTTCTGCTAAGTTACAATTAGGACAAAGATTGCAATAATTTAATTTTTTTCACCAAAACCAATTAACAGAGAATGTTTCATTTTTGCAAAGAAAATAACGAATATATACTGTTTTGATTTGACGTGACGTCACAATTCGTGTTAACAATAACAAAGCATTTTATCTTTGCGACAGTGTTATATAGGTACTAAAAGCTTTAATTCACTTAAAAATTGTATACATTTTTCATTTTGGCATTTACCAATACAAATAAAATCAACCACAAAAACGTAAACGTCACAAAATCTGACTCCAAAAATTTTTGTCAAAAAGTTTGTCACAACTGTTGTATTTACAAAACTCGAAACAATTTAACCGCAAACCTTCTACAGCAGCGGTCAAAAGGGCAGAAACAATCGCGCAAATCCGAACGGTTTCGGAAAATAACAAATTAAAAAAATATGTTGTGGAAAAGGGAATCGCTTCCTGTGAAATCAGAGTTAAAAATACGCGATACCGCGATACAGCGACGTGGAGCGACGCTACGGCGCGACGTAGTTCGGACACGTGCTTTACGTCACACTGGACACTTTTATTGTCATATTTACTTGGCATTGTTCTTTTACTATGAGCATGAATTTATTGTTCTATATGATATCAAGCTAATTCATAGATTGGTTTGTTTTTGTTTTATATTTACCATCAATAACTGATATAATGCCGTTTTTATCGTAATTTGGATGTTATACTGTGTCCATTTTATTAATGGTTTTTTGACAGCTAACTTCAATGAAGTTTCGTATCGTTGACGTTAAAATTTCATACAAATAATATTGTACTTCAAGGAATTCATCAAAACTATGTCAAAATGTACATTTGTCAATATCGATTATTACGTTTGCGTACCTAATTCGGTTAATGATAATATATAATCGGAATGGTGTCACATTCAAAAATCTTTAAAACATCACTAACTTGTCAGTCGTTGAGCTGTCCAGAAACCATTTATAAATGGACACAGATAGGTAATAATGCAGTAGCATATACTTTATGCCCATCAACACTTCTTGACGTCTCTAATAAATGGAAGACACTTCGATCGTGTTCAGTGTCACGCAAAACTATATTCATTTAGAGTTCCAAGTGATACTGCAATTTGTTATGAGCAGCCGTGACGCTTAACATCAGGCAAACGACTAGCTCGTCACGTCATTATTACATAAAAAAGTGACACGTTTGACCGTTTTAAACCTCCAACCCACCAGAGGGGTGTTATTAGCTTAACGAGTGTATCAGTACAGTGTCTTTGTTTCGAATTTGTGTCGGATCAACCGATTTTGATATTTCTTATTTTGTTTGAAAGGACTTGATCGAGATTGTTCTTAACTATGATTCAGGAAAAAATCAGCTGTTTGAAAATCACCCGGTTTTTTTCTACTTAATGAAGAGAATTTTAATCTGTGTTTTATAATTTTTGACTTAATTTTTTTTATATGTTATGATCGAAAAATAAACATACGCGCCGATTGATGGAAACATCTGTAACATTATAGGGGTTGTCAAAACTTACATCTTTTCACAATAAGTATTATTGGAAAATAGACAAAGGGATTGTATAGTATTTTCTAAAGCTTATAGTAAATACACAACGTCGAGTGTGAAGTACAAATAGATGAAAGAAGGTAAACAGCATAAGCATAAACAAAGAATATCCGGGTCGAAATAAATCGTTTAGCTAATACGGGAACAAAGAGTTCAGACAAATACGGAGAGAACCATAGCCCGGGCTTTCTTCAAGTTAGAATAACAAGTTTTCTTACTTCAATAGATTTTCCCTCAAAAAGCCTTCGTCTATAAAGGGTTACAATCCCCCTAATCTCGTAATATTGTTCCTATCTTGTGATTTCTAAGTTTAGATCGGAGAATTTCGAAGTTATGCAAAACTTTTCATTGTGTAAAACTTTCTTGATTATTTATTTAATTAAAGGTGTATTTTTGTTTTGGTGCTGTAAAATACAAATAAACACTGTTTGTTGAAAAATAAAAATGTAAATGAAAATTGTTTATTAACACGAAATAAGATGGCCATAGATGGGGAAGAAAGGTTTTCGAGTGGCGATTACGAACCGGAAGACGCAGCGTAGGCCGGCCCCCCACTCAGTGGACCGACGATCCGGTGAAAGCCGCGGGGAGCCGATGGATGGAGGAGGTGAGCAGCCGCTCAAAGTGGCGCTCTCTGGGAGAGGCCTATGTACAGCAGTGGACTTGTTCAGGTTGAAGATGAAGATTCCAGAAAATAATTAATTATTGTAACACCCCGACCAAGAGCTCCCACCAAATGAAACTAGATGGCGTTCGCAACCGTTAAAACACGCAAGCGTTTCATTCACGAAGTCTCAAGGGCCACCGCAACGAAATAATTTCAATCATCAAATCTTCGGTCTTCGTCAGCCAATATTACAGCTGCACGAAGGTGCTTCCACCTCGTTGGGACACCCTCTGAACGCTATAATATTTGGTTCTATCTACGTGTCTCTATTCTGTCTACTCGACCGCTCCCACCTCGCTGGGACGGCCGAACGGGAATATAACCGGCGTGCCATTACGTTCGTACTATATTACTGTATACGTCTGAATAAACGAAATATTCTCTCTCGCATCTCTGTCTCTCATTCGACTCCCCGTGCGCCCTCTCCTACACTGGCGCCCAACGTGGGGCTCGAAGAAACATCAGCGAGTCAACCCATATAAAGTGAAGAGGTCAAACCACGAATCGGATGAGTGACGAGGAGTTTCACGACCCAGCGCAAGCACCGACGCAACCATCCACTTCGGACTCAACATACGTCACACGATCCGGTAGAGTCACAACAACCAAAGTAAAAGACGTTAAGATGTCAGTCCAACTTACCAATGAGCAATTCGAGAAGCTTATATCCAGAATGCCACCTGCATCGCAGACAGGCTCTTTTACTACTTGCCATTACTTCTACGATGGACGATTTGATACAGAGATTGTGGAAGCCTTTCTAGCAGCTGTAAACATCTTTAAACGCGCTGAAGGTATTTCCGACACTACGGCTTTAGAAGAGCTGCCACTGCTGCTCAGGGAAGAAGCGGGTGTGTGGTGGCAAGGCGTCAAAGAAGATGTCACAACCTGGCACGACTTTCAACGACGTTTGCGCCAACAGTTTGCCCCAAAACTTGAACCGTATCTTGTTTATGCTGAAATATTCCTACATAAGCAAGAAAAGCACATGAAAACGGAGCAGTTTATTCGTCAAAAGCGAATGCTTTTCGCCCAGCTTGAGCGACCAGGTCATACGGAGAAGCAACAGCTGGACATGATTTTTAGCCTGATACGACTAGAAATCCGTGATAAGATCCTGAGGCACAGTGTGAAAAACTTTGAAGATCTCATCACAACAGCTAGAGGCATTGAACGTGTCCTCAGCGAGAAGGCATTAGACACCCCTTACACTAATACTTCTGCGCCAAGGCATTCATACGAACCTCTTAAGAAACCTAAATGCAGGTACTGTAAGAACCTGGGTCACACTATTGAGGAATGCAGGAAGAAGCAAAGAAAGGAAATGCAACAGAAGGAAGAAGTTCCGAAACCTATAGCTACAGCTGCCCCGACCACTTCAAAATTTAGTTGTTACGGCTGTGGTACCCCGGGGGTTGTCAGAAGCAACTGCCCAACCTGCCACACAGTTAAAAAACTACCGCCATCAGACAAAGAAATTGGATTCTGTGCCGCCGACACCGATACAACTACCGACACCAGGGATAGACCAATCGTTTTCATCGACATCGATGGCGTTGATGGAGTAGCGTTTATCGATACATGTGCAAAGTCAAGCATTGCCTCGTATGACTTGTACTGCAAGCTGAAACGCAGAGGTTACGTTTTCAACAAACTAGGAGTTGGAGTGACTCTAGCTGATGGAGTGCAAAAACGGCAAGAAGTGCTAATCACTAAAATCCCAGTAAAACTACACACTCGCACGATACTCACTACGTTCCTAGTACTACCGGAGTCACGGGATAATCGCACCCTTCTAGGGGTTGGATTCATACAAGATGCGCATTTGGTTCTGGATTTGCCACAGTGCACCTGGCATTTCATAGATGATCCTGAAAACAAATACGAGTTGTACCAAGAAGGATTTGTCAATTTTAAGGAGAAAGTAGTCTTATCTGCAGTCACCACGAACTCCAAGATAGCTTCGCCATCACTTCCCGAAGGGAGTCAGACTGACACAAATGAAGAAAGACCATACGGCCCTCTGATACCACTAGGTCTATCTACACCTCCTTACAAAAAACAATGCACCGAATTATTTGATGGCTACTCCCCTGTAGTAGACGCGTTATACCGTGATGCTGCAGAAATCCTAGCCGACTACGACAATGACATGGATAGCTCCACCTTGTTTGATTACACGGAAATTGCGTCCGTGGACATTCACCGACTGAATGAGTTTCTTGAAGAGAATAATGACGTATTTCAGCCGAATGGGAAGCCAGTTAAAGAGTTCAAGCATGTTATAGATACGGGTAACCATAAACCTATCTCTGTTCCACCATACCGATTAAACCAAACAAAGACAGAAATTCTTAGAGAAGAAATTGCCAAGATGATTGAAAATGATATCATAGAACCATGTGCGTCACCATGGGCAGCCCCTGTTGTCATGGTACCTAAGAAAGACGGCACTATTAGAGTATGCGTGGATTATCGGCAACTGAACTCTGTCACCGTTCCAGATGTGTACCCACTTCCCAGAATTGATGACCTACTACACAACGCTAAACCAACACCTTATATGAGCACCATAGATCTTCGCGCTGGATATTGGCAAGTGAGTGTAAATGAGGAGGACAGGAACAAAACAGCATTTGTGACACCATTTGGAATGTACAGATTTAAGAGGATGCCCTTTGGATTGCGAAATGCTCCCGCAACGTTTCAGAGGATGATGGACCGTTTTCGTATATCCCTCAACGAAATAAAACTTTTAGCATACTTGGATGACCTCATTATCATGTCTCGTTCATTTGAAGAACACCTAAAGGAGCTGAAAGCCGTATTCGATAGGCTCAAGGAGTACAACCTAATTGCAAACAAAGAAAAATGTAAATTCTGCTGTTCGAGAGTAAAATTTCTTGGTCATTACATCGTACCTGATGGCCTCGAAACCGATCCAGATAAGGTGAGCGCTATAACGGACCTACCACCACCTCGCAACATAAAGCATCTCTTGTCATTTATTCAAATGTGCTCCTGGTATAGACGATTCATACCTAACTTTGCAAAGATTGCAGAACCACTGACACGCCTAACAAAGAAGCACGCTAAGTGGACATGGGAAACAGAGCAAAACATCGCATTCGAGACATTACGCAAACTCTTAACAACTTCTCCAATACTCGCCCAGGCCGATGAAACCAAACCATATACAATTAAAACGGACGCAAGTAACTTTGCTATTGGTGCAGTTTTAGTGCAGGGGGAGGGAGAGAATGAGCATCCAGTGGAGTATGCCAGCCGCTTGTTAACCGCGCCTGAACGGAACTACTCCACAACTGAACGTGAAGCACTCGCGGTAGTATGGGCGATAAATAAATTCAGAGGATACATTGAGGGAGTCAAGATCACATTAATGACAGATCATCAGGCACTGCGGTGGCTTATGTCATTAAAATCTCCAACAGGAAGGCTCGCCCGTTGGGCTCTTCAACTTCAATCCTATGACATAACAATAAAGTACATAGCAGGAAGAACAAATGTTGTCGCTGACTCACTCTCACGCCCATGTTGTAAACCAGAATCGGAAGGAAATTGTGGTTTGTGCACCATACTAGTTGATTTTCCACGGAAAGAAGAAGGAGAAATCAGAGAAGAACAGTTGAAAGATAACAATATAGCTAAGATAGTGCAAAGCTTAGAAGGAGCTAACGATGAAATTGCAATTTATTGGAGTAGGAAGGGTTACTTTACGAACAATGGTTTGCTTTATCGGTACCTTCCAGATAGTACCACAGATAAAGGTCAACTAGTCGTACCCAAACATGAACAGGATAAAGTCATTCGCACATATCATGATGATGCAACAGCAGGACATTACGGTGCTGAGAAGACAATTGAACGAATATGTCAACGCTATTACTGGCAGGGGATGAGAACCCAGATTGAAGTCTACATTCGTAATTGTATTGAATGCCAACGGTACAAACCGTCGAACCAAAAACCAGCAGGTTTAGTTCAGACCACAGCACTCAACCAACGTTTTGAAGTTGTGGCGTTCGACATGTTTGGTCCCTTACCTCGAACAACCACTGACTACAACTGGATATTTATCGTAGAAGATATGGCTACACGTTGGGTTGAAATATTTCCACTTAAGCAAGCCACTGCTGAAGAATGTGCAAAGGTCTTACTGAATGAGATCATTTTGAGATACGGTACTCCACGACGATTTATTAGTGACAACGGATCTCAATTTGTTAGCAGCGTCATGCAACAGTTAACATATTGCCTAAATATTCACCACGGATACACGCCTGTTTATCACCCTGAAACGAACCCAGTGGAGAGAAGGAATCGAGATTTAAAGACGCAACTTGCTATATTAGTCGAAGGTCATCACACCAGTTGGGTCGATAAGCTCCCAAGTATAAGATTTGCTATGAACACGGCCAAGTCATGCTCAACAGGCTACACTCCAGCCTATTTAACGTTTGGACGAGAACTACGAACACCGGATGACGTCCAGAATGACTTGAACCAAATTATACAGAACGAGAACTTCATTTCAGATATTACGCCAAGGCTATTGTTGATATCAGAAACGCTCAAAAAGGCTAGAGAAGTGCAAGAAATGAACGAAGAAAAGAGAAAAGAGTACGTCGACAAGAAAAGAAGCATTTGTCCCAACTACCAAACAGGCGATCTTGTGCTAGTTGACAGCCATACTCTGAGCAAAGTTAGTCAAGGATATAGCTCAAAGTTGGCACCACGGCGCGATGGACCCTATGCTATCTTACGGCGCCACGGGCCTAGTTCCTATGAGCTTGCCTTCCCGAACACTAACACGTCTGTTGGGGTATATCATGGGTCAGCACTACGTATCTTCCAAACTGCAGATGGAGCAAATTTCCCCAAGCCAGCGCAACCCATTCGGAAAAGAGGGCGTCCACGTAAAAACTAACGCCACGCATAAAGATCTGCTGTCTTTCTCGTCGGGTCGACATCGTAGACAGAGGGGGAGACTGTAACACCCCGACCAAGAGCTCCCACCAAATGAAACTAGATGGCGTTCGCAACCGTTAAAACACGCAAGCGTTTCATTCACGAAGTCTCAAGGGCCACCGCAACGAAATAATTTCAATCATCAAATCTTCGGTCTTCGTCAGCCAATATTACAGCTGCACGAAGGTGCTTCCACCTCGTTGGGACACCCTCTGAACGCTATAATATTTGGTTCTGTCTACGTGTCTCTATTCTGTCTACTCGACCGCTCCCACCTCGCTGGGACGGCCGAACGGGAATATAACCGGCGTGCCATTACGTTCGTACTATATTACTGTATACGTCTGAATAAACGAAATATTCTCTCTCGCATCTCTGTCTCTCATTCGACTCCCCGTGCGCCCTCTCCTACATTATTTATTATTATTTCACCAGAAACTGGGATACAATAATAAAATAAAATATTTACAATGAAATTATGGAAGGCTAAAGTTATAAAAAGTTATAAAAATTCAAAATTTGTCCAGATGCTTTTACCACATAGTATGCCAGCCCCATCATATCCTAACTTATGTTAATGGATAAGGCTGTATGTACCACCTATCTCTACAAATAATTAAAAGTGTTACATTGTCTGTTTTTTGCCTACAAACTATACGAGGCAATCAATTTGACTTTTTTGGTAATAGATTGCTTAATTCACTGATACAACATAACATACAATACTTAACATAGAATACATTCTTTTTATTCGTAAAAATCAAAGGTTCCCGCAATAAAATTGGCAAATATAAATAAATAAAAAAATTATACACCTTCCATTTTCCTTTTTTTTTAATACTAAAAGCAAAACTTTACTTTCCAGGTTCACTACTCCAGTGGACGTAGACTTCTTGATCCTCTTATCCCGGCAAGGGCCCAAGCTGAGGCTCACATCCCAGGCGTGCCCTTGAGCTTAGTTGCCTCTCACTTTTGGTGTCCAGGCGCCTGCCCTCTCGCTCAGTGACGCTGTAAAGTTCGGTAGAGACCAACACCATTAGCCCATTCAATAAAAAAAGCTGAAAGTCTCCGACGATATAATATTATTTATTAGCATTATCAAAATACAAAACACCTAATCAAAACATATTAAATGAATAAACAGTCTACCAAAACGCCTAAATATAAACGTGACGGATTCATACCGAAGCTTACGTTTTTAGAATAACCCACGCAAAAAGAATCCATTGAAGATAAAATATTTTTAGAGGTGATCGTATGTCTATTCATTGTATATCCACGCCCAAAGCTTTTCTAATATATCCTGCTGGTATACAGCACATTGTATAAAACTATAGAAGTACCTCATGGCTTTCCCCGCAATGGATAACAAATAAAAATTTTGACCCCACAGAAAGTTAGCTTTATTTTGTTTTAATTTTAATACTGTTAACTTATTAATTGCGTAGTTTTTTTTACTGGGCAATGTGCCTTTATTCTTTAAACTAACTACTACACTACTAAAACTAGTAAACTAGCTACACTATCTACCACAAATTTGGCTTTTTATATAATGGAAACTCTTACATATTTTAGGAATGGTTTTCGAATTAAAACACCTCCCAAGTAATGAAAACACCATTTACTCTCTCGTTTTATTTTCGTTTATAAAAGTTTTAGTTAGTTTAAAGAATAAAAGCGCTAACAAATTAATAAGTCCATTTCATTCAAATGGTTCATCCATATTGAAATGCTCGGGACATTCTAAAAACAAACAAACACAAACAAACGACTACGTTTTTCGTTTATATATTGGTAGGGATAATTTTATGGAAAAGATACCGTTATCAGAAGGCGATGATTAGAATATAATAATTTTAGATTAAGGTTCTGATATATCAGGTGTTAGATTTGATCAAGATATCTGATGCGCAGATATCTATAAGATGTTATATATTAATGGATAAACCTCTTCAGACTCCGCCTTGTAGAAATATAGATATAAGATTTCAAAGATGTCTAATTAACTGCTTTTTCTTTCGCTTCAGTGTTTCATAGGAGACGAATATAAATTACAGTGATTTTATGATATTAGCTGACCCGGCAGACTTCGTACTGCCTTTATATGGGAAAAAGAATAGGGCTGTTTTTAAAGTTTTCCCGGCAATTATTCGAATTTTTCTCACCTTTTAAACCTTTCCTAGACCACCACGAACATTTCAAGACCAAGATAAGATAAATCTCAGCCGTTCTCGAGTGTTAGCGAGACTAACGAACAGGAATTGATTTTTATATATATAGATTAGAAACCTTGAGATATTCAGCCATATTTAAAATATCTTCAAATATTCAAATACATACATACATACCTACATAAACTGTAAAAAAAAAATTGATTCACACGCAAGATTTTATCCCGCATCCATCCATCCCTAAAGCCGGGACATGCCTTACGCTTAAGATTAAATAAAATAAGCCTAGAAAAAATGCCTTTTCCCTGGATATTCCGTTAGTTCGCTTTTATGGCACCCACGGGAAGAGATGGGCTGGTCCTATTATACACCGGGGCCATACGGCGCGTAAGCCACTGAACACTTTACCAGCGTCTTTGTGTCCCGATAAGTACAATCTAGAGCTCTTCAAGTCACGAGTGAATAGGTATCTTCTATGCAAGCATGTACCATCGTAGACCGCATCGTCACTTTCCATCAGGTGAGATTGCGGTCAAACGCGGGCCTATTTAGTTATAAAAAAGTCACTGTATAATTATTATCAGTGACTTAAAAAACCATTTAGATAATTTCATAACCGATACACTAATTTAGTGACTCGTTAGTTTATGGAAAAATAACGTAATGACCTGATTAGTTACAGCTCGAACTAGTGCCAATTTTTCACTTATGAAATAGTCATTTGACTCACTAACATACAAGAAGTTGACGCATAGATGACTAAAAAGTGGTTATGTAAATCCATGATGATCCATTTTTTGCAATAAAGAACTTTGCCTATTTAGGCACGTGTCCAGCCCTGGTGTCAGAAGTTTTAGGCCGCCAAAGGGCTTCTGACTTGGCTTAAAGACCATTGTCTTACGACTACAGCCAGGACCAATAGCTTAAAGTACCCTCCGAAGCACGGTAGCGCTCAGTTGTAAATACCATTTTTTGTAGCGGTCACCCATCCAATTAGTGACGGTAGGGAGCTTTGTTTCATTTTACCGATCGGTTAGGAATGGCTAGTCATGCTTAGGTTTACTACGAAAATGTACCATGTACATTTATACAAGTTGGAGAAAAATAACGAGTCTTCAAGGTAGCCTTTTCTTTAGCGGGTACAAGGTTCTTAGGAAACAAAAAAGCTCACCTTACCTATAATATGAAAAAACGTTTAATTAGCGTTAAGTTAAAATTGCTAATGCATTTGGTGTTATTGTTTATACAATAAACATTAGGTTTACAAATGTAAAAAAAGAATCTTTCGTTTTTGGAATGTATTGACGACTAAAAAAAATTACGTTTTGAAAAAAGAAGTTGGAATGTTGCATCAATTGCAAGTCTAACGATCCTATTTCACATTAGGAACACTTTCCCCAAAGTAACTTATCAAAACACCTTCGACCAAATTTTTATGAACAAAACCACTCACGCCTAAAAAAGCATTTACAGAGCTTTAAGTCAACTCAGGAGTATTATGAAGTGCAAAGAACATACTAAAAATATCGTATCTTTTTCACACTCTGCTGTTTTTCACCCAATTATGTTTTCATCATCAAAACGAAAAAAGCCCTTATATCCCGCGTCCTAAAATAGAAAGTCCCGTGTATCGTCGATTAGCCGAAAAGTTCAGACGTATCGTGTGAAATGCCAGACGGTCTCTATTTATAAATACCACCGGATCTTGGAGGATACGCGTGCGAACACAAAATTAAACTTGTACATAGAATTTCATTAGTATGTCTGTATATATAGCACGTTTTCATAATATTTTGCGGTGGAATTTTATCTATTTGGATAATTATATGAGTATATTTTATTTACCCACTTTTTTTATTTGCCCCCTGTGTGCTATTTTAGCATTTACAAGTTCACAAAGAAATAACCAATTTTGGTGTGGCTTTCAATTGCGACTTTGTCGTGTGATCAAACGCAAGCCTTTTTTTAATAGTATCAAAAATAAAATTAACTCTAAACTATCTAAAAATCAACAAAATATTTTGTTCGTCATTCCTTATGAAAATCCCTAGATTTAATGTTTTTCTTGAAAACAATTTTGCTTTTTTTGCTCAGCTTATTTTATTGTGCTTAGACACGACGTTTAAATCTTCGTCTTTTCTAGATAAACTTTGGTCCAAAATAGCAAACTTAATTTTGATAGCACCAGTTATAAATACTAAAGTCACCTAAAAAATTAACAAGCACCACACCGTCCCTATTTACTACACCAGTTTCAAAACGTTTTTTTTTAATACTGTAGATACTAGTATTTTAACCATGTCCTATTGAAACAGTGAGTAAATTCTGTAAACTTGCCGTAACTGTACTAAGTTTCGCAGACTTCATCCAAAATTATTTTATTATTTGCAACGTATTTGTTTTCAGTTTTCCGTACAAGCAAAACCCTGAAAAAATCCTTGTACACGGATTAAAGCGAAATTTCTGGTTGCCTCAGAGCTATTTTCGACAAGGTTGCCGTGTCCTGGGGAAGTTTACAAACGTGGTTGTTGTAAATACAGCGGTTTATTTTAGTTGTTTAATAGTTTCGCTTTTATTGCATACTCAGTTTTAAAGTCTTCGTTTTATTCTCATGTAGCCAAGTGGTCAGCCCTGGTGTCAGAACTTTAAGTCGCCTAAAGGCTTCTGACTTGGATGAACGACTTGATTCATAGTAAAAAAAGGATTTAGTAAAGTTAGAAATAAACAGACACTTTTTAAAACATTCTTCCTTGTCTTTATGTCATACATACACATTCAAAAGCCTCCTCTAAAAACACAAAAAGAAATTTAATCACTGGTTTTCTTAATCTTATCATTAGATGCTGGACCAATAAATTTGAAAGCTTATGCCACAAGATTACAGATAGATCGAGTTACAAATCTGTTAAAATTCTTCCAAGTTACCAAAGTGTACATACAATACAATAAAAAAACTTCAACACTTCAAGGAACATCCTTCTGTTTGAAATTCAGTAAATTAACATTCTGTATATTTTTTTAAACATTATTTAGTAAAGTGCAGTAGAACCAAAATGACTTAATTCATTCAATAATTTCAACTTAAACATAGACATGAGCACAAGATAACTCGTACAATACTTATATATACTTTTTGTTTGTAAATACATACGCACCTCTTACAACTTGCCACATTTAAATAATATGACTAAATAATCATTTTATAAATGTTGTTCAAGTCGCGAGTGATAGGTATCTTCGAGGCAAGCATGTACCATCGTAAACCGCATCGCCACTTCCTATCAGGTGAGATTGCGGTCAAATGCGGGCCTATTTAGTTGTAAAAAAAAAAACTAACATGAAAGAAAGAAAAATGGGACCAGTTTTAAAATAAATCCTTTCCCGTATACTTTATGAAAGTACAACAAAATATCCACACGGATGTAAACATATTTCACGAGCTGAACCACAAAATACAGCTAGTTTACGAGCTTAACCAAAAGATTACCTACATTTTGTGAGTATATTTTTCTCAACATGGTCATCATTTTTTAAAGCATATACTGCAGTAAAAAATAGTAAGTCCAAAATTTTCATTTTATTTGCAGTTTTTATTACGTTTGGTACATTTTGGGCTATACGCAACCTTTCTATAAATGTAAAAAAATATTAAGAGGACCGTCTTGGTGTTTCAAAATGTTATTGCCGTCACTCTGCCCTACACAGGTATGGTAGAGACAGTAGAGCCCATGAGTGAATTTACCTACATTTTAGCGTTTCGGGCGCCAACGGTTTTTACCCTCTAAAACTTAACAAAAATTTTTTATTTTAGTATCAATCGTTTTAATAGATTATAAACTATGCTTGTCCGTCTTGATTTTTTTGAAAATATGTTTCGTGTTCTAGTTAAAACTATTTTTCTTCGTCATAATTTTAACGCCAAAAATTTGTAACTTTAGGGGGCTATAAATACGAAGATATTGGAAAAACTTAAAAAAGAAGACATACGAGCATAGTTTTTTACTGGGTAGACAACATATAAAATATCATCAAAATCGAATAACATTTAGAGGTGGAAGAGCCTTATTTTCCTCATTGCGTTGTGTCATCGATGTTAAACTTATCACTTACGAAGTACTTAAATTTGTTTGTTACCAGTTGTTTACTATTCAATTCACCACCAGTAACTTGCAATGAACTATAGTTATGTTATTTGATGTTACGTAAAACTAGGCATTGATATCTCTCTTTTCTTTTCACAGATACTTAAGACAAATAAATCATGGAGCAGTTCGAATCGCTGCTGACGTGTTGCGTATGCCTCGACCGGTACCGGAACCCAAAGCTGCTGCCATGTCAGCACAGCTTCTGTATGGAGCCGTGTATGGACGGCCTGGTCGACTATGTGAGGCGACAGGTGCGTTATATGCATATTCTACAAGATATTATTTTTCTAGGGAAATAAAATTATTCCCTTGCTTTTTTCTTAAACTATTTGGCCAGGAAACAGCAATATAAATAATCCATCATTTGTGTCTCTTTTGTGTTTTCAAATTTGCACTTAAAACGTTTATAGTTTGATATTAGAGATTTCTTAATTTTTAGTAGCATACGTTATCCAGGTTTCTTTTTTATTCAGTACCGCTAGATTGGTAAAAAGCGGCTTTTAAAATCCTCCAAATCTCTTCACTTCCGTGCAGCCTGGTGGTAACCTACTTACGTTCCAGACTACGCCATTCTATTTATTCATATCCTTGGTAGAAATATTACATTCCATTCTGAATCACATCGGTGGCATTGACCATTTTACATTTGAATTTAGCCAATCATACTTTACTTTTATGTCGAATTAGAAAACTGAACTAAAATTCTCGGTAGTATAAGTAGAAAATTAACTTTTCCATATTTTTTACAGGTCAAATGTCCAGAATGTCGTGCAGAGCACCGCATCCCATACCAGGGGGTACAGGGTTTCCCCACAAACGTCACTCTACAGAGGTTCTTAGAGCTTCACGCTAATATCGCTGGGGAACTCCCTGACCCCACAGCTGGACAAGTTATGGAAAGATGCAACGTCTGTTCGGAGAAGGCTTACTGTGCACTTTGCGCGCACTGCGATAAAAAAGTCTGTGAAGACTGTAAATCAGCACATATGGAAGTCCTGCGAAGAGAAATCTCAAGAATCAATAACCAAATACGACGAGGAATGAATAGGCTTCAAGATATTCTCGGCATAGTCGAACGCAACACTACAAACCTTCAAACTAATTGTGCAGCAGTAGGTGGAGAAGTTGACGAAATTCATAAAAGGCTTGCAAAGGCTCTCAAAGATAGAACCGATTTCCTTAGAAACGAGGTTGACCGTTATCTTGCCACTGAACTTAGAAACCTAACACATCTGAAAGATAATCTAGAGTTAGAGTTAGCAAATATACAAAGTAATTGTGATCTCGCTGATAAGTACATGCATGATGACGTCGAATGGGATGATACTGAATTGGTCGACACAAAGGAAATTTTCTTAAAAACAGTCGAGTTCTTGAGAAACTTTGATTATGAGGCTGGAGACTACAACCGTAGGGTTCGGTTTATCATGACTCATGATCCTAATCAACTCGTAATGCATGTCGCCAGTTACGGTGAGCTGAACATATCTCAGCCCAATGCGTATACTGGTGGCATACAACAAAGCCAAGGACTAACAAGGTCAAAAAGTGACCACCGCTTGGCAACTCAGTTCCGCCAACAAGAAGAGGCAAAAAGTTATATGGATAATGATGAGCCATTACTTGGCGGGAGAAAGTTTGGCGAGAAACGTCCGCCACCACCAGAAAGACAAACACGTGATTACGGCGCTGTCGACGATTACAGTGGATATGAATCAGAACATAGACCTTCTCGTAGGTTCCGCTCAAGGTTTGTAAGAAGTCATCAAAACGACGACTCCGATACTGAAACCACCACCCACGTTGCTAAAACTGAACAGAAGCAAAAAGAAAAAGAGAAAGTAACTGATACAGAAGACGCTACTCGAGGCCCACTTAGTGGCATTTTCCGATTAAGCGATTGCCCCAGAGTAATGCAGAGAATTCTAGATGTAGATAGTGGTAAGAAGAAAGGAAAGAAGGAACCACCTCCACCACCTAAGCCTGTTCAACCAGCACCTCAACCGAGGACTCGTCCACCCACACAAAGGCAACAGAGTGAAGACGAAATATCTCGACTAAAGAGGCAAAATAAAGAAGCAGCTTCATCTCAAGAGCCTGACCGTGTTGCCCCACGTGCAGCAGCAGAAGAAGAACGAAGCACAGTTAACCGTAAACCACCTACACCAGCTCGGGAGGTGAGTTGGGAAGAAGAAAGAGAGTGAAAGACACAGCAGCAGTACAACGTAGAACTTAGGGAAATCATCGACACTAACACGGAAAATTCAATACACTAACGGCAAAATACACTATACACACGATTAACACATTTACACATATTCATATAACACAAAAACAGTACAAAGTAGCGTTTTGGTGTCCAAATCGAATTTCAATGTATTTCTCAGGCGTCCAGTGACGGAGAATCTGACGAATCTGTTGGATCTCTGCAAAGAACTCAGCAACAGCGTAAGACTGTTCCCACACCACAGAAACCTGTCGTACAAGGCAGAAGACCATCGGCCACAGAAGCTCCCACTCCGCACCGCCCTGCCGCTCGGGCACCCAGCACAGAATCGAGTGCTTCGACTGAAAGCTCCGGCTCGGCGGTGAAACATACAACAGGTGCAATACTTACTATCGCAGAATTAAAAGCCAAATATAATGTGCCGACAAAAATTGGAACTCGTTTATTTTCCACAGGAAGTGAAAGAACCGCACCCGTGACTACAAACGGTACAACTGGCGGTGCACAACGGGTCCAGAGTCGCTTCATCGGCTCGCAACGTCCCACGCCTGCCCCCGCGCCCGCCGAGCCGGTTCACGTAGACTCCGACTCCAGCTCTGAAGAAGAAACTGACACGTCAGAGGAGAGTGAAGAGGAGCCTGCTCCGCCGCCAAGAAAGCCCGAGAGCCAAGCGATGGCTCGCAGTGACATAGGGCCACTACTGGCACGTAGCAATAATGCTCGTAATGATGCTCATGAATCTAAACCGAAAGAGACGCCTGCATCAACCCGTTACAGAACACGGCAATCGTCTCAAACAGAAGAAGAGCCCGCACCTAGGTACGGATCTTCAGCAAGCAGTGCTTCTCATACTAACCGATATGGCACTAAACCGAGAGAAGAAGAAACAACGACATCTTCCTTCGATGATGAGTCGAAGTATCCCACTGCTCGGTCAAGATACCTCGCCCTGAAGGAGCGACGCAACCGTCTTGCCAGAAGCAAGAGCAGCCACACCGGCTTTGGTGTGGGAGACGACGATGATCAGGACGAGCCCGTGTCTCCGACGACGGCATCGCCATCCGCGTACCTAGCGGCTCGATACGGCACCGGTACTGGAGGCTCAGAGTTGGCTCGCAGCCGTTCTTCGCATGCGCTGAAATCCAGAGAAAGCTCACCAGAAAGACCACCACCTAGCAGTGGCGATAAAGACGGGGCGGCACTCAGCTCCTGGGCTAGATACTTGAAGAGCAAATATGGATCGCGAGGCAAAGAGCGAGACACAAGCGGCAGTTCATCGAGCGCGTCGCGTCGACTGTCTCTCGGGCTGCCCTTGCGCTCAGCTAACGAGCTTGCCAGTTCTGATGACGATTCAAAAAACGCGGCAGGCTCCCCCATCTCCCCTACGGCGGCTACAGCAGCGGTAGCAGGTTAGAATAACGCGTGGCGTGTACATAGGTTTGACGCTTGGACATGGTAGTGTTTCTTCCGTTTATACTGTGATACTAACCTATTTTTCTTGATGCTAGGTTTCGCAGCAGCAGGTTCCTCCCCTAGGAGCCAGTATCTGCAGAAACGCCGTTTACAATTCAGCGTGGGGAGTCGGGGGAGCGAACCCGGTTGCTTTACATGGCCTCGTGGCATCGCTGTAGGTCCCGACAACACAATGGTCGTGGCCGATTCATCCAACCATCGAGTCCAGGTAAGCCTTTAACGCCATTCTCGCTGCTCTACAATTACGAGAACATTAAGATTATTTCAAATTTGAATTTTAAGAAATTACTGTGATGTTTTTCCAATAACTCTCGTTTACTGAATAATCGGAAATCCTAATGACGTTGCTGCATTGCAGGCTAATTTTAAACAGTTTAAGTCGCTCTTTTACATTCATAAACAAGTGTTTCACGTCTTTACTTGACCTTGTGCCAAAACTCTGATTTCATCGTACATTTTTGTGTGAGCGGAATGTGAACGATGTTAATTTACCCAACTTGACTGAGCTTTTAATACACATTTGTAGCTTTTTTTAATCACTATCGAACCGTAACGTAAATCTACTACAATGAAATTCTTATTTGTTTTAAAACTTAGACTTATATAACCAAAAAATGTGTATAATATTTACTGGTTACAGATGCTATAGCTTTGTCGTCCTCATATAAATCAAGACGCACTAGTGTAGGTCATCCAGAACAGCGATGACAAGCGTTGGTTACTAAGCAAATGATTTGTTTATAGGTGTTCGATTCCAACGGTATATTCGTGAAGGAATTCGGGCAGTATGGAAGTGGAGAAGGCGAGTTTGATTGCCTCGCCGGCGTCGCAGTCAACCGCATTGGACAATACATCATTGCGGATAGATACAACCATCGTATTCAGGTAAGCGTTTAATTTTTTCTTCTATTGATACTTATAATAAAATAAAATAAATACTTGTGAACATTTCACACAGTGCCACCCAGCCCCAAACTAAGCAAAGCTTGTACTCTATGGGACCCGGATAACTGATACAACACTTAGATACTTTTTTGTTTTGGAATACATACATAGAATACAATATAACACCCAGACACAGAACAAACATCGATGTTCATCACACAAATGTTTGTTCCGGGTGGTACAGTTTGGAAGGCAGAGCTACTACCAACTGAGGTAACAGGCCAGTCAACAATGTAGCTTAGCATCTGGAGCCAATTTTTGACCTGAAAGCGTCAAGAACCACAACGATGGCTTGACGTGTGCTTCGAAGAATTGGCCGCGTAAATATTAATATACTACGTCGCGTAAGAATTAAATAAATTGCCTCTTTGTGTATTTGTTATTCTTGATTTGCTCTTGAATTTAAGACCTGATTTCTTGATTCAATGTGACTGAACGCGTCGCAGTAACACACATACATTAATTTTTTTATGGAAATTCTGAGTTCAAAAGCAATTTTCATTACTAGAATTGTTATTCCTCCTAAGGGTCGGTTTTTGATCGGTAGTTAAGGTATAACCATTGGTATGTCAATGGTTAAAATCTCTAACAGTTTTTGTTGGCATTTTTAACCATTGGTTACCTGCGGATCGAAAAACCGACCCTCAGGTGGAATAATGTGAGCAAAACAGGTGACTTTTCACATTCTCAAATGTTTTTATTTTATTTACTCTTTTTACATTAATTTTTACTAATCTAAGTCTTAAACACAATAAAATAACAAAACTACAACAATAAAACTAGGTATTCTATAAAACTAAACTAAAACTATAAAATTAACAATATAATACAAAACTAATTATTATTAAACAAAATATTATTAAATTATTATTAAAACTATTTATTAAAAACTTATCACATTCTTGGCTAATTCGTCATAATAAATAAACAAAATGTATACAATAAAAAATATAAAAAAATATCCATCAGAATCTGCATTCCTGTTCAGAAATGATCTATAAAACATTCAATTTTGTTTCCACATTCCAACCGGTTCGAATAAAAAGGAATAAAACTTGAGGTCAATTTTCTTTGACTGAAATCTTACAACTTCGCCCAATCTTCATCTTTCGTTTAGGTACTATAAATAAGCCTAGCCTTTATCAATCTCAGAAAAACGCACAACAAGATCCCAGAAGCGAGTGACAAATGGAATCGTTTATCCCATTGCTCAGACCCTTTCAGCTAGATCCAGTTTCTTTGATACATCTCGTTGGGAACCCTTTTCTCGGGCTGTTATGAAATCTTCTGTTACTTACAGACGTAGTGCAAAAGCTTGTTGTTTCTGAGTAAAATAAAAAAGGCTGGAATTGAAATAGATAATATACCTAGGTACTTCTTATTATATACCTTGTTGACAGAAAGTGCGTATGTTTGAAGAGGCACAGAATAGATATATACTGATTAAGGTGGAACGTTTCACTCAGCGCGGTAAATTAAAATTTTCTTGCGTTTTTTGCCATTAATAGTATAATTACAAAACGTGATTACATGAAAACTGATTTAACGTAAATAAATAGAATGTATCAACAAATAACGATTAAAAGTATTACCTAAATATCATTGGTTTAACAACAAACGGCAATAAAACAATTTCGTGTTGGCTTTCCAGTCTATTGCCATTTTTCGCTAAAGTCTATCTAGGTGACACTTGCATTGTAATTTATTGATAAATTCTATTTATTTGCGCAAAATTCGTTTTCATGTAATCACGTTGAGTAATTAAGCTATTATTGGTAACAAACGCAAGAAAATTTGAATTTGCCGCGCTGTGTGAAGCGGTCCACCTTAAGGTTGTGTTTTTTAAATCATCAGTGCAAAAGTGCATGCTACATTTACGTATGCGTATAAATTAGGTACTTACATTTATTTTAGGAATGCAATATATAGACACATAATGGCTTACGTTTTATTTTCTTGTTAGAATTTTATTTGGGTTTCAGTGCTGGCATAGATTAGGTTGTAGTTACAAAGTATGTGATGGGGTTTGGGCAAAAGAGAATTTTATATATATTTGTGAAATTTTGGCTTCGAAAAAGATTATCTGTTCTAATGTTTTTAGTGTATGTATTATTCTTGTTAGCACTCATCGCTGCAACGAACGTCAGTATTTATTTCGACGAAAAGCGTTATTCAGCTTCTGGCATGACATGTAAAAGAAAATAATATTCAAAATTTTTAAAAAAGAATAATTAAAGAAGAAGAATAACATAAAAAAATATTGAATTCATTGAATTGATGAGGATTTTTTAGTACAATAATATTTATAAAATTAAGTACATGTGGCCCGTGGTATTTAATTTATCTTTTTTTATACAGGTGTTCGACCCTCAAGGTCGTTTCCTCCGTGCATTCGGAAGCCAGGGTACCGGTGACGGCAAGTTCAACTACCCATGGGGTATTACCACGGACGCACTCGGATTCATTTACGTGTGTGACAAGGAAAACCATAGAGTACAGGTAAGAACAATTCTTTCATTGATTTAAGGTGGAACGTTACACTCATCAAACAATTTTCTTCTTAGTTTTTCAGTCTATTGCCATTTGTCGCTAAACCAATGATATGTAGGTGATGCTTTTAATTGTAGTTTATTGATACATTATATGTATTTGCGCAAAATTAGTTTTCATGTAATCACGTTGAGTAATTAAGCTATTATTGGCAAAAGAACGCAAGAAAATTTGAATTTGCAACGCGCGAGTGTAACGTTACACCTTAAGCAAATTATAAGGAACTTGTGGATGATTTTTTATTTTTATTTTTTTTATATGCCTTGAATTATAGACTACTAGTAAGCTAGTAAGTTAGAAACATCAAATGTTGTTAGGATTATAAAAACAGGTAGGTTGCTACTCGTTTAAAAAAAGATAAAATAAAATTACTAAAGTTTGAAGAATTTAGATCTTCGATTATCATCCATTACCCATAAGCTGATCTGGTATGGTAGTGCAGGCACCGATTTTGTTTTTTTTTTTCTTACCGAGTGTCGGGAGTTGTCCTTATGGATCCCGCAGGGCACGGGCCCGCGGGTATTTCCGACTCTGCCAATTCCGCTATGGAGACCTACTGACTAATCCTCCCTCCTTGTTTTAGTCACAGCATAGACATTAAGTCCGGAAACTTTTTTATCGTAATCATTTATTTTATTAAAGTATTAATGCATTTTTAGGCACAGAATTTAGAATGGTAGTAGCCTATTCTTTCAGAGGCAGGTCAAGTCTTATGTTACGTCAAGGGTCATTGGTGAAAGGGGAGAAAAACTATGTGAAGAAAAGAGATCGTGATTATAAAGTCTTAAAAAACCTTCGTTATTTCCAGTGTAGGCAAAGTGATGCCAGAAATTTTAAGACACCCGAAGGTTTTTGACTTTCATAAAATAAAAAATAATTATATGAATACAATTCGAAAACCAAAGCAATTCAATTTTCTTTTGAAACGATTTAATTCATAAGCTAATTCATAGCTAATCTTAGATATTAATTTATATTAATGTTACTTGAACAGAACTGATGGATGATAAAACCGAATGGTCCATAATAATTTTGATTAATGGTTTGATGGCATACATGATTGCAGTCAGAATATTGAAAAGAGAAGTTCATTAATAAAGAATTCTTAATGCATTAGTATATTAACCTTTAGTTCTCTGTCTTTCAATTGCGTTATTTGAAAAGGTTTCGATTCAAAACTTATGATTTTTAAATTTTGAAAGTATAAGTTTTATAGACACAATAATAATTATGATAACCGTCTTAAGGTTCAAAATGAGAAACCAATTTTCCAATAGGTCTCAGAATTAAGAAACCGGTTGTAGCTGGTTTAAATGTTAAAAACGAGTAGGTGCCTAGGCTCGGGATATTTGGCAAAAATCATTCTTTCTAACCCATGGTTAAAATTTGTTAGGATTTTTAACCATTGGTTACCTTAACTACGTATCAAAAAATCCGTCCTACGATAATTAAGGCTATGATAACATGCTCAGAAATGTTACCCACTTTTTAAGGATTTGCATCGATTTTAAAAACATATCATAAACTCTACCGAGATAAGCCAAGCTCTTAAAGATCTGTGAAACTGTACAAAAGACTTTCTCTTCGATTTTTTAATGCAAAGCCTAATTTTAATCTCCTTATTACAATAAAAAGAAGAAAAATAATTGTACCTACAAATTATCCAGGTGTTCCAATCCGACGGTACGTTCGTGGGTAAATTTGGTTCCTTCGGCTCCAAACTGGGACAGCTGGAGCATCCTCACTACATAGCCGTGTCCAGCACCAACCGAGTCCTGGTCTCCGACTCCAACAACCACAGGATCCAGGTGTTCGATGTGAATGGAAGAGTGTTGTCTTCGTTCGGGGAGGAGGGGTCTGAGGATGGGCAGTTCAAGTTCCCAAGGTAAGATACTCTATACACACTCTTAAACTCACTGATACTATAATTCACACTACGTAATTTTTAAAACTAGGTAGAAATAAATAACCGGCCAAGGAGAGTCGGCCTCGTGCACGATGAAATGTTCAAAGTGAAAACATAGCCGGAGCTTTTCCAGCCTTTGTATTAGAATCATCAGCATGACTGGATGCACAAACATAATCATTGGTAAAGCCTGATCTGATCAGTACAGGATTTTAGTTCTAAATAAAAAAAATATCATCATTGACAGCCCGAAGACGTGCACTGCTGAACATAGGCCTAAAAAATATAAAATATAAAAAAATATATGGAGGCTTAATATTTGACACAATTATCTAGTGCGCCATACGAGAATGCCGTCTCGCGTCAAATTCGCGTGTGCTGGAGGCCGCGCTGTTTCCACACTTTGAGTCTTATCACAATCGTTTATTTAAGGTTTTCTTTGTATTTTAGTGGTATTTTCTTATTTTTATTCGTTATATTGTGACTATATATTCTTATTCTTCTCGTGTAGACAAGTGGTCAGCCTTGGTGTAAAAATGTGAAGGCCACCCAAAAGCTTCTGACTTGGCTTAAAAACTTACGACAATAGCCGGGACCGACGGCTTAACGTGCCCTCCGAAGAACGGTAACGCTCAGTTGTAAATACCATTTCTTGCTGTAGCGGTCACCCATCAGAGTAGTGACCGCAGCGAACGTTGCTTAAATTTACCGATCGGTTAGAAAGGGCTAGTCGTGCTTCGCTATGAGCGCTGCGATACACAATATATTATCATGTTCACTGCTAAAATAGTCACCCAAGTATAAGTTATAAGCTATACATGTATATAAATAGTTACTACAGAAATTATTCTAACTATCAAAGTTCATTGAACCCATTGACTAGTTATTGCGACAAAGTCGTTAAATATCCGTATTTACACTAACTTCGTAGCTCTATAAAGTGTGGTCTTCTCGAATATCGCTTAACTGCCACTTAAGCTTTGAACTAAGACCAGATATTTACGTAGAGCGTTTGCTGCGGTCAGTGTTGACTTACGGAACAGCTTGTATTGTATCGAACCTTGTTGTAACGACTTTGATATGGGTTTGTCGATAAAGACTATCATGGTTAATTTAGATGATGGTTTTGGGATTAGTTTGACAAGGTGCTGTCTTTTTCATACTTTGTGACCAATTATAGTGTCGATGAGCATTGTAACTTGATTTCGAGAAAAAGTATTGTAACATAGTTGCAAAGTGCAATGGTTTTGTAGTCAATTAGAAAAATAGTTTCGACCTTAATTTTATCGATTATTCCTGTAATGTAGTGTTTCAATAAAAAGTTTTATCTATCTATCTTCTTAACACTTTGAAGGACAGGTCCATCTCAAAAAATCGCAATATGGCACTGATTAGTCCCATACATTTTACTTCCCGCCTGTCGACGTAATTGTTCCTATATAAGTACACATCGATGAGCACGCGCTGCGACATAAACGGCCACAGGCGATATCGTCAATGGATGGATGGACTGACCTTTCATACACATCCATTAGTGGGTCTCCACCCACTAATTGATGTATATGAAATGAAATGTAATGAGATGAAATGGGGACCTCCAAAAACATCCCTCTGAGAGTTTTTTCCGTGGCACTAGAGAACTGTATACTAAACAATTAACGGCACAGGATCACGTGGCTACACATAATTGCACGGGAATTAAACGGCAGTCGACGGAGCGGCAGTTCTGGCGTTTTAAAGTTCACCGGCCACCGACGTGGTGTCACATCAAAAGCAAATATTTTTACGGCTCTCAACAGTTTGTCCGTCAAAGTGTTAATTTTTTGAACTTTGATCATAATGTATGAAGGCAGACAAACAGACTTAATTTTTATTTATTATGTACCGAATTCTGCAAATCGGTCATAAAATGCGTGAATTTGTCAAGTACCAGGAAGACCAGAAATACGAAAGAATTTTGAGTTACGAAAAATTATCATAAACGTATTTCCACAGGGGTGTAGCCGTGGATGACCAAGGTTATATCGTGGTGGCTGACTCTGGAAATAACCGCATCCAGATCTTCCATCCTGATGGCACCTTCCTCCGTGCCTTCGGGTCCTGGGGGTCCGGAGACGGAGAGTTCAAGGGGCTTGAGGGTATCGCAGTCATGTCTGGAGGGAACATCATCGTTTGCGACCGAGAGAACCATAGGGTCCAGGTGTTTTAAGGTGAGGACACTAATGTGTGGTAACTAATTGTACCTACATATTTAAACCTGTAGTACATTTTTTTAGTTAAGGTGGCTGTTACAAAATTATGCGTAGTTGCTGTTTATAGCAACACAAGTATTTATAGTCTGTGTCAATATTTTAGCTATTCGCTCTTATGTTTAATCTGTAACACAAGTGTCAACGACCTCACAAGAGAATAAGCGGCTTCACCATTTTACTGTACAAATTGTCGTAGTGAATAAAGGATTTGCAGTGCTACACGACTGGTTTCCATTTACAGTCCACCAAGCTCCCGACAGTTGCAAGGTTTTTGTCGTCAATATTTGGTGCATACTTTTAATGTCTAAATACCCTTCATTTCATCTTCTTTGATAATGACAGAGCGAATTTTAGGTAACTTACCTATTTATTTAGTAATCATCATTCTCCTGGTGTTCGTTTTGGCAAAAACACACAGAAACCTGATTTAAGAGCTCTAATTTGCAAATTATGTGTAACGTAAGTCTCCAAACTAAATTTTGCTCCACTAAATACATCCTGTACTTCCATAATGACAGCAAAAAGATTTTTGATTTTTGCCTTTCAAGTAATTAAAAAAATATTAAATTAAAATTTGTTTTTTATTAAAAAAAGGCTTCAAAAAAGGTCAAATATCTCCGAAGTTTTATAATACATCGACAAAATATTGTTACCAAAATAAAGTTCATCATTTTTCTGAAATAATACAATTTATTTCGCAATTGTAAATAATACTTTTTATTTATATATCAATAAATGAAACTAGATGTATTTGGTCAAACCGACGGACGCTGCGAGCTCGGTACCGCGCGCGCGGTACTGAGCTCGCCAAAATGTAATAGCCACCTTAAATCATCTACACATAGGAAGTAAAGTTTACCAAATCCGTTCAGTAGATTCAGCGGTGAGTGGTTACATACATACATATACCATTTAGAGTGTATCAGTTACATTAAGAAAACGGAGCATTTGGACTGTCTGTGTCTACAGGACATCGCGGGTAGTATACAGTCCAAATGTTCTTTGTAGTACATAGCGTAGCTAGTTTATAAGTTTTTATTAATGTAGTAGTTAGTTTAAAGAATGAAGGCACATTACCCGTTAAAAAAGAAAACGGATATTAAAACAAGAAAAAGTAACTTTTTAATATAGCAATTCATTCTAGTTCAATGATAACGTAAATTGATTAAAACTTGAATAGTTGAAAAGATTGAAACATTTAGTGGATTTTGAAAGCTTCAATTACATTCAGTTTGTATGCATAGTTACTATAGAAATTGTAGAACTATTAAAATATGGTTTTGTTTGCACCATTTTGATCACCTAAGTGACTTAGAAAAACTTTAATCAAGAAATAGGAACGTTCATAATGTATTTAATTCCATTTTCCACGTCGCTGCTTAATAAAGTTTGAGTACTTCAATAGAAATTTAATTGTATAGAACTTTTGTTATATAGGACTCACTCCAGTATTATGTTTAGGATTTCATTTCAATTTCTACTCTAGGGAATAGTTGAGCTCTACAATATTTAATGTATAACATAACTCAGTAAATGCTGTTTCGTTATAATATTCTATATAATATGATTTAATATTCTCTGTACTGTTTCTCTGTGTGTGTATATGTTATTTAGAAACACGTTGAGAGTATTAAGTTACTGAATATGATTATAAATCAGCTAGGTTATTACCTAGCTGATTTATAATCATATTCAGTAACTATCAGCTAGGTTATTACCTAGCTGATTTATAATCATTATATTATTATATATTATTTATATGATTATAAATCAGCTAGGTTATTTATTACCTAGTTGATTTATAATCATATTTAGTAGTAGTGATAGCTTTAAATCAATCTAAGTAATAACTTAGATTGATTGAAAGCTATCACTTCGGAACGAGGAGATCCGCAGGACAACTAAGTGACCGATGTAGCTCTTAGAATTAGCAAGTTGAAATGGCAATGGGCAGGCCACATCGCTCGTAGAACTGACAATGACATGGGATAAGAAAGGTTCTCGAGTGGCGACCGCGAACCGGAAGACGTAGCGTAGGCTGGCCCTCCACGGTGGACCGACGATCTGTTGAAAGTTGCGGGGAGCCGATAGATGCAGGAGGCGAGTAGCCGCTCTAATTGGCGCTCAGGGGAGGTCTATGTTCAGCAGTGGACGTCTTCAGGCTGTTGATGATGATGACTACGTAAATAGTATGGATTTCATCTGGATTTGGAAGTTACTTTTTCGGTAGGTATTTATGTACTATTAAGAAAGAAATCAAGAAAAAAAACTGTTCATTTGTAGTCATCTAATTACTAAAATATACACATAATATTAACAGAAATAAGCAAAAGAAAAATATTGTCTCAAATTAGGCCTATTGAATCTAAATACTAGACGATTGATAAAATAAGGTTATAGATAAATTTTTTTGAGCCTGAGACAAAATTATTTCTTTTTTTCTCTATTCTGTGTACAAAATACACTAACCTATTTCCGACAGTACTGAAGAGACGGGGGCGCTTTGAAGAACGGTTTAATCGTATTAAAAGCATGGACAATGCGAAAATCATATCTAATGCTTATGTTATTTCTATATCGGTAATACTTTCGAAGTTTTCGACGATATATCTAACAAAGACAGACTGTCCAATTAGGTAGGTCCTACTTCGACAAAGAGGTGGCACGAAAAATCCAACTCGGCTGAGCAGCGTTTGGGAAACTTTGACCTATATTTAGGACTGTGAACCGACGATCTGGTCGAAGCCACGGGAAACCGTTGGATGCAAGAGGCAAGTAGCCTACCAAAGTGGCGGTCTGTACGGGAGGCCTATGTTCAGCAGTGGACGTGTTCTGGCGCTTGATGACGATGATGAAAAACACATCTTACTTATAACCCCCTAATGCCATAAAAATGTATTTAAAAAACTTTTTTCTTTTTTATTACTGGCAATATGCCTTTTTTAAACTAAATACTATAATAATAAAAACTAATAAACTAGCTACACTATCTACTACAAAGAACATTTGGACTGTATACTAGCCGCGATGGCCTATAGACAGTCCAAATGCTCCAGCCCACTACCGGTAGGTAGCGTACCCAACATGCTGGCAGCATTGCCACGTTGAATAACTAAACATCATAATCGTTATTGTTTTGTTATCATTACATTCATTATTATAAAAAAAATATAAGTAAATTTAGAGAATTTTAACCATGTCTTGTTTTTTTTCAGGTAGCGCTTCGAAGTTCTACAGAAGTTACGTGACGCGATGAAGTTTTATACCAAAGCAAAGATTAATATATCATATTATAATATCTTTTATTGTTATATAATAATAATGTGAGATCTTTTTGTACATTATGTAATTCATCTTTACATCTGATCAGTTGTAAATTCACATTTTTTTATAATTAAATAAACTGTTTTCAAAATTAAAACAATGTTTTATTGTTATTTCTATTATCACTACAAAAGGGATGGCGAGAAACAATTTATAATCTTGGAATAACCGAATGAATTATACGAAAAACCTTTTTACAAAAATTTTAAGTTTTGAGGAAATGCTTTTGATGTATTAAAGTACAGCGAAGACGCAGCGTAGGCCGGCCCCCCCTAGGTAGACCAACGATCTGGTGAAAACCGCGGAGAGCCGATGGATGCAGGAGGTAAGCAGCCGCTCAAAGTGGCGATCTGTGGGAGGCCTATGTTCAGCAGTGGACGTTTTCAGGCTGTTGATGATGATGATGATTAAATATTATTATAGAACATATTGATTTTACTTTTAAGACCAACCTAACCTAGAAAATTTAGAAATTCTAACGCCAATTAAGATTAAATTAGTACAACTGAAATTGTTATTAAAGTCAAATATAATGACTCTCTCAATAAATCTTAGGCTATTCTACAAATCAACCTTTACAACTCAGTAAACATTAATTTAGGCTCAGATAATACTAATTACACTAGAGGTAGGAGTAATTTAGACATTTCATAGTAGATAAATTAAATTAGTAATTTTGAAAATATTCTTTTTAGTTTTAAAATTCATCTAAATATCATAGGTGTATGAATGACACATCAACTACCTACCTAAAATGTATGTGTGGGCATTTCACACAGCACCATCTAGCCTCAAACAAAGCGCATAGCTTATACTTTGGGAACCAGATAGCTGATACAATACTTAGATACTTTTTGTTTGTAAATACATACATAGAATACAATCAACACCCAACACCCAGACACAGAACAAACACCTATGTTCATCACAAAAATGTTTGTCCTGAGTGGGAATTGAACCCAGAACCTGTAATTCAGAAGGCAGAGCTACACCAACTGAGCTAACAGGCCAGTCAATTATGCATGAAATCTTTTTGAATTATTGTTTTTCACATCATCACAAAATCCACTGCTGAACCACAGATAATATAGTCTTCTATTAAAAGTTTAAGTGTTTGTTATAATATAACTAACATTAATTATGTTTTAGCAACCAAATAAAATAGCATTTAGTTTTCTGAATAAAATAAAATATACATATGATATAAATAAAATATACATGATATGTAAATAATTATTCATTCCTTTATAATAGTAATAGGTTTGTTGCTACAATTAGTAAAAAAAGCACTCTACCCATGTCATCAGGCAAATAGTACGGTCCCACTATTGGGACACGGGCCTTAATTATCTCACAACATGGAGTGTGTATAGGTCATAATATAACACGCTGGACATAGTCTACCATGCTAGCCATAATCTACCACCCTGGCTATAATCTACCACGCTGGCCATAATCTACCACGCAGGCCATAATCTACCACGCTGGCTATAATATACCACGCTGGCTAAAATCTACCACGCTGGCTATAATCTACCACGCAGACCGTAATCTACCACGCTGGCCATAATCTACCATGCTGGCCATAATCTACCACGCTGGCTATAATCTACCACGCAGACGATAATCTACCACGCTTGCCATAATCTACCATGCTGGCCATGATCTACCACGCTGGCTATAATCTACCTCGCAGGCCATAAATCTACCACGCTGGTTATAATCTACCTCGCAGGCCATAAATCTACCACGCTGGCTATAATCTACCACGCAGGCCGTAATCTACCACGCTGGCCATAATCTACCATGCTGGCCATAATCGACCACGCTGGCCATAACCTGAAAAGTCAATGGCTGAGCACGATTTGACCTTGGGTGAGTCGGTTTGAAAGTCACACAGATTCTCCTTGAGCCATACTGTACCTTGTTTAATAACAAATACACAAATTAAATTTATTTTAAAATAAATACTGAACCACATTTCTCCAGAGTGTTGAAGTGACAGTGTGGATGACGATGTAGCACGCTTCATCATCATCATCAACAGCCAGAAGACGTTTACTGCTGAACACAGACCTCCCCCTTAAAACGCCACTTTGGGCGCTTATCATAAGGGACATTTGCCGTAATGACCAGGCTTGGCAGGTGGCTTGGTGGACGCAATAGAATATAATGAAGACTGAGATTGCTGCTGCCCATTCTCTGTGTATTCCCGGCTCTTACGGCACCCGCGGGAAGAGATGAGGTGGTCTACTTATTCGCACACTGGAACCACACAGTTGTAGCACGCTTGCCTTTAGAGAAAAGAAAAAAAAAATCTGTTTATTGGTAAACAACAATTAGTAAAAAAAAGATACATAATATTTTAACAGAAATAAACAAAACCTGAAACCTACCAGAAACCTATTCACTTTCTTCTTGAAAACTTCCAGATTATTTATTTATTTTATTTATTTAATTATACTTAAATAGGTATCACATAATTTTATGGAGCCTTAGATCCTGCACTAGGCATGCCTGTGTCGCAGGATCTAGCCTCTTACGTTCCTTAGGCCCGATTTCACCAAACTAGAATAAATTTTATTCCAGGTATAACTTTCCGAGAACAACCGAGTTACGCGAATATAGCCCTTATATCACCAATTTTGTGAAGGTGCACAAGACGCGTATCTACAGTATTTCTTGAGAGTTACTAGGTGGCAGGACTTTTCTACAAAGTTCGTCTAGGTAGGTACCACCGCTTTGCCAGTTATTCTGCCGCCGAGCAGTAGTGTGCAAGCACTACTGTTTTCCGGTTTGAAGGGCATTGTAGCTAGTGAGATTACTGGGCAAATGAGACTTAAGAACTAATCTCACAGTCTAGAAATCCTTTTTAGACTGTGGGATGTCTCTGGATGACGTGCGCAGTGCGCAGTGTCACGCGAAACTTTAATTTAGATTTCCGAGTGACATTGCAATCTGTAATGGGCGGCCGTGACGCTTAACACCAGGCGAACGACTAGCTCGTCACGTTATTCGTTTACATAAAAAAAATGTAAAAATATTTTGATTATAGCTACAATACAATCTCTGATTAGAAATATGTATTCAACGATACTTCAAAATCTATCCACCGAGGGCCAATTTCCCCGAACAAAAAACAACCGATCAGTAGTCAACAAGCGAAGCTCCATCATTGTCAATCGTTATCATTTAGAGACAGATGAGCACGGATGCGTTGATTTCCCAGTAGACATGGGTTTAGGTAAAATGGTTGGTGTAACTCGGCTGAGGTAATGAGATCGCTTGACATACCTCTACGTAGGGCATGAAATTGATTGAAACTGACCAAATACAAAAAAAAATATGGAATTCGAAAATGGAATTCTCTGGGAACATGTCACTGTTTAATTAGTGAGACTCATTTGTTTTATCACTGTGGCCTTTTGAAAATTGTGTGTTGCTATGACTTGAATTTAACTGGTGAAAACGCTCAATATTTTTTTTACGGATTTACGCAGGTACCTGCCAGGTCGTAGGAATTTCTGAAACAAAGTAGGTAGTAGTTCTAGATCTATTTAACCTGGAGTTCTGGATTGCAGATGTTAAACTAAGCGCAGTCATGACGCTTAATAATATTAGACCAACAATCACATTCATTGTGAAACAAGTGAAAAACTACATTACATCTTAACATCTTAACAATATTATAAAGAGGAAAGATTTGATTGTTTGTTTGTTTGCATTGAATAGGCTCCGAGACTACTGAACTGATTAGAAAAATTCTTGCACTGTTGGCAAGCTACAGTTTCCCCGGATGATAAAGTTTATATTTTATTTTCAAAAAATTAGGGATCCTTACTAATACTCCAATAATGTAACCCAAGATGTAAAAAAATTACCTAAAATATTCTTTTCATCACAGTTGCTCGTAAGAAATAACTTGCTTGTTTTAGTAGGCATTTGATGTTCAAACTGAATAACAGTTAGAATTGAAAACTTACGAACAGTATAAGTAATAAAAAGCCATAAGTAAAAATTATGTTGCAAATAATTATGATATTTTTAGCATTTTTACATGTCAAGATGATATTAGGCACTTAAAATATTAAAATATTAAAATTAAATTATTGGTACTAAGCATAATAGGTAATGATTATAGGTAAAATTATAAAGTGTTTAATGCCAAATATAATATAGTAAGCCATTACAATGTGAGTTTAAAAAATAAGTTGAATGAAGTTGAAAAAAATGTTTCCCACTACTGGCGCAAGCAATCCGGCACAATGCAGAATAGAAAACTTCGATCCGTAGCTTCCAAATAAATAAATAAATAAAGCAATTATTAGTTACCAAATATATATATATATATATATGTATTATGATTTTGCTAAGGATAATAAGTAGGTAGTCGCGGTAAGCAGTTGGATGAAAGAGACAAATAGCGGTTCAAAGTGGAGTTCTATAGGGGAAACCTATATTTAGCAGTGGACTTACTTCTTATGAGGTGATCACTGTATGTGCCAAGATGTTGCAAGCGCTGCATTTGAAGTAGACGTGTTACAAGTTAGGCCTATCGGCGATTCATCCCTTGCACACATAACAATAATACTGGGATTGAAACAATATGCTGAGATATCTCGTATAGTACATAAATATAGGTACCGGCAGTAAATAATACACTTCGAGGGAGGGGGATGATCAGCTAGTGTCGGTTTCGTAGAGATACATATTTAATACTACACAACATGAAAAGGTGTACACGAACTCAAAAATTGTATATTGAGCCATTACATAAAATATCAATACATACTCACGGTAAATCCTGGCCTACATACAATTTTTTTTTTTTTTTTTTTTTGTCAGTTATTTAATTTTGCTTCTACGCCCTCGATATGCTCTACTATGTCTATTCTTCTTGTATAGGTAAGTGGTCAACCCTGGTGTCAGAACTTTTAGGCCGCCTTATGCTTCTGACTTGGCTTAACGACTATTTGTCTTAAGACAACAGCCGGGAACGACGGCTTAACGTAACTATGTCTATAACACACATGTATAAGAAGGTTACTAATAGATATGATTTAAGGGGCCCGCCTGTTAGAGCCCATCTGTTAGACCTAGGATGTACAAGACCAACGATAACAGTTTGAAGGCGGTACATTTTTTTTTTTTTTTTTTTTTTATTGTATATAGGCAAAGCATTTGACCACTGTCTCACCTGGTGGAAAGCGATGACGCAGTCTACGATGGAACATGCTTGCATAGAAGATACCTGTTCACTCTCGTCTTGAAGACACCCAGATCATAGTTAGCTGGAAACAAGGACGCCAGCAAGGTGTTCCACTCATTGGCTGTTCGCACTATAAAGTGCATAGCAAAACGCTTAGTGCGGGTTGATGGAATTTCAACCATATATGGGTGCCGTGTTTTTGTGCGCCTTGATGTCCGGTGAAAGAAAGGAGATGGAGGAATAAGATCGTGTAATTAATTAATTTAAGAAATTTTGTGTGTGAAGAACTGTTGTTATGATTATTATCTTTAATATTTGCGACAAGCTAATTGTAGCATTTACTAAATATTGAACCTACCTATAGGCACCATAAGTAGGTTATAAATGAATGTAATAATTGAAAAAAAAATGTTTAAATCAGTAAATAAATCACGGAGTAATAAGCTTATAATGTTTCTGGCGGGCGCATCGCCTATCCCTTTCTCGCAAAAGAGAGATCGTGTGGAGCTTCCCCAGAGTTACTATGAAACACGTTGTGACATCACATGCCAAAGAGATTGTATATAAAGCTACCACAGTAATGAGGTACTATGAAGGACCAAGGAGTGACGTCACGCATATTTGAACTGTCTCTTTCTTTTCCTGTATTTTAAAATGCTTGAACTTGCGAAAAATAGCTGGCAGCTACTCTATCAGTAAAACAAGCCTAAGGCCCTTCAAACTTTATTGCAATTTATAGACTATTAATAGCACTTTTACAAGTCAATAATCAGATAAGATATTTAAAAATATTTATATAAACTATTGTAAATACTAAGCAAGCATAATTATAAGGAACATTACATAGTGCTTAATGTCAAAATGCTATATAGCAAGCCTATTATTACAATACATCTTTAAAAAAAAGGGAAGTTCTCCTTCCCACAACAGGTGTAAGCAATCCAGCGTCTAGTGGGCAGAGGTCACCGAAGCCTATGGAACTATAGAAATCTAAATAACGTGCCTTATTATTTAGAATTCCATGTCTGTAATACTAGACGTGCTACTAATGCGTTGTACCCTGTATTGTAATAGGTACTCTTTTGACCGTTCTTTTAAATCACTGCATGATATTCGAAACAATATGCAAATCTCACAATATTTATGCAAGTATGTATGTACCATCGTAGACCGCGTCGTCACTTTCCATCAAGTGAGATTGCGGTCAACTGCGGGACTATTTAGTTTAAAAAACCTACCTAGACGAACTTTGCAGAAGTCCTACTAACTAGTAAAAGTTGAAGTAATATGCACAACCATTACAGCAGAGGTTATAAATGACATTTCTCACACTGATACAAACTCGAGCATGGACGCGCAACGGTACATTAAACAAGGATCGGTCAAGCGCGAAACTACCACCCGGAAATGTCCTGCAGAGACTTATTAATCATCAATAAGATTAATACGCTCACACCAGTGTTATGTACCGATTTTACTCTTGGTTGACTCAGTTGTTATAGATTTACGGCCTTATGCTTTGTTATATGTACTTAAATAAAATTTTGGGCGGTGGACCTTTTGGTAAGTGGACCTTTTGGTAAGTTGACATTTTGATGCTGGACGTTTTAGGTTACTAGACTGGTACTGAACGAAATAAAATACTTATGCTCGGCTGTACTTAAATTTGACAGATAGATATATAGATAAACTCTTTACTGTACACACCAAACATTTAAAATAAAAAATTACAAAGAATACATCGGTTTACAAAAAGTGGGGAACAATGGGTGACCTTATCGCTAAGAGCGCTCTCTTCCAGGCAACATTTGGATGGAGAGGATTCATCAAATTCTCAAAGGACAGCTCCTAAGTTCACACTTAACTCTCTAGCCCCTGGTTTCTCGTACGTTTATCAAACATGCGTCAATTCATCATGCCAAATACTGCATGCTCATTGGTTAAGACAGCTGATATTCAACAGGCGACCAATGAGCGTCCAGTTTTTGGTCTGCCAAGTTGACACGAATTTAATATACACGGTGTAGTTTAATTGGTTCTTTTCCTTAAATGTATGTACTCTGCCCATGCTATAGAATAATAGTACAAGGTGCAATTAAAAAAAAATTTAAAAAAATAATGCCTCTTTACATAACTGGATAACAGCCGAAATGTCTATTTAACGCTACACACAGCACGGGTACCGGCTGAGCGCTTTGTAAATGTTTCGTAGGTAGGTAATAAAACAAAAACACCTGCGCTACCCGTCCCGCTCTCACGCAGACAAAAAAACAACGCGAGTGCGGCTTATCTCTTATCTTTGCTAATAAAGACTCTCAATTTTCCCTTCATACTTTATCGGGCTTAGGACCGTCAGAATTATTTACCTACTAAGAAAATCAGCTACGAACAAAAGGGTACGGTAGGAACTTGTGGATCCCTGATGCCATGTGCTCGTAAAGTGTCCAAGTGCTGTGGCTGTGCGTACATCCACCTAGCCTCTGCTAAGTTGTAGCTTGACAGCGTATAAAACGCACCATGTCCAACCACCCAACATTTGAATAATTGTAATGTCAATCCATTGTCCAAAATCGCGATGCGCGCGCGTAAACGGGACACAAGTTTTGCCCCTGGAAGTTTTTGACCGACTGACCTATTTTCTGGTAGACTGGTACTTGTTTTCGGAAGCGGCCTGCGCGCATATCCGCTGCACAAAAGAAAGGGGCGGGGTATTCTTTCTGTGCTATTGGTCACCGCGGGCGGCGCCGCCGCCGGCACGGCGCGCGGTCGCTGTTTGAACAAGTATTCGGTCGGGCATTTTATTACGTTGTACTATTATCTATTCCGTGCTTTTGTTCAATGTCGCAGGGCTTTTCTTTAGAATTTGAATTCGCAGTAATTTGATAATACCTACATTTAAGTTTTAAATCCATAGTTTTAGTTATATAAGAGCATTCTATAGCATGGACTGAGTACCTACATTTAAGGAAAACAACCAACTAAATTCAACCGTGTATTATGGATTGTTTTTTTAAGTGTAAACCACACTTCAGGTCCACACTTCTAATTGGTAGGGCGTCTAATCCGGTGAGTTAGAAGGCGCGGGCTCAAATCCCGCTGGTTGCTAAAATTTTAAGAACTATAATATCTTTATACGAATTTAATAAACGTATACGAGATCCCATGGAAATGTGTTGCTTAGCTAAGTTGTACTTTAATAGGCTTTAGTACATATAGGGGTATTAGACTCTTTAGCATTTAGCATACATTCTAGAACACTAGACATTGTCAGCTTGAACGAAAAACGCTTTTGCCGCTAAAGGCGGTCCTTACATAGAACACAATGATATAAACAAAATACAAATAGGTATAACAAAAGTAAAAATTAGGCAAAGTAATAACTCAGAACCGCAGGGAGCCGATGGATACTGGAGGCAAGCAGCCGCTCAAGGTGGCGCTCTTTGGGGGAGGCCCATGTTCAGCAGTGGACGTCTTTAGGCTGATGATGATGATGATAAATTTAATAAAAGCACTTTATTTTATTATTAATTTTATGGATAATACTCTAATTAAATCCGTTGACAACACAACATAAAAAAATACACTGTGATCAAATAATGAATAATTAAACACATTTTTCGTTCTATTTACGATAATATTATTATATTTTTCATCAAACCGAAAAGTTTTTATTAATATTCAAATAATTACTCTGATTTATTTTTATATTATTTAAATCTATGTACACTAAGCCGATTAATTATTTATTAATTAATTATTTACGATTAAAACACAATACGAAACGCAGCTGATCAGCCTTCCTCGCCTTAAAACCTCTTGAATTACGACGCTATAATTCAAGACAAGACAACGTCGTCTCGCTATTTTAGCAATTATAGTGATGGGAGCCGCAGAACTAAAGTCACCGATATAGCTTTTAGAATTAAAGAAGTGTCGCAAAACAAAAAAAAAACTTTATTTGTAGTACAAATCGAGAGTGAACAAGTTCTTCTAAGCAAGCATGTTACATCCTAGACCGTATCGTCACTTACCATTAAGTCAGATAGTGGTTAAATACAATAAGTAATATCATACAAAACAATACTAATTATATACCATAAACCACCAAACCGTGATAAATTGATAATAGTTCAATTGGCAGTGGTGGACTTACGATGTATAGGTAGCGAGTTCGAATCCTGTAATAAAGCTTGAGCTTCCAGTAAAAAAAGTCGTGAGAAAACCATATCATGGCTACCATACCATAACCTCTAGGCTAGTGGAGGCTAGGGCATTGTCTAGCTATGGAGCTAGACAATGCTCTAGCCTCTTGTCTGGCTACCTACCATGATATGAAATATAGATGTCAATTTTTTAAGCCACCTGAACTCGCAGCATATGCTGCTTAACTCATTAGCGATCAGCTAGGCGAGCTTTGCTATAAGCGCCCTTAGTCAAGCTTTGCTATGAGCAACTTTAGTCAAGCTTCGCTATGAGCACCCTTATTCTAGTATTGCTATGAGTGCCCTTAGTCAAGCTTTGCTATGAGCGCTCGTAGTCGAGCTTTGCTATGATCACTTTTAGTTGAACTTTGCTATAAGCGCCCTTAGCTGATACAATTGTTTTATTTACATAATTTTTTTAACACTGTTACATTTTGTCATATCAAAAGCACACATTTCTCATTATTCTCAACACTATAGCGATATAGCGTTATATTATACAGGCCCCTAATAGTGTCGTTAACGTACATTATTTCACGATATACGCCAAGTCGTGACGTGACTGTACCCTTTCAGTCAGTAATTGACGTCAAGACATTATGAAAAATACGTATTTTTAACAAAATGGCACCCACGTAAATTTTCTTGTTGGTTAAAGCTTACTATTTTTTTTTCTATTTGCATGTTTTTATGGACGTAAATATCGCTGAACTATTTTAGATGAAATTTTACACAGACTGTTTAATAGGTTATTTTTAACCCCAATGATTGAGAGTTCCCATGAAAACGATAATGTAAATCTGTGATTTGTTTTTTTTTTCACATGAGAAACAAAGCTAGGTAGAAAAACAAAAATCACACGTAGAAAGCTAGCCTTTTTTATCAATGCTGTCACTTCTCGCTGACGTGACGTCACTCGCGAGCTAAAATGCGATACATTATTATAAGCATTGATATTAAAGTTAGTTATGTAACATTTCCCTCATAAAATCGTGTCAAGTCAACCACACGAAGTACTGTACACTCATTGGTTGAAGACACCCGATGATCAACAAGCATCCAATGAGCATGCAGTGTTTGGTGTGTGAAGTTGACACGAATTTAACAAACGTACGAGAACGCAACGCAAAGTTGCGCAACGTGCTATGGAGCTATGCTCGGTGTTACCCTGCGAGATAAGATCCGAAATGAGGAGATCCGCAGGAGGACTAAAGTGACCGATATATCTCTTAGAATTGGCAAGTTCAAATGGCAATGGCAGGCTACATCGCTCGTAGAACTGACAACCGATGGGGAAGAAAGGTTCTCGAATGGCGACCACGAACCGAAAGACGCAGCGTAAGCCAGCGTTCCACTAGGTGGACCGACGATCTGGTGAAAACCGTGGGGAGCCGATGGATGCAGGAGGCGAGAAGCCGCTCAAAATGGCGCTCTCTGGGGTAGGTCTATGTACAGCAGTGGACGTCTTCAGACTGTTGATGATGAGGTAATACGGCGCGTGAAAATTAGAAACCTGCACATGTTTCACAAAAGTTAATAACAATAATAGTCTGTTTTTCCTCGCGACTGTGATGAAAAAGTCATACGATACGCGTGTGCATTGATCATTTCAACTTCATACACTTATATTGTAATGTAATATTAGTGTAGACGGGAATAAGGCTGTTAGTTTAGTCACTGTCTAAAAGTACAGTGACACTGAACACCAGTGGATCGTTAATATCAACTAAGTTGACGGGTGAGGTCAAACTTTTATCTAATAGTTGAATAGGTTTCAACAGTGTGGAAACTATTTGGGGTACGGTGCTGAGGTATGCTTGTGATGCTGGGACCCGCTGGAACTAGAGAACTGGGACTCGGCTGTTTCTGTATAGGTTACTACGAGTGTGTGTATAGTTGTTTGGCGTAAGTAACTTTTTCAAAATTAGTGCTAAACTTAGTCTATTTGCAAAAAATTGACTTTGCCTAAAGCAAAATTGCCATTTTTGATTTCATTTTGGACATGGCTGAATCAGTCGTAGATTAAAAATTTAAAAATTTTGTACGCAAGTACTGGAACCAGATAGCATAGAATAGAAAAATCTTTATGCATATTATTATGCCAACATTAAAGTAAAAGCTTAACATTCGAGTACTAAATTAGGTAGCACAACGGGCTTATTACTAAAAGAAATGTCTTCCAGGAACCTTTGGATAGGTAATATCAGAAATACTTAAATACATACGTATTGTTCGTAAATACATAGTTATAATAAAAGAAAATCCTTTATTATTTAGACTAACCACTACAACGAAAAACATTTGAAATGTATATACTAGCCGCGATGACCAAACACACACACAATGACAGGCCAAATGCTCCAGCCCACTACCAGTAAGTATCGAACCCAACATGCTGGCAACATTGCCTCGTTGAATTGCAATGCAATCGATGACAGGCCAAAATTAAATGCTCTAGCCCACTACTGATAGATATCGTGCCCAATATACTGGCAACATTGCTCCGTTGAATTACAATACAATCAAGAGTTAACACACAGACAAAGAACAAACGTCAGTGATCATCACGCAAATGTTGGTCCTTGCTGGAAATTGAACCCACAACTAACAACTCAGAAGGCAAACTACAACAAAAGGAATTATGATTTATAAACAAAAAAATATTCTCTGGGTTGCTCTCCTTTTGCACCCTTTATCGCTGTCTGCAACTTCTTGGAAACTTGTAATATAGAGGCATCATAAATAACGCCGACATTCCGCGGTCGTGGCTGTCGCGGCGGGTATTTGTTTTAATTTACTACCCATTAACCCTTCAAGAGTCACGTTCTTGTTATATTGAAATACTGTCGTGTCAATCGATTACGAAAATAGGAGGTTCTGAGTTCGAATGTATATTAAAACCCTATAAAATGACTTTGGATGCTCAGTAGGAGGGGAATTTGCCATAATCACCGTGCTTGGCAGGCGGCTTGGTGATCGCAGAATATTTTACCGAGGAGAATGCTGCTGCCCATTCCCTGGATATTCCCTTAGCCGGCTCTTACGGCACCCACGGGAAGAGATGGGGTGGTCATTATTTATTAACTTATTAGCTGACTTTATCTATAACAATATTATAAAGAGGAAAGATTTGATTGTTTGTTTGTTTGTTTGTTTGCATTAAATAGGCTCCTAAACTACTGAACCGATTTGAATAATTCTTTTACTGTTGGGAAGCCACACTATCCCCGGGTGATTTAGGCTATATTAAAATTTCAAAAAAATAGGGATCCTTGCTCCAATAATGTTACCCAAGGTGTAAAAAAAATACCTATTATATTCTTTATACCGCGTGCGCTGTGAAAACTATTATACCCGTGCGAAGCCGGGGTGAGCCGCTAGTATTTTAATAGTATTGTATATATATTATATTATAGAGTAAGCTTTCTAATTATCCCTTATAACTTGCACTAAAGTAGGTTTAGTAGTTAAATTTTATGATCAAAGAAAAGTAGAATATATGAGCTTTTTTACTCTATATAAAGATAAAAGCTTTTTCATAAGCATTTTACAATCTTAAATATATATAGAAACACACCATTTTGATGCTATAACTTTGAATTAGTAAAAGAAAACGTCCAAAATTAGGCCTAAACAAGCATCATCAAGAAAAAAAGTGACTCTACCAAAAATGTTCTCTACCGTGCTAGATATAGAGTCTAAATATGTTCTGTTTTCTCGGCTTTCTTGTAAAGACTGAAGCTTCAGTAAATAATAATTTACGGTGAAAGGGAAAATATGGCTCTACAATGAGAGAGCCCTCAAGAAAAAGGGCCGAGAGTTAATTAAAAGAGATTTCCGAATCCCCGATGGAGTGTTAACCACTTCCGTTTTTTACGATGAATTTTTAAAGTGATTTGATTTTGAGCGGATTATGAAGAACTGAAAATTATTATTTCATTATTACTGGTTTTATTGAAACTAGGTTTGAATTTGTATATAAGTGTATCACTCAAACTCTAGATTAATATAGCTTCATGTGACACTGCACTGAGCATGTACACACTTCATAAAGTCTCATTTGACCAGTAATTTCACTAGCTACAATGCCCTTCAAACCGGAAACCAGTAGTGCTACACACTACTGCTTGGCGGCAGAATAACTGGCAAAGCGTTGGTACCTACCTAGACGAACTTTGTAGAAAAGTCCTGCCACCTAGTAACTCTCAAGAAATACTGTAGATACGCGTCTTGTGCATTTGCATTTGATAATTTTAGTATCAGTTTCAATAATTTTCTTGGAAGGTGGTTGTAAGTAAAGCTGCTTTAATCACCTTAATTTCGTACTGAGATATCATCATCAACAGCCTGAACACGTCCACTGCTGAACATAGGCCTCCCCCAGAGAGCCCCACTTTGAGCGGCTGCTCGATTCCTGTATCCATCGACTCCCCGCGGCTTTCACCAGATCGTCGGACCATCTAGTGGCTGGCCGGCCTACGCTGCGTCTTTCAGTTTGTGTTTGCCACTCGAGATTTTTTTTTAACTTTGATATAGTTGGATGTTAATATCATAATAGTAATCATATTAAAATTCCAAACTACTGAACTAATTTTGATCTAATTTCTAAGGGATTAATCAGAAAGTATACTTTCAAATAATATTGAAACTTCCAAATAGGGTCAATAAATGACGAAGTTCTGAGGTAACAAACACAAGCGAATTGATAACCTCCTCCTTTTTTAAAATTGGTTGAAAATCACAGTTGTTTTCTTTTATTGTTATTGCATGAATGATAAAATACGGCATAGCGATAGTTTTAACCTTGGGGAAGAATTATGGAGCCGTGCAGAGACACGGGTAGCTAGTAAGTAATATGTAGGTATACCTATGCCATTACAATAACAAATGTACCACAGAAGAAAGCAATAAGCTAACGCAAACCCCGAAAAGATGGATAGCAACTCCGATAAAACATTTTATCGAGCTGCCTAATACCTGCAAAGACAATCGCAATCTCAAATCTGAGCGGAACGAAACCCATTTGTTAGACGCGCCCTGTTCGTAACGCTTATTCGCACGTACCTATTTATGCGGCGGTCTAAGGCAGAAGAATTTTGCGATTTAACCATATTCAAACCGAACTTCTATGATAAACAATATAATATTCATTGTCTCTCATAGCTAGGCTCGATTTTCCCAAGAGGTAAAGTTAACGTTCACTGCAGTCATTGTACTGCGAAAGGTAAGATTTGCAAATGACGGCTACCGTGCTACGAAAGGAACGTTAAACCACTGTGGCCCCGTATTCTCCTAAATGATAAATGTCATGTTTTGAGTATTCTGGACCGGTAGAAAATAATAAAATTAACTGACGTTTTGGTCCCCGTTTCAAGGTGTTCCCATTAACTTATTTTGAAAATAAAACAAAGAAAAAATACTGTTAGCATGGCGATTGAAACGACATTAGAATAAAATGTAACTATATGAATATTTATAGTCAGATTAGAAGTACCAGGAATAACACCGAAGTGTACACGAGAAGATGAAATTACTATTATGTTACTTACCATCAGGTGAGACCGTGGTCAAATATAAGCATATCTAGATAAAAAAAATGTACCTACACATCTAGGGCAGTAAATTATTTTAAATACTTACGTACACTTGAGATGTTACGAATGCTTAGTATTGTAATATTAATCCAAAAGTTTTATATCGATACAAAAATACAAAGTTTCTACAATCAGATTTTACAATTACAATGCAGACACACTTTTAAAGGTGTAGGAATATTCCTAAAACGCGCTGAATTTCTCGCAGGTTTTACTTATTACGAGCAGAAAAAGACGATGTAACATTTACTTAGATTGCGAATTTTTAAAAGAAATAATTATTACATTCTAAACCAATTGTTTACTAAATTGTCTGTCTCGCTCTAGAAAATATCGCTTTCTCTATCTCTCTTCAGTTCAAGTCTCCAATCAGACACGACATACGCTCATTTACAATAATTAAAACAAATTATAAAATTTAAATTAAAATATAATCGTTGCGTTTTGTGTAATAAGTGCAAAAATAAAGAACCAGTGAAGTGATAAACAATATCTTTCATTTCAATAAGGATACTTGTGTGTAAAATCACACCAATCACAAACTTAATTCCACACGAAACTACGTATTTATTTCTAAGCTATTTCATGTCTTATCACTTTACCGCTGACCTCTCATCACCTGTCCCATCCCACACTCGACACAGACCCTGAAGGGAGCCATTCCTTAGTCGTTTATTTTATCTCTAATATTGCCGTTTTATCTTAAAACGACTTGACTGACTCGCTCCAGAGAGGCTTACTTGATTTTATTATTTTCTGCGGTTTACACCTATCAGGTTTGTAACCTGTTCTAAAGCTTTGTCGGATATGTATATGCTGAAGCGACTTTATTGGGTGCTAACGGGAGATAAATTTAGCATGTATTGAGTGAGCTTATTTAAATAGGTGAATAGAATTTTGAGCGCGTTTCAAGACTGGATGTACAAGGAATGAAAATAAATTGTAGTTGTGTGGTGTAGTAAATGCCTAATAAAGAGTCAAAATGTTTTTAATATTTCCTTTTTTCCATGGGTAATTTGCCTTTATTCTTTAAACTAACTAATAAAACAATAATAAAAACGAATAAACTAGCTACACTATTATTTATTTATATTTATATGTTTTGTTTATTTATTCCACAGCTCTTATAGCAAACACAATAAACAAAATATTACTATCTACTACAAAGAACATTATATATATAGTCTAAATCTATAGGCTATAGATAGTCCAAATGCTTGAGCCCACTACCGGCAGGTAACGTACCCAACATGCTGGCAGCATTGCCTCGTTGAATTGCAATGCTGATTCGTTGAGCCAAATTAGTTCCAGCATTTTGGTCACGTTTCGCATCAACCAGGTGTTCTGATAAACTTTGGCAAATGCGATGAGCTCCCGGTCCCCACGGACCCAGGGTCTCAACATCAATATTTTTTACTCAATATTTACTAGACAAGACATGCTACAACTTAGACCACTTCAACGTTTCTCATCAGGTGAGATTGTGGTCACGATAGTCGTTGATAAAAAAAACTTAAGACAATATGATGCCTAGTAATTACGTGTATTATATATATACCTTCCTAAAACCAAATTAATGTACCTTCAGAATATAAGCCCTTATTCCGAGAACGTATCAGTATTAAAACTTACACACACAGAGTATTAGGTACTATTGATGCCATTAACTGATGTTTAGTTCTGAGGCTGTATGGATTTTTAGGGTTCCGTACTCAAAGGGTAAAACGGACCCTATTACCAAGGCTTCGCTGTCTGCCTGTCCGTCTGTCACCAGGTTGTATCTCATGAACCATGACAGTTGAAATCACAGATGATGCATTTCTGTTGCCGCTATAACAACAAATACTAAAAAACAGAATGAAATAAGCATTTAACACACAACAAACCATACAACAAACATGATTTTTTTGCTCGTTTACCAGATGAGTCATAGATTGCGCTGCTTTATATAGTAATGCTACTCAATACTAGATGGCAGGGATAGTAAAATAAATACTTAAGGGTTTACCAGATGAGTCATAGATTGCACTGCTTTAAATAGTACTGCTACTCAACACTAGATGGCAGGAATAGATAAGTGTAAGGAACCTTCCGTGCGCGAGTCCGACTCGCACTTGGCCGGTTTTTTTAAATAATACCTATCCTTTGAGGAGACAATGGTAGATAAACATAATTATTATCTATATATCTCTTGGTTTCACGTTTCACATCTTTGCAGGTCCAATACAACCAACATGCTATAACATAAATATTATTTAGTTTTACTCTTCAGTTTGTGAGGATTCCAGTAGAAAACAAACTTATCTATTTATTTTTGACTTAAAATAACTTTTGTCATTATCTAGAGTCTTTTTCAAATAAATTTCATTTTAACGATGACAACTGTAACATCTAAAGAAATCGTCAAAACTCCTCAGTGAGTTCTGACAATGCTTTTCGCTTATCAATTATACGTTCTAAAACTTTTGCTCAAAACTTCCAAGTTTTTAATCAGTCCAGAAAATTTTAAAGATCATCTCACCTTTTCTTGAAAGTTTTGTAAAAATAGTTAAATTCATTTGACTGCTAATTATAACTTAATTAAGGGCTTGTTGTAGTTTTAATAACTAAATTATAGGGCTTTAAAATGCAGATTTATGGATTAATTTCCAGTTCTAGTAAGTACGAAACTTAAAATTAAACAGTTAAAAGAAATCCACCTGAAGACGTCCACTGTTGAACATAGGCCTCTCTCACTGAGCGGCACTTTCAGCGGCTACTCACCTCCTGCATCCATCGGCTCCTCGTGGTTTTCACCAGATCGTCAGTCCACCTAGTGGAAGGCTGGCCTACGCTGCGTCTTCCAGTTCGTGGTCACCACTCGAGAACCTTTCTTCCCCATCGATTGGTCAAGCTACGGAGAGAGCTATGCTCTGCGTTTCCCTGCGAGATAAGATCTGTAATGAGAAGATCCACAGAACTAAACTGACCGATATAGCTCTTAAAATTAGCAAGTTGAAATGGCAATAGGTATTCATATTCATTTATTCTGTTTCCACATGAGCATATTGATCTTACATTAGACATAAGTCTAATTATATTATTAGGTAACAATGTGGACCCTGCTGGGCACTACAGATTATATTGTCAGGGCAGGATTACTAAAATTAAGTATAGCTTGAGATTTAGATACATACCTACCAATTTTACAATTCAACTGATCGAAAGGTTTACGTTTTATTTTTATCATCAAAAAATTCTTGCAAAGAATTGTAGCATTTCTTAACGAGATATAACTTCAATTGGCCAAAAAGGCACATTCGCTTTGCAATGGGCAGGCCTCATTGCTCGTAGAACTGTAAGCATATTATGAATTTCTAAATCTGATTTAATTAACGATATTAGCTATAAGTATACAGATTAAAGTTTAATGTGAAGGATACATTTGCACCAAAAACGGGATTTGAATCAGATCAATCTGTCCCTAAAACCGGAACATGCTCTCCAAGCTACTGTGACATGTGATCTCATGAACAAATAGTTATTTTTCACCTATATTAACATTCAACTTACGGGTTTGATTGATTCCGCTATAAATCATAGATTAACTTTTAAGTACTAGGCACTTAATAGTTAATTCTAATGGGATAATAGAGGTCAGTGACCTAGCTCTCTGACCTCTATTATACTAGTACACTGCACTTCATATTGACCAATATTGACTGAAGGCATTTGATTTTCGCCAGTTTGGCGCTGATTGCTAAGAGTGACATCGTGAGGGTCCTCGGAACTAACTAAACCAACCAATCAACGCGATGGATTTGCAAATTATAGTTCCCAGGACGCTTGAGGTGGCGCTTCAAATCGGCACAAAAAATTCTCAATTTTGTACGATATTGTCTATCCAGCGTACTTGTATAATACTTAGGGTGGGTTTTATGATCCATAACCAAGGTAACCAATGGTTAAAACTGCTAACAAATTCTAACCAAAGGTCAAAATCTGTTAAATTTTTAACCATTGATTACCTTAACGACGGATCAACAAACCCAGTTAGAGATCAGTGACCTAAGTACCTACCCTTTTGTGCCATATATAACTTTTTTTCTGGTACAATTAAATAATTTTTCTTTCTTTCTTTCCTATGTATAATAACAAATAATCTGTGAAATAAAAAAAAGGCAAGCTTTTCCAAGCAGCTTTGATTCCCTAAGTACACTTATAACAAGCTTAATAATTTACTATGTAAGTACGCGTTTCTTACTTTACTCTTTCTTATACAATCCAGTTTTTGCTAGCGATAATAACAGTATTATCATAAAGACTACCCAAACTTGCTCTGACTGAGAATGATGTTAAGTAGAATGCTCCAGAAAAACACCAACACACAGAAGTAGAAAATAACACATAATTACAAAGAATTACAAGAAAAAGGGAAGCTAGAGGAGCAGCCCATTAGTTTGTTTTAGGGGCCCGCGTTTAGAACCACTGCATTATTCATACAAACATTCGAATGGAAGGCACTCTTTTGTTTGTTCGAAAAGGACTTTTTCTTTTTCATGTTTTAGGGATGTTTACTCGTAGAACAACCATTAGAATAAATTTAGCGATTACTTAGCGATTGTTAATTACATTTATTTACTATCGTTTAGCGATGGCCCGATGGATCGTTTCATCGACTTGATACTACGATGTTTTCTATAAATATATATAGATAGGGCTTGTGCGAGCGCGGCGCGAAAGGTCCAACAAGCCAAAATTACCCGGGAAATAAAAGCCTTATTTTGAGATACCATAAGATTTTTTTTTTATCTATATTACCTGTATGTATACTAAGCCTAAGAAAACAAAATAAGTGAGTAATAAAAAGTTATAAAAGTTACTCAATTATTTTGTTTTCTTAGGCTTAGTGTACATAGATATACAGGTAATATAGATAAAAAAAAGATTAAAAATAAAAATATGTAACTTAATTACTACGAATGAAACACCACCGCGAACTAACTTTTGTAGTAACGCCATCTAGTTTCAACTGTCTGAAATAAATACTTGAATATTTGTCGTATCTTACCAGTTACCACATAATGGTAAAATACGATCAATATTCAAGTATGAGGAAAAAATTAAAGAGCCCTGTTAAGTCTATAGACTCACCAGGTCCACCCATTGTTTCTTTACGTTAATTATTACTTAACATGTAGTGTGTTTCAAGTGCTAACTTAGAAATAGAAATCGATACAAACATTGATCCAATTGCGGCGCGTTTCCGCTTACAAAGATTTTAGTTAGTTTTATTATTCACATCAATAGATGGCGCTTTTTAGATTTACTGCTCGTGCAATTTAAATTCAAATGTTCAAACTATTTACATTTTAGTTTTGAAGAGATTATTCTGGCATCAATTAACCTTTATAACAAAGATTAAGTTAATGCAAATTGATACGGAGCCCTCATCAATAAAACTTCTCTTAGTTAACTAATACAACTTGCCCTTTGAAACTGATTTCGTACGATCCGCCAGAGGGTGCTATGCTTATATCGCATTATTAACACAATTATTACTCTGACTTGCACTGACAGAGGTCACCAGAGGTGTCGGGGGGGTTAACTAACTAATTAACTAACCGTGAGTTAGCTTTGAATAGGTGTACGAAAAAGACAAGTATAATTATATGCGAAACATTGCCGTGAGAATGAAAAGGTTACCTTTAAATCTTTGGGCGTCATGTAATCCAATTGAGCCAATAAATCAATTGAATTTATGAAATCTACAACATTCCGGAAATTGGCCTCTCAATGTACTCGAGTAGAACTTTGTTTTGTTTCTTACAGTGCTGGTAACATGTTTTCCTTTATAGGAAACTAGAAGTTCCTCGAGGTTTTACCCACAGCTTTCCCATTTTCCTGCGGAAAATCCAAATTTTCTGGCATTCAAATTATTCTATTTTTATTACGATAGCTAATTGCGCAGAATTTCATTGAAACTAGGTGATAGAAATTTTCTCCAAAGTTCCTCTAGGTAGGTACCACCGCTTTGCCAGTTATTCTGCCGCCAAGCAGTAGTGTGCAGGCACTACTGTGTTCCAGTTTAAAGGGCATAGTAGCTAGTGAAGTTACTGGGCAAATGAGATTTTACGATCTTATATCACGGTCTAGTGATCATATTACTGGACTGTGTGATGTCTCAGGATGATGTGCACAGTGCAGTGTCACGCAAAACTTTATACTTTAGAGTTCCGAGTGACACTGCAATCTGTTATGGGCAGCCGTGACGCTTAACATCAGATGAACGAATAGCTCGTTGCGTCAGTTGTTCAGATAAAAAAATCAGTTTATTTTTTTGGCGTGAAATCAAACAAACAAATGTTTCTCTTTTCTTTATTAGTAGGGATGGAGAGAAAAGGCATTAGGATAGTAGCCGTAGGTTGTATTGTTGTTGATTTATAAATGAGCACCCTATTGGAAGAACCTAAGTGGGTATGTATAAATGATCAACCATTATTAGATGGTACATGGAACAAGGAGGAGAAGAATGACAATACACCAAGAAAACAGCGTAGATCAAGAATATGCCTAAAACTAGATGGCGTTGCAAAATGAGCGGGTTATAATTTGAGCTCAGATCAGAAATATGAGACAAAAACCGTTTTAAACCTGGCCCGCCGTAGCTAACCGTGTAGCCCGCTCATTTTGCAGTGCCATCCAGGTTTAAAACAGTTTTTTTGGCATATTTCTGATCTGCGCTCAACTTATAACCCGCTCATTTTGCAACGCCATCTAGTTTTAGCTATATTTTTGATCTACGCTGTTTTCTTGGTGTATTGGCATTCCTTTCCTCCTTGTTCCATGATGGTACCTAGGATATTTTCGTTGCACACAATTACCTTTAGCAACTCTTAAGATCTCACTCTCTGTGGACTAAATAGGTACACGAAGAAGATATTTTTACCGCGCTGTAACTTCATCATTTTATAATGCAGAAAATCCCACAAAAGTTGTGAACCACCCACAAAGGTGAAGGTCGCACTAACGTAGAAAGTAAAGCGGTAGGATTCAAGGTGTGAGGGATGCGGCCCCGTGAGTAATCGAGACGTCGATAGCTGCCGACAATACGACTAATGACGCCGACACAGGTACCGACAGGAAAAAAGTGAGAAAAAGTGCATTGCTGGGTTTTGTCTCGACGAAATGTTTGGTTAATAATTTAAGTATTTTTGCAATTGAGCCGTAAGCTCGATTTAGAATATTGATATTTAAGAATAGAATCTAGAGGTCTGTTATTTAAATAATAAAATTACCCCATAGACGTAAATAAAAGAGAATAGATAAGGTGCTAGCTTTTGGAAAGCACGTTTAAATTTGATGCAACGCATACCATTTTCATTGCTAAAGATAAAGCAGTACTTGTCTTAGGCGACAATAAAGTGAAACAGTCTTTGAAACGCTAAAATATTGATAAATTCGCTGTGGCTCTACTGTCTCTATCATACGTGTGGAGAGCAGAGCGACGGCAATAACATTTTCAAATACCCGCACGGTCCTCTTAAGAGTAGTCAAACTTTATTGCAGGTGGGCTTTAGATGCTTATACGTATTTGCTTAGGAGCTCTTTACATCCTTTTACCCATGACCTTGTCCTTTTCCCCCATAAATCGACGAGCTTAAACATTCCTCACAATGGCGTTGACGATTATAGAGGAAGAGCGTCAAACTTTTTGGTCGTACCCTGGAGTCCCAATTGTTCACGAAGTTAATAATGACGTGGTAACCTCCCTTTATACAAAGGGCATGGTATTAGAAGAACGTATATATTTTGTGATGAGTAAGGACCATAGTGATCTAGAGAGATGACACTCGCGTGCGCTCAGTTCAAAACCGGTGTCGCATTAGAAACTCACGACTGCGAGCAGCAGCGCGATTGCATGTTCTGTTAGCTTCAATGTATTCATTATCTATTGCGTTATTAGAACCCAACATTCGATTAGTCGTTGGTACAGAGCGAGTATTGCAAACTACTTACATACAATATCACGACTGCCGTTCGGTCACATGATACTTTTAACTATTAAATGTGTTTTGTTTTTGAGCATATTGCTGCGACACCGGTCCCACCCCCATATCATAATCTCTGATTAGTTTTTGAGGTAGAGTATTGTTGGCACAAGATAAAGTATTCTTATTTTCAAACAACTTCAGAAAGGAGGTCTTAGTTCGTTTGTATTTTTAATATTTGTTACCTTATTTCTCTGACTCTTAATAAACCAATTTGGAAAATTGTTAAAATTTAATATTATAGGTTGAACCGACTTATATATATAAAGGTAGATGGATGATATTAAAAAATTGAAAAGACGGTGGCAAAAAGCTACGCTATTATTTACTGCACGCACTACCCTATATCTCTTTACAGTCAAAGTCAAAAACAAAATCGGGTATAAGAAAATAGTAATTTTTTTATACCCGAGTCCATGTCCAAAAAACTATACAAAAGGACTGTACAAAAAGTATAATTATATTCAAAATACACTTTAGGATGGTATACAAAAAATACCCGATATGAAAATGATTCATTATACATATGATTTCTCCTTGCCTCGGAGAGCACGTTAAGTTATGACAACCGGGACCGACGACTTGGTCCCGGTTGTCATAAGAACATCTATGGCAATCGTTACGAGTAGTCAGAAGCCTGATAGAATCTGACGTCTGATCTAACCATCCCTTTTACCGGTCCTTTATGGGTTGCGAGGTTAGATGGCAGACGCTCGTGTAATTCTGGTAGCTCGCCGCTACAGGTAGGTTAGATTGGGAGCCAACCTCAATAACAAATGGGGAAAGGCAAAGAGGATGATGATGATGATGAAGATGATTTATACAAATATAAATATTCAACAAAACGTCCATACTGTCTATACAAATTATAAAGGGTCTGTAACCGATGGTATTACATAATTAAATAATAATTACATTTTCAGTATATAGCGTCAACCCTGGCTGAACTTAATGATACTCTTACAATCACGCCTTTAATTTATCATACAAAAGGTTCCATTTCATATGAAATTACAGAACCATCAACCTGTAGCTTATATGCTGAATCCTCTACCATCTCTTTCTAATAAGACATTTTCCAGTGTTATTAGAAAAAGATAGCGAAACATCCAATTGTAAGATAATTTGGTAGGTAATCTGAGGTTGGAAAGGTTAAGGACAGTTTCCATCAAAACTTTTTATCGTGGACGTGATGCCAGATTCAGATTTCTTTGATAAATAAGTAACCGTAGTTGCTTTGGTTGTAATTTAAAAACTCAATTTTTTTAAATTTAGTTTACGCTCTAGTAAAGACTTGCTTTGAAGGTGGTTCATACCAATTTACATAGATTTGTAAAGTACAAAAATGTATTTGAGATCTTCTTTTATTTTTGAGCGAGCGAGCGCGCGGCATCTCCGTTTCAGCTTGGGCAAAATTTGGGCATAATTACATTTCGTATGTCTGTACGGTGGATGTCCGGCTGTTCTCCTCTACTTACTCAGCCGATTCTCGTGACATTTTGTGAGCAGGTTTGATAACTATATGGACTTTTTTGTCGATTTAATGTTTGGATTTTTTTTTAAATCGTAGAGTCATGAAAATATATAAGATGCATCGTAGGTTGGCCCCCCACTATGTTGACCAACAATCTGGTGAAAACCGCGGGGAGCCAATGGACGCAGGAGGCGAGCAGCCGCTGAAGGCGGTGCTCTCTGGGGGAGGCCTATGTTCAGCAGTGGACGTCATCAAGCTGTTGATGATGACGATGATGATAATGAAGCTATGCAAAGATAGAATCGCGACCTTTTAAACTAGCTGACTTCACATAAAAATGGCTAAGCAAAAAAATGCATAGGCCTATCTGCTGGTGCATTTTTTAAGCCATTTTTCTGGGACACCTACAAGGCGCGGAGAGTCGTTCCACCTCTATGTACCAAGGTGATTTGCCAACATGCCGTACCAAGCGTTTCGCTGACTTTATCTTTTGAACTGCTAGGGAATGGAACTCACTCACTTTAAGATTAGAGTGAATAGGTTCCTCACTAGGGCAACTTGCTGCACCTTGGACTGCATCGTCGCTTAAGTTGCAGTCAAACGTTGGCCCATTCCTACATAAAAAAATGTGATTTTGCTGCTGTCGTTACTATATCAGGTGGTGAGATGTTTCAGGTCAGACGCGGCCACTCGCGCGGCTTTTAGCGCGATTGCTCGCAACCGTTGAGAGTACAGACCGTGAAACTCATGAAACGTTCAGAAACCTATGAATTCTTTGGCATAGCTAAGAAAACAGTTCACAGAATCTAGCCTAAAATTTTCCCAGATTTGTTCAGCCCTGCACTGGATTTTTTAAATCAAGATTGAAAGTCAGCGTTGTTGATTTTAGGACTACCTATTTTCAAGTCACGTTTTTCGGCCACATTATGCGATCCCAAGGGCACAAGCTGGAACAATTACTAATAGTGGGTCAAATGCAGGGACGCCTCAGGAGCTGCATACCAGTACGATGATCTGATAGCATAAAGGAGGCAACAGTCAAAACTTTACAGCTGATGATTGATCTGGCATAAGACCACACCATTTGGAGGACCTTCTGTGACCTCAAGATCCTCTCGAATCGATCGGTAAGGGAAAGAAAAGAAAGAAGAAAGAAAGATTTTCAAGTCAATGAAGGTGTCGAACAAAGTCACTGCATTTCAATAATAAAAATGGCGCAACGAGATCTACCTTTGTACTTAAAGAAAAGAATTCTTTAAACGGTGATGTTAATAATTTTATAAGACCTTAGCTTTGACTTTTAACAGTACTTAAACTACCTATGTTATGACTGACTCTGAATGACAACCTCAAAAAATGTATTAATTGGTTTGGCTAAAATTAAAGGCTTAAAAGGCGTCCACGCCAGTGTATTAATTAACATTGTAGATAGATAGATAAACTCTTTATTAAAACACACAAATCATTAAAAACTAAGTGAACAAAACTTAACAAAAGTGTAACAATGGGTGGTATTATCGCTCAAAGCGATCTTTTCCAGGCAACATTGCACGGAAAGGAATAACGTAAAAATATATGGACGGTGGTTTCCCCAAAAAGCTAAAGTGTAGTTCAAAGACATTATCACATTGTTGTTTTCAATATACATAGCTGTATTATATAGCCAAATAATAAAAAAATATTTCATCTCTAGGGATATCTTCTTTCTTTGTAACTTAGTTTGGGGCTAGATGGCGCTGTGTGAAATGTCCGCATATATTTATTTATTATTTCTGTACAATACGTCGCAGAAAAGTAATTGAACCTACTAAATTATTTACAGTTATGGCTTCCAAAATAACGTTAACAAAATAAAACAAGTTAATATAGCAAACCCTTCTCACTCAGCACCACACAATTCTTTCATGCCTAAATCTACGCATTGTAACGTTTTTCTCAATATTTGGCACGCGGGCTTAACTCAGGACCCTTATAAATTAGATACACCCTTTATATTAAATTCAAAACAATGCCAACGAGGTGTCAGCAATATCTGCGCCGAGCTTAGACAAGGCTTGTATGATGAACGTTGTAAAGTGAATAGCTTGACTACGCTCAGGGCCATAATTCTGTATGAAAACACAGATTCCACACGATACAGAAACCATGTCGTTATCGTGTCTTGTTTAAACCGTGTCACAGCAAGAAATCGTCAATGTTTGTATTCTGTATGATCTAAGACCTATCTATGACAGGTTTTTATCCGTCGAGTGCGTTCCGAATTAGAACTAAAGGGTTTTTCATCCCAAAACCAGTAAAAATTTTAAATAAAGTAATGGCTTATATTTATGAACAAAACCTTCACTTTACATTAAAATTAGTTTTATTTTGAATAATTAATATTGACATAGTGTTGGTAACTTTGGTCGGATTGATGTTTCGGAACGCGCCTCAGTGGAACATATGATTTTTGACAGTTCAAATCGCGCCAATCCTAGTTTTTTTTTATATATTGGCTACTGTTTCCACCAAATGCGGCACAATTTTGCCACTAACCATGAAGGGATAGTCATTCACAAAAAAGGGGGGGGGGGGGGGGGAGATTGCTAATAATTCCACATTCATTTCGCGCGGTTTCGTTCTTATTTCATAGAGAATAGATTTTTGCAGATTTCTTATGTAAGACAAGGAACTCGCGTGGTTTTGAAGCACGGAATCGTAAAGTGCCCAGGTAGCAAAATGTCGCCATTGACGAAAAAAGACGTCATTTTAAGGTCATTTTAGGGTCGGTACGGAATTCGGCGTATGTGGACGTCATAATGTTGTTATTTTAAGGTATTTTAAAGACGTGCGGAACTCGTCGCATGTGTACGTTGCAATGTCGTAATTTTAAGGTCATTTAAGTTTATTGTTAAACATGCCATCTAGTTTCAAATGATGGAACTATCCACAAAACAAATAGATGGCGCCAGCATGCAAATTAGCACACGCAAACGTTTCACGCGCGCATATCGACTCATTGCTGTCGTCTCAATGCCATTACCACCAGGTAGGCAGAGGCCTGCAGGAACATTACGTTCTCTGTAAACGAAAGTTAATCCATACTTACTCGAAAATCAATAGATTTACTTACGATAACAAAATAACATTCCTTCCTGCTACCTAAACTGCATAATTGCCTATTGTAACCCCCCTCTCCCCTAAAATGGGAGCCTCTGGTCTTATTGGAATGTCATATTAACAATAATACAAAATTAACATCATTCAATGTTCGTTATGATTAAGTCCTGATATAGTCTTTTAGGAACGTCAAAAACACGACATGCGAACCCGTCATCAGTCCGTCTTCAATAGTCGTCGTTTTCACGTCCTAAGATGACGTCTTGAGGCTGTGACAAATGTACGTACTTTTCTGGTACTCCCAGACGTCATTGTAGGACGTCTTTACGTCACAGAATGACCTGATAAAGACGTCTTTATGACGAAGATTTGCTACCTGGGTGGTCATACAGAATTAGGGTCCAGAAGGATCTGATACCAAAAGTAAACTATATTTATAATTAAAGAAACTCGATAGAAGAAACAAACACCAGAAACATCATCAGCCTGTATCAATCTAATGCTGGACTGAAGTCTCACCTTTAAGAACACCACTGGGCCCATTTATAAATATGAGCTTTTTGTTTTTTAGCTAGTTGCCTGCATTAAATGTTTTTTTTTTTTAAGTCATCGGTCCACCTAGCCGGCGGGCGTCCTACATTATGTATCATAATGCTACATTACGTTCGATAATAATATAAATAATAAAAAATTCTTTTTATATAAATTTTATATTTGATTTCTTAAATGTTATATACCTAAGTGAATATAAAGTTTTATGATGATATGCATGTCCACGTTCCGTTGCTTACAAAAGTATCAAAGTTTTTGTTTTATTTTGTCTCTTCAAATCGGCCAAAGTTTTAGTACAATATGTCCATAATTATGTGTATCTATAATATTTAACAAATATCTACAGTAAACAGATTAAAAAGTTTTTGATCGCAACTGGTTACGTACAAGGATGAAAAAGTCTTCATTCGTAACTAGTTACGAAGTTCTGTACGGCCGAAGCGTACACGTATTTATGTCCTTTCTTTCGATATCAACCTAGTCACACTATATAGGGTTGTAAACTAGACTAGTACGTGAGAGTTAATAATTGAAGCGTTTATTAAAGATGCCTGGGCCCCGAGCTGACTGCTGACTGTTGGACTAGGTACTTGCTCAATGTAATTCAAACGTTGCTGAAATAACTTGGGGTTAAGGCAACGTTTCACTGTTCGTGAATTTAACAGATGAGCGTCAGGGTGTGAGAATTGGAGTTACAATGTAGACTGGCCTGTTAGCTCAGTTGGAGTAGCTCTGCCTTCTGAACTATAGGTTGTGGGTTCGATTCCCACTCAGGACAAATATTTGTGTGATGAACATAGGTGTTTGTTCTGTGTCTGGGTGTTATATTGTATTCTATGTATGTATTTACAAACAAAAATTATCTACGTATCGTATCAGTTATCTGGTTCCCATAGTACAAGCTATGCTTTTTGCGGCATTAGATAGTACTCCAAGGACTTATTTCAATAGACTTTAGCTTTTAAACTTTACCTACGTTGTCTAGTCCAATAAAAAATACGAGTAGAATAAAAGAGTGTTTGAACAAATAGACCCTTGGTAGACCCATTTTGACTACGGAACCCTAAAAATACCATTTATATAATTATTTAAGCCATGCATAAACCATAGATTTATTGATTGACTTGAAGTTTAAAAGTAATGTAATTTTATTTCTAGATTTTACTTGTATTAGGTATTTGTACTTCTGATTTTTATATTAATTGTTAATGATGATAGTTAGTCCTTTTTCTTAAGAGGACCGTCCTGGTATTTGAAAATGTTATTGCCGTCGCTCTGCTCTCCACACGTATGATAGAGACAAAAGAGCCCATGAGTGAATTTACCTACATTTTAGTGATTCGCGCGAAAACCGTTCTTGCTCTTTAAATCTTATCAAAACCTTTTGACTTTGGTGTCAATCGTTTGGATTTTGGATAGATTATAAAAACTTAAAAATAGAAGACGTACACGAGCATAGTTTTTACTGTATAGAGGACATAATTATAAAAAAATCCTCTAAATCAGATATCATTTGGAGGTGGAAAAGCGTTCGTGCTTTTTGCATAGAGATGAGGGAGGTACTACTGTGCCGAATTCAAAAATTCTTTCATCATTGGAAAGCTACATTCACCCTGAGTAACATAGGCTATACCACTACACGTGAGAAGCCGGGGCGAGCCGCTAGTTAAATAATATAAGGTACTTACAACCTCACATCGCTTATCAACTGGCCCTGCATCGCACTTTTCTTGTCGCTCAAAACATGTATTGATAATGTCGTTCCATCGATGAATCATGCGCATTGTACCTAATTCAAGTCGACCAGTTTCATGAAACTATTGACTTACCTTTTCCGGTATGATTTTATCTATGCACGTGAATAAAATGGCATTTATTTCATTTAGGGTGGTTTTACTAATTAGTATAACATTTAGCTCTCCAAATCAACTGGACAGATTCTCTCAATCTCTCTCAACTGAATAAACTTTGGACTGGACCAATTCTTACTTGCTTCTTCCATTTGAATTTTTACAAATTTTCAACTGGACAAGTAGTAATTGGAAAAATTCTCAACTGGATAATTTAAATACTTCAGTGTCCCAAAATTACGGTCCAGGGTAAGATAACTCAAAAAGCCTATAGTAAAGCCTAATAAGCCACCTTTACCATCCCTCTATTTTCACCCCCGGTCTATCCATCCCCGGTGTAATAACACAAACGTATACAAACGTGAACTAGTAAATACGTTGGCTAAATGTCTGCTCGTGGAAACGGTCTAAAGGGTAGATTTAATTTCAGGACCGCATAGATGGTATAAGGCTTAAGCGACTGCGGTTTTCAAAATATAACCACTAATTAACTATAAGTTACCAAAAAAATCAATGGTATCTGTTGATAGCACGTAATACTTCTATTATGAAAAATAAAATAAAACGATCGACGAAGCAAAAAAGTTATCCTACAAAAAACACAATAAATGGTCACTCGTCAGCGTTGATATGAATATCAACAATGGCCACTTGTGACGCAATTTTTTAATCCATTTTAGGTTTTCTTGTGCACGTGACTAGCTGACCCGCCCCGGCTTCGCACGGGTTAATAGTTTTACGCCCTAACCCCGGTCATGGGAAGAAAGAAGCGAGAGGGAAAAAGATAGTGAAAAGTATGAATGGATGGGACGGCAATAGAAGGGAGGCAGGCGGTGCCAACCTTCCTTCGCCGTCCCATCCATTCAACCTTTATCATGGCCACTGAAGTCGCAATGGTTTTCTTGTGCACGTGATTTTAGCTTCTGACTTGAACCAAAAACTAAAGGGCAGATTTCATTGTACACCCGTCTAAGGGCCGTGAATAATTCATTCCAAGCTCGCTCTTTACTAAATAAACATTACGCATTCAGAACTGTACAATTATTTTTACTTTTTTCACATGAAACCAGAGTAGCAGATGTAGCTGTTACATATCATGGCATAGCTGCTACATAGCGTGTTGTAACTCGTTATAGCTTTATAGCTTTTAAACAGCAGTAACTTTGCTTTTCAACGAGATTAAAATTAAAATTTATGAGCTCGCTCTTTTCAGAAATGTTTTTTTAAACGGAATTGCAACTGCGATTCTATACACGGTTTTAACGATGATTATACTCATATTCAATGTTTGAAAATTGAACTCTGGGGAAATTAACGTTTGGTCTTGCTCGAATTTTTGTGACTCTTTAACAGGTCACGATGTTTTTCTTCATCGTAGCAAGTGCTAATTCCACATGTAACTGAAAAATCATAAAGAAAGCACAAGATTTTCGTTTCAAAAAAAAAAAAAAAAATTCATCATACAAAACTCTTTCATGGCAGTGGTTTCACCGCCGTGCTTTATGACGTCATAAATTGGATCCGCTGCGATGACAGCGCCCTCTATAAAACCATTATTTGATACGCTCAATCATCTGAGACTCTGCCTGAATATTTAGTTAAGAAAATATTTAAAGATTACACGGTTTGAACTGGTTTGCGTTTATTTCATACTGGTTTGAGAAAATAAAAAAGCACTTTTATGAGTCTGATAAATTTAACCTATTAATCGTAAGGTTCAAGATTCGTTTTTTAAGTCTTACCCCCATTTGGTACCACGATAAATCAAATAAAAAATCCACTGAATACTTGATTTGAATTTCTTTTTAAAAGAGAATAAAACAATTATTTTAATGTATTCAAAGAATAAATTCTCATTAAAAGTTTCAATTTTTGGAACTATAATTGGCGCCGTCACATTTTTCAGATACAGACGTGAGGGCCGGCGCCACGGCTAATTTGGCTAAGCAGCTAAAATGGCGCAAATATACCTAGTAATCTCAATAGCGGTTACATATTTGAGCGGTTTGGTGTTGAGACCCTGGGTCCGTAGGGACCGGGAGCTCATAGAGTTTTCCAATGTTTATCAGAGCGCCTGGTCAATGCGACGGGTGACCAAAATGCCGGCACTTATTTGACTCAACGAATCAGTATTGCAATTCAACGAGGCAATGCTGCCAGTATGTTGGGTACACTACCTACCGGTAGTGGGCTGGAGCCTTTGAGTATACAGCCAAAAGGAGTAGTCACGACGGGAGAACCCCGCTCGCCAAAGGTACAAGAGCGGGACTCCAACCAGTTATATAAAACTAGTTGAGACAGTTTCCGCGTCATTTGTGAACTGACAGCGCGGGAGAACGAGCTCCGTAAGAAATGCCGATCTGTAGTGTTTATTGGTGCAGAAACCAGTCAAAAACTTCAAATGTTCAAAAAGATGGAATTTCCTTTCACCTCTAAGTACTTATTAATATATAATTTTACCAATAAAGTACTAAATTAGAAAATATTGTAAGTGCCAGAGTGTAATGACAGAAGAAGCCCTCTGGCAGGGTCGCCATGTAATGACATGATAGCGCTGGTGGGATCGCTATCTATGTCTGGTGAGCTGGGCTGGAGGAGCCAGCTCCGAAGGTGGTCCAGGTTCTGGTGGTGGTGATAAATGAAACAGGGGTTCGGTGGTACTGGAGTCTATTGAGGCGTCTACATCGTGAAAGGCGTGAGCTTGTACTGTTGGTCGTCCTTACAAGTAGTTCGGACGCTTGTTGCGGGTGTTAATATGATGTAGCGGTGCAAGTCCGAATTCACACACTACATCACCCCCCTTATTGAAAAAAAAATGGACTTACTACTTGTAGGGACATTTTTTTCTATTACAATTCATTTTACGTCATACTTCATATTTCAAAATAACAATATCAACATTATCCATCTTACTTCAAATTTTATAAAATAACATTGGTATACCGTCATAATTCAAATGACTAATTAATAAACAAATTGCAAATTCAACAGAACACTATTACCGAATACCGATTCATATGACTACCTACTACTTATTTTTAAAGGCTAATGTTACATGATATTTTAAAGTTATTCTAATTCTATTCCGTTTTTATTTAATTTCTTTATTTTAATTCTACATATTTTATTTTACCTTGGTTATAGTAAAAAAAAATCAAAACACATTATCATCTAAAAAAACTTCATTAGTTTCATATTCGTATTAAATTAAAAAAATAAAACAGTTTTTTTTTTCGTATTAAGTTTACACTTTAAAGAGCTTATCTCTTAATACATAGATTATAACGTTCCTATTAACATTTTATAAAATCAATCAACACACAAAAAAAATATCAGGCCATTTTCCACTATTTACTAACTTACTTTTATATTTTATACTTATTCCCTTTTATCTAAATATCTCATATTAATAATTATCTAACTATCCACTAACATAAAAAATGCCTACTGTTGTCATTATATAATCTATTTAAGCTATCTAAGTTATGCCTACTGAACGCCTGTCATACTTTTCATTAAATAAAATCCGTTCAAAATAACTCTTTCTTTCCTCTACTAGCATTTTTACATCAAAACTTTCCTGATAATATTTCGCTAACTCTTTTTCTTTCCTATTTTCTCTCATTGTAGTTACCATGTCCCTTAGTTTTCTAACGGAACTGGCACTTTCCACAGGTTTGTACCTGGGTTCGCAAGAGTCTTTGTTTGTCAAGTCCGTGTATATCTCTTCTACTTCTAACTCTGTTTCTAGCTTTATTTCATCTTTATCGCTATTTTCTAACTCTTGATTCTGAACCTTCTCTATGTTTTCTAAACTCTTAACTGTTTCCCTATCTTGAATTGAATCAAAACTCTCTGTTTCCAAAAATAAACTTTCGATATTACAATCATAATCTTCCAGAGTGGGATCAGATTTCATTACTTTGGATTCGTAACTGTCTTTAAAACTGCACGAAACCTCAGTGACACGATGTTTCTGCTGATCACGCAAATATGGAGCGTGGCCCGGAATGCATGACTCGGACACCGGACACCTCGTTGTTATCGGTGCGCTTCGCTTCTGCTCTACAATATTGTTCCTCATGTTTGTTTTATTCGTATTGTTACATGGGAATAAATTGAAATTTACTTGATCTTGATAACAAAAAGTTTCCTGAAAATGATTTTTCCTGAATGATAATATTGTATTTTCATCTATAGCGGTCTGGATGGCTTCTTTTAATGACTGAAATTGCCTCGCTATTAATATAATATTTATTCGATTATTATTTAAACCATTCGCAAAACATCTGATCGCAAAATTCTCATTGATTGGTCTCAAAACTTCAAATTTATTCCTGTCACCTTCTGACTGAGCCAAAGTTAAATCATAAAATAACTGCTCTATCTCTTTACCAAAATGTACTATAGACCTATTTCCTTGTCTGCAATTAAATAGTTGAGTTTGAATTGCAACTGAACACTTTTTGGAAATTAAATGCTTTTTCATGTCCTTCAATAAACTTTCTACGGTATCGTAATTTGCTTTCAAATAAAATTTAGCTACTTGTGTTAGCCTGGTTTTCAGCACAAAATTAATTAAATATTTGTGGGAACTCTCATGAATCATTTCGCTATAATATTCAATGTTGTCAATTAAGGACTTAGTTATTTGCTCTTGTCCTGTCATCTCAGGTAACAAGGCGATGGCCGTTTCCATATCAAAATTCTCCATTTTCGTTTCAAAATTGTATAAAGTCAAGTAAAATAATAAAATATCTCAGTGTAAAAAAAAATCCTCAAGAGTTAGTAAATTATGTAAAATTGTAAATTAAGAAAATATAGGCCATAAAATATTCATAAAATCAAAAAAATAACTTTCATTAAAAAAATCTTTGAAGGAATAAATACTTACTTACGTTTTCTTAAAAAAAATATACCGTTACTTATTACGATAAACATTTTTACGACGGCATAGGACGGGGCTCTCTTCAATCTTGACCTCGAGTCTTGAGTCGGTGGTCTTCTTAGGGTAGCCTGGTGGTGGTACGCAGAGCTGGTGCTCGCTGCTACAATCCTTACGTTTGGGCCGGGAATTCCCTGGACACCGATCCTTGCTCCCGTGCTCCTTGATGCCGAAGAACTCGTTCAAAAAAATAATTCAATAGGCCTTTTAATAATTCAAGGCACTAATACTCGCCGGTAGAGTCGGTGTATATTATGCCGGTAGAGTCGGTGTATATTATACCGCTCTATTTTAGAAGTCTTCTTGTTATGTGAGTTAGTTTCTTCTATAACTATGTAGAACACCTTTGTATATTTATGGTTTATGTTCATAAATATATTTTATCATCACCATTAATTATTCATTTTATTTTGTAGTCATAAAATCTTCAATATACTTGTTCATAAAATAAACTTTCTTCCTTCTTCTTATAACGCCTCTTCTTCCTTCGTATTATTCTTCTTAAAAAATCTCATCTCTTCATAACAAATCTTCAAAAATAAAATCTTTTCTTAAATAAAATATTCATTCTTCATAATTATTCATCTTCATTATTCATATTTATTTTTCTTCTTATTATTTATCTTCTTTCTTCATAACTTTTCTTCTTATTGTTCATCTTCATTTTTCATAACCTTGTCTTCAAAAGTCTTCATTTTCTTTCTTCAATATTATTTTCCTTATAATTAATCTTCTTTCTTCTTAATAATTACGCGCCTCTATTTTTCTTCATAAATAACATGCTTACTTTCATTTTAATTCATTTCTTCTCAATTTCTTCTTAGTCGGTAGCCACTGGCATGGTCGCCATGTAATGACAGAAGAAGCCCTCTGGCAGGGTCGCCATGTAATGACAGAAGAAGCCCTCTGGCAGGGTCGCCATGTAATGACAGAAGAAGCCCTCTGGCAGGGTCGCCATGTAATGACAGAAGAAGCCCTCTGGCAGGGTCGCCATGTAATGACATGATAGCGCTGGTGGGATCGCTATCTATGTCTGGTGAGCTGGGCTGGAGGAGCCAGCTCCGAAGGTGGTCCAGGTTCTGGTGGTGGTGATAAATGAAACAGGGGTTCGGTGGTACTGGAGTCTATTGAGGCGTCTACATCGTGAAAGGCGTGAGCTTGTACTGTTGGTCGTCCTTACAAGTAGTTCGGACGCTTGTTGCGGGTGTTAATATGATGTAGCGGTGCAAGTCCGAATTCACACACTACAAGAGTGTTGCCACTGTATCACACTTGTCTTAACATAAACAAAAAAAATGTAGGATGGATAGTAAACTAAAACTTTGACTGTGCATGCTATATAATAGTGATATTTAGTTTAATACATTCACAGTGCGGGATTATGATTTTTCAACATGTAACGTATTTGGCGCACGAGTTTTTTATAAATATACGGTTGGATTATTATTAATATACGGTTGGCCCATGCACCATGGACCAAGTTTATGCAAGTGAAATGTGTCTGAAACTATTATGGGTTGTAATTTGATACGGAAATAAAAAAATTTTTTAGCTAATTCATGCTTGAATGTTAGCACATTTCATTAAAAAAAAAGCTGGCCACACCATAGCGTACCTGCATATAAATTAGGGATGGGATTAAAGTCGATAGTTTTTGAACGAATTACATCCAACTTTTTAAATACGTAGTGTTCTAAAAGCGGTAAATTATTACGTTTTTTAGACTCAGAGTTGTAGCCTTGCAATTATAAATCTTAATTTTAATAAAACAACAACATAAAGCGGAGGTTACCTATCAATAATTGTAACAAACAAAATTAAATGTATGAAACATCAGAGAGCGAAGTAGCTAAGGTGACCTGTGGTAAAAGTTGGCGTTTTTTTTCCTCGAGGGTGCTCTGTTCGCTGGGCCACAAGCGGCCCGCGAGAGTAAATTTATAGCGAAGGTGACCTGTGGTTAAAGTTGGCGTTTTATTTTCCTCGAGGGTGCTCTGTTCGCTGGGCCACAAACGGCCCGCGAGAGTCAGTTTGTAGCGAAGGTGACCTGTGGTAAAAGTGGGCGTTTTTTTTTCTCGAGGGTGCTCTGTTCGCTGGGCCCGAATAATCCTAATATTATATAAATTCGAAAGTTGTCGCGTATGTCTGTTCCCATTTTTGAGTGCAACACACATGGCTCCTTTTTATCCGCGGGTGAAACGGTGAAACCGCGGGGCGCAGCCAGTAATTAATAGAAGTGCGTTAAATGAAAGTGATTTTAAAACGTCGTATGACATACGTGTGCATTGATCATTACACACTTATATCATAATGTACTATTATTTGCATTTTATATCAGACGAAAAGATGAAAAAAAAATGGTTCAAAGTGCCTAAGAGGGAGAAACTACAGTTATATGTGATAGTCTGCGTGTTCTTAAATCATCGGTAAACATCGATAACATAGCGCCGATAGTTTCAATCCCTAGTTCGTTTACAGGAATCATCGTGTACAAATAGGCCGCTTCTGTGTGTGTATATGTTTGTGTGCGTAAAGTTAGAACTAGTGTTTCTATTTTTCGTCGTGTGCGTGCGTAGCAACGCGATCAAAACATTACGTACGTGGTAAACATTTGTTTGTGTGCGTTTCCTCGTCCCCTTCAGTTTTTGGCGAGATTTCGTGGACGGACGGACTACTCCTTTTGGCTATATACTCAAAGGCTGGAGCATTTGGGCTGTCTATAGGCCATCGCGACTAGTATACAGTCCAAAATTTTCTTTTTAGTAGATAGTGTAGTGTAGCTAGTTTATTAGTTTTATTATTGTAGTAGTTAGTTTAAAGACTATAGGCACATTGCAAAATGAAAAAAAAAATTTGTAAAGTCTGCTTACAAATTTGTGTAAATTTGTGACTGAGATTACTTACTTACTTATATTGACTCCGCTAGCGTAGACCCCTAAAGTGATCTTTGGCCTCCACACCAGAAAATACCACTGGCTCCGGTCCTGCGCTGTCTCTCGCCAGTTGACCTCGGCGACATAGAGTCCGCGCTTCCTCCACGATGTCGATCCACCGGTATCAGGTGGTGCCGACTGATGACAGCAATATTAGACTACTATTTTGTAGACAAAAATAATTGCTCTGTCTCTGAGGTAAAACCTAATAAATATGTATATTATAGTAGTATGTACTTTGATCGTTGGTAATAGTTTGAATTTAACAATAATTGCAGATCATATTTTGGGACTATCACTAAGAGTTATCATCATCATCATCATTAACAGCCTGAAGACGTCCACTGCTGAACATAGGCCTCCCCCAGAGCACGCCACCTTGAGCGGCTGCCCGCCTCCTGCATCCATCGGCTCCCCGCGGCTTTCACCAGGTCGTCGGTCCACCGAGTGGGGGGCCGGCCTACGCTGCGTCTTCCGGTTCGTGGTCGCCACTCGAGAACCTTTCTTCCCCATCGGTTGTCAGTTCTACGAGCGATGTGACTAACGAGAATAACGAAGAGTTATAACTATTAGTAAATGGCTAAGCTAGCACGAGATCCACTCAAAGAACCCGATCGAAGTTTTTTGGGTTTTCGACTGAATCTCGTGAGACTGAATCTCTAGCTGTTTATTAGTTTTAATTATGAATACTACTCACGTTAGTTCCTGTAACGTTATTACCAGCGTTGGTTTATCATAAACCTTGGGTTTTACTATCCAGTAAAACCTAAGGTTTATCTTATAATACAACATAGTTTGATTTTTTACTACGATTCTAAGTGCGGCGATCACGAACCGGAGGACGCAGCGTAGGCGGTGGACCGACGATTTGGTTAAAACCGCCGGCAGCCATTCGATGCAGGAGGCAAGTAGACAGTCAAAGTAGCGCCCTATGGGAGACCTATGTTCAGCGGTGGACGTATTCAGTCTGTTGGATGATGTACTTACATTATAAATATTTAAATGTGCATTTGGGAATGTTAACACTTTACATTCTACGTGAGGTTCAGTTTGTTGAGTTTGTTGATTGATTTCGCATACATTACTGACTGCAAAGTTTGTGATTGCAGAATTCGGGCAGCCATTTTGAAAAGGCTTTTGTAGCAGAAACACAATTTTCAAAATGTTCAAAGTTAAGTATTGAAGACGTCTGATAAGTTCCATTTGTGTATAGCACAAAGCAATAACTTTTAATAGAAAACTCGAACGTATATAGAAAAGTAAAAGATTTCTGTCAAAGTAAAAGTTAAGAAGATTTGGAGTTATTATTCATGCTTATGACTTTTCTTTATAAGACATACATAATAATTATTCAGATGGTTGCGCCCCATGTAAAAACCTATTCAAACTGGTGCGTAAATACCACGCGGGATCCCGCCGGGTAGTTTGTATATAATAACCACTCACGTGCCACGCTCCGCGCGCCGCTAACCCTTGTGTGCCACCTGAGATTTAGTAATGCGCGGCAGGGCGTCAAGTGGTAAACTAATCAGTTCTAACTAAGACACCTAATGACTATTTACCTATTGAATGACTGCTGTCTCAAGTGTACAAACCAGGCTTTAAATTGTAATTAAGTTGATTATTCTAGGTGATGTCATTATTTTTCAATAAATAGTTAAAAAGTTAAATAGGTTTTATTTTGAAATCTAAAGTGACAACACTACTTTTTTTCATATTCAAAATAAAGTTTAATTCAATAGCTTTAAAATGACACCAAAATATTTAATCATGTCCTAGAAAAAAATTTAACGGCAATCGTAACTATATTGTGCCGAACGCATGTTCGAACACGCTCGGTTGGCGGGAATTCATCGAGCATTTTAGGCCGTTTACAAACGTTAATTTTATTCCATTAAATTCCAGTTCCGAATTCGATTCCGATTATGCAAATTAGACGAGAGAGGTATTAAAAAAACGAACACAAATTTCAGAAATTATAATTTTAATACTTTTATATTAATAGTCGACATTATGCTACACTAATCACAGATAATTAATAGTTATAATAAAACCAGTACTACCACCACTACCACCACTACTACCAGTACAGTTACACCATTATTATAATAAAATTAGTAAATATTTACCATAGTTAAATTTATCAATAATTAAACAATGACTTTACTTAATTATTGATGAATTAATTAAGTGCTAGATGAAATAATATTTTAACTGACCGAATTTAAAAATAATAATATCCTTTTAAAAACTGACTTTAATCCGCTAAATTACATACTGAGAAAAACTTAGATGACAATTTTTTTTCTAGTGTTTTTTTTTTTGAAAATCTAAATTACTGAGCCAATTATGATGAAATTATAACTGTTCATTTACTGCCTTTGTTATGTTTTTATTTAGTTTTTGCAGCTTTATTGATTGTCTACAAAAGTAATTTCATACATAGTTACATAGTTAACAAAATGAAAAAGTACCAATGTAACGTAACCATTATTTAATACATACATTATTATACATACAAAATCCCTCAAGTGCCGTCACTTGTTGAAAGCACTGGCTCTCTCAAGGCCACTGGCTGTATCTGCTGTGTATAGAACTAAAAAATATACACAAAATAATTAATTTTGATGATACATGTACCTACACCAGCTAAAATAAACCTTTAAAAAAGCAAAACGCCTACTCCTCGGACTGCGTAGACAGGGACTGCCCTTGCCCTCAGCCACGTCATCTACCACGGGCTTGGCTTCGCCGTGCACCATGTCCGGCACCACGCTCTTCCATATTTGCTAAAACCATTTTATAAAGTTAGTAGAAAGCGCATGCTTTATTTAATTGCTCACCTAACCCGAACACACAAAAAAAATGAAAAAAGTTAAATACTTATTTATTCAAATTATTAACCTAATACTAAATTTTTTGCGAAAATCACGTAACCGCCACCACCGCCATCCCCTTTTTGTAAAGGAAGGTTCCACTCCCCTCTCCCATCCCCCCCCCCCCTAAACTTTATATAACACTCACTTAGCACCACTAAAGCAAAGCCTACCTATATAAATTATATCCATACAAAAACTGAAAAATGTTTAAGTTTTTTTTTGTGAGCACAAAAAAATATATTATAGAAACTTAAAGTTTTACAAATTATAATTTCTTGGAGAAAAGCAAAAACAAGACTAATATGCACATTCATTATTAACATCATTTTTGGCGTCTGTTGCGAGCCTATTTCGTAAAAAGACCCGTTCCGCGCAAGTTCAGTCGTACTGCCGTCACCAAGTAATGTTCAAATAAACCCCTTTCCGTGATCTTACACCATAGGATACATGTTTTTGGTATCAATTTGTTCGTAAATAAACACTCTAGATAGATATCTAATCATAAATTCTTTAAACTAATAATTTATGAAGTAGTATTTAAATGAAGACAACTAGAGCCGCATTGAATTTTTTTCCTACAAGTCTTTTTACTTGATACATCCAACTTATTATATACTTACTCATCAAAAAATTATACCATTCGAAAGAACATTAAATTACGAACAAAATGATGTATAATTACATTAGAAAATATGGACCAAATCTACTCACAGTTAATATTTCTGCTGCACGCACTACGTTGACACAATCACGGAACAACAATTTTATTCTCTTTGAGCACAGATCTTGCAAACTTCGATAGATTATTCACAAAGTACCAAAAAAAGCTGGTACCAGGCGTTTATACTGTAGCAAATTTCAAGACCTAGCTGTCAAGGTCAATATTTTCATACCATAGAGCCAAATCCGTTATATTTTACGGTTTTTAGGTAGGCCCGACCGACCGACCAGTTTTATGGTCCGTGGCACATAAGGTTTTGCAGGATCCGCCAGTTTACTGGCGCGTGTAACCCCCCCTCCCTTATCTATTACATATAAATATAAATAAATAAATATATAAATTGTCTTAAATTAAATGCATGATACAACTAACTACTACCTACCCTGATCTATACCTATACCACCTACTAATCCTAATTTACCTAATTAGCAACGGTGTGCTTTTGTTTTATTTTGGCCAAATGATCGTCTAGTGGATAAACCTTCCGCTGTGATCGTATTATACCCAAGTAGCGAATAAGTATAAGCATAATAAAGAACCTATAAATCTATTCCCTACGTGATAGATTGAATAAAAGACTAATTATCAATACCTATATTTTAATGTCGTAATTAGAGCTATTTTCACTTGTATTTTTAAATGGTAATTAAATTATGTTTTTCCGATTAAATAATTAATAGTATGAATTTCTTGTAAACAATTATAGTACAACTTTTAACGATATTTCACATAGAATTTAGATATAAATATGTATTAAAGTTCTACCTTGAGACTAGTACAAATAAAATTATGCCTAAAATAATTCAGTAAGGAAATAAATCCAAGAGCTACGAATTGTCTACGAGTTTCGTAACCCTAGCTACGCCCTATTTAAAACATTCCCTTTACACAATTACACAGTCAATACGTAAAATTGCGATATAATCGACCTATAAGTTGAACATCGAAATAAGTTAGTTCTTAACCTAATACCTAGACTGAAGATGATCTAAAGGCCTACATTTTCTACCAAATGGAAAATATCGTAATTTATTCTGGAAAACATAGAGAATGTATAATAAACAATGTAGCATCCTTATTTCCTGTATTTATTGTAAAAATACATTGCTGGATTACACAAAAGGTTTTAGGGGTTTCCCCCAATGGTCTCCAAACCTCCCCTCATAACCATTCCGTACCACCCTTCAACTTCCATGTTAGAAGGCTGGATTCCTCAACTGTCCCATATTAGAAGGGTGGGTACCTCCACTGTCCCAAGTTTGAAGGCTGGGTGCCTAGACTCTATTAATCCAGAATCACAATATCTCTACAATTCAATACAGATAAATAAACATGAACTCTTCTAAAATAGCGTGAGCAAAAACGGTTTATATTAAATCTCATAATTTATACAAGTATTTAACTCAATAAATAGCAGTCAGGGAACACTCCCTCTTTTGGCTGCTTGGAATACTTTCCAAACTAGATTATTCACATATAAGTTGATTTAGTTCAACAGATAGTTATAATGATGTAAAATGTAGACTCTCGCCACTTCATTAATCTGTCTATCCCAGACTGATCACTGATTTCTATCAGATGAAGAAGAAAACAACTATTAACCCTTAAGCTGTATAAGAAAGATCTCGCATTCCCTCTGGAATTTAAGTATACTTTCGGAGTCTCTCGCTCCTAATATTAACCGTCGATCCAGCCATTAACTCTCAAGCTGCATTTGAAAGATCCCGCATTCCCCTTGGAATTTAGGTATACTTTCGGAGACTCCCGCTCCAAATATCAACTGAAAGCTACTAGCCAAACAATAACTGTTGTCCCAGTTAGATATTCCAACCATGGAATAAGTTTAATTCATTACAAATGATCAGTCTTAGTTTATCCAAACCAATAAGTAGCTCTATTAAAAATAGATGATTACTCTAAGTTAATCTTATGTTATTGCATAACAATTTAACAATATATCAATAGCTACCACTATCAGTAATATTCAGACATCTTTATATCTCTTGAATACAACAACGTACATTACAGATTCTTGAATCTCTATTAGCAAGTGATTATTCAGTTAAAACACTAGAATCTAATTGCTCTATTCAACTCAAACCGTTTTGATAAAATTTCAATCAAAGAAATATATGAACTTTCTTAATATGAGCAAAACCTTTGAAAATATTTAGTAAATGCAACTTTCCTAGCTAAAATCTCATTAATTACTAAAATGTCTACTTTACTCACAAATAATATCCAAATCCTTAATCACTGCAATCCAATACACTGCAATCCAATGGCACTACCGAAACCGTAAAGGGAACTATTATCCCAAACCGAACCACTAAAGACAATTTCTTTAGTTAATTACTTAAAACAATTAAAAGAATTTCCTGGTTAATTACTCCAAGAAAGCGCGACCGAGACTATCCCCATTTCCCTCCTGCATCTTCTTTTTAAACTCTGGAACTCTCCTTCATCAGCTCCCAGCAACCAATCACAGCTCTTCGTCACATCTCAACATCGTCATTCTCCTTCCTGATTGGTCAAGAACCTCCGTAGTCCACGTGGACCTACATTTCTCATACATCTCATGACCATCTAGATTTGCTATTCTGCTCTCTGATTCGTCGAACTAGTTCCTACTACTAAGTACTGAGATCACACTCCACGTGGACTCCACGTGGACTCAGACTTCAGCTGAAAATACGATCTTAGAATAAACAATTGACGATCAGTTTGTTTAAACCATTCCTCTAATCCTGCTAATAGACTGTAACTTAGCTTTATTAGAAATAATGATGTTTCTATAACTATTTTCACATTTTTCCTAATAATTAAAGAATAGTGGTGTATTAACCATACTATTTGAATAGTTTTCTTCAGTAACGATTAGCTACAGTACGTAAGTTATTTTTAATATTATTTACTGTTAAAGAAACCTATTTTTATAAATGTAAACGGGACCCCGTACCGTTACAGACGACCCCTTAAATTTACAAGATGCTGTTAGTTGACAGCATTGGAGTAAATTTAACCAAAACATTTAATAATCAACACAACCATTTCGTTGTACATGAAGTATTCTTTGAATTAATCCCCTTTTCTACTCTAAAATGCAATTAATTCTCTGTTGTCAATATTCAAGTTTCAACAAATAAATTATGTGTACTACACTCTGTGTGCTTGCCCTAAATCTCTCATTACTATATGTGCTGTGTATTTAAAGACCAATCAAGAAAATAAACATCTTAGAAAGCTAACGAAGAGTAAGCCCGTGCGTCATAAAAGAAATCAATATTCACAAGGTATTAACTGAACATCCAGGATCCGGTTGTGAGTCGAACAGCTAGAAGAGCAATTAACTACCGTTCCCACCTATAAGCTTCCATGCAAATCAATAGGACTGGTCGTTAATCCATGCGCCAATCTCTACCCTATTCAGCAAATTTCGTAAATCTCGTATGACTCCTCAGGGTCTGAGCACCTAAAGCTAACTTTAAAGTCAGTCTAAGACTTGATTGGAGCATGTAAGTGTGGGGAAAATTGCGTATTCGCTGAAGGCTGCGTGTAAGTATAGATTCAATATAACCCAATATTTACTATTGACGGGACTATTATGTCATCTGACTTAACCTAACTCCTTATCCCTATTTATATTGAATCATTTGTGGAGTGGTTGTTAAAACCCAGCAATTGACAACTCGCTTTCATGTCTCGATTTTATTGTTACCCTCAGCCCTTGAGTTTATTTGAAACTTTCACATGTAAACCAGCAAATGAACATAAAACATACACACACAATTCATACAAAGATATTAAACGTGTAACTCACAGAACATTCTTTCATTGTCATACATTACTACCTCAGGAAACATCAAAACCACCGGCTCATGATAGCGAACGAGTATGTTATTAAAATGAAACCCACTCATCTACTCACTTAGTACGAAGACCCCGTTTACGTCTATACCTAATATTGTCCAAGTTTTATCACAAATCAAATTCATCACATTTAGTTACCTACATGAATTTTAAGAATTCAATTTCCTACTCATATGACTTTATCGTAATTAGCTAGTCAAGTGCAATATTTAATAAGTCCGCTTTTATTCGACCCCCAGATTTTAAATTGTAAGTCTAATAAAAGTCCTATTAAACCTGCACGGCCTGTACCCCTATCACATATGTTTTTTTTATATATCATTAGAACCTTTTTAAACACTAGTTAACATGAAACCTTAACTTCTTTAATTACTAGTTATGAATAGTTTAAAACCTCCTTGTATTACACCTACAACTAAGATTTTCTAAATTATTATTTATATTACTTGTTTCCATAACCTCTCAACCAATCTGAAAACAGAAGAAAATATTAATCACAAACAATAAAATATTTGTCGCGGTGCTTTTCTTCGACTCCATGCTCCATTGTGCGTTGTGATTTTCCCTTTTACTAGAACATAAAATATGAAATTAGTTTTCTCAATAATATAAACATTAATCTTTAAATACTCAATTTATTTTTCCCAGAACTACATCCTCTATTATACATTATCCATCCTTGCAAGAAAACCCCTATTTTCTGTTTTATTCACTCAATCTATGATTAAAACCTTTTTTCCTTAGTAACAAACTCATTTGACACGAACGTTCTAAATTTGATACTGGCTAAATACACCAAATTGCTTGGGCCATTATATACTTTTTTTTTAATTTTGGCGGCAATACCGTCCAGTTGATTTGCAATTTTCAAGTAAAATTAGTGAAAAATATCTTTACAAAAAACAAAACAAATAATAATTATGTCTAGCATATTCGTACAACTTTTAAAAGATTATCCACAACTGTGGGATGACAAACATCCATTTCATGATGACCCTACAGTTATCAATATGTGTCTGTCTACATAGATTAAAGGCCCGGTACGAAGCTCTAATTCAATTTACCATAAGCATTAACGATATTAAAAGAAAAGTGGCCAAATACCGCTCTTTCCTCCTGCCCCCTTTAGTTTAGTTAGTACCTTATACCTAAATACCTATTTGAATTTACATATTTCTTTCTTTTAATTGTATCTTTTTATTATTTGGTCGATAAGGAACTTGGTTTATCATCAATATGGGCAAACGTTTTATTTGTATTAGTAATCATGAACCAAAAGAATCAGACCAGACCATCCCCCCATAATAGTTGGACCGACGATCTGATGAAAATCGCGGGAAATCGATGGATGAAAGTCGTAAACTGCCGCTCAAAGTGGTGCTGTTTGAAAGGCCTATGTTAAACAGTGGAAGTCTTCAGGCTATTTATGATGATTTATTCATGCTTTGTTTGAAAAGTAATTGAAAAATAGTTTATAAAGTTGTTGGTCGATAGAAAGTTAATATAAGTAGGTATTCGTTCTGGGCACCTAATTCCTTTCTACTCACTCTATGTTATCTAGGTCAACATTACTAAGTAGCTATAAACATTTTGTTCGTTTTTTTATCTAGATAATCTCTTTGTGTAGTACATGTGCCAACGTATCTGAACATTCCATAAATTAATTTTCACCCCCTTTTTATAGATCCCACCTACCAACACAACAGCGCAAATCCAATTCCTATACCAAATTTCAACTTCCGTTTCACCGCATTGGACGAAGAACTTAAACTCACTTTTTTAAATCAAATAGAAAATTTACTATTAAATGCTGAAAATGCCAGCCGCCAGACACAATCTTCTGAATCTGATGTATTAGCTCATTCACCTCCTCCAACTTCCTCCTACGTAAGTCCTTCCTTAAGTGGTTTTATTATTATTATTATTTATTTATTTTTGCAAATATTTATTTAATTTGAAATTTTCAGAGCCCTATTAGCCCCCCACCTGCAACTCCAGTATCGAGACCTACAAACCTTTACTTTGTCGGAGGTAAATAATGTCTTTTATACTTTTTACAATTTAAAACGTTAGTTTGTTCCTTATTTTATTTAATACTTTGTTTATTTTTAGGACCTGACAGATCTTAACTCTATCTTGGAAGATGTCTTAGATGACCTACAAAATTAGTAAGTTTTTTTCTCTATTATGTCATATATAAACACATCAATGTTCGTTTCTCATTTGATTTATTAGACTGATCTTGGATTTTAAATTTCTTGAATTTTCTATAGTACTTTAAACTGAAATTTTGCATAAAATATATTTATTACAATTACCTATACATCTTTTAATATCTAATTCTCTTTTTCAGATTTTTGCACGGAAAAATTTAATTTCAAATAAATATAACTAAAACTCTATTTTTTTATTCAAGATATTTTATTATCATTAAGATACATACTTAAAATACTACTTTATTTTTATCTATGAATAAAAGTTGATTTTTAGATTTTAAATTGTTTTCCTATACTTCAAAACCAAAATAAAATACCTATTTATATACCTACGACTCCCTTCAGTAATAATTAGATTGGTTAAGACAACTTCTTTAGCTTACAAGTAGCCTAAGTTAACTATCATTTCCCAAATCAGTTTAGTCCGTTTCCCTTTCCACAAACGTGTGAATGTATTATATTAAATTTTCCCCTTAAACTTATATTTTGTAATGTTTGTGATCTATCAAATCATAAACATTTTTGTGTACAAGTGATTACTACAAAATTAATGCCTCAAATAACCCTAAAGATAACGACCCTATTAATCATCACCAACTGTCCCCAATACTCTGTTATTATCATTTATTATAGACTGGTAGCGCCCCACGGTTTCACCTGTATATAAGTTTATCCTATATGATAATCCTCCGCAGTTAAGCTAAAATTTCATCAAAATCGATTCAGTAGATTCTTACAGAGATAGAAGGTAACAAACATTCGTACACACACAAACTTTTACATTATAATTATAATATTAGTAGGATTGGCAATTTAGCAATTCCCAATTGATCTTGTATTTTATCTTAGTTTTCAGCTCGTTTTATTTAATTTTCTGTGGGATTAGGGAACAAAAGAATTAATTTGTATCTTTGGTTGAATGTTTATTAGATAGAATTAGTGATACCTGTATTTCGTATATGAATTTGTCCAACTACTCGGATTACGTAATTAATAGCCTTATATCTGTTTTGAACTATAAAATTCATCAACCATTAATTTATCATCGTCATATTTTAGTCATTTAAGATTACTATGTAAAACTCAGTAAAGCTTGTTTCGTTTGAACACCTATATACCTACATTTAGTTTAGCTAATAATTGTTTACAGTATAACTAAAATGAAATATCTATAAAGAACATAACCTAGTTGATTTGTATTCGACCCCAGACCTTAAAATACACCTATATTTAAAAGAACAATTCCTAAATAAGCCTAATTCGCATAACTTTCATAAAATACATAGAATCAAGTAAAATAGAAAATTCATGTTTTTTGCTTTTTGTCATTTGTTTACTAATAACTGTTTCATGTTATTACATGCTACATGTATTAAAATGATTCGTCAATTCTGTAGTTAATACGTTGAGTCTACGTTCATTTTTGTTTACGACTAATACCTATCTGTATTTAATACAAATTATTACATTAATCAAACATGTCATGTCATAAAATACTGTTATGATAATTAATATCACTAGGTAAACTAAAATTTTGAAAATGCTCCTTTGTTACATTCCTTCTTACTCATTATTTATTTTTTTAAACCGATTAACTAGGACTAACAAAACCCAAAATGACTCTACCTACTTGTACATCCCTTGTGTGAGATGATTATAAATAGAATGTTCATCATCATCCCCGTGCTACTCTACCTACTTGTATCTCTCCTACGTGTTATTTCCCTAAACTTCCACTACAATTCCCAACGTAATACTATACGTAGGAAAGATATACGTTTAATATTTATGATTTTTATAGCAGTATCGCCTGCTCAGCGTAATCTACAGATTAATTTGTAAAGGAAAAATTTGAATCACGAGCGGGACTTGAACCCGCATCCATCCGTCCCTAAAGCCGGGACATGCTTTACTTAAGCTACCGTGACAAGTGGTCTCGTGTCCGAATTTATCCTTCACCTTTTTACAACCAACTTACGGGGTTGGCAGCGCCATCTATTGAGAAATTCTTAAGAATTATCCCAACCAGCACGGTCAAGTTACATCAACACAAATGCTGTAAAGATAACGCCTCCCAAATCAATATTTATGATTTTTATAGCAGTATCGCCTGCTCAGCGTAATCTACAGATTAATTTGTAAAGGAAAAATTTGAAACACGAGCGGGACTTGAACCCGCATCCATCCGTCCCTAAAGCCGGGACATGCTTTACTTAAGCTACCGTGACAAGTGGTCTCGTGTCCGAATTTATCCTTCACCTTTTTACAACCAACTTACGGGGTTGGCAGCGCCATCTATTGAGAAATTCTTAAGAATTATCCCAACCAGCACGGTCAAGTTACATCAACACAAATGCTGTAAAGATAACGCCTCCCAAATCAATATTTATGATTTTTATAGCAGTATCGCCTGCTCAGCGTAATCTACAGATTAATTTGTAAAGGAAAAATTTGAATCACGAGCGGGACTTGAACCCGCATCCATCCGTCCCTAAAGCCGGGACATGCTTTACTTAAGCTACCGTGACAAGTGGTCTCGTGTCCGAATTTATCCTTCACCTTTTTACAACCAACTTACGGGGTTGGCAGCGCCATCTATTGAGAAATTCTTAAGAATTATCCCAACCAGCACGGTCAAGTTACATCAACACAAATGCTGTAAAGATAACGCCTCCCAAATCAATATTTATGATTTTTATAGCAGTATCGCCTGCTCAGCGTAATCCACAGATTAATTTGTAAAGGAAAAATTTGAATCACGAGCGGGACTTGAACCCGCATCCATCCGTCCCTAAAGCCGGGACATGCTTTACTTAAGCTACCGTGACAAGTGGTCTCGTGTCCGAATTTATCCTTCACCTTTTTACAACCAACTTACGGGGTTGGCAGCGCCATCTATTGAGAAATTCTTAAGAATTATCCCAACCAGCACGGTCAAGTTACATCAACACAAATGCTGTAAAGATAACGCCTCCCAAATCAATATTTATGATTTTTATAGCAGTATCGCCTGCTCAGCGTAATCTACAGATTAATTTGTAAAGGAAAAATTTGAATCACGAGCGGGACTTGAACCCGCATCCATCCGTCCCTAAAGCCGGGACATGCTTTACTTAAGCTACCGTGACAAGTGGTCTCGTGTCCGAATTTATCCTTCACCTTTTTACAACCAACTTACGGGGTTGGCAGCGCCATCTATTGAGAAATTCTTAAGAATTATCCCAACCAGCACGGTCAAGTTACATCAACACAAATGCTGTAAAGATAACGCCTCCCAAATCAATATTTATGATTTTTATAGCAGTATCGCCTGCTCAGCGTAATCCACAGATTAATTTGTAAAGGAAAAATTTGAATCACGAGCGGGACTTGAACCCGCATCCATCCGTCCCTAAAGCCGGGACATGCTTTACTTAAGCTACCGTGACAAGTGGTCTCGTGTCCGAATTTATCCTTCACCTTTTTACAACCAACTTACGGGGTTGGCAGCGCCATCTATTGAGAAATTCTTAAGAATTATCCCAACCAGCACGGTCAAGTTACATCAACACAAATGCTGTAAAGATAACGCCTCCCAAATCAATATTTATGATTTTTATAGCAGTATCGCCTGCTCAGCGTAATCTACAGATTAATTTGTAAAGGAAAAATTTGAATCACGAGCGGGACTTGAACCCGCATCCATCCGTCCCTAAAGCCGGGACATGCTTTACTTAAGCTACCGTGACAAGTGGTCTCGTGTCCGAATTTATCCTTCACCTTTTTACAACCAACTTACGGGGTTGGCAGCGCCATCTATTGAGAAATTCTTAAGAATTATCCCAACCAGCACGGTCAAGTTACATCAACACAAATGCTGTAAAGATAACGCCTCCCAAATCAATATTTATGATTTTTATAGCAGTATCGCCTGCTCAGCGTAATCTACAGATTAATTTGTAAAGGAAAAATTTGAATCACGAGCGGGACTTGAACCCGCATCCATCCGTCCCTAAAGCCGGGACATGCTTTACTTAAGCTACCGTGACAAGTGGTCTCGTGTCCGAATTTATCCTTCACCTTTTTACAACCAACTTACGGGGTTGGCAGCGCCATCTATTGAGAAATTCTTAAGAACCGAACTTTGACCGTGCTGGTTGGGATAATTCTTAAGAATTTCTCAATAGATGGCGCTGCCAACCCCGTAAGTTGGTTGTAAAAAGGTGAAGGATAAATTCGGACACGAGACCACTTGTCACGGTAGCTTAAGTAAAGCATGTCCCGGCTTTAGGGACGGATGGATGCGGGTTCAAGTCCCGCTCGTGATTCAAATTTTTCCTTTACAAATTAATCTGTAGATTACGCTGAGCAGGCGATACTGCTATAAAAATCATAAATATTGATTTGGGAGGCGTTATCTTTACAGCATTTGTGTTGATGTAACTTGACCGTGCTGGTTGGGATAATTCTTAAGAATTTCTCAATAGATGGCGCTGCCAACCCCGTAAGTTGGTTGTAAAAAGGTGAAGGATAAATTCGGACACGAGACCACTTGTCACGGTAGCTTAAGTAAAGCATGTCCCGGCTTTAGGGACGGATGGATGCGGGTTCAAGTCCCGCTCGTGATTCAAATTTTTCCTTTACAAATTAATCTGATATACGTTTAGTTTTTTGTATTTTATTAGATTTTAATCACAGTTAGGTTTAGTCTCACGTCGATAAAAGATTAGCATACTTGTTATTGTTATAAAATATGTAACTGATACCATTGAATATAGTGACTTCTTTTACCATGTATTCACGATTACTTCTATTTTACCTAACAGGCGAAGCTATGTTCTAGTAACGAGTAACCCACTTTGTTGCAATTGAACCTATAGTGACAAAACTTAGTTAATCTACTAGTAAATATGTGAATATTATATTTTAGTAATTAAATATTTGTATAAGTATCTACTTTTTATGTTATTATAAGCTAGGTATTCCGACTGATATCAAGTAATTGATGCAGACTAAGATGGAGCTCGCTTGCCTAGGTGGATGAAACCGTCCTGAACATCTAATCAACTAAGAAACTGTCTCGAATAATTCGAAGGCATGTTATAAAAATGAATCCAATATTGTTCCCTGACACTATTATTTTCACAACCCGTAAATATACATTGCTTATTTAGGAATCTTATAAAAAATAGACACAAATGTTATTTATCATGGCTAGATTAAAATATTAACAAACAAACAAACATAATTACCCTAAAACCACTATAGGTAATAAGAACCAATATGATAGCTGATCGCACTTAATAAACTAAGTTCCCTTCTATAAAGTATGTCAAGTGTCAACTCACTCCATTTTAAAAGCACAGCTATTGAAAATTGTCTAACCTTATTATTTAAATCGGTTTCTAATCGGTAGTTTCCAATTTTAACCATTGGTAAGTACATCCAATAGAACCAAGTTAATTTAGATTATTGTCATAATAAAATATTCATAATTTCCAGTCTGAATAATGAATTATGCATTCCTAAATAACCTAGCATTTCTGAAATCCTAGACCTAACTTACTACTAAGCTTAGTTACTTATAGATTCGTATTTGTTTCTACTTAGTATGCCTATTAAAACCCTTCTATACTAAAGATGTACAATTTACATAAATTAACTGGCTTCATCATGAGGTTTCACTTGCTGTTCTAAATATTCATTCTTTTTCCAAAATAAAATTATGGATAAGTAGATACATACTTTCTAATCATCGAAATCCGTTCAGCTGTTAGAGATGAATTCATACAAACTACCATACTCACACACACACACCCGCACACATATACCTGCACCTTTGCATTTATAATATTGGAGTAATGTAAGGTAATTTATTTTAGTATCTACACTTTAAATATGTTTTTAACCCCTTAAGGATATTTTTAAGTTACTAAGATGTTGCCCTACCTGGTTTAAAATATAAATAGTCTTTAAACCTCTTAGATATTGAGCTAAATTAAAATTTTTACCTCTTTCCCCTTTTCCAACAATAGAGATAGATTGGAATAGGTAAATAGTCAAACTAATTTTCCTATCACCGAAACTGATTCAAAGTGATATAGCTGAATGGAAATTTATTGATGACTTTCTATAATTTTCTAAAATAATTATCCTATTACCCAACCACAACTAAAGTGACAGACATCGTTGATGATAGTTTTATCCGCCTAGGTTAAACTAAAGATTGACGTACGATTTTCATATAAAAGTATTAAACTAAATAAAAGTAAATTTAAAGTTATCTATTTTACCTACGTTTGTATTATTGTTTCGTAGTTATTTTAATTTAATCTAATGATATGCTTATACTTACTCTCGTCCATTTTCACGAACAACAAATTGGTGTTTAGACAAAGTCTAGGCACCTTCTTAAATGTTAACCTACTTTATAAAACTTGCTCTAATTAAAACTCAATTCCCTTTTTAATATTCAAATGTTATGTTTTAGTCTGTAGTACCCCAACATATCCTGGTAACGGCATACCAAATTGTAACCCCCCCTCCCTTATCTATTACATATAAATATAAATAAATAAATATATAAATTGTCTTTAATTAAATGCATGATACAACTAACTACTACCTACCCTGATCTATACCTATACCACCTACTAATCCTAATTTACCTAATTAGCAACGGTGTGCTTTTGTTTTATTTTGGCCAAATGATCGTCTAGTGGATAAACCTTCCGCTGTGATCGTATTATACCCAAGTAGCGAATAAGTATAAGCATAATAAAGAACCTATAAATCTATTCCCTACGTGATAGATTGAATAAAAGACTAATTATCAATACCTATATTTTAATGTCGTAATTAGAGCTATTTTCACTTGTATTTTTAAATGGTAATTAAATTATGTTTTTCCGATTAAATAATTAATAGTATGAATTTCTTGTAAACAATTATAGTACAACTTTTAACGATATTTCACATAGAATTTAGATATAAATATGTATTAAAGTTCTACCTTGAGACTAGTACAAATAAAATTATGCCTAAAATAATTCAGTAAGGAAATAAATCCAAGAGCTACGAATTGTCTACGAGTTTCGTAACCCTAGCTACGCCCTATTTAAAACATTCCCTTTACACAATTACACAGTCAATACGTAAAATTGCGATATAATCGACCTATAAGTTGAACATCGAAATAAGTTAGTTCTTAACCTAATACCTAGACTGAAGATGATCTAAAGGCCTACATTTTCTACCAAATGGAAAATATCGTAATTTATTCTGGAAAACATAGAGAATGTATAATAAACAATGTAGCATCCTTATTTCCTGTATTTATTGTAAAAATACATTGCTGGATTACACAAAAGGTTTTAGGGGTTTCCCCCAATGGTCTCCAAACCTCCCCTCATAACCATTCCGTACCACCCTTCAACTTCCATGTTAGAAGGCTGGATTCCTCAACTGTCCCATATTAGAAGGGTGGGTACCTCCACTGTCCCAAGTTTGAAGGCTGGGTGCCTAGACTCTATTAATCCAGAATCACAATATCTCTACAATTCAATACAGATAAATAAACATGAACTCTTCTAAAATAGCGTGAGCAAAAACGGTTTATATTAAATCTCATAATTTATACAAGTATTTAACTCAATAAATAGCAGTCAGGGAACACTCCCTCTTTTGGCTGCTTGGAATACTTTCCAAACTAGATTATTCACATATAAGTTGATTTAGTTCAACAGATAGTTATAATGATGTAAAATGTAGACTCTCGCCACTTCATTAATCTGTCTATCCCAGACTGATCACTGATTTCTATCAGATGAAGAAGAAAACAACTATTAACCCTTAAGCTGTATAAGAAAGATCTCGCATTCCCTCTGGAATTTAAGTATACTTTCGGAGTCTCTCGCTCCTAATATTAACCGTCGATCCAGCCATTAACTCTCAAGCTGCATTTGAAAGATCCCGCATTCCCCTTGGAATTTAGGTATACTTTCGGAGACTCCCGCTCCAAATATCAACTGAAAGCTACTAGCCAAACAATAACTGTTGTCCCAGTTAGATATTCCAACCATGGAATAAGTTTAATTCATTACAAATGATCAGTCTTAGTTTATCCAAACCAATAAGTAGCTCTATTAAAAATAGATGATTACTCTAAGTTAATCTTATGTTATTGCATAACAATTTAACAATATATCAATAGCTACCACTATCAGTAATATTCAGACATCTTTATATCTCTTGAATACAACAACGTACATTACAGATTCTTGAATCTCTATTAGCAAGTGATTATTCAGTTAAAACACTAGAATCTAATTGCTCTATTCAACTCAAACCGTTTTGATAAAATTTCAATCAAAGAAATATATGAACTTTCTTAATATGAGCAAAACCTTTGAAAATATTTAGTAAATGCAACTTTCCTAGCTAAAATCTCATTAATTACTAAAATGTCTACTTTACTCACAAATAATATCCAAATCCTTAATCACTGCAATCCAATACACTGCAATCCAATGGCACTACCGAAACCGTATAGGGAACTATTATCCCAAACCGAACCACTAAAGACAATTTCTTTAGTTAATTACTTAAAACAATTAAAAGAATTTCCTGGTTAATTACTCCAAGAAAGCGCGACCGAGACTATCCCCATTTCCCTCCTGCATCTTCTTTTTAAACTCTGGAACTCTCCTTCATCAGCTCCCAGCAACCAATCACAGCTCTTCGTCACATCTCAACATCGTCATTCTCCTTCCTGATTGGTCAAGAACCTCCGTAGTCCACGTGGACCTACATTTCTCATACATCTCATGACCATCTAGATTTGCTATTCTGCTCTCTGATTCGTCGAACTAGTTCCTACTACTAAGTACTGAGATCACACTCCACGTGGACTCCACGTGGACTCAGACTTCAGCTGAAAATACGATCTTAGAATAAACAATTGACGATCAGTTTGTTTAAACCATTCCTCTAATCCTGCTAATAGACTGTAACTTAGCTTTATTAGAAATAATGATGTTTCTATAACTATTTTCACATTTTTCCTAATAATTAAAGAATAGTGGTGTATTAACCATACTATTTGAATAGTTTTCTTCAGTAACGATTAGCTACAGTACGTAAGTTATTTTTAATATTATTTACTGTTAAAGAAACCTATTTTTATAAATGTAAACGGGACCCCGTACCGTTACACGCGCTAGAGCGAAACTTCATACAAAATTCCCGGTGGAATCTCGCACGGTATTTACCGCTACCCACAGTAGTAGTGAATAACACATTACATACAATAAGATATTATAGACAGACTAAAAAGACAGTATCCCTTATCCTGCCCACCTAGCATGCGCACCGCAACAAAATTTTCTCGACACTTTGGCCCTTCTCCCATTACGATACGCCCAACCGACTCTAGTATCTTGCTAGTCTCGGAGACTAATCGTCGCGGAATATTGCACATACATTTGTTTATTTATTTAATCAATTGCATTACACAGACTTATACTACTTAAAATAAAGTAATCTAAATCAATGAACTCTGACAAGAGTGTTGCAATATCGATTTAAAGCAGACAGTAACATAGGAATTAAACACTAACTTATGTAACTTAACTCTAGGTATGTATAGGTACCTACTTCTTAAATAGGTATTATAATATATGAGGTACATTTTCATATATGGGTGTTTTTCAAGTAGTTTTGTATATATACAAGGTGAGAAGCGTCTTAATTTAAGCTAATAATTACAAAGTTAATGAAACTGCTGCTGCAACGAAGGCTCTGCAACTTATATTCTTCTTAAAGTAGGGATGAATCCAGTATTTTTTTCTTGTGGGATGACGTCTTCTTCTGTTTCTATAAAACAGATAAACTGCAGGCGCTTCTAGGTCACTGGAATTGCTCGACATAACGTCCATTCATTAAAAAAACACACAACAAATGTTATGTTTTGTTATTTTTCATGTAGCGTAATGTGCGACCGCCGAGTTTTTTTTTTTTTTTTTTTTTTAATTTATTTAGGTCCGCCAACAGTAGAAGCATGAACTAACGCTAATGAATCTTGCTTATGATATCTAAACTACATGCTCAACCTATTACAGGCAAACACCGCATGTTCCAATAATATAATTTGTATACAGTGTGTATAATACTGTACATGACGCTATTGTTAACCGGTAAAGGTGAAAAAACAAGAAGTAGAAAATGTAACATTATAACCCATAGTATTTAATGCCAAGGAGAAAAAGAACAACAAGGAGTTGCCAACAAGTATCCAGCTAGTTTGCGACTTGAGTATCGTATCCTACGTGTTTTGTAATGGGAGAAGGGCCTGTGTCTCTCACTCTAACAGTGACCACAATTTTTCTCGCGGTGCGCATGCTTGGCCATCTGACCACTAGACCCTTAGAGTATAGACTAAAAGCATAGAGAGAACTTCATTATATGTCAAGCGTACCACTTTTTTGACACTTTTTATATGAAATGATGTTCACTTTGATGTGAATGATTCTAACAGATTTGTATAGAAAAAACAGTTGACTCAAACCAAAAAAATGGTACGATGACATTTCGCAAGCGTAGCTAATTCCTATATGTTTGTTTCTTTCCTTCGCCACTGACGTAGCGATACGTGTGAGCAGTACAAATATAATATCGTTTTGATTGATCTCTCTATGCTTTTAGTCTATACTCTAAGACTAGTCTAGACCAGTCATTCAGATACGCAGAGTTGTAGCGATAGAATGAGAGGCACCTATGTAGAGTAGACTGTAGCGTTGTGCGTGGTTGAATTGCACTTTATTGCGATGTAGCAAGAGTCACTATTCATTTATGAGACTTCGCGGAGTGAAGCTTCTGTGATTATAGAAAGTGGAATAGGATAATATGAGATAGAGTTAGGATGAAGTTAGAATAGTAGACCGTTGGCCGTGTGGTCCCGGTTTGCGAATAGGGCCACCCCATCTCTTCCCGTGGGTGCCGTAAAAGCCGACAAAGGAAATATCCAGGAAATTTTCTCGCGATCAGCAAGCTGCCTGCCAAGCGTGGTGATTATGGCAAATCACCACCTATGACGTATTATGGTAGAGGCCCGTGTTTTGCAGTGGACGTCTTCCAGCTGATGAAGAGAGCAATAAGTGGTGCTGTATCCTTAAAATGTTTAAATATTAATTACACAATCAAAATCCGACGAGTTAAAAGTTCTTATGCAACTTGGTTCCTGCATTTCATACGACAACTCCCACGATTTCCATAATCCAACTTTGCATAATTTTCCATGCAATTTCCGTACATATAAACCTACATCTTGGCACGGAAATGCAAGTAAAACTAAAAAAAAATATTTACTTGCACGTCCAAGTTTTTTCACAGGAAAAACCCAAACGTTAGCTCCAACTTCTTCAGCAAACTGAAACGTAAAAAGTTAAACCTTCTTAATTTGACTGCTTTGAGGTGTAAATATTTAATTTCCGCACTGGTAGCGGCAAGTTTGTTGCGGACTTGCAAGTAATGAGTTGAGAGTTGGTGTAGGTACAGACCACCACCCGTTAAACTAAAAACTTATGGACGGTATGCCATGAAACTATATTTTATTTAATTTTACGAATAAGCCATCGTTTGATTGGATAAACAAATGAGTAAATATGTGTGGACATTTCACATAGCGCCACCTAGTCCCAAACTAAGCATAGTTTGTACTATGTGAACCAGACAACTGATAGAATACGAAAATATGCTTTTGTTTGTAAATCCATATAATACATCAAGATATATAATACATCATAACATCCAAACACAGCACAAACACCTATTTTCATTACACAAATGTTTGTCCTGAGTGGGAATTGAACCCACAACCTATAGTTCAGAAGGCAGACCTACTACCAACTAAGCTAACAGGCCAGTCAATCAGTCAGGATTGCGACAATTAACTCCTGACTCTGACTCTAACACAAAACACTGTAATATAAAGGCATCTGAAAATCAAAATTCCACAAAGTAAAGTCCAAGCACCTAATAAAAACTGAATATTCATTTGTAATTTCCATTTTAGGTAACCTAGAAGTAAGAATCTTATTTATTATTCCAGTTCTCGGTACCTCTATTGTGTTTCTCACTTTATAAGGCTGCGTTTTATTGGAGGCAGCTCAACTTGTCTTAAAGTCTGCTCTATATTACAGTTTTATTGTTGGCCGATGTGAACTGGGCTTTACTTCTCGCAATTATGCTTAGACATGAGATATAGTTCAGCTCAAAACGAACTGGTTCAAATATTTAGCTCATAATTTGTACACACTAGTTTGCGCTACTGTAATGCAGTCTAAATGTGGTACATAATTTCCCTCGACTCGGATTCTTTTAATCACATGAATAAACAAATGTTATTTTGGTTGTTGAATTTAAAGTATAGTCATGTAAATAAAAGAGCTATGATAGAGTCCATTAAAATAGTAAATTAAATCACGTTAATTTTGTCAAAGATGCTTGTTAATATGAGCATTATTTTGACAACCTTCTTCGAGATAAATCGAAATTGCTGTACTGGCGAGCAGCGGCCGGCAAAAGTTGTATGAAAATCCATATCTGTCGTGGTTTAGCGGCAAAATAAATTACATGGTAAACTCATATCTGTCGTGTAATTTAAAAATGGAACGGTCTTTTACTCGGAAACATGGTAATCAAGAAGGTAACTCATCCAAGGTATTATTTAAATTTCGAACTGGCTTGCAAACAGAAAGCTATTCATTGAAAAAAAAAATAACACTATCATGGAAAAAAATACTTTCAACGAGGAGTTTTATTTAAAAAAAAACCTAGTTATGCTTCTTTTCTAGATGGCGCAGTAAGTAATAGTTTAAACCTTTCAAACCACAGAGGAGTTCAAACATAAGAAAATGCTTAGACTATCTACAAAGAAATGTCAAATTCAGTTGAGTGGACCACGAGTACATTGCCTGTAGTATCTCCTAAGTAGTCTGTGGTGCATTCTTATTAAGTAAATTGAAGTATAGTAGATCTGCGAGATAGATAAACGTTAATATTATGATCCAAAATAAAGCCGAGCTATCCCGCAACGAAACTAAAAAGAAACGAAAGAGTTTAGAGTTGTCAGTCAGTATAGTGCCACATTTCCTCTAACTTGTGGTCTATGCTTAAAACAGTGACAGTGACAGATTTTAGTAAAACCACAACTGGCGCCATCTATCGGGTCATGCATAAAATACAATTTCTTTTTTTTAATAATAAGCCTCATTAAAATATTCTGCCTACACTTAGTTGTGATTTCCGCGCATTATTTGAGAACAGTACTATACCTACCTTGGCCACAACTAGGCATTGATGGACTTACGTAGGTACATGTGCCTCGGCTTCGCCTTGGCCCACATTTACTTGTTCGTTCATCAATGCCTCTGTTGCTGGCTGCTGCAGTAATGTACTATTATAAATGCATTTCAATTGACTCAGACGTGATTTCGCGGAAGAATGGATATTTCTGTTTTGTTTTTAATAAAAAAGTGTTTGTCAGGCAAAAGATATATTGTGGCCCCATAAACAATATTTTTTCAATGAGCCATGAGCTATTGAATCTGCTCAAACTCTGGTTTAAACTCAAGCTGATCTGTGAGTTGATTCATAACAGAAAACATTCTAACCATTCCTTAGCTCAAGTTAGAACCGTTACAAACAGTTAGTGAACTTAAACAAACGTTGCAATTCAACTTTCAACACAAAGACTTATAACATCATAGTTAATGGTCAGAGATGTGCAGTACAATCAGTAAGAAAGTTTCATTGAATTATATTATAATGTGACTTTAATTTGGCTATTGAAAGCACTATGGCATATTGAATTCAAGAAAATTAATCTAAAAATGATTATAGATTATTTTTTGTTTTCTGTTACGTCTTTACGATTTTACAACAATCAACATTAAAAATAGTATACTTAATATATCACTAGCTGACCCGCCCCGGCTTCGCACGGGTTAGTTTTACCCCTTATATCAGTCTAAGGGAAGCCCCTTCCCCAAAGAAAGGAGGTCCTATTCCCTTATTTTTCCCCTCGTTGGAAAACGAATGTATGTTGTAGGACTCCCGTTTTAATTTGAATTAGTAGTCATTTACATGTTTTTTTAGGCTAAGCTAACAACAATAGGCTAAAACTACATACCCTTGGCCGTGGGCCGTGTGGTCCCGGCGTGATGTGGGAATAGACCACCGCATCTCTTCCCGAGGGTGCAGTATGAGCCGGCTAAGGGAATATCCAATAATAGAATGGGCAGCAGCATTCTCCTCGGTTATTAAAATATTCTGCGATCACCAAGTCGCATGCCAAGCGCGGTGATTATGGCAAAGGAATTCAGTTTCGTCTGAAATACAAAGATTTGAGGAATTACAGGTTTGTACTGGTATAAACCGGTTCTCAGTTCTGGCTTTTGTTTTAACTTTCCGAGTGCAAAATTATGCGAGACTGGGGAACTTTAAGGAGTAAATAATAACTTTATAGTGACTTTAAAGTTCATTTCAAATGTTTATCTGATTTATGAGTTAAATCTTTTCGAGGGCTATATAGGATATGTTTTTTGATCTGTAGAAATTAGATATTTTAACAAATTGTAACCAATGGTTATTTGTTAGAGATTTTAACCATTGGTTACCTTAACTACGGATCAAAACTCACCCTAAGGGTGGGTTTTTTCACCAATAGTTAAAGTAACAAATGGTTAAAAACTCTAACAAATTTTGACCATTGTTTAGAATTTGTTAGAGTTTTTAATCATTTTGTTACTTTAACTATTGGTGAAAAACCCCACCCCAAGTACAGCAAAAAATCGGCTAAGTAAATGAGCAGGAAAAAAGACTACTTCTTTCCTGCTCTATAACATTGCTACTTTCAAATACTTGCAGATGGTACCCAGTTGCGCAACCTTCAAAAACCACATTTACAACCTGTGCTTAGTATTTGCAGCTCTGCTCGGTTGCAGTCGAGCTCTAACTCAAAACCAATAATAAAACTAAATCATTCACAAAACTAATCTAACAAGTATAGAAGAAAAAAAAGATTTTTGAATAAGGAAAAACTTGTGGGTCGAACAAGATTTTGTAAAAAAATCAACCGAAATGACGCAAACGACGTAGAGTACTTCTTTAAACCCAACACTCAATACTTAATAGTAACGAGTACCAAGTAGCAAATATATGTAGATACCCCTACACAGTACACACCCACACTCATAACTTTCTAATCTAAACGGCTTCACATTACAGTTGAGCCGAGTAAAGCAAAAATAGCCAGCCCATAACAGCCCAATCCGCACCAAAAATAACTGAATCCCCAAACTATAAAAATAAGTAGCAGAACCAGTGTTTCACATCCAAACATTATTTGTAATGTCACCGATGGCCCATCAAAAAGGCCTGTAATGTAGAAACTATTATGTAATCTGTGCCTATAAGTTCCTTCTATGGGCCATAATATCATATCAATATGGCATTGGGGAATTCGGGAGGATCGCCTTTTTATAAGGAAAATAGTTTTTGATAGAATGTGTGGTGTAAATTATTGGCACGGGACGATAAGATTAGAAGTTTGTTTTTACAGGGCAAAGTGTCTTTATTATTCAAACAAATAATTCAATAATACCAAGTTTCTTGTAGTAGGTGGATTACCTGCTACAATAAACGTTTGGACCTTAGAATAAGTCTATAAAAGGTAAGTCTCTAAACAACACCTTATCAAAATGCACGCTACAAATTCGCTATGTGTGCTGTGCTTACTTGCCTCGTCACGCACACAGACGTAAGCATAAGTGAGTAATCTATTTTCACTATTTATGGTATTTCAGATGATTTAAGCAAGAAAATTAAAATAAAAGAAATAAATAGATATGTGTGGGCATTTCACACAGCGCAGTCTAGCCTCAAACTAAGCATAGCCTTTTTTTTTTTTGGGGGGGAAATGCCCTCGCACTTCCCTGCCACCACGGGGATGATGGCAGGGGGTATGTGGGACTCGAACCCACTAAAACCCCCCCGTGATCCGTCCGCCGCCGGGATGGGGCGAGATAGGGTCGCGTTAGCATTCACTATCTCGCCCCGACGGTAGGCCCTTTCGGGCCTCTGCGCCAGTGGGTGGGCAACCTTACACCTCGGTTACCCACCAGACGTGTGGGGCCGTGTGAGCACGGCGGAGAGTCCCCCGACTCTCCGCCGCCGACCCCACTACGGAGGGTGGAGAAGGCGCGCGAAACGCCTCCTCCGTCCCCCGGTCCGTCTGCGCCGGATCGGGTCAGAGTTGGCATTATCCTCCCTGACCCGCTCCGCAGCCTCCTTCTGCGACATCACCGCCTCACAGAAGGAGACTGTTGCCTGCCACTCTGTACTATCATATGGGAGCCAGATAACTGATAGAATACTTATATACTTTTAGCTTTAGTAAATACATACATAGAATACAATATAACACCCAGACACAGAACAAACACCTTTGTACATCACACAAATGTTTGTCCTGGATAGGAATTGAACCCAAAACCTATAGTTCTGAAGGCAGAGCTACCACCAACTAAGCTATCGGGACAGTCAAACAAAATAAAAGCTTGCCACTGGAATGTCACACCAGAAATCTTATGCTGCTTTTCTGATGTGTTGTGGCACGATTTCACCACGCAAATTGTAATTATAAATAATTTTCCGGGAGCTCTTCACACGGAGCTCTGACCGCACGAACGTCGTACGGTGCCATATATGGCACCAACTGAACGGCTTACATTTCGCGAATGTGCTGGGGTTCTATAAGTACTTATTTTAAGGTTTGGCTGTATACAAGCCGCGTTGAAATATATAGAATGTCGAAATGTTCCAGCTCACTACCAGTTAGTAGCATGCCCAACATGCTGGCAGCGTTGCCCCGTCAAATTGCAATGTTGATACGTCTTTTTAAATGTTTTTTTAATGGGCAATGTGCTAAAAACACAGCTCTCTCTTTCTTTTTTTTAAACTAGTTAGTTTAAAGAATAAAGACATATTGCAATGTAGTAGTTACTACAATAATAAAAACTAGTAAGCTAGCTACACTATCTACTACAAAGAACATTTGGACTGTATACTAGCCGCGATGTTCTTCGTAGTAAATAGTATAGCTAGTTTATTAGTTTCCATTATTGTAGTAGTTAATTTTAAAATGTTTGTTCATAAAACGAACATATTATTGATACCACAACGTACAATTTGATATCCGCATTTGAGGTGCCACTAACGACTGTGTTAAATAGATATACACCGTAAGTAAACGACATAAATAGGCATAATTTTACTCTACCTAATGAATATTGTTCATTTCTATAAAAGCGGAAATCAGATTTTAATGATGTAATCAAAATTACATTAAATACATTCCAACATAAAACGCTGGAAGTATTAAAGAATATCTCTACGCCAATTAATTTATCATAATTATTTATTTATTAAGCTCCGCAACGAAATTTCTTTGTAAATTGTAATTTATTGCGACACCAGCTCCCCGTGGAAACCGAGAACAACTCATAATTGGTTATTTTATCGCAATAATTAATTAATAAATTATAGTAAAATACGTATTTATTGGCAATTCTGAAGCATTTATGAGAATTTTCTCGTATTAGGAAAATACATTTTAAAACTTCTAGAAATTTTATTGTGGAGTTGGAACCATTTTCACGCGGCTTAAAAACCACAATTGGGATTAATTACTAATTTATTCTTTAACGATTTTAGTTACATGTGCGTATTTAAACATTTTAATAAGAAGCTTCACGGTTTTCCTTGTAAAATGGTCGTTTTCCTGTGAGAACTATAAATTTTTGGGGATTTTGTATCTTATTATGGATGATTGATGGTGACCGAGCATGTGCGCTTCGCAATCTTACAGCACTGGGTTCGACCCTCAGCCCTGCACCAATGACTTATCTAGTAAGTTAAGTGCAGTTTTCGATGTTATTGCTCCGTGCCTCGGAGAGCACGTTAAGCCGTCGGTCCCGGTTGTCATAAGAACATCTATGGCAATCGTTACGGGTAGTCAGAAGCCTGATAGAATCTGACGCCAGGTCTAACCACCCCTGTTACTAGTTCCTTATGGGTTGCGAGGACAGATAGCAGTCGCTCGTGTAATTCTGGTAGCTCGCCGCTACAGGTTAGATTGGGAACCAACCCCAATAACAAATGGGAAAAGGCAAAGAGGATGATGATGTATCTTATTATGGATCCTGGTAGACTAAGCTATCTGTGCACCAAAATTTATCCAAAACAAAAGTTTACCTGGTAAAAAAAATAGCATACATAATATATTATACAGCTTTCATTTATTTCTTGCGCAGATGACGCATATGACGTCATATTTGCGGCACCATGCGACGGCACCATACGAGAAGTGTCCATTAGTATAAATAAACCATCGATCAAAGATGTAGGTACTTACCGATGTACGGGGAAATGCATTTCGCATCTTTGATCAATTTGACGTTGGTAATCTTTAGCGATGTTTATACAGTCAGCGACAAAATTGGTTGAGCATTCCCAGTGTTAAAAAAAGATAATCGAATTTTGGTTAAAGGTAAGGCACAGTGTTGGATTCCCACTAAAATCCCAACTCTGTGTGTCTTCCGGTTCGTGGTCGTCACTCAAGACTCTTTCATCCCCATCGGTGGTCGGTTTTGGCCTGCCCATCTAAGAGTTTATCGGTGACTAGTTCTAGATAATTACATCATAAAATTTTGATTTATTAAAAAAATCTAGATATAGCAGAAAACCGTGTAAATTGGTGTGATATATGGTAGATATAAAGCCTCGAAAATAACCAGGAAAGCATGTATACATATAAGTGACAGGCGAATGGGGTGCCTCTTATTTACAGTTCAACATACCAACTTCCGTATTTCAAACAAACCAAAACTTCGGGGCACTACTCCCTTCAAAGGTAAGCAGTTGTATAATCAACTCCAAATGGCCCAAAGTTGCAGGGTTGTTATTCCGACATAACTAAACAGGATATAATTGGTTTAAACTGCTATTTTCTATTATAGTTCGAGTTAGGGTGTCTTGACTATTAATAAGCAGAGTTGTAATCTTCAAGAGAATTATGGATGAAACTGCAAAATTTATTAGACCTATGATTCAGAACTTACCAGATAAAATCGGTAGAAGTTAAACAAACAAAAAATTGACGAGAAAAGATGGTACTATTAAAATTCTGTGTGATTCCGAGTGATGATGTGTGGTTTTCAGTGATTCTGTGTGTGGTATCTGCCAGCCAAATATAAGTAATTTTGTTTATTAATTAGAGTGCAATTACACAAGATATTTATGTATCATTCCAAACATCCCTGTTACTGGTTCCTTATGGGTTGCGAGGTCAGATGGTAGTCGCTCGTGTGATTCTGGTAGCTCACCGCTACAGGTTAGATTGGGAGTGACCCCAATAACAAATGGGAAAAAGACAAAGAGGATGATGATAATTTATGTATCATTCTGTCCTGAGTCATCGGAATTTCTTGAAAATTTGGGATGTTTTAGTAGTTGGAACATTTGACCATACGTTACTCTTACTTGTTAATCTCACAGACTTAGAAGATTTTCCGTCAGCATTAGACCGATAGGTACTCTTTTCATCAGTGCTTTTAAAATTGGTACTCTATTACTTCGTATTTTAATTGCTAAGTTGCTTTCTATTTTTCATTATGATAATAATATACTAGAATTTACTAGATGATACATACATACGAGTGGAGCCCAATGGTTTCACCTATTTCTTTACTATGTATATAAGCCTTCAGACTTTGTCATCGTACTCCTTGCCTCTTCCCATTTGTTACTGGGGTCGGCTCCCAATCTAACCTGTAGCGGCGAGCTACCAGAATTACACGAGCGACTGCCATCTGACCTCGCAACCCATAAGAAACCAGTAACGGTATGGTTAGACCAGGTGGCAGATTCTATCAGACTTCTGACTACCCGTAACGATTGCCATAGATGTTCTTACTTATGACCAGGACCAACGGCTTAACGTGCTCTCCGAGGCACGGTATACACCCCTTTAGATGTTGAATTAAAATAAAACATTCAAAAGAAAGACGCATTTTAAACCCACCCAGTTGTTTGATGCTGCGTAGACTATTACTAATTGACAGCAGCAGCTAAGGACTTACTTTTTACATAGATTTTCTTTTCACTAACCCCTCTCCCTTTAATGTATTCCTTCATAAACCGTGTCACCAACAAACTTGGACAATGCGCATTAATTTCAACTTATCTTAATTATTTATGCTGCCACCAGCCCCCTTTTATCGCAACTCCTAAAGGCTTAGACCTCAATTTACGATCACTTCTGAAGTTTCTCGACTATCGACTTATCTGCCGTCGTAATTCATAAAGAACGGTTATAGGGCAGTGCGGTCCGGGAATGGACACCAGGGTCTTATCAGTTGGGGAGAAACGGTGATGCTTAAATTGCTTAATATTTCTCGTTAAGTCAGTTGCTGGTTATTAAAATGGATATGAAGGCTGCGGTGGAAATATTTGGTTATATCTTTAACAGTTGAGTTCAACTTAGTCGGAAAATAAGTAGCAGGTAAAGTCTTATACATTTTTTTTAATGTAGTCTATGTAAAAAACTATCTCCCTATTCAGCAGTTGTGACATGAAGAAGGATCTAGCATATGCCATACGCACAATCTTTCGCATTGTACTCTAATAATAGAGTAGTTTTGAAGATTTTTTTTATGTAAACGAATGACGTGACCATCTACTTGTTCATCTGGTGTTAAACGTTACGGGTGCCCATAGCAGTTGCAGTATCACTTGGGACCCTAACTATTATAAAGTTTCACGTGTCACTGCACTGCGCACGTCAGCCTGAGACATCACACAGTCTAGTAATAAGATTACTAGACTGTGAAATCCGATCATAAAGACTCATTTGCTCAGTAATTTCGCTAGCTCCAATGCCCTTCAAACCGGAACACAGTAGTGCCTGCACACTACTGCTCGGCGGCAGAATAACTGGCAAAGCGGAGGTAGCTACCTAGACGAACTTTGAAGTAAAAATCCTACCACCTAGTGTTTTACATACACAAGTATTTTACTTATCTATTGTTTAAGGTAAAAATGTATTTTTTCCAACAGATAATCCTAAACTGTTTCTTTAGAATTTAATTAACATAACAGGTCAAGTTACGAACTCTGAAATGTTAGGCAAGGGCCAAGTCTTCGAAACTTTGGCCTGTTGGGGCCAAATGGTTTTGTATTCACGCCTGTACAGTGCCACCTGGCAAGTAAACTTCTGACAGGGATTTGACGGAATTCCGAATTGGAAGAGTTTTGTAGGAAGGCGGTAACTAATTATTGCTTCACCTGAGATGCAGTAGATATGGTGCTCGCTGACTCTGGGTGGCGAAGCGTGTAAACTCAATGTTGAGTGAGCGGAGAACAGTAGCAAGTTAGCCGCGAAGGGCTAGCAAAATCTCGGTAAAGAATGTAAGCTTCTTACTTCGATACTTTGCTGGCGTATAGCGCACGTACTATGCCGTCAACTTGAGCAAATTACATGCGTAATTTTGCTGCCAACTGGCCGTTCACTGAATGAGTTTGCAAGCGAAACGCTTAAACTGCATAGACACAGTACGCGCTGTATGGACAGTCCATTAATAAAATATAGGGATGGCAAACTGGAGGCAAACAGTGAGCTGCTCACTGTTTGCTTAGTGAGGAACTGAGGACACAGCCTAATGCAGTAAATTAAACGTCAACGTACACCTCGTCACATTGCCGCATCTCGCAATGCGGATGTTGCGGTATGTTGTTGAGTCCCTGGGTCCGTTGGGAGAGATCATCGCGTTTTCTAAACTTTGTCAGAGCGCCTGGTTGATGCTACTTATGACCAAAATACTGGTACTGTGTCTAATAGCTAATTTCATTCGGGCTATATACTGGTCACGCTCAAGTATCATATAGTAGTTATCATCATCAGCCTGAAGACGTCCACTGCTGAATATAGGCCTCCCCGAAGAACGCGGAGCGCCGGCTGCTTGGCTCCCCATGGTTCTGACACATCGTCAGTCCACCTAGTGGGGGGCCAGCTATGCTGCGTCTTCCGGCTCGTGGTCGCCACTCGAGAACCTTTTTTCCCCACCTGTTGTCCAGTTCACAGTTCTACGAGTGATGTGGCCTGCCCACTGTCACTTCAACTTGCTAATTCTCAAAGCTATACTTTAGTTCTCTTGCGGATCTCCTCATTTCGGATCTTATCTCGCAAGGAAACTCCGAGCATAGCTCTCTCTATAGCTCGCTGCACCGCTAGTGCGCATTTAATAGTAATTGGTATTATTATAAGCAGTTGTTAACTTAAAAAATAATGGCACTCTACCCGTTAAAAATTTTTTTTCAGGATTATTTCTAGTTTTGTGTACGTTGCAATCTATTAGTCTAATGGTGGCCATCTCACAAAAGATTGCTAATTTTTCATCTTATTGATGCTAAAGAGAATAAAGCTAAAGTTTCTGTGAATCAAATTAACAACTATTAAAAGTTCTAGTTTTCTAACGTATTTACAATCAAACTAACTCCAAACTGTTAAGCTTGGAAATCTAGAACTTGCGTGCTCGACATCTTTATAGGTGTGCGGTTAAACTAGCTTTTCAATCTTCGACATAAATATTAAGTTTTATCCCGCACTTTAAAGTACTGTTCTTCACCATTTACTGCTTTAAAGTAACAGTAGTAGTAGTTTAAAGTGTTTCTCAGGGTTTTCACAGGCTGATATTGCACTTCTGTCAGCTGCGCATACTTTTATACGCTACGATAGAGGACTTATGATAATGGTAAAGGGCGAGTGCGGCTGAGTGGTTGCTTCTACGACGTTCGATCCAACTCACCAAGGTTGGAATCTCTTTCGCTTTTTTTAACAGGCAATGTGCCTTTTTCGGTAAACTAACTACTACAATAATAAAAACTAATAAACTAGCTACACTATCTACTACAAAAAACATTTGGACTGTATACTACCCGCTTGCAATGCTGATTCGTTGAGCCAAATAATCGCTTACGTACCGTGACATTTCAAGTTCCAATTTGCACTCACACTTAAAACGGTGCAGAAACATCGTGGAAGTACTGATTGCATGCCCATGCAAAACTCACAAAATTCGAAGAAATTATTGAGTCGTGGACATCACACACTACTCGATATACCCACCAGCAAGAAAGTGCGCAAAAATCATAAATTAAGTGTGGAAACTCATACCAATCACAGGTACCTGTGTGATGTGCAATGAGCTTTCAACAGCGGTCTTTTCCAGAGCTTACTTTAAAGGTAGGGTACTTCAAAACATTATCACAGGGTTAAGCGCATCAGTGGCACGTCTAGTGTTACAAATGTCCATAAAGTACGGTGATCTTTTACCATCATTAGGGCCGTAGGCTTGTTTGCTAACTAAATCATCATCATCATCATCAACAGCCTGAAGATGTCCACTGCTGAACATAGGCCTGCCCCAGAGAGTGCCACCTTGAGCAGCTGCTCGCCTCCTGCATCCATCGGCTCCCCGCGGTTTTCACCAGATCGTCGGTCCACCAAGTGGGAGGCTAGTCTACGCTGCGTCTTCCGGTTCGTGGTCGCCATTCGAGAACCTTTCTTCCCCATCGGTTGTCAGTTCTGCGAGCGATGTGGCCTGTCCAAGTCCATTGCCATTAACCTAACTAAACATATCATAAAAAAAAGCAAAGTTCAATAACTCACGAACTGCAATTCAATGCCACCATTTAACGAGTGAATTACCACGAGAGATTGAAATTAATTTGGCTGTTTAACACAAGGACGATATAACAATTGACCATTCCTTTGATTTTAACACTGATCGAATGAACGTTTGGTTGAAAAATTAGGCATTTCTTTCGCTTAGCTCATTATTATTTCTTGATACTTACTTCAGTGGTTTGCCAGCTTTATATTTAAGTTTTTAATCAGTGTACTAAATTTAGGCTAACGCCTTTGTCTTGGCATATTTCAGAGCTAACCGGCAAAACTGCAGAGCAGGTGTGTATTAGCATAGAAATTGACTAACTTCACACTGAATCTTGTGCATGTGAAATTAAATTTTCCGTCTATAGCTATATCTTTAGATCTACAGAATGTTTTTCTGTTGTGGTATATTTTAATAATTTATAACAACTATACTTTCTGGTCAAAGGAAGGAAAAAAGGAAGGTTTTCAAGTGGCGGCCACGAACCAGAAGACGCAACGTTGGCCGGCCCCCCACTAGATGGACCGACGGTCTGATGAAAATCGCGGAGAGCCGATGGGAGGCGAGCAGCTACTCAAAGTGGCACTCTGTGGGGACGCCTATGTTCAGCAGTAGACGTCTTCAGGCTCTTGATGATGATACTTCCTACCATAATATCGTAGAAACTAACGTGAGTAGCATTCAACTAGTAAACGGCTAGCACTCACGTAATTTTAGTCGAATAGCTCGACCGGTGTTCAGGCAATAAAGATGGCCATCTTCATGGAGTATACGCGGTCACGGTGGCGGCTCTGCGGTGATTACGTGAGTGCAAGCCGTTTATTAGTTGTAGTTACTTCCTGCCATGTAAACTCTCGTGGAATTTATTATCGTCCTCGTAGCTGAAAAAGAAAATATCACCCATTTTGAAATAAACATTTTTCTTCGCAACAGATTACGTAATTTGGTAGCTAAAAGCGTCATGGGTGAACTTTGAGTTATAAACGCAGTATTACTGCTTTAATACTAACTAGCCCAGTAGACACCCAGCAGTGGTAGTGGTATTGACTGAATGAGCCAACGAATGAAATGATGCAAAATCAATACATACTTTTTTTTTCTGATATTTTGGCTCCACACATAGTGTATTTAGTCAGTGTCAAGTTTTGTAATTTTTCATCGTATTATGGAAATTTTCACTTAAAGTCAAGTCATAGTCACAGTCAGAATAGTCATAGTCTAGTCTAAGTCATAATCCAGTCTAAGGCATGCCTTAGTAAAGTGGTGGCAACTTTACTAGAGGCTTCTATGGAATTTTGGAAGCAACACGAAAAACCACGTTTCACTACATTATATCACTTGCCCACACTCATGCTTGTAATTCAGCACTTAATGCGTAAAACACCACCAATTTTAAACATTAACACTGGAAAAAGCATAAGTTTTGTAAAATAATACAATGCCCCGACGTGAACTTTTCCGCGTTCCCGCCAAAACTCCTATACCTCATTTTTTAATTAGACGGAGTAAACTGACATTATGAGTGTTGCCACTTTTTCATGAAAAATAAATAGTGCTGAGTAAAAATGTTGTAGTTCACTTATTCATTTCAGTTTAGTGATCTGTTCCACTCTTTTATATTTTAAACATTTCCTGAAAATCATAATTCCTGCCTGATTGTGATTTACATTATCTAGCGGCCTGTGAAGAAATGTGTATCTGTGTAATATTTAAACAAAAATTGCGAAATTAACAAAATAAAACATGTTATCATTTTTTATTTCATAATATTCTATTCAGTATTGGAAGAATCGTATTCATATTCTAGCACCATACCAAAAAGTTGTCGGCGAGATTATCTCGAACTAAAAGAGGTGGCGTTGTTATAGTAGCAACTTATAGTTTCGCTCTTTTGAACTGTAGGAGCTGAATTAGATCATCACTGTGTTTTAGAAATTTGAAACAGCATTCAAAAGTGACATTTCGATCTGTCAGTTTACTCCATCTAATAAAAAAACAGGGTATAAGGAGTTTTGGCGGGAACGCGGAAAAGTTCACGTCGGTGCATTGTATTGTTTTACAAAACTTATGCTTTTTCCAGTGTTAATGTTTAAAATTGGTGGTGTTTTACGCATTAAGTGCTGAATTACGAGCATGAGTGTGGGCAAGTGATATAATGTAGTGAAACGTGGTTTTTCATGTTGCTTCCAAAATTCCATAGAAGCCTCTAGTAAAGTTGCCACCACTTTACTAGGGCATGCTTTAGACTAGACTATGACTTAGACTAGACTATGACTACTCTGACTGTGACTATGACTTGACTTTAAGTGAAAATTTCCATAATACGATGAAAAATTACAAAACTTGACACTGGCTAAATACACTATGTGTGGAGCCAAAATATAAGAAAAAAATAGGGTATAAAGGTACTTGAGTGGTAAAACTACGCCATTCTTCTCTATCGATGCAAATGAGACGAACCAATCTAGAAACTGGAAATAATATACTGTAAATGTAATGTTTCAAGCACCAATAATATGAACAAAGTTAGCACTGAACATAACAATAATTCAGGAATATCATGGCGTTGCAAAAACAACGTTCAAAGCAATGAAAACACGAAAAATGTTTTAAACGGAAAAGTCCTGAAAAAGGAAAAGTTTATTTCAAAATTTTGCGGACGACGCAAACGATTTCTGTCGGTGATTTATGAAAAATATAAAGCCGAAAAGTTTAGTAAATTAAGGCTCGTTGTTAGCTTACTCGATAAAAAGTTTGTAATTTTTATATTAGGTAATACATCATTATTGTATCAACCTATTTATTGAGCTTTGACGTACCAATAAGGTTTTAACAAAAAAAAATATAGAACGCCATAAACGCATTTAGGCTTCAAACACGCTTCAAAAAAGGTTCAATGAAAAAAGAAATCCAAACAAAAATGTGCCAAAAAAACAACAAATCTATTTCGTGCCAGCCATTGACGTGCCGGAGCAATTCAGTTGCGAACGGTGGACTAATGCCGGATTACGGCAGAAGCTTTCCAGAACTGTGTGACACGGTTTGTAGACTTATTTGAGTCCTGCTCTTTCCTGCACCGATTATTTTTAAGGTATATTTTATATAATTTATATAAATATACCTTATGTATATTGGGGCCAGTTGGACCAAAGATCTGGTGAAAAACGCGGGGAGCCGATGGATGCAGGAAGCGGGCAGCCACTCAAAATGGCGCTATGTGGAGGAGGCCTATGTCCAGCAGTGGACGTCTTCAGGCTGTTGATGATGACCTTATGTATATTTCTTTTCGATCTTACAATAGTGAAGGACAACCTTCCGAGAAAACCGTCATGTCGAAAAACCACAAAGTTCCATGACATCCACCAATCTGCGCTTGGCCAGCGTAGTATATTACGGCCCACTTTCTCTCCATACGAAAGAAGGCCCATGTCCCAGAAGTGGGAACGTATTCAGCTAATGAGGTATAAAAAACGCTCAATAACGCCCAACGATCACATACATAAATCCCGGTCCCTAACTAGGATTCCCAGTATCTAGGGACCCAGGAACTACGAGGACCATGCTCCCACTATTTTGAAAGTCTTCAAGTCTTCATATTTAAATTATATTATTTCAGTCTTATGTCGAGTTACATCGATGCCTTGGCAAGAAGTGCTAAGAGCCACAGAGTATATTATACGACCATAGACTAGCACATTATGTTACACTCACAACACCCAGGCACAGAACAAGTATTTGCGCCTTTTTTTCCTGTGCCAAATACTTGTTTTGCCTTGGGAATCGAACCCGCCGCCTCCTGGTCCACCACACCATGGAGACTGTCAAAATCCGGAAATTAAGTATAAAGTTTCAACCTGAGAGTTTTGGCGGGAACGTGAAAAAGTTCACGCATTGTATTATTTCACAAAACTTATGCTTTTTCTAGTGTTAATGTTTAAAATTAGTGGCATTTTACGCATTAAGTGCTGAATTACGAGTATAAGTGTTGGCAAGTGATATAATGTAGTGAAACGTGGTTTTTCGTGTTGCTTCCAAAATTCCATAGAAGCCTCTAGTAAAGTTGCCACTACTTTACTAGGACATGACTTAGACTGGATTATGACTACCTGACTTAGACTGGACTATGACTACCCTGACTGACTGTGACTAAGACTTACAGACTAACTTACTAGACTTAGACTTTACATGAAATATTTCATAATACGATGAATAACTACAATACTTGACACTGGCTAAATACACTAAGTGTGGAGCCAAAATATAAGAAAAAAAAAAAGTTTCAACCCTAGTTTTCAATAAAATTATTCAAACTTGTTCTATTTGCCAAACGCATTACCATAAAGAGATTTGAATATGTCAATGCAACTTTCAAAGTGTCCCAAAACACATAGGTTAGTTTTCGAAGTTGCTCTGTTTCCCAAGTGGCCAGAAGCAACTTGGAGGTAGCAAAAATGGAGGGTTTATGCAGAACAAACTTCAAAGCACCTCAATAACGTTACACTAGAGCGGCAAATTCAAATTTTCTTGCGTTCTTTTGCCAACAATAGCTAAATTACTCAACGTGATTACATGAAAACTAATTTTGCGGAAATAAATAGGATGTATCAACAAATTACGATTAAAAGTATCTACTAGATATCATTGGTTTAGCGACAAATGACAATAAACTATTTTCTTCTTAGTTTTTCAGTCTATTGCCATTTGTCACTAAACCAATGATAAGCGATACTTTTAATTGTAATTTATTGATACATTATATTTACTTGCGCAAAATCAGTTTCATATAATCACGTTGAGTAATTAAGCTATTATTAGCAAAAGAACGCAAGAAAATTTGAATTTGCCGCCCTAGTGTAACGTTCCCCCTTAAGAGTCTATGCAACCCCAAAATGCTTAAATAGACAGCATGATCCCAAGCCTACTCAATATTGCAACAATGACTTTGAAATTAATATATATTTACTATATATTAATTTCAAAGTCATTGTTGAACTTTAGTTCAGGACTAATGCTAAGGCTTGTGTATAGTGAAAACACGAATTAATAAACAGAAAACTAATTATTAATATTATTCCTGTCCATCCAAAAGTATTCTGAAAGAAATCGCTTAATGCGATAAGGCTGCCCATAACGTTGTTTTTGTTATTTACTGGTGTTCAATAAAGTATTAGATAGATAAGTTACTGTGGTCAAAATATTCAAACCCTAACCCTATATTGTCCAATTAGGTAGGTCCAACTTCGACAAAGAGGTGGCGCGAAGAATCCAACTCGGCTGGGCAGCGTTCGGGAAGCTTCGTCCTATCTTTTCGTCCAAAATACCGCAGAGCCTGAAAACGAAAGTTTTCAATCAGTGTGTGTTGCCAGTGATGACTTATGGAACTGAGACATGGTCTCTTACTGTTGGCCTCATTAGTAAGCTCAAAGTCGCGCAGCGAGCTATGGAGCGAGCTATGCTCGGTGTTTCCCTGCGAGATAAGCTCCGGAACGAGGAGATCCGCAGGAGAACTAAAGTGACCGATATAGCTCTTAGAGTTAGTAAGTTGAAGTGGCAATGGGCAGGCCACATCGCTCGTAGAACTGACAACCGATGGGGAAGAAAGGTTCTCGAGTGGCGACCACGAACCGGAAGACGCAGCGTAGGCTGGCCCCCCACTCGGTGGACCGACGACCTGGTGAAAGCCGCGGGGAGCCGATGGATGCAGGAGGCGAGCAGCCGCTCAAGGTGGCGTGCTCTGGGGGAGGCCTATGTTCAGCAGTGGACGTCTTCAGGCTGTTGATGATGAACCCTATATTTGACAGCTAATATCACAGGATTGCCGCATCACAGATCCGCTAGGCGATACGTAATAGTCTCCCAAGCATCCCTAAAGGCAGCACTCAATTCAACGGGTATAAAAATGCATCACAATATCTGCCATTGTAATGCAGAGACCAGTATTGTGATGTCAAAATGTATTGTATCTATTCAGGCTGTCGAATGACTGCGTTCGAGTTTATTTACTGAAAGAAAACCAAAGTAGGACACGATCTGAATTTATCGGTCACTTTTATACTTGTCAATGGCATGTTTTCGTAGTTGGAGATTAAGCGGCAAAAAGTTGAAGAAACTTGGGGTGGGTTTATTGATGATAAAAAACTTTAAACAAATCTAAAAAATGGTAATTTGTTAGAGTTTTTAACCATTGTTTAATTTAACCACGGATCAAAGAACCCACTTAGTTCAGTTGCAACATCATTTGTGTCAGGAAAAAACTTAGCTTTCTTTTATTCAAAACTATATTAATAGGCCTCCCCCAGAGCGCACCACCTTGAGCGGCTGCTTGCCTCCTGCATCCATCGGCTCCCCGCGGCTTTCACCAGATCGTCGGTCCACCGAGTGGGGGGCTGGCCTACGCTGCGTCTTCCGGTTCGTGGTCGCCACTCGAGAACCTTTCTTCCCCATCGGTTGTCAGTTCTACGATGTGGCCGGCCCATTGCCACTTCAACTTACTAATTCTAAGAGCTGTATCGGTCACTTTAGTTCTCCTGCGGATCTCCTCGTTCCGGAGCTTATCTCGCAGGGAAACACCGAGCATAGCTCTCTCCATAGCTCGCTGCGCGACTTTGAGCTTAATAATGTAGCCAACAGTAAGAGACCATGTCTCAGTTCCATAAGTCATCACTTTAACTTTGTTTTAATTTACCAGTTTGTTTCTTTTTCTCCATTTCACCATAAACCACAAAACGTACAAACATGCCATCCATTTATGGTTGATATTCCTTCGATTCGCACAAAGCAGTTTGACTCGACATTTATAATCCGAGCAGCGGAGGAATGGAACGCTTTACCAGCGTCTTTGTTTCCCAACAAGTACAATCTGGAGCTCTTCCCATCAGGTGAGAGTGCGGTCAAATGCGGGCCTATTTAGTTATTAAAAAAAAGACTATAATAGTTCTGATGTTGATTTTGATAATATAATAAATTGTTTGTACCACAGCCGTCCACACGCGAAAACTCGTTCAAATTGATTCAGCCGAAAGCCACACCAATAAACGAGCTTACAGATATCGCGATCTCTAGGTCCTGGGTTCGAATCCTGCAATTAACTTGATCATTTTGATGAAGGAATAACCTTCGTTTTTTAAATCATAATTTGATTAAATTATTTTCTAGTACTTGTCTGGAATTGATCTAACATTTTCAAGCTAAGAATCTATTGCTAAGTACTTAGCAAGTGAGTTTTCTAAACCAAGCACTACGGGGTGCCACTTCCGATCACAGCAAAATGACAAGATTTGCGTCTAGTTTTACTTTGTCTTGAAAGTACTAACTACAGTGTAACTACAGTGATATTTTCAATTTCATTCACAATATCTATTTTTCTGAATATCAAGAATTCGTAAAACAAACACAGGTTTACAAATAAGATAACCCTGAAAGGCATTGTAATAGAGCCTAAATTCCTGTAACTTCCAACCTTATTCACACATGCGCACTATAGAGAAGGCGGAGATGTTTCAGTCCTCTCATTTCCACTACAGAGAATTCCGTATGAAACGATAAAAAACAGTATTCTCTAATAACTTGAAAACAAAACAACTTAGATTCAAACAAAAAATACTGTCAAAAACTTTCCGTGATTTTCACTTGGGAAAATTATTTTGATTGAGTTCAATATGGAAGAAGTGGTTGTAAAAAAATGTAGAATTTTGAATCCTGCATCGCGCAAGCAAAGTTTTCACGGCAAATGGTCTAGTATACAAGTTTTTTCGCAGTACTTTCGGGAGGTCCGTAGCTACAGCGGGAAGCGGTGCTGGCAGGAGCCGCTCTAAGTCCTGCCGCCAGTTATGTTGAAGATTCAGTAATGGATTATATAAGCAGTCAAATATGTCGAAATGATAAAAAAGAGGTCTTGACCTCAACCCCACGTCTGTAGCTAATACGACCTTCTTTTGTTTATCAAATCAAAATTTTTCTTTTGTTTTTAACTCTTATTAAATCACAAGGTCGTTATTATCCCTATATGCTATTGTTATATATTGTTGGAACCGGCCAAATGTTTTATTAGGGATGGTGTATGGAAGTCCAAATCCATTAGAGATACGGGAAAACTGTCGAAGAAAACACGAAAAATATTTGGATGAAAAACATTTTGCATGATAGAGATATTTGGTAAGATGTATGGATGGGATTGGAGTATTCCTAGTTCCTTGAAATAAATATTCTTTTAACGCGATACTTTCTGTGAATGTTAATTATAATATTTCATTAATTTTTATTTTATTTGGGTAATCAAACAGTATCACATTACAAATAGCTTAGAAACAATATACAATGAAGTAAGTAGTAATCAATGTGATTCCAGCACCGTTTACCACAGAGTATTAAAATTATGGTGAAAAAGGTACGTGATACGAGAGGTGGGAGAGCTAAGCTAATAATTCTACAATTTTCTTCGTTGCTGCAAAATCTATTGTGTTGAAATTTCATTGTAATTAGAAAAAAAATTTTAGATAGCATACAATTCCTATAAAAATAAAACTTAATTGAGTGGACTCAGCTTGGTATCACTATGTTTTAAAGAATTTCGTAAAATAAATATTGATATAACGTCCACAAAATTGCCCCAGAAAATAATGCCATAACATAAATGAAGATAAAAACAATTACCCATTATTATGCAAAGCAATGGGCAGGCCACATCGCTCGTAGAACTGACAACCGATGGGGAAGAAAGGTTCTTGAGTGGCGACCACGAACCGGAAGACGCAGCGTAGGCCGGCCCCACACTCGGTGGACCGACATCTGGTCTAAGCCGCGGGGAGCCGATGGATGCATGAGGCGAGCGGCCGCTCAAGATGGCGCGCTCTGGGGAAGGCCTATGTTCAGCAGTGGACGTCTTCAGGCTGTTGATGATGATGCAAAGCAATAGATTATAAAAAAATTGTGGATAACAATATAGGCCTGTTTATTTTTTAAATAAGTCTCCTGAAACCACCCTGAAAACACTAAACTTTTTTATTTTTTTTTTAATTATCACACGGCAACTTTTACACAATTTGTGTTACAACCCCTGCGTCGAAGAGTCTAACAACCCAGTTAAGTTATATGTAGTTCTATTTCATCCCGTTTCTAATTCAACTTCCGTACACCATAACTAATGGATGCATAGACTTTGTCAATTTGTCTCAAACCACAGTCACACATGTGCCTCTCAAGCTTCACAAACATCTTGTCGTCTTCCTGACCAAAGCTTTCTCTTACAGCCTGATCCATAATATAAGGGCTTTAGCACACACGACACTATTGGCATCGGTAACCTTTCGACTGCACCCATGCGTCAAAATTGTATTGTGCTAAAAAGAGTCTTGAAGTCAAAACTGAACAGATATCATTCAGGAAATCATGCACTATCATGCCTGTGCTGTCAGTTTTGATTATGTGAGACCTTAGAGTTTGGACTAAAAGCAAAGAGGGATCATCAAAACGATCATTTCATCATTTGTACTGCTCACCGTATCGCTACGTCAGTGGCGAAGGAAAGAAACAAACATATAGTAATTAGCTACGCTTGCGAAATGTCACCGTACCATTTTTTCGACTCGAGTCAACTGTTTTTTCTATACAAATCTGTCAGACTCATTCACATGAAAGTGTCCACCTCATATAAAAAGTGTCCAAAAAAGTGGTACGCTTGACAGATAATAACGTTCTCTCCATGCTTTTAGTCCATACTCTACATAAGTGTGAGACAGTGATCAAATGCATTGTCGACCAAATCGAGCATCCTAAAAGTAATTTGATCGCTGTGACCTGTCGACTGTACCGATGCTGTATCATCGTCAAAATTTAGTGCAAAATTGAGCCTTATTCCGCACATCTTTAAGTCAAACTCATTTAGGTAAACTTGCACCATCGTAAACTGCGTCACCACTTTCCATCAAGTGAGAAAGTAGTCAAATGTTTTTGTCTATAAAGGAAAAAAGAGCAAAGGCTGAGTTGCTAGAATTGGCATCCGAATGCGTAGCGTTTTGTTACTGCATCGAGCATCCAAAAACCAAGTTGATCATCGTGACTGGAATTTGTGTGTATGGATTGAAAAGGTCAGACGTGGCACAGAGCTTCCCATAAGCATTGCGAATCGTCGATGCTAAAAGTAGCAAGTCTGTTTCCACTCTTTTTTTGAAGGGGGGAAATGCCAATGCACTTCCCTGTCGTCATGCGGGTGGCGGCAGGGCGTATGTGGGGTTCTAACCCACTAAAACCCCCATGAGCTCTCTCCCGCTGTGGTAAGGCAAGACGGGGCCAGTCTAGTGAGTCGTGCAAGCCGACTCCTAGTCTGCCCCTGCCCTAAACCAACGTGTCGGTGAAGGCACTCCCGTATTTACATTATCGGGTGACAAAACGATGGGTACCCTCACAAAAGGCCAAGTACACCCGTAATTTATTCAAGGGCCGACCCTTCTCACTGCTGTTGGCACCTACATATGTAGAAGGCAGTAATTATGCACATATTTGATTATGATCAAATCATGGATAAATGGTTTTTAGAGGGCTATTATATTCTTTGTTGTGACGTTGGCTACTTCGTGTTTTATATATTTTGTAGGCTCTATAGTAAAAGAAGGAATAAGTTACAGAGTTCAACAAATCAGCAAGCTAGTGGCAAAAGTTTGCCGCGGTATTTTAGAGTAGAAACCGCGAATTGGTAGCGAGATGGAGAGACATACGCAAATAGCAGGTACAGGAACTGGAAGACTTAAATACAGATCTCAGTGGCATGCCTTGAGAGACGCTCATAATTATTATCATTGGACTAAGTTTAAGCTGAGTAGTGATAGACGAAGGGACTGTTGTCGCCTGGCAACTCCAGCTTCATTTTTTGATGTAGAAAACTGCAGGTGACGCTAGCGCCTCCTCAATACAGACGCGAGTTTTTAGTATACGTTAAGTTGTTTTGTTAATTCGTGTTTTTGAACGTACTTTTGTAGTTTTGGTTTCTGAACGAATTAATTTAACCAATGAGAGGCCTGCTGCGCTGCCATTCGTGACCGAATTGGTGTCCGGTAAAAATGGCGGCTCAAGAGGAACGTTTGCTGGTTTTTCATTTTTATTCGGCAGTTGAGTTTGATTCGGCATTCGTGCAACATCGCTTAGTGTTGTTAGCATATTTTACCGCACAAGTTTATAGCGTGTAGTATAGTTTGTACAGCAGCAGTATCTTATTTATATTTAGAACGTGTGGAATATAGACTGTGGATTTTATTTACTTACATCGTTACCTTGTTTTATTTAAGGGCCGCCTACAGGACATCCCAATTGCACCTTTGAGAGGAACAAATAAAGTTGAAAGTTGATTGAATTAATACAAAACCCAAAGCAGTGGAGTTAAAAGAATTTATTCTTATTAGTGGGATATCGATAGGCTATAGAAACAACAATAACAAGTAAAGAAGGGGATTATTATAGAAGCCATGCACTGCAATACCTTCTATACCAATGAGCCATCACCTAATATTATTAAAGCTTCTAATAACTTTACAGTCCAGGGCAAATGTAGGACAACAGCCATATTGAACTGACCCTCATTTGAAGGACCCTGCTGATCATGTCATACGAAATCATAGCTATGTACTACGTTTTTTTATGCTAATGAATGACGTGACGAGCTAGTCGTTCACCTGATGTTAAGCATCACGGCTGCCCATAACAGTTTGCAGTATCACTCAGAACTTTAAATTAATATAGTTTTGCGTGACACTGCACTGCGCACGTCATTCTGGGACTTAACACAGTATAGTAATAAGATTATTACTGTGTGATCAGATTAGAAAGTCTCATTTGCCCAGAAATTTTGTTATCTACAATGCCTTTCAAACCGGAAGACACTAATGCTTGCACACTACTGCTTGGCGGCAGAATAATGGGCAAAGCGGTGGTACCTACCTAGACGAACTTCGCAGAAAAGAACTACCACCTACACCTAGTGACATCATTTTGAAACATACCTAAAATACATAACTTAGAAAAAAAAAATATAACTTTGTCTACACATTCAATACATCAATAGCCCCTAAAACATCCCCAAACAGCCTCTCGATCCAGACAATAACCCGCGCCTCTTTATCTAAGGCTCCAGGGGTAAAAAAAGATCCCCCATCCGCTATCTTCCGACCACGACAATAGCTCTACGTGGCATTGTTGCGCGTATACATACAAACATTGATATAGTTCAGTTGTAAAATAGGACTGCATAACTGTTATATTCCGGTATAATCACATATTTTTAGTACAAGGTAATGACACTTGCAAAATTATGGTTACTTCTCCACAAATGTCATTAACCAAGAGTTGGAGTTGAACTATAGGATAAATAATAAATAAATGTGTGGATATTTCACACAGCGCCATCTAGCCTCAAACTAAGCAAAGCTTGTGCTATGAGAACCAGGTAACTGATACTTAAATACTTTTTGTTTGTAAATACATACATAGAATACAATATACACGCAGACACAGAACAAACACCTATGTTCATCACACAAATGTTTGTCCTGGATGGGAATCGAACCCACAGCCTATAGTTCAGAAGGTAGAGCAACTACAAACTGAGATAACAGGCCAGTCAACAGGATAAGTCAGGGCATTACTTAATTTACCGTGACAAGCCGGTAAAACTGCTGTAACTCAGCGGTATGAAGGGGTTATCTATCAATACAGGAAAAAATACTTTTAAAAAGAGCTGAAATCATTCCTTGGTATCAGTCTGTTTTGATAGTGATCAACTATGTACGTTTGAAACATTGATACCGGATAATAATACTTTTGTTGAACTTTAAGCACTCCTTGGTTGAAGGGTGGCGCGAATTAAGTCTTGAAGGCTTGCCAAAAATTTATTCAAAAATTTAAGCTCATAAATCTATTGTGTTCAGGAAAAGATGATGAATGATATGGTTCATTTTTTGCATGTTTTTTTAACATAATACACACACATACATACATATTAGCACATAATAGGTAAGTATGAAGGTGACATCACCCAATACATACTATAAACCTACTAAGTTTAATATTAGTAATTTTAATTAGAAATCGCTGACATTTAAAATAGTACCTACTCTAATAACATTTGCTAATTACTTCAACAAGTAATTTGAAATGTGATTAATCCTAAACAGATTAATTAGAATACCTAAATGTGTTCTTAGGGCAACTACCTGAAGAAGGTAAAGGCAGTTTACTTAAAGACAATAAGTTAAACATATAAAAAAAAACTACATAAGTAAATTGAAAGGGTCTTCGTGGGGAGTACCGATAAAGCACACACCGGATCATGTTCCACCTATACTGGTAATTGTTGGGAACGATACTCTCGAAGTTGTCAACAAGTATATCAGACCGCCTAGGACAGACTATCCAATTAGGTAAGTCCAACTTCAACAAAGAGGTCGCACGATGAATCCAACTCGGCAGGGCAGCGTTCAGGAAGCTGCAACTTATTTTTTCATCCAAAATACCACAGAGCCTGACAACGAAGGTTTTCAATCAGTGTGTGTTGCCAGTGATGACTTATGGAACTGAGACATGGGCTTTTCATTAGTAAGCTCAAAGTCACGCAACGAACTATGCTCGGTGTGTCCCTGTGAGATAAGATTTGTAATGAAGAGATCAGCAAGAAAACTAAAGTGACCGATATAGCTCTTAGAATTAGCAAGTTGAAATGGCTATGGGCAGGCCACATCGCTCGTAGAACTGACAACCGATGGGAGAGAAAGGTTCTCGAGTGGCAACCATGAACTAGAAGACGCAGCGTAGACCAATGGTGGACCGATGATCTGCTGAACTAATCCCGATTCCCTACCGTGGGGAACCGATGGATGCAGGAGGCGAGAAGCTGCTCGAAGTGGCGCTCTGTGCTGGAGGCCTATGTTAAGCAGTGGACGTCTTCAAGCTGTTGATGATGATGATGACACTTAAGGTATCTATATTTACAAAGATATAACTCTTAGAAACCTGCGGTATTTGAACGCACCTTCCAACTCACTGGATTCAGTGAACAATAACATCTTGTTTTTGTCAGTACATGCAATGCAATCAACTAAGTAGTGCCAGGTAAAAATATTTTAATTGTGGATTTAGATTTTTGTGATATTTTCATATTTTTACCTTAGGATCTAGATTTTTAACAGTGCTGTAGATAGCTTCTAAGATATTTTTGGATAACTTTTGTTTACCTTCCCACGGCATCACTCTAACATTAAAGTTGTTTGTTGTTTAACACGGTTTTGATCTTATCCAAAATAACTTAGGCCACTATATAGCAAACTAGCGGCTCGCCCCGGTTTCGCACGGGTATAATAGTTTTCGCAGCGCACGCGATGTATAAAGAATATTTTAGGTAATATTTTTACAATTTGGGTTACATTATTGGAATTTTGATAAGGATCCCTAATTTTTATGAAAATATAATATAGCCTTTGTCATCTGGAGATAGGGTAGCTTCTCAACAGTGAAATAATTTTTCAAATCGGTTCAGTAGTTTCGGAGCCTATTCAATGCAAACAAATAAACAATCAAATATTTCCGCTTTATAATATTGTTATAGAATATAGACTACCATTTTTTGTTCTTATCATCAACAACCTGCAGACTTCCAGTGCTAAACATAGGCTTCCCGCACAGATCGCTACTTTGAGCGGCCGCTTGTCTCCTGCATCCATCGGCTCGCCGCTGTTTTGACCAGCCCGTCCACCTAGTAGGGGCACTGCGTCTTCCGGTTCGTGGTCGCCTCTCGAAAACCTTTCTTCCCCATCGGTTGTCAGTTCAACGAGCAATATTTTGCTTTATTCTTGAATAAAACTAAATGATGTTGGGTTTAATGAACTGATACAGATATTAAACGAGTAGTTTTATTTATAAAAATATTCCACGCAAAGACATTTTACTTCAAACGATGCTAAGTGAAAGAGGGCGCGCGCAGACGGCGCTAGTACCACTTTTTACTAACAGCTGTAGTTTGCGTTACATATCTCAACAGATGTAAATTCAGTGGGTTTACTTCGATGGCTAGACCGTGTCAAAGTTATTATCCCACCAGAAAATATTCTAACATTCTGGCTTAATTTAAAGTCAGTAGTTGGGGCCCTGCTTGTTTCTTACTGACTTGTGCTACTCACACTTCGAGACGTTAGCCACTTAGTTCAAGCTTTCCTACTAAATATGATTACACTGTGGTCACACTGGTGTCGTTATCTTCTATGTTCAGAATTTTATTTATAAAGGTGCCCTTTTCACGTTGAGGTCTAGCTATTTTAAAGAAAATCTATACTTAATTCGGAACCCTCTAACTTGACATTTAAGTTTAGTTATATATCATCGCAGAGAGGTTATTTCAAAATAGTTTTCTTTATCCGATGTAATTTAATTTTGATGTAAATGAAAGGTTTACAGAGAAATCTTTTATGTACCGGTATAGATTCTCTTCTAACGGGCTTGTATTCTATGTATGTATTTACAAACAAAAAGTATCTAAGTATTCTATCAGTTATCTAGTTCCCATAGTACAAGCTATGCTTAGTTTGGGGCTAGATGCCGCTGTGTGAAATGTCCACACATATTTTTTTTTGTGATTGTAACATGCTCATTGGTATTTTAAGAACTGTAATAGCTATCTTTGTAGATATACCTTAAATTTCTCTTTTTTTTTTTTTTTTAATGTAAATTTTTAAATACATTTTTGCAAAAAAAAAACATTTAATCATTTTATGAAGTTGACTGAAATGATATAAATATAATAAATCAAATTTCAAACTTTCTTCTTAATTTAGAATAGAATAAGATAAAAATAGTAGAACTTGCAAGATTCATCTCTAGCTACATATTATTGATCTGTGATTCATCTGTCACAGACTTCGTGGACTGTAGGGTTCATTTTGAGGTTATTGGTTCAATAAAACCCCGCAGGTGTGCTGCAATCAAAACTTTATTCACACAGACAGGTATGCTAACAATGCAGATCATAAAAGGAAGCGATATCTTCTTTGTAGCGCTCGTAGCGAAGTTCAACTTGCGCTTTTTATCGGTCGTTTAAGTTAGAAAAGTTCGTTGCATTCACTACCTAGATGGGTAACCACTTCAAATACTGGTATTTGCAACTGAGGGCCCGTGCTTTGGAGGGCGAGTCTTTAAGCAAAGCCAGTGGTTTACAACTTACAACACGCAATGATTTCTTGTGTAGTTCATTATCTATATCTTCTTTGTAGCGCTCGTAGCGAAGTTCAACTTGCGCTTTTTATCGGTCGTTTAAGTTAGAAAAGTTCGTTGCATTCACTACCTAGATGGGTAACCACTTCAAATACTGGTATTTGCAACTGAGGGCCCGTGCTTTGGAGGGTCTTTAAGCAAAGCCAGTGGTTTACAACTTACAACACGCAATGATTTCTTGTGTAGTTTATTATTATTAGAGGTATGTGGCTACTATGGAAAGTGATCATTACATTAATAATAAATCATCATCCTCTTTGCCTTTTCATATTTGTTATTGGGGTCCCAATCTAACCAGCAGCGGCGAGCTACCAGAATTACACGAGTGACTGCCATCTAACCTTGCAACCCATAAGGAACCAATAACAGGGATGGTTAGATCGGGCCTCAGATTCTATCAGGCGTCTGACTACTCATAACGATTGCCATAGATGTTTTTATGACAACCAGAACCGATGGCTTGTGCTCTCCGAGGCACGGGGCGATGGTATCGAAAACTGCACATAATTTACTAGATAAGTCATTGGTGCAGGACCGAGGATCGAACCCGGTGCCGTAAGATTGCGAAGCGCACATGCTACCTCTCGCCTACCATCGCCACTACATTATATTAATAAATACATAAAAACAAAAAAAACTTAGTAAAATATTTTTGGACAGCGCCACCTACCCCCAAACTAAGCAAAGTTTGCACTAGAACCAAATAACTGATAGAACACTTAAACACATTATGTTTTTAAGTACATACATTTAATAAAATATAACACCCAAACACAGAATAAACACCATTTATCACACAAATGTTTGTGTTCTGGTTGGGAATCGAACCCACAACCTATACAGTTCAGAAGGCAGAACTACACTGAGCTATTAGCCATTCCAAAAACAAGCTATCATAAACAAGATTGTTTCAATTACCTATTGTCTATGATTGAATAAAGCCTGCTGGTGTACCGTGGCACGTTAATTCTCAATATCAATATCGACTGGCCTGGTAGCTCAGTTGGTAGTAACCCTGCCTTCTGATCTGTAGGTTGTGGGTTCGATTCCCACTCAGGACAAACATTTGTGTGATGAACATTGATGTTTGTTCTGTGTTTGGGTCTTATATTGTATTTTATGTATGTATTTACAAACAAAAAGTATATAAGTATTCTATCAGTTATATGGTTCCCATAGTACAAGCTATGCTTAGTTTGGGGCTAGATGGTGCTGTGTGAAATGTCCACACATATTTATTATTATCATTTAATAAATATGTGAAATATTGAGAAGTGCTACTTATAAAGTATAATTATTGGCTTTTTTAATCCACTTATGTTGCTAGCACACAGCCTACAGTTCGAAGGGCTCTCAACCGATGTATTATTCCACTTTACCCCCGTTTCGATCCTTGAATCTCCTTATTCAATAGGTCCTCGAGCTGAGAACGTCTTGGGGTAAAGCGAATAATTAAACGTGATTAGTATTAAAACGTTCGAAATTTGGAATAATTAAATGGGCTTCAAATTAGTTCCTTGCAAAGATTATAAAGCCCGTTGATAGCTCGTGAACATAATTTCTCGTACAAACACGACTCACCTGCGCGGGCAGGGGGCGAGGTAACAAAACGAGACAAAGTACAAAGAACACAGCAGGATGGAATAAAAGACATCAACGGGTTCCCGTGATTTATTAGAAATTCATAGCATTTATTAGAAAGTAGAGGTTGAAATGCACCACTAATTTTCGTATTAGAGGAAGCTGTATCATTGGTTGACTGGATTTATAGTCAATGGTTCCTAGTGATCTCAGTTGCGTGACGTGATTCTGTTATGCCATTAATGATCTGAAATGTATTCAAAAGGGCTGCATATAATGACCGATACAAAAAAATATATGTTTATATGTTCCCTACTTACTTAACACAGTAGTTATATGACATCACACTTCACACTACTACCTATATTATATATGTGAAATTTTGTGTGTTTGTTCCCTCTTCTCACTGCAACGGCTGAACGAATCTCAATGAAATTTGGAATGAAGATAGCTTATAGGTACGCTGGAATGACATATGGATTTAAAAAATGCAGATAAAACCATGGTTCATGGGTAGTATATTATCCAAGCGAATCTTTTAAGCATCTAATATTATCTAGACTCGAACCGGAAGACGTAGCACATAGGCAAGCTGGACTGATGACCTGGTCAGAAGGTCAGAACCACGGGGAGCCGATGGATGTAGGAGGCAAGCGGCCGCTCAAAGTGGCGCTCTTTGGGCGAAGCCCTCCAGTCTCTTCAGGCTGATGATGATCATCTTGGGTTGTAAATGTGCAAAAAATATGCGATAAAAAAATACTTTTGACTTGACTGTTTGTTTTTTTGGCTGAATCGATTTAAATAAAATTTCGCACACAGATTGTTTATATTGACGGGATGAACATTGTATACTTTTAACTCGGAAAATTCCGGAAAAATGTAAATTGTGGATGAAACGTCGAAACGTCTCTAGTCACAAAATAAATATAAACCAAAAATCAGTAGGCCTCTGTATTTTATTTTAGGTATTAGGAGAGCAGACGTGCCCCAATCTCTAAAGCCAGCGACAAGCAAAAACTCTCAAAGTCCACGTTATTATAAAAGTCAGAATAACTACACTCAAAGGAGCAACCAAAAGCCGCGTTTCGCGACACTAAAACACAAGTCTATAAGAAATACAGATATGCGTGAGTAAACATAGCACTGGAAGGGTTCCGCACAAATCCCGAGTTTCAACTAAAAACAGAAGAAAAAAATAACGCCCAATGATCACATATATAGATCCTGAACCCTAACTAGGATTCGCTGTATCTAGGGACCCAGGAACTAAGAGGACCATGCTCCCACAATACTCAGACACAGAACATGTATTTGCGCTTTTTTCCTGTGCACAAATACTTGTCCTGTATCGAACCCGCTGCCCCCGTGTTATGAGCCGACCTGCTCAACCACCACACCACAGAGGCTGTCAAAAGGCAAATATGGTCATAGGCAGGGGGGAGAGGGGTTTGGGCCCAGTGCCGGTCCAAAGGTAGAGCAAGAATTTTTGTGTTGCCATACGTATTTTTTGAAATACAACATGTCAAATATAAAAAGTTTACGCTCGCTTCGCTCACGCATTTAATGTATCTACGGTATTTTGTTTTAAAGCAAGCGCGTTTATACTGACTGATATGTAATTCATCTTTGAATTGCCATACGTGTTGTCTGAAATACAATTCGGCAAATATAAAACTTTTCGCGCTCGCTTCGCTCGCGTTTTGTTTATCATTTATACAATACGCAGTACACTTAGATACTTAGATATAAAGAAAGCTGATAAAATTAGTAGGCATAAAATCTATCTTACCGCACGAGTGCTGCGAAAGATTTCATAAGGAGTATATAATTAATAAGTCAGAATTCCTGGCTACGACCTTGCCTATAGTAGCAGTAACTAAGCTTATCTTAGCGGTATCTTGCTATGATATATGAATTATACCATAACTAGAAGAAGCCTGCGGTTTTGTCCGCGATTCTTTAACACCTGCACATATTGAGCATCTTAGAAGTTGTATTTCAACAATCACTCAACTGGTTTTTTAACTAATGACCTGATGTGCTTATCTTTTTTTGTTAAGCGTCATTGCCACCCATAACCGTCACAATACCACTTCGCTTGACGCTGACTTGACTGCACTGTGCTCATCATTCCGAAACCTCGGCACAGTTTCGTATAATATTTCTACACTGCTGGTCATAAAGTCTCATTGACAAATAATTTCAATAGCTACACAGTGCCTTTCAATTCAGAACAAAATAGTGCTTTCGCACTACTACTTGGCGGCAATATCTGCCACAGCGGTGTTACTTCCTTAAACAAATTCAGAAAAGTCTTACCACAGATATACACCGTGGAATTGAATTCGGTATTTTCCTGAAATGTATGTATTCAGCCCATGCTATATATTACAGCATTAAATTAAAAAATAAAAATATAATAAATGCCTCAAAAAATAATTCGCCGTTAGCCTAAATGTCTATTTCACACCACATGCTGCGGGCAAAGTTTCGTAGGTAGCTAAACACCGGCACCACCCTCCCCGCAGTCCCGGAGTGGCAAATTATTACATTTCATAGGCGTTTTGTTAAGAATTTCAATTTGGACTAATTTTATAATACCTAGCTTTACGTTTTACATTGATGGTATTGTTTTGTTTAGCTTTAAATAAACATTCTAACTAAAGCATAGACTGAGTACATACATTTCAGGAAATTATCGAATTAAATTCCACGGTGTATATAAATATAAAAGGATACGTTAGTTTTATACTCTTGTATCTTGACTGAAAAAAGTAGTGACTTGAAACAAATACTTCGACCGACACTTCATCATAATGGTTCCTTTTTATCTTATCGTTGCGTAACCCCAAAAACCCGGCGATAAATTTTACAGCTCGGGAAAATTGCTCAACTTGAAGGCAAATAAAAATTGTTTCCTGCAAAAAGTTGTCGAAAGAACACAATTGAACAAAGTAAGAAATAGAATATGTTAACTTAACTATTACGTGTTTACTCCGAGAGAATACTAAAAAGTTTAATAAGGTCGAAGTTGTCGACGCCAAAGAAAAAATGTTTTAAAGTTTGGTTGTTTATTTGTGTGTTTTATGTATGTTGTGTAGTTTTGTGTTAGTTGTTATTGTTGTAATGTTTTAACTCGTCGAGTTGCGAAAGATAATAAAATACATAGACAGGTAAAAAAGGCTGTGACTTTATCAAAATAAATGCAGTCCATTATAAATTCTATTATTTTATTCATCATAGTGACGTCTACTGTTGAACATAGGTCTCCTACATGGAGCGCCACTTCAAGTGGCTGCTCATGTGCCTCCTGCATTCAATGCCTCCCCGTGATAGAAATCGACGTCTCTTCTATCGAGAAAGCGTTTGTCCATTGTCATTCACGCGTAACCTCTTGCTACTTTTTCAATCGTCAAACGCCTTCTCTGGAAAAAAAGATAATTGATTTCTACAGCTCATTTTACCCGTGCAGGTGGTCAGTCCACCTAGTGAAGGGACGGCATACGCTGCGTCATCCAGTTTGTGATCACCACTCGAGTACCATTCTTACTCATCGTCAATTTCATATCAATCATTTTTTTGCAGTTAAGCAATCACGTTTAATTTTAGCAGTATACAAATACCATTTGTGACATTAATGATACTGAGACTCGCACATCTTAAATTTGAACAAAGTGAATTGGTCTTTTGAGAACAGGTGGTTTTTCGGCTTCAGACTTGATTAAATTCGTTTTGTTATCTCAGGTTTTGTTTGCCGGGTTTTATTTCGCGAGAAATGTAACCGAATTTGGGAAACGTGGGAAGCCTGAGAGTATCCTGCTAAAAGTGTATTTATTTATAGACAGTATTACAAAGAGATTTCCTTTTTCATCCATTTCAATGGCCTCTAAGAAAAAACAACTACAACTGTTACGTTATGATATTAGAAGGTTTTATAGTCACATCAAATCACCATTCTTTTTTTGCATCCACTGCTTAGTCCTCCTTCATTAAGAGAGGGGAGGGTGCTATAAACACCACTCTTGGCAGGCCTCTTGGTGGTCGTAGAACAATGCTTTACATTTTTAATAGTAATTACAGGATCTTTACCATGAGAACGCCGCGGGCCTATTCCCTAGACATTCCTCTTAGCTGGCCCTTATTACGGCACCCATAGGAAGAGAGGAAGTGGTTCTTACGCCAGAACTACGCAGCAAACCACCACCAACCTACTACTAACATGCAAGGAAGCGTATATTTAATTTGGTGAAAATCAAATCTATTATATAAAAGGCTTTGTCCTGACTGACTGACAGACAACGCACAGCCCAAAACGCTGGACGTATAGACTTGAAATTTAGAGGGTAGCTTCCTTTAATAACGTAAGCGTGTGCTAAGAAAGGATTTTTGAAAATTCAACCCCTAAGTGGGCGAAAAGGGTAAAAAACGTTTGTATGAAAAACCTACATTTCGTGACGTATCGTTTTGAAACTTAATACATACAAACAAGTATAAAAATAAAAGAAATGGTAGCTTTTAGTTTTTTGAAATTCAACATTTAAAGGGGTTAAAAAATTATTGAAAGTTGTATGAGAGTTTCAAAACAATAACCATATCATACTGAAATTTAGAATGTGTAAAGAACATACAAAATAAATAGATACGGGTCTCGGGAATTTTTGAATTTCATCCCTAAAAGGGGTAAAAATACAGAAAAAGGTCCCGTCGTAAGACGTTCGCACGGCCTAAGCGCTGAAGCTAAAATCTTGAAATTTCAAATACGTTCATTACATAGGGGTGCAATCAAATGGAATTCATGAAAATTCAGCCTTTAAGGGGATGGAAAGGGTAAAAAATCTTTGTATGCAAAACCTTTATTTCTTAACGTAGGTACTTATCGTTTTTAAGCTTGGACCATACAAACGATTAAAATGAAATGGTTTTCTTTGTTGTTTGGAGTTCAACCCCAAAGTCAGTGGTAGAGCGTTGTAAATTAAAAAAAAATCGTAATGTATTCAAACTTTGATAGTTCCTTCGATGTAAAAAATAATGCCTTAAAGTTTTGAAAGGGATCACTTACGTGGTTCAAATAAGGGACGAACCTTTGTATTTTAAATTATAGTGATGAAATTTATACTTTTTAAAACATAATCGTACTACAGTTTGCCAGGGTTGATTTGAAGGGGTAAAAAGGAATGAAGTTTTGTTTCTTCATTTTCGAAGTCACGTTCGTAAAACCGGTTATTATTAGGTAGGTGCGTTGAAAAAGAACAAAAATGGGTGGTGTACATTTTTCGCTTTAGTGTGAAATTATACCTACATAAAATATTGATGTCAATTACTACCAGATATCAATCAATTTATATTTATTAGTAGTTAGTTATATTTATTAGTTATTGTCATGTTTTTTTTTCCGTTTTATTTTATTTGTATCTTTTGCCATGAATAAACAATTTCTTTCTTTCTTTCTTTAGATATCTCAAAATCACATATTTCATTCATAATGCCACCATGAAAAATCACTGCATGAGACCGCTTAAGATTAAAAAGATTTAAAAGTAACGTTTTTAGTTAGGTACCTATAGGACTTTTTAAACGCCTCCCAAAAAGGTTAGTTATAAGGTAATTTTATCCTGGAAACATAAACGGTTCCTGAGAGATAAGTAGTCCATGCGGGCGAAGCCGCGGGTTAGAAGCTAGTTTTAATATAAATAAAATATACATCAAAAATGAACGGATATTTTGATCGTTTTCTCACTTTGTGCAGACAGACAGAATTATAATATAAAATAAGTTACAGAAAACCAAAAAAACCATCAAAAATCAATAACAATAATAGATTTCATAACAAAACATTGTTTGCGTTGACCAAGCAAACAAAGTGAGCGAAAGTCTCTGCTTCAACTTGCCAAAGAATAATGGGCAAATTTTATATCAAAAATTTGCAGCGTCTTAAAATTTAATTGCTACAGGATGATGTAAATATTTTTGTACGCTTTTTCAACAAAACATCTAAGATAGTAGCATCTTAAGCTTTCGTCTGTCCTGATGTACGTACTCGTGTACAGGTCGCATTTTTCAACGAACCTTGACAAAATTTGGTATTAAGATTTTACAAGTTTCAGGTTTTTTTTGTCATCAGGGATTCTTGAAAAGGGGACAGTTTGCGAAAGGTGGCATTTACAAGCCTGTTTTGATATCATTTGGCAAAAACATTAGGTACTCAATTCAAAAATATGATAGAAATCGGTCAAGAAGTAGTCGAGATATAAGGCCGCGAAGTCCGAGTTCAAGACGTAATACCTAAGTACCACATCACGCCGTGTGGTTGCAAAAACGTTTGTGCTCGTGAAGTCTACTGTTCGCAGAACTGCTAGTATTTATAGGTATTGATTCCAAGACCTACGCCAGCAGATTATTTTTTTAACTCATTGTTTTATTCTTCATAGACTTTAATTAATTAGTGTTTGACTGCCATTTAAATCTCCACCGCCATCGCCATTCTGACGTCATTTTCACTGTAATTTGCGCCACAGTGTCTCGTTAAGGCGACGCCGAAGAAAAACCTGAGATTCAAAAAACGTCTAACGCAGATGAATCTTTATCCTCATTTTATTTCTTGAACCCGGATATTAAAGAGGGCGGTTATTTGCTTTTTTGTCTTTGAAATGCCGATCTTAATCTTCGCTTGGAGTTATGTGGTACTGAGCAGTGCCTTACTTCTGAACTGTATCTATCTATGGATCTTAATAGGGTTCTTTAAGAAAATTGGATGGTATGGCAGATACGTGACGATTTTGAATAGGCCGTTTAGCGCTTGTTCTGGGTTTGATAACGTCTGGATGTGCTTTTATCCAGAGTTAAAGCGTACTTTAACAATAATATATCTACATAGATAGATTAAGTAGAGAGATACCTACAAATTGTGAAACCTATGTATTAATGCTATTTAAACTAAGTGGATATTTAAATGAAAAACACATTTACACCCATTCGCAAGTTTTATTAAAGCCCTATGAGAAGAACGGGCAAGAAACTCATAGGCATATTTCTTTTAAAATAGACGAATCATTACAACAACCGCTTTTAAACAGTAATAGAGACACATAGTAAACCACGAGCTAAAATCAGACACAAATCACAAACAATTGTGTTCTAATAATTTTACAGAATTATACTTAGCTGTATATAATCCAAAAACTTTCACCAAAATAGCTATGCCGATCTGGCTTAAGTGTCGACTCGACGGCTTGAACTCTGACGATGAACTGAGCTGAACAAGTCTGGAAAAACGAGGTCTGGTGCTGCCGTCGCGCCATTTCTTGGCAGCCGTTTTACTTGCCTCTGATTGGTTCCCTAGTTTTCATGGACTAGCCGGAAGTACAGAATATTATTAATTATGCTGTGCTCAAGTAGCGTCATCTTGTAGTAGCGGAACTGACGTACTACTTGCAGTTGGTTTAACAATATTTGAATATCAAAAGACCAATCTTTCACAGCCTCGATTTATAACTTCACTTCACTTGAGTCATCAGTTAGATACTCTACGACGCTCTACGAAGCCGACTCCCTGTGAATGACAGAGATGACGCACATCAAGCCGATTATCTTGAGCTAGAGACAACGCTCTACGAACCCAACTGTATCTCCTTGATTTGCATTATATTAACCGCTGGTGTAGCTGTACATGTATATGATCCGTGATCTAAACAGCATCCGACGGCAAAACGATACCGTAAGGCTGCGTTTCCACCAGATATGTGCAGCGAGGGCTGTGTTTGTCAAGAACCAATAGAATCACTTAATTCTTCTAGCCTCGTTCAGCGCAGGTAGAGTGGAAACGGCTCAGCAGAGCGAGGTTTTTGTACATGCAAAACATGAGAAAAATGTGTGCTACGGATGTGTTGCGAGGGATGTTTTGCAAAGGATGTGTGCGAGGGATGTGTGCGGGCATAGGTGGGCGCGCTCCACTCCCATCACACCTCACCCCACCCGCATCAGAAACGAGCCCGCCACACATCCTCGCACCACTCATCCACGCACCGTTTCACAGCGTCGCTACGAATCCTCGCACTGCTCAGTGGCTTAGCACATCTCCGGTGGAAACACTCACACCATTTCACAGCCTCGCTACGCATCCTCGCATTGCACAGCTGCCTCGCACATCTCTGATGGAAACGCAGCCTAATACTGTTCATTTGTATGTAAATGCCTGGATGGTTGCTGAATGCGACAAATTTCGTAACAAATTCCGTATTAGTTAACCAGATTCAAGGAGTTACATGCGTGACATCGATGTTGCAATGTAGTGTTATATTTCCACCCGACTGTAGATATGACCTTATAATATGGTTTTTATGACCTTATACGACTTCTTTTTAAATCGGGTTGTTCATATCCTCCACACGTCTCTACATTCATATAGCGTACGCAAGGACCTATCATCCTCTACTTCCATGAGCGTATGTAATGACAAAATAACCAAATTGTATGATGAGTACGACCAAATGGGTGTTAACCGTATTGTAACAATTTATCTACAAGGTGAGTTTGAATTGATATGTTATCCTGAAAGGGACCATGATATTCCACCAGTTCTGAGTGCTGCGTGTTTCCCAATCTCCATACTAAAAAATAAATCCACTCACAAAATTGCACGTGCGACCGTTACGAAAGTTAACCAAGATAATAAATAAATTCATTTCTAAACACAGGTCGTCAAACTCATTTAAGTGCATTCGGTCAAGGACGAAGTTCAATCACCCAGCTGCGCTAAGACTATCTTCGAATGTAAACTTTACATGGCATTTCTTCAATGAAAAACTATTAATTTAAAATAGTCGTAGAAGGAAGATTGTGTACCTTGGAGAGTAGATTTACCCCCTTTCGGGATAATATACCAATTCAAACTCAGATAGTATACGCTATCTTTGGTACTAATCTAAAAAAAATTATGGAGGTACTATTAGATTCACGATACACAACTCATCTCTTTCTTTTTCATTTTTGTTTTCCTTTACATTAAAATTAATCGGCTTATACTAATATTAAAAATACTTCACCTACTACTAAACATGTATTTTAATCATAGAATTGTTTCTACATAGTTTGAATATTTTTTTATGTAAGCTGTGCATTTTTGAGTTGATGTTTAGTATTGACCCGCACTGTCACCGTAAACACCTGTGTTCGAAAACAGGGGTATGCTGAAAATCAGCCCTGCGTAGACCTTGCTGTTTACGCAGCACAGAGCTGAGCATACCCCTGTTGCCAGCTAAGAATAGTGTACCTATCTATTACAAATTGTCGTAAGTCTGTTGTAGTTTTGGCAATAAATATTATTTATTCTTATTCTTACCCATTTGTAAAAAAGGCTGCTTATAAAAAAGAACCTCTTTTGGAGGCTGAAAGAATTTTTATACGCTAATCTTCTCTCGTCTTGGCTTACCGTTCAACATGACTTTACATTCACCGACCAAATTTCATTTCCTCATAACATGTAATAGACATAAAGCACAATAACAGTACATTCAAAATCAAATATTAATATAAGAAATAAATTCTGTCAAGTGCGAAAAATCGTATGGGGTTCCGTATGACAACACATTTAATTAACGTAAACAATTGGATCAAATTCAAGTAAACAAAACTCCACGTCGTGAATTTTCGAAAAACTTTTAACATTTGATTCGTAATTCTCTGCAATCTGAAATAATTATTTGTTTAGATAATTTATCACAAAACAGATCAGGTTGAATTTTAGAATAATTACATCGTATAATGGATCAACTTGTGATAGTTCTAAAACTCATAAATACTTAAAGGAATTATATTCGGATGCTGTTAACTGAGCTCTGGGTTCATTTTTAATTAATTTTTGTCATCTGTTCCCCTGTTGTAGCTGAGAAACAGGCAATACTGTTTGTAGATTAAAAAAGTTTCATCTGTCCTTCCGTAGCTAAGGGGACAGGTCTAGCAACAGAAAGAAATCTATTGTATAAAAGGCTTTGTCCTGACTGGCTGACAGACAACTCACAGCCGAAACCGCAGGACGTAGAAACTTGACATTTGGAGGGTGGCTTCTTTTTATGATGTAGGCGCGTGCTAAGAAAGGATTTTTGAAAATTTGACACCAAAAATGGGGTAAATAGGGTAAAAAATGTTTGTATGAAAAACCTACATTTCATGACGTATTATTTTGAATAGTATATATAAATATTATAAATGAAATGGTACTTTTTATTTCTTTTTTAATTCATCCCTTAAGGGGTGAAATAAGTAGTTAAAGTTCCATACAGAAATTTCAAAAAAAAATATCGTGTCATATTGAAATTTTACATGTATAAGCAATATACACAAAATAAATAGATATGGGTCTCGCCAATTATTGAATTTCATCCCCAAAACGGGTAAAAAACACAAAACAATATCCGGAAAAATAAACGATTCCTGAACGATAGTCCACGCGGGCAAAGCCGCGGGCATAAGCTCGTAAATAAATAAAGATGATGCAATTTCACAGCAGTTTTTATGGTAATTAATTATAATCTGTCTAATAAATAGATTATAAGATATAAGGTACCGTTTTAACTATTTACAAACGGAACCCTTTAGAGAGCGTACAATTCCGGGGTCGCTTGCAAATTTGCCAAAAATACGCTTTCATTATTGTACGTGGTGTCGTATGATATACGGCGTCAGTTCACACGCAAGGGTGTCGTCTGTGCCTCGTTTGTGTTGAGGATAGTTGTTAGTTGCTGGCATTGACTATAAATCCAGTTGAACAATACCAAAATTAGTGGTGCATTTCAACCACAAATTTCTAATAAATGCTATGAATTACTAATAAATCACGGGAACCTGTTGATGGCTTTTATTCGTAAAGAAGTGCAATGCAATCAAAATTTTCAAAAAATATTCAATGTATAGATTTAGCCCAGTTACAGTTTTATTATATGTATAGATTTATTTATACTCATCCTGTCAAAGAGAAGAGAGAAGGGAAAGGGAAAAAGATAGGGGAAAAGGATGAAAGCCTGCCTTTCATCGCCGGCCCATGCATTCATCCTTTTCCCCCTATCTTTTCCCTTTTGGTTGCCTCTTCCCATGAACAGAGTTAGAACGTAAAACTAATTGACTCGTGCGAACCCGGGCGGGTCAACTAGCAAAATAATGAATTATTAAACCCCCAACTCTACTTAAACCAAAACCGTTGCAAACCCACCAAAAACCAGATGGCACGAATAAATTTAATAATTCAGTTCTCTTGCCAGAGAAAATAATATCGGAATATTATCTTAGGCTTTATCACGCTGGTTTTAGCGATTACTTTCCTTTGAATGGATAATAATAATATTTGGACGAATTACATAGGATATAGAGCCATCATGCCGCCATTATTGCACTTATACCACAATCTACGACTACTTTTATAAGTCACACATAATATATGATTTGAGTAACAAATATTTGAAAGACTGCAGCAAAATGAAAAATCAGTTAAGTAGAAAACCACTTTATATTTTTCTCTTCTACAGCAACAATATCCTACTAATATTATGAATGTGAAAGTTTGTGTGTGCGTGCGTGTGCGTGTGTGTGTGGGGGTGTGTGGGTGTGTGTGTGTGTGTGTGTGTGTGTGTATGTAAATAGCTGTTTCCTTCTATCTCCGTAACTACTAAACCGATTTTGATGAAAATTGGAATGCAGATAGCTTATAAAAAGTCATAGTATTTATTAGAAAATAGTGGTTGAAATACACCACTAATTTTCGTATGAGGAGAAGTTGTATCATTGGTGAAACTATGGCGCTACCATAGTCTTGCCACAGTTTCTCACGAGATAAAGTGTCGAGGAAATTTTGTAGCGGTGCACAACCATATGCTATCCGGGCAGAACTCCAATCGCAGTCGTTGGAGCAAAGACTAGCCTCAAGTGGAACTGGGCCAGATCTACCATATGTCAAAGGGCTTGTGGGTTAAGACTACAACGATGTGGACACCGCAAAACATCAGAAGCCGCAGTGGTACACCCAAAAAGAGGTGGTGGAACGAGCCTGACTCCCACTGCAAAGACTGGATTACAAAAGCAAGTTTAGTCACGAGAACTGGAAGGAGGGAAAAGAGGCCTTAGCCCAGCAGTGGGACAATCACGGCTAGTAATGGGCAAACGTGCTCAATCTTAGACAACTTCGTCACTTACCATAAGCTGAGTTGTTGTCAGCCGTATTTACCGCCCATTATAGCATAAAAAATTGTATTCTATTTATTGGATTGACTAGAAACATCTCTTTTGAAACGAAACAAACATTCTTTTGACCAAAATGTAATATGGATACAGCGGCATTGTCGCTAAGCTTCAAATATAATATTTAACCAGCTCCGAAAACTTAGGATAAACCCGACAGAAATCCGCCGGAATAATTAAAATACTCGGTAAATGGTATTGTAGCTTTTGAAAAAAATACAAAAGAATCCATTGGTTATTTTTAAGATATTAATATCATTCGTTCGCGTTTTCTGAATTATGTTGTCTAATTTTCGTTTGCTTTGTATTTTCAATACTTTTTAGGGTTCCGTACCCAAAGGGTAAAACGAACCCGTTACTAAGGCTCCACTGTTTGTCAGTCTGTCTGTCTGTCTGTCTGTCTGTCTGTCTGTCTGTCTGTCTGTCTGTCTGTCTGTCTGTCACCAGGCTGTATCTCATGAACCGTAATAGTTAGTTGAAATTTTCACAGATAATGTATTTCTGTTGCCACTATAACAACAAATACTAAAAAAACAGAATAAAATAAATATTTAAGGGGGCTCCCATACAACAAACGTGATTATTTTGGTCGTTTTTATGGTACGGCACCCTTCGTTCGCGAGTCCAACTCGCACTTGGCCAGTTATTTTTTGTTTATCCAATGAATAATTTTTATTTGCTAATTGCAAAACCTGCTTATGTATATTCTAAGGCAAAACCGCATAATAATAATATCTGTGGGTAGTTAATGACAGAATCAAAACAGTATGATAAAATAGATGTCTGCTCCAACGGATGGACGGACGTGTCCGTAATGATTAGCGTAGTTACAGTAATGACGGAGCATTGTACACTGATTTCATAAATGCACGGCATTAGGCTCATTTATACCTAAACTACGCCACTTTCATTTAAGCTCTATTTAACCTATTTAACCTCGTGTTCAATGATAATTTAGTGGTATTGTAATGTTGTCGTAATTTAGTGTATTCGATAGTATTAGAACTTTAGATTTCAAACATGATTATCATCCCTAGTATTACGTAACTTGATTGCATTCGATTGAAACAAAAATTTGTATGGATTTGACAGTTTCAATATACTTACTTGCATAGTTACTGAATTGAATAGAATAGTGAAAATAGTGTAGTCCAGTTACAGATCACAAATAAATAGTTAGTGTGAAAAGGCTCAAAAGGTGAAATATTCAAAAATCCGTACGCAATGGCGATAACGGGAGGCCCTCTTTTGCCATATTAGGTTTACATGCGCATTTTGACTGATGTGCAGAGAGACGTCACAGTGGATTCTAACAGCATTGTATTCCTAGTGGTAATTTATCGTGCACTGGAGTGTCCAGACCACGGGGAACAATACTGTAGTTTGTATAGAGCCCTAAAGTCATTATAGCATACCTATAAGGCCGGTGATGAAACATTTTGTCATAAAATTAGGTGATTGTTAACCAAAACTACCGAAAACAAAAATGAATCGCATGCTATACCATGTTGGGTGGTCTTATTATTCTCCAAAGCGCCACTTTGAGTGGCTGCTCCATTGCATCCTGCATCCTGCACCCTGGGACACGCTTTACTTAAGCTACCGGGACAAGTGATCTCGTGTCCGAATTTATCTTTCACCTTCTAATTCTAGTTCTAATTTGGCATGGGGGCGATAAGACCTGCACTGACACCCCACTTGGGGTGTATTGTGTATTTCCCCTGCCAGCATCTACCCAAGCCATCCTAGCTCCTTAAAATAACGGAACACGGCTCTGGGGTGCTGGCACAACTGCTCCAGTGTTGGCGTCGCAGATGTTGAAGTGGTTAATAAATTTATGCGCTTGTTGATGCAAACTGGTTTTAACGCATCCTTCACCTTTTACAGCTTACGGGGTTGGTAGCGCCATCTACCACTACAATATACACACACCCCCCATACTATGTTTGCCAAATCATGGGTTGCACTCAAAAAAATCTCTACAATAATGATTTTCTGTTCTTGTGACCAGTCCATTTATAGAGAAAATCCTCGTATAACATCAATAAACTATTATTTGTGACATCAAATCCGTTCACAGGAAGCGGATATTTGATTGATTTTTGTTTGTTTTGTGACGCACTGCAGTTTTCCGAATACCAGAGATAGTTTGTATCCGACAAAGCTTCGGTGAAATGTTTCAACTGATTTATATCCTTCGGGTTTGCGATAAGTTTCCAGGAAACAAATCAATGGATTCAAAAATGTTCCACATAAAAGTATGTTTTTTTGTAATGTTTTCACCAAAGGTCCCTAAATTTTAATGGACCCTTAAAAATATTTAAGTGACATCTGACAGTAATTTTGTTTTCACCCGCGATTAAGGGACACCTAAAGCTTATGAGATCCCCTATGTTTAGGGGGCCGAAGCTCGACCCCTTAGCGTTTTAATTGGCAGGCCAAATTATCAAAACGCCATTTTTTTTTTCAATTGTATTTCGCAACTGTTTCTATCCGCATAACGCCAGAAAATGTATTTGTTATAATTTTTTCTGATGTGTGTAATATATTAAAAATTGTTAATATCAATAAAGCATGCATTCCTTGTATTTTTGACGATTATTCTTTAAAATATGTAAATAAAATAACGAAAATTGGCAACGTACGGTTTTCGGAAACCGTAGAAAAGAAGAAACTGTCACTTTACAATTTAAGTGTCACTCAGCGATGTGAAAACGAATTTAGGTAAGAGTCAAATTTAGGAGCCCTTAGCCAAAGGGATTCCTAGTTAGTGTGCAGTTTAGGGATCTTTGGTGAAAATGGGCATAATTAACACAAAAAAACTGCAGCCTTGATTCCACACAAAAATAAAAACATTTCACTTCGCGCAGCAAAAATACTTCTCACGGCTCAAAATACTTTATAAATTTTATCATTTATCCATCGACCGTAAACGTTAGCTATTTTTATGTAAATGCTGACCCAAAACAGAAGAATATAAACCAAAAGATAGCAAATAAAGCGAGGATTTTACGACGCCCAACGTTTGATGAACGGGTACCAGTATATACTGGCCAGAACCAGTATATACCGCTTTTTTCCGGACACCTGTTCAACAAAACAAATAACTAATATCAACTTTAAGCTTAAGAAATAAAGTTGAAATCCTTTTGAGAATTCTTGTAGAAAGTAAAATTGTAAGAGTTATAAATTCTTGTTTAAGACAATTTAGACTCAGTTTATTGGGTCACCTTATCTGTTTTTATAGTGTAACTTCCACGGCTATACCGATTTCATTGAAATTTTATACAGTAGAGTGCACCAAACACCGAGCTTGTCATAGAAAACTTTCAATCCTAGAAAAAATTATATAGATCGTAAATTGTGGTTAAAACCACGGGGTGCCAGTTGCAAAATATTAAAATCAAAACAAACATCCAATGGCTATTATTACAGAAATTTAATACAGAAATAAATCAAGTTCTTACTTTTCCTCTTACTATTCAATATTCTTTTAATGACACCCCTAAAGAGAATATTTACCGCTAACGCTGAGACACCCTTTATTCCGTTTCAAGTCACCCAACCATTAAAAGCATTATTTAAATGTTATTCAGACCTTTTAACAATTAATTTATCTCTTTAAAAACAATGTTCAAAAATACAATTTAATTTAAACCCCAATGAAAGTTTTCATCTAATTCATTTTAATCCATTTCTTCAAAGTTTTAATTTATCAAAGTGTGGATTAGCATAACTATTCAATTGGATTGTAAAAAATCACGTCACGTCGAATTAGGTTTTGAATAAGATTTAAAGTGATTGCTTTTAAGTTCTTTCAACATTAAACTAATGTTATGTTCTGCTTTTAATAGCTGAATGTAGAATATATTAAGAATTTTACAATCCCTGCGAATACTTCAGTTTTTTGTTTCATTAAAAAAAACTACAGCCTCCAATTTTATCACTACATTTCACTTCGAACTGTTTGCGCGAAACGGCTATTACCCATCATTCAATTTTCTTCAGATAAATAAACAAAGGCGGTATTCCAAACAGCATCGATTTTTAGAACAGCGATCAAAAAAGAGCATTGAGAACCTTGTATTTTGTGTTTCAGTGCTCTCTTGGAAATAAAATCTATTCACATTCATTCCCTATTGAACACCTTTATATGCGTTAAGGGGAAACGTTTCCTCAGCACGGCAAATTCAAATTTTCTTGCGTTTTTTGCCAATAATAGCTTAAATACTCAACGTCATTACATGAAAACTAATTTTGCGGAAATAAATAGAATGTATCAATAAATTACAATTAAAAGTATCACCTATTTATCATTGGCTTAGCGACAAATGGCAATAGACTGAAAAACTAAGATGAAAGTTGTTTATTGCCAATTGTCGCTAAACCAATGATATATAGGTGATACTTTTAATCGTAATTTGTTGATACATTCTATTTATTTCCGCAAAATTAGTTTTCATGTAATCACGTTGAGTAATTAAGCTATTATTGGGAAAAGAACGCAAAAAAAATTGAGTTTGCCGCACTAGTGTGACGTTCCACCTTAATGGCAACATCTAGGGTTACTATGAGTTCGACATCTTGTGAGAGCGTTTGACCAATGATCGTCACACAACGTTTCTTGTTTTCAATTTCATTGGTCAAGCGCTTTCGCGAGAGTAGAAATACGTCGATTATTATAGCTCAGACTAACCCCGCTAGTTCACCTTTCCTATGATGATGAGCTTCAGGTCATCATCACAGGAAAGGTGCAGGGGAAGAGCCACGAGAACGAAGTCCATAGCACTGATCTGACCAGATCCCCACCATATTCGACATCAAAGTCAATGACGCCATACACGCTGCCGAAGACAGACCGCAATAGTGGAAAATTTTATCAGAGTGATCCGTAGAAATGATCACGATCCTCAGCACTGAGGAAAAAGAAATAAGGAGGGATATGCGATAGAATGATAACGATGGCGTATATTTTGGTAACCGAATACCAGAGTAACAAAATGATAACCAATACTCGCATGGGATTTGCCCTCATTAATTAAGGGTAGGTGAGAAAACTCCGTGGCCCGGGATGGGGTGTTTTTGGTAATAAATTACGATTTATTGATTACCTGCAGAAAGGGTTAGTGCTAGGAATACATGGTGATGAATATAGGCGGGGAATGGTTTTGGGGATGATATATCTTTTACCGTGAGTTAGGATGTTTATTTAAACATTTAATAAATAAAATAGTAAATAAATATGTGTGGACATTTCACACAGCACCGTCTAGCCCCAAACTAAGCATAGCTTGTATTATGGGAACCAGATAACTGATAGAATATTATTTAGATAAGTTTTTGTTTGTAAATACATACATAGAATACAATTATAACACCCAGACATAGAACAAACATCGATGTTTATCACACAAATGTTTGTCCCGGGTGGAAATCGAACCCACAACCCATAGTTCAAAAGGCAGAGCTACTACCAACTGAGCTATCAGGCCAGTCAATATAGGTACTATGTTTATTAATAAAAATGAAGTGTGTACCAGCTCTAGGATCCCCCGAGCTGGCATCCTTCGAGGCGTGTATAACCTGTTAAATAGTCAAATTAAATTTATTTGAAGTTATTGATAAAAAAAATTGTATTATAAGTCGTTTAAATTCGATAAATTCCGCCTGCAATCGGTACGGTAATGTCTATTTCAGCTCTTCACAGTACTTGCATAGCTTAGCAGAGAAAGTATCTAACTTAAAGAAGTAGAAGAACCGGGTTCAAAACCCTCTTTTCACACAATATATTTTGGGAAACGAAATTGCAAGTCTAAGAAAAAAAACTTTGAAATATTTTTATCGCATCTTCATATAATATGACGGGGAAATTTAAATTTGACCTTTAGCGACAATCTAATTTCGCAGTTGCTATTATCATAGTAGTTAGTGTAAAGAATAAAGACTGCCATGTAATTTCCATTGCACCTTCGTGTTAATAAGACTTAAAATAAAAGCATAAATTTAAATGCTAAAAAGGGTAAGGTATCCAATATAACCAGGAATAAATTAATGAAGATGGACAGTGGACTTAATTGAAAAAAAATGGTTAGGTGCAAAATTCTTACGGACGGTCAGGGTTCAGTACGAAAATAATTTATATGAATAAGCGTAGTGTGAACACTAGTTTTCTAGGTGCGTCTCCCTAACACCAACGATTTTAAGATTTAAATATGCACTGTTTTGTAGTTAATGACAATGAATTTCATTCAGAAAAGAATAGAATAGAAAAACTCTTTATTGCATACCATACAACATAGGATAAAAACTAAAACATGAGAGTACATAAAGTAGGTAGAAAATTGGGCGGCCTTATCACTAAAAGTGATCTGTTCAGGCAACCTTTGGATGGCTAGTATCACAGGCATAAGGAGTAGTCAGCGGTGCGCAATATTAACAAAAAAGACTTAAACATTTAACTAAAATTAAACAAACTAGCATTCAGATGTTATGTTTCTTCTCATGAGACCTCTCTAAGGGTAGGCAACGCACCGGCAATGCCTTCGGTGTTGCAGATGTCCATAGGCGACCTGCTTGTTTGCCACTCATCTCATTAAAAAAAAAACCTTCTTTATCATAGATAGAGAGACCGAATAATAACAATCAGCCGTTTTAGTAAAAGTCACGTAAAATCAGTTGTTTTTAAAATTCGTTACAATTATTTTCCACTAATGTTTTTACCAAGTGTATACTTTCAATAAATTGAACTGCACCAAAACTGTGAACAGCTGCATTGACATAACTTTTTTTATTCGTGTTTTTCGTGCTTTATCATCATCGGCCAAGCTGAGAAAAGGAACGTAAAAGATAATTAATTTGATAAAATATATCATAGTAAGATACGTATGTTTCAAATGCGATTAATTTTATGAACGATCGTGATTATTTCAACAACTTTTTACTAACAACTGTTCAAGCTTTTGGGGCCTCAAGGTACGGAACCCTAAAAGTTCGAGTTAGGTATTTGTTGGAAGCAAAGGCCATAAATTACAATTTCAGATTAAGCGCCGATCGTATCGAACTCCGAGATATTTTCAGGATTAATTTGCTTGCAAAATTTTAATTTGTTTACTGAAATGTTTAATTACAATACGCCTACGCCAGAAATTGAATGTTTTCTTTGAACCCCTCGATATGTGATTGTCATACAATAACCAATAAATCCTGTTCATATTTAAATAAAAAACACCATTTTCAAACCAAAGTCTCAAATCAACGTCAGGGAATCTTCGGTTTCGCGTACAAACTTAATTGGTGCTACGAAGCACTACGGCGTAGTACCTATAGCGTCGTAGCATGTTCGTAGGGACCAGCTACGTCATGTCATAAGGTTTATGTTACTAACCACGAAATACGATCACTGATTAGAGAAAAAATAAGAGGCATGGTCCATACTGTAGTCTCAGATTATATTTAAAAAGAGACGTATAAAGAACACTAGACTGACGGAGCTTAAAAAATGAGCCAGAAATGGCACTAGCTAAACATTTCTAAAAAATTCTCGACACTGTGTAGTAGATTCTTTTTAAATAGTGGGAACAGTGTTAACCATTATCTAAAACTTAGATTGAAGGATCAATATCTGGCTACCTGAGTTAAGCAGAAGGTCAGACCCAAACTGAAATGGCAGTGAGCTGATCATAATATTAGTCGCATAATATATTTTTATATAAACATTTAACGACGCTAGCCATTCACTTGATGATAATAGATATTAAATATCTAGAAAGCATGCCAAAGCTCACAGAAAATATGACTTTATTTTATCTAAAAATTAGGTCGCTTTTATGCAGTTGAAGGTTATATAACCGCTGCCAATAAAGATAGAATGTTAAAAATATAGATTTCCATTTTTAAATTCCAATTTTCCGATTCAATTGGTGACTATGGCGGCCGTTTCCGCAATCGTGGACGTTCGGAAAATATCGTGTGGTGTAAGTAAAGAGAGATGACGTTGACTCGACTCCGAGATTTTGGAAATGGACAACTTGAGAAGTGGACCGAACTGACCGGAGGGGAGTAAACGTTGCAATAAAAGTTTTATATCGGTTCGGGTAATCATTTATACTGAAAGCCTTAAGTTAACAATGGGTCACCGATGTCCTTACTTGAGAAATAAATTTCAACCTATAGGCATAACATGGCGTCACTTGCGCCCATCATCATCATCGTCCACTGCTGAACATAGAGTCCCATAGAGCGCCACTTTAAGCGACTGCTGATTTCTTGCATCCAACAGCTGGCTCCCTGCGGTGTTGACCAAGTCGTCGGTCTACTAAGTGTGGGGCTGACCTGCACTGCGTTTTGCGGTTCATTGTTGCCATGCGAGACTCTTTCACCCATCTGTTGTTGGTTTTGCGAGTGATGTGGCCTACATATTGCCATTTCAACTTGCTAACTCTAAGAGAACCGGAAGACGCAGCGTAGCCAAGCCGATTGAAAGCGCTCAAAGCAAAGTGCGCAAAGTGGCGCTCTGTGGAGGAGACCTATGTTCAGCAGTGGACGTCTGCAAGCTGTCGATGATGATGATGATGATGATGATGACGATTAACTCCAAGACTTGAAAAGACCCAGGTTTTATCCAGAAGGAGAGTGAATGGGTATTTCATGGGCAAACGTGCTCCACCTTAGACAACTCCGTCACTGTCCATCAGGTGAGTTATTGTCAAACGTAGGTATGCCCATATTTGCATAAAAAAAACTCATAGAAGTAAATCGGTGAATTTAGGTCTTAGTCACCTCCGGCAATTTTCAAAATCTTTATTATAGTTTCTTTTAAATACCAGGCAGGCTTTGCGTTTGAAAATTTGAAACCCAGTCTGATATGAGAAAACTAATGAATTTTGTCTCTCATAACTTGCACCGTACTAAACTGTGACACAGCGATGCATTGAAGCCTAGACTAGTGGCTTTGACCGGAGGGAACCAGTAATGGTCGGTGATAACTGGTTATAATTACTCTGCCTACTGCCACCGCAGGCTTTTGACTGGGACCCGTAAAATTGCGTAGGTTGTACATAAATGCCATGTTCAGAGACAATGTTTGCATAATAATGGGTTTGTAAGTTTGTATTTGCGTTAATTTGTTGGCTATATACATGAATGTAGGTATAACACTTCTAGATAGACCACGCAGAACTTACATGTGAAGCAGCCGCGCCAATTTTTGTATCGGCACAAGGCTTACTATACAAGTTGGTAATCAAAAACGCCGGCGACGCCACGGAAAAACAAATGAAGACATAGATATGCCATTTTTATTAAATCAGCTGTGCATAGATCACAGACATCAAATACTATACAGGAAGCAGACCTAACATTATCTTCACTAGACGAGTATAAATGATATATCCATTACTTTCGCTCTTATTAAAATTTGATAACCTTATCTCTTTCCTTTTTGCTGTTGCAACACTTACGCACCCATGGAGAAAAAGGAACGCGTGCCCTAAACGCAATCATGTTACCATGGAAACATGTCGTTGGGTGGCAACGTTCCATATAGGAACACACCCGAATTATCTTTTCACCAGTAGGTTTTGATGTGCATGTCATTGTGTGCGTGAGATTTGCATGTTGTAAAAAGTGGCACGCAATATTTCTCTTATATTAAGTCAGCTTAATATAGTATAAGATGTCTGTGGTATAGATTAAGCACATAATACACACAAACAGGTTTTTGGCGGGAACGCAGAAAAGTTCACGACGTTGCATTAAATTTTTTTTTCAAAACTTGTGCTTTTTCTAGTGTTAATGTTCAAAATTGGTGGCGTTTTACGCATTAAGTGCTGAATTACGAGCATGAGTATGAGCAAGTGATATAATGTGGTGAAACATGGTTTCTCGTGTTGCTTCCAAAATTCCATAGAAGCTTCTAGTAAAGTTGCCACCATTTTACTGGAGCATGACTTAGACTGGACTATGACTACCTGACTTAGACTCGACTATGACTGTGACTAAGACTTGACATTACGTGAAATTTTCTATAGCACGATGAAAATGACAATACGTGACACTGGCTTAATACACTATGTGTGGAGCCAAAATACAAAGAAAAGAAAAATACACACAAACTTTTGTATTTGAAAATATCATGATATTTCCTGATGTTTCCGTCATAATTATCCATGTTAACGCAGAATTTCACGATTTCACAATAGGCTGATAATTACTATAATGGTCGCTGGTCGTTACCGAATTTTATTGTTTTGATTGGGGAAACGTGGAAATTTAATGATGTGATGGTATCAAAAAGGTGTTTGCCAAATATTTTCACGACATTATCAGAGAGGATGCAAAGGTTTTCTATACGACAGAAAATTACAGGCACAATAAAAAACGAAAAAAAATTACCAAATTGAAAAATATCTACTTGATTGAAGTTGGTTAAAAAACATAGACGGTACTATCAGATGTACAAAATAAAGCCAAAAACAAGAATGATACTGTAAAAATATTGAAATAAAGGAAAACATTGAAGTACGAGCGGGTTTCGTTATATATTTTTGTAGTAGTAAAAATTTGTCTACTGAAATATCATTATCTATTACAAAATTAAAACTACTTACAAATGAAATAATTAAAGTCTCACTAGGTAAGTAAATATAAAATACTGTAAATATAAATACCAATTTATAAGCAATATGTGTAATGTAATGTTTTATATAATTTAGAATAAGTACGTGACAATTATTGTAATTTACATTATAATTATTTAACTGTTTGATATGGAATAAAATTTATTGATTTATAATTAAGATCCAATGGTCTGATATAATATAAATCTGATAAAACATAATTTAGAGGTATGGATACGGCATTGGTGAAAGATTATTTATAAAACGCGATTTTTATTTTAGACATAGTTCAGCCTTCAGCGGATATATTTATTCACAAAAACTTAAAAAAACATAATATGACTAAACTAAGCTAAAAACTAAACTATAACTAAAAACTTAAAATAACGATTTAAAACTAAAATAGAAAAATTTAAAATAGCCCGTTGGTGGAGGGAAAAGTGCCCAGAATGCTGGCAGCATTACCACGTTGAATGGCAATGCTTATTTTTTGTGCAAAATAAAAGCCAGCATTCTGGTCACCTGATGCCTCCACCAAACGTTTCGCCAAGTCCCTGTACGTGTCCATAGCAGCCGGGCCCCACGGACCCATTGTCTCCACCCCAAACGGCACGAATATGTACGCTCTATCGAGGAGTGCATATTTGTGTCGTTTGAGATTTTTGGCCTTGATGGCGGCTGCACCGGCTTGAACTGTAGTTGAAGGAAGATGGGACAGAGCCAAAGTGTCAACACATGTGGCATCCCACACTAGAGGCCGTCCCATCTTCCAGGGGATAAGGGTCATCCCGTCGGGTCTTTTGCCGTCATCTCGCATCAGTCTATTAGGTTCTAGGACTGATGGGATACCAGCGCTAACTAAAGCCCGACGGATGATATCGTTCAAGTCGGCGTGCCGCGGTGTTCGACCTGAACTTTATATACAACAGAGCCGTGGTGCCCGAGTCCGTCTACCATTTTACCGCAAGGGCAGCGATAAGGGACTTGGCTAGGTGCACCTATTCGCAATGATACGGCTAACCGGAAGGTATTATTATCTAAAAGGTTACCGAAATTTCGGGATGGCAAAGCATGCAACCAAAGCCCCGACTCCCAACGAGCGACTGCAAGTAGACGAGCACGCTCTGCAGAAGAAACTGGCGTTTCTAAACTGACGTTTTATATAAATTTTGAAATCGTCGGCCAACTCTGTCTTATTCGTACATCTTCGCCACAAACAATGGAGTCTTAATTTAACTTAATGGCTTTAACTTTGGTTTAATTAATTTGGGCCACGAGCAATTGGCGCTGTATATTTACCCGTTTTACCGCATTTCAGACATTTAACTTTACCCAGTCACAACCACACTCGTTACTAAAAATGAATCCTAAGGAGGAATACTAATTTGCAAAACCATACTTTTATGCTCACAATATACAAGTATAGCGAGCGATGGTGGCCGAGCGGTAGCATGTGCGCTTCGCAATCTTACGGCACCGGGTTCGATTCTCGGCCCTGCACCAATGACTTATCTAGTAAGCTATGTGCAGTTTTCGACGCCATTGCTTCGTGCCTCGGAGAGCACGTTAAGCCGTCGGTCCCGGTTGTCTTAAGAACATCTATGAAAATCGTTACGGGTAGTCAGACGCCTGATAGCATCTGACACCTGATCTAACCATCCCTGTTACTGGTCCCTTATGGGTTGCGAGCTCGGGTGGCAGTCGCTCGTGTGGTTCTGGTGGCTTGCCGCTACAGGTTAGATTGGAAGCCGACCCCAATAACAAATGTGCGAAGTGGAGCGAGTGTGGCTGTGCGGTATTATAAGCCGGGAGGCTTTCAAACTGACTTACCTTGGTTCGAATCCCACTAAGCCCTGTGAGTCAGCCCTGCAAGTATGGCCTACATTCTCCTATTAGCATGATCGATCATTGTTCAAACGTTTTGTCGAGGGAAGAGATAATATTCCATTCGATTTTTATAGCTCCTGCTAGCCCTGCAGCATCATCATCATCATCAACAGCCTAAAGACGTCCACTGCTTAACATAAGCCGCCCCGAAAAAGCACCACTTTGAGTGGCTGCTCGCCTCTTACACCCATGGGCACCCCGCAGCTTTCACCAGATCATCACCAGCCTACGCTGCGTCTTTCGGTTCATGGTCGGCAGTCGAGAACCATTCTTTCCCATCGGCTGTCAGTTCGAGCGATGTGGCCTGCCAATTGCCATTTCAACTTGCTAAATCGGTCATCTTTATTTCTCCTGCGGATCTCCTCATTTCGGAACTTATCTCGCAGGGAAACACCGAGCATAGCTCTCTCTATAACTCGTTGTGTGACTTTGAGCTTACTGCTGAACATAGACCTTCCCCGTATTCCCACACACTTATCAAACGGCTTTGCCATAATCACCGTGTTTGGCGATTATGCGTTCCAAAGAGTATGCAGCTGCATATTTTGTGGATATTCTCTTAACTAGTTCTTTCGGCACGCACGGGGAAGAGATGGTGTGGTCCTTTTTTCATCCCGGTAACACACGGCAGGCAAGTGTGAAGTATTCATAACAATAATGAGCTTGTGTCGAACAATTTTTTTATTGCACAAATTAATTATATTAATAGTAAAAACAAAAATTAAAAGTAAATAGTAAGTAGTACGTAAGTTTTGTAACTTCGTCATATTTTGAGATATTTTTTTTAAATACAGGAATAGAAAGAGACATGTCAAACGTGCAGGGACGTCAGTTCGTTCTCTTTCATAGTACCTCATTACTATGCTGTGATAGCTTTACATACAATCTCTTTGGCATGTTACGTCACTCACGTGCGTTTTCTTAGTAACTGTGGGGAAGCTCTGTTTTGCGAAAACGGGACAGGCGATGCCCCTCCAGAAACTTTAATAGCTTATTACTCCGTGATTTATTTACCAATTTTACTATTTTTTTCAATAATTGCATTTATTATTAACTTACTTTACGAAAATAATATTATGTTGTTAATTTTTAATAGCAGGATTCTAGCCTATTTTTATTATTTTATTTTGTTTAATGTTTCCGCGCAGCATGATATATATAAAGCTTTTTTAAACGGGAAATTGACCCGGCTGCACATCAATACCCGAAAGACGTCTACTGCTAAACATAGGCCTCCCCCATTTATTTATTTATTTATTATTGCTATTTACCATAAAACATAACATTACAGAACAGTCCAATACGTTACATTTTATTACTAACAGAACTTATCTATCTATAATTATCATTCACACTTATAAACTCCCATAAAACGCCACTTTGGATGCTTCTCGTGGGGCTGCCATAATCACCATGATTGGTGATCGCAGTAAAATATTATACAGAATGTGGAGAATGCTGCTGCCTGGCTACACTTACCCATTTTAAGTGAGCAAATCAGAGTAGCTATGGGGCAAAAATAACAAATTTGAATTTTTCGCAAGTAATTGCGTAAATCTTTAAAGTTGTTTTGAAAAGGGCTCCTTAAGGAAGTAGGTTAATTTTGTTTTAATAAGCAGCCTAATATTCAGTAGGGTGTGTTTGAAGAGAGCGAGGTTGTAGTATATATGATTATATAATACATATTTAAAAGTTGCCGTTGAGAAGTGGGTGGATTTTGGTATTAATTCTTATACAACTGCTTTGTCTATAACAGGGGTGGCCAAAGCGTCGACCGTGGAGGCTCTTGCGGGAGCCCGCTAGACAAAAATAATCAAGAATGAAAAAAAAGGTAGGTTATTTTATTGAGTTTATAGTAAAACTGTCTTTATGCAACTTTTACTAGCGTTTTGTCTTCTTATTTTTTAACTAAATAATCTGTTTAGTAATTCAGCGTGACGCGTGTTCAAAGGAACACACAGACATACAAAAATTAGGAAAAAATATTGTTTTTATATCTAGCCGTGACGCTTAACATCAGGCGAACGAATATCTCGTCACGTCATCTGTCAAAACTATTCAAGGTACAGATTTGGTCTAGTTACAGTTTTAGGTTGAAGGCGGTATCGGTAGACCGCTAGGTTATTTTAATTGATAATGTAGCCCGTTTACTTCGAAAGATTTACCACCCCTGGTTTATAAGAATTTCGGTTATTAGTCGTGGCCCACCAGCTCAGGTCACCTGGGTAGACCACGGGTACTTTTCCTATCCCATGATCCATCTCAGTTTGCGTTAGGTATAGGAAAGACTTAGGTTGGGTTTTTTGACTCACAGTTAAGGTAAGCAATGGTTAGAAATGCTAACAAATTCTAACCGATGGTCAAATTTAGTTAGAATTTTTAACCACTGGTTAATTAACTACGGATCAAAAACCCACTCTTAAGACCAACCCTTTACTATTTTCTTCCTAAAAAATTGGTTGACTACCTATTACGGTTCCAGGAGTACAGCCGTTTATAGGGTGAATGGACACCGGAGGCTTAAATTACTAAGCCCCTATTAATTAAAACCCTTTATTAAGGGTTCCGTTTTTACCCTTTATGTGAGGAACCCTAAAAAGCGCAAAGACTTGTTGTGTGAGTGGTGATTGAGTGATGTCGAGCCATCTTCATAGTTAGGTCCGTTTATTCCCGTTAGAATACCAAGTTTGATACGTGGTTGTCAAACAAGAAAAATATTTACTGTTTGATTACCCGGTTATCTATAAAGATTACATACAGAAAACCATTTTAATAACTGGTTATCAAATAAGAAAAAATATTTACTGTTTGATTATCCGGTTATCTGGGTGTGTGTATCTGTCGGTGTTTTTTTGATTCGAAATTTACGCTCTCTGTCTCCGTCATCTTCATTCAGGATGAAGGAGACGGATAGTGTAGATTTCGAATCGAAACGTTTTCAATGAGTTTAAGAATCGGAATGCTGGTCGGATTTCTCTACTGATTCTCGTGAAATTTCATGAGCAAGTTCGATAATCATATGGTTTTCTTTTTGTCAACGCAGGATTTGGATTTTTTTCGAAATAGCGGACGCAGTAGGGGGTTTGAAAACTTAAAAAGTAGTTTTTTCAGTTTTAAACTGTGCAAGCAGACTTGCAAGGTCTACAGCTTACAAAGCCCTAGTAAAGTCCTAGTTAGGGTCCAGGATCCATAAATATATATAGATAGATAGATAGAAAATGCTTTATTGCACAAACAACAAATGTAGGTACATAGGCGAACTTAATGCTAGAGAGCATTATCTTCCAGTAACTATGATAAATATGATTAATATATTATATTTAATATATATTTAATATATATATATAGATACTATGATAAATATGATTATTATATTTATATTGATATATTGATTATTGATATTTACTATTATTATTATAGACATACCATCCATAAAAGAACCAGCATCATTCTAGATACTGTCTCCTAAAACAAAGAATGCTTCTACGTATTGTCAGAAAACAATTAGTGGAAACGTTCCGTGTCCAATATCTATTGTCTGTTATTGTTCGACATCGATGTCCGTGGTCACAGATTAAATACATACAGTAGGTAACAAAATGAAAAAAGTATATCTAGTGTAATTCCGCTAAAAGATCATATAAGATTATCTATATTGGGGAAGCTGCAAATGACTGTTGCAGGCAAATGTATTACAAAAATGATTAGAAAAGTTTATAATATATAATATTTACACACACTAACACACTACACACTACACTACACTACACACACTAAACACACACACAATACACACACTAGAACTACACACAACACAGAATTACACTATAGATATACTTTTTTCATTTTGTTATTAAGATGAACTTCCGCGAAGTCACGCCTGAGTCAATCAATTATACAGTAGGTAAACTTAGGTGATAGGACTTTTCTGCAAAGTTCGTCTAGGTAGGTACCACCGCTTTGCCAGCTATTCTACCACCAGGTAGTAGTGTGCAAGCACTACTGTGTTCCGGTTTGAAGGGCATTGTAGCTAGTGAAATGACTGGGCAAATGAGACTACGACTTGTCTATTGTTGTTTGTTTATTACACAGTCTAGTGATCTTATTACTAGACTGTGTGATGTCTCAGGGTGACGTGCGCAGTGCATTGTCACGAGAAACTTTATTATTCTAAAGTTCCGAGTGACACTGCAACTGCTATGGGCGGCCGTGTCGCTTAACATTAAGTGAACGACTAGCTCATCACGTCATTTATTCTCATAAAAAAAAACGTGTTCGTCATCTTCAACACTTTTTCATGCTGTTGATGGATTGACCCCGGTTTCTCGTATGTTTGTGAAACTTGAGTCAATTTAACACACCAAATACTGGACGATCATTGGTTGCCTGTTGATCATCGGCTGTCTTCAACCAATGAGCGTACAGTATTTGGTCTGTTAAGTTTACGTTAGTGATATAATAATATTATTATTGCTTTTTTATGAATATCAAGCATGCCCAATCGTAGATCACCTCATCGCATCAGGCGAGTCAATGGTCGGCAAGTGTTTTGTCTATACCCATAAAAGAATATGGATAGGGATGCACTCTATTTTTTTATAACTAAATAAGCCCGTATTTTACCGCAGTCTCACCTGATGGAAAGTGACGACGCGGTCTACGATGGTACATGCTTGCTTGATACCTATTCACTCGTGACTTGAAGAGCTCCAGATTGTACTTATCGGGAAACAAAGACGCTGGTAAAGTGTTCCATTCCTTCGCTGCTCGGATTATAAATGTCACGTAAGTTGTAAGTTTGACAGATCCTAAGTTCGCACATATCTCTCCTAGCCTTCGGTTTCTCGTATGTTTGTCAAACTCGTATCAAGAACACACTAAATACTATACGCTCATTGGCTGAAGACAGCCGATGATCAACAGACAACCAATGAGCGTCAGTATTTGCTGTGCCAAATTGACATTTATTTAAGAAACGTACGTGAACCCAGAGGAAAGAGCTACTTAGCTAAGTTATATTTTAATGCACTTTAGTGCACACGGGCACTTTTATTGCCCAGCCCATGCCTACAATATCCAATTATTTTTTTACTCATTCTGCTATCAAACAGCTATCTTATTTCGCATCAGTCACAGAATAGAACAAAGGCTGACATTTCATTAAAAGTAGAGATTTAAAAAAACCTTTAAAGCTTTTCAATATAACTCGCTTGTTTTTCAGTTTGTCCTTCTGTCAGTCAGTAATAGGATCTATTGTAATTCTCTTGTCGTTTTATACCTATTTGTGTCAACAATTAAATTCTTTCAGACAGATGTCGCCGTTTTCAATTAATAATAGATGTCTGGAAACACCTTTTTTGACGTCTTTTGAGTATAATATTTATACTTCTAATTTATTTAATGGTGGGTGATGACGTAATAATCCCAATCCCTAAGGTAAAAGGGGTTGTCTGTCTGCTTGTGTAGATTTGTGCACACAGATTGCTTATACTCATATAGAGTACTTATTATCCCGAAAAATGAAGATTTCCTGTGAAAAACGAGTGTTTTTGCATGAAACCTTAGACAAAGGACGTACAGACCAACAATGACAGTTTGAAAATGGGACAAGAAATTTAAGAAATTGTGTGTCTGACAAACTGTTGTTATGATTAAGATCTTGAATATTTGCGGCAAGTTAGTAGTATTTACAAAATATTTAACCTACCTATAGGCTCCCATAGTTTTTAAAATAGCAGGCATTTTATTTACTGAGATCCTTCAAACTTTGGAGTAAAATTGCTAAATAACAAAAAACTGAAACACTGAAATATTGCGATATTCGAAAAAAATCTAGGTCTGTGGATGAAACAACTAACACAATAACACCCACAATTATATAATATACATGGATCCTGAAATGTAGAATTCCTTGTATCTAAGGACTCAAGAACTTTGAAGACCATAATCTCACGACACTCAGACACAGAACAGATATTTGAGTTTTTTGTCTTCACTTATATTTGTCCTTCGACGGAACCAAACCAGCAGCCTCTATGCACAACCCGCACACCACAGAGCATCAAATAACATTCGTTTCGACTCTATTATTATTCCGGTTAGGCCATCAGTTAATTATATTGCAACTGACTTACGTAAAGATAACTTCTTTTTTTTCAAACTCACATTATTGGCTATATATATACATTGCGCACTTTGTGATTTTATATGCTCAGTAGCTCAGATTTTATTTACAATAATTTAAGTACTTTAAGTACCTACTTAATTTCATTTAACTTGTAAAAGTGCTATGAAAAGCCTATTTGCAATAAAACACTTGGATTTGATTTGATTTAAGGAATTTCTTTATTTACAAAAACTAAGCCCAGAAACCTCTCCAGCCAACTTTAAAACAACTTTTTTTTGTAAACTGTTCCGTGACGACACCGAAACGGCCCCAACGGAAGACCAGCGCTGGTTGTGTGGCCAGCCCTATGCTGAGTTGGGACCGATTCGTGGCAATTGACAATCAATTTACATTTAGTTATAGTCATGTTTATTTTTCATTTTTATTTTATGTGTATCTTTTGCCATGAATAAACAATTTCTTTCTTTCTTTCTTTTATCTAAATTACCATCATTGATCTCCAAAGACAAAGAACAGCTATGAAAAGGGATATCAAACGGCAAATACCTACCCACCATCTAGTAAGTAGTTAAATCAAAATATAGCACGATCTGCGCGACTCCTCCTTTGCTAGAAAGTTGGTTTCACTAACTCTTTGTAAATCTAAAACGGGTTTGAAAACAGCTTTTAAGGGTTTTCAAATTTTTTGCCGATGATTTTCTTTGCATTAGTTTATATACCTAGTGAGGTATTTCGTAAAAAGTTACGCGCGGTTTGTTTTTTCGCGGTTTGTGATTTTTTCCGTGGATACTGGACTGTATTTTTTTCGGGGAAAAAGTATTACTCATAAATCTTGATTGTAGTAGTGCGTGCAAACATTATTCAAAAATTCATTATCGTTATCATTACTACATTTTTACAGTAATTATACAAGTATCTATGTAAAAATGGAGTATATACTTAAAATACTTTAAGACAGACGATGCCTAATTGCCTAAACACCGTTTTATCCAAGTGAAGGTCCTTAGTCCTGAAACTGGAGTCTGAGCTTAGACTCAACAGTTTTGCGCGCGCCACGGCCTAGTTCGCTCGCACCCACCCCCTGTCAGTTTACATTGTCCTCCGGTACTGAGCGCACGTCTCTGCACCACGAGATGAAAAACACGCTCTAAATTCAAAATTTAAATTTTAAAATAGAACTTTTTTCCAAGCGGCCAGTGCTGTGAAAGTAGATGTAGAAGTAATGTGGTCTCTGACAGAGGTTGGTTAGTGAATTATTTGAAAATGACATCGTTTTGATGATAAAATGATTGGGAAGCCGGGACGGTGCTGAACGGGCTACTGCCAGGTATTTATTTAGATTAAATTTTCAAATTCAGAACAATTTTTACGTTAATTCATGAAAATAATTTTAGCGAAAAAATAATTGATTTCCTATTAAATCAGTTAATGTTTACATAAATAATTACCAATAAAATTATATACGCTATTTATGTTTGTAATTTTTTAAACATTGATTAATGATTTATTTTAAATTTTACTGAAGCAAAAAGGCAGTGCTGAGATACTTTAAAAAGCTTGTCCATCTCATTCGCGATGAGAACATAAAACAAAACACGCAAAAATAAAAAGAACGGCATTGTTTTCAATATTTATAATAAATAGGTAAGAAATAAATTGTTGGATTGAAAAAAAAAAACAATTGACCTTGACCTTGACTGATATTAGTTTTTGTTTTGCTTGACTGTTTTGTACCTAGCGAATATTTCGATTTATTTTTTTATAAATGTTTAAATATTATTCAAGTAAAACAATTTCGATCAAATGTTACTCTCCAATTGAAGGTCCAATTGGATAAACGCAATTGCTGCAAGTACTTGAGCAAATAGATTTTGTTTTATTTAATTTAATGTTTCACTTATCAACAATGTATGTAATAAAGAAAAGACTTTATAATTATAAATACATTTCATACTTAACCCCCTTTAAAAATACATTCCCTTTATAAATAGATTTATTGTTAAGATAATAAGTATTAAGAAAGTGAATTTATACAGGGTTAAAAACACAAGAAACAAACATCTTTTGTCCTACAACTTTCAAAAATTTTAAATTTTTTACCTAATTTTTTTTGATAACTTTGATATTTTTGCGTTAATACGTACTTCAAAATTAATCATAATACGATTCAAACCCAATTAAACAGAATAATAAGCTCGGCAGCCTGCAGCCTAACATACAACAAAAAGGGAATTACAGTACATTGTACTTTAGCTCTATGTATGTAACTTTCTGTATTTATATGTATCTGTTTTCTACAATAAAATTTTTTGTATTGTATTGTAGAGTTTTTATGCGAATTTTTAACTCATTGGAGAAAATATTAAGATTAGAAAAAACCAGTAGAACAAAAGTTATTTGTTTAAATGACGTGAGTCACCCCCTAAAAGCTTTCCGGGATGAAAAATAACTCTGTATTGAGCTTTGAACTTAACTACTGCTGTTATTTTGAAGGAACTTTAGATATTCAAATCCCATTTTAGTTTTTTTAACTTCATGAAACAATAAACCATCTGCAATATGATGTCAAACGCTGACTAACCCCTAGTTTCTCGTACATTTTTCAAACTCATGCTATCTTAACCTTAAAGTATAGACTAAAAGCATAGAGAGATCATCAAAATGATATTATATTTGTACTGCTCACAACATACATATAGTAATTTACTACGCTTCCAAAAAGTCAACGTACCATTTTTTTCGTCTTGAGTCCACTCTTTTTTCTATACAAATCTGTCAAACTCATTCACATCATAGTATCCACTTCATATAGAAAGTGTCCATAAAAGTGGTACGCTTGACACATAATCAAGTTCTCTCTATGATTTTAGTCTATACTCTAAGATCTTAACATACCAATATCCGGCGTACAAAGCTCTTTCATCTGCGGTTCTGTGCAGTGTATCATAATATTAGTCTGTGCCAATTATTATTATGGACTGCGTACAAAAAAATTTAAGAAACAGGCAAATTAATCCTTTGGCCTCTGGACTCCCATGGTCGTGTTATTCGGTTATTGTAATTCTATTATTATGCAGAAGGCCGGTATTCAATAACTAAGAAAAACCTTATCAAGTTACCATAGAGCTACAAACAGATTAATTTAATTATTCCACCGCCAAGCAGTAGTGTGCAAACACTACTGTGTTCCGGTTTGAAGGGCATTGTAGCTAGTGAAATTACTGAGCAAATGAGACTTAAGAACTGATCTCACAGTCTAGAAATCTTTTTTAGACTGTGTGATGTCTCAGGATGACGTGCGCAGTGCGCAGTGTCACGCGAAACTTTAATTTAGATTTCCGAGTGACACTGCAATCTGTTATGGGCGGCCGTATCGCTTAACACCAGGCGAATAACTAACTCGTCACGTCATTCGTTTACATAAAAAAGACACTCTAAAGTAATAGTCATCCTCGTTCCTCTCCTCCCTTTTTTACATATAACGGATTATCAGGAAGCCGAGGTGATATCTCAAGAGGCGTATCCGTTATCTCTGGTTGCAGGTTACTCGTGGTGAGCATGCATACATGTAGGTGATTTAAAAATAACACCAAAGAACTTTCAAACATCTATATTTTAGGATTACTCAAATACAATTTGATTTAGAGCTCGAACTCACCGAGACGCTATGGCGACGTCACCGGTGGTTGCCAAATCGTTGCCAAGTGAGTTAACTGTCATACATTTCAATATGAATTAATTGGATACGTAGCTGGTGACGTCGCCATGGCATTTCGGTGAGTTAGGGCCCTAAGAGATGGTTTTGTGCGTGTGCATCGCGCTTATTAAATATCTAGCTGTCTAAAGAGCCCAGTCTGCCATCGCTATGACAGTCACAACTCCATTCGGTGTTACCCGCTCTAAAAACACGACATTAGACCATTTTGATCTACAACTCGATTAGCAACCGAACTAATTTAAAATTAAAGAAAAACAATGCACACAGAGCAATTAAATAATCGCTATTACATAAAACCATAGACAGACAGCCTCTGTAGTGTGGTGGTTGAGCAGGTCGGCTCATAACCTGGAGGTTCGATTCCCGTGGCAGGACAAGTATTTGTGCACATGGAAAACAAGCACAAATACTTGTTCTGTGTCTGGATGTTGTGGAACCATGGTCCTCGTAGTTCCTGGGTCCCTAGATACAGGAAATCCTAGTTAGGTTCTAGGATCTATGTATGTAATCGTGGGCGTTATTTATTTTGAGGTGCTAGATAAGTGATCTTGATTTTTCTTCAAGCAAGCTTAACTTCACGATGAAAATTACTTTTCAAGACAAAAAGTCGTGCCGAAAGTTATCGAAAATTGTGACCTTTTTGCACTGGAGAAATTGATTTCATCAAGTTTTTATAATAATATCTTTTTGTAGAGCAGTTTAGTCAAGAATTTTTCCCCGGTGATTACTGTTATTAAAAAACGGTGAAGATAGTTCTACAATATGATTCCCTACGGCTAAATGCTATGCCATTTTTGTTTAGATTTTGCGTACAGACAATTGAGACGAATGGTTCTCGGGTGTTGGCCGTTAATCGGAAGACGCAGCGTAGGTTACAGCCCCCTGACCTCACCTGTTGTGAATTGACGACCAGCGGGGTGATCACAAAACTTTGATTGCAATGCAACAGGAGAAATTTCATTCCAAATTTGACAATTTACACAGTAACTATGCACATAAACTGCGTACTGAAACTGTCAAATCCATACACTTTTGTGTTTCTATTGGTTGCAATCAAGTTACATAACTGTCTAGCTTGTTACATTGCGGGGAGGTGAAAGGCAAGCAGCCACTCAAAGTGGCGCTCTTTGCGGAGGCCTATTTTTAGCAGTGGCTTTTCTTTAGGCTGATGTTTATGACTACTATTGATTTGAAGAATCATCAAATAATTTTAATGAGACTGATATACCACAAACATTGCAGAGCCTGAAAACAAAGGTTTTCAAGCAGTGTGTGTTGCCAGTTATGACTTACGGGATATGTGTGTGTATCTCAATGTTGGCCTCATTAGTAAGCTCAAAGTCGCGCAGCAAGCTATGGAGAGAACTATCCTCGGTGTTTTCCTGCGAAATAAGATCCGAAACGAAGAGATCCGCAGGAGAACCAAAGTGACTGTAATAGCTCTTAGAATTAGCAAGTTGAAATGGTAATAGGCAGCCAACATCGCTCGTAGAACTAACAACCGATGGGGAGGAAAAATTCTCGAGTGGCGACCACAAACCGGGTGACGCAGCGTAGGCCAGCCCCACTCGGTGGACCGACGACATGGTGAAAGCCGCGGGGAGCTGATGGTTGCAGGAGGCGAGCAGCCGCTCAAGGTGGCGCTCTCTGGGGGAGGCCTATGTTCAGCAGTGGACGTCTTCAGGCTATTGATGATGATGATGATGATGATGGTATACCACAATGTAATGGTCTATTAGACTGAAAGTTAGTTTCTCTACTTAAGTACCTATATGTAAAGTTATTAAAAGAAAAAAAACATCGTCTTTTTCTTCCGAATTTAGTAAAAGCGTTTCTGAATTGAATAGAGATAGAATTTGGCACAACCGTTGTAAAAGGTATTGGTGCCTTTGAAATAATTTATGAGCTTCCAAATTATTTTACCCAAGCAAAACGTTCCCCAGACTAAGGCGCGAAAAATTCTTTCCGCCTTCAATATTTTAATCGGAACTTAACTCGGTTTTTTTTGTATTTTGTTTACTTACTTTGAATATTTTCTTAGCATAATGACTCTCCTGATGCGAAGAGAGGTCACTGTAGCATATAAATATAAACCACAGATAATATAATACCCATGGACTTCTATAACACAACGTGCACTAATTTGCTAATGCATTGCTTACCCAAAACGACATTTAAGACGAAAAGAACATTGCTTTGAGACCTTTACCCAGCAGTCTTTTTCTTCTCTTCTCTTCTCGAAGAAGAGTCTAGCAGTGGGCAACTACTGGTGAGAGGCTAAGCTCCAGAGCTTAGAGCACCGTCGTAAAGTTGCCAACCTATCAGTGTTCTGCAGGTTACATTTCGGTGAGTGTGCTGCGGAGCTACACAATCTAATTCCACCATCTCCATTTCACCATCGAACGACAAGACGTACAGCTCCACGCGATCCATTTATGGTTGATATTCCTTCGATTCGCACAAAGCGGTTTGACTCGACATTTGTAATCCGAGCAGCGAAGGAATGGAACACTTTACCAACGTCTTTGTTTCCCAATAAGTACAATCTGGAGCTCTTCAAGTCGAGTGAATAGGTATCTTCTAGGCAAGCATGTACCATCGTAGACCGCCCGTCACTTTCCATCACGTTATATTGCGGTCAAATACGGTCATATTCAGTTATAAAAAAGGTAGATGAAAGGCTACGAAGACACAGCTAATAAATATTACAAAGAGGCGATAAAATCACAGTCTATCAGTTCATCCCGCGCGAGTAATGCCTATAAATAGGATTCCAAGGTTAGGTCTGCGGTGCAGTCGTCTGCACCGACACTAGTGTGACCGCAAGGCTGAAAAGGTGAAGCAATATGAAGATAATTAAATGAAATATTTATTTAACCTTGACTTAAGAGTAAATTGAAACAGTATGGAGAAAACCTAAATCATTTAAAGATACGGAGAAACTTTCTTAGGAACTAAAAGCTTTTAATCTATGAAAAAAGGAGGATTTTGTTCATCATCATCATCAGCGGGAAAACGTCCACTGTTGAACATAGGCCTCTCTATAAATGACTATTTTAGTTGAATTCACTTCCTTTATATGTAGGTGAGTGGTGTGTACCCGAAGGCTTCTCTTGGCTTAATGACTGTCGCGCTCAATAGTAAGTACCACTTTTGTAGCGGTCATCCATTGAAGTACTGACCGCAGCGAACGTTGCCAACGTTTACCAATCGGTTAAGAAAGGCTACTTTGCTATGAGCTCTACCGTTACTTAAATCGATTCAAAATAATATCGTCATTTTATTTTAAGAGAAATATTTGTACAGTCGAAATTGGTAGTTGTATAAATTCCTTATAGTTAAAGCATTTGGCCACTGTGATGTCTCACCTGATGGAAAGTGATGACGCAATCTACGATGGTGCATGCTCGCCTAAAAAACAAAACAATAACTGAGACGCAAATACCTACTTAAATATTTTAATCTGTTACCGACACAAAAGAGCTCAACACGTAAATATAAGCACTATATCAAGCTTTAATTAATTGCAAGTAAATACGAATTCCCGCAACGGGACGGGCAATTACAAGCACTAATGGAATTATTAATTAAGAAACGTACACCTCAAAGCGATTGCTTGGGATATAGGTACGAGAGCAGGTCAGAATGTGTGAAGTCTTGGCGTACTTACCGCTAAAGCTACGGCCACACCGGTGCGTCAAGTGGTGTCAGTGAAGCGTCAAAACAGCTATCAGTACCCATCGTTGCTCGTGTTCGTAGACGGCCACGCTGCGATCACCGCGGGCAGCGATGAGTACCGAATAATTTCACGTCACTGTCGCTACCACTTCGCAGACGCGCTGGTGGGACCGAAGCTATAGTGCTTGCTGGTCGGCAGTAGAAAAAACATGACAAACGCTGAAAATTTATACAGATACGACTATTATAGTAATTATGAGCCTACTGTTACAAATCATGATTCTTTTAGCCGTTTAATACAAGGTTTTTTTCATGTTAATGAACGATCCCCCACAACAATTGCAGTGTCACTTGGAACTCAAATATATAAAACACGTTTAATTCTGAAAACATTAAAAATCAAGATGGCGAATAGATACAATATTTATTTTATTTATTTATTTATATATAGGTACACAAAACAAATTACAATCAACGACTTATTCCAAATAGGTAAATATACAAACAAATCAGTTCTGGATTGTAGCTTAAACTATGTGTACACAGAAAAAATATAAATTACACAATCACTACCGAGACATGCAAATGAAAGTAGGCACAAACCACAAGCTTTGCTGATGGGTACCCAATGACAACGGTATACTAAAATTAAATTTTGAGGAGTTTAGGGAGTGTCACTAAGGGTGAGGTGGATCATTTCGACACAACGCAGCTGTTGTATCGGAACCATCCGGATTCCCATGGAGGATATCTTTAATTGTTTTTATGTAACTGCCAATTTTTGGATCAAAGATGTCCAATTTTGAATTATTGACTAACAAATTATTATATTGACGAGCCATTCTAACTATTGGATTAAAGAATAACGTATTATTTTTATAAGTTTGTAGTGTAAATAGGTTGGTGACTTTAGCTCTACGAGCACTGTATTTAGTGTTGAAAGATATATGAGACAGAAGATCAGGGGAATCTATTAAGGAATGAATAATTTTATATAAATATATGAAGTCAAAGTACGTTCTACGTATATTTAGAGACTGAACATTATATTTGATCAACCTTCGTAATTAAAATCAGTGCGCCCAACATGCTGACGGTAACAAAGTATTCTCAGACATTTTTTCTGCACTCTCTCAATGTTATCAGAGTGAACTTTATAATGTGGAGACCAGACTGGGCTGCCATATTCCAATATACTTCTTACAAGAGAAAAATAAAGATATAGGAGACTACGAGGCTTTTTAAAACCTTGGTGGACCTTAAGACGAAGCGAGGAGTTGATTAGCTTTTGTTGTAATCTGTTGATAATGTGGTCTGAATAAAAGCTTATCGTCAAAGAGTATTCCAAGATCTTTAGCAATATAAGAGCGAGTTAAAGTTTGCCCGTTAATTTTATAATCATTAGTAATTTTGTACAGCTTGCTTGAAAATGAAATAACAAAACATTTACTGATGTTTAAATACATACGATTAGACTCGCACCAGTCTGATACGGCATCCAGGTTACGTTGTAAAAGAAGGCAGTCATTTGGGGTTGAAATGACATTAAAAATCTTTAAAATACCAACACATTCAAAGCCCTTTGCATACTAATAATAATTGACGTCATTGTTGGGTCATCCGCCACCTTAGGCGGACGGTCCAAGATGGCGGACTATTTCTTTTTTGTGCACGCCCAAAATGGGTAATGAAAAGATTTCCTGAGAAGAATACGAAAACATAAAAAGACTTAAATAAAAGCTTGTCTTTTAAAATTTTAGTTTTTACCATTAGTTTATAATTATAATCACGCAAAATTCAAAGTTCTATGAGGAAACGGGTAAGGTGCAGGTGATCCCGCGGCATTCTTCTAGTTCCTTAATAAAGCTCAGTCACTGTCGGCGGCGCTGCAGACCGTGTGATAACGAGACACGACACAATTTGTTACGTCTCAAGACAAGATTATGACGTACTGAAGTGCCGCGGATTCGCTCGTCACGTCACATGACACAGACAAACGATTCGCGTGACGCTTGGGGGACGTCAAGGAACACCAACATGACACCATTGGACATGATGGGTAGAGTAGAGCATGAGTAGAATGATCGAAGTAAACATGAATTAGTATTTGAGCTTTAAGACGGTGATAGAAAGCATGAATGTACTGGGTGGCGCAAAAGTAAAGACCCTATTTGGTTCAGCTATAACATTTTTTCTAAATTAGAAAACTAGATTTAGGTTTTTTTAAATGTATATTTGTGCCATTAAATTTCGTACCATTAGGATTTAAAGATGATGTCTTTTAAATGGTGACCTCCAGAGTTGATACACATTTGAGCCCTATTTATGACATTTTGCATAACTTGCCGTAACACTTCTCAGGGCATGTCAATAAGCAGAATACTCGGTTCTGGGGCACTGATAATCCGCGCATTATTCAAGAAACACCTCTACACCCACTAAAAGTTACTGTATGGTGTGGCATCTGTGTTGACAGAGTGATCGGACCCTATTTTTTCGAAGACGCTGGAGGCAATGCGATAACTGTCACTGGAGAACGCTACAGAACCATGTTACGTGAGTTTTTGATACCCAGTTTGGACGAATTGGGGCTGGAGCACATCTGGTTTCAACAAGACGGCGCTACGGCACACACAGCGCGCGACACTATGGACTTAGTGAGGGACGCTTTTCCAAGCCGAGTTATCTCTCGTTTTGGCGATTTGCCTTGGCCTGCAAGATCACCCGATCTGACCAGTCCAGACTTCTTTCTTTGGGGTTTTTTGAAATCTCGGGTGTATGTGAACAAGCCACAGACTCTCGCAGCTCTAAAAGAAAACATTCGTCAAGAAATAACGAACATATCGCAGGAAGTGTTACGGCAAGTTATGCAAAATGTCATAAATAGGGCTCAAATGTGTATCAACTCTGGAGGTCACCATTTAAAAGACATCATCTTTAAATCCTAATGGTACGAAATTTAATGGCACAAATATACATTTAAAAAAACCTAAATCTAGTTTTCTAATTTAGAAAAAATGTTATAGCTGAACCAAATAGGGTCTTTACTTTTGCGCCACCCAGTATAATACAAATAGATAGATCACGCAGAACTAACATTTGAAGCACATTAAATACTCCATTTTTTATCGTCACTGGGCTCACTCATACATACATTCACATAACGAACATAAACAAAAAAAAGAAAAAAAACGTTAAGAGTCATTACAATTACAAGGTAGCAGGCAAGTGAATACAAAAATCTTAAAAAGATATATTTATTTCTAAATATAAAGAAGTGTGTGGTGCTCTTTTTTTTTTTTTTTTTTTTTTTCTTATAGTTTGGCTCCATACATAGTGTATTTAGCCAGTGTCAAGTATTGTAGTTTTTCGTCGTATTATGAAATATTTCATGTAATGTCAAGTCTTAGTCACAGTCAGTCAGGGTAGTCATAGTCCAGTCTAAGTCAGGTAGTCATAATCCAGTCTAAGTCATGCCTTAGTAAAGTAGTGGCAACTTTACTAGAGGCTTCTATGAAATTTTGGAAGCAACACGAAAAACCACGTTTCACTACATTATATCACTTGCCCACACTTATACTCATAATTCAGCACTTAATGCGTAAAATGCCACTAATTTTAAACATTAACACTAGAAAAAGCATAAGTTTTGTTAAATAATACAATGCAACGACGTGAACTTTTTCACGTTCCCGCCAAAACCTGTGGTGCTCTTAAGAGTAAAGAAGTGTAAATGGCAATGGGCAGGCCTCTTCGCTCGTAGAACTGACAACCAACGGGGAAGAAAGGTTCTCGAGTGGTGACCACGAACCGAAAGACACAGCGTAAGCCGGTCCCCCACTAGGTGGACCATCGATCTGCTTAAAACCGCGGGGAGCCGATGGATACAGGAGGCAAGCAGCCGCTCAAAGTGGCGCTCTTTAAGGGAGGCCTATGTTCAGCAGTGGACGTCTTCAATCTGTTGATAATAATAATGTGCTTTGAGTAAAATATGTTTCTTTTTAACGGGCAGTGTGCCTTTATCTTTAAACTAACTACTACAATAATAAAAAGTAATAAACTAGCTACACTATCTACTACAAAGAACATTTGGACTGTATACTAGCCGCGATGGCCTATAGACAGTCCAGATGTCCCAGCCCACTACCGGTAGGTAGCGTACCCAACATGCTGGCAGTATTGCCTCTGTAAAATATATTAACTCCAATATTAAGGGCTATCTTTCCCTACGGGCGGGCATTGGTCTGGTCCACTCTGTATAATAAGTAATTGCGTATTATTAATTGAATATGGAGTTTATAGCTGACACCAATAAGTTAGATACAATACATAGATCATAAAAATACGAAAAATAGAACATTCTAAGTTAATGACATGTAAAAATTTCTAACAATAGTAAGTAGATAAGACACAAAATCTTTAAATTTTGACACCCATGTTCATGTTAGGTACAGTAAACTCAGTATAAAATATCACATTTGTCCCCCGTGCCAGCCCACGTTACAAAGTCTCAAATTTTCTTGCTCGCCGAACTTCTAGTAAGTTCCCACGTTGTCCATTAGCGATGTCATAGCTGGCAAACGAGGACTGAATATCCTGAAGATATGATAGATGTAAGTTAGCGAAATATTTGCACCGTCTTATTACACACACACACACACACCCCCCCACACCACACACACACACACACACACACACACACACACACACACACACACACACACACACACACACACACACACACACACACACAAACATCAGCCGGAAGACGTCCACTGCTGAACACAGGCCTCTCCCATAAAACGCCACTTTGGATGCTTGTCATAGGGGGGAAGGGGGGGGTTTGCCACAATCACCACGCTTGGTAGGCGGCTAGTTGATCGCAGATTTAAATGTAGGTACCGAGTACCGAGGGGAATGCTGCTGCGCTGCTGCCCATTCCCTGGATATTCCCTTAGCCGGCTCTTACGGCACCGACGGGAAGAGATGGGGTTGTCGTATTCGCACACCGCCGGAACCGCACTACTGCACGGCGGCAACTACATAGTTTTGTAGTAAAAAGTGTACCTACCTAGTAGCATTAGTAGTAGTTAGTAGTATTGTAGTAGTATGTTTAAAAAAATGATCTTTTGCCAGTACAAAAAGCCTCCAGCCCTTTTAGAATCAATGTGTGTTTTTAATATAATAGGCTACCCCTTTGACAGCATCGTCGCGTATCATTAGGGGAGGCTCATCTAATGATAATGAATATGTCAGTATGTACAGCTAGAAACCATTATAAATACATTTTTTTAAGGACTGGAGGCAAAAGAAAATATTGAAATGCAAGCCACCTCGGAAGTGCAGTCATACGTTGGCCTATTCTTAGAATGAAAAAAAGGATAGGTATAATAACGATTATCACAGCAAGCCCTTTGTAATTTTACATACCTACAACATAAAAATTAAGTAAAATTAATTAGTAATTACGCGAAACTTTATTGTTTTAAAGATCCAACAAATTTTATGGGCGGCCGTGTTGCTTAAGATCAGGTGAACGACTAGCTCATCACGTCATTCAATCGCATAAAAAAAAATTAAGTAATTTAAATATTTTTTTTTAGTATTCTGACTTTGTATTACAAAATATCGGCCAATAACTAAAACTCTTGGCAATCTACAGAATTCCAAGAACCACCGCTCATTGATTCTATATACGTACTTATTTCTTTTATAATTTCGCTTAAGCATTTTCCTGCTTTAAGTCACTGTCAGTAAATTAAAGTCTTATAGCCGGAAAAATCCGTGCGTCTCAGAAAAAATACCTAAAATATTTCACAAAAAGTGCGCAAAAGTCCCTAATAAACTCAGCATAACGGTATCAAGCAGCTACCTAGCTACCTTTACCGCCCTTAAAGAATTCTCCCAATATTTTGAAGGGCACGAAACCAGTCTATATGTTAATTCGGCACATCAGTTACAGGGTAAAAAAAATCGGACAAATCTGTATCGAAAACCTGACAATGTATTATTAGGGGTTTCTTCAGCAAAATGAGCCCTATTTTATTTTCAATGTAATAGGGTATTGTGTACTTACAGGTTCATAGACGAGATTTTAATAAAATACTTGTATGCGTAGCTTGTACATTATTTTTCATGTCGAGAGAGTATTTTGTGCTTACTTTAATATTTGATAGAAAACCTTCTTTATAATAAATTTATAATAAACATGTTTACTGAGTTGATAAAACGAGTTTGTATAAACTAAAATATTGAACTTAATTTTTTTGCAAGTTCAGTTTTTAATCTATTGCTGCCGTTCATAATTTTCAATTAATCAACCAATAAATTTTCCTAACTTGTTACAGTTTTAGGCACATATTTATGGCTTGTTCGTATACGGGAGCTTTTTTTTCAACGGGCTTATGCTGTTGGACTCTACTGACCTGCACAGCGTCACCGGGTGGAACCTCATTTCAGTGACAATATGGCCAAAGATGGAGCCACTACGCCTGGATCGGGACCTGGGTTTCAAGTGAAACGTCATTATCACGCATCAATTTTCCTAAGTTAATTACACTCCATTATTCAGTTTCTAGTTAGTTCATGTATAGGAGCTTTTTTTTAACGGACGTATGCTGTTGGTCCCTTTCTTTATCATCACTGGCGAGTTACAATATGGCCGAAGGTGGAGCCTTAAATACACCTGGATCGAGACCTGGCTTTCAAGTGAAGCGTCGTTATTAAGCATCAATTTCCCTACCTAACTACACTCCGTTCTTCAGCTTCCAGTGCACATTAAGGGCCTTACTTATAAACGATGCTTAAAGTTAGTCAATGCTTAAAATTTTCTGTCATCTTTTGGCGGATTTGAAACGTCCCGCGCTAAAACGAGACGGAACATTTTAAACACGGATTAAATTTAAGCAACGTTCATAAGTAAGGCCCTAAGTGCTAGTTCATCTGTGTGAGCTGGGTTCATACCTAATTAGCGGTTCCGCGTATCTTCGTGTATGTACACGTAATGACGTAGCGGTTCGCAGCGTTAATGGTGACAATGAAACTGAATTATAGAGGTTATTACCTAATTAAACTGCCAAATTATACTTGCCTGCAAAAACTATGAAACACATTTATTTGGAGTTTTATTTACATAAAAATAATAAAATGACAATGATAATGTTTTTTTAATGTAAATGGCCTGACGAGCTAGTCATTCGCCTGGTGTTGAGCGTCACGGCTTTTCAAATTAGATGCAGTATCACTCGGAACTCTAAGTTAAACTTTCGCGTGACACTGCACTGCGTACGTCATCCCGAGACATCACACAGTCTAGTAATAAGATTATAGACTGTGAAATCAGATCATAAAGTCTCATTTGCCCAGTAATTTCACTAGCTACAGTGCTCTTTAGATTGGAACACAGATTGATTGCACACTTCACAGCAGAATAACAGGCAAATCAGTGGTACCTACCTAGGTAGATAGTACTTAACTAAACGAACTTTGCAGAAAAGTCCTACCACCTAATATATAATAATACCCTAAACAACAAAACGTAAATAAAAAATGTCCAATTAAAAACCTATTCCAACTTTAATAACTACAGTCATCATAATTGTCAATATCAAAATCAATCAAAACCATGGAGATGTAGGTAAACTTAGTCCATACTTCAAATACTTAATTGATTAAAATTCTACTATATCGCTCACGGCCAAAGAGTTCTATGTACTACGTACTAGAGCGGCCGTCTGGAGCAGAAAATGTTTGCATTTTAGCTATGGTTATGCCTATAGACAAAGACAAAGAGTATCAACATACAGAATGGACATAGATTTTATACCTACCAAACTTTATGATAATATGATTATTAGGTAACTTCATAAAGTTTTGTAGATCTTTGTTAGAAAAGCTGTTTGTATTGTATTAGTTAAAAAATAGTACATTTACAATAGGTTAAGGTTACAACTTCTTAAACTAGACACAAAAATAGGTACCTACATATTCTTATGATTTTGTTTCAAACTAAGAGGTATATGTACTACGTACGTTTTTTATTCTTTTTTTAGTATTTATTGTCATACCGGGAACAGAAATACATCATCTGTGAAAATTTCAACCGTCTAACTATCATGGTTCATGAGATAGGTACAGCCTGGTCACAGACGGACAGTGGAGCCTTAGTAACTTTGGGTACGGAACCCAAAAAAAAAGATTATTTGTATTATTTGAACTTTTGAACAGATATGATTTAATGCATGTAAGTTTCCTTGTAGTACTACGGAATCCTAAAAGCTGTTAAATGAATTTTAATGAAGCATAGAACATGGTCATCATAGCTAACGCATCTGAACTAGTTACTTTTCAAACAGTTAAAAACTAAATCAATACCGGTTCTGTTATTTGGGTGGTTATATTAAACAGACCCGTCAAACTTTTTTCGGGGAAAAAATAGGCGATGTTGCTATTTGTTATATGACATATCTGTTCGCCTATTATTCTATGCTATGACGCGTATTGCGTATTGCTATCCGGCCAAATTTCTAACCCGGCCGGATCCGGCCATATTGACCAAGTTAGGGTACGCTACCTACCGGTAGTGGGCTGCAGCACTTGGACTGTCTATAGGCCATCGCGGCTATTATACAGTTCATAAGTGTTCTTTGTAGTAGGTAGTGTAGCTAGTTTAGTTTCGTTTTTATTATTGTAGTAGTTAGCTTGAGTAATAAAGGCACATTGCCCGTCAAAGGGAAAACCACACAACCACCACACTATACCACATTGAAAAATTCGAACTGTAGCCCAAGAATTTTGACTGAATATGTCCTTTGGATAGACGGAAAACAGAAAACTTTTTTGACCAGTTTGAAAGAAAATTAATTAATCCGTGTAATGATCTATACATATAATAAAACTGTAGAGATAAAAAAGTCTGTAATTGCAAGATATTTAAACCAAAATCAGAACTTACTTATGAAAAGTGATTCCATCGACTTTATTTGTGTTCCCCGACCGGTTTTTACAATACCTAAGTATGCACGTTGGCATTTTTAGGATTTTTGGCAAGTTTAAAGTTTTTTACCGCACGTTCGCTCTGTTTGAGTGCCAAGCTTGGTATGAGCGCGAAGATGCCAATTGGCATATTTGGAGTGATTGACAGTGCAAGTTAGAGATGTGCTGTCCAGTGTAACATAGAAGTCTTTGCTCACGGCCTTCAATATAATATGGTCACTCAATCTATGCGTGCCATAATCCGTTAGAGCTATCACAATACGGTAAATTACGCTCATTTGGCGCGTAATCAAATTTTAAAATTTAGGTCTAGATTTAGTTCTAGCTCTACTTACATAATCTGATTGCACCTAAACTTAAGCATTTAGTTAAACTGAATAATAAAGGTGAAAAGCCATTTGTTACAAACTATTTTTTTATTTTTAATGAGTTCTTCGAATTAGGTTTTATGGAAAGGCATATTGGAAAAGGGCTATGGCAAGGCCGAAAGCGAAAAATTGCTACTACGTGGTATAAATTACTGCTTATATTTTAACTGAAAAATTCTGTCATCAAAAGAGAACTGGATTATAATCATAAAATAGTCGTAAATGCAAAAAAAACGTGAAAATCTATTAAAAGAGGGAGGGAGGGTAAAAAGAGACCTACAGGGTAAGCAACGCATTGGTGACGCCTCCTCGGGTGTTACAGATGTCCATAGGCTAGGGTGACCACTTCCCATCAGGTGGGCCGTATGCTTTTTTGCTCCCTTTAACATAATAAAAAAATTTGTAACACCAATTTGAATATTAGAAGTTTAATTTTATTTGTTACGTACTTAGTTTAAATCTTTACGATATTAAAACATCTTTAAGAGCACCGATTAAACCAAATAAGGTTTGTCTTTGATGTTCAATATTTTTTATTAACAAATCAGCGTATATGTAGATAAGTTCACATAAAACTTCTTTCGTCGGGCATTCCTTTGATAAAATAATAATGAAATGAGAAAATAAACCTCAAAAGTAAAATAAAAGTACAAGAAGCGCACAAAGTGTAAACAAGTTTTGCAATAAAAGGGGAGCGAAATAAGGTATATAATAAACTGGATACATTACTGGATATCTGTGGAACGTGCCGGACTGGCAATATTCTTTCATGTCCCATGATTCGAATTACCACACACATAGATACGTATAACACATGAATGAAAAAAATATTTCAGTTACAATAACCATTCCTTTTCTACTAATGTATTATTAAGAAATGTTGTCGTTTTTTTTTTCAAATTTATGTGAATGACGTGACGAGCTAGTCGGTCGTCTGTTAAACGTCACGGCTGCCCATAACAGATTACATTATCACTCGGAACTCTAAATTAATATAGTTTAGCAGTCACGTTTGCGTGACACTGCACTGCGCACGTCGTCCTGTGACTTCGTGATCATAACATTTGCCCAGTAATTTTACAAGCTATTGCGCTTCAAACCGGAACACAGTAGCTTGCACACTACTGCTTGGCGGCAGAATTACTGGCAAAGCAGTAACACGAAAACATAAAAACACATTGCTCTAATGAAAAATATCTAATAGGCTAGTGTCTTGCTATTAAAAATTAACAACTTAAGAGCCAATACAACGCCAAATTGCTTAAAACGGCTTAGCTTGAAGCAGTATCCTGTCAACAATATTGCAACAATGACTTTGAAATTAATATATGGTAAAGTTCAGGACTAATGCTACTGCAAATGTATAGTGAAAACACGAATTAATAAAATTTTCTCGATAGAAAAATATTACAAAGTTACCTCCAAACCGTACAAATAAACAGCGATTATTCAATGAATACTTTAAATAAGATCATGAAACTTTGTGTAGTAGTTGAACTAAATATAATGGAGGGCTTATGTATATCGGATTTTTAAAATACTCTTTATATTCAGTGTAATAATAAATTACCTAAACTATTGCGCGTTGGAACCAGTTTAACTTAGACCGCCCCTGCCGCTCGGCCCCTGGCTCATCCCCGCTTTGGCCTAGTACTATACATCTATTCTGTGGCTTTGGCTTGAATTCGCGCTGACCTTGCACAAGCCCTTAATAATATTTTCATAAAGTAGGTTAAAATGAATGCAATAATTAAAAAATAATTGTCATTGTCATTTTTTGAGATACTTAATTTTTGTTTCCACGACTGTTTATTCTTTGAGGAATATTACTAATTTGGTGCAATAAAAAAATAGCATGTCAAGTCTATTCCCCATTAATGTGTAATGCCTACGTATTATACTTACTACTGTCACTTCCGTACCCTAGATCTGATTACGAAGACTTGTTTCAGCAGTTCTCAGCGTTTACACACCCGTAGGTGGGTACTTAGGCAGTACGTAGGCGTTATAATGGCTGGCTAAGCAATCCTGTATAAAGTCCTGAATAACGACATTTCTCAAACTCGAGTAGTAATTAGTATGTGAGACGGACGGCATGTTTTCAGTGCCATAGTGGTAATTATACCCTAAAATATGACATTGAAAATGATATGTTTCCTAGAATCAATAGTTGGGTGACCTTTCTAAAGATTTCAGGGCTATATGGTATAATAAAACTAATATAACTATGACTATGGGAAGAATTAAAGATGTCTACAATTATAATTATGTCCTTCAAAAAAAAAGAGTTTAATCGCCTGAACTCTTTACTTTTTTTTTTTTTTTTTATGTAAACGAATGACGTGACGAGCTAGTCGTTCGCCTGGTGTTAAGCGACACGGCCGCCCATAACAGATTGCAGTGTCACTCGGAACTCCAAACTAAAGTTTCGCGTGACACTGCGCACTGCGCACGCCATCCTGAGACATCACACAGTCTAAAAAAGTTTTCTAGACTGTGAGATCAGTTCGTAAAGTTTCATTTGCCCAGTAATTTCACTAGCTACAATGCCCTTCAAACCGGAACACAGTAGTGCTTGCACACTACTGCTTGGCGGCAGAATAACTGGCATAGCGGTGGTACCTACCTAGACGAACTTTGCAGAAAAGTCCTACCACCTAGTACCACTTAGAATTACTTAGAATACATATCTTCGCAGTTATTTTGATTTCAAAAGCCGAACCGAAATAAATATTAATAACACAGGTTATTAAATAAATATGTGTGAACATATCACACACTGCCATCTAGCCCTAAACTAAGCGTAGCTTGTACTATGGGAACTAGATAGCTGATAGAATACTTAGATACTTTTTGTTTGTAAACACATACATAGAATACAATATAACACCCAGACACAGAACAAACATCGATGTTCATTACACAAATGTTTGTCCGGGGTGGAACGAACCCACGACCTATCAGAAGGCAAAACTACTACCAACTGAGCTAACAGGTCAGTCGAATAATGATTTATCCTTCTAAAAATTTGAGTCAAACTTATATGGGGCCGATCGTTTGTGCTCTGAGGTAACAAAATACAATCGATTGAGATAAGTACCAGATGGTATGATAATGGCTGTCTGCGAACCCAAATGCTTTGCAGTAGGTAGACACGGCTAGATGCGAACTTAGTAACTATCAAACTTTACTGCAGACGAGTGAAAAAATATTTCTTTAAAAGTAAGTAGATAGGTATGCTACTCCACTCCAGTACTCTAATGCGAACATTCCAAACTGAAGTCCTACACAACTTTACTACTTAGTCAGGATTCCGGAGCCTGGGTAACTTCATCAGGCCTGTAGACGAACTACTGGCTTGTCACCTAGACATTCCGGAGAGATCTAATAACACGGTCCACGCGTCCGCACTTTACCTACAGCTATGGTAAAATTTACGTTATATTTGGTACAGATAAAATAGTATTTGTAATAAGTACTACACTTTAAACAATATTCTTTAACTTCGGTTTAGGTGGCATGCCACTATTATGGGCGAAAGGTGTTTTTTGAATGGACTAGTCCGTTTAGTCTAAAGTTACGAGTACTGGTCCTTAAGTGGGCCTGATATTAAAACGTTACTAACGTAACTTTTCGCTGATGTCGAATATCACGAGCAAAAATGAGACGGTATTTTAAGCTGTGGTTATTTAAGGAAGGGCGAAAAAAAATCTTAGTTATTATAAAAAAAAATCGGCTGCAGTAAATATCCAAACACTGAATTATGCACTCAAATATGAATTCAACTGTTTTAACTGTCAGTTGTTATTTTCTCTAATCTGCGGATTAAACGATTCATAAAAAATATTCAATTAAGGAGTGAACGCTCTCTAAAAAGTACAATTTATTTTGATTTCAAACACGGTAATTTTGTCAAGAAAAAATGCCATAACTCTCTAAAGTTTAGGGTCAAATTAGAATGTGAACTAACCGTATCTGGCAACATTTTATTCAAATTTTAAGATCCATATTGTGAACTGAAAAACGCCACTGAAATCCGTTAACACTTAAGCACACCACCAACCTAAGTCCACCTTCACACTCAATATGAAATATGTACAGCCCTCGTGGACGGGAAACGAAAAAAGGGTTTTTCACGACCATAATTTCCTATTTTTAATGGCCTTGTTGAAAGGGGAGGACATCCGTTATGTCGCTTTTTTATTTTTATTTTATTTTGAATACTTTTTTTTAGAGAAAATGGTCCTTGTTGAGTTTTCCTTTGTATATAGCGTTATTTAGAGTTATTCGTTACAAATCTTATCTTTACCAGCAGGATATTGGTTAAACGCTACCATGACCATATTTTCGTTTTTTTATGTAAATGAATGACGTGAAGAGCTAGTCTTTCGCCCGGTGTTAAGCGTCACGGCTACCAATAACAGATGCAGTGTCACTCAAAACTCTAAATTAAAGTTTCGCGCTTCTTTGTTTGAAGTCAGCTGTAAATCTTTTTTATTTTAGATCTGATCATAAAGTCTCATTTGTTCAGTAATTTCACTAGCTACAATTTCCTTCAAACCGGAACACAATAGTGCTAGCACACTTCTGCTTGGCGGCAGAATAACTGGCAAAGTGGTGGTACATACTTAGGCGAAGTTTGCAGAAAAGTCCTAGCACCTATCTAATATAGGTATAAATTATAATATAGTCTATTCATTTAGTTCTCACAGATCGTCCAAATACAATTAAAGCTTGTACAAACTGGGTCGCAGCCGTCAATCTGCGCCGACAATTATCAAGTAGGGGTTTATACCTCTAGTAATTAATGTTACCCTCTGTGCCATTGACTTAGCTTATCTGTAGATGTGGGTTCCTACCGTTTGTCTATTATGGAAATGTGGTGAAAATGCACATAATAATATTTTCTCCAATCTATACAGACCTATTATTGACTATCACTCATCATCATCATCATCATCATCAACAGCCTGAAGACGTCCACTGCTGAACATAGCCTTCCCCCAAAGAGCACCATTATGAGCAGCTGCTCGCCTCTTACATCCATTGGCTCCCTGTGGCTTGCACCAGATCGTCGGTCGACGACGCAGTGTAAGTCGGCCCCTACTAGGTAGTAGGGGCCGACTTACACTGCGTCTTCTGGTTCGTGGATGCCACTCGAGAATCTTTCTTTGCCATCGTTTGTCGGTTCTACGAGCGATGTGGCCTGCCCATTGCCATTTCAACTTGCTAATTCTAAGAGCTATATCGGTCATTTTTGTTCTCCTGCGGATCTCCTCGTTATGGATCTTATCTCGGAGGGGAACACGGAGCATAGCTACGTGCAAGTGCATGACTATCACTATAAAAGCTAACTAATCTGAAAGTTGTCATCCCAAAATGTGTTTCATGTGATATTAATAAGGTTAAACGTTTAACCACTATAATTTACGGCCTCAAATGCCGTCAGTCACCGTAACAATGGATTTTCAATTGTTTAGACCCTATAAATAATGGGAATTCCATTGAAACGGTGACCTTGACCTTTCTACTGTGATATGACCCCTAAAATGACAGTTTAAAGGCCAAAGATGGAGCAAAAGTTCTAATTATTGTAAATATCGTACCCGTGATATGTCTCAAAAATATTTATAGTGTAATTTTTCCTCTAACGAACGTTACTCTGTGACACAAGTCCATGTCATTTGACATCGATGCTTTGCACCTATGTCGTACCTGTGTTATGTTACGGCTGTGATTGTCTGTCTCGTTTAATTAAAGCAAATAAACCATTGTGTTTTATGTTTTATTGTTTTGTCGTAAATATTGCCAGTTTATTTGTTAAAGGGAGATGAAAATTACGTCGTGATAAACAAATTTTAAACATGATATTTAATACCATCTCTATTATGAACGTATGATATACTCTACCGTTGGACAATTGAATAAATATATTCAGAAAGATCGAGCGTAGTCGCGTGCGTGAGGTTCTCTCATTACTGCGCCAGATTTTCGTTTTTCTTTTACAATCCCTGCCGCTAATCCAGATTGCATTATGTATTGTATGCTAAGAGTAAGACAAGATGTTTAAATACATATGAGAAAAAGAGAGAAAGAAGTGAAAAGTGAAGTTTGTAATAGCTTATTATACGCTAAACTAACACAAACCTACTTAATCAAATTGTGTTTTTGATTCTGTGTGTTGTGTCGTGAGTTGTGTCTGTTTATTCTGTGTATAATTTTCGTGGGGGCGTTATTTATTTAAATTGAACCACAAGTGAAAACATGATCGTATCATCCACATACCGGGTGTCCTAATTGAATTCATTAGCCTCCTTTGAAACTAGGGAAACTCCTGACACCGGTCACGTGTGGACCAAATTTATTAAATCTAACGCATCGATTTGATATTGATAGTAAATCCATGAAATGGGATAACTTACTTAATTAACTGCTATACAGTAGATTTAGCTCTTAATTATTTTAATTTAAAATTAAATTAATATAATTACGGGCGGTTTTTAATTATTACAGGTAATAAAAATACTTTTAAAAGTATCAATATCATTCGTGCCAACTATGTTAGGCGCACTGGCAATCTAAAAATATTTAAAAGAGAAAATATTTGCACTTTTTTACCTACTCTTTAATCATCAGTAAATTATGCACTATCATGTACTCAATTTATCCTAATGAATTAAATTACATCCTGTAGAAGTAATATAAAAACATTACGAAGTTAAATACATAAACTACTGTATTTATCGAAAGAAATAGGTTTGCCTGAGTTATCCTAGAATAAGCATAAATATTTATGTTACTGAGCTATAGGTACAATTCGTTTTCTTTCAAGGGTTGTCACTTCAAAGAAATTTTAACAAGTTTTACATTCGTTTGAGATATCAAGTATGCTAAGTTTTTCCAAACAAATGCTTTAATAGCTCCTTTCTAGGGCTTGACAATTTTGTATTTTAATGAATAAATTACTTCAAGGTACATTTGAACTTATATGACTTGTACTTGAGCTCACTCTCACACACAAAGTGTCGTGAGGTATTTTTTCATAATAATAACGTGTATTCCCCGTGCGGTCCCAGTTTGCGAATAGGACCACACCATCTCTTCCCGTAGATGCCGTAAAAGTCGGTTAAGGGAATATCCAGCGTTCTCTTCGGTACATTAAAACCTTCTGCGATCACCTAGCCGTTTCTCAAGCGTGGTGATTATTGCAAATTTCCCTCTATGATAAGCGTTCAATAGTCCAATAGTCCAACTATAGAGGAGAGCGGTTTTTTTTTTTTTTTTTTATGTTATCGAATGACGTGACGAGCTAATCGTTCGCCTGGTGTTAAGCGACACGGCCACCCATAACAGATTGCAGTGTCGCTCGGAACTCTAAATTAAAGTTTCGCGTGACACTGAGCACTGCGCACGTCATCCTGAGACATCGCACAGTCTAAAAAAGTTTTCTAGACTATGAGATCAGTTCGTAAAGTCTCATTTGCCCAGTAATTACACTAGCTACAGTGCCCTTCAAACCGGAACACAGTAGTGCTTGCACACTACTGCTTGGCGGCGGAATAACTGACAGAGCGGTGGTACCTACCTAGACGAACTTTGCAGAAAAGTCCTACCACCTAGTAAAAGATAGTAGGTTGATGCATAACTGAAATAATCTACATACGTTATTCATCAGCAGCCTGAAGACGTCCACTGCTGAACATAGGCCTCCTCCATAAAACACCACTTTGAACGCTTCTCATAGGGTGGAATTTGTCATATTTTTTTTGCTTCGCAGGCTGCTTGGTGATCGCAGAGGATTTTAGTGTACTTTGACATCGCCTACTGATGAAGTGAAGTGATTAAATAAATGTATATAATATAGGTGCATCACTAAGTTATGCACATCGCCAAAGACTTTTTTGTTAGAGTTTTAAATGATGCTAGCTATTCTAGGTAGTTCTATTTTGTGTATTAAATCCAAGCCAAACTCTCGTATTGATTGCCTCTTCTCGTAAAACATAGATGTTCTCGTTAAACAGTCAACATAGTTAATATTCCAGCGAAGTATTCGGCAAACAGTTTTATGACAGTGTCAAGGTGCCACGATGCCAAACTTCGGAATACGGAATCTCAAAGAGGTACTTGGTTATTGCTGTCCTGTTCGTTATTATCACCTATGTATTTTAGCCGGATAATATCAATTTGATTTAGATAATAACTATTCATAAAAATATTTAAAAATAGGTTGATAATATCGGTGGTGGATAGATGCCCTTTTATTTTTAAATTAAACTAAACGTATAAGAGTGATCATCGACACCTAGGTGTGTACTCAATAAACCTATGTGTGGAGAAAATTAAAATTAGAATAGATTATAATTACTGATTAGAAAGTTATGTAACAGTAAATACTCGCGTTTGAAATATTAATAATAATAATAATTTATTTTGGACAGTAAATGAGCCATTTGATAGCAGGTACACCGAAGATTTGCACGATTTAAAATATAATATGATTGTAGGTTGATCCCTGGATCCCACACTAGGATAACCTGTGTCGTGGGATTCAGTCTCTTCCAATCTAAACTACAGCTTAAGAATAAGAGTAGATTAAGTTTTAAGGCATATTACTTTCTTACGGTAGGTATAAAGAAAAAGAAAAGATAATTTAGTGGGTAGGTAATTAACAAAGTTTAACATTTCTTGAAGGCTGGGGGTAATCATGTAACTTCGATACAATGCAACAAGAGTAACTTCTTCCATAATTTAATTTTTTTTTTTTATTAACTGGACATTCTCTTAAACAGCGTATTGAAACTGTCTAATCCATAATACAAGTAATAGTTTCCATCGGTTGCAATCAAGGTTTAGGCACAGAATGCTACAATAGGGGCCCGAGTCAAGCATAGTGTGTGAGGAGTATGAATGCATGTCTTGTATTTGTGTGTGTGTGTGTATGTGTTACTGTGTTAGGGTAAGTTTGGGTAAGTAAGAGTAGGTAGGTATGCATGAAACTGTTTGTTTTAATAGTATAAAAGTAGATATAAAGTAAAATAGGTACATGTTATTGTAATGCTTTTGAGTTCTTGATACAGACCCTATAAGGGGGGGGGGGGGGGGGGGGGGGGGTAAGCAAGAAAACACTAGCCTCTATCCGTTAGTGTCTTTAATTCTGTTTTACACAAAAGTTGTTCCTTTCCGAAGGAGGCTGATATCTACTGTTTAATATTACTAAGGACTATAGTTGCTAATAATATTTTGTAATATTTTGGTAGGATACATTCACAGATGGAAGGTGTTGGGCGCCTTAGAATATACAAATGTAGTGCTTGCCAGCTATTATGAGACCCAAGAGGGCTGCTTTGCAACCAGATAGCTAAGTTAGTTGGTAATGGACAATACAAAGTATAAATGAACGCGATCAACCAGCTACCATGCTGGCTGACCGTGATACCGTAAGGAGCGCGATGGTGTGGAGGACTGAACTGGATCCAGGGAGATGCAGACGGCGGGTGTAGACCCGTAGGTAAGGGGCCGTTGCCTCCCGGAGCCTAGCAGGTCAGCGCAGACCGTCGGTGAGCTCGGAGAGGGGCGTGCCAGGAGGTGGCACGACCCGAGTAGAAGAGGAGTAATAAAAAAAAACCCTGTCGAAGGACAGGAACAAATTAGACTCTTATTTTAGCACTTTTTACTATCACTGTCTACGACTTGATGCACATTTAGGTTTCTTTGGATAAATGGGAAGACTTACCCTGTAGAGGGGTTTTTCTTTACTCGAGCGAGGTGAGACGCAGGCTCACGATGGGCGTGGTGGAGGTGGGCACCCGCCTAAAACGAAGGCGTCGCGGCAGCGGCCAAATGGAGGCAGCGACTTGCCGCGACCAGTAATTATACGTAGGGCACAGCTGCCTGTGGAAAGATGGAGTTCCATGAAGCTACCAGGTTCTGAGCACGGCGCGGGGATGGAGCCCCGCTCGTGATTACAAGATATTCTCGTGGAAACTCACCTGCAGCAAAAGAAGGAGTTAGCTTGGTGGCCGAGGAGACGCGCCAAAATGTCAGGAGCTGCGCCCACGCCGATACCAAAGAAAACGAACCACTCGAAGTTTCTTCGCTCTTACTTTTTTAAGGAGAACCGTCGCTCTAACTGGGCGGATTTGCGTCACCCTATCTCGCCCCCCAGCCTCTGTCGAATTTTCTCGAAAAGTCCTTGCCTGCGTCCCTGACCACAAAAGTCACCACTCCGCATATCGCCAAAAGCGAAAGTCGAGCGGCTGAGTCAAGGACTAGATCTTCCCACAAGAGCCTTCACGACAGTGGTGGTTATTTAACGATATTTCTCGTGTTCTTTGCGTAAAATAAATTATTTATTTATGTGCATTTTAGCTATGCAAATAAACAGAAAATTAGTGAAAATCCCTTGGTTTGTAGGTTTTTCTTTGTTTAGGGTCACCCTGCGATCACGTCATATGTCAACTTCAATTTGACGTCTTGTCAGCCGACAGTGACAGTGACGTTTCGGTGTGGATTAAAAAGTTATGGTCGTTGGTTTTTTCTCTAAATTGGCTCCTGTGAGATGGAGATTATTATAGAGATTTAGCCAACCCATAAAGAAAAACGATTGACTGTGATTGTGATCCAACCACAATAATTAAATTTATACAGAAGCGAAAAACAAGCCGTTACATTATAAAGTAATCAATAATTATTTTTAGGCACATACATACAAATATAAATAGTAAATATATATATATATATATATACAACCTACACTATAACTATAACAGTCGTTATTTATTGTGGTATGTGTATGTGTTACCATTATTAGCTTACCAATACTACAGGGGGTGATCTGCTTGTTTGTTTGTTATGGCATACATGTCGATGCAGAATGGTGAAACCTTGTAACCTAATTGCCTATACAATGGAGTTTGTTATATACCTATGGATCAATGTAGTGGGTGAAATGAAGTTAGTGAATAAATAATTTATTGACGCGATAATCCGATTCGCCGCGGAAATGATTGCATACACGAGCGAGACGCGTCTATTTTGCAAGACGGTCTGTGGGAACCCAATGTGTGTGGCGTCTGCGCTCCTTATTTAACCTTTTTTTGTTACAATTTTGGGAAAATAAGTTATTTTACAACGGGGCACCTATCCCACTGAGGCATCTATCCTGGTTTTCCCCTTTTTTATTTGGTGCCAAAATGGAGCCCACGTACAATATAATAATGATCCGAGCACTTTATTCACAAGAAGACTAACGTTAACCACTTTTGTGCCATGAAATCTAGCGACCATGCAAATTAATATTCCGTTCCCATTAAAAGTAGAGCAAACAGAGAATATAACGACCAATGAATGCGATAACGGCCCTTATAGTGCAATTATAATAGGAGTTGAATTTGAATATAGTTTTCTATATAAGATAATGGTGATGCTAATGAGATTTTTTAAACCAAAATGTTGGTGGCACTTGTTTTTTAGAACTGGGACAGAAAATGTCCCAGGACGATGCGATGGGAACTAATGGCCTGAACGGAAAAATTTAGTTGCATATAAAAAATCGACTGTTATTTTATGAGGACGGCGAAGAACTAATATATAAGAAGATTTCAGTTGAACCCAGGAATGTAATAAAAATGGGACATCAATTAATCTCATTGATTGATTAAAAGGTTTTTTAATGTAAACGAATGTCGTGACGAGCTAGTCGTTTGCCTGATGTTAAGCCGCACAGACAAATATAGGCGTGGTAAATAATTCACCAGATCGTTGGTCCACCTAGTAGGGGGCCAGCCTACGCTGCGTCTTCTGGTTTGAAAATAATATACCCGTTGTTTTCGATGCTTACATGTTGCTGGGTTACAAAAGTGCGTAAAAATGTAGATCGAAAATGTTTATAATACATGTTATAAAAAATGTTTTTTCTAATTTAGAAAAAATGTTATAGCTGAACCAAATAGGGTCTTTACTTTTGCGCCACCCAGTATAATTCAGCAGTAAGAAATCCTCCTAAAAGCCTATCCAGCAAGGGTAAGTATCGTAAACTTAATGACACATGAATATAATAATGATTACGTATTGCGAAGTTCCTATTAAAAATGGGACAGCCGGGACATAAATAACGGTGACTAATGAGCGCAATAGAACTATAGGCGGCAAAAAGAAATACAAAAAATGCATCGCTGCCAACATTCTAGGTCATGGTTCCCGCAAATCAGGGTTCAATTCCAGTTCCAGCTACACTTTTACTTATCGATGATCGTTTTTATAATCTTCTATAACATCTATAATCTATAACAATATTATAAAGCGGAAAGATTTGATCGTTTATTTGTTTGTTTGCATTGAATAGGCTCCGAAACTGCAGAACCGATTTGAAAAATTCTTTCACTGTTGGGAAGCTACACTGTCCCCGGGTGACATAGGCTATATTATATTTTCAAAAAATTAGGGATCCTTACTGAAACTCCAATAATGTAACACAAGGTGTAAAAAAATTACCTAAAATATTCTATACATCGAAAACTTCAAACTATTTTAATTACCTAACTCATCTATTATTGATGATTTCGAAACATTGCTTGTCTGCTAGTTTGATAAATACCTATAATAATATATACAAAGTTAAATAAATTCCTTTTTATTAGCTATTATCCGTATTAACGAAAAAAAAATCTGACAAAAGTAAGAGAATATTGTTGTCCCACTTTACACCGTTATCTCTAAGTGCAGTGTGACAGCAATTGAAACTTTTGCAGTTTTCTTTATTGAATTGCTTTATTCTTGCATTAGCACTTATACTAGATGCACGAGAGGTGCACCGACAACCTGCCCCTATTTCATAAAGCGACAAATCATAACAAATCAAACCTACAAATGTCAGTCGAATACAAAATACTCCAAACCTGCGTTTCATATAACAAAAAACTATAAGTGACTGATGATTGTCAGTCATATCGACTGACAATTATTATAGCTAACTACTACAATAATAAAAACTAAACTAAACTAAACTAGCTACACTACCTACTACAAAGAACACACTGTCGAATGACCTATAGACAGTCCAAGTGCTCCAGCCCACTACACATTATTGTAGTTTTATGATTGGTTGCTTTATGCAATGGTCAAAAGCACGGTTTTCCATTGAATGCAAGAGTCAAATAGCCGCTCAAAGTGGCGTCGGGATGCTTATGTTCAGCAGTGGACGTCTTTTTGCTCATGATGACATTGACCTCATAAACTGTTCGATTTGCATCGCTTACTATGTACGACCGGCCTAAAAGAGATGACAGATCTTATATATGTTCTCGTCTCTTTAATGAATAACGGCTCTCTCGGGTTTTGTTCGATTTTCGAATAGCGCGCCACGATTGGCCCCACGGTGGTTTCAAAGCATCGATTTTTTTTATTGCGCTTAAAATGTTCGTTGTAAAAGGTGGCGGTACGTTCGTTTATTGGATTGTTTCGTTGTCATGTTCGTTTCTGCGGAAACACGAATTTTGTAATTCAAACTGGCTTATTCATTTGTTTGATTGTTTTTTTTTGGCTGAGTTACTAAGGTTATGATCACAATTATAATAATAAAGACAAATAAATAAGAAATTTTTTGTACGTACTCGTATGTTCCCTTTTGCCGCTGCAACGCTTTGATTATAGACAAGTAGATAATCAAAGCCGCAGCAGCTGAACGGATTTTGATAAAATTTGGAATGGAGATAGCTTATACCTACGCTGAATGACCACATAGGTTACTTATTATTAGTCTGTCAAACGGGAATGGTGCATGTGCATGATCCTGGGTCTGGAGCATAGAATACTTTCGCTAAATGCACAAATGGCACAATGCACAACATTACCTAGGTACCTTAGATAGATTTGTATAACTACTAATTATAGTACTACTAACGTAAGCACTTTTTTGCAAAACTTATTTTTGCAAAAAAAGTACAAGAATAAGTTTTGCAAAAAAGTGCTTACGTTAGTAGGTACCTAGTCTTAGTATGAAGTCTATTATTTTTAAATTCCATTTCCTATACGGTGCTTAAGTTTTTCACTTTTTAATACATTCAGGTAAACATAATCAGAACATGTTTATGAAGTGGAAACACAAACGGCGATCCACACAGCTTTACTTTATGCTTATTTTATCATGAACACTGCAAAGTAGTAGCAAAAAGACTCATTGGTAATGATGCGTTGGTGGAAGCTAGCTCCACAGTTTAGAGCACCGACGTAAAGTTGGCAGTTTACCGGTTTTTTATAGACTGCATTTTGGAGAGTGTGCGAAGGAATTAAACGATCTTATTCCTCCATCTCCCTTCTTTCACCGGACATCAAGGCGCACAAAAACACGGCACCCATATATGGTTGAAAATTCTATCAACCCGCACTAAGCGTTTTGCTACGCACTTTATAGTGCGAACAGCCAATGAGTGGAGCACCTTTCCGGCGTCCTTGTTTCCAGCTAACTATGATCTGGAAGTCTTCAAGTCGAGAGTGAACAGGTATCTTCTAGGCAAGCATGCACCATCGTAGACTGCGTCATCACTTTCCATCAGGTGAGACAGTCGTCAAATGCTTTACCTATAAAAAATTTAAAAAAAGAAACCCTAGAAACATTGCGAGAATCTACAAAAGCGTAACACATCTACAAAATGAATCTCCTTTAGAATGCAACGAGTATAACATGCACCATAAATAGCCACAGTAACCCTTACAATACGCACATTTTGTAATCCTCATTTTTATACAAAAACAATGGAAGCACTCGTGAGTGGAGTTCCACTTGGAATAACAAGAATGGATTTTTCTGCATGGCCCAACACGCTACTTGTTGGGCCATAAGATTTGCGATTGCTCCTTTAATAAATTTTTTTAACACAACTTTATGAATCCTTCTGATGTAATGAGACACGATTCTTCATCCTGTTTCCTACTAATCCTTCTCAACTAGTACTACTGCTATCATGACTAATACTAAGTAGGTACTACAACAGCGAAGTAGTGAACCACTACTATTACCAACACTACTACTAGCAATTGACATAGCTTAGTTGGTAGTCTGAAGTATACGTTGCCTAGCTTTTTAGTAGACTACATAGTACCGGGTATTTTTAAATATTTTTCTTTAACCTTGGCGACTAGTTATCGATACCAAACCACCCCCTGCAAGATAATGCAATAACCAGATCCTGAAGACGTCCACTGCTGAACATAGGCCTCCCCTACAGAGCGCCACCTTGAGCGGCTGCTTGCCTCCTGCATCCATCAGATCCCCACGGTTCTGGCCATCGTTGGTCCACGTGGGGAGACGGTCTACGCTGCGTCTTCCGGTTCGTGGTCGCCACTCGAGAACCTTTCTGCCCCATCGGTTGTCAGTTCTACGAGCGATGTGGCCTGCCTATTACCATTTCAACTTGCTAATTCTAAGAGCTATATCGGTCACTTTAGTCCTCTTGCGGATCTCCTCGTTCCGGAGCTTATCTCGCAGGGAAACACCGAGCAGAGCTCTCTCCAGCTGGATGTGCGACTTTAGGCTTACTAATGAGGCCAACAGTAAGAGACCACGTTTCAGATCCACAAGTCATCACTAGCAAAAGTAATCAAGTTTATCTAAATAAAATATCAAAAACAAGGTAAATACGAGAAATAATACTCGCAATTTTAATGGCCACCAGTCCCACTGCAAGTTGCAAGTCGTTCCGTACAAATCCGCGATCTTGAACTGTATTCTAATGTGGACTTATTCTTGTTCTCTGTTCATCCCTGGCCGACGTAGACACGTTGCTCTTTACAACGTTTTAGTAACGTAATACTTCGTAAATATTAACTTCTGTCAGTTTATTTATCGAAGTTTTGCTAGCCTGTACTATAGGAGGTTTTTATGTTTGTTTATCGCTGTCTAGGATACCTATTTGAAATGTAATGAGGACATCCAGACTGTTTTCTCGTTGTACTTATATGGGTTTTATAGAGTCTACGTGGTCGTGTACGTCTTTATGTTTTACTCGTAAAGCTCATCCGCGTACGTAGGTTAGCCGTTCTTCTTTAACCTATATTAATAAAAGGACTGACTGACTGACAGCCAACGTACTTCTCTAACCTGTGGGCGTAGATACTTTATTTATTTATTTACTAACAATAATATAAACTTGATAAAAAAATATAAACTTGATATTTTGGGGTTGGTTTCTGTACGCGCCGCTTAACTAGTTATATTTCTTATCTATTTATTTTCATACATACCCTCACACACTCACTCGTTCAGCACGCATTTCCCTGTCTATCCTACCCCCAGTCCTCAATCACCTGTGGTCGTCGTCTGACGCTATAAACGCAACGCAACTCATACGCTTACCGAAAAATCAAAAAATCATTAAAATATCCCGCGGCCGCGAGTGTGTGGACATCTAACGCTAAAACTATTGCTAGAGTGTGATATGTGCATCAAGACCAGTGCCGATTTGAATGGATTACTCCACATCGAAGGACTTTTACTAAAACCACCAGGTACCCCATTCTGCACTTCCTAAACTATATCACAACTCTTCCTTGTTCCTTCGACCCAGTATCCTTATTTCATCAACCCAGTATCATGTTCCATAACCCATGATCTTGTCATTCCCTCAAAAAACACGCACACGCTCATTATATTCGCATAATTAGTGACGCATTCGCAATCGTCCGCCATTACAAACGCATTCATTCTACAACGTAAGAACCGCATATTTATTGTAAACTTCGCAATAGGTATTTATTTATCTCTCGCTCATATATCACCCATTATATATATTATCGCTCATTTATTGCATACAAAATGCATACCTCAACGCATCGTTAGTTTAATTGAATAATTATTAATTCGCTCGTTATTCAAAGTGAAGTTCGCTCGCGACATTTTGTGGCCAATCGCTCAAGCTGTCGTACAACTCTCGCGCTTATTGCTCGTATTCATAAGTATAAAATTCCCGTACATAAATTCCGTTCATCATGGCGGCAAAAGAAGTAAAACGTAAAATATCTTTATTAGAAGCGAAAAAAGAAGCTTTGTTCGCCAGAGTACAACAAGTGTACGACCTCAGCCTTAAGGTTTCTGATCCATTAAATGAGAAAATATTTATTTCTCGCGTCCAGTCGTTGGAAAAAACTAGAACCGATTTCTTGGATACTCTCGACTCTTTGAATCTATTGTATTTGCAGGAAGACGAAGATGTCACACCGTCATTCAGTGAGCTTAACTCGTTTGATGATTTATACTGTAATATTATTGCGGTAGAAAAATCGATCACGGAACTCAAGGCCAGCTCAGATCGTCGCAAATATGAGTTTACTAAGAAATTAGCTCCAATTGAGTTGATAGGCTTTGATGGTAGTCCTGATAAGTGGCCAGTCTTTTACCAGAATTTCAAAAGTCTTATCCATGACAATCCCACTCTGTCACCCACCGAAAAGGCTCAGTATTTATTAAGTAAGCTATCTAAAAGCGCTTTGACTACATGCAGTGGTGTTCCAAATACCGGTGAAAGTTACGCCATTCTGTGGAATAATCTTGTCGAAAAGTATCACGATGTTCGCGTGCAAGCATCGATGTATGTTGAACAAATGTTACATTTTAAAACGCAAACCACATACGCATTTTTGGAACAGTTCTGTACTGCCGAAGCAGCCTTACGCTTATTACAAATCGATAACATTTCTGATTTTATAATCACACACATCGCGCTCAGTAAATTAGACAAAGACACACTGACCCTTTTCGAACAAGCTCATCGTAGCGTTAAAATACCTACATTTAATCAGCTCAAAACATTTATAAAAGAACAGAATAAAATTCATTCACTACGCTCATCTTTAGCTACATGCAATAAACCTACCTACACTAATAAACACAATAACACGCAACAAACAAAACATGCTAAAACTACGCACGCATTTGTTGTCAACAACAACTCCGCCGTCGGCAACAACGAATCGAACCCGCAACCTCATCACACGCACCACGCACTCACGCATCCATCGCAGTCACCCCGCAATTGCAATATTTGTAAAACTCAACCCGAACATGCACTTTTTAGATGCAGTACTTTCTTATCTCAGAACGCACACACGCGCAACTCGTTAGTCGCCAAACATGGTTTTTGCTATAATTGTTTGGGATTTCATAACATAAATAATTGTAAATCTCAAAACCGCTGCTCGATATGTCAGAAAAAACATCATACACTCATTCATATTGATAACTTTCACAACAACAATCAAAACAACTCAAACAATAATAAATCATTCCAAAACTCATCCACTCATTCATCACCGCACTCATCATCACAACCGCAGTTTACTCGAGCTTATAACGGGAGCCGCCCGCAGCAGACACCTCTGGCGCCTGCGCCGCGTGTTATAGATTACGCAACAGTTCGGGAGCACTACAGCGCTGGCACCGTAGAACCGGTCGCCGTAGCTCCAAGTAGACAATCTCAGACGCAACAAAGTAACTTGTCGTTATCAGCTGTAACTCCTGTGCCCGATAATAATAAAAATACCGTTGTTTTGCTACCTACTGCATCTGTTTACGCTTACGACCATAATAATAAATGCCATAAGCTACGTGTATTTCTTGATACGGGTTCTATGAGCCACTTTATTACTAAAGATTGTTGTGAAAGACTTAATTTAAATATTAAAACCGCTTCAACTACCATAAAAGGTATAGGTAAATCGGAAAGTACCTCGCTAGGTACTGCTACGTTCGTGATACATTCGCGTTTTGACGAACGGTGTAAATACACAATTAACGCTCGTGTGATTGATTCTATCACCGATCACTTGCCAAACGCACCCGTAGACTTATCCCAGCTAGATCATCTGCGTGACATACCCATGGCAGACGATAACTTCCACACGCCCGCGGACGTTGACTGCCTGATAGGTAATGAGCTCTTTGCATTGTTGTTATGCGGAAAAAAGGTAACCTCTGCTCGATCACCTGTTATCGGTGTGGAGACCACGCTTGGGTATATTGCTATGGGACGGGCAGACTGCGACCAGTCTAGCTCGCGCGAAAATGATAAATCATTTTTTTGTAATGTGGACACGCCTTCTTTAGAAACTTTAACGCAACGCTTTTGGGAGCTTGAAAGCGTACCTAACAAAAAGCATTTTAGCCCGGATGATGAGACTTGCGAGAATATTTTCCAGTCTACTTACACACGGGACGACAGCGGTACCTACACTGTATGTCTCCCATTTAAATATGACGCTTCGGAACTTGGTGATTCTTATTCAACCGCTAAACGCCGTTTGATTAATTTAGAGAAAAAATTAGACGCTACCCCTGAATTACGCAATGATTACAATGCCACAGTACAGGATTACATCGATCGTGGATTTTTATCTAAAGTCGAGATGGATTGTTCCCGCTCTAATAATAAAGCTTATTACATACCGCATAGGGCTGTCTATCGACCAGACAAAACCACATCAAAAACTCGAATTATTCTTGACGCATCATGCAAAACTACTTCCGGAAAGTCGCTCAACTCATTGTTACACACCGGACCTAGTTTACAATGCAGTATATTTGATTTGTTAATTAACTTACGCATATTCGCTATCGCTCTAACCGCAGATATTGAGAAAATGTACTTTTGTGTTAAACTCGCTCCGTGTCATCAACAATTTCAACGAATATTGTTTCGATTTGATTCGGAGTCCGCGATTGAAACCTATCAGTTTGATCGGGTAGCATTTGGTATCTCCAGCTCGCCTTATCTCGCCATGCGAGTCGTGCGGCAGCTCGCCGCTGACGAACGCGACAAGTTCCCGATCGCGGCGGTAGAAGCTGAGAACCGGATGTTTGTAGATGACTATGTTTCGTCCATGGACGGATTGGCCGAAGCCGAACGTACCTATGATGAGATGGTGAACATGTTCATGGCCGGGGATTTCAAATTAGTTAAGTGGATTTCAAATAGCTCTGAGCTAATGAATATAATTCCGCATTCGCATAAAAATCCTGAACTAATTAATTTTGACACGGATAGTGAAGTTAGCACAAAAATTATTGGAATGCAATGGCAACCGAACGATGATGTTTTTAGCTATAAAATTATCGATTATGATGCCGATAGTTGCACAAAGCGCACCATTCTTTCCGCTACCGCTCGCCTCTTTGATCCTTTGGGAATTTTAGGATGTGTAACCGCTTTTATGAAGTTACTGGTACAGGAATGTTGGCAACGCGAGTTAGACTGGGACCAACCTGTCCCGGACTCATTACGACAAAAATGGACTCAGTTTAGAAGTGAACTCACGGATTTGTCGAAATTAAGTATACCGCGACATGTAGGTATAACCGCCGGGTCTCACGTGACCATCGTAGGCTTCGCTGACGCCAGCGAAAAATGCTACGGAGCTGTCGTGTATGTTCGTGTCGGTAGTAACGCGCATTCACCAGGTGTTGTCAACCTTCTTACTTCTAAATCGCGCGTCGCACCGCTGAAGAAAGTTTCGCTCGCTCGCTTAGAGCTCTGCGCCGCGTTGCTTCTCGCTAATCTCATAGCCTCTGTAAGCGATGTTATCAGTGAACGCTACCCTATAAATATGATATACGCATTTTCTGACTCAACTGTAGCATTAACTTGGATACATTCACCCGCATTTAAGTTTCACACGTTTGTTGCAAACAGAATAACTGAAATAAACTCTAAACTTCCCGCTGCTCACTGGTATCACATCAGCGGTGATGAGAACCCAGCAGATATCATATCGCGACCAATAACGCCTAAACATGTATTAGATAATTCAACGTGGTTTCATGGACCGCAATGGGTTTCTCGCCCTATCAAAGAGTGGCCTATCAAGCCATTTCTTGTCTCGCCCAACAATGACGATAGACTAGAAGAGAAAACTGTATCTCTCGTTACCGGAACTGACGACGCTCCTGTAACTCATTTAATAGACAAATTAATTGAACGCATCTCATCGTATAAAAAATTATTGCGCACCACAGTATACGTACTACGCTTCGCAAAAATTCTACGCACAACCGGCTTAATTACGCCTTCCGATTTAGATACCGCTGAACTCTTTCTCATACGCCACCTACAAAGTAAACACTTTGCACAGGACATCCACGCTATCAAAAATAATAAACGCATCACTAAATCGCTTATCAAACTCTACCCCTTCATTGACGACGAAAACATAATTCGCGTCGGTGGTCGACTGACTCATTCTCAACTTGACTACGGACAGAAACACCCTATTGTTCTGCCATCGAAACATCGCCTAACGCAGCTTATTGTTGACCATTTTCACGTATGTAATCTACATACTGGTCCTTCCCTATTACTTTCCCTGCTTCGACAGAAGTTTTGGATTCTTGCAGCTAGGAACCTAGTTCGGCAAAGAGTACACCAATGTAACACTTGCTTCAGACTTAACCCTAAATCGTCTAACCCCTTAATGGGCGATCTCCCTTACTTTCGAGTGTCTGAAGCAAAGGCATTTGTCTACACATCCGTGGACTATGCCGGCCCATTCTTCATCACACATATTCGCCGTCGAGGTGTTAAAAGCCAAAAGGCGTACATTTGCCTATTTTGCTGTCTCACTACAAAAGCTCTTCACCTCGAATTAGTGTCAGGCTTAAGCTCTGATCTCTTCCTCGCAGCTTTTAACCGCTTTATCTGCAGAAGAGGCCCTGTAGCAATAATATATTCTGACGGAGGTACCAATTTTTTGGGCGCTCAACGCAAACTCGATGCTATTTATACGCTACTCGAATCTGACGCATACAAAAATTACATTGGTCAACAATTAGCTGATCAGCGCATTAAATTTCTCCATAGCCCGCCTTATGGTCCGCATTTTAATGGCCTCTGCGAGATCAATGTACGCTGTGTTAAGACTCATTTATTTAAACTTATAAATCTTCAAGTTTTAACCTATGAAGAGTTTAATACTCTCTTGGTTCAAATTGAAGGCTTATTAAATAGTCGACCGCTGTGTGTACTAAGCTCAGACCCGTCTGACTTATCCGCGCTAACGCCTAATCACTTTTTAAATATAACGCCCTTAAAATTTCTACCAACTGAGGATGTGTCAAACGTATCTGACTGCCGCTTATCCCGCTACCAATTTGTAAACAAATTAGTCCAAGGTTTTTGGCGTCGTTGGAGTCTAGAATATTTACTTCACTCCAGCAACGCGAAAAATGGAATTCGCCAGCTAACCCAGTTCAGTTAGGTTCAGTAGTTGTTATCAAAGATAACAATGCGCACCCTCTTTGTTGGCCATTGGGAATCGTGGAAGAAGTATATCGCGGTAAAGACGATATCATTCGCACTTTAAAGGTCCGCACTGCTTCTGGCAGTTACATACGTCCAGTCGTCAGAGTGTGTCCTCTTCCTCAGCAGTAAAACTTAGAATTAGATAATAGATTAATTTAGTTTTAGTTTTTTTCAAACGCTTTGCATAATTTATAGCTCATAATTTCAATAAAATTTATTCGCCCTGTCTAGTTATTTCTAGAGGAAATCCTCTAGGCCGGGGGAGTTGTACGCGCCGCTTAACTAGTTATATTTCTTATCTATTTATTTTCATACATACCCTCACACACTCACTCGTTCAGCACGCATTTCCCTGTCTATCCTACCCCCAGTCCTCAATCACCTGTGGTCGTCGTCTGACGCTATAAACGCAACGCAACTCATACGCTTACCGAAAAATCAAAAAATCATTAAAATATCCCGCGGCCGCGAGTGTGTGGACATCTAACGCTAAAACTATTGCTAGAGTGTGATATGTGCATCAAGACCAGTGCCGATTTGAATGGATTACTCCACATCGAAGGACTTTTACTAAAACCACCAGGTACCCCATTCTGCACTTCCTAAACTATATCACAGTTTCCTTTTATAACGTTGGAGTGTACTAAGAAAGTTTTTTTTTCCCATGATGCCCATTGTGTAATTTTTGGGGTAATTTTTTTCACATGACTTTTATACGGTTGTACGGTGTATACGGAAATGGTGCGGGCTACAGTAGAAACTTACAGAAGAAAAATGATTCGATTTTTTAACACATTTATACTGTAAGTGTATAAAGAACTTTACAGTGCTTGGCACAAAAGGTGTCTTGTGTCAAGCACTGTAAAAATCAGTGAATACAATAGAGTCTATTGTATTACTTAAAATATTATTATGGTTAAGTAATTGGTTTATATGCTTCCTGCTTAGTCCATATATTCCCTTTTAATCGAGTTACCTTAAAAGCGAGGAGCCAATATAAGGACTTACCTAAACAAGAAGTTGACTAGCCCATGTTAATGTGTTACTGTTAATGTGTTTAACTGTTTGCCCGTAGCATGAAATGCCGAGGAAGTAGTATGCCTGAAGCGCAAAACTGACTAAGGAATATTTTGCCTAAATAAGCTAAATGTTTATAAAGTAAAATGCCTAAAAAATATAAATTATTACAAATCAAAATGCCTCAGCGGTTAAGAGAAGCGTATACCCCTCCTCCTGTCCATATAAAAAGTGCCAACTCTTTTCCATCTCTAAATGTTATCAGATTTTGATGATTTTTTTATATGTTGTCTACCCAGTAAAAAACTATGCTCGTACGTTTTCCTCCTTTAAGTTTTTACAATGTCTTCGTATTTATAGCCACCTAAAGTTACGAACTTTTGGCGTCAAAACTATGACGAAGAAAAGTAGTTGTGACTAGAACACGAAACATATTTTCATAAAAATCAAGTTTGTACAAGCGTAGACTATAATCTATCCAACGATTGACACCAAAATTAAAAGTTTTCGTTTAGTTTTAGTAGGTGGTAGGTGAGGTGGTTTTAGGTGGTGGTTATAGGTAAATTCACCCATGGACTCTATTGTCTCTATCATACGTGTGGAGAGCAGAGCGAGGGGAATAACATTTTCAAATACCAGGATGGTTCTCTATGATTATATAGCATAATATTTTAGCGTGTTTCCGTATTGGTCAAATACTTTGTGAAGAATTTTATACAACCTGTATTTGATGTCATGCTATAGGCTAAAACGAATTTAATACATCTGATTGCACAGAACACCCATGCACTATAGCTTTACTCATCAAAAACACAGAGATACTTCATGATAAATTGACATCTATTGCTTTCATTTGGCCAATTTGCGGACAATTATTTTGAGTGCTTCAGCCAGTCCTCTTAAATGGATAAACCTATTCACATCAGCGTCTCGAAGGAAGGACCTATATAGACGAAGTCAGTAACTCAAGTTGCCACTTCTTAGCTCAGCAATTCGATGACACATCTTTTATCTATTTGACGTGAAATACCTATGGACAAAAAAAAACAAATAACTGACCGGCTAATTTCATCTAGAGTTCGTAATTCAAGATTTGGAAAAGGATGAATGGATGAGACGGCTACGAAGCCATTCCTTCCATTCATCTTTTTCCCTCTCCTTTCCCTCTTCCGTTCGACAGAGTTAGGGCGTAAAAAAAAACAACTTGTAGTTATAATTAAATATACGATTTAGCTTAATTTTTTAAATAATAAAATTACCTAATATCTTAGTTGTATAGGTTGTCTTTTCATAAATACTTAATAGCTTTTTTATATTAAGCGCAGCATTGACATTAAATCTAGAAATACAAATAATCGAGTATTTTAAACACTTTGTGGACGAAAGTGGGTCATCACTGGCAACATACACTGATCATTGACTAACCATTGTGAATGTTGAATTAAACCAATTTTAATTTGATTCTGTTATTTTCTGTTAAATCATTTTATTTAAGTTAACCTATTAATTAAAGTAGTTTTTGAAAGCCAACATACTGTATTTGTTTGTACTGCCTGCAGTACCTCTATTCTCTTGATTTTCTCCAATTTGGCAACAATTATTCTAAGTGTAGTCGTATTCTTTGAGATATTCGTTCGGTAATTTGGTATTCAGCAATTCGTGAGAATACTGTTTTAGTAATAATTAAATTGTAACGTAAGATAATAATTCGAAACCTGCAATTTGTATTCTTAGACGAGGTTTTAGATTTATGTCAGATTTTGAGGTTTTAATATGAAGCGGTATTTTAACTCCCACGTCTTTGATAGCTTAAGAGAGGAACATAGAGATAAACAGAGAAAGAGAAAGGTGATTTGTGTTTAAAGCATTTCTAAATCATAAATAAAACTATATGGATCAGTCAGTCTTTTAGGACGAATCTCAGAACTTACCATATTGTCATCATCAACAGCCTGAAGACGTCCACTACTGAACATAGGCCTTCCCCAATAGACGGGTTTGCCATAATCACCACACTTGGCAGGCGTCTTGGTTAAGCATGGATCAAATCACAAGGAGCAGGTGAAAAATCATATGATCGTGATTTTTCATAAACCACTCTGCTACTTTTTGTCAGACACTCTGCTACAAATCACATGTCATGCTACAAATCAAAATGGCATGGTCACGATGTGTAAAACTTATCGAAGAACGAAGGGCTGAGTAGATGATAGAAAAACGTTCTCACTTCACTTAATGTTATGCCACTTTAAGCGGCTATTTACGTCCTGCGTCCATCGTCTCGCCGCGGTTTGGAAGCAGGTCATCAGTCCACCTAGTGAAGGGCCGGCCTACGCGGCGTCTTCCGGTTTGTCGTCGCCACTCAAGATAAACCACATCACAAGTAGCACAATTAATTTTTTTTATATACTTAACCTTAAAAAAAATACAGCTTATGTTTGGTAAAATATTTCTTAAACCTAGGTTAGGTTTGTCCAGACATATGGTTCTCGACAACTATGAACTAAATATCCGATTTGAGTACCAGTCCTACAAAACATACAAGGTAAATTAAAAACGATAAAGCAAATAAACCTTTGCTCGATAGCGCCACATAATCTTGGCAATTCATTTAATAGCTCGTGAATTTTGGTATCAACTGTAATCCATAGTGTCGGTGCTTTATAATAATGGATTTAAGAACGAAAGCTATGCAGGCAACACGCTTAAGTTCTTAAAGTTTCTGTTATTTTAGTAAGGATAAGCATTAAAGAAAATTACATTCATACAAACTGAATAAATTTTATACATAAAGGAAAATATACGATGCAAATAAAATCATCTGCATTTTCTCAAAGCATTTGCGTATAAATCTATACAAAAAGACAGGATAGATAAAAGATAAAATAGTCGATTTGCATACCGTTTTTCTTACACCTAAAAGATTCAAGAAAGCTTTAAGACCTTTAGAATGGTGCTCGTATGTTTACAAAGGACCCGTTCAGTGATTTTCTCTACCGACAAATTGCATTTATATCCAATTAAGGTGATAACTATCTTAAACCATCCTTTATAGTGTCCTTTTTTGTTGTTTTTCTTCTAAGTTTATACCAACTACTATTAAATCCTATGTGATGACTTATGGAACTGAGACGTGGGTTACTGTTGGCTTCATTAGTAAGCTCAAAGTCACGAGCTATAGATAGAGCTATGCTCGGTGCTTCCCGGCAAGATAAGATGCGGAATGAGGAGATCCGCAGGAGAACTAAAGCGACCGATATAGCTCTTAGAATTAGCCAGTTGAAATAGCAATGTGTATTTTATAATGAAAGCCTTTTTATAATATTTCTTCTTCTATATATAAAAATAAAAAAATCTAGGTAATAAGAATAGTGGCGGGATTATGCCGCCACTATTCTTATTACCTACACTGAGAAAAATTTCATCCTCTACCTTCCGAATTTTACCTTTTAAAACCGATTCCTTCCATAATTGGGTCCTTTCCTTCCACCGATTACCTTCCGAATCGGGGAACTGCTAAATTCCTACCGAAATTTAGAAGGTAATGAATTTTATCCGTCTAATAGAGAAGAACATAAAGGAAGGAAATTTTTTGGAAGGAATTAACCAAGAAGGAAATTCCTTCCAGCGAAATACTCCTACTAAATAAGGATGGATTATAATAATTCCTCCCAAATATATCCTTCTAAAATAGTGGGCATCATTCGATGGGAAAATATCCACCACTATTCCACCGGAAACAAAATGATTAGCCGGATAGCTTAGAAGGAATTACCTTCCAAATTAGATGTTAATGTCCTTCCGAATTCAAATCCAAAGGTGTCGGAAGGAAAACGCAGCTAACCTCCCGATGTTGAAGGATATTTACCCTCTTAACTAGTGGGAAATAAAGTGACATTACTGTTCCATCAAAAACGAATGGATTGGAAAGGCTCGCTGGAAGGAATTACCATCCAAATTAGATGTTTCACATTTGGAGGTAACAGCACAAGAAACATCCTTCCGAATTAAATGTTAATGTCCTCCCGAATTTTTTGGAACTCTCAGGTATGAAAAGTGTCGGAAGGAAAACGCAGCTAACCCCCCGATATTTAAGGATATTTACCCTCTTAAGTAGTGGGAAATAAAGTGACATTACTATTCCATCAAAAACGAAAAGATTAAAAAGGCTCGCTTGAAGAAATTACCATCCAAATGAGATGTCCCACTTTTGGAGGCAACAGCACAAGAAACATCCTTCCAAATCAGATGTTAATGTTCTTCCAAATTTATTGGAACTCTTAGGTAGGAAAGGTGTCGGATGGAAAACACAGATAAACCCCCCGATATTGAAGGATATTTACCCTCTTAACTAGTGGAAAATTAAGTGACATTACTATTCCATCAGAAGCGAAAGGATTAGACAGGCTTGCTGGCAGGAATTACCATCCAAATTCGATGTATCATATTTGGAGGGAATAACACAAGCACAAGGAACATCCTTCTAAATCAATTATAATTTTTCGGTAGGAACAGTGTTAGAAGGAAAATGCATATTTACCTTCTAATATTGAAGGATATTTACCCTCTTAACTAGTAGGGAATAAAAGGGCACTACTTTTCTATCAGAAACGAAAGGATTAGACAGGCTTGCTGGAAAGAGTTACCATCCAAATTAGATGTTCATCATATTTGGAGGGATTAACGCAAGAAATATCCTTCTAAATTAGGTGATAATATCCTTCCAAATCAATTATATTTATGGTAGGAACAGTGTCAGAAAGAAAACGCATATTTATCCTCCAAAATTAAAGGATATTTACCCTCTTAACTAGTGGGAAATAAAGTGACATTACTGTTCCATCAGAAGCAAACAGATTAGACAGGCTCGCTGGAAGGAATTACCATCCAAATTAGATGTATCATACTTGGAGGGAAAACAACAAATACTAAAAAACAGAATAAAATAAATATTTAAGGGGGCTCCCATACAAGCGTGATTTTTTAAACGTTTTTAAGTGTTTTTCATATTTCAAAAACGGTAATAGATACAAGCTTCAAACTTGGCACGATTATAATGCTCACTCTGTGTAGTATAACAACAAATACTGCAAACCGGCAATTGCGAGTTGGGCTCGTGCTAAAAGTCTCGTTCGATCACCGAAGTTAAGCAACGTCGGGCGCTGTCAGTTATACCTGGATGGGTGACCGCCTGGGAAAGTCGCATTATGTTGTTTATGTTTTTTTTGCAGTGTATTTCTACTCCCGAACTGAAACTCGATCCTTTTGTGGTACAGAACCCTCGGTGCGCGAGTCCTACTCGTACTTGGTCGGTTCTTTTCTTCACCAAGATATTTAGCTGATACAGTCGCTTTTTTAAAACAATCCTTCTGAACTTTCCTTCCGAATTCCATTCTGTAATTTTGCTTGCATCGAAGTGTTGCCAGCTTGTCAGACACATTTCTGGTAGTTTGATAACTATTGTCAACACGACGCGTATTCTTCCATTGTGACGATCCACATTAAAATCAAAACATAACAGAAAAATAGATCATTTGTGATCAAATAGGTTTCATCAATTATTTAAGTTCCTACCTAATAAATCGTTTTGATAGGACTTACCTATTAATCTGTTGACAAATATAAAAAAGTAATTTATGTGGATGGAAAATTAAAACACTAAGCATTGCCACGACACAGGCTTCCGTAGCCACGTTAGATTATTTCCCTTTGTAGGTAATATAAATAGGATAGACCCTAGCTCTGTATTGTACCATTTGACTGGCCTGTTAGCTCAGTTGGTAGTAGCTCTGCCTTCTGAACTATAGGTTGTAGGTTCGATTCCTACCCAGGACAAACATTTGTGTGATGAACATCGATGTTTGTTCTGTGTCTGGTTGTTATATTGTATTCTATGTATGTATTTACAAACAAAAAAGTATCTAAGTATTGTATCAGTTATCTGGTTCCCATAGTACAAGCTATGCTTAGTTTGGGGCTAGATGGCGCTGCGTGACATGTCCCACACATATTTATTATATTTATATTTAGGTTAATAAGTAATTAGTTTAGGTTGTACTATATTTATTCTGTGGTTTAGGTAGCTAGCGCCATTTATCATTGAATGACATTGATGCAAAATATGCGTTTTGCACTTATTTTCTAGTGAAAATGTACGCTTACCTAAAATATCAAAAGTTTTTTGCTTGATATACCTACTTACTTAAGTACTTACACCTTTTATCCATTTCAGTATTGTTTTGCAATTGCCATTCTATCTTGTTATAAGACTAGCAACAGAACCAAGAAACTTTAAGATGCGACACAAGTGCTATGTGAACAAATTATAGAAATAATGCAATTTACCTACTCTATTGCCTATGTAAATTCATATTAAAATAACTAAAACTTTTAGTAGTGACACGGCCCGTCGTCGTCGTCCGTGATTATCTTTCCTTAAAATATGTACAGCTGTTTTAAAAATGCATTGGCAACACTGGGCGGAGCGGGCGGCCGGCGTGCGTGGGGGTGGTCAACTAGTCACTTGGTCAGTCAGTGAATCAGTGGTCGGTTGGCTGGTGGGTCAGCCCTATCAGTGCAGTGGCGCGTTCTCGTGCGTGAGAGCAAGCGGCAATTCCAGTGTCTGTGTTATGTGAACCTCTCGTGTGTTAATTCGAACTATCGGTGCTGTGTTCCCTAGTCTGAGGTGCTCAGCTGTGCTGTTAATTAATATCGTTGGACCGATCGAGCTTTTTGGGTCTTAAATTATTTTTTTTTTTTAGATCAAGCGGTCTGGCGCTGGCATCAATCGAACTACGCACTAACTTTGGAACGTCGCATTGGAAATTGATTAAAACAGTGGTGAACCAGATTTCTTACAACCAGATTTCATATAAATAATGTGACATAATAATATAATATTATGACAATAATACAAATTGTTTTTTTATGGCCTGTTTTCAGAAAATAATTTAGTTAAAGTTCAATAATTGTGTCAGTAAAAGTAAGGTTAAAAATTTAAATAAACCCTTTCATTTATTTATTTTGTTTTTGTTAATATTTCATTTTTATATCCCTTCAGTGCTGACATATGCATTTCTTTTTCATTTCAGAAGTGTATACTTCCTTCATATTCCTCGGTTCATAATACCACGTATATAGAAGCTAAATACCGAAGATAACTGGGTAATTGGATGATATCACACCAAGGCGATTCAAAGATTTTCCTCCCAGTTTATGAATTACCTAACTACGACGGAGGAAGAACGGTGGCTAAATGAGCATTATTATACTTCCAATTTAGATGTGCATCTTCTGAGAATCACAGTGACCCCTTAATCTAGAAGAATAATACTAAAGATAATTAATTGGGCATTAATAGAAAGGTAATTTCAGTATTTTATTTCTAATTAATGAAATACTTAACTGCGACGGAGGAAAAGCGGTGGCTATATTTATCAGAATTATTATCATTCCAACTTAGTTGTGGTATCTCCTGCGAATCACAGTGAACCCCCTAATTTAAAAGGTTAATATCGAAGCTAATTGTGGTATTAATAGAAAGGTAATTCCAGTATTTTACTTCTAATTTATAAAACACCTAACTACGATGAAGAAAATGCGGTGGGCCTTATCAGCTAAAGTTGCCTTCTAAAACCGATGAAACACACACGCGACATCAGACGACAGTGTCAACATACCTATCTTCATACAAATTCAATGCGTCGACACGAAGATAGGTTCAGCGTCACTGTTGCCGCGACAGTGTTGCCTGCCGCTGCTGTGTTTCATCGATGAACAAAGGCAACCTTTATCCTTTCAAACACACCTAACCTGGAAGGATAATGCTGATATACCTACACACCGCTTTTCCTTCTTTGTAGGTAGGTAGTTCATAAATTAGAAGAAAATACTTGAATTACCTTCCTATTAATACCCAATTACTTTCCGTAGATACCTTCTAGATTGGGGGAATCACTGATTCAAAGAAGGTAAACACGTCTAAATTGGAAGGATAATGCTGATATACACACCGCTCTTTCCTCCGTCGTATGTACGTAATTCATAAATTAGAAAGAAAATATTGAAATTACCTTCCTATTATATCCGATTACCTTCGGTATTTACCTTCTAGATTGAGGGGATTACTGAGTTTTGAGAAGGTAATTACTTCTAAACTGGAAGAATAATGCTAAAATACCCACCTCTTTTTCCTTCGTCGTAGGAAGGTAGTTCATAAATAGGAAGGAAAATACTTGAATTACCTTCCTATTAATACCCAATTACCTTCCGTAGTTACCTTCTAGAGTGGAGGATCACTAGTTCGTAGAAGGAAAACACTTCTAAATTAGAAGGATAATGCTCATATTACCCACCGCTTTTTCCTTCGTCATAGGAAGCATAAATTAGAAGGAAAATTCTAAAATTACCTTCCTATTATATCAGATTACTTTAGGTATTTACCTTCTAGATTGTGGGGATTACTAAGTTTTGAGAAGGTAATTACTTCTAAACTGGAAGAATAATGCTAAAATACCCACCTCTTTTTCCTTCGTCGTAGGAAGGTAGTTCATAAATAGGAAGGAAAATCTAAAATTACTTTTCTATTATATCCGATTACCTTCGGTATTTATCTTCTGAAATGGGGGGAAAATGCAAAAGCCTTCTGGGTTTTCCTTCGTATTAGGTAGGTAATATTATACCTTTACCTTCTAGAATTGGAAGGTCATTTATATCTACCGACCAAGTACGCCATCCAAATCTAGAAGGAAATTAACCCCGTTAACCTTCCAGAATATTACCGTCCTTTCATATTACCTTCTGTCTTAATTCAGCAGGAATAAATGGAAGGTAAGCATAGTAGAAGGAAACAAAGCTCTATGTCCTCCCAAAATTTACCGTCCTTTATTCACCTTCCAAAAAATTACCTTCCCTTTTGACTCAGTAGGAATTTCCGACCGAAATTCGGAAGGTACGTATAACCCACCAAAATAGAAGACAGACTTGGAAGGACATTGTTTGGAAGGAAACATTTGGACGGTAATAATTTTCAATTTTAGCCTTCCGAGTTGAAAGGTAAATTTCCTACTGAGTCAAAAGGGAGGGTAATTCCTTCCATATTTCGGAAGGTCTTTTTTCTCAGTGTAGATTTTTTGTCTCTGTTCACCATCTTGACAGTTGACATTGACATCCGCATCTCGCGCCTGTCGCGCCCTCTGCTTCTCTTTCACATTACACATTTTAATTTGTTTCTACGATATACAACAATGGGCAGGCCACATCGCTCGTAGGACTGACAACCGGTGGGAAAGAAAGGTTTTTGGGTGGCGACCACGAACCGGAAGACGCAGCGTAGGCCCTCCACTCGGTGGACCGACGATCTAGTGAAAGCTGCGGGGAGCCTATGGATACAGGAGGCGAGCAGCCGCTCAAAGTGGCGCTCTCTGGGGGACACCTATGTTCGGCAGTGGACGTCTTTAGGTTGTTAATGATGATTAAATGCTACTAGCTACATCATCTACTACAAAAAAAATATTTGAACTGTATACTGGCCAAATTTAAACGGTGGCAAAATTGAACATATTACGTAGATACATTTTCGAGAACAAGCCGCCCATAGGAGCGCTACATATTTGCGGGTCGACATTAATCGACATAATCCCTAAACTCCTCAAAATTTAATTTTAGTATACCGTTGTCATTGGGTACCCATCAGCAAAGCTTGTGGTTTTGCTGGTGCCTACTTTCATTTGCATGTCTCGGTAGTGATTGTGTAATTTATATTTTTTCTGTGTACACATAGTTTAAGCTACAATCCAGAACAGATTTGTTTGTATATTTACCTATTTGGAATAAGTCGTCGATTGTAATTTGTTTTGTGTACCTATATATAAATAGATAAATAAATAATCAGACGGCAAAATAAAATACCCATAGTGTAGGTGAATGTTCGGAAAAAGCCGTTCGGCTTTTGCCAATCTACCTGATCGGCACGAACCGAATAAAATACAACATGTGTACTTAAGTACTGTTGTGTACTTAAGTAGTAATTGCTTTTGACCGGCCTTGAAGTTTAACAAATACTGCCGAACCCAATGTGCTAGAAGAACTCAAACATTTTTCTACCCTTAAATGTTATCCGACTTCGTCGGTTTTTTATATGTTGTCTACACAATAATTGTGTAGACAATTTAATGTTGTCTAAGATACGATAAGGTAAGATAAATATTTATTGAACACCATTATACATTCAGTATATAAATAGGTACAAATAACCAAGACAATTCAATTAAAGCCGGCAAGCAGTAGTGTGCAAGCACAAGTAGATAAAGACTGATTTACAATAAAAACAGGCGTTTACGCCTAGACGTCAATTACCTAATTGACATCTAAATTAAAAGGTTTTGTTAAGATTTAAGTAGTGGAAACCTTTTTCTTCCATAACGCTAAAATGTAGATAATTTCACTTACGGGCTCTATTGTCTCTATCACACGTGCAGATAGCAGAGCGACGGCAATAAAATTTTCAAATACCAGGGGCCGTACTCTGAACGCTTAACGCGATTCAAAACAGGCCCTATACTGGATCGCTTGTCAAAAACCTTAACGTGAGCAAAAACACCGCCAGTAGTTACTATAATATAATTGCCTAAATATTTAACAAGAAACTCTCGACGCTCATAATCACGATCCGGCATAATCCTAACTTAAGTCCATAGACTCTGCTCTAAGTGCTATAAAAACATCATAACTTTTACGGCAACGCTTAAAAACTCATCCCAAACAATTTCTAAGCAATTCGTTTTAAAAATGCTGCTCATTTTTTGTTTCGCGAAGTATTTTTAACTTTAGTGAGATACAAGCCAAGGGTTTTACAAATGATTTGTTGTGTATTGTACAGCCTAAAGAAGTAAGCGCAATTATTAATTGTTATATTTTTAATGATGGTTTGTAACAGGATTGCGATAAGAAGATTCAATTATATTTATATTTATGAGTGACCTGGCCAGTTGGTAGTAGCTCTGCCTTTAGAACTGTAGGCTGTGGTTTCGATTCCCACCCGGGACAAACACTTGTGTGATGAACATAGGTGTTTATTCTGTGTCTGTGTGTGTATTGTATTCTGTGTATGTATTTACAAACAAAAAGTATCTATAAGTGTTCTATTAGTTATCTGGTTCCCATAGTACAAGCTATGCTTAGTTTGGGGCTAGATGGCGCTGTGTGAAATGTCCATACATATTTATTATTTTATTATTTATATTTATTTATTGAGATAATTATTTGTAAAGACTACACACACCGATTTTAGTAACACTTGATATTTTATTTTTAAAAGGGTAATAAACGATCCTTACTGAGCTGGCAATGCATCGGCAATGTCTCAAGCATTGCAGATATTCATAGGTGATTGTTACCGCTTATCATCAGATGGGCCACCTGCTTGTTTGTCTCTGAAAATATACCCCACTACACTTTACCAGCGTCTTTGTTTCCCGATTAGTATAATCTGGGTGTCTTCAAGTCTTGAGTGAATAGGTATCTTCTAGGCAAGCATGTGCCATCGTAGACCGCGTCGTCACTTTCCATCAGGTGAGATTGCGGTGAAATGCGGGCGCCTATTTAGTTATAAAAATAGATAAAAGTACGATAATTTTTACTTATTGTTTTGGTAAGCTAGTGATAACCAAATAAAAAAAATTATATACTTCATTGCCTTTTTTAACATTTGCGCAAATATAAAAAAGCAATGATCGATCATGTAATAATCATAATTTGTAACCTACGCCTGCAGCACCAAGTGTCAATGATTAGTAAGTACATAGATAAATATATGACAACAAAATATGAATATCTATGTACTTACATACTATTCATTTGTTTCATTTTGATACTAGCTGGTGCACGTGACTTTGCAAGCGTACGTTACAAATTATAGCTAATTTGAAATATGACTAAGTAAAAATTAAATTTATATCATCTTTCCCGTGACATTTGAGACCTTTTTTGTCTCCCTATCAATATATACTGAAAAAATAAAAATCACTTCTATCATTACGCTAAGCTTCTTTTAGAGGAGACAAAGAGAACACTACTCTAACTCTATCTCTTTTCTTCACTCTTCACAAAAATAACCTTTAATAAAATAATCAATGTTCCTAAACCAACACGTAATTTGATACCGCACATGGACGTGAAATAAAAGCGAAGTTTACGTGAAATATTGAGGAGAAAATTGCCGGGACGTAGAACGTGTGTAGAGGCGGAACTACGCCGTAACAAAAAGCTACGGGCTACGGCGTAGCGTTATACTACGAACTTTGTAGCTACGAATACAAAAATGTTGTCAGACGTATGAAGTACGAAGTAAAGGCATTTAATGCCTACGACATCAAAACTGAATATTAGAGTAAAGTTTCCTGTAAAAATTAAGAATTTACTTGAATTAGGGTCAATTCAGACAGAGCAGCAAAATGCTCAAGCACTTTTTAAGTGCTATTGGAATATCAACCTCAATCCATTTAGACAGAGCTGAAAATAGTATGCAATATTGAAATAGGTAAGATTTTAATGTTGCATACTATTTTCAGCTTTGTCTAAATGAAATAAGGTTAATATTCACATAGCACTTTAAAAGTGCTCGAGCATGTCGCTGCTCTGTCTGAATTGACCCTTAATCAGATATCCGTCACTTTATCAACTAAGGGTGAGCTTTTTATCCGTAATTAAAGTAACCAATGGTCAAAACGTCTTACAAAAATTTTGACCATTGGTTAGAATTTGTTAGAGTTTTAACCATTGGTTACCTTACTATGGAACAAAAAACCCACCTTTACTATCGTTATTGACGAGAATGCTTAGATTTTGTACAAAAGTTAGCTCACTGATAACGCTGCCAGCATTTTGTATGCTTTTTGCTCCACTACCGGGGTATTTAAGTTTTGTCTATTTAAAGTTTTAGATACCTATAGTTTAGTTTATAAGTCTAATTTCATTTTGTATTTTATATGTTATTCAAGATTTCATCATTTGTAATTAAAATTACATCTATTAATTAAAACAAATACTCAATCAAGTCTAACGAAGCAATATAACTACGTTTTCTAATTCTCAATACTAAAACGGCTTTAACAACCTTAATGAAGGTGATCGTCTTAAGAGTAGTCATAAAATATCGAATCGATACTTTATGGCATCTCTTTTATCGATATTGTCGATAAGTTATTGGATGAACTCAGAGCTTGGTACCAACTTATAGGTATTGCGATGATAGGTGATAATATTAAACGGTTTTATTATACCAGGGCGACGTTAGAGTACGTTATTCTATAATAGGTTATGTTAATATACGTACTTACAAAGTACATAATGCAGATTGAGCTAAAGATGTATACTCTAAGAGCAAAAGAGAGAGATTATTGACTTACCCGATAGCCTAGTTAGTAGTAGCTCTGCCTTCTGAGCTGTGAGCTGTGGGTTCGATTCTCACCGAGGACAAACACTTGTGTGTTGAACATAGGTGTTTGTTCTGTGCTTGGGTGTTATATTGTATCATAAGTATGTATTTAAAAAGAATCTAAGTATTCTATCAGTTATCTGGTTACCATTGTCAAGCTATGCTTACTTTGGGACTAGATGGCGCTGTGTGTAAAAAAATTGTAAACGTGTTTTAGTTTCAACAGAAAGAAAAAAGAAGATATCTTAGAGTATAGACTAAAGCCAAGGCTAAGGTGTTTCCTTGCGAGATAAGCTCCGGAATGAGGAGATCCGCAGGAGAACTAAAGTGACCAATGTAGCTCTTAGAATTAGCAAGTTGAAATGGCAATGAGCAGGCCACATCGCTCGTAGAACTGACAACCGATGGGGAAGAAAGGTTCTCGAGTGGCGACCACGAACCAGAAGACGCAGCGTAGGCTGGCCGCCCACTCGGTGGACCAATGACCTGGTGAAAGCCGCGGGGAGCCGATGGATGCAGGAGGCGAGCAGCCGTTCAAGGTGGCGCGCTCTGGGGGAGGCCTATGTTCAGCAGTGGACGTCTTCAGGCTGATGATGATGATGATGATGATAGACTAAAGCATAGAGAGATCATTAAAACGATATTATATTTGTACTGCTCACACGTATTGCTACGTCAGTGCCGAAGCAAAGAAATAAACAGTTATTAGCTACGCTTACGGTAAGCACTGTACCATTTTTTTTCGACTCGAGTCAACTGTTTTTTCTATACAAATCTGTCAGACTCATTCACATCAAAGTGTCCACTTCATATAAAAAGTGTCCAAAAAAGTGGTACGCTTGACAGATAATGAAGTTTTCTCTATGCTTTAGTCTATACTCTAAGGAAGATATTATGAATGGTCAATCATCTCCTTTTTTCTTTGTTAAAATCAAAACCTAACCTAAAAAAAATTCTCGACCCTCTCGAAATTTTCGTTCGATTTCCTGGTAATAACAAGCATTTTTTTCAATTCTGTAAATGATATACATTTTGATAAAATTACATTCGACTTGGTCGATCTGGGAGCCTGCAGCCTCTTAAGAAGTATTTTATCTACACGTTACAAAATAAGAATCACAAAACGATTGATCGATCAACTCTCGAATAACATTATTTCGACCCCAAAAAGGCCTTCCACCGAGATTTCACTATCAAAGAGGTCTTTCATCGATAACGGCTCCATTATCCGATAAGTAGATACTTCAGAAGAATTATGTTAAGCAGCTGCAGCTAATTAGATAATTCAGAAGCGAGACTCCACTATGGATGAAAAATAGGGGTGTAAAAGTAAGCCGGTGCTCGGCTGTATGCCAAATATCACGGGTTACAGTATAATAAGCAGTAGATAAATTTCACCGTATCGGACGCACAGTTTTTCATTAATAAATCCATTGTTTGGTTAGGTGGGGGTGGCGGTGTTGCCATCTACCTACGTTCACATATTCCTTTCTCCTTGGTAAATATGTCAGCGCAGCCACCCCCTCCGAGTGCTGGTGAACACCTTTTCATAGAGGTAACGATTAGTCACACAAAGGTCTTACTTGGAGTATATTACTGCCCTTCTCTCCGTATAAACTTCTTTTCTTCATTTGAAAAGCTCTTGGAAGACTTCGTTCCTTCCTATCATCACACCATAGTAATGGGTGATTTTAACACCTGTCTTCTAAAGCAGGACTATCGTTCTTCTTCCTTCGAATCTGTTATTAGGGCTAGCAACCTGACCATTCTTACACTGAATGCAACGCATAACTTTCCCAATGCTTCTCCTTCTCTTCTTGATTTAATGATCGTGTCCTCTGTTCCTCACGTCAGAAAGCATGGTCAGTGTGCGGCGGACGCTTTCTTTTATCACGATATGATCTATCTCTCATATAAGATTCGTCCGCCTAAAGCTAAGCCCACAATTCTTCTGCAACGCAATTTTGGTGGTATCAACATTGAAGATCTCCGAAGTGACGCCCGTGAACTAGACTGGTCTAACGTATTACATGCACCTACTATCGATGAGAAAGTTGTCAACTTTAACAATACCTTAATTATGTTGTATGACGTGCATGCTCCTCTACGTCCTGTCAAAATGAAGCATGTACCAGCACCTTGGCTTACCCCTCAAGTGAGAACATTAATAAATAAAAACCTTTCAGCTAAAGCTAGGTACAAATGCAGGCCAACTGACCATAACAAGGATAGGTATGTAGAGCGTCGTAACCAATGCAACAAGGTG